>CM061237.1:24686413-27189714 GCA_030848705.1 Heracleum sosnowskyi
GAGAATCAAGCCAATAAAACGTAGTTCTTGGTGTTGCCCTCGGGGCTATGGTGGCAAGGGCACACCAAGGACGTAGTGACTTGTATGTCCTTATTCGAGGAAGAAGTCTAAAACGTTGTAGATGACGTATGGAGCTGTGTCCAAAACGTTGTAGATGACGTATGGAGCTGTGTCCAAAACGATAAGTATTGATTTCTTTGAAGGATAAGTCTTATCATTGATGGTGGATAAGTATTGACTTTCTTGAAGGATAAGTCTTATCCTTGACAGTGGATAAGGATAAATTCTAGATCCTTCCTTGTAGGAGTTGTTTCCATATCATAACGGACTTGTATTGAAACAATCCCACTTGTATTAGAACAAGCCTGTATTGGACGTCTCCTAATACAGGTTGTACTTCTAGCCCAAATATTAATTACGAAATTAATATTTAATTAAAGTTTCGGGCCTTATTTATGGACCATCTAGGTTTAATTAATGCAATATTAATTATGTCTTTAGAGTTATTTTTAACCCATATCATTTGCCCCCCCCCCCAACTTCTATGATAATGCACTAGGATTTCATAGAAGTTATAATGGTCTTTTTCGAGACTTGGGGTCTTTTTATTTCTTACCTGGGACTTACTACCCTCTTTTTGGGGATTTTAATATACACTAGTGTTTCACGAGTATCGTCTTGGTGTAAAGTGTGGAGCGACCTACACATTTACGACGATTTTGCCTTATTCGAGGCTAACTTGACATTTGCATAAGCCTTTTATATCTTATACCATCTTGTTTTGGTTTCAAGACTTTCATTGAGCATATCGAATGATGGGGTTTGGACTACATGTCTTAGGTTTCTCGGGTTTCAACCCTTCACCCTTACGAGTTCTTATTGATGGCTCCACTCGTAGTGATTCTTTCTCAAGTCTATCATATCAAACTTCTCTTGAGCTTGAAATTTTCGCTAATTAACAATAAGCATCTTAGGCTTTCTTTTGTATGTTTATTAGCAATATTCACCCTTCGGGGTTCGTTGTATTCAGCTCTATTTGTGCAGTTGACATGCATATTTTGTATGCTTTCCTTTGCATTCATTTGTAGTTTGTCTTGGCAATGCTTTGAGGATGTTGCTACCAATCAAAACGGGTTCAACCCTTCATCTGCTTTCTAGGAAGCTCATGATTTCATCGAACCTTATTTCTACTTGTCCTACTAGCGGATCCTTTTAGGATGCACTAAACATAATAAACTTTTCAGTTTGAGGCATGCCAAGTCCTTGGCACCTCATGCCCTTCGAGGGTTTCTAGCTTATACGAGCCTCGTTCAAACACATTCTTGACTTTGTAGGGCCCTTCCCAATTTGGGGCCAACTTGCCTTTTTGTCCAACTCCGAATGCCTCAATCTTTCGGAGGACTAAGTCTCCTTGACGGAAGAATCTCTCTTTAACCCTTAGGTTATAGTAGAAAGATGCTCGTTTCTGATGTTCAACTATCTTGGCATTTGCCTCATCTCTAACTTCATCAATTAGATCTAAAGCCAACCTCATGCTTTCTTCATTTATTTCTGGCTCGTAAGCCTTGATTCTTGGAGATGTGTGAGTAATCTCCACTGGAACCACTGCCTCTGCCCCATATGCCAATAGAAAGGGGGTTTCTCCAGTGGTGACTTGACAAGTAGTACGATATGCCCATAGTATGGGGAGCAATTCGTCTAACCAAGTGTTTCTAGAGCGTTCAACTCTTTTCTTTAGTCCATCCAGGATAATTCGATTGACAACCTCAGCTTGCTCATTTGCTTGAGGATGGGCAACAGAAGTGAAGCGTAACTTGATATCATTCTCGTCACAATACTTCTTAAATTCATCATTGTTCAACTGAGTTCCAATGTCTGTGACCAAGATACGTGGAATCCCATATCTGCATATCACATTTTCCCAGAAGAAATGCATCACCTACTTGGTGGTTATCTTGACTAAAGGCTTAGCCTCAATCCACTTGGTGAAGTAGTCGATTTCTACTATCAAGAACTTTCTTTGCGCACTTGCCATTGGAAATGGTCCAAGTATATCCATTCCCCACATGGCGAATGAGATAGGTGAGTTTATGGATGTCATCTTCTCTGGTGGTTTCCTAACCACCGGTGCATGCTTTTGGCACCGTTTACATTTCTTTACGTAGCTTTTAGCATCTGCAAGTATGCTTGGCCAATAGAAACCTAGACGAGTGACTTTATGGGCAAGGGCTCTGCCCCCCTGTTAGGCTCAAGACATGTCTGAATACCACTATTAACAAGCCTACACTCTGTGACTATGTCACATTACATGAGCTAGTGAGTTCTATCACTGGGATATAGTATAGGTCTCTAAATGTACTTGTCTTGTTCTCATGAACATTAGCTTGATCATGTATGCTCAAAGTTATAATGAGCTTAGTAAAGTTTCTTGCATCTAGATTGTATATAGGCCATTGAATAACTGTCCTGGTAGAAGTTCAGAAGTGTTCATGCAGCAGGATAGAGATAAATAAGGCTATGAAGAAATAAGTTGCAGAAATTTGTCTAAGGCATTATATAGCAAAGTCAGAAGAAAGCTATGTCGTGAAGTCACCAATATCCATGTCGTGAAGTACTATATCGCATAGTCCATTTTGTACTATGTCGAGAAGTCCTCAAGACACATGTCGTGAAGTGTTGAAGTCAGCAAAGTCAAAGAAGCCTAGATCGTGAAGTCCTCAGAAGCCCTATGTCGCATAGTCTTCAAATGACCTATGTCGCATAGTCTTCAAATGACCTATGTCGCAAAGTCTTCAAAGGCTATATCGCGAAGTCCTCTCAAGTGAGATCACGAAGTCAGGAATGAAGTGGAGTTCACGATATCAACACTTAGCCGTTTACAACAAGACAAATCAAGGTACAGAATCAAGAATCAAAAGAGACAAATACTGAAGCATTTGTTCTGGCAAGGTGGTCCAAAGAACAGATGGCAAATCTACAGCTAAACTTGGAGAGAAAGATAAGAGACAAGCAGCTACAGAAACGGGAAAGACTCCGAAAAGCAGGTGGTCCTTCCTGACACAGTTAACGTCTTATGGCAGGACAAGTTGGACTTTCAGCAAGGGGTAACTGTGTAAAAATAGGTGTGTGCACTAGTTTGTATAGGGCTTATATATATCATGCACATCCTATTGTTAGCTGTAAGAGAGATACACATAGTTATTTGCTAAGCTCTTTTCTCTGTAAGCAAGCAAGTTCAAACTGTTCTTGTTTAGAAGCCAGAAATTCTATTGTGAATTTCTTGGAAAGCTGTAGTATTTAATTTGCTTATACAAAGTTGATTAAAGTGATTGTGTGTGTTATTTACTTTCTGCATATTACATATCATAATCATATACAGTCTGTTACTTAGTTTTCAAGAATCGAAAAATATATCAAACTATCCATTCACCCCCCCTCTGTCTAGTTTCTAGTAGTATTCATTTCTAACAAGTGGTATCAGAGCGTAGGCTGTTAACGTACAAACAGGAAAAGATCAAGAATGAGTTCACAGAAACTAAGCAGTATCAAGATTCCTCCCTTTAACAAGGAGCACTACAGTTTATGGAAGAAGAAGATGTTGCTTTTCATCAAAGCTTCTAACCCCATGTATTTAGATATTCTAAAGAATGGTCCCTTCATTCCAATGATCGAGATTGGTGAAACAATCATTGGCACTGAGATTGTACCAGCAAAACATGTGCCCAAAGATCCCTCAAAATACACTGATCCTGAAAAGGAAAAAGTTGCACTGGATGGACATCTTCAACTTATCATTTGTGAATCTATGGACTTCAACATGTATGGCACTGTTGCTCATTGTACTAGTGCCAAGAAGATGTGGGATCTTATAGAAGTGCTCTGTGAAGGAACTACTGAAGTAAGAAAGAACAAGAAGCAGATTCTTGTTTCACAATATGAAGCCTTCATGGCTCAGCCAAAAGAGGGAATCACAGAAGTGTTTGAGAGATTCAACAAGCTGATAAACGAGCTCAAACTCTATGACAAACACTATGAAATAGAAGAGCTCAATATGAAGTTTTTACTAACTCTTCCAGATCACTTGGAACCAAGAATCTCTTCCCTTAAAGAAAGAGATCTAACAAAGATTGGTTTTGATGTGTTATATGGTGTTTTGAAGACATATGAGTTGGAGCTGTTTCAAAAGAGATCTATTCAAGCAAAGCAAGGATTAGTGGCTAATACCTCCTGTGCACTTATTGCTGACAACCTAAGTCAAAGAATGGACTCTCTTAAAATCAGTCAGGTGAAGATTGAGGAACTGGAAGTTGAAGACACTGGTGATGAGGTCCAGGTCGTCTATGATTTGCCTGAGGAAGATGAGTTTTACAGCATGGAGGAACTGGACAAAATGGAAAACAAATCTTTTGCTTATATGGCTAGGAGGTATCCTAACATAAGGTTTAAAAGAAAGCAGCCATTCAGGTCCAAGTTCAATACTGGAAACACTGGTGGATCTAGTGGCTCAAACACCTTCAATAAAGGAAAAGGGATTGCTGGTGCTGCTAAGGGTGGATACAAGACAGGAAGTGTGGATATGACCAAAATAAGATGCTATAACTGCAATGAACTTGGGCATTTTGCCACTGAGTGCAAAAAGCCTAAACAAGTCAAGAAGGACAAAGCATACTTAGAGCTTGAAGCTAAGTATGAGGCTCTACTCAAGAAACAACAGGGCAAAGCTTTTATTGCTGAGGGAAAATGCTGGGATGACTCTGATGAAGAAGAAGAACAAGAGTACTCAAACTATGCCTTGATGGCATTTTCTGATGATGGTGATTCAAGTCAGGTACCCATTCTTACTTCTCTTGATATGACTCCCCTTCAATATAAGCAAACTGTTGAAGATATGAGCACTGAGATGTTTAATATTCATACTAGCATGTTAGTAGCTAATGAAGAAATTGATAGACTAACTGCTAAGAATGTTGAGCTTACAGAAAAGAATGAGAAACTTGAGTTAATGGCTGTGAACCTGGATGGTTTGAAAAAGGAGGTTGAGTATCTTAAAAACAAAGTGATTTGTGCTGAGCAGATAGAGAAAGCCCTTAGGGAACAAATTGCTGAAACTGAACTGAAACTAAGAAGCTTCAAAAACTCCTCTGAACTTATTCAAACTTATCACAAGGAACACACTGAAGACTGCAAGGTTGGAGTTGGTTTTGACTATGATAATGACAAGGGAAGGAAGAAGGTCAAGGGCAAATGAAAGGAAACTTTTACAAACAAAAATGCCCCAACCATACTGTCAAGTGTTGAACAACCCATCTTCAGAAAGAGTGCTGTTGAGTTTGATGAGGAACTACTGATCATCAAGCAACAACTACTTGAAGAAGATGAGGCTGCTAAGAACACTTCTTCCTTTCCTGAACTTGTCAATCAGAAAGAGACCAAAGACAATCTTGTCAAGAGTCCTAAAGCAAAGAAAGAAGTTGTTAAGAAAAGGAAACAAAACAGAAATGGTAAAGTGGGTGTTAACAAGGGAAATAACTATGCTTATGTGCCAAATGCTCCCAGGAAACAATGTCAAAAATGCCTATCTGTTAATCATTTGACTCATAAGTGTAGTAAGCCTGATATTGTTGAAGTTGACAACCTGAGTAACCATTCTGCTAGCATAAATTCTAGTCATGATTCTTTCTGTGGTAAGCCAAACTGCATGACATGCTATGTGACTGTGATTGCTAACTGTTTATCTCTTAAACATAAACTTGACTCTGCACAATCAGGTGAATCACACACACATATGCATTCTCATAGGACAGGGTCCCCAATCAGGGTTGAGAGGGTGAAAACTTCATGTGAGCCTAAGAGTGTAAACTCCAAAGCCACAGAAAAAGTGAAGTCTCCTACTATGAGAAATGCAATTTATGACAGAAGAATTATTAATCAAAATGTTTCTAAATCAACTAGACCCTACCAAGTGTGGGTACCAAAAACAACTTAGTCATTTTGTGAATGCAGGGCAACAGGAATAAAAGAGTCATATGGATCTTGGATAGTGGATGCTCAAGTCACATGACTGGTGATATAGCCCTGCTATCACATTTTGAGGAAAAGGCTGGCCCATCAGTAACCTTTGGAAATGACAACATTGGTTATACAATGGGATATGGCAGTGTTAAATCTGGAAATGTCATTATTGAAGATGTAGCATTTGTTGAAGGACTGAAGCATAATCTCTTGAGTATTGGACAATTCACCAACAGAGGTTTCAAAGTGGAATTTGATGAAGACCTTTGTTCAATCTCAAAAAGGGAAAGTGGTGAAGTTGTTCTAACTGGTGTGAAGAAAGGAAGCTTGTTTGTAGCAAATCTCAAGGCTGCAGATAAGGGAGAAATCTGTTGTTTCTACACTAAAGCCACAAATGAGGAATTCTGGCTATGGCACAAGAAGCTGTCTCACTTGAATGTTCAGGCAATGAACTCTCTAACCAAGAGAGAACTTATCAGGGATTTGCCTGCCTTGGAGTTTGTGCAAGATGGAGCTTGTGAAGCTTGTCAGAAAGGAAAAATTAAAAGATCCAGTCACAAGAACAAATTGCTCAATACAAATTCAAAACCTCTGCAGCTAATTCACATGGACTTATTTGGCCCTGTGAATGTAATGTCCCTCTCCAAAAAGAAATATGCTCTAGTGATGGTAGATGACTATTCAAGATATACTTGGGTGGAATTCCTATTCTCCAAGGATGAAGCACCCCAAGTCATAATAGAGCATATCAAGAGAGTTGATAGAGAAGCACAATGCACTGGTTCCTCTGTAGTTGCTTTGAGAAGTGACAATGGGACTGAGTTCAGAAATTCAACATTGTATGAGTTTTGCAAAGATAAAGGAATTTCTCAACAATTCTCAGCTCCTAGAACACCTCAACAAAATGGAGTAGTTGAGAGAAAGAATAGAACTCTCATTGAAGCTGCAAGGACAATGCTGCTGGATGCAAAGCTACCCACTAGCTTTTGGGCTGATGCTGTTAACACAGCATGCTACGTGCAAAATAGAACATTAATCAATAAGAAGTCTGGCAAAACTCCTTACTCATTAATGACTGGAAAAAGAGCATCCTTCAAGCACCTGCATGTGTTTGGAAGCAAGTGCTTTGTGATGAAAGATACCTCTGAGCATGTTGGAAAATTTGATGCTAAAACATTTGAAAGTATCTTCATTGGATACTCTCTGGAAAGGACAACATACAGAGTATTTGTACCTGAGCAACACAAAGTCATGGAAAGCATGGATGTTACCTTTGATGACAAGAAAACTCCTGGACTAAAAACAAGTGATCAAGACAGTGTGCCATTGAGATTTGAGAATCAAGGCTATCTTGAGGATTCTGAAAGTGAAGATGAACCCCCTGTTCAAACTGTTCTAGAGAATGAAATCCTTGAAGTTGACAATCTTCTTCAAACACCTGTGCAAGGGTTCACAAACACAGGGGGAGAAGAAGAGAATGCACCTTTCAACCAAAATGAGCTTGGAACAGATCAAGGAAATGAACAGGGGCACACAAGGAAATGGGACAGAGCCCACACTAGGGATCAAATCATTGGAGATCCTAGTGAGGGAGTTAGAACAAGGAGGGCAACATTAAATACATGTCTGTATAGCTGCTTTCTGTCACAAGAGGAACCTAAATTAATTGAAGAAGCTTTGAAGAATTCTGATTGGATTGTTGCCATGCAAGAAGAATTGAATCAATTTGAGAAAAACAAAGTATGGGAACTAGTACCTCCTCCAAAAGGAAAGAATGTTATTGACACCAAATGGGTGTTCAGAAACAAAATGGATGAAGAAGGAGTGGTAATAAGAAACAAAGCAAGACTGGTTGCCAAAGGATACTGTCAGCAGGAAGGCATTGACTATGATGAGACATTTGCACCTGTAGCTAGACTGGAAGCCATCAGAATCTTCCTGGCTTTTGCAGCTCACTCAGATTTTAAGGTGTATCAAATGGATGTGAAAAGTGCATTTCTCAATGGTGATCTTGCTGAAGAAGTTTATGTGTCTCAACCACCTGGCTTTGAGAGTGAAGACTTCCCAAACTTTGTGTATAGACTGCTCAAGGCACTCTATGGACTCAAACAGGCACCAAGAGCCTGGTATGAAACTCTATCTCAATTCCTTCTTGAGCATCAATTTACCAGGGGTACAATTGACAAAACCCTATTCTTCAAGAAGCATGGAAATGATATCATTCTTGTTCAAATCTATGTGGATGATATCATATTTGGCTCTTCAAATGAGAAACTCTGTGAAAGGTTCTCTAAGTTGATGCAAAGCAAATATGAGATGAGTATGATGGGAGAGTTAACCTACTTTCTAGGCCTGCAAGTACATCAAAGGGAGGATGGCATCTTTATAAACCAATCTAAGTATGTCAAGGATCTTTTAAAGAAATATGGTTTAGAAGAGTCATCCCCAGCTAAAACTCCTATGTCTACTGCAATCAAGCTGTATGAAGACAAGAAAGGCAAAAGAGTTGATATCAAGGTCTATAGAGGAATGGTTGGATCCTTACTCTATCTCACAGCTAGCAGGCCAGACATCATGTTTGCCACATGCCTTTGTGCAAGGTTCCAGTCTGATCCCAAGGAATCTCACATGATGGCTATCAAAAGAATCTTCAAGTATCTGAAGGGGACTCCTAATCTTGGGCTATGGTATCCAAAGGGCACTGGGTTCAACCTGGTTGGTTACACAGATTCTGATTATGCTGGATGCAGAATTGACAGGAAGAGCACCTCTGGAAGCTGTCAATTCCTAGGTCAAAGGTTAGTGTCCTGGTTTAGTAAGAAACAACAGTCCACAGCAACATCCACAGCTGAGGCTGAATACATTGCTGCTGGAAGTTGCTGTGCTCAATTACTTTGGATTAGAAATCAACTCATGGATTATGGGCTAGTGTTAGAACACATTCCACTAATGTGTGATAATACTAGTGCAATATCCATAGTTGCCAATCCTGTTAATCATTCTACTACAAAGCACATTGAGATCAGGTACCATTTCATTAGGGAACATGCTGCAAATGGTACCATAGAAGTCTCTTATGTTCCAACTGAGAAACAATTAGCTGACATATTTACTAAACCTCTGAATGAAGCAGTCTTCAACAGACTTGTGAGTGAAATTGGAATGCTTAATCCTTCATTTAGTTGCTCTAAGTAACTATGCCAGTAAATTGTTGCAGCAGTAAATTTTCACTGTATTTAAATGCTCTATTTGTTTGGAGTGAAAATTAGCTGAGATATGATTTATAAATATTTCAGTATTTTACTGCATATTTTTCAAAATCACATTTGTTGGTAAAGTTGTGAGCTTTTGAGACATCTCGATATAGATGATTTTCAGAGTTCACGACACAGTTCAAATCAAACAGACTTATATCGCAAACTGTTGAGATTGTGAGACTTCGCGACATAGTTCATTTCATGAGTTTGCGACATAGTTCATTTTATGACTTCGCGACTTAGAATAACTATATCGACAAGTCTCCACATTTGACAGAATTTTGACTTAAATTAATTTTATTTCAAAATATGATAAAAGTCTGACAATTTGCTTAATATTCCTAAAAGAGAGCTTTAGACAGGGTATTTCTACTATATCGCAAAGTCTCCCCGATCCTTTCATCTTGAGGACTTTGCGACATAGTTCATTTCTGAGACTATGCGATATATTGTGCAAGACTTTGCGGTACAGGCCATTTTTGACTTCGCGACATACAAATAGACTGTACAAATTCATAACTCCATATCGCAGTGTCTCTATCATATAAATACCCTTTTCTAACCGTTCACAACTTTTCATCTTGTCTATTGCTCTCAAACTCTCCAACCTAAGCACAAATTCTCTACTCTCTTTTTCACTCTCTCTCTCGAAATGGCACCCAAATCTCAAACAGTATCATCTTCTATCCCTTTAACCATTCTCAAAGAAACCAATCTTCTCACCATTCCCTCTGAGGCTGAGGCTAACCCAAGGTACAAGTGTTTTGTCCAGTTCTTGAACACTTCCTACCTACGCCAAGCCCTAACCCTGAACCCTACCTTCTATGTCGATGTGTTGGAAGGATTCTGGAGAACGGCGTTGGTATCAACAATGGCTAGGGAAGATGGAACCTCATTCCAGGAGGTTAGTTGTTCAATTGGAGGCAAACACTTTCAGTTTGGTGAAAGGGAAATCAATGAAGCTTTGGGGTTCAAGGTTGAGGGTCATGACCAAGAAGCTACAGATGCTCAAATCGTAGATTTCATGACCTTCATTCGGTATGCTGAAGAGATAGATACTGGAAAGCTAAATAAGAAGTTTGTGAGAAGGGAGTGGTCATTTCTGTTTGACGCACTCCAGAAGGTGTTTCTCTGCAGGAAGACAGGATGGGACCATATCAGTCACATTGCTGTGAAGCTAGCCTACTCCTTGGCCAACAACCAGGAGATCAATGTGGGAGCCATAATTCTCAAAGAATTGGCTCAGAGGCTAGGCAGGACTGTTCGTGGTAGAGGTAATGACATCTTTTACCCTCGTTTCCTTCAAGTAATTTTAAATTTTCTTGATGCAAATGTCCATGAATTAGAGGGTATAGATAAAACTAAAATGGCTTATTCCAAGTCCATGTCCAAAGTTCTATTTGGCTCATTGGACACAAGGAATCAAGTGGATGTGATTCTAAGTGTGACCAAGCATATGCAGGACACATTTGAGTCTTATCCACTTGATAAGCCAATATACCATGCACTTTCCTGGACAGGGGAGGCTGAGACTAAAGGAGCTACACAGTCTAACCCCAGCCTTCCCATCCCATCCAGCAACCCCACTGTAAACAGTACCATAGAAGTTAGGCAGCCAAGTGCATCAATCTCTCAAAAGATTGGTGTTACTAAAAAGAAGTCAAAGAAGAGAGCCCTAGCAGTGATAAATGAATCTGTAGAGATAGCTAGTGAGAATCCTGAGTCACCTCTCACCAGACAAAGTAAGAAATCCAAATCCAAACCTACCACTGGATCCTCCCAACATGATTCAGATGTGGAAAAAGGGGTACACCTGTTACTGTCCATGGCCTCTCAACAGGTCATTGGCATTGAAAAGAGCAGTCTCCCCACTGCACCCTGTACAGAGTCTGCACAGGTTCAAGAACTCACTCTTGACCCTAGGAGTGATAAGGCTGATCATACACAGAGTGGAGAGCACATCACTGTTGAAACTCCTCCTATTTCTCAGGGGGAGTTGCCACAATCTAATCTAAACCCCACTTCTCTCTCAGATTCTTCCATAAAAATTTCTTCTGAACAAGAGAGTCATTCCAATGACAATCTTGCCTTTGATCAATCACAATTCTCTCCTGTGATTGAGCCAATTTCAAGTGACATGGTGCATGACACTATGCTCACCACCCAGGACCCACATCTAGTTGGTCAGGGAATGCATGCTGGGGCATATCCTAATGACACCAACAAAAACATGGAGGATTCACCAGTTTTCACTGGAGACTCTATGCCAAATTCTCCCATCCTTAGGGATGTGGAACTGTCTTCACAGACAAATAGGGTTGATGCTGTAAGACATCCCATTTCAATGGAGACAACATCAGACCCTACAGCCATTCCAAGGCTGGAGGAGACTCAAAATCCTACATCTCATGAAGTGCCTAGCACTAGCTCTCACTTGGCTCAGGCCACTATGTCAGAATGGCTGAAGCCTGTGCACCATGACAGGCCTTCAGGATCATCATCTGTGCCTTCCAAAATGACAGAAGAAGCCATACAAGATCTCCATGTGGCACAGATTGATGAGTTCTCAAAGATAGCTCAACATCTCCTCACCTCAAATCTCCCAAATGCTGATTATGAAGCCATTTTACTCTGCCACAAGGAGGATGTTGAAGCTCAGCAGGAGAAGATAGTGGATGCAGCTGAACCAGAGGGAAATGTGGATGCCTAGTTGGATGCTAAGAGGACTCTCAAGCTCAAGGATGCCCTAGCTTTTCTAAGAGAAGAATACCTAACTTCTCTGGGCTCCAATGCAAAGGATCTCTCTCCTGCTGCCATCTATGATGCTGTTAATGATGTCTACAGGAATCAATTAAAGGCTCTGCACTATCTTGGGAAAGGGCTTCAATCAGAGATTTCTTCTATCCAGGAGGCGACAGACAGATCCCTCACTCAGCTCAGAAATTCATATCTCTCTGATTTTCCCAAGGTGGAAGGCATCCTTAAAGAAATCCAGAAGACAAACTCTACTGTAAGCATGATGGACCTCTCTCTGGCCATGGTCATAGACAACATCAGGCAGCTGGCTACAACCCTGGAAAATCAGTCAAGGCCAATATCAACTCAAATGCCATGCTGAATGTAATTTGGAAGAATCAGTATGGTGACAAATTGGTGGATGAGGTCCCTCTGTCAAACATCTCCAAATTTGACTTTGCCAAGCTCAAGGAGCAATCTCTCAATTCTTTCAAGTCTCAACAGCTATTCTCAAAGGTGGATGGTCTTGAAAGAGAAGTGGCCTCTCTGAAAGATGAAAATAAGGAGCTTGCCACCTCTCTAAAACAGCTCAATGACAAACTGGATGACCAAGGCAACAACACCTCCAATATCCTGCTGGTGCAACAACAGATGCTGACTTCAATGATGAAACAAATGAACCTGCCTATCCATGGGGAAGCTCAAGACTTCTTGTCTGATCCCAAGCCTAAGGGGGAGAAACAAAAGGAGGTCATTCTGAAACAGAAAGGGGGAGTACCTGCCAAGCAGCCAAAGCATAAGGGCAAGGGCATACTCATTGAAGAAACCATAAAGCCAATCATTCTTCCCCCTGTAGAGGTCATAAGTGCAGAAGGTCAGAAGAGCACAATCTCAACCACCTACTATCCATCAACCATGCCTAAAGATATCTCAACTTCTCAACCTCAACCTACTCCCAATGCTAAACCTGTCAAAGCTGCAATTATCACAGAGGCCAAGCTACAGGAAGTTGCCAATTCAAACATCTATCATGATGAGGCCTTCCTGGAGTTTCTGAAAGCCATCTCCAGTAGTGCTCAAGGAGATGCAAGAATGTACAGACAAAAGATCAAGGAAAGCATCAAGTATTTCATAGTGGCAGTAAGGAAAATCAAGGATGTCCATCTAAGAGAGATAATCATGGTGTGCAAGGACAACTGCTTGTGGCACCTAGCTTTTCAAACTCTAGAGAAACTGAGATTTACTGAGCTGTCAATCATTCTGGAGTTGATTGAAAAGCATGGGATGAACAATGAAAGTCTTTATAATGACTTGAAGATGGACCAGAATAAAAGATTGCCTGAGGTTATTGTTAGATCAGAATTCAATGATCGTCAGAAGCTAGACTCAACTGATCAGGATTGCTGACGTCATCAGTATTGCATGGTCATCAGTATTTGATCAAGCGTCAGTATCTTATTGATCATCAGGATTCCTACTCAGACTATGATCAGGATTGATCATCAGAACTTGAAGCTGATCAGGATTCCTACTTCGAGTTATATTTGGAGTCTAGATAAACATGGAAGTTTATTCTATTTGTTCCTGGTTTGTAGAATGTAGCTATCGATTAAGGATAGGTTTCTATCTTTGTTATTGATTAGGACTTATCTTGTTATTGATAGAGAAGTTGTGTGCACTATATAAACACAGTCTTGGTTTCGATTTATGTATTCATTCGAGAGAGAACATAATCGAATAGAAGCTCTCGAGAACATAGAATTTCTTGAGAGAGTTTTTGTAAACTAGCAGCTCTCAAGAACATCAGAATTTCTTGAGAGAGTTTGTAACAGTTTTATATCAGATTTAATAAAGCTGTTATCTTTCTTTTCATATTTGTGATATATACATTAAGAAGTCGATTATCTTACTCTATTGTATTCAACCCCCCTTCTACAATAGATTATTACTGGGCAACAATTGGTATCAGAGCAAACTGATTTAATTCTGAATCAGATACGATCTAAAGATGTCGACAACCAAGTATGAAAGCATGAAGATTCCCATCTTAAAGATATCAGAATATCCTACATGGAGGGTAAAGATGCTGATGTACCTGGAGGCTATGGATCCTGACTACTTGGACAGGATTCGTGATGGACCATATATACCAACAAAGTTCGTAGAACGAACAGATACAGTACCAGAACATTATGTGGTCAAAGCTAAAGCTAAATGGACTCTAGAAGAAAAAGCTCATGTACTCAGGGAACCAAAGATAAAGAATATCTTGCATAATAGCCTTGATGCTGTCATGTCAAACAGAGTGATTGCATGCAAGTCTTCAAAAGAAATCTGGGATACTTTGGAAACACAGTGCCAGGGATCTGCATCTGTTATGAAAAACAGAAGGGCTCTTTTGATTCAAGAATATGAACAATTCGATGCAAGACCTGAAGAGAGCCTGACTGATCTATATGATAGATTTCTGACACTATTGAACAGCTTATCCTTAGTTGACAAAGTATATGAAACTGAAGATTCAAACACCAAATTTCTTAGAGCTTTACCTGAAGAATGGGATACTCAGACCTCAATCATTAGACACCAGTATGATCTGAACATTGTGTCTCTTGATGAGATCTATGGGATGCTAAGAACTCATGATCTTGAAGTTCAACAGAGAAAGAACAAGAAAAGCAGCAAGGCAAAGTCAATTGCTTTGAATGTAGAAGCAAAATCAAAAGGGAAAGCTATGGAGGTCTCTAGAAGGAAAGCAAGAGTAGCTGAGTCAGATCCTGACGACTCTTCATCAGATACTGATGGCAATTCTGATGCCAATACTGGTGATGAATCTTCTGATTCAGACATGGAGGAGATGGTTGCTATGATTGTCAGAAACTTCAGAAGGATGAAGTTCAGGAAGAATAGAAGACAAGGCAACTTTCAGAAAAAGATCTTCAAAGCAGACAAAGACAAGTATATCAAAAAGGACAGCAAGGGTAGCAAATTTGACAAGTCAAAGATTAGATGCTACAAGTGTAATGGTATGGGTCACTTTGCTTCTGAATGCAACAAGACAAAGGCACTCATCACATCAAGCAAGGATTGGATGGACTCTTCCTCAGAATCTAATACTGAGGTAGTCAACTATGCGTTAATGGCCAATGCTGATGTAACTGCTGCTCCTGATGATAAGGTACTAAATACTATCTTTGATTTTGATACTGATAATGCTTCTGAGTTAAGACATTTTCTAAAGTCATTACATATTAGCTTTAGAAGTCAAACTGCTGAGAATACTAGAATCTTATCTGAGATGTCTGACCTTAGAAAGAGGAATGAGATATTAGAAGCTGAATTTTCTCGTATGCAAGAAGTACAAAAAGAATGTGATAATGCTAAACACATGCACTTAGAGATGACATCTAAATGTACTTCCCTTGAAAAAGAACTTGAATATGCTAATGAGAAAATCAGAACCTGGACAGACTCTGGTAGGAAATTTCATGAGATTAATACCTCTAAGAATTGGAAAGAGTGTCTAGGATATAAGTCAAATGAAGATAAGAAATTAGCAGAGAAAATTGTCATTGATGAGACAGTCAGTCCAAAGACCTATAGACATGTTATAGACTCAACCAAATCTAAGATTACTCCTGTTAATTTTGTTTTTGGTAAGGATTCCAATTCTACTTTTGAAAAGGGATCTTCTTCTACTCAAGGAATTAAAATTATAAAGTCTAAACCTGTCATGAACAAAGTCACTAAGAATGTAGGTCTATTGTCTCAGAAACAGCTTAAAGATAAAATCTGTGAGGTTACAGATAAGAAAAAGGGAGCTACTGTTAAGAGAAACAGGAATGGTAAAATTGGGATCAATAAAGAAAATGGTTATAAGTATATCCCAAATGCACCTAAAAAGAGTTGTTTTAACTGTGGTAACTCTAATCATCTTGCTATTGATTGTAAAAAGAGTAAGAAGAAAATTGCTGAAATTCCTAAGTCTGATGTTAGGAATAGATCAGTATTTTACAAACCACAGAATTCCTGTTTTCATTGCGGTAGTCTATGGCATTCTATTTATACATGTAAAGAGTATCATGATTTGTATTATAACTTTTATGATCCATTGCCTAAGTTTGAAAGTAGTACAAAGTCTGATAGGACTGAAAATGTCATAGTGAAGCATGCTTTTGTTAATACTGATACTGACAAAGCAAATCCTGATGGAGTAAATCCTGTCAGGACTGCTAAAGTCAAAAAGTCTTCTGCTGTTAAATTTAATAAAATGCATGAACAAGGAATCCAACAAGTGTGGGTTCCTAAACATTCTGACTAGTGTTTTACTATTCTGATGCAGGGTAAAAGGAAAAATGTGTTAGTCATGGATAGTGGATGTTCTGTGCACATGAATGGAAACGAAGCCCTGTTATCAGAATATGAGGAAAAAGCTGGCCCAACTGTGTCTTATGGAGATGGCAACATTGGACAAACCTTGGGATATGGCAATATAATCATTGGAAATGTCATCATTGAAAAAGTAGCTCTAGTGAAGGGACTAAAACACAACTTGTTGAGTATTAGTCAAATCACTGACAGAGGTTATCATGTCAATTTCTATTCCACACATTGTGAAGTAGTCAGTAAAGCAACAGGGAAGATAGCACTAACTGGCTACAGGCATGGTAACATATATGAAGCCAACATTCTCTCAGATACTGATGCCTCCCCTACATGTTTCATCAGTAAAGCTTCAGTAGATGAAAGTTGGAATTGGCACAAGAAGCTTTCTCATCTCAACTTCAGCAACATCAATGAGTTGGTTAAGAAAGAGTTAGTAAGAGGATTACCTAATGTCTTATATACACCTGATGGACTCTGTGATGCATGCCAAAAAGCAAAACAAAGAAGAACATCATTCCAGAGTAAATCAGTATCCTCTATTGAAGAACCATATCACATGCTACATCTTGATCTGTTTGGTCCAGTCAACATCATGTCCATCAGTAAGAAAAGGTACACTCTTGTAATTGTTGATGAATATTCTAGATTCACCTGGGTGTATTTTCTGCATAGAAAAGATGAAACTCCTGAAGTTCTGTTGGATCATGTGAGGATGATTGAGACAACCACAAAGTACAAAGTCAAGATTCTGAGAAGTGATAATGGTACTGAATTTAAGAATTCAAAGATGGAAGAGTTCTGCAAATACAAAGGAATCACTCAACAATTCTCTGCTCCTGGCACACCTCAGCAAAATGGAGTAGTAGAAAGGAAGAATAGAACTCTTATTGAAGCTGGCAGAACTATGTTGGAAGAAGCTAAATTACCTACATATTTCTAGGCAGAAGCAGTCAACACAGCATGCTATACACAAAATCTCACATTGATAAACAGGCATGGTGTCACTCCTTATCAGTCACTCAAGGAGAAGAAACCAAGTCTGAAGCATTTGCATGTGTTTGGCTGTAAATGTTTTGTTCTCAGAACTCATCCTGAACAGCTAGGGAAATTTGAAACAAAGGCTGATGAAGGAATATTCATAGGTTATCCTACATCAAGAGCCTTCAGAGTTTTTAATTTGAGAACAAGAACTGTCATGGAGTCAATTCATGTATCTTTTGATGATAAGAAGATAACTGGAATCATTGAAGACTCGCATGATAGATTGTTATTTGAAAATGAAGCTTCCAAGGAACCTGAGGAAATTGAATCAGATTCTGTCAATTCATCAGATACTGATGGGTCACCAAATCCTGATGACTCACCAGGTACTGATGGTACTAATACTGATGATGCAAACAACAGTGATACAACTAGTAGTGCTAATGTTGAGGGGGAGCAACGGCATTCAACTACAAGTTCAGAGTCAACTCAATCATCAGGACAGAATTCTTCAGATACTGATTCAAGTGAAGATCCTGATAACACATCAGGAGGGCATAACAATAATTCAGGGAGAGCTTCAAATCAATCAAATTCTTTCAATCAAGATAACACCAATCCAGGGGGAGCATCTACTTCAAGAAACAATTTGACACCAGCAAGGAAATGGACAAAAGATCATTCTCCTGATTTGATAATTGGAGATCCTGATGCAGGTGTTCAAACAAGAAGTGCAACTCAGAATGAATGTTTATATAATAACTTTCTATCCAAGGAGGAGCCTAAGAAAGTTGAAGATGCACTTAAAGATGCTGATTGGGTTACTGCAATGCAAGAAGAACTGAATGAATTTGAAAGGAATGAAGTCTGGAAACTGGTACCAAGACCAAAGAATAGATCAATTGTTGGTACAAAGTGGATTTTCAAGAACAAGACTGATTCTGATGGAGTCATTATCAGAAATAAAGCTAGACTAGTTGCAAAGGGGTATTCCCAACAAGAGGGAATTGACTATGATGAAACTTTTGCTCCTGTTGCAAGACTAGAAGCCATCAGGATATTTCTTGCTTATGCAGCACATAAGAAATTCAAGGTTTTCCAGATGGATGTTAAAAGTGCTTTCTTAAATGGTGAACTGGAGGAAGAAGTTTATGTTGAACAACCTCCTGGTTTCATTGATCCTAAATATCCAGATCATGTCTACAGACTGGATAAGGCACTTTATGGACTAAAGCAAGCTCCAAGAGCATGGTATGAAACCTTAGCTCAATTCTTACTGGAAAGTGGATTCAAAAGAGGTGCAATTGATAAAACTCTATTTTATTTGAATCATGGTAAGGAGTTGCTGTTAGTTCAGATTTATGTTGATGATATCATTTTTGGGTCAACAAACAATAAGCTGTGTGAAAAGTTTTCCAAGCTTATGCAGTCAAGATATCAAATGAGCATGATGGGAGAAATGAGTTACTTTCTGGGTCTTCAAGTTAAACAGATTGATGAAGGGATTTTTATTAATCAGTCTAAATACACAAGGAATTTACTGACAAGGTTTAACATGCAAGACAGTACTCCTGCTTCAACTCCCATAGCTACAGCTACCAAACTTGATCCTGATCAAGGTGAAGAGGTAGATGTAACTCACTACAGAGGAATGATTGGCTCTTTATTGTATCTCACTGCCAGTAGACCAGATATCATGTTTGCAACCTGTCTATGTGCAAGATTTCAAACAAAACCTAGAGAACCACATCTGATTGCAGTCAAAAGAATTTTCAGATATCTCAAAGGCACTCCTTCACTTGGCCTTTGGTATGCAAGGGAATCAGATTTTGGGTTGTGTGGTTATTCAGATGCTGATTTTGCAGGATGCAAAATAGACAGGAAAAGTACTTCAGGAAGTTGTCAGTTTTTGGGTGGAAGACTAGTTTCATGGTTCAGTAAAAAGCAGAAATCTATTTCCACTTCAACTGCAGAAGCTGAGTACATTGCTGCAGGAAGTTGTTGTGCTCAGATAATGTGGATGAGAAATCAGTTGTTAGATTATGGCCTGTCATACTCAAAAATCCCTATTTATTGTGATAACCAAAGTGCTATTGCAATGACAGGAAATCCAGTTCAGCTTCTCTTACTAAACACATAAGTATCAGATATCACTTTATAAGAGAACAGGTTCTGGAAGGAACAATTGAACTTCACTTTGTTCCTACTGATCAACAACTAGCTGATATATTCACCAAGCCACTACCTGAAGCTATTTTCAATAAATTGGTGAATGAACTTGGAATGATGAATTTTGAGAATTTCTGAGGAAAAGCTACAGAGAAGAAATCCTGATAAACTGTCAAATCCTGATGGTTATTCAGAAAGGTATGTATCTTTGATCAAATCCTGATAGGACTCAATCCTGACAGGAAATCAATTGGTCAAATCCTGATGTTCAGATATTGAAGCTGGTATGAAAACCAGAGGTTCTATGCTAATTTGTCATCAACACTCCTGGTAAACTCTGGACAATTAGATTATTACTTAGTCTTTGATTAAGTTTTCAGTCTTAATTATCAATCTCAATTTCATTATTATCAGAGTTTATTATTTATCATCTCTATATCACTATGAGTGTTACTAACAAATTTTGCAGGCAAGTACAGGAAGAAAACAATTGAGAAAATGGACAAATTTCATTAATACTTGAAGATTCATTACACATGAAAAATGGAAATTACATATTTGTTTTCCTAGTCTATTTTCTACTCAGGAACTCGTGCTTTACAGATAAGCATGAACACGTGCCCTGCAAATTAGCATGAATGCTCCTGAGCAGCTTCACAGTCCATCAGGATTGGAAGATTTCTATGTCCTTAAAGGACAAGAAGAGGAACTGATGCACTTGAAGGCGGATCGTCATCGTGATCACCGGGATGCTTCCTTGCCTCCACCGTGCATGAAGCACTTGCATCAAGCACTTTCTTTCTTCTCCTCTCTCGCTCTTCAACGAGGTCCTCATCCTCTTCATCATCCTCATCGTCTTCATCCTCTTCATAGATGAGATTCTCAAGAGGATTCCAGTCAGGATTGGCTTGCACAAAGTCGTGCCACACCACATCAACCATAGCGTTTATAAACGCTTCATATTCCTGAGGGTCAGGAACTGGTTGTGGCTCCATATCAGCAAGAGCCTCCTCCATCTCCTGCCAAATCAAGTCAAGCTCTTCATCAGGTATGTTGTTTTGATTATTGGCAGCCATTGAAAAATGAATAAGGTGGAAAGTTTTTGGTAAGTTTTTATTCTTTGGCGAGGGTTTTTGTTAGATAGATGCTGTTATGATTAACAGTTCTCTTTTATAGAGAATGTATTTTAAGAATGCAGGTCATTTTTACAATCTCAAGGAGACGGTTCGGTTTTCCATAAATATTTTTGCCTCGTTTGCTGGTAAGCGTGTTTTAATTCTATGACCATTAATTTGGTTATTTTTCCATAAACGCTATTTTTCTTAAACCATATTCTATGACCTCGTTTGTTAAAATAAATTTTGTTTTCTTAAATAAAATTTTATTTTAATCTTATTGAATATTTTTTTTCAATCCTGATATGGCAAAATATTTTGTGCGGAAATGCTTTTATTCCTGATGAGGGTAGGTTTTTCTTACATCAGAAAATGCCTACTCGTTATGGACTACTTTCTAATGCTATGGGGCAAGGTCCAACCCACCTTGTTCCTGACACAAGCATGCAACCTAAACAGTCTAAACAGTTAACAACCACCTCTACTGTCTCTCAAAAGACTTTAGTTGTAAAATCAAAGAAATCAGCTAGAACTGATGTGTCTGGAAGGCAATCAGGTTCAAAGGATTTTCCTCTACACCACTCACTAAAAAGAAGATACAAGGGGGTGTACAAGGGGTCCTGGTGAAGAAAGCTGATAAGGTTGTTAAGAATGTTCCTGTGAAAAGGAAGTTAAGGTTGATTGATGAAAGTGATTCAGAGGATGACTTACCTATATCCTCTGTGATGAATGTGAACAAGGAAGTTGCTGATACTGCTACTAAAGCTGTGGTACCTTTATCAAAACCACAAAAGACAAGGAAATTATCAAAGAGCAGGTATCATATTCCTTTGACAGTGCAAATGAAGGATACTGATATTCAGACATCAAATCCTGATGAGTCATCTACTCCTGATGCTCTAGCAAATCCTGATGTTAGTATTCCTGATGCAACAACAAAAGTTGTCTCTCTATCAGACTCTCCAGCCTCTCCATCTCAGATTAGAGAAATTTCTTGGGAGAAGGTTTCTACAACTGCTTCCTTGGTTGGTCTTACACCTACATCAAAGAAAAAGAGGAATGCAGAAGAGTTAGTCTATCAGAGACAGAAGAAGCTGAAAGGATCAAGCCCACAAGAACCTGAATTTCAGAGTAATTCAGCAGCTACTGTTGATCCTGCCACACAAGAACCACTCAATCAAAGTTTGGGTGAAGGCTTAGCTAGTGGAATGGTCACACAAGAACCATTTTCTCAAAGGGAGAATGAAGACATCAACATTCCAGCTACACAAGAACCATCTTCTCAAAGTGAAGATGCAGGCAAAGCTACAGCTTCTGTTGAAAGATTGGTCGAGAACATTGTCAACGAGGGAAGCACACAAGAACCTTTAACTCAAAGTGTTGAAGAAGCTTCTGAACCTCAAGCTCCACAAGAACCATTGGTAGCAAATACTGATGCACGCATATCAAATCCTGACGATGTTCATCCTGACGCTAGTGGTGCTCCTGATAATGAACCTATTTTGATACAGCCACTTCGTTCAAGACCAATGGATCATCCTATCTCAGAACCACGGGATAAACTGAAAGGTATTGCTATTCCTGATCCTGATATTACTCATGATATTGCTGATGATACTTCTGATGATAGTGATGATGATAATGAGAATCGAAAAGAGAAGGAACAGCTTGCTACAGCACTCAAAATTAGTCTTGGAACTAATTTTGGTTCATCAAGTACATATATGGCTAGCAATGCTTTCACTGGGAAAGATCAGAGACAAGATTTTTCTACTCCTTCCTTTGATCCTGCAGAGGCATTTAGACAGAATGAATGGAACAATTCATGGCACCAATCTGATGAATCTATCAGTTTTTCTTCTGCTATTGAACATGCCTATAATGCAGTGAAGTCTATAGAGAATCAAGACTTGAAGAATCATCTGAAGGCTACTACTCTGTTATCCAAGAGCCTGAAAAGTGAGATTGATTCTATCAAGGGTTCAACTGAAAAAAAGTGAGGACTGATATCTTTAATAATTTTACAAAGGTGCCTACTACTTTACAATTGAGGGTAGTGGAATCCCAAGTGAAATTCAAACCTCTCTTTCCTTAATTTTGCAACGAATTGATTCTCTGGATATTAAGGTAACTGAAATTCAAACCTCTCTTTTCTTAATTTTGCAATTATTGTCAAATCCTGATGTCAAAAAGGGGGAGAAGGTTATTCAGACAAAATGTACACCTGATCTAGTATTAAGAAATAATGATGATGATACTGGAGATGATGGTGGTGACAAAGTGATACAAGGAGAAACCTCTGATGCTGTTGTTATGAAGTCTACAATTCAAACTTCACAAAGTCAAACAACACAGTCAACTCATGTTTCTGATTCTGGAGTTAAGACAGTAAGAACATTGGTGCAATCTCAGATCCTAACGGAAGATCAAATCCTGACACCTGGTCATGGACACATTCTTGCTACAATTCCTGAAGGTGATGAAGATGTAATTATTGATAATCCTGAAGATGCATCAAATTTATTCCAGAAGTTTTCTACAAAAGACGGTAGAATTGTTACTCTTTATCACACTGATAAAAGAGTTCAACAATTATTTGCCAGAAAAGCACTCTCTACAGCAAGTGAAGAATATCCAGATCTCTCACATGAAGAATTCTTGAGACTACAAAGAGAGACAATGGAAAGCTATACTGCTCCTGCTAGAGGTAGAAGAGGTGCTAGAAGAAATAGAAGAGGTTCTTCAACTCAAACAGTACCTAGACATACAAGGTCTAGAGGGTTAAGAATTGAAGAAATTCCTGAAGCTTCATAAAATCTAATAGATCCTGTTATCAAGGATATCATGGAGAAAGAAGACAAGGAATTTGTTGAAGAAGAACCTGAATTGAGAAGAAAATCAAGTAAATCAACTCTCAGCAATACAAATCAAATTGAAGATTCTAATCCTGACAATATTCAAGATCCTGACGAATCTGAAATTCTGCAAGAAGTTGATTTGATAATCTTATCTACTGTTGTTGATTGTCACAACAAAGAAGTAGATGAAGAAGAAGAAGCCATAAGAAGAGATATTGCAAAGAGAACAAATGAAGATTTCAATCTCTATCTACAAAGGCTTAAAGTTTCAAATGAAAGAAAATGGAGAAATTCAAGCAGACAAGAATCTTTACTGGAAAGAAGCTATGCCTTTGAAAAGGAAAAGGATAAGAAGTGGAAACATATTAGCACATTAAGTTGTGATACACCTATCAATTTTCAGTCTGGTGGAATTATTACAAGCGCTTCAAGTGTTGTTGATTTATCTGAGATGGTTAGATCAAAAGCACTCTGGTTAAAGATTTTTTCAAATCTGAAGCAATTGTCAAGTAATTCAAGAGGAGGTATTGGACACAGAGATGGTGAATATCTGAATATGTCATATGTTGATCCTTACTCCTTGACAGAAATTGGAGGTACTCTAACTTCTGAAAACCTGAACAATTTATTAGCTGTTGATATAGTTATAGATTGTCATGATGGTTTTGAAAAGAAAGAAAAGCTTCTGTACTTCATGAAAGATGGTAGTGTGAAGATTCTATCTATTCAAGATCTGCTGATGAAAACTACACAGGAACTGAAATATGTTCACTATCTGTTAAGATGGAAGAACCAAGTGTACAAAGTATGGGCTGACATGATTTTGTCAACTATAAGAAGAAGACTGGATGGAAACAGTAATTTCAATGGTAATTATATTCCCATGTACTTAAATCAAAGAGGTCAGGATGTGGAAATGCAAAGGGGTACTGCTGTTAAAGAAGTAACTTTTGGTATGACCCAACTTACTCTCAATCCTGATGGGAAGGAAATTGCTTATCTTTTGCTTGAAGAGCACAGTCTACAGAAAAGCTCCATACAGAATCTCAGAGCAGCTATCTACCAGATTAATGAGGAAGATGAAGAACTCAGAAATCTTAAGGAAAGACTGATTCAAATTCTTGAAGAAAAAGAAGAAAGTTTATTATCCAACTTCTTGAAGATGAATCTGTTCTATCGAAAAGCTTAAACAGATAAGTTGTTTCTGAAGATACTTGTACATTTTGTATATATGTTTTGACATCATTGAATATTTGGAATCTATACTTTATTTCACAAAGTATGAGATTGGGGGAGATTGTTAGATCAGAATTCAATGATCGTCAGAAGCTAGACTCAACTGATCAGGATTGCTGACGTCATCAGTATTGCATGGTCATCAGTATTTGATCAAGCGTCAGTATCTTATTGATCATCAGGATTCCTACTCAGACTATGATCAGGATTGATCATCAGAACTTGAAGCTGATCAGGATTCCTACTTCGAGTTATATTTGGAGTCTAGATAAACATGGAAGTTTATTCT
This sequence comes from Heracleum sosnowskyi, assembly GCA_030848705.1. Taxonomy (NCBI): domain Eukaryota; kingdom Viridiplantae; phylum Streptophyta; class Magnoliopsida; order Apiales; family Apiaceae; genus Heracleum; species Heracleum sosnowskyi. The sequence continues at coordinate 24,711,453 of CM061237.1, forward strand.
ATTTGTTCCTGGTTTGTAGAATGTAGCTATCGATTAAGGATAGGTTTCTATCTTTGTTATTGATTAGGACTTATCTTGTTATTGATAGAGAAGCTGTGTGCACTATATAAACACAGTCTTGGTTTCGATTTATGTATTCATTCGAGAGAGAACATAATCGAATAGAAGCTCTCGAGAACATAGAATTTCTTGAGAGAGTTTTTGTAAACTAGCAGCTCTCAAGAACATCAGAATTTCTTGAGAGAGTTTGTAACAGTTTTATATCAGATTTAATAAAGCTGTTATCTTTCTTTTCATATTTGTGATATATACATTAAGAAGTCGATTATCTTACTCTATTGTATTCAACCCCCCTTCTACAATAGATTATTACTGGGCAATAGTTATATCCAAGCCAAGGACAATAATTTACCAAAGCCTATCTCAAGACAGTAGTATTGACCAACTAGTAATTCCCTCAGACCTTTTAATGAAGAACAATGCAAAGATCAACCAGGTGATGCAAATGCTGAGAGCTAAGAGAGGAGCTAGGACAGCTGAGGAACTAGAGATGATTCGAACTCTACAATCTTTTCTGATTCATGGAGTCATTCCTGAATCTGTCAAAGAAAAGAGCAAAAAGAAGGATGGGGAGGATGATGATGAGGAGAAAACCTATGAAAGGAGATCTCAGACAAGGAGAAATAAGGATGGATCTAGTGAGAGCAGCAGGAGCAAATATCCTAAGAAATCAAAAGATGCTGGTGATGACAAGAGGGACTCAAAAGGGACAAAGGAAACAACCAGGAAAACAAGAAGTGGAATTCAGCAAGTCAAGGACATTGCCAGCAGTACTTTAACCACAACACAAGACTCTAAGTCTAGGGTGGGTACTGTTAGCAATGATCCTCCAAAATCATTATCCATGACTTCTGAACCTGAATTGCCACAGAAGAAAGATGAAGCCACTAAAGTAATTTCAAGAAAACACTTCCACAAAGTTACAGCTAGTGGAGTGTTACAGTGGATGAAGGGGAAAGGAATGAAGCTACTTCCAAGTGATGTGGCACTGAAGACTAAATCTCCCTGTTCCAGAAAGGTATCTCTTGTGAAGCATTTGAAGATCAAGAGTGTACCCAGAAGGATAAGGATAACAAAGAAGACTGGAAAACTCACTAATGTTATTGGCATCAATGTGCTTCCACTAGATGAGGACTATGATGAAGATGCCCTAGCATTTTTGAGGGCTCAAAGGATCTTTGAAGTCAAAGTGAAGTTGGATCATCTAGAGATCAAGTACACTGATGGAAGAGAAAGGATAATGAAGCAAGGAAGCTGGCAATATTTCTATAAGTATGAGCTTGAAAGGATAAATGCCTTACTGAATTTTGAAGAAAAAGAAGAAAGAACATGGAAGATAGATATTGCCAGGTACTTAAAGATGCATGCTGATTATGAAGAAAACATGAGGAAAGATAATGAAGAGAAAAACATACAGAGAGAGAAAGAAATGGCTGAGATGGAGAAGAGGGCTAAGGAGCTAAGGCAGAAAGGGATGTGCAGGGTCAAGCAAAATCCTTACATTGTGGAGTACAAAAACTCACATGGAGGTCAAAGCAAAATAAGGATGGAGTTTCTTGATTCCTATGTAGAGAGTGCACTCAAGGCTGCAATTGATGACTTGAAAGGCTCACCTCTCATTGAAGAACTGATTGCAAGAGAAGAACTTCAAGAAGCCATCATAGACATGAAGAGAAAAGAAGAGATAAGGAAAAAGAAGATATATGATGATTTGCTAGAGAAGCAATTGGAAGCTGAAGCTGCTGAGCAACAAAAGTAATCTGTAAGCTTTCAATTCTTCTATGAAATCAAATTTCTGATCTCAATGTTCATGAATTGTTCTCTCTGTTACTAAATTTCCTTTTATGTAAGTTAGGCTTGTTATCAGACATGAAATTGTGCCTAAGGATCTTACTCACAATTTGGGGGAGATTGTTAGGCTCAAGACATGTCTGAATACCACTATTAACAAGCCTACACTCTGTGACTATGTCACATTACATGACCTAGTGAGTTCTATCACTGGGATATAGTATAGGTCTCTAAATGTACTTGTCTTGTTCTCATGAACATTAGCTTGATCATGTATGCTCAAAGTTATAATGAGCTTAGTAAAGTTTCTTGCATCTAGATTGTATATAGGCCATTGAATAACTGTCCTGGTAGAAGTTCAGAAGTGTTCATGCAGCAGGATAGAGATAAATAAGGCTATGAAGAAATAAGTTGCAGAAATTTGTCTAAGGCATTATATAGCAAAGTCAGAAGAAAGCTATGTCGTGAAGTCACCAATATCCATGTCGTGAAGTACTATATCGCATAGTCCATTTTGTACTATGTCGAGAAGTCCTCAAGACACATGTCGTGAAGTGTTGAAGTCAGCAAAGTCAAAGAAGCCTAGATCGTGAAGTCCTCAGAAGCCCTATGTCGCATAGTCTTCAAATGACCTATGTCGCATAGTCTTCAAATGACCTATGTCGCATAGTCTTCAAATGACCTATGTCGCAAAGTCTTCAAAGGCTATATCGCGAAGTCCTCTCAAGTGAGATCGCGAAGTCAGGAATGAAGTGGAGTTCACGATATCAACACTTAGCCGTTTACAACAAGACAAATCAAGGTACAGAATCAAGAATCAAAAGAGACAAATACTGAAGCATTTGTTCTGGCAAGGTGGTCCAAAGAACAGATGGCAAATCTACAGCTAAACTTGGAGAGAAAGATAAGAGACAAGCAGCTACAGAAACGGGAAAGACTCCGAAAAGCAGGTGGTCCTTCCTGACACAGTTAACGTCTTATGGCAGGACAAGTTGGACTTTCAGCAAGGGGTAACTGTGTAAAAATAGGTGTGTGCACTAGTTTGTATAGGGCTTATATATATCATGCACATCCTATTGTTAGCTGTAAGAGAGATACACATAGTTATTTGCTAAGCTCTTTTCTCTGTAAGCAAGCAAGTTCAAACTGTTCTTGTTTAGAAGCCAGAAATTCTATTGTGAATTTCTTGGAAAGCTGTAGTATTTAATTTGCTTATACAAAGTAGATTAAAGTGATTGTGTGTGTTATTTACTTTCTGCATATTACATATCATAATCATATACAGTCTGTTACTTAGTTTTCAAGAATCGAAAAATATATCAAACTATCCATTCACCCCCCCTCTGTCTAGTTTCTAGTAGTATTCATTTCTAACACCCCCAAGTGCTGCCCACAAATTCCTTCATGTACTTCCCTTAGGGCCAATTCTGACTCTTGGGGTCTCAAGCATTTCAGATATGGAACAATGAAAGACTTTTTGTATAGGATTCCCTCAATCGGGGTATACCTTAGTGCTCTCACATATAACTTTCGTGCTTCTGAAGTGTCGTTGGGTAACCACCCAGTTTCCAGATGAGATTTGATGGGATCCATCCAACAACTGGCAACATCAATAGGTGCTACCAACTTTCCATTGATGCTCGGGGTCTTCAAGACTTGGAAGTATACACTTCCTGCATAGTTTTCAATTTCAGAAGAGGCAAACTTAGACAAGGCATCGGCCTTCATGTTCTCTTCCCTTGGAATGTGTTCCACATAGCATTCATCAAACTGAGTCATGATGGCCTTGACAAGTTTTAGGTACTTGGCCATGACTTCATCTCTGGCTTCAAACTCCCCATTTACTTGGGAAACCACTAGCCTCGAGTTGCCACACACTTTCAGAGTTTTAACTCTCAAGGCTCCAGCCAGTCCTAAGCCAGCTATCAAGGCTTCGTACTCAGCTTCATTGTTTGTCATTGGGAAGTCTAGTTTTAGTGCATATTCTATGAGAAATCCATCAGGACTTTGTAGCACCAAACCTGTTCCACTTGATTTTGTTTTTTATGCTCCATCAAAATGGAGCACCCAACATTCTTTGGACACTATGTCTTCATCTTTCTTGTCTTCCACTATTACTTCCTGCCCCCCGACTTCCTGGTTGTCGATAGTGCATTCAACCATGAATTCAACGAGTGCTTGAGCTTTTATGGTCGTTCGAGGCTTATACTTGATGTCAAATTCTCCCAATTCAATAGCCCATTTGATCAACCTCCCACTAACTTGGGGGCTATGCAAGATGTTTCTTAGAGGCTGATTGGTCAAGACCTCTATCTTGTGTGCCTGGAAGTATGGGCGTAGCTTTATTGAGGCCATAATCAAGGCTAAGGCAAACTTCTCTATCGTAGAGTAATTTATTTCTGCCCCATATAGAATTTTGCTCACATAATAAACGGGCTTTTGCACCTTCAATTCTTCTTTTACCAAAACAGCTCCAAGGGCAGTGTTGGATACTGCCAAGTATAGATAGAGAATCTGTCCTGGTTTTGGCTTTGCCAACAGTGGTGCCTCAGCCATGTATTTCTTCAGGGCCTCAAAGGCATCTTGGCTTTCAGTTGTCCACTCAAAAAATTTCACGTTCTTGAGTGCTTTGAAGAAAGGTAAACACTTCTCTCCTGACTTATAGATGAATCTTCCCAATGCTGCCACTCTTCCCGTTAGTTTCTGGACATCCTTGACAGTCCGTGGTGGTTCCATGTCTAGAATCGCTTTGATTTTGTCGGGATTAGCCTCGATTCCTCTCTTGGAAACCATCAGGCCTAAAAACTTTCCCGAGTCTACACCAATGGCACACTTAGCTGGATTCAACATCATCTTGTGGTGCCTCAACACTTCAAACGCTTCTCGCAGATGGTTTATATGATCGGCCTTATCGAGGCTTTTAACCAATCTGTCATCCACATAGACCTCCATGGTTTTTCCAATCAGGTGTTCAAAAATTTTGTTCACCAACCTTTGGTATGTTGCCCCTGCATTCTTAAGTCCAAATGCCATGACTAGATAACAGAAAACACCAAAATTAGTGATGAATGATACCTTGGAGATGTCATATTTGTGCATTTTGATTTGGTTATATCCACTGAAGCCATCCATGAAACTGAGCATCTCGTGCCCAGTTGTGGCATCTATTAGGGCATCAATCCTTGGTAAGGGAAAACAATCCTTAGGATATGCATCGTTCAAATCAGTGAAGTCCACACACATCCTCCACTTTCCATTGGCCTTTTTGACCATCACTGGGTTAGCCAACCATTCTGGAAATTGAATTTCTTCAATGAACCCGGCCTCAAGAAGCTTATCTACTTCCTGTTTGATGGCCTCTTGCCTCTCTGGAGCAAAATTTCTCTTTTTCTGTTTCACTGTCTTCCTTTCAGGATCCACATTCAATTTGTGGGTTATCAACTGAGGATCAATCCCTGGCATGTCAGCCGCTGTCCAAGAAAAAACATCATTGTTTTTTTGAAGAAAAGATATGAGCTTGCTCTTCAATGGTTCAGGCAATAGTGCTCCAACATAAGTTACCTTCTCCGGTTCACCAGGGACTAAGGGAATTGGGATTAAATCCTCAACTGGTTTCCCTCTTCTGTCCTCATTATCACTAGTATCCATGTCTTCAATAGGGAGAACCTGCCCCCCGATTCCATCAGGCCTTAACGCGGCTACGTAACAACTTCTGGCCATCTTTTGGTCTCCCCGTTCTTCACCAATTTCATTCCTCGTTGGGAACTTGATTTTCAGATGATAAGATGAGGCAACGGTCTTGAATGCATGAAGACCCGTCCTTCCCAGGATTGCATTGTAGGTTGAAGTTGCCTTTATAACTATGAAGTTCAACATCTGAGTAGACGTATTCGACCCTTGCCCCATTATCATTGTGAGTTGGATAGTGCCTTCCATCTTTGACTCCACTCTATTGAATCCATATATGGGTATATTCGAGGGTGTCAACTGAGAGTCGGTATAGCCCATCTTGATAAAAGCATCATGGAACAAGATGTCCACTGAAGCTCCATTGTCGACCAAAACTCTCTTTGTTTCAGAATTCCCTATCACAGGTACGATGACTAAGGGATCATCGTGGGGAAATGTAACACCCCCAGATCCGGGGTCAGGAATCTGGGTTGTCACGCTCCATCAATTATACAATACCTGCATTAGTTACAACATTCTAATAATACAACTCCAAAGACCCTAATCACTTACGCACACACACACAAGTTATAGCCTTGGAAATGAGAAACAAAAGTAACATTTGTTATTACAACTCAAATGTACTATCCAGGATCTCATCTATTATTTACAACCTCTACCTGAAGTTACAATAATAGACCTCACCGTTCTATACAAGGTTTAATAATACAAACCTACTCGAAAACAATTCTTACTAATACAGTCTGCAACTATTCTGCTCACACAGGCAGTATCCATCCTGCTGAACTAACTCAAGGGTGGTCTCTCCATTCCCTTGCTCTCGTAACATGAGGTGAAACGACAACGTTTAACTCTCTAACCTTTAAGGTAGATGATCCATATAGGATCATAGTTTTAACACTACTAGGGTTTGACCCCAAAATAGTATATCGTTCAAAATACTGTATGACTTATAATCATACTCAAATACTTTTCGTAAATCATTTAGAAATCCTTGGTATCGATATAATGAACCAAGATTCAAAACATATCTTTTAAAATAGATATCGAATATTGGAATCAAGGCTTAAATCCTATCAATTGATTCAAAATACTATACAGTTCAACATACTGTATATCTTAAATATCTTCTCAACATATACACACACATATGTATTTAGAAATCTCATACGGTTCAAAATACTGTAAAATATCAGTAATGAACACCTTTTCGACTCTGTTGTGTTGTGGTATATAAAAGTAGCAAGAATGAGCACTATAGCTCGACAATAACATATAGCACCATAATCATATATGTAAGCTGATATCATAATTGAAAAACCTTTGAAACTCCGTTCATATACAGAACGATATGTTTAAATATTCTATTCGTCAAAATAGGCCATACAGTACAACTACTGTATGTGGAACATCATTACTCATCACTGCCACATTATCAGTAACTCAGCGCCTAGGCTTTCGTACATTGTGCAACACAACTCCAATTGGAGGGAAGGGACCTTTTTCCGGGCACGTCACAATACACGATGATCAGTCGTTGTATCGTACTCACACTTTTCTACTAGTAGATGGACGACATCTTAACACGATTATCACCCTAGCCGCATACGGGCTTTGTATCTGCTGGACTGTCCTACAGCCTCTTACATGAGATAAGTGTTGGACTGCCTAGCAGCCTCTTACGCTATAATCAGAGGTACTGTCCAAAAGCCTCCTTCGCGTTTCCTTCTGGTCCCAGATGAAAATCAATGAAACGGGAATCAGAATTTAATCCTATTTCCCCCAAGTACATATACTTGTCAAAAACTTTGCAACAGCTCAGATTTCCTTACTCCAGAGTATTTGAAGGGAGTAAGTCACAGTGTGGGTTGACACCAGTCAACGTACTACGAATTATTACCACGTATTTTGAAATTACGACCTGGGAGTTTTTGTAAAATACCTTTAGTTCTGATAAATCAGAACCCGAAAACATACTCACTTCTAATGAAAGAGGCAAGTGAACTCATATGTTCACTTCTTGAGATGGATTCCTAATTTTTGATAAGTTCAAATCAAAATCATCATTCGAGATAAATAATTAAAGTAGTTGGGAACCCCTATCATACTTTCATAAATCCTTTTGAGATCAGAAAATATTTTAAATAACTATTGGAACCTTACGTAATATTTAAATAAGGTTCTATGATTTTTAAATCATTTTTGGAATATTTAATAATATTCAAATAATAAATATTGAATTATTATTCAATAAAATTCCAGCTAAGTGAATATTAAAAATAATATTCACTTAATTAAATAAATATTTAAATAATTAATATTGAATTATTATTCAATAAAATTCCACTTAAGTGAATATTCAAAATAATATTCACTTAATCAAATAAATATTCAAATAATATTTTTAATAATATTATTTAATACCTCACATTAAATATCCAATAATATATATATATTGGAATATTTAATCAACATATATAAAATATAGTTGTCCTTGGACCCTCCAGTTTCTGACAGTATAATCAAGTTAAAATAATAATTTTAGCTCCCGGTCTAAGTTTTAAAACTATCATACAAGTATTCTATACTTAGAGTCTTTATAAAACCTCGGTTTATATCTAATATAATCATAGCATATAAACCATATATCTTACAAAAGCTTTTAACCAAAAGCGTACATCAATACATAGTCCTTTTAACGAATAAAACAGTACATGTCACAACAGCCTCTTATATCAGATGTAGGGTTGGAAAACTAGCATGCATCTATCATATGCATATATTTCATCTCAACAATTTTAATACCATCACATCTATATACGACGTGAGGTTTGAAAGCATGCATAATATCATATGAATATATTACATCTCAACGTTTTTTAATACCATCACATCTATATATGACGTGAGGTTTGAAAGCATGCATAATTACATATCACATGCATCATCAGAATATTGTAATTTAAAATACAGCATGGAATGAGAAAAATTGCCTCGGGTCCTTGGTTGTTAGAGGTTCAAGAACTTGCCGGGAAATCTATAAACAAAGAAATACCCGATCAGTCCCCTGGCTTAATCATTTAAAGTGCATTTAACTTAAGCACTAACGTTCCATTAACGAACATCAAATGTCTCGCTCTTGGTCACTTATAACCTCATGAAATTCCTTAAACTCTTAAGTCAAAAGTTTGGGTGGAAATCCATTCACAAAACCCAAGTACTTTACCATTACTAAACTTATCATTTTAACCATCCCCTTAAGGGTATTTCACTCGCACAACTTTTGTTCCTGCATTTTTATAAAATCAAAATCTTATCTTTTTATCACGAAACGTTTTAGGTTCCTTTCCTAACAATCCATTCTAGTATCCATTTTAATATCTCGACCCAATTCCATTTTTAAAGGGCTTGATCACAATCTCAAAGTTCATGCAATGAACTACTTAGTTATCCGAAACCGCTTTCACTAAAACCGATGTTTCTCCTAAACCGTAAATCGAAACGATACGATTCTTTCGCTAAAACAAACTTTAAAACAGAGTCTCCATGATCATGGTCAGAAAACTCATTGTTATGTCTACAAGGTAGCCGTGGTCTCTGTCAAATCTTTCTAAGGAAAATCCGACATGGTAACGACGCTTAAACATGATTCCCGTGTTTAAAACACTCTAATCAATTCACCAATCCATAACCAAGCAATCACAACCCAAAGATCTAATATAAACCATATTATTTCTGTCTAACATGCTCATCACATCATTCACAAGTTCAACCATTATTTAATCCACTAAACACCATGATTATCATGCAAATCATCTCTACATCATACTATCACTAATCATTCTTAACATAATCACTAATAACAAAGTATAATCATAAGGGTGAGAGTGTTTATACCTTCCTTTATGCTTGGTAAATACTATCAAGAGCTTATATATCCTTGCTTAATCCTTAAACATCCTTAACCAACCTTAATCTTCAAGAACAAATCAAGAAATCATACATTACTATTCATTTCTACTATTCATGCTCATCTTTGATTCAATTTTTAAGCATGATAACAACCATGGATGATGATGAGATCAAGGATTTACCTTAGTTTAGAAATATGGAATCTTTAGAATCCATTCTTGCAATTTTTGGAGAAGTGGAAGTGGTAGCAAAAATCTTAAGGAATGGAAGATACTATTTTGGCCGAAAGTTTCTTCATGGAAATGGGGATATTATTTTCTTGCTTTTATTTTTCTTTCTTTTGTCAAAATATCTCTAATTGGATGCATCTATTTTGTGTGGTTTTGGTGGAGTTTAGTCACCCAAGGACACATGGCACATTACTTGTGGTTTGTGGTGAAAGTGGTGACAAGGTGGTGATTCATCACTTGTCATCCCTATGTCATCCTCATGTGTCATGCTTATGTCATTATTTGTGTCCTCAATCTTCTTATATGTTACACTTGATGATCTTATATGATACTTCCCTTTCGGTTAGGGTGTAATCCATAATTCGTTACACTTCTGCTTCCCCTTCCTTGATCTTTTCATTACCTTGGTTTAATATATGATCATGGATTTCTGATTCGACATACTTCCTAGAAACGATCAAATCAATACATCCTTGATTGTCCGATGAATAGTGATCAAAATTTAAAGTTGAAATCTCCCGATTCTGATCGCGTTTACATTCACTTATTATACTTATACATCACTAATATAACTTCGAAACATTCATTCCATGTCTTCCATATAGTGTGATCTGAAATATTTTTCATCAGCAAATTCACTATTCATCAACATTTACTATTCATCAAAATTTTTTAACTAAGTCCAAAATTTGGGGTTATTATAGTCTCCCCTACTTAAAAGGATTCCGTCCCGGAATCTAAGAAAATAGTCGAGATTACTTTTCCAATATAGAAATCTCCAGTTTCCAGGTTGACTCTTCAACACTCTGGTTCATTACAACACTTACTCATTCCGGTCTGTGATATCTACCTGGCGCTTTATATAAGCCAATTTTGGTTGTATTCTTATACACCCATTTTCTATCAACATCCGATTATTCTTGCAATCGGCGGTACAACGCTTACCGTAACTTCGGTTCTCTGAAATGTTTCTTTCGGTCGGTCCGTCGGTCTACGGATCCTACGTGGTGCTCGCACTCAAACTCGTTGCCAAACACGTTTGGAAAACTCCTCCCGAATCTGGAGTTTAATCATTGGTTCTTATCTGACACAATGGTGACGGGAAGTCCACGTCACCCAACTATCTCCTTCGTAACTCTTCGATTAAAGATCTCTCGCTAAAAACAAAATATGAGTAGACTCATTTAATCCATCAATTATAACTCAATTGACGTCATAGTCCAACTTGATTCTTCTTGATCCTATCACAAAATCCATTATAGTAAAATTACATTCCTAATCAGGAATCTCTACTAACTGTGATAGTCAACTAGGTCTTTGTTCTGCCTTCATTTTCTGACATATCCAATATTTGTTTACCAATCGATAAATCCTTTTATTTATCCGGCCACCTATAACATTTCCTTAACTTTCTTTACCTTTTCGTACTCTCGGTGTAGCTGTCTCTTTATGACAGATCTTTATTCCTTAATTCGTTCTGGATCAATCAGGACTTTTAAATAATCCTTGCTGTACTCTTAACTTCAAACTTCATCCTTTCAGTTCCTCTTATTAGTCGTCCTGAAAAATTAGCATCCTTTATCTTTTGAACATTGGGAACCCAAACTCGGTAAAAATACCTCATGATTCCTTTATCATCTTTCTGAGTCTTTAATTCTTTCTCTAACATTGACTTTATACCTTTACTCGTCATTCGTTCTTGACATAACCTGATTTTCGATAGCAATTCCGGTTGCATTGCAACCTCAAATAGTCTCTCAGTACCATTTCCGATTTTCTTAACCTCAATTTTCATTTTCTCAATTTCTTGGATTAACTTTATCCGACGATGTTATCATCTTAAGTCTTTCAGACTAAGGGCATCGGCCACCACATTGGCCTTCCCTGGGTGGTAAAGAATCCCACAGTTATAATCCTTGATTCGCTTTAGCTATCTTTTATGTTCTCATATTAAGTTCTTTCTGGGAGAGTGTATCTAATGCTCTTATGCTTTGTATAAGTCTCGCACTTCTTTCCATACAATTAGTGCCTCCAAAACTTTAAAGCGAAAACTATCGCTGCCAATTCTAAGTCATGCATAGGGTATCCAAATTCATATTTCTTTAATTGTCTGGATGCATACGTAATTACCTTTCCGTGCTGCATAAGCACACACCCTAATCCATTATGCGATGCGTCGCTATAGATTAAAAAATCTCCCTTCCCGTCTGGAAGTACCAGCACAGGGCGGTGACTAGTCTCTTCTTTAATTCCTGGAAACTTCTCACATTTCTCGGTCCATTCAACTTTTCAGTCTTTCGAGTAAGTCGGGTCAGCAGGGCTGCCATCTTAGCAAAATCTTGTACACATCTTCGGTAATACCCGGCTAAATCCACAAAATTTCTCACCTCGGTTGGTGTGGTTGGTCTTTCCCAGTTCGAAACAGCTTTTATCTTAGCGGGGTCAACCATCACCTCTTCACTGTTGACCACATGTCCTAAAAACTGTACTTCTCTTAGCCAAAACTCGCACTTTGAGAACTTGGCATATAACTTTTCCCTTCTCAGTGTCTCTAACACTATCCTCAAATGTTCTGCATGTTCTCCCTCGGTCTTTGAGGTAAACAAAAATATTGTCGATGTCACTATGACACACTTATCCAAATACTTCTTGAAAACTCGATTCATCAAGTCCATGGAAGCTGCAAGGGCATTCGTTAGCCCAAACGTCATCACTAAAACTCGTAGTGCCCATACTTGGTGCGAATCGTAGTCTTGGGTACGTCCTCAGGTTTAATATTCAACTGATGGTATCCATTTCTCAAATCAATCTTCGGGAATTTAACTACACCATGCAGCCGATCGAATAAATCACCGATCCTTGGCAGGGGTATTCATTCTTAACAGTTAGCCTATTCAGCTTTCGATAGTTTATGCACAGCCTCAGGCTGCCGTCCTTTTTCTTCACCAATTAGCACTGGTGCATCCCACGGTGACACACTTGGTCTTATCATTCTTTCCCCTTACAATTTCTACAATTGAGCGACTAATTTCTTCATCTCGACTGGAGCTAGTCAGTACAGGGCCTTCGAAACTGGCGCCGTTCTTGGAGCTAATTCTATAGCCAACTCTATTTCTCTAGAGGGTAGTAACCCCGGGGGATCTTCTCGGAAATACATCCTCGAATTCTTTGTCAACAGGGATATTCAGTACACTAGGTACTTCCCATTTCGTATCTATCACCGTCGCTAAACAAGTTTCACATCCCTGGAGGTCAATCGTTCCCTCATCTGACAATATGAATTCTTACTTTCTTTCTTTCTCAATCTATTCACGTTTCATACTCTATTTTCTTTATGCCCATTTATTTCTCACCCACTTTGGTTCCATTTCTATCATAGTCGTTTCATTAACCAAGGTTACATCATCAGTCGTTTCGAACACTCCGTTATTTTGAATTCGCATCATGCGAAACAAACTTTGGCAATTTCCGTAAACTTCGATTCATAATTTGTCTTACTCATTCGTTTTAGCTTTAAGCTTTAACACTCTCTTTTTCCAAATACCAAGGAAAATACTTGCATGGTACCAGAAATATTTCAACAATAGAATACTTTATATATATATAAAAAAAACTTTGTAAAATTCTCGCTGAGGGGGCGACCTAGTTAGGTCTCAATCAAATTATCGTTTGAAAATTTTCTCATCATACTTCACTACATACAAAATGCATCGTGAATTCACTTATATAAATTTGACCGAAAGTTGAACTTAATGTTAAAATAACTAGTCCACTTCAAGAATCATTAGCAATTAGTCGAACAAAATTGGCTAGTTCGATTGGTTTGGGACGCAGCATCTAGCTAGGATAATTAGCTAGATTTTCATCATATCATTAAAATTTCAACTAGTTAGAACAATTAACTAGTCACTCATCATGGCACATGCGATTAGCCATTTTCAATCTACTAGTATAAAATCTCAACCTCGTAGCCAAAGAAAGAAAGAAAACAAATTTTTTTTTTTACTATTCGGATAATGAATTGAAAAGAAGAGTAAATAAGTTTGGGACGAACAAGGTAATTATAACCCTTGAAAAGAATATAAGGTCTGAATAGATGGTTCTTGGTATCAGAACAATCGATAACCTTCCACCAAACATTTCTCATCAGTGAAACGGTCCACCCAAAGGTGTCTCCATACATAAACTTTGTCAAATTCTCCGATAGAATTGAATTCGGAATATCAATATCAAATTGATATCCTTTACACGATTTCAATGTCTGATGTGCAAATCTCTCCTTAATAGAAGAAAAGAATTCACGAGTAGTCTTTGAAATATACATCATCTATGTTTTAGACACATAGCTAGATATTTATGAACTCGGCTGAGGAGTCCAAGTATGAAGAAAGAAAATAAAATTAATATTTAACAGTTGTTGGTTGCATCCCAAGTTAAAGTAGGAAACTAGAAGGGTTACCTGACATGAACTATTCAAGGTAACACGGGCATGAACAGTTTGAGATTGAGTAGTGCACCAGCAAGTAGATACCAAAAAGTCAATGGTCATCATAATTTCTAACATCAATCGTACGAGGATGATCTTATCTTTCTGCCTTCATGGCTTAGGGTACTCACCAACGGTACCTCAAAATCGTACAAGTTTGTAAACAGGTCGGGAGTTCGAAACATATTCGCCATTCCTCGATAATCGTTCAGAGATTGGGCCTCCTACGGTCGCATCAACACATCCTCAAAAGATGAAGGTCGATTAACGTATATGTAATTTCTTAACACTAGTCGTATCAAATGAATCCAACCCCAAGCCACCATAGGTCCTGAGATTGTCGCATTGCTCGTAGCAACCATTCGTGTCTTTATTAGAATCACACTATCCATTCTTCATATCTTTGATTTCTGAGTCGAGCCATCATGGCCTATCGTACGAAATATACTCGCGACGTGATTTAGCACATTCGTCTCACGATAACGTTCTGGTACTACATGTACGCAAAAGTCTTCCTCTTAGGTAACAAAATACCCATCGACGGAAAAGACGCCAACTCTGGTGGAATCGTTGTTCTCAAGGCTTGGACCTCATACACAAGATAGTGCCTTAACTAGTCCACGCAATTTAGTAATTCAGATCACGTAAAGGACTGTAAACGTCTTAATCTTCACATGTGCTGCCTTCTCGTGGCAAACTACGACGGACTACAAACACTTAGGTTTTTACTAAGTCAAGTTATCCATTGGTATTGGCCATTCCGACCTTACCCCTACTGCAACCGAGACTCTACTCCGCGTCTTATCTTAATGTCTTTGATAATCCGTGTACAATTCTAACATCCTTCTCATCATTATGATGATCTTCAACGGCCCTATCGGTCCTCCGATAAGTCCCCAACTAAACTCTTTAATCGTAACATCCTCAATGGCACTACTTCCGGTAGTCCACTTAACGAGCTCTATATGAGTCCTCACGTCATTCTCTTACTTCGATATAACTCTTAACACTCTCATATCCAAGTTTAAAACTTAACGCTCTGATACCATTTCTGTAACACCCCCAGATCCGGGGTTAGGAATCTAGGTTGTCACGCTCCATCAGTTATACAATACCTGTATTACTTACAACATTCTAATAATACAACTCCAAAGACCCCAATCACTTACGCGCACACACACAAGTTATAGCCTTGGAAATGAGAAACAAAAGTAAAATTTGTTATTACAACTCAAATGTACTATCCAGGATCTCATCTATTATTTACAACCTCTACCTGAAGTTACAATAATAGACCTCACCGTTCTATACAAGGTTTAATAATACAAACCTACTCGAAAACAGTTCTTACTAATACAGTCTGCAACTATTGTGCTCACACCGGCAGTATTCATCCTGCTGAACTAACTCAAGGGTGGTCTCTCTATTCCCTTGCTCTCGTAACACGAGGTGAAACGACAACGTTTTCTTCATACTGAAAGTTTTAATAAAGCAAGAATGAGCTAATAGCGCTCAGCAAGAAATCTATCCCAGTTTAAATCTCTAACCTTTAAGGTAGATGATCCATATAGGATCATAGTTTTAACACTACTAGGGTTTGACCCCAAAATAGTATATCGTTCAAAATACTGTATGACTTATAATCATACTCAAATACTTTTCGTAAATCATTTAGAAATCCTTGGTATCGATATAATGAACCAAGATTCAAAACATATCTTTTAAAATAGATATCGAATATTGGAATCAAGGCTTAAAGCCTATCCATTGATTCAAAATACTATACAGTTCAACATACTGTATATCTTAAATATCTTCTCAACATATATACACACATATCTATTTAGATATCTCATACGGTTCAAAATCCTGTAAAATATCAGTAATGAACACCTTTTCGACTCTGTTGTGTTGTGGTATATAAAAGTAGCAAGAATGAGCACTATAGCTCGACAATAACATATATCATCATAATCATATATGTAAGCTGATATCATAATTGAAAAACCTTTGAAACTCCGTTCATATACAGAACGATATGTTTAAATATTCTTTTCGTCAAAACAGGCCATACAGTACAACTACTGTATGAGGAACATCATTACTCATCACTGCCACATTATCAATAACTCAGCGCCTAGGCTTTCGTACAATGTGCAGCACAACTCCAATTGGAGGGAAGGGACTTTTTCCGGGCACGTCACAATACACGATGATTAGTCGTTGTATCGTACTCACACTTTTCTACTAGTAGATGGACGATTATCACCCTAGCCGCATACGGGCTTTGTATCTGCTGGACTGTCCTACAGCCTCTGACGCGAGATAAGTGCTGGACTGCCTAGCAGCCTCTTACGCTATAATCAGAGGTACTGTCCAACAGCCTCCTTCGCGTTTCCTTCTGGTCCCGGATGAAAATCAATGAAACGAGAATCAGAATTTAATCCTATTTCCCCCAAGTACATATACTTGTCAAAAACTTTACAACAGCTCAGATTCCTTACTCCAGAGTATTTGAAGGGAGTAAGTCACAGTGTTGGTTGACACCAGTCAACGAACTACGAATGGTTACCACATATTTTGAAATTACGACCTGGGAGTTTTTGTAAAATACCTTTAGTTCTGATAAATCAGAACCCGAAAACATACTCACTTTTAATGAAAGAGGCAAGTGAACTCATATGTTCACTTCCTGAGATGGATTCCCAATTTTTGATAAGTTCAAATCAAAATCATCATTCGAGATAAATAATTAAAGTAGTTGGGAACCCCTATCATACTTTCATAAATCCTTTTGAGATCAGAAAATATTTTAAATAACTATTGGAACCTTACGTAATATTTAAATAAAGTTCTATGATTTTTAAATCATTTTTTGAATATTTAATAATATTCAAATAATAAATATTGAATTATTATTCAATAAAATTCCACCTAGGTGAATATTCAAAATAATATTCACTTAATTAAATAAATATTGAATTATTATTCAATAAAATTCCACTTAAGTGAATATTCAAAATAATATTCACTTAATCAAATAAATATTCAAATAATATTTTTAATAATATTATTTAATACCTCACATTAAATATCCAATAATATATATATTGGAATATTTAATCAACATATATAAAATATAGCTATCCCTGGACCCTCCAGTTTCTGACAGTATAATCAAGTCAAAATAATAATTTTAGCTCCCGGTCTAAGTTTTAAAACTATCATACAAGTACTCTATACTTAGAGTCTTTATAAAACCTCGGTTTATATCTAATATAATCATAGCATATAAACCATACATCTTACGAAAGTTTTTAACCAAGTATATGTCACAACAGCCTCTTATATCAGATGTAGGGTTGGAAAACTAACATGCATGTATCATATGCATATATTTCATCTTAACAATTTTAATACCATCACATCTATATACGACGTGAGGTTTGAAAGCATGCATAATATCATATGCATATATTACATCTCAACGTTTTTTAATACCATCACATCTATTTATGACGTGAGGTTTGAAAGCATGCATAATTACATATCACATGCATCATCAGAATATTGTAATTTAAAATACAGCATGGAATGAGAAAACTTTCCTCGGGTCCTTGGTTGTTTGAGGTTCAAGAACTTGCCGGGAAATCTATAAACAAAGAAATACCCGATCAGTCCCCTGGATTAATCATTTAAAGTGCATTTAACTTAAGCACTAACGTTCCATTAATGAACATCAAATGTCTCGCTCTTGGTCACTTATAACCTCATGACATTCCTTAAACTCTTAAGTCAAAAGTTTGGGTGGAAATCCATTCACAAAACCCAAGTACTTTACCATTACTAAACTTATCGTTTTAACCATCCCCTTAAGGGTATTTCACTCGCGCAACTTTTGTTCCCGCATTTTTATAAAATCAAAAACTTATCTTTTTATCACGAAACCTTCTAGGTTCCTTTCCTAACAATCCATTCTAGTATCCATTTTAATATCTCGACCCAATTCCATTTTTAAAGGGCTTGATCACAATCTCAAAGTTCATGCAATGAACTACTTAGTTATCCGAAACCGCTTTCACTAAAACCGACGTTTCTCCTAAACCGTAAATCAAAACGATACGATTCTTTCACTAAAACAAAATTTAAAACAGAGTCCACATGATCATGGTCAGAAACCTCATTGTTAAACGTGATTCCCGTGTTTAAAACACTCTAATCAATTCACCAATCCATAACCAAGAAATCACAACCCAAGGATCTCATCTAAACCATCTTATTTCTGTCTAACATGCTCATCACATCATTCACAAGTTCAACCATTATTTAATCCACTAAACACCATGATTATCATGCAAATCATCTCTACATCATACTATCACTAATCATTCTTAACATAATCACTAATAACAAAGTATAATCATAAGGGTAAGAGGGTTTATACATTCCTTGATGCTTGGTAAAGACTATAAAGAGCTTACATATCCTTGCTTGATCCTTAAACATCCTTAACCAACCTTAATCTTCAAGAACAAATCAAGAAATCATACATTACTATTCATTTCTACTATTCATGCTCATCTTTGATTCAATTTTTAAGCATGATAACAACCATGGATGATGATGAGATCAAGGATTTACCTTAGTTTAGAAATATGGAAGCTTTAGAATCCATTCTTGCAATTTTTGGAGAAGTGGAAGTGGTAGCAAAAATCTTAAGGAATGGAAGATACTATTTTGGCCGAAAGTTTCTTCATGGAAATGGGGATATTATTTTCTTTCTTTTCTTTTTCTTTCTTTTGTCAAAATATCTCTAATTGGATGCATCTCTTTTGTGTGGTTGTGGTGGAGTTTAGTCACCCAAGGATAGATGGCACATTACTTGTGGTTTGTGGTGAAAGTGGTGACAAGGTGGTGATTCATCACCTTGTCATCACTTGTCATCCCTATGTCATCCTCCTGTGTCATGCTTATGTCATTATTTGTGTCCTCAATCCTCTTATATGTTACACTTGATGATCTTATATGATACTTCCCCTTCGGTTAGGGTGTAATCCATAATTCGTTACGCTTCTGCTTTGTCGCTAAGTTTCGCGACAAGTTCAAGTGATTTTAAAAACGTTTCTCTGTACCAATGTTAGGAGATACTTCCTTGATCTTTCCATTACCTTGGTTTAATATATGATCATGGATTTCTCATTCGACATACTTCCTCAAAACGATCAAATCAATACATCCTTGATTGTCCGATGAATAGTGATCAAAATTTAAAGTTGAAATCTCCCGATTCTGATTGCGTTTACATTCACTTATTCTCCTTATACATCACTAATATAACTTCGAAACATTCATTCCATGTCTTCCATATAGTGTGATCTGAAATATTTTTCATCAGCAAATTCACTATTCATCAACATTTACTATTCATCAAATGTTTTGAACTAAGTCCAAAATTTGGGGTTATTACAGGAAACTTCACTCCTTCCAAGTCAGAATTATCAAAACCTATTGATTTTTCTGTTCGGGCTCGTTTCGGTGCTTCTCCAACTACGGTCATTACCTCTCGGGCATAGGATTTTCTTGAGTTTCGGGAGGACCCAGCAGCAGTTGGTCCTCCGAATATCATGTTGATGACTGACCCTCGGGGATTGGGATTTCGATCTTGATCGTTGTCCCTTCTGTCATAATCCTTCCTTTCATAGTTTCCTCTTTGACTCCCTTGATTTCCATACTTAGTGAATTTATTGAGCTTTCCTCTTCGTATCAAAAACTCGATCTCATCCTTTAGTTGTCTGCAATCATCTGTTTCGTGACCGACTTCCTTGTGGAACCAACAAAATTGGTTTTGATTCCGTTTAGACATATCAGTCTTTAGTGGCTTCAGCCATCGGAGATCCTCCTCCTTTGCTATTTCCATCAGAATTTGGCTCCTGGGAGTGTTTAATCTTGCATACTCCGTAAACTTTGGCCCAAAATTGTTCCTTTTGGGTGGAGAATCAGAATCCTTTGACGTTCTGGGAAACTTTTCCTTGACGTCGTACTCCTTAGTTTCTTTTCTTTTCTTTGTCCTCTAAGTCCGGGACTTTCAGAGCCTCCCGAGTGAATCGGTTGATATAATCCCTTAGGGGTTCATTCCTTCCTTGCTGGATTCCCATGAGTGATGTAGAACTTTTCTCATGCACTCTTCCACTAACGAATTGATTGATGAAAGCTTTGCTTAGTTCCTTGAAAGACCCAATAGAGTTGGGAGGAAGACGGCTATACCAGCGTTGAGCCATGCCTGCCCAGGTTTGTGGAAATGCCCTACACTTGACCGCATCATTGGTTGGCTACAACAGCAGTGCATTAGAAAAGGTTCTTACGTGATTTGTGGGATCCCCCGGTCCATCATAAGCTTTGATCGTTGGCATATTAAATTTCCTGGATATGTTAGCTTTCATGATGTCTTGAGTAAACGGTGGTGTCGGATCATCAGGATCTCCTAGGGGCAACAAAACACTAGGATCACCCTTGGGGCTTCAGCCCTCTTGGTTCTTCTCGGTGTTGGGTCCAGGTTGATTATCGGGACACTTCCAGTTGCTTGGCTTTGTGCTTTTGCGGCCTCCTGCTCTGCCAGTAATTTCTTGAGCCTTGCAGCCTCTGCCTCATGGGCCGTAATTCTTTCCTTAGTAGTTTGGGGTTGTTCCCGATTTGTTTGGGAATAACGTCTCCTCCTTGGGGCAACATCCCTCTCTTCTCCAGTTGAATAATTCTCGTCCTCGGTATAGGGACCCGAGTAGTCTTTAATCAAAGGGGTTTGTGGAGTTTGAGTTTGTTGATTTTGGGGTCCCAGACCTTGTATGTAAGGAGGAACATATGCCTCATGGTAAGTGGGATTGAGACCACTACCGCCCGCCATGGGTCAAGGGGGCATGCCATAGCTTGGCATCCCAAGAGTTTGAGTTGCGTATTGGGGAAGATCCGTAGTATGGAGTTGAAGGCCACTTGGTGCATTCATGAGCAGTGGGGAGATTGGTTGCTGGAGAGTGGTTTCTTGGGGATTAGATCCATGAACGACCATTTGCAGGGGATTCCTCCCTTCAACCGAAAATGGGATTTCCGGTCCTTGAGTGGTGGTGAGGGGGATATTCGCCCGTTGAATGCCAGTAGTTGGCGGTGGTTGATTTCCTTGAGTGCCAGCCTCAGAGGTGATAGGAAGCTCCTCAGAAGTTTTAGTATCTCAAGTTGTTCTTCGTGTGTTTGCCATGGTTGATGTTGTCTTCCCACAAACGGCGCCAAATATTATGGATTAAAAAACGTACTTGTAAATTAATTGCTAGGATTTAAGAGAGCTTTGAGCTTTAATGGTGTGGCTGCTCTTGTTGTCGAGGACTAACTCGGTCCTAACAAGATGTCTACGCATCTCTAGTGTTTAGAGAATCAAGCCAATAAAACGTAGTTCTTGGTGTTGCCCTCGGGGCTATGGTGGCAAGGGCACACCAAGGACGTAGTGACTTGTATGTCCTTATTCGAGGATGAAGTCTAAAACGTTGTAGATGACGTATGGAGCTGTGTCAAAAACGTAGTAGATGACGTATGGAGCTGTGTCAAAAACGTAGTAGATGACGTATGGAGCTGTGTCCAAAACGTAGTTCTGAGATGAGGGGTCAGACCCTTTATATAGGCGTTTAAAAGCCTAATGGATAAGTATTGATTTTTTTGAAGGATAAATCTTATCCTTGATGGTGGATAAATATTGACTTTCTTGAAGGATAAGTCTTATCCTTGACAGTGGATAAGGATAAATTCTAGATCCTTCCTTGTAGAAGATGTTTCCATATCATAACGGACTTGTATTGAAACAAGCCCATTTGTATTAGAAGAAGCCTGTATTGGACGTCTTCTAATACAGGTTGTACTTCTAGCCCAAATATTAATTACGAAATTAATATTTAATTAAAGTTTTGGGCCTTATTTATGGACCATCTAGGTTTAATTAATGCAATATTAATTATGTCTTTAGATCGAGTTATTTTTAACCCATATCAAAACTAGATAACTAATAATATCAATAAAAATATACAAACATATCGTTAGTATTATCAATTTGTAGCTAATTCTATCTCTATTATCTTAACACTCTTAAGAACAAGTTGTAATTACACTAATTTTGTTAGTTTAATCAGCACAATAAAACATCATTTTATTCAAAAAAAAACATACAATATTGACATAATTAACATAAATAATACAAATTGTAACAATAAGATCTAAAAGGAATATTTTGAATACTTACTTGGACATGAAAACTTGTAAAATTGAAGCTCAAGGTAGAGAGAAAATGGTGAAAGAGTAAAAAGAGAAATGGATCGGGCGACGAAAAGGAAAGGGTACTGCAGAAGGGTTTACAATTATATCTGCCAAATTCAACCAGATATAGTTGAAAAGGAAAGGTTACCGGGCAGATAAAACAACCATAAACCATTGAGATTGTGTTTCTATTTTCAACCATATTCGGTGTATTTAACTCAAGCCACTTCACTTCGTGTTGATAAAGCACAAATTCAACTAATTCTCGTTGAATTAATAACTATGAAATTACTAATTTGTTATAATTATTTAGATGTCTAATTTAAAATCTTTTGAAATTTTACACAATTACATTAGTAAGGTTAGATGTGTAAAACATCGTTCACAATAAGCCAAATATACCAACCCTTGAATCAAACACTTATTCCTAAATCATGACCCCTAGAAACCCTAATACAGGTGAGAACTTTTAACATTTTCAACGTTTTTCGAAAATTTTAAAGGTTTTTACACTATAATTATATAAAGTAACTTTTAAAATGTTGGATATGTAAACTTAGTAAACTTTTATGAATTTTATAAGTTAACGAGTATTTATATATTTTATTAAAGTACGCATCAAATATATACTTATAATTGTGTTCTAAAAATGAAAGATTTATAATTTTACTAATATTTGTTGAAATAAAAGTGAAAGTATATTTCATGGTTGCCCTTATATTTCAATTTTTTTTTGAAAAAATTGATTTATTTTTTATATTTTAGATAAAAATTGAAATAGTAAAATCAATATATATATATATATACTAGCCTATAACCCGTGCAAGGCACGGGTCTTAAAAAATAATAAACTAAAAAATTTAATTTGAACGGAAAATATTAAAATAAAAGTAAAAATTAATATGATAAATTTTAAAATGAGAAAGTTAAATATTAATTGGAACATAAAAAAATATTAAAAAATACAGATGGGGCTGAGGAAGATAAATGAGGTATTATAAAATAATATTAATAATAAGGATAGATAGAAAATCTAACATGTTTTAATTAAAAAAAGTAATTACCCGTGGTATTTTTAGAAGTGTTTTAATTATATTAATTTTATTTATTAAAAAAATACGTTGATATGTTAAAATAAGTAAGTTTTTTTAATAAGGACGAAAGCTAACATGTCTTAATTAAAAAAAAAAGTAACTACCTATAATATTTTTAGATGTGTTTTAATTATATTAATTGTATTTGTTAAAAAATACGTTCACTTGTTAAAATATGTAAGTTTTTTTAATTAATTAAAAGTATTAAAATAAGTTTTAAAATATATAAGTAAGGGTTGCACTTGATATTTTTGGAAAAGAGAGATTTAATAAATATAAAAGGTAATTGCCCGTGATATTTTTGGAAAAGAAGTAGATTTTGTTAAAAAAAAATATTTTAATTATAAAAGGCAATAAGCTAGTTACTATTTTTATATTATTTTATTATTTTATTAAATAGAATATTAAAATAGATTTTAAAATAAATAAGTAAGGATTGCACCTCATATTTTTTGAAAATAGAGATTTTAGTGATAACAAATATAAAAGATATTATGTTTTAATTTAAAGGTAATTGTCGTGATATTTTAGGAAAATGAGTAGATTTTTGTTGTGGAATAAAAATTGTGATTGCGAATTTAATGCTAGGGTTAGAGAGCTTTAATGGCCCCTCTTGTGTTTCGTGACTAAATCGGTCCTCACAAGATGTCTACGTATCTCAATCAGTGCTGAGAATCAAGCCAGAAAATGTAGTTCTTGGTGTTGCCCTCGGGGCTATGGCGACATGGGGTCACCAAGGACATAGTGACTTGTATGTCCTTATTCGAGGATGAAGTCTAAAACGTTGTAGATGACGTAAGGAGTTGTGTCCAAAACGTAGTAGATGACGTATGGAGCTGTGTCCAAAACGTAGTAGATGACGTATGGAGCTGTGTCCAAAACGTAGTTCTGAGATGAGGGGTCATACCCTTTATATAGGCGTTTAAAAGCCTAATGGATAAGTATTGATTTCTTTTAAGGATAAGTCTTATCCTTGACGGTGGATAAGTATTGACTTTATTAAAGGATAAGTCTTATCCTTGACGGTGGATAAGTATTGACTTTGTTGAAGGATAAGTCTTATCCTTCACAGTTGATAAGGATAGATTCTAGATCCTTCGTTGTAGGAGTTGTTTCCATATCATAACGGACTTGTATTGAAATAAGCCCACTTGTATTAGAACAAACCGGTATTGGACGTCTCCTAATATAGGTTGTACTTCTAGCCCAAATATTAATTACGAAATTAATATTTAATTAGAGTTTCGGGTCTTATTAATGGGCCTTATTTATGGACCAGCTAGGTTTAATTAATGCAATATTAATTATGTATTTAGGATTATTTTTAACCCATGTCAATTTTGTTAGATTGTTTTTAATTATAAAACGAAATTAGCTAGTTACTATTTTTATATTATTTATTAAATAGAGTATTAAAATATGTTTTAAAATAAATAAGTAAGGATTGCACCTCATATTTTTGGAAAACATAAATTTTAGTAACAACAAATATAAAAGGTTATAGCTTTCGTTATCCTAAAAAGAAAGAAGTATATTTGTAGCAGTGTATCCTAAATTTAAACAAATTAGATCCCACATTTCCATTTTTTTTATTAGTGTTCGCACAAAATCACGCAAGCGTACGCGGTCACAAGTAATACAGGATTAGTAAAGTTCGTTCCCACAGAGACTGCTTTGGTTATAATAGTTTAGCACTTGTGCAACAATGTATGGTTATTATCCAATGCTAAGATAATTGACAAATTGAGTTTTGTTTAACTAAATTAACTACTTGACTTAACAAGATTATAATTAACTAAGAGATTTCTGATTAATTACTTATGAGAAAAAGCATGGGATCCTAACTTCATTAAATACTTCATCTAGAGTCTTTTGTCTTTAATCAATGCATGTGACGGTTATGATAACTAATCGGATAACACGAAATCAGTATACGCTACCTTTCAGTATACGTATACCAAACCACTCAAACATCCACAAAGAGATAGAGGTTAAGCAGACACCAATTATGTTTAGACCCTATATGTCTATAAGATTTGAAAACATAACGGTTTAATGAGCAAGTTATCCATTCAGATTACATAGGACAGGTAAGATGGTTAAAATTACCTACAAATCATGCATGACAAACATACATAAACCTATGCTAGCATGGCAAGTTCTAAACCTCTATATCCACTTTCGCATTCAATAGAGATTAACAAATAATCTTAGATGTTAGCTACTCATCCAAGAAGAATAATCACAACCAAACTAGGTTATCAAGAATACATCACACACAAATCTTTAAAACAATTAACTATTAGAATCCATAAATAAATCCGTTAGAATCCCACGACGACGATTAGTTCATATTCGAACCGTTCATCATCGTGGGTTCTGATGATAACATGATAGTAATAAGTCTGGAAAACTTGATAGAATAACTAGGGTTTAGAAAGAACAACGAGAATCTAAAGTATCGCCTAATTTAGAAGAATACAAAGATTAGATGAAAACTAGGTCTTCGTAAATCAGCCGTCTTCTTGTTCTCCTCACCGGTGGACGTATATAAATGTATGTATCTTGATATATCTGTGTATCCCTCAGAAAACGTCCACCAAATACTTATAAAGACTTAAGGCTAACAACTATGGCAAGTTTCCTTTTCTGACCACAAAACTGCAGTTTTCAGCATTCTTTACGCGCGGGCGCGCGGGAGGCGGCGCGGGCGCGCCATGATTTCTGTCAGTTGCAGCGCGGGCGCGCGGGAGGCGGCGCGGGCGCGCCGTGGTTTCTGTCAGAAAAATTCTAAAATGCTTCTGTTGCCATTTCTTTGCCCATTCAACATTCACAATTGCTTGATCTTCATACACATGCTTAAACACCACCTAACGATCATAGAATCACCACATCTCTGCTGAAAAAAGCAACTCTACAAATACTAAACAAAACACATTAAAAACAACACGTACTTGAGAACAGAACGATCAGATTAAGCCAATTTAGGACGATCCAAGTAGATATGAAATCCACTTATCACACCCCCAAACTTAAACCGATGCTTGTCCTCAAGCATAAACAGACTCTATAAATGCAATGCAATGCATGCATGCAACTATTATGAAAATGCAACTGATCCCCTCAAACTAACCATAACCAATCAACAAGCCAACATAACAAGGAATGCAATCTTTCAATCAGAGTTCGACCAAATTCCCGTATGCTAACCATACATACACAGAAACGTGCGTGTGTGCAATGCTCATCAATATACTCCCAAACTAAATCAAGACCATATCCTATTCTTCACCAAGACAACCACAAGCTTATAAATAGAATGAACTCTAGACACAAGAAACCACTTAAAGACACCTCAACCTCGACTTGAGTTAGACAGGAAATCATGCTTTATTACTTACACACATGCTTATTTGACCGTGCAATGGCTGAGACCCCAAAAGGCTTATACAATAATACCCATGTAGCGAGCTTTAGGTTAGTGGATCCCAGACCGGAAAAGTCTTAGGTCACTAGGCACAAAGTCCCCTAGAACTTAATTGCTCGAGTATTAAAGAGCTCAACCTGATCAATTCTGCAAAAACAACTAAAACAAAACTCTTTTTTTTTATTGTTTTTTTCTTTTCTTTTTTTTTCAATTTCGGAATGAGTGCACTTTGCCTTTTTCTCATCCCACCCTAGACTACTCATCTTTTCAATGAGCCGGCTACTAGCCATTTGACGCCTAGCCTTTATTAACAACTAGCATGAAATTCCTGTTTTCCCCAAAACTTAGACTTAAGTGCTTCTTTCAATTTCAAGAGAATAGAAAACATTCTAAATATAAATAAGTGGTTAAATTCTAACTTCCAAACAAACATGGTCTGATCAAATTCAAAAGCACTAATGAGACTTGTGAAATTAATTTGTTTCTGGCATGCAAGTCAATTCATAGGAACTTAGTCAACCCTCTATTCATCACTATCACACTCCCATCAACATCAACTCACTAACGGAAATAGTCAAATCCTAAGGGATCAAGAAATATGCATGCTATGCAAATGCAACTAAATGGACTCACATGATAGATAAACAAATATGCAAAACAGAATGCTCTATATGACAAAACATGTAAATATATAAATGAAACTAACTAAATATGCAATATGAATCCTAAATGAACACACACACTAACAATCCTCAATTATCACCCCCAAACTTACAATATTCAATGTCCTCATTGAAGGAATAAAAAGGAAAGATGCAGAGAATACCTAATCATCAGCAGGACCACCCTCCTCGGGTGGTGTATCCGGTGGTGGATAAACAGAATCAGCTCCAAAGGTGGGCCAAGTGATATCAACTCCAGTGGCTCTGAATACAGCACTCAAAACTGCAAATAAAGAAATAAAAATAATACTAACTAATAGGACCACCACTTTCGTAGATGACATGATTGCATTGAGCATATGCAACAAGCCGTTAAACCCCTAGGCAGCCCTAGTAGGACGAGTTTTGTCTCGTGAGGGTTTATAGATGATATACCCACAAAATCAAATATTTTCAACCACCAAGTCTCTCAAACATGCAACATGTCATAATACTGCATATTCGCGTGGGTTGCCTCCCACGAAGCGCTTGTTTTACGTCAATAGCTTGACGTGAATCCTTTTTCATCCAGTCGCAAGAACGGTGAACGTCGACTCACGATTCACCGTATTACCAACGTCATGCTTCAGCCACTGACCATTAACCTTGAACGCTTCGTCCGGAAACTTATGGAAAATCTCTACTACATCATGCGGAAATGCTGATTTAACCGTGATAGGCTCCAACCACCTCGACTTACGCTTTCCTGGAAAAAATCTAAAGCTAGACTTGAAACGCAGAACTAGCTGACCAGGCACAAATGAATGTTTCACCACCCCTCTTTCATAGCAGTCCTTAACCTTCTCCTTATATATCTTGTTGCTCTCATAGACTTTACCATACCTCAAATGATCCTGCAGGGGTTGGAGTTCAAGCATAGGAGCTTCTTCCATAAATGGTTTAAGTCGCTCCTGAGAATTGTTTAGCTCTGCTAATCCAAGAGATTCGAATGGCGCATCAATTTTTCTTTTCCACGGAGGTGCATTCAACAACTGAAGTTGCTCTGCTCTTTCTTCGTCTTCTGTATCAGAATCCCCTATCAAGACTCTCTCCACTGTATCTGACTTCAGCGGTTGTTCAATCTCTGTATTGACGACAGAATCGACCATCTCCAATTTAAAGCACTCTTCTTCCTCAGTTGGAAATTTCATTGCCTTGAACACGTTAAAAGTGACCTTCTGATTTTGAACCCTCATTGTAAGCTCTCCTTTCTGCACATCGATCAAAGTACGGCCTGTAGCCAAGAACGGTCTTCCCAAGATAATAGGAATCCTCTTATCTTCCTCAAAGTCAGCAGGGAACATGAGCTTATCCACTTTAACTAAGACATTTTCCACTATACCTCTAGGATATGTGATCGACCTATCAGCCATCTGTAAGGACATGGTAGTAGGTTTAGGCTCAGGGAGTCCAAGTTGCATGAAAACAGACAACGGCATCAGATTAATACTAGCTCCCAAGTCACACAAGCACTTGTTGAAAGATAGATTGCCGATGCTGCATGGTATGGTGAAACTCCCTGGATCCTTGAGTTTTGGAGGTAACTTCTGCTGTAGAATAGCACTGCACTCTTCTGTAAGAGCGACGGTCTCCAACTCCTCGAGTTTTAACTTCCGAGATAGAATACCCTTCATGAATTTTGCGTAGCTCGGCATTTGTTCTAGAGCTTCCGCAAAAGGTATATTGATCTGCAACTTCTTGAAAACCTCCAGAAACTTAGCAAACTGCTTGTCCAACTTCTGCTTTTGAAGACGTTTAGGGAATGGCGGAGGAGGATAGACCTCCTTGGTCTCTGTACTCTGCTTCAGAAAAGATTTCTCAGTCGAATGGTCACGCTTTTCCGCTTTGCTTTCCCCCAAACTGGCTTTTTCCACTTTTTCTTCATCTTCTGGCAGAACCTCAGGCGCGGGCGCGTTCCCTAGGGCGCGGGCGCACCCCACCTTCTGTCCGTTCTCCAAATTTTCTTCATTCTGCTCTTTTTCTGAGTTCTGGTCACTCGTAACCCTTCCAGATCGCAAAGTAACTGCTTTAACATGTTCCTTGACCTCTCTCTTGCCAGGATTAGCTTCCGTATCACTAGGGAGAGTTCCTTGTGGTCTATTCAACAATGCATTGGCAATCTGACCGATTTGATTCTCCGGAGTCTTGATGGAAACAACTTGGCTCTTGCACATTAGCCTCAATTCCTCCAATTCAGACTTTTCATTAGATGATTGACCAACATTGCCTTGAGATGGTTGTTGAAAACCCGGTGGTTGATACGGTTGCCTTGGAGCATACTGCTGCTGAAAACCAGAATGGTTGAATGGCCTTGCTCCATACTGCTGATATGGCTGTTGAGGTTGATTCTGACCACCCTGATTGTTACTCCAGCTGAAATTAGGATGGTTCCTGTTGTTGGGATGATAGGCATTAGGCACTGGCTGCTGTGATCTCTAAAAATTGCTCACGAACTGTGCCGATTCACTAGATATGGCACACTGATTCGTATCATGTGCCCCTGCACAAAGCTCACACACACTAGCCACCTGCTGAACTCCATAGTTAGACAAGGAATCCACCTTCATTGACAAAGCCTTCAGCTGAGCTGCTATTGTTGTAGCTGCATCCACTTCCAGAACCCCTGCTACCTTACCTTGCGATAGCCTTCCAGTTGGATTCTGGTATTCATTAGCAGCCATCATCTCAATTAGCTCATAAGCCTCATCATAGCTCTTAGCCCACAGAGCTCCACCTGATGCTGCATCAAGCATTGGTCGAGATTGACCTCCCAGACCATTATAGAAACAATTTATTACCATCCAATCAGGCATTCCATGATGAGGACACTTCCTAAGCATCTCCTTGTAACGCTCCCAAGCTTCACATAAAGTTTCTCCAGAATGTTGGGAAAACTGAGTAAGAGCATTCCTGATTGCAGCTGTTTTAGCCATGGGGAAGAATTTAGTGAGAAATTTCTGAGCAAGATCCTCCCATGTAGTGATAGAACCAGCTGGTAGAGAATGCAACCAGCCCTTAGCCTTATCCCTCAGAGAAAATGGGAAAAGTCTCAGCTTCACAGCATCTTCCGACACTCCGTTGAATTTGAAGGTGTCACAGATCTCAATGAAATCCCTAATATGCATATTAGGATCTTCCGTTGGAGCACCCCCAAACTGAACTGAATTCTGCACCATCTGAATCGTGCCAGGCTTGATTTCAAAGGTATTGGCTGCAATAGCCGGCCTGACAATGCTCGACTGAATGTCATTGATCTTAGGCTGAGAATAGTCCTTCAAAGCCTTCGTTTCTGGTGCTACAGGTTCTCCCATAACTAGATTCAATTCAAGTTCTGCTTTCCAAGTTTGCGAACGTGTTCGCATACACTTTCACTTAAGTATCTGAAACACACCAAACAAAGTAAAATTGATGAGTATAATCCGAGTCAGTGAACTTTAACGACCACTGATGACAAGCACATAAACTATAAAAATAACACCGAGTCCCCGGCAGCGGCGCCAAAAACTTGTTCGCACAAAATCACGCAAGCGTACGCGGTCACAAGTAATACAGGATTAGTAAAGTTCGTTCCCACAGAGACTGCTTTGGTTATAATAGTTTAGCACTTGTGCAACAATGTATGGTTATTATCCAATGCTAAGATAATTAACAAATTGAGTTTTGTTTAACTAAATTAACTACTTGACTTAACAAGATTATAATTAACTAAGAGATTTCTGATTAATTACTTATGAGAAAAAGCATGGGATCCTAACTTCATTAAATACTTCATCTAGAGTCTTTTGTCTTTAATCAATGCATGTGACGGTTATGATAACTAATCGGATAACACGAAATCAGTATACGCTACCTTTCAGTATACGTATACCAAACCACTCAAACATCCACAAAGAGATAGAGGTTAAGCAGACACCAATTATGTTTAGACCCTATATGTCTATAAGATTTGAAAACATAACGGTTTAATGAGCAAGTTATCCATTCAGATTACATAGGACAGGTAAGATGGTTAAAATTACCTACAAATCATGCATGACAAACATACATAAACCTATGCTAGCATGGCAAGTTCTAAACCTCTATATCCACTTTCGTATTCAATAGAGATTAACAAATAATCTTAGATGTTAGCTACTCATCCAAGAAAAATAATCACAACCAAACTAGGTTATCAAGAATACATCACACACAAATCTTTAAAACAATTAACTATTAGAATCCATGAATCCCACGACGACGATTAGTTCATATTCGAACCGTTCATCATCGTGGGTTCTGATGATAACATGATAGTAATAAGTCTGGAAAACTTGATAGAATAACTAGGGTTTAGAAAGAACAACGAGAATCTAAAGTATCGCCTAATTTAGAAGAATACAAAGATTAGATGAAAACTAGGTCTTCGTAAATCAGCCGTCTTCTTGTTCTCCTCACCGGTGGACGTATATAAATGTATGTATCTTGATATATCTGTGTATCCCTCAGAAAACGTCCACCAAATACTTATAAAGACTTAAGGCTAACAACTATGGCAAGTTTCCTTTTCTGACCACAAAACTGCAGTTTTCAGCATTCTTTACGCGCGGGCGCGCGGGAGGTGGCGCGGGCGCGCCATGATTTCTGTCAGTTGCAGCGCGGGCGCGCGGGAGGCGGCGCGGGCGCGCCGTGGTTTCTGTCAGAAAAATTCTAAAATGCTTCTTTTGCCATTTCTTTGCCCATTCAACATTCACAATTGCTTGATCTTCATACACATGCTTAAACACCACCTAACGATCATAGAATCACCACATCTCTGCTGAAAAAGCAACTCTACAAATACTAAACAAAACACATTAAAAACAACACGTACTTGAGAACAGAACGATCAGATTAAGCCAATTTAGGACGATCCAAGTAGATATGAAATCCACTTATCAATTAGATTTCAATATTATTTGATTTTTATATAGTAAAATATAGTGAAATATTAATGTAGAATAAAATTTTCCCAAATTTTGATTATATTATTAATTAGAAAAAGTACCGAAAACCAAAAACTAATCTAAAACCGAAAACCAAAACTTTCAATGTTTCGGTTTTAATAATATAGTATATATATATATATATATATTGTTTTTAAAAAATTATAATGTTTTTCTAAAATATTTAGCAGTGGTTGATATAAATTTTAAAGTATACATCTTGGATGCCTTTATACCAATTTTATTAAATAAATATTTAGTTATGTGTTATATTATATATATATATAATTAAACTGTTAAAATCAATGAATTTCGATTGTATTTATAATGAGGAAAAACATGAAAAATGGACAGGGGCAACCGAATTTTGATATTGGTTGAATTTACTAAATGGGTGAAAATTTCCCGCGCTCAGCAAAAGAGTCTTTTCATTATTCAACCCAATATGGTTGAATTTAGCGACGGTTGAAATTATCCGGTTGTATTTAACTTTTTAGCGGGAATTTTGGCACGCGACGAAATTTAAGCATATTGACGAAATTATTCGGTTGATTTTGTTCGGTTGAATTTAATGCCGATTGAATTTGTTCGGTTGAATTTAATCCCGGTTGAATTTATTCGGTTGAAAATGGGTCTCGGTCAAAGCTTAGACGGCATTGACTGCATATTTAACAAGATTCGGTTGAATTTATCCCCGGTTATATTTATGCGGTTGAATTTGACCGCTTTTTCTAGTAGTGTGCATGCTTCTGCTTTCTGTAGTTATAAATTTAGTGACTAAATTTGAAGGCATCAAATCTTAGACAATAAGGCTTAGAAGGACAAATTAACTTGGGTATAGAAAGCCAAAAAAATAGATTAAAAGGTGTAGATTCTATGGTTTTTCTGATGAAGATGAGAGAAGAAAGCGAAGAGAAAAAATAATTCTGTTGACTCTCATTGAACTTTCCTCTAAGATTCCCTAACTGCAAGTTAACTAGACACTAACTATCCATAAAACTTCATCACATTGATTAAATAAAAGGACAGATTTGATACTCTAATCATCTCGTGCACATCAGGATACATCAATTAGCTTATCTATACTCTTTATTAAAACCAGAAAGCCCCTCTAAATGGTATGCCATGTATACCGCGGTATACATATTATTTTTATCTTAATATTATTATATTATTATTAATATAATTCAAAATAAATATAATAAGATTTATTATTAAATTAAAAACTTATACTTACTATTTATTAAAAACAGAACATCTGTTATTGGTATGGTATGTCATGTATACCACAGTATACATATATTTATTATCTTAATAATCTTAATATAATTAACATAATTCTAAATTAATATAATATGATTCATTATTTAATTAAAAGTTAATTTTTATTACTTTATTAAAAACAAAAACTCACTCTTAATAATGTAGTATGTCATATACAACGGTAAACATATAATTATTATATTAATATAATTAACATAATTCTAAATTAATATAAATAAGATTTATTATAAAATCAAAATCACATATCCAACTTAATGTTCTCATAT
The DNA here is from genome assembly GCA_030848705.1 of Heracleum sosnowskyi. Classification (NCBI taxonomy): domain Eukaryota; kingdom Viridiplantae; phylum Streptophyta; class Magnoliopsida; order Apiales; family Apiaceae; genus Heracleum; species Heracleum sosnowskyi. The sequence continues at coordinate 24,745,644 of CM061237.1, forward strand.
GTTGATACATATAATTTGATTGAGATCAAAAGATTTTTTATATTACCTATTATTTTATAAGTTACTTTCGATTAGTACAATTCTTATCTCTCCTACTTCTAACAATTACAGATGGGTATTTTATTCGTCCCATCGATCTTACTCTGTTCTCACGCCCCATTCGGGACGGGAATTTGAGACATTATTCCTGTTCAGGACACAGGAACAGAGAAGAGAAGTATAAAAACAACTCGGGGATTGGTGGCAGGAACGGAGAAAAGTACATAAAAATAATTCGGGATTAGGGACTTGATTGATAAGACTTGATTGATAAGGAAAACTCTTTTTCGTTGGAACACAATAGTACAAAGCCAAATTTGGGTATCTCTCATACTTCTAACAACTACATTCGGGACGAGAATTTAAGAAATTAGAAATTATTCGCGTTGAGGACAAGAACAGAGAGAAGTATAAAAACAACTCAGGGATTGATGGCGGGAATGGAAAGAAGTATAATAAAATTATTCGGGGGATCGGGGACTTTATTGATAACGAAAACTCTTTTTCGTTGCAAAACAATAGTACAAAGCCAAATTTTGGTTAGTACGATATATCTAAATTAATTTGTTTCATTCCAAACTCATGTTCGATTCGCTGCAATTGCATAATTATATAAGTTAGTTATTTATTCAATTTCAATTCTTTGATTTTACCAAATATTTGATTATTTCTATCGACATAATTAAATAATATTTATTTATTATAGACTTTCATATTAATTTCATGTAAAATTCTCTGCAAGTACATATTTAAATAAAACTTATAAATTATTTTTATTCTCAATATTTTAAATTACCTTTTTAGTAATTTAATTTTTAATCTTGATCCGTGCTTCGCACGGGTTATGAGCTAGTATTAATAAAACGAACTTTGTCTTGCTTATTATGAGCTAGTATTAATAAAACGAACTTTGTCTCGCATAAGCATACATCAATGAGTGTATCTATACTCTTTATTAATAAGCAAAACAATGTGAAAATTGCGCGCTACTAAAGTACCCAAGTACCAAAGTACCAAATTTGATTATCACTTAACCGGGTTCGATTCCTCGCAACTACATAATTATATAAAATTTATTTACTTTAAATTCTTTAGCTTCATCCAGGGTTCGATTCCTTACAACTACGTAATTATACAAAAATGATACAAGATTTATTTATTTACTATAATTTCTTTAGCTTTATGCACAGTTCGATTTTCTATAACTACATAATTAAATAATTATTTATTTATTATATATTTTTATCATTCAATTCTCAAGAAATACATTTTAAAATAATATTTATTAATAATTTATTAATACTAATATTTTAATATCGACTAATGCTCGGCCATGGTTATAAGCTAGTATTAATAAAATGAACTTTGTCTCTCCAGTGCTTCCATTTGTCAGTCCAGTAGCATTGATTTTTAGAAGATTGTTGGAGATTAGTCTTACATGTTTGCCGTCCACAGCACACGACTCATTCAATTATACATATGGTGGTTTATATACGGCCTTCACCAAGCAAACGGCCTCTCATGTCGAAGATGTAACGACACTTGTAGGTGTATATTGTTATTCGGTCCGCTGAAATTTGTATAGCTAGATTTGCTATATTTACATTAAAATTTTATTCATTCATCAAAACCATAACAATAGCAAAACAAATATATTAGTGTATCAAGTCGAAATTAATATCAAAGTAGATTGCAGAGAGTATAGAAATTACTCTTGCTTTATGTTCTATCATAACAAAAAAGATTCTAAAACAATCGGAAGTTGACAAATAGTATCTTTGAGTTCAACAATCTCGTTTAAAGACCACAATGCAGTTGATTATTGTCATGTCATGTTTAACAAGTATCTAATTTCTGTCTATTCACAGCTATATATGAACTTATCTTAGCCTTTCTTGTTATGTCCTCAAACAACTTGGTCTTTCCTAGGTTGATAGTCACTTATTTATCTTCCAAATGTTTTGCAAGGAAAGGAATTATAGTTTAGTTTAAACTCTACGATTTGAACCATACCGGTTTGTGGTAAAGTTAATTTCATCGCACCCCCATTCTAATTCGTTTGTTCATCTTATTTCATCGATTTTAATACTAAATATGATGAGAGCAGAGCTGATATTCATCCCTTCGCCTGGTGTTGGTCACCTGGTACCTATGGTTGAGCTTGCAAAGCTCCTTGCAAGTCGGGATGAGCAGATTTCCATCAGCATCTTGATAATGAATCTGCCTTTTGAGTCTGACAAAGCAGCATTGACTCAGAAACTTAAGAAAGATGCACCTGAACACATAACCTTTGTAGACATCCCTGATGTAGACGAGACCACTAGGACAGAGCTCATTTCTTTGCCACGGATGAGTTTCTTCAATTCCTTTGTTGAGAACCAAAGGACTCAAGTAAGAGATATAGTTGTAACAATTTTAAAAAATTCCAAGTCTGGTAAGCTTGGTGGATTTGTTATCGATATGCTCTGCACATCAATGATAGACGTGGCTAATGAATTCAATGTCCCAGCATATGTATTCTTTACTTCTGGTGCTGCTTTTCTTTCCCTCATGTTTTATGTCCAAAATCTCAAAGACAACGAAAGCCAAGAAGTCCATGAGTATAAGGACTCAGATGTCAAGCTCTCTCCTCCTGGTTTTATAAACCCAGTACCTGTTAAGGTTTTGCCTTCTATGATGCTGTCCAAGGATGGATTTCCCGGAGTCATAGCTATGGCCCGAAGGTTACGGAAGGCCAAAGCTATCTTGGTGAATACAGTGTTGGAACTGGAAGCCCATGCTATCAAGTCTCTTGCTAATGATGGAAACACCCCTCTAATTTACCACATCGGCCCAATAATTCATTCCATGAGTGGAGGGGCAGTAATCAATAGCAATAAGTCAGAAGAGGACATAATTTGCTGGCTGAACCGGCAACCACTTCTGTCTGTGGTGTATCTGTGCTTCGGCAGTATAGGAAGCTTTGATACAGCACAAGTAACAGAGATAGCACAAGCATTGGAACTCAGCGGACACCGTTTTCTGTGGTCTCTACGACGCCCATCTCAAGAGATGGAAAGAACGGAACTGCTGACCGATTACGAGGATTACAATGAGGTATTGTCAGAAGGATTCTTAAAGCGGACATCAGGAATAGGAAAAGTTATTGGATGGGCGCCACAGATGACTATCCTTTCCCATCCATCTGTAGGAGGATTTGTATCCCATTGTGGATGGAACTCTACACTAGAGAGTGCATGGTGTGGTGTTCCAATGGCTACTTGGCCTATGTATGCCGAGCAACAAACCAATGCATTCCAGTTAGTGAAGGAATTAGGAATTGCGGCCGAAATTAAAATGGACTACAGGAAAGACAATTCTGTGAGCAGCGAACCATCAATACTTGTGACAGCAAAAGAGATAGAGAGGGGTATAAGTTGTCTAATGGATGGAGAAAGTGAAATGAGAACTAAGATGAAAGAAATGAAAAACATCTGCAGAAAAGCCATTGTAGAGGGTGGCTCATCGAATACTTCACTTGGGAAGTTTATTGAGGCTGTAATGGATAACTTCCAGGAAGGATCTTTGTAATCCCCATCTCTAAGTTTTAAAATTTAATGCACTCATATAGTTTTATTTATAGTCAATATTCTGATTTATGAATTATTATTAGATCAAATGTATAAGTATAATCAATCCAGCTAGATAGCACATGTTCAATGGCGTCAACTCGATACCATGTTTCAGAAGGAATTTAAATGAGTTGCTAGCTCTAAAAACAAGAGAACAAACGTATAAAAGAAAGTTATATTTTGATTGATTGATCAGATGATGAAGTACATTGCTTTATATATAGCTCTACAGAATTTTCTAGAACAATATTTAGATAGCTGATTCAACGAACCTATAGATAAACAGATGATCAGATTACAAGGTTTATGGACATGTAATTAATTCTGATATTACTAGAATATACTAGAGATAATCTGAAAGTGCATTAGTTCCAACACTCCCCCATAATGCACTTGTTTGACAACTCGAATGCGATCACGAAGATAGCAGAACATTTTTTTTGGAAGAGCCTTCGTAAAAATATCAGCGAGTTGTTCATGTGACTTGCAATATTGTAGTTGAATTTCACCTTCTTCAACTGCATCCCGGATGAAGTGATATTTGATGGCTATGTGCTTCGTTCTTTCGTGACATACTGCATTCTTTGCAATAGAGATTGCAGATTTATTGTCACATAACAGAATAGTTGCTTCCTTTTGTTTTTCTCCAATATCGTCAAGAATCCTTCTTAGCCAAATAGTCTGAGAAGTCGCCTTTGCTGCTGCTACATACTCGGCTTCTTCAGATGATTGTGCAACAACCTTTTGCTTCTTTGACAGCCATGAGCAAATGTTCGTACCAAGTAAGAATGCATAACCTGAGGTACTCTTCATGTCATCGACACTGCCACAATTACTATCTGAATAAGCAATCTAATTCAAATTTTCTCCAGCCTTGTAAAAAATGCCATAGTCAACAGTTCCTTGCCAGTATCTTAGAATTCTTTTTGCTGCCCCGAAGTGAATTTGACTAGGATTTTGCATAAATCGTGAGAGTAGTGTCGCAGAAAACATGATATCTGGCCTTGTTGCTGTAAGATACAATAGGCTACCAACTAAACTTGTGTAAATAGCGCTTTCAATCCTTGATGCACCATCATCTTTTTATAATTTTTCACTAACAACCAATGGTGTAGAAACAGGCTTGCAATTTGACATATTAAACTTATCGAGAATACTTTTTTCATACCTCTGTTGTGAGATAAAAATTCCTTCAGCTCTCTGCAACACTTCAACGCCCAAAAAATAATGAAGCATCCCTAAATCACTCATCTCATAATCCTTTATCATGTGTTCTTTAAAGCTTTGCATCATATCGTTTCCGGTGAAAATGAGATCATCGACATAGAGACAAACAATGAGAATCTTGCTTCCTTTTTTCTTGACATACAAAGTTGCTTCACTCTTGCTTCTTTGAAATCCATTTTTCAGAAAGTAAGTGTCAATCTCTTTATACCATGTGCGGGGCGCTTGCTTAAGACCGTAGAGGGCCTTTTTCAGTTTTTATACTTTGTTTTCTCCCCCTTCCACCAAGAAACCTTGCGATTGTTCAACATAAATTTCTTCATCTAGCTTTCCGTTTAAGAATGCTGACTTAACATCAAGCTGAATTTTTTTCCATTTCTTTTGTGCAGCAAGAGCAATTAATGTTCATATAGTTTCGAGCCTTGCTACTGGTTAGAATGTCTCTGAAAAATCAATACCAGCCTTTTGATTGAAGCCTTTAGCGACTAGTCTCGCCTTATGCTTTTGTATTTCTCCATTCTGATTTAACTTGGTCTTGTAGATCCATTTAAGCCCAATACCTTCTCTTCCTAGGCCTGTGTACAAGCTCCCATGTTTTGTTTTTTTCAATCATATGCATTTCTTGTTCCATTGCTTGCTGCCATACATCACGCTTAGAAGCTTCTTCAAAATTTTCTGGTTCAGTAACTACAAAATTACAAGATCGATATATGTCACTCATTCGTCTAAATTTTCTTGGTGGAGTTTCATTATGATCCTCAGATTCTGAAGTGTGAGCTTCTTCTTCCAGTTTCTTTATTTACTTCTTCTTCCAGTTTCTTCATTTATTTGTGAAGATATGGGTTCATTAATATGCTCCACTCTTTTTCCTCTCCAATCCCACGCTGCTTTTTCATCAAATAAAACATCTCTACTAACAACCAATTTGTTGGTATCAACATTATAAAGTCTATAACCTTTCGTGTCAGAAGTGTATCCAATAAAAATGCATCTTTTACTTTTATCATCTAATTTGGTACGTTTTTCAGCAGGTATATGAGCATAACAAACGCAACCAAATATTCTAAGATTACTTACAAAAGGATTTTCTCCCCTCCATGCTTCCAAAGGTGTCATATTTCATACAACTTTTGTGGGACACCTATTGAGGATGTATACGGCTGTGTTTGTAGCTTCGGCCCATAATTGTTTTGGCAGCCCCTTCTTATTCATCATAGATCTGCCCATTTCAACAATTGTTCTATTTTTCCGCTCTGCAACTCCGTTTAGTTGCGGACTATATCCAGCAGTGAGTTTCTTCCAAATGCCTTCGTCTTTACAATATTCTTCAAATTCTTTAGAGGTATATTCCCCTCCTCTATCGCTTCGAATGCACTTTATATTGCAGCCACTTTGTTTTTCTACCAGCGCTTTAAATCTCTTGAACACCGTGAATGCTTCTGACTTCTCTTTCAAAAAATAGATCCAAGTCATTCTTGAAAAATCGTCAATAAAGATTATAAAATACCTAATGTATGTAATCCATGTACGAAACAGTAAAATAATTGTAAGCAGCAGATTGTTCTGTTTTGTTCTTACGGTCAGCCTTTGGGTTCTTCACCATAGCACACTTCTGCAATTGCTTTTGAGCATCTTCTTCAGTAAATTTCTTCAGATGCGCAGCTTCCAACCATTCATCATATCTGCTAGGATAAATAGTTTTAAAAATGTTTTGGGATAGGAGACTAGCATGCTCAAAAGACAAAAATAGTAAAAGGATGGAACATAAACACTTGGAAAAACATAGAACTAGAGCGATCATCCTCCATAAAACTTTTCATTACTTATTGCTTACTGCTCACTACTCGTAGAGCACGTAATCTTCACTGAATAACATTAACTAATATAATGGCAATTCTATAGTTAAATTGTTCCTTTTTTGCGTTTGAATTAATAAATGACAATCATTACAATAAATTAATAAGATCACAGAAGATAAATTTAATGTAATGTAAAGATTGGTGCCACAATCTAATACTTGATCAAGTTAAAAATCAAAATCATTTACAATATCATTAGAAAGAAAAATTAAAAACAAGAAAATAAGAAGAAACTTTTAATTCTCACTAGAGCCTGCTTCCTCTTATTTACTCTTTATTTTGCAATTTATACTAACCTTCTATTCCAACCCTGCGCAGATCTAATAAAGCAATAAATTTTACAAAATTGTACTCACAAGGTAATGCACCCAATATGTCCATGCGTCAATTGGTATATCATACACAGCTTTTCGCACCTTTAAAGAAAAGAAAAAAAAAAGAAAAGAAACAATATTATACCACTTTTGTTGCGAAGATCTACTTACAAAATGTGAAACACAAAAAAAACCCTAGACAAGCAATTGCTCAACAATGCCTGCATATGTAGCAACAATCCCATGTATAATGGCAAAGGAAATTAAAGTGCAACAATGACTTTCATATAGAGAAAATACTACTCCCTCCGTCACATTCATTTCTATACACTTTCCATTTTGGGATATCTCTCTCATTTCTATACATTCCAAAAATAGTAACTTTTAATAATATAAAACACTATTACAGCCAGTACTTTCTCCACTACCTCTATTCTATAATAATATAAAACAATATTACACCCACTATTTTTCTCCACTATCTCAAATCTATTATTAAATATTGATAGGTCTCACCACTTTACCCACTTTTCATCTAATTTTACTCATTTTTTATATTTTTTTTGGTCTGTGTGCCAGCCCCAATGTAATCAAAAACCTAAACATGACCTATGTTCCATCGGTATCACAAGCTGCCATAAACCATAACCCACCTAATAGTGTTTGGTTCAAGCTGAAAAAGGGGTTGATATGGTATAGACATATGGACTTTAAGAAGTGTTTGAGCCCTGGGGTGGAATGCGCAGTTAAATGCTTATGAAATACACTTACATAACCATCACCCAGTCCATGGTATATCATCTCTCATGGATAGGAGGCAAGTTCCATGAATGACCCTCGTTAAATCCATGAATGATTCGGCAAAATTTCGGGATAAGATCTCTTATGAAACATGTCATGAGAATCCTCTCAAAAACCATAAGGACAACCTAAAGTTTCGCCTTCACTGGACAAGTATTCAATATTCTCATACTCCCTCCGTCACAACCATTTTTTAGAATTTCCTTTTTTGGACGTCCCTCACAATTCTTCACATTTCTAAATTTTCAAATTTAGTAAAGTTTTATAATATATATAAAATTTAACTACATTCGCTACTTTTATCTACTATACTCACTTTATACATTAGATATTGATTGTTCCCACCAATTTACTCACCTTTCTTACTTTTCTCAACTAATTTACACATTTTTTTAATCTTCGTTTTCATCCTAGTAAACAAATTGGTGGTACGGACATAGTACAAAATAGTGTTAAACCTTTTACATGTCACTAGGCAGGGAACCATTTCAACATCCTCTCTCGATGCCAAAAACTCATCGCTAAAACAGCATAACAAACACAAGGAAAACTCATCGCTGATAGAAAAAGTGTATGGGTGTTAGTAATGAACATTTGGAGAGAAAGAAGAACTAGAAGAAAGAAAATCATACTTGATAGAATAGTTTGTTACAAATCTGTTACAAGAAAGTGAAAGCTAAGCTACATTATATAAATACAATTTGGCGGGAAAGTTAGTTATGAAACTAACTCCTCTTTGACTAGTTTGACTTAATATTTACAAGACTAAACTTAAGCTAACTAATATAACTAATATCAAGTAACATCTCCAACACCCCCCCCCCCCCCCCCCCGCAAGTTGGAGGGTAAGAAATTTACGCCCAACTTGGATAGAAGCAAGTTATGTTGCAGGCCTGTCAATGGTTTAGTAAACACATCAGCAAGTTGTGTAGATGTAGGAGTAAAACTGAGATTTATCAACCCAGAAGCAAGTTTTTCCCGAACAAAATGGCAGTCAATGTCAATGTGTTTAGTGCGTTCGTGGAAAACAGGATTCTTAGCTATGTAAATAGCTGCTTGATTATCACATTTGACAGGAATTGGTATGATGTCTGGGACATCCAGGTCAGTCAACAAACGAGACAACCAAGCCAGTTCTGCTGTTATCCTGCGTAAAGATCTATATTCGGCTTCTGCTGAAGACAAAGATACTGTATGTTGCTTCTTAGATTTCCAAGAAATGATGCTACCACCCAGCAACACAACAAAACCACTCACAGACTTTCTGGTATGGGGACAAGAAGCCCAATCTGCATCACAGTAGCCTTCAATGTTAAAGGTTGAAGAATTACTAAAGAAAAGTCCTTGAGAAGGATTATTTTTAATATATCTGAGAACATGTAATGCAGCATCCCAGTGTGGTTGTCGAGGATCAGACATGTATTGGCTGAGATGTTGTACACAGAAGGAGAGATCAGGCCTTGTATGAGTAAGAAAATTTAGTTTACCAACCAATTTTCTGTATTGAGAAGAATCAGAAAGAAGTGCACCTTGCCCATGCACCAGTTTGATATTGAGATCTAATGGACTAACCACAGGTGTAGACTGAGATACATCAAACTCTTTGAGTAAGTCCAAAGCAAACTTTCTCTGAGATAGAACAATGCCAGAAGGAACATGATTAAATTCAATCCCCAAAAAATAGTGAAGCTTGCCTAAGTCTTTGATTTTAAATGTGGAATCCAGAAAATCCTTGACAGAATTAATTTCTGTCATGTCATTCCCAGCAACTAGTATATCATCAACATAGACAGCCAGGAAAACCACAGAAGAACCTGATTTCTTGTAGAACAAACAAGAATCATTTTTAGAAGTGCAGTAGCCTCTGGACAGAAGAGTATCATGTAATTTAGAGTGCCATTCTCTAGAAGCCTGCTTGAGACCATATAGGGATTTGATCAGTTTGCATACAAGTGTTAAGTCTGATAAAACAAGGCCAGGTGGAGGCTTCATATATACATCCTCATTCAAATCACCATGTAGGAAAGCATTGTTGACATCTAGTTGAGACATATGCCAACCCTTTTTAATGCTCACAGCAACAAGAGCCCTAATTGTAGTCATTTTGACAACTGGTGAAAAAGTCTCAGTGTAGTCAATACCTTGTTTTTGTGTGAACCCCTTAACCACTAAACGAGCCTTGTATCTTTCAATTGACCCATCTGCATGATGCTTAACTTTGAAGACCCATTTACAGGAGATTGGCTTCTTGCCAGGGGGTAATGGCATTAGCTTCCAAGTGTTATTAATTTCAAGGGCAGAAAATTCTGCAGCAATAGCTTGTCTCCATTCAGGAAACTTGATAGCTTCTTCATATGAACTTGGCTCAGTGATAGGTGGAACAGTAAAGGAATTAGCAGAACAACAAGTGACAGAAGGAATAACAGTTATTGAATCATTTTGACAGAGACTAGAGAGTGTACATGCACAAGTAGATGTAGCACAATGTGCAGATTGATAAGTGTGAATATAATCCTGAAGATAGGAAGGAAGCTTGCTAGCCCTAGTGGACTTTCTGATAGGATGCTCAACATGTGTATTTATAGGGTTAATAGAAGAAGTAGAATTAGGACAGGAATTATTAGGAAAAGAATCAGTATAACTCCCAGTGTGAAATGGATTTGTTCCATTTGAACGAGAATCATTATTAGAAACATATGTAGAAAAATCTGGTGTTGAAAGGGGCAAACAGTGTGGTGATGCATTATGAACATAGGGAAATATATTTTCATGAAATTTTGCATCTCTGGAAATTTGTATAGTTTTGGTTTCTAAATTCAAAAATTTGTAAGCTTTCTTACCATAAGGATAACCTAGAAAAATACAGGGAGTGGCTCTAGCAGAGAATTTTGATCTGTGAGTAGAGGAAGTGGAAATATAGCTTAAGTAGCCAAAAGATCTTAAATGATGGTATGAAGGTTTATGTCCAAACAAAATTTCATATGGGGATACACCATGAAGTAATTTGGTAGGAAATCTGTTAATCAAATAAGTGGAAGTGAGGATACAGTCTCCCCAGTATTGGATAGGAAGATTAGATTGAAAAAGTAAAGACATGGCAGTTTCAAGTAAATGTTTATGCTTCCTCTCCATAACACCATTTTGTTGTGGAGTATAGGCACAAGAGGTCTGGTGAATAATTCCTTTTGAAAGAAAAAATGCAGAAGCATCATTGCTGGAACCTAGTTCTAAAGCATTGTCAGATCTGACCGTCTTAACAGTGGTGGAAAATTGAGTTTCTATCAGGGCAATGAAGTTTTTAATGTAGTTGAAAGCATTACTTTTACAACTGAGAAGATGAGTCCAGGTAGTTCTGGAAAAATCATCTACAATTGTTAAGAAGTATTTATATTTATTATATGTTTGAACAGGGTAAGGTCCCCATATGTCTATATGAACAAGATCAAAACATTTACTGGAATGAATAGTACTATTAGGAAAAGGCAATTTATGTTGTCTGGCTTTAGCACAAATTGCACAAGATAGAATTGAATCATCATCACATTTGTTACATAAAGCTAAACTTTTCAGTTTATACAAAGGAAGATGCCCTAATCTAGAATGCCAGGTTGAGATAGGAACATTGCAAAAAGATTGAACATTGTTACATGAATCAATAGAAAAATCTTTGGAATCAGATGCAGCAGATGTAGTGAATTGAGTAGAGACAGCATGAATAGGATGTGAGAAGAGATATAGGCCTCTGTGAAGTTTACCAAGAACCTGTGGCATCTTCAGAGAAGAGGCCTGCAGATAGCAATTTTCATGATTAAAACTAAGTTGGCAATTCAATTGTTCTGTGAGTTTGTGAACAGAGAGTAAGTTGAATTTGAAAAGAGGAACATATAACACATTTTGAAGAATAATATGTTCTGTTAAAGGAATTGTACCACTTTGAGATATTTCAACAATATCCCCATTAGGTAGAGAAATAGTAATACTAGTGGATAATGATTTGAGTGAGGAAAACAAAGATTTATGAGTGCACATATGGTCACTAGCACCACTATCAATAATCCAAGTTACACATGTAGGTGTTGACAGACAAGCAGTATGTAAATTGTTACCAGCAAAGTTTGCAGTGGATGTAGATTTTGAGTCTGAGATTTGTGTTGATTTAAGCAGTTGAACTAACTGAGAGTATAACTCTGGTGACAAACCATTAACCAAAGATGGAGTATTTGCAGAACCAATGCCTTGATTCTGATCATTTCCAACAGAGGAAGCAGCATTTGAGTTTCCAGTTTCTGATGAATCAAGTTGTGGTGAAGAAACAGCATTGGCAAATCTCTTATTATTGGTGAATTTGAAGTCTGCGGGAAATCCATGAATCTTGTAGCATTTATCAACTGTGTGTCCAGCTTTCTTACAATAATTGCAATGGAGATTAATCTTCCTTGAATCAGAACCAAATTTCTTTGGAAAGTGAGCACCAGTAGACTGAGAATTCTGGAACTTTGAGTTAGCAACTAAAGATGCTGAATCAGAGAGAAAATGAGCTCCTGAATGTATCTCCCTTTGAGATTCTTCCTGAAGAAGAATATTATAGACTTGGCTTATTGTAGGCAAAGGAGATCTCATCAAAATGGATCCTCTCATCACAACATAACTATCATTAAGACCCATGAGTAGCTGAATTACTTTCTGATCTTGCTGAAACTTGATCAACTTTTGTGATGCTCCACATGAACATCCACAAGTACACATAGGAACCAAGCATAAAGAATCATCATCATCCCAGAGCATCTTGAGTTTAGTGAAGTAATCAGCAATATTCTTATTTCCTTGAGATAGTTCATTAATTTCCTTATGTAGACCAAACATTTGTGTTCCACTTGATACACCATATCTCTCTTCCAATTCTGACCAGATTTGATGTGCAGTGCTAGCATATATCACACTACGACCTATTGATTTAGACATGGCACCAAGAAGCCAGGAAATGACCATATCATTACATCTTGACCAACTCTTAAAAGAAGGAGAATTAATCTCTGGTTTTGGAAGCGAACCATCAACAAAACCTAGTTTGTTTCTGGCTGAGAGTGCAATAGTTATGGAACGTTTCCAGTTTCCATATCCAGTACCATCAAATGACTCACTAACTAGTTTCATACCAGGACTATCAGAATTTTGAAGATATAAAGGATTGTCTTGTTGAGAGTTTTGTGAATTAAGAGTTTCATATTGGAATGTTGTGCCATGTGTTTCAATGTTATCAGAAGAATCAAGACGTGAATTTGATGTCGCCATATCTACTAACAAGGTGCTTATGAATGCACAGAAAGTGTTTGATGAATGTTCGGAAAGAAAACGAGATGAATTGATAGTGAATTTGGCAATTAAGACAAATTTATGAGTGAATCACTGTGAATTTTCGTGTCAAAATCAAAAGAAATGCACTGAAACAAACGAAATCGAAGAAAACAACTAAGACATTGATCAAGATATCATGTTTTGATGTTTGACTCAAGATGTAGATTAACAATCGAAGATTTCACAATTGTAACAACAAGATTTCAAGATTATTACGAAAATCAACAATGCGGAAATAACAGAATTAGGACTAAAAGCATAACCTTCAGGATGAAACGAAGGTTTTGATCAGAACACCATTAGAGGAAAGACACCATTAGATGAAAGCTCGAAGAACACTACAACCAGCAATAATCGTAACCGTATCGCTCTGATACCATGTTAGTAATGAACATTTGGAGAGAAAGAAGAACTAGAAGAAAGAAAATAATACTTGATAGAATAGTTTGTTACAAATCTGTTACAAGAAAGTGATAAAGCTAAGCTACATTATATAAATACAATTTGGCAGGAAAGTTAGTTATGAAACTAACTCCTCTTTGACTAGTTTGACTTAATATTTACAAGACTAAACTTAAGCTAACTAATATAACTAATATCAAGTAACATCTCCAACACTGGGCAAACACTAGGCCAAAAGATCTATACATAACACTAGGCAAAAAGATCTATAGGTAACCAAGACGGGGAATCCCCATAGATTACTTCGATGAATATTCTATCTTAAAGAAAATACTTTAATGCCCTAGTAAACCTGGAGACCTACCCAAAACATGTAGTTGAATTAAGGAGCAAGCTAAAAAACGAAAACAAGTGAAGAAAATTTTATCAAAAACTGAACAAATGATAGTCGACTCTCGTTCTCTCTCCTATCTCTTCTTTCTCTCCCCCTTTTCTTTCTGCCGCCTCTCCATATTTCTTCACCCTTCCTTCTCCCCCTTTCTCCCATCCCTCTTCCTTTTCTTCCCCCTTTCTTTTTTTCTGTCCTTCACCTTTCTTTTCTTCCTACTCTCTACATCTAGTTTCGGTTTTCTGGTCTTTTATGACGAATCCTTTGGGACCAGATCTAAGACAGCTTTTGGTATCACGATTGTGGACTATCTTTAGTGATGGTTTCAGTGCTTATCTCATTTCTTTGGAGCAGAGGACTATTCATAAAACTGACGGTGGGCAGATTCCTACGACATGTTTTACTCCTATTATCGATGAAGCTACTGTACCTGGTAAAGTTCCTCATACCCTTTTTACTCATAGGGATATTCAAAAATGCCACTCTCATGTTCTTACTAAGAAGGATTCTGTTTTAATCAAACCCTTGAGTTCCTCTTTCGATGAATTGAATAATGTCTGGAAAAATTGTTGTATGGCTATTGTTGATTGCAATGTCACTTTTAGTTTTGAGGAAATCCATAGGCTAGCTCTGGAAGAATTTGCTTGTGTAGGGTTAATTGAGATTTTTCAGCATAGACTCGGGGTTATGGTTTTTAAATTTTTTAATAGGAAAAACTTGTTGAAAGCTAAGGCAATTGGATCTATGTTTGTAGATTGTGCTGACCCGATCTTTGAGGTGATCTTTAAACCGTGGAATGAGACTTTGTATTTAGGAACTGGAGACTTTGTGAAGGTTTGGGTCAAGCTCTCCAATATCCTATTCCTCTGCTCGTCAGTGAAAGGTGTGTGTCACTTAGCAAGTGCTTTAGGTACCCCGATTGGTTTTAGATCAACGGACCCTAGATTACTTGAACAATTTGACTCCAGTGAATGATGCTAAGGTTTGTGTTGAAATGTCTACAATGAGCTCTTATTGTCAGGGTACGGGTTAACTACTTGACCAATTTAGAGGCTTGTGATGTTTGTCATTGTTCCACCCATGCTACTTAGAATTGTGAACATTTATAGCTTCTCAAAAATACTGATAATTACTTTAACGAAATGGAATCTAGGGGTTGGAGGATTATTGGCTCGAATTGTGAATATAGTGAGCTGGATTTGCTGCTACTGTTGTAGTAGGTTCTGGTGTTGAAGTCCTTTCAGCTGACAAGGAGAAAGATAATTTGGTTCCAAGAAGGTGAACTTTCAAGAGACCCAAGGAGCTTTTAGTAAACAAAATAGAGGGAGACCAAGGAAGAATATAGATGTTGGACATGCTAGAGCTGTTTACTCTGTCTTTGTGAGTCAGATTAGACCCCATCGTGGAATGCAGAATGATGTTAATAATGGTTCTGTGCTGCATAAGCGTGGTAGGGGTAGGCCACGAAAATATCCTAGAGGGGTCTCTCCAAGAGATACCTGCGAGAAGAGCAAGTTGATTCATTCTCCACTTTGTGGCAATAGTGGAAAGGATACAATGGAGGATAAGAATGTTGTGATTAGGCAGACTAGGGTTCCCGCCTGTTCTAGGCATTTTGAACACTTGCGAGATGGGCTCTCTGCAAATGACTCTGCTACTTTCGGACTTGGCAGGGACCATCCGCATGTTTCTGATGCGGGAGAACATAAAGAAGAAAGACGTCGGAAGGGAAAAGCTGTGGAGGATATTTCTCGGGATGATTGGAGATAGGGCTGTCAATGGATCGGAGATCCGATCCGATCCGATCTGATCCGTAGCTAAATTAACGGGTATGGATTCTGTCAAAAAAAATCCGATCCGTTAATGATCCGATCCGATAAGGGTCCGATCCGATAACAAGCGGATATGGATTTAGTATGATCCGATCCGATAAGGATCCGATCCGAATATATTATATTTATTTTATATTTTATATATTAATATTATATATTATTAAATGTAAAACATATATAATATTTTATATAAATAATATTATTTTGAAATTTAAATTTGAATTTGTCAATGTATATGTCATAATTTATTTTATTTTTGTAAAAAAATTTTAAAAAAATTATTTTTTGAGTAAAAAAATGAACAAAATTATTCTTTTTTAATATATTAAACGGGTCGGACCTCCGATCCGATAACCCGAAATCCGAACGGATCGGGTATGGATCGACCTAAAAAATATCCGACTCCCGATCCGATCCGAACCCGAAAAATCTTAACGGATTCGGATATGGATTTAGGGTAATCCGATCCGAATCCGACCCGTTGACATGCCTAATTGGGGATGCTACAAGAAGGGACTGTTATTGCCTTGGTTGTTCATTTTGTTTAAAACTTTTATGGGTCTCTAATATTTTGTAATTTCATGAACTTGCGGCTAACTATTCTTTGGTAAGCACTGAACTTGCCCCTTAGGGGGCCTGGGTCTTTAATGGATTTCCAGCCTTATCTTCTATCTATACAACTAAAACTAGTTACCTAAAAAAAAGTTTATCAAAAAATGAGATGCATCCTGATACTGGGGGCAAAATAGACACCGCGAGTTACTGTATGTACAAAATAGACACATCAAGCAACAACATTTCTAGCAACCTAATGGTTACCTAGCCACAATTACAAAATGAGGCCTAGGTGGAGGACCAATTTTGCCCATAATGATAAACTTTTGTGGTCAAACAATAAACATTTTTTTTATTATTAATATTTGTGAAATATGATAATGTAACGAGAAACCAACACAAAACTTAATAAACACAAGAAAAAAATCTTTTTAATTCATCTGAGCCGATTGAATAGCTCATCACATCCAAAATTTTAAAAAAAAAATCTAAGGTGTTTCTATATATCAATCTTGTGAAGGTTTAATAAGAACTCTTGTAACAAAAAAATAAAAAATATATATATAATAGCATTTTTATCCATCATCACATCTTTAGATTCAGATTTACACTACAACAAACTGGGCCAATTACGACGGAATTTTCACTACAAGAAAAACGGCCATTTCCTACCATTCAATTGGTTGGAAATGGCCACATTTTGGTCGGAAATGGAGTCAATTCCAACCAAACCCGTTGGTTGGAATTGCTCAAGTCGGAAATGCTTAATGGTAGGAATTGCTAGGTTGTTTCTAAAAGGCCCCACATGACAAGTGGCTGTCCATGTGGCTTGCCATATGGGCAGCCACTTGTCATGTGGGGCCTTGACACATCACTTGACACGTCAAGAGCCACGTCAGCTTAAAGTGGTCCCCTAATGTTGACATGTCATCCACATGTCAAGTGGGACCAGTCCACATCATTTTGCCACGTCACATTTGACTTCAGTCAAGATTTATTTCCTACCAATGCCTAATATGTCAATTGGTTGGTTTTATATCAGAAGCCATGTAAACTAGCATTTCCTACCAAGCATTTCCTACCATTCTGGGTTTCGAATGGTAAGCTTGGTAGGAAATGTGCAGATTTGGTAGGAAATGGTGGCTTTTCTTTTTGAATTTTTTTTTTGGTCATTTCCTGTACAAACAATTGTACAATCCACATTCATCAAAATCAATCATAACATCCAAACTAAATAATACACTATAAATACAATGACTTGTAACTAAAATTACTTGTAATTAGATTAAAACATCCAACAAGTTTCCAACAACTTCATTATACATCCAACTAAAATTAAGAGTTTTAAGGTTTAATCTTCCTCACTATCCGAGCCTTCACCTTCAGATTCACCATCTCCACCTTCCAAATCTCCTTCTGCATCTTACATTGCACATGCACCTTCCATTGCACAAGTGTTACCTTCACAATCAGGACTTAAATTACTAAGTTTACATTTGATCAGGACATACATACTGTCAGATTCAATCAACCTCATAAGATTCTCAATCATGTTATTTCTCATCTCTTCGCCAATCTCCCACGAACGTACAACATGACATATGATAGAAATTATGTGCGTCTGTGAATGAAAGTACAACTGTTACGAAGATTTCAAATGAAAACAATAGAAGTTATGCAATCCAGAAACATGTAAAACTAATGTGCACTCAACAAGGCCAGCTTCGAAATTTACATGTGAAAGACTGACAGCCAGGGGTAGAGCCGAGGGTACCATGCTAAACTGACAGTTCGTACAAGTGAGGACAATGAAGGCACTATAAATTTAATACCAATTAGTATGTAAGGGAGGGAGGGAACTGGAGAGGAAGTTAGTCAGAGGGATTATTCAAGGTACAGATAAGGATAGGTGAGCATGTTCATAGTGTGAAGTTAGTTGTAGTGTTGAGGGAGAACTGGGCATCTGGGATTGCTAAGGCTTTCAATTCAATCAGTATAAAATTGCAAAATCCTACTTCTACATTTAAATTACCATTCATATTTGGATTTATGAATACAATCAAATCAGAAACAAACCTGCGTGTCTATATCTTTAAGCTCGAGATATTCAAAGATGTTCTCGTATACAAGAAAGTCCATCAGATATGTAACAATTTCTCTGGGAACAAACTCGTCAAGCCTTGAATCTGGTTTTAAAAAAAAAGCATCAGACATATATTACTGGATTGTCACAGAAGCAAAAACAGAGTGCACACAGTCAATTATTCCAAGACTTTCAGCTGCTTATAATTTGCATAACCCAGACATACAAAATCAAGATTAGACACAACTTAGTAGAAATAAATCATACCAACTACATAGCACCAACTACTAGTATCATTCCAATTTAAGAGCATTATAAACCCACAACTACAAATGTTACAAATTCAAGGCAACAAACATATACACATACTAACACTCTCACTGACAACCCCATGAAGAAAACTAACACTAAACATATACACATACTAACACTCTCACTGACAACCCCATGAAGAGCATTATACTAACTTTTTTTCGCAACACTCTCACCGACAACCCCATGAAGAAAACTAACACTAAACATAAAATTTTCACATATTAACACTAAATCTAAACAAAAAAAAAGAGGAAAATACTAACAGCTACAGAGTGGCCATCTACGAAAATAATAAGAAAATGTTAGAAACACTTCACATTTAAATTTTAGTAGACGACACTTAGTATGCTAAAGAATGGGATGATGGGTCATTTAGTGGAAGAAGAAAAGTGATACTATATAGTACATAATTGTAAAATGCTGATACCATGAAGCTTAGATACAAAGGGTCAAACCTGCTATAGAACCTAGAGCTTCAGCTGCTTCATGTCTAACCATCGGATGTTCATGAACATCCTTAAGTACGCCAGAAAGCGCATCTGTAGCACTTTTATTTTGTAGTTGGCCCAAGACATATGCAACCTGCAAAGAAAGGAATCAAAACAAAATACCCAAACGACAACTGCCATCAGAGTATATACTTTCTGAGAGTTGCATTATAGCATATCCAATTTACTATAATTATATTTAACTACAAGCACTATGAGTGGGCTAACTGTTTCAGTACTCAGTCTATCTTGATTTTTCAAGAGTCAAACAGTTGAATCAGAGTCAATAACAGACCTCATGTCGAAGAAGAGCACTATTTGCACCCAAAGCTTTGACGATGGCAGAAATGGCTTCATCTCCACCATGATTCCGAAGCCCGAAAAGAGCTGAATACCGCTCATACATTTTCTTGTCTTCATCTAAAAGAACTTCCCTAAAAACAATTACAATTCAGTAACTCATCAAGAAAATCCCACAAGGCATCTTGTCATAATTTAAGATCTTCCCCAAAACCAATTACAATTCAGTAACACATTTAAAAAATCCCATAAAGAAGCATATTGCTTACCCAAACTAACCTTAATTGATGTACAGAAGAACCAGAAGAAGGAGCAGCTGGGTCAACAGAGAGAAAGGGCGATGCTTGAATTGAGTGTTAGGGCACGTAGTCAGAGAGTTTTAATTTGGGGAAGAAAATGAAAATACTAAATGAAATCGAAGAGATGGTAGGAGATGAGAGAATGAGAATACGAGAGTGAAGAGAAGAGAGTGGAGGCAAATGAGTGGAGAGAGTGGGAGAAATTAGGGTAAATGAGTTTTGGGGAAATTAAAATGAGTTGAGTGGAGGCGGTAGCTTCAATTTTTTGGTGAAATTTTGGGCGCTAATTGGCAAAAGAATGGGTTGTGAAGAATCGAACACCTGCCCTCCCAACCAATAAAAAAGTGCCAAACCACTATACCAACAATGCTTTTGCATTAAAATAGCTGTAAATTTTATATATCATACCACAAATCAATTTTTTAAATTATAATTTTGATAGATAGATTCATTATAAAAATATAGGAGTTTAAATTTAAAAAAAAATCTAAAATTTTACATACATCTAAGACATCAATATATTTAATCATCCGTAAGGTTAGATCGTTGGATTTGTTTTTTAAAAAAACGAAAAGTGTAACCCTAGACAACCCCTAAAATATGAGTATAAACTCTAACTCAATCTTCGAACACCGACACTCTTTCGTTTTCTAAAGGACTTTAACTTTTTGTAATTCTTTTTTGTCTAATTGTTTTTCCTTACCTTCATCAAACTACAAAATGACGTTTCATCTAAAAAAAATTAATTTATCAATACGTCTTTATATTTTTAAATTTTTTTTCGATATAATTAGGTTTTAGCGAATAACATAAAAACCGAAGAAGGTAAGTTTAAATCAACTAATTTTTATCCTCCGCTACTAAAATGAGTAGATCTTTATGTCCGTAAAGTTTAATTAACAAAAAACATGATAACCGATAACAAAAAATATAATAAAAACACATTCTTCCCTAATTGTTGGCGAAATTTGCTAAAAAAATTGGGTTGTGCAGAATCGAACCCCTCCCCTCTCCGAGAATGACCAAGTGCTAAATCACTGCACCAACAACGCTTTTGCACTAAATCAGCTGTAAATTTTCTATATCATACCCCAAATTTATTTTTTTAATTATAATTTTGATAGATAGATTCATTATAAAAATATAGGAGTTTAAATTAAAAAAATCTAAAATTTTACATACATCTAAGAAATCAATATATTTAATCATCCGTAAGGTTAGATCGTTGAATTTGTTTTTAAAAAAAATCGAAAAGTGTAACCCTCGACAACCCCTAAAATATGAGTATAAACTCTAACTCAATTTTCGAACACCGACACTCTTTCGTTTTCTAAAGGACTTTAACTTTTTGTAATTCTTTTTTGTCTAATTTTTTTTCCTTACCTTCATCAAACTACAAAATGATGTTTCATCTAAAAAAATTTAATTTATCAATACGTCTTTATATTTTTAAATTTTTTATCGATATAATTAGGTTTTAGCGAATAACATAAAAACAGAAGAAGGTAAGTTTAAATCAACTAATTTTTATCCTCCGCTACTAAAATGAGTAGATCTTTATGTCCGTAGAGTTTATTTAACAAAAAACATGATAACCGATAACAAAAAATATAATAAAAACACATTCTTCCCTAATTGTTGGCGAAATTTGCTAAAAAAAATTGGGTTGTGCAGAATCGAACCCCTCCCCTCTCCGAGAATAACCAAGTGCTAAATCACTGCACCAACAACGCTTTTGCACTAAATCAGCTGTAAATTTTCTATATCATACCCCAAATTTATTTTTTTAATTATAATTTTGATAGATAGATTCATTATAACATATAGGAGTTTAAATTAAAAAAATCTAAAATTTTACATACATCTAAGAAATCAATATATTTAATCATCCGTAAGGTTAGATCGTTGAATTTGTTTTTAAAAAAAATCGAAAAGTGTAACCCTAGACAACCCCTAAAATATGATTATAAACTCTAACTCAATCTTCGAACACCGACACTCTTTCGTTTTCTAAAGGACTTTAACTTTTTGTAATTCTTTTTTTGTCTAATTTTTTTTCCTTACCTTTATCAAACTACAAAATGACGTTTCATCTAAAAAAATTTAATTTATCAATACGTCTTTATATTTTTAAATTTTTTTCTCGATATAATTAGGTTTTAGCGAATAACATAAAAACATAAGAATGTAAGTTTAAATCAACTAATGTTTATCCTCCACTACTAAAATGAGTAGATCTTTATGTTTATATAGTTTGATTAACAAAAAACATGATAACCGATAACAAAAAATAAAATAAAAACACATTCTCCTCTAATTTGCATCCTGCAGCCTTTTCCTACCAATTTTGGTAGGAAATGCACTTAATAATTGGACCAATAACAAACAGCCACGAACGATGACATGAAAGCGGGGGCCCAGAAAAAGTTAAAATTTTGCATTTGGGTCTTTTCCTACCAATATTGGTAAGAAAAGCACCTGGAAAAATAATAATATTTATATTTTAAGAAATTGTTTATTAATCTAAAAATGTGAGGGACTGTGACGTGGAAGGTGGGGTCCTTTCATTGTCAAATTGCAACTAAAACCTACCACAATTGGTAGGTTTTGCTTTCCTACCAAAGTTGGTAGGAAAAGGTTGCTGGTAAACGGTGTCGTTTTTGTTGACGGGGCTACTTACGTGGATGGTGGGGGTATAATCACAGTCATTTCCTACCAGATTTTGGTAGGTTTTGATTCCCATCAAAACCTACCAAAATCTGGTAGGAAATGACCCTGACAAAATTTCGTTATTTTTTTTCCCAGAAATTGTTTATTAATTTAAAATATGTGAGGGATGATGATGTGGAATGTGGGGTCGTTGAAAAGTCAAAATGTGACCAAAATCGACCAAATCTGGTAGGTTTTGATTTCCGACCAAGAATTGGTAGGAATTGATGCTTGCGTGTACAAAACTTGGGACCCACAGACACCATTTCCAACCAATTTCGTCGTTGGTCGGAAATGCTCAGTCATTTCCAACCAAATTTTTTTGGTATGTTTTAAATGGTCGGAAATGGCCGTTTTTCTTGTAGTGTTTTGCATTGAATTCGTCGTAAATGCCACCATTTACGACGAAATTGTTCCGTCGCTTTTGCTCAAGTAGTAAGTTCAGAATTGCGTCACAAATTCCGATTTTCGTCACAAGTTCCGGATTGCGTCGTAAGTTCACAGTTCCGTCGTAAGTTAACATTTCCGTCGTAAGTTTGAACCAATGGGGCCCACATTGGTATTAAAGTAATAGCTAAACTTGCGACGCCAGTTCCGTCGTAAGTTCAATCAGTTTCATTTAAAAATAAAAGAAACTAAATTATTTTTTTAATAATAAATCACTAATTTACGACGGAATATCCGTCGTAAGTTAGTCGGGATATGAATAATTTACGACGGATTTTAAAACCGTCGTAAATTCAGTCCAGAAATTGTTTCCCCAGATTCCGGCGACTTCTCAATATTCCGGCGACTCAAAAATTTGCCCAGAAAAATCCCAATAAATTATATGCAGTACTTAACACCCTTATGTACACATACACTAACCCATAATTTAAAAAGAAAATTTAGACCATCAATTCCGGCCAACAATCCAAAATCCGGTGAACCAAAAACCATTTTTAATAAATCTAAAAAAAACATACAATCATTTACACATCATAACTTAAACATTCGCCAATATATAATATAGAAAATAATTGGTTCCAACAAAATCCGATCATCTTCTAAAATTCCGACGAACACCAACCACCTCCAAAATCCCGGAATCGTCCCTAAGCTCACCCAGCAATAATTTAATAAGCTCATAATCATCAAAAACACCTTGAATCATCAAAATCGAATTAAGATCAAAACATTGCCCAAAACAAAATTGTTTTGGAATTGGTTATTATGAATATCAAAATGAAGATTTTGATTTTAGGAGCACAAATATATATGCATAAATCGCAGGTGATAAATAGAAGTGAAGTTATAAATTTTTGAAGATTAATAATATATATGTATATATGTGTGTACAGTGCGGGGGGAAGGGGAAAGAGGGAGGAGGGAGGAGGGAGCACGGAGGGGGAGGGGGGAGTGGGGAGGGTTATGATTTAATATGGGGAGGGTTATGATTTAATATGGGGTTATTATTTAATGTGGGGGTTTGATTTTGTGGTAAAACAAATGTGGGGGTTTGATTTAATATACACCGTTGGATGTATGTTTCTTGGTTTCAATCTAACGGTGGAAAGGGTGTGATCCGCGTGAATTGTTTGTAGCCAATGGGAATAGTTTGTTTTTTGTCACTGAACTTACGACGGAAAACAAAATCCGTCGTAAGTTTATTATTTTATTTTTTTAAATTAAAAATAAATATAAAAATTTATAAAATAATCAAAAAATATTTTAAAAAATATTTCAAAAACCAAATATTTTTCCCAGATTAGTAACTAGTAGTCAAATATTTTAAAAATTAATTTTTGTTTTTTCTATTTTTATTTAATTTTTTAATTTATTTTACAAATTAGTTAAAAATGGGGGAAAAGTAAAAAAATGGAAAATTAGTGAAAGTATTGTAATATTCATCACCCAAAGAGTGATTATGACCACTTGGTTGTGTATGAATTTAAATTCAAAATTTGGTCTTTTTAAAATTTGTATTTAATTTTTTTAATTTATTTTACAAACTAATTAAATTCACTATCCAAATTAATCAATAGTTGACTATTAATTTCACTATCCAAATTAATTTTTTATTTTTTAACATTTTGGGAATATCACTAAATTAGATATAAATTGAGCTCCGTACGATTGGTTCATCGATAGTAGATCACTACTATATTGATCACTATCGTAGTAGATCACTACTATATTGACTAGTACTCGTAACTAGTGCTCTGTCCCATATTATTGTTTCTATTTTTTAAATTATATTTCTCGACGATCGAACCGTACGAATGTCAAGATATATCTAATTTAATGATATTCCCAAGTTTTCAAAAAATAAAAAATTAATTTGGTTGGAGATCTTAGTTAATCACTACTATATTGACTAGTACTCATAACTAGTGCTCTGTCCCATATTATTGTTTCTATTTTTTAAAATATATTTCTCGACGATCGAACCGTACGAATGTCAAGATATATCTAATTTATTGATATTCCCAAATTTTCAAAAAATAAAAAATTAATTTAGTTGGAGATCTTAATAGATCACTACTATATATATTGACTATTACTCGTAACTAGTGATGTGTCCCATATTATTGTTTCTATTTTTTAAAATATATTACTCGACGATCGAACCGTACGAATGTCAAGATATATCTAATTTAATGATATTCCCAAGTTTTCAAAAAATAAAAAATTAATTTGGTTGGAGATCTTAGTAGATCACTACTATATTGACTAGTACTCGTAACTTGTGCTGTGTCCCATATTATTGTTTCTATTGCTATGTCCCATATTATTGTTTCTATTTTTTAAAATATATTTCTCGACGATCGAACCGTACGAATGTCAAGATATATCTAATTTATTGATATTCCCAAATTTTCAAAAAATAAAAAATTAATTTGGTTGGAGATCTTAATAGATCACTACAATATTGACTATTACTCGTAACTAGTGCTGTGTCCCATATAATTGTTTCAATTTTTTAAAATATATTACTCGACGATCGAACCGTACGAATGTCAAGATATATCTAATTTAATGATATTCCCAAGTTTTCAAAAAATAAAAAATTAATTTGGTTGGAGATCTTAGTTAATCACTACTATATTGACTAGTACTCGTAACTAGTGATTTGTCCCATATTATTGTTTCTATTGCTCTGTCCCATATTATTGTTTCTATTTTTTAAAATATATTTCTCGACGATCGAACCGTACGAATGTCAAGATATATCTAATTTATTGATATTCCCAAATTTTCAAAAAATAAAAAATTAATTTAGTTGGAGATCTTAATAGATCACTACTATATATATTGACTATTACTCGTAACTAGTGCTGTGTCCCATATTATTGTTTCTATTTTTTAAAATATATTACTCGACGATCGAACCGTACGAATGTCAAGATATATCTAATTTAATGATATTCCCAAGTTTTCAAAAAATAAAAAATTAATTTGGTTGGAGATCTTAGTAGATCACTACTATATTGACTAGTACTCGTAACTTGTGTTGTGTCCCATATTATTGTTTCTATTTTTTAATATATATTACTCAACGATCGAACCGTACGAATGTCAAGATATATCTAATTTAATGATATTCCCAAGTTTTAAAAAAATAAAAAATTAATTTGGTTGGAGATCTTAGTAGATCACTACTATATTGACTAGTACTCGTAACTTGTGTTGTGTCCCATATTATTGTTTCTATTTTTTAAGATTTATTACTCGACGATCGAACCGTGCGAATGTCAATATATATCTAATTTAATTATATTCCGAAATTTTCAAAAAATAAAAAATTAATTTGTTTGGAGATCTTAGTAGATCACTACTATATTGACTAGTACTCGTAACTTGTGCTGTGTCCCATATTATTGTTTCTATTTTTTAAAATATATTACTCGACGATCGAACCGTACGAATGTCAAGATATATCTAATTTGTTGATATTCCCAAATTTTCAAAAAATAAAAAATTAATTTGGTTGGATCTTAATAGATCACTACTATATTGACTAGTACTCGCAACTAGTGCTCTGTCCCATATTATTGTTTCTATTTTTTAAAATATATTTCTCGACGATCGAACCGTACGAATGTCAAGATATATCAAATTTAATGATATTCTCAAATTTTCGAAAAATAAAAAATTAATTTGGTTGGACTAATAAAAGATTAAAAAAAATTATATGCTCGTTGTACCGAAATAGAGATCTGATTTAAACGCCCAGGTACAACATCAACTTACGACGGAATTCGTCGTAAGTTATTTACCGCTTATTTTTTAATGAAAATTTGAATCTGCCGCCTATTTTTAGATGAAAAGGTGAATTTGCCGCCTGACAACTTACGACGGAATCCGTCGTAAGTTGACCCCTAAACGAATTTACGACGGATTTTCCGTCGTAAGTTCACCGCTAGAAAAAATAATTCATTTTACAATTAAATTTAATTACAATAAATGAATTTACGACGAACATTCTGTCGTAAGTTGACCCCTAAACGAAATTACGACGGATTTTTCGTCGTAAGTTCACCGCTAGAAAAAATAATTCATTTTACAATTAAATTTATTTCGCTGATGTGAAAATTTATTATTAAAATAATAACCTTGCGACGGATTTTCTTTCCGTCGTAAGTAATTACGACGGTTTACTTGATTCTGTCGTAAATTAGGTGCGCTTTTTTTCCGTCGTAAGTTGGCCGTCGTAAATGGGCAGTTTTGTTGTAGTGTTAGCTTAATTTGGATACAATTTATGGAATATTTGGATTCGGGATTGGTTGCTTTGTGTTTTGCTTTTATTGGTTAGTGATTTGGATTGGTGGCTAAATTTAGATTAGGAGTTGTTTTGGTTAGTTATTGGATATCATGAATGGTTTTTCTTGTTGATTGGATTTCTTGTAATAAACTTTGTTATGGATTACAATAGAATATTATATTGTAATGAATTTTGTTATGAATTACAAATAGAATAGAGAGAAGGATGACTTATATATCCAATGACAAACAAAAATAATATTGTGCGTCTTTGGGGTATCACAAAAAAGTTGACTTATAGTTTAAAATGAGTAAGTGCTTTATAAGTGATAAGTTGATGAATTCTTATAAGTTATACGGGTGTTTGGATAAATTTACTTATAAGTTAGTTAATAGTTTGCTAAATTAAATTTGAAAAAATAATTATTAAATACAATGATTTCAACACTTGCATTTTAAATTAAAAAAGTATTTAAAAACACAAAGGTAAAAATATAAAGTATTAAAAAAATAAAAAAATCAAAGAATAAGTTGATAAGTTAAGTAAAATGTTGGTGAATTCTAACATTCAACAAATAAGCTGAGTAGACAAACATCCTCATAAGCTGAAATGGATTTATAAGTCATAAGATGACTTATAAACTTATACCCAAACAGGCCCATTAAAGAGAAGTGTAGATACCGTGGCCTCGTACCATTGGCCCCCATGAAAAGCCAAGACTTTTTCATCTTTGACATAAAGCCTTCCATTATTCTCAGAGTTATTCATTGTCAAGTCAACAGAATTGCTCGAAAGTCCAGTGTTTGATCGTCCCATTTCCATAGCTTAATTTCTTTTCTTACAACCTACAATTACAAATGTTATATCCTGCTGGTGAAACAGAATGAAGACCTTATTTTGTAACTCTTTAAAAACATAGACAGGCACGAGAGATAAATTAATATGTAATAAAATTAGAAATATTTATGGGCAGTGTTGTAAAAAACGGGAATCGGAGTTAATCGGTGAAGGCACCGTCCAGGGATTAATCGGGTAATCGGGGATTAATCGGAATGATTAATTGGGTCATTAATCGGAATAAATTTAATAATATTTTTTATAAACAATTATATTCATATATATAATTGTTTCGTTATTTCAACTAAACATATGTTATTATCATATATTTATGCAAATATGTTAAAAATATTATTAAATTTTAATAAATAAAATTTTGAAGGTTTAACTTTTTAATTATAGATCAATTTAAGAGCAAAAATTAAGAGAATTTACGATTTAGGTATCTAAAATTATAATTACATGTACAAAAATAATGTTTTTTCCTATCATTGAATCAAGTTTCTACATTTTAAATTTCTAATTATTTTTTTAAATTATCAATATTTTTTACTATTTTTTAATAATTAGCCCGATTTTTGACCGATTAATCCAATTTTTGACCGATTCAGCCGATTTTTGACTGTTTTTCTAAAAAAACGATTAATTGACCGATTTTCGCTTAATCAGTTCGGTGGCCCGCCAACTAGCGATTAATCGGCGATTAATCCCGATTAATCGCCGACTTTTAGAACAGAGCTTGTGGGTAGTAGATTAGGAAAATGAGCAATAATTTTGAAGAGCGTTGTCATTAAAAACGTACTAGTTTAAAACCCGTGCGATGCACGAATTGTTATTAATAATTGTTATTTTTATTATTGATGTTTTAATATTTTATTAATTTGCATTTTCTAAAAAAAAAATAAGTAGGCGTGTTAAACTTTTTTAAATAATTAAAAGTATTAAAATAGATTTTAAAATAAATTAATAACTGTTTGCCCGTGATCTTTTTGAAAAAAGAGGGGTCTTATTAAGGAAAAATAGAAAAAGTAACATGTTTTAGCTGAAAAGTTAAGTGTCTGTAATTAAAAGTATTTAAATTGGTTTCGAAATAAATAAGTAAGGGTTTGCCCGTGATATTTTTGGAAAATGAGGGGTTTTAGTAAGGAAAAATAGAAAGAGTAACATGTTTTGTTAAAAAAAATAACCGCCCGTGTTTTTTTAGAAAAAAAGAGGATTTTGTTAGAAAAAAATAAAAAAAGGTAATGTATTTTAGCTGAAAAGTTAATTGGTTAGTGATAGTTTTTAAAAAAAAATAAGTAAGGTTAATTAAGTAAAATCACTAAGTACTGACCGTCCGTCCGTCCGACTACCAAACTTTTAATGTTTCATCTTTAATAATATAGTTTAAAACCCGTGCAATGCACGAATTGTTTTTAATAATTAATAATTTTATTATTTATATTTTAAATTTTATTAATTGCATTTATTTAAAAAAAAATAAGTAGGCGTGTTAAACATTTTTAAATAATTAAAATTATTAAAATGGATTTTCAAATAAATAAGTAACGGTTTGCCCATGATATTTTGGAAAAAGAGGGGTTTTAGTAAGAAAAATAGAAAGTAACATGTTTTCGTTGAATTTTAAAATATAAAAGTAACGATTTGCCCGTGATATTTTTGAAAAAAGAAGAGTTTTAGTAAGAAAAATAGAAAATGTGACATGATTTAGTTAAAAAAAGTAATTGTCAATTAAAAGTATTAAAATAGATTTTTAAAGTAAATAAATAAGGGTTTGTCCGTGATATATTTGGAAAAGGAGGGATTTTAGTAAGGAAAATATAAAATATAACATGTTTTAGCTGAAAAATGTAATTGCCGGTGATTTTTCTAGAAAAAGAGGGGAAAGGTAATTGCCAATTAAAAATATTAAAATAGGTTTTAAAATAAATAAGTAAGGGTTTGCTCGTGATATATTTGAAAAATGAAGGATTTTAGCAAGGAAAATAGAAAAAGTAACATGTTTTAGCTGAAAAAGAAATTGTCCGCGATTTTTTTAGAAAAAAATGGTAATGTATTTTAAGTGAAAGGGTAACTAATTATAATAATTTTTATAATAATTAATAATAGCATTGTATTTAAATTCTAAAAAGTTTATTTTGATAATTTAAACCAAATATATCAAATATAAATAAGTTTTTTATATTGAATAGAATTCTCCATGTAAACAATTCGTGACTTTCTTTTCTCTTCCATGGACAATTCAACCTAGATAAAAATTGTTACCGTCTTTTAATTAAAGATAATTTAGTTATCTTCATGTGGGGTGTAAAATCGTCAAAATCTGATTTTTAAAACACAAGATAAATCCCAAATTAATAAAGTGAATATTTAAATTCTAATAATAATTATTATGTCATCATTATTTTAACACAAATTTAATTACTTTTTTCTAACTATTTTAAATTTAGAAATCTATGTTCAAAAATTAAAATCAATCTAAGAAAAATTCAAATCAACAAAGAATATAATAATACGAGGATAAAATTTTATAAAATTGTGCATATTTTTAATTCTATTTTATTAAGTTTTATATCATAACTAATCAAATATTATTTATTATTAAATAATAAATTATACGTAAATGGTGATTTTTTTTTATAAGAACTCATAGAGGCCTATTTTCATTGTTAGGGGAACTATATTCATATTAAAAAAAAAACCTTATTTTGAAATTTTAGACTCAGCTACACAAGAGGCCAAACTTTTTAAACCTATATACATTGTAAATTATTAAATTCGAAACAAACCTATAAATTTTAATATCTTGTTGGTAGATTCAAAACTTAGATCATTCTACATGATAATTTTACTGTTATATCTAACGTTTTTCAACAATTTAATTGGAAAGATTCAACTATTATGGATTGAGTGATCAAACAAAGCGACCAAACTTATAAGGAAGCTTTCATTAATTAGTCTTTAATATAATAACATAAATATTTACCGGATATACTATAAAAAAATGAAATTTATACAGAATTTTGATCACGGTGTACTACTTTAAAAGAAGAACTATTACAAAAAAAAATTATATTTTAATTGATAATTTATTTTCTCAAAAATTCAAAGTTCCCGCATCTTTAACATATTACAAAAAAGAGTATATTATATGTTATTACAATGACAAGAAGAGTGACAAAGAAAAAAAGTAACCTTTTATCATGCATACTTTTAATTGCTTGTATGTGCAAAACGAAAAGTAAAAAATAAAATATTAATTTTTGTAAGACGAAAAAGTCGAAATAATAATAGAATTGTTAGAAGATTGGTGAAAGTAGAGGATTGAATAAAACAAAAATAATTTCAAATTAATATAAAGTTCTACTACGTGAAATATGAGTTTATGATATAATAATTCTACTACATGAAATAGGAGTTTAGGATATAATATAATCTATTTTAAATTAGATAATTATATTTTTTTTAAAGATAAATTAGGGGTGAAACCAAAAAAAAGTGTGAACCAAAAAAAGTGCGAACCAAATTTGGTACGGTAAAAAATAATATATTTTCACAAGAATAACTAATTACATGGCCACCATTTATGTTATTTTTGGGCAGCTTCGTTATCACTCTTTCATCATTCCATAATCGTGCAATCTGGATTGATGTATAAGTTTCTATAATCTAGTTGCCTAATGTCGTTCCTCGAATAAATAGTGACACTACACCAAAAATGGCCAAAACCTACCACGGAAATGATAGGTTTTGGGTAGATCGGTAGGAATTGATCAGGTCGGAATTGATGATGGTAGGAATTGGTGGTCTGTTTCTTAAACGGCCCCACATGCCAAATGGCTGCCCATGTGGCTGGCGAGCCACATGAATAGCCACATCGACGGTCACATGGCGGTGGACCCCAACACGTCACTTGCCATGTCAAATAAATGTGGTCCCATGAGGTTGACATGTCATGCCACATGTCACAGGTGGGCACCAAACAAAAATAAAATCGACATTTTCCTACCATATGACACTACTAGAAAACTGTCAATAGACATCGTCCATATAACATCGGTTGATGGTGCCACCGATGTAAAAGATCTTTATTAACATCAGTTTAGAAATAACTGATGTCTTTGTACAGTTACAACATCGGATTACATTTGAACCGATGTCTAAACATTGTCTTTAAAAAAATATTAGTGCCCGCTAATTCTTTCCCACTTCTTTAACAGGTAGTTGTTTAGATTCTTACTATTTTATTTTATTCATCACTTGGAATTCATATGCATATCAATATAAGATGACATAACTTCGTGGAAATGCAGTTATATTTTGTAAGTGATGTACATGCAACCACAAAGTTTGTCTATGGCCGAGAAACCATGGTTTCTTTTTGGTCCTGCTTTGGTGACAGCACTCAGAACTTTTGCTAGTCAATCTAAGGAGATGCGTGCTGTGAAATCACTGACCTATAGAGTTTTGTTGCTGTAAAGCGCTGATGAAGATGTGTTCGCTGCATCTGCATCATGTCACCATTGTGTTCCTCTACAGCTCTACCTGTAATTTGTTCCTTTATTGTCCACTAGTACTGTTTTAAGGTGGATGTGGTAAGAATTTGTGGATGATTTATGGAATGTGGAAAGTGGATGATTTTTGTAAATGATAGGTTATGGTAGATGGTATGTAAAGAGTTGGAATTGCATTGTCGGATGAAATTATGGCTAGGTGCCTTTATTTTTGTTGGATGGTTTTTGTTGAATTTGGTATAGTTTGTTGAATTGGTTGAATGGTTTTTGTCATAGTTTGTTCTTGTTTTTTTGGCATGGATTTGGTATTTTATGGTACTAAAATGGAATTCCATTATACATCAGTTGCATGGAATAAAATAAACAAACTGATGTAATTTAAACACAGTAACATCGCTTTTTCTTTGTAACAAAATCTGCAACTGATGTCATTGTTGCCTTAGACATCAGTTATTGATTGTATTAGCTATCTTAGACATCAGTTATAGACTGTATTATTTATTATATTAGACATCAGTTACTGACTGTAGTCGTTGTTATCTTAGACATCAGTTACTGACTGATGCCATTTATATGTATATACATCAGTTGGTTGCCAAAAAACGATGTCAAAAGGTACTTAAGACATCGGCTTAAAACCGATGTTAAAGACTTGGACCTTTCTCTACACCGACAAAGACATCGGTTGAAAAGTAGCCAGACATCAGTTTTTAGCCGATGTCAATTGACGTTTTTCTAGTAGTGTGTGGTAGGTTTTATATGATACACATCCACAGTCAGCTTGTACTGAACACCATATATAAACTTAAAAATAATTATAATATTCGATTTTCAACCAACTCATTAGGAGAAGACCCTTTATATTTGAGATTTTACATATGAACTACTTATAATACCGGAAAATATTTAGATTTTACAGTATGTTCAGTTCCAAGTCATTCATCCCATCTGCTTATATATGTACATAGTTTTTTCCAATGTTCAGAATAACCTGGTCAATTTATTGATACTGGTTTGCCCAATAATTATGGTTGCTAATGTATTTTCTGTAAATCAAGTCAGTGATGTGCAACTGTTCAAGCTAAACTAGAGTCTGAGTCTGCACAGACAAATTATGAGTCTGCATAGACAAATTAATCAATCTTGCTCCATTCACTACAAGAAAAGCGCACATTTCTGACCATCAAATTTGGTGAGAAATGAGCCTATTCGGTCAGAAATGACCATCAAAACCGATCACCACCGACCGAGACGAGTGGTCGGTTAAAACCTGGTTGTAAATGACCCCTCGGTCGGTTATAATTATTATTACCGACCATTATATGACCAAAAAAATGGTTGGTTATCACTTTCCAGTTGTCTCCTAACTCGCCCCACATACGACGTGGTAGCTACGTGTTCGTTTCCACCTCACATTATAACCTACCACTAGAGGTCAGAAAAAAGTGGTCGGTAATGTTAAATTATAACCTACAAACCAAATCAACCATACACAACACAACATTACATTCATTCATTACAAACCAACAAAGTTCACCATTACATCCAAACACAAAGTACATAATTAAGTTCAGTACCAAACATAGCGAAACAAAAGCTACTTCCGATCAGCAAAGTTTAGTTACCAGACATCGCACAACACAAAATAATAGTTGACATATTAGCCAATATCCATTCAACTTAAGTTTCAACATTACAATAATAAAAACTCTAGAGCAATTCTGATTCCTAGATCAAACACATTATATTTCAGCATCACCACGGTCATTTTCGCGATATACACCAGCTGCACCAGCGACACGATATTCACCATCCTCTCCCTCAGACTCACCATATTCAGAGCTTTCCCTATCAGTAAATTCTTGATTTGCTTCCTCGATTGCCTGTAAACAACAAATATAAATGCATACATCAAACTGAAAACATCGCAAACATATTAATATCATTAAAAAAAATACCAGAAGAAGTGGCACAACTCAGCTAAAATATAACTATCACAAGTATGACATATTTAAAATGTTAATTAAACCAGCACAACTTATTTTATCAATCGTTTCACTAATCTTGGTTCATCCATGCTAATTTTTTTCTATTATATTCAAAATAAATTCAGAAAATGAATACATTACAAATGTACTAGTACTAAAACTTACCAACAAACCAAATAACTATCTATTTACTTCACAAAAATTGTCTGACTTGCAAAATACACACTGCAGTTGACTCAACCAAATAAGATTTTTTACTGTATCGTGTTATTAAGAAAAATAACAGATAGTGAAATTCACAACTCTCTCAACTAACTTTTATATATATGAGTTTGCTATTACAAATAGGTGTATTCTCGTTAATTTAAAACATAAATATTACTTTAATTTAAAATAGTGATATTTAAATGTAGACATTAGATCGCAGAATGTACCCGCACTTTAAGAACACTTGAAATTTAAAGTCAGAATGCAAAAGAGTATTTATTTCAGTATAAGGTTTAAGTTCAAATTAAGAAGAGGTCCTTTGATTTTATAAGGTTTAAGTTCAAATTAAGAACAAGCATGTTATAGTTCAAATTTAATTTTTCTCTAACTCCTAAGGTCCTTTGATTTTATCATGGACACATGCAGATATTTATATGTGTTAGAGGTCCTTTGATTTTAAATGCAGAGTGAACTATACAGTAGCTTAAGGTACTTATTAGTGCACTACTTTTGTAATGTTGTAAAATGTTTACAGAAATGAAAGAACAAAAGGTAATATATGAATAAAAGTCGGCTAATCGCTTGTGTCTCAGCCTCATACTTGTTGCAGATATCGGTCATGACTGTAGCGACAACATTGACCACCTCCCGAAAGAAAACCGTGATTAAGTTGCCTCGACTATCCGGATCAGCAGCATCAATAAGATTTCTAGCGAGACCTTCCATCTCTTCATTATCCAACTGTCGCTGAAAATAACCGGGGTTAGCTTGTGCAGCAGTGACTGCATTGCGGACAACCTGGACAAATAGTTGATCCGGGATATTCGGGGAACGGTTGGGGGCCGAGGACAAGGAACTAGCACCTCCTCGAGTCCCTTTTCTGAAACGGTGAGCGAAATTCGGAAGCAATGTATTTGCAGGAACACTAGGGAAGCCAATTATATGATTTTTTTTCGGCTTGTCAGCACCATTAGTTGTTGCCTGCAACCACCACTGCATAGGCTCAGTCATATCTGTTTCGGAAGTAAGGTCAACTCCTTCACGCTCTAGAATAGCACCATAGCGAGACTACACAAATAAACAATTAATTCAAGTTAGTCCTGATAATAAACATGCATAGCAGTATTATATAAATAAAAGACAACAGTATATTAGGTAAAATAATAATTACCGTAAAAAAGAGCTTTGTGCATTCTACTTGAATGCATCCTGCTTAACTGAATGTTAAACAACCTAAATGTTATCTTATGGGGTGAGAAACACATGCATACCAATCAAAACTATACCATTCAAATAGAAGGCCTGAGGAGTGAAGACTTATGAAGATTATCAACTAATAAAGTCATGTCCGTGGTATGTTTTCATATACTTTCTGTGATTAATAAGAATCTTCATAAAAATACGTGTCCCTGGTATGTTTTCATTTACTCAAACTAGCCAAGGCTAATAAGAATAGCTTGAACTGCTTAATATTTCTATTTCTTGATATGTACTGCTCTGTATTTGCGAACATTCACTTCATATTCGTTTTTAATTTCTTACAGTCGACGGGATTTAATTTTGTCAAAAATTCAAAGATCGCCAACTTGAATATGATCAATGTTTGACGGAAATCAAAATGTGAAAATTTTTAATGTTGCCTATGGACCTGGCCAATGCATTAGCTTGGGGAGTCTTGGGCAGAATGTTAAAGATAGAAAAAGCGTTGGGGTCACGGGGTTGTATGTTAAAAGATTATCAACTAATAAAAATACGATAGAGGAAATCAACTATCTCACTGATTATGACACCATAAAAAGAATTATTATAAGTAGGAAACAAGCTAAATCAGATTACTATAGAGTAAATAAATTTTTATAAGTCCTTGTTAATTTTATTGAAGTGTATTTACATAAGTGTCCTTTGTACGTACTTAAAAGCATTTTCTCTAAATCAGTTACTATATTCTAGACTCTTTGTTTTATGACGTACACTAAAACAAGCCTAGACTCACATAAAAGTCGAAGTCCGGGTCTAGTAATGGTGAAGCGTGCTTTAGGTTTCACGTCACCAACATACCATAACTCGGGCATCACACCAAGTTCTTTACAATCCGACCTAGACTTTTCAAACACAATTGACTTGAATCGATCATCCACAATTGTAAAAAATACATTTTCAAACACATTTTTTTCGGTATGCGTGACGTCAATACAATGACGCATACCAAGTGACTCCCAATATTCAAGTTCATAGAAAATTGGTTTACTCGTCCAATTGTGTTCTTTTCCATAACCCAAAGCTCGATATTGGGTCAATCTTTCGGGTGGAGGAAATTGTAAATTCTCAAATGTTGATATTTCATACTCACTACTCATCCTACCTCTAAACACCGTCCGCTCGGTACTTGCAAATTTAGATCCTTTCTTTCGTAAAGAATCATTTTCATTCAAAAAAATCCGATTAGTGCCATACCAACATGCCTTTCCACAATTTTTAAGTTGAAAAACATTTTCACTTCCGAGACAAACGGGACATCCCCTCTTACCTTTTGTTGACCATCCTTTAAGTTGTGCTAAAGCCAAAAAATCACTAATAGTCCACATTAATGCCGCCCTCATGTGAAAATTATTTTTTTGTGATTGATCAAATGTCTCAACTCCGCTATGCCACAAAATTTTTAATTCCTCGATAAATGGCCAAATATATACATTAAGATCTTTTTTTGTATTATCGGGACCGGGAATTAAGATAGATAAAAACATATAAGGTCTTTTCATAGACATCGAAGGTGGAAGATAATAGACAACAATTACAACCGGCCATACCGTGTATACTTTATTTCTGGAACTATCAAAGGGATTGAAACCATCCGTTGAAAGCCCAAGTCGTACATTACGAAACTCCTTAGAAAATGATGGGTTTCGAATGTTAAAATTTTTCCAATCATCTCCGTCTGCAGGGTGAGTAATTTCTCCCTCTTTTACCTCTTTATTCTTGTACAAAGTCATTTCTTTGGCCGTATGTTCCGACATAAACAATCGTTGGAGACGACTAATAAGAGGAAAATGTCTTAAGATCTTGTTTGGAATTTTTGTACTCTTTTTCCCATGTGCTTCTTTGTAACGATCGTTTTTGCAATAATCACAAATTGTTTTGTCTTTGTCCTCCCCGTAATACAACATACAATGATTTTCACAAGCATCAATTTTGTGATATGATAACTTCAATTCCTTCATCAATTTCGTCACCTCATAGTACTTACTTGGAATGCTTGTTTTGGTGGATGAACATCACCAATAATCTCAAGTAACAAATTAAATGACTTGTCACTACAATGTGATGCACTTTTAAAATACAACAACCTCGTAGAGAAAGATAACTTTGTATACTTAGTATTTCCCGGATAAATTGGTGTTCCACATTTATTCACTTCCTTGTAAAATTCGAAAGCATTCACATTAGGAGGCTCTTCAACTCTACTAGTACTAGCATTACTAGTACTACCATTACCATCAAATGCATTACTAAAAATTTGGGCTCCAACATCTCTTAACAAAGCATCTAGATCTACCGGTTGTTCAACCTCTCATTCTAAATGACGTGGTGTTCGATTTTGTCGGTTTGGTAATGACTCTCCATGATATGTCCAAATTTTATAACCCTCACAAATACCATCGGCTATCAAATGATATCTATCATTGTCAATAGTTTCCAAATTTCCATTTCTACAGTTGATGCAAGGACATTTCAACAAACCTTCAACCACTTTTTTTCTTTTCAATTGCAAATTTTAGAAATGTCTCAACCCCCAATTTGTACTCCAGATTAAGTGTTATGCGATTACTTTCTAATCGACGATTAATCCAACTACGATCATTAGTCGACATCTACATACAAACATATATATATTTCCTAACACATTTTACATATATGAACATGTATTTTCTTAACTAATATTTATTCAATCTAATACACATATACAATGATATAGATGAAAAATCAATTAAAATATAAAATCAAGAGAATTACCTTATGACTTTCACCTTCACCTTCACCTTAACCTCCTTTAATAAAATCTACAAAAATGAAATAAATGACTCAATACATTTATAAAATATAAAATTTCTTCATAATATTCATAAAATCGAATGGATTACGATATTCACCTTTCCCTTATATTTATTTGCTTTTCTCTTTGTTTTCTTCAAATTTTGATAACCATTCAAGAAAAGAAAGGTAAAGGTGATAATGCTAAATTTGATAAAGTATCAGGCTCAATTCCGACCGATAGCCATCGGAAATGAGTTGACTCGGCGAGCACATACATCTCAGCCAATAAGAACGCGACACCCATAAAAAATTAGGTGAAAAATTGAATTAAGAACTAGTGGTCGGTTTTGCCAATTTTGGTCGGTTATAATGTGGTCGGAAATGACAGTGACGTGGATGCGGTGCCCACTACATTTGATGTATGGTCGGTTTTGACGTCGTTGGTCGATTATACGTTGGTCAGAAATGATAGTGACGTGGATGTGGTGCCCACTAAAATTGACATATGGTCGGTTTTGATGACGTTGGTGAGTTATGCGTTGGTTGGAAATGATAGTGACGTGGTCATTGGGCCTTTAACATTTCATAACTGACCAATATTTATGTTATTATTTACCACCGAGTTAGGTGATCAGTTTTGTCGGTCGGTTATAATATATTATTACCGACCATTTGCTGTTGGTCAGAAATGAGTTGGTCACAAATGTGGGCTTTTTTTAGTGATTCCACCATATTTAATAATAAAATTATTTTATCAGTGTTTCACAAAACTTACCTGCTAGTATATATAATTAAGTTAATGCCAAATATATAGGGTTCCATTGACCAATAAAATTAAGATTAAAATGATGATACCAAGTCCAAAATGTAATAAATCAGCAAAAATATTCATAACATGTTCATGGGAAGAGATGCACTTCTTTAATCATAAATTTTAAATACAATTTAATCAAACATAAGTTTAAACTTTTTTTTTGTAGTTAAATTAGTCATAATATAAAACATAATTAAAAAAAAACTCATCCTAGGACAGTAAAATACAAACCAACACAACATAATAAAATTTACAGGTTCTATAGATTCCCTTGCACTTGAGGATGCTTCCTAGCTGAACTTGATCATCTTTAATCTCAGTTGGATCTTTATTAAGATGTCCATGTCCAATAGAAGTAATTGATTAAAGTGCCTTGCTTAAATTAATGGTTAGAAATTCACAATCGATCATCCAGAAGTTTTCTCTTTAGTGTTGGTGGTATTCCGATATCCAATATATATTAATTCCCTCCTTTAACCAAGATTGCCTGACTATGCGATAAACTGAAGCAAAAACAGGGAAAATGTAAGTATATATGATTGCAAACTTCCCAAATGCTTGTCATGCTATAATTGCAAAATAAACTAAGGTGATATCTTCATTGCGCTAATCACCTTTATCCCAAAGATACACTCTTAACAGGATTGCTTGATCAGGATTAGAAATCATCAAAATACCATCATCGTCGTTATCATTGTCGCTCATAGGATTGGAGTTGTATTGGCCATTCTTAGAGACAACGATGGTGACCATGATGGTGATGATGATTCCAATCCTGACCCAAGCCAATGCTGAAGAGTTTATTTCCCAAGAATGATTAGAAGAACGGGATTAGCCGCATTGAAGATAACACCCCTACTTAATTTATTCTGCAATTATACTTATCATATTCTGCGTTTTTGCTTCAATTTATCACCTAGTCAGCCAATCTTTGGTACTCAAGATGGCTTTGCGTTGTGGAAGCACTTATTTATATTTAGACAGGACCGAGTAGTTTATCACAAGGCAGGTAGTTTTTGACAGAACGTGTGGATTCTATATTTTGGTTTTTTTAGATAAAAATCATTGAATAAAAATATTTGTTGGATATTGTTTTCAAAATATTTTGAATAAGGTATCTTGTAAATTGTCATCTAATATAATCTCTGATATTGTTTGTTGGATATTGTTTTTTAAAATCTTTGAATAAACTTATCTTGTGGATTTGGATTTTATATAAAATAATCTTGGATAATGTATAAAATTATTTGCTAGATTGTTATCTTTTTAGATCGTGTTTTACCAAAAATATCATAATGCTATATTTACATATTTGTTTTTTGAATATAGGAAAAACATTAATTCTTTAGTGCTTTTTTACGAAGCTTACCAATATTTTTACAAATTTTATAAAATATTTGAGTTGTGTAACAAAAAGGCTTAAGAATTTTATTGACAAACGGGAAGAATGAGAATATGATGTTTATATGTGTTACAAAATCCTAACTTTAGGCCCAAGTCCAATAATGTCTTAGTGCATTCCCTATAAATATTATAAAATAAGGAATTCTATTGATTAAGCAACATCATTTTGTATGCAACAACAATCCTTGTATTCATTTATTATTATTATATATATTTGAACTATTAAGTGGAAAATTGTGGAACCAAAAATTTAGAAAGTGAAAAGTAGTGGGAACAAGTGTGTAGAATAGAAGGTAATGAAATTTTTTATTTTTAAAAATGAAATAAGGGATGCCTAGTAAATTTGAGGATGTGCTAGTAATTTAGGGAATCACTGAGATACTGTTGAAGTACCATTTTGATGTCACATTCCCTATATTTGAGTTTAGGAGCTCATTTAGGAAGCTGTTGGACTTGCTCTAATTATCTTCTTTTGGATCCCAAATTTTAGGGCCATTATTCTACTCCAAGTTTAATTCCTAAATTTTATTAAATTTTTATCTTTTTTTATGTTTATCTTTTAATATTATTATTCTAAATTTTACGGATATTACACACTACTCTCCCTAAAAAAATTTGGTCCCTAAATTCTGGTAAAAAATTCTAAACTCTAAAAGTTGGTGATACATCTATTCCAAAAATCTAATCTAGATCACGTCATAGGAATGTACTAGCTACACTACTAAGTACTAACACACAAAGACACCAACTAATATGTGCACACCTTTATCAAAATTTAGATTAAAAGGTGTGCACCTGTACATTTATAAATTAAGGACGTGCACTCCGTTTGTTATTCTTCAACTCCAAACATATTCTTACCTATGGTAGAAATTTTTGAGTCATAATTCCAATAAAAGGCGTGCACCTATAAATTAAGGACGTGGGCTCCTTTTGTTAATCATATTCCCCTTCTACATATCTGGTTTTTTTTTTAATTTTTTGAAATTCATCCTACCTTGTACCATATGCAATGCATAATTTTTTCAACTTTTTAGTATTTATTTAATTTTTCTATTTATACAATTTATATTTATTGTTTTATTAGTAACCAGATTTGAAACTAAGATCACTGATCATATTTTTACTTTTTTTTCTTTGATATTAGATGTTCTGGTCACATACTATCAAAGCTAAGAAGTAGAGTGTGAGTATGGTTATTATACTCCATCTCCCACCCAATTGTATACATTGGCAGATGAGGGCTCAACACGTATTTTAAGGCTTATATAAAATATACTTCCAAAAATTATTTTTAAATTTTGTTTCTTCTGAATTAAAATTTAATGTTTAAATTTTTATTCATAGAAAAAATAATTTTAAAATAAATTATAGAAGTATATATACTATATATATATACCTTAAAATGCGTGTCAAGCAGTGAAAAAAAAAATGTATATAAATGAATGAAACGGAGGAAGTAGTATAGTATGGATCAGTAACATTTATTACATTTAAAAGTATATATACTATATATATATACCTTAAATTTTTATTTGAATGTTGCCGTGTAGAAATGATAGGTCCCGATCAAAGCGAAATGAAAATAAATATTTTCCTATGGTGAGAATGTATCACAAACTTTTATTATTTTTAGACTACAAATACTCTTACATTGCAAATGAATTTAAATACAAAGTAAAGACTAACATACTGCTCCTGTTTTTACACCACTAACAAAGCAAGTGCTAATTCTAAACTTAATCTTAACACTGCACTTCTAACTCTAAGCAAGTTTGCAATAAATAACTAAACACAATCGCATTTCTTTAGACCATCACTTACTATTGATGATGAACGTGAGCTTTTTCTTAATATTATCCCTATATTCAAGTTATTTTGTATTGATTTGGATTTTTATTTAATAAATTGTAATGTTTTATTGTAGGAATCATGGAGTTTTAATAAAGGAAGTCTTGGAGCTTAATTGGCAAGAGTTGAAGATTTTTTTGATAAAAAATCGGATTTAATGACCCACTTGCGCAGTTAACACTGTTTGGGCCATAACGGAGTTATTGAAGTCCGATTCAGATGATTCAATAGCCCACTGAAAGCTTATGAGAATAGCTTTATTTTGGAAGTA
Organism: Heracleum sosnowskyi; assembly: GCA_030848705.1. NCBI lineage: Eukaryota > Viridiplantae > Streptophyta > Magnoliopsida > Apiales > Apiaceae > Heracleum > Heracleum sosnowskyi. The sequence continues at coordinate 24,788,880 of CM061237.1, forward strand.
GACTTGATATTAAAATCCAGCCGAATCAGTCCAGAAACAGAGCCCAAAAGTCAGTTACAAATTTCTATAACTAGAATTCAATTCTGATTGGGAAATTTGATTGTATTTTTATTAAATTATTAAAAAGACTTTTATTAGGGATACTATTACAATATAGATCAGACCTAATATAGAGAGAGAAGCCATCAATAGAGAAGGATTCAGCCATTTAAGACATTCAGTCATGTGTTGGTTATATTGGGATTGTTTTATAGAATCCAGTATGGAATTGTTGGTGTTTTGATAAGAAGTATTATATGCAGTTCACGGTTTATTCGTTCTAGTTGTTTTCTTGATATATTATTTGCTATTGTTTGGCCAACTCTAGTAGATAGTTGAGTTAATTATAATACTGAGAGGGTTATAATTAACTGACACAATACTTGAATGGTGCATGATTATATCTGTTGATATTAGTTTTGTGACGGTATAGACATATATTGTTACCTTGCATAGCCATGTGAAATTGGTGCTTTATCGTATTCTTGAGATTAAATTGGCATAGACATATGTTAGTTTAGTTTATAGAATTTATACCATAGTGATTTTGAGAGAAACCTATGATCATTGAATTTCTGGTTAGTAGGATGTGAATTTACAATACTACTACACTGCTTTATCACCAACATGAATATATTAGGGGGAAGTAATTATCATGCCTTAGCTTCTCATATCTTAAACTCATCCAAGTCTCTTTGATAGTTTAGTTAGTTAATTTAGTTGTTAATTAATTGGTGTTAGTATATAAACCAAAATTCAAATCTTTTGTTCTATAACTGAATTGTTCGACATTGATTGCGATTAAAACAACAGACAGTCCTTGAGGAACGAAATCTGGTATTCACTACTATATTACTTGCTTGCGATTGTGTACACTTGCACATCTATATTTTACGCAATAATTCGAAACTGACACATGAAAACTAAAATGTAGGTTTATGCATACCAAGTGAATGGAGTGAAGTTTCGAGATCATATCTAAGCTCCTCTTCTAACTGCTCTTTACCTTCTAACATAACATCAAGATATATGGTCCATGACATTTGTGGCCAATACTAACTTTGCGTCTCCTTTGCATCACGTCCCAACTGAATCGTTTCATCGAAGATGCATAATTTTCCATCGAAGATGCATTAGTTGTCATTGGTTGGGTGTTTTGACGGCTACGATTTAATTTCCTTTAAATCTTTCGTCCTTCCCAGACTAATAGCTTCCTTTGATGATTTTAGTTTCAACATTGGAATACCGTTAGCTAATTTTGATTTGAGACCACCCATTAATGTTCCTACTAAGAGTTTTTGTGTCCAACAATATATGTACCCCGTTATCTAGTCTCTCAAACTTGTTTTGATACATGCTAGCACTACAAGAAAAACGCAATCAGACAACACTGATCAGACAACGCTCGGTCGAAAAAGTGTTGCCCGGAATTAAATAACAACGGTTATTTTTCAACCTCGAAAAAGTATTGTCTAATCCAGGGTGATTACAATGGTTTAAAAACCATTGTCTAGAAAATTGAATTAGACAAGGGTATTTTTAAAGTGCTGTTGCGTAAGTGTGTCCAATAGAAAACAATTTTTAGCAGTATTGTGTGAACAATGCTACAGAAAACCGTTGTTATAATGATACAACTGTTTTCTTAGCCGTATTGTGCGAATAATCCTGAGACAATGGTGCAGCAAACTGTTGTGGTAATGAGACAAGTGTTTTTTTAACATTTATTGTTTAAGAAGTCTACAAACAACGGTAGTTGTAGAGTATTGTCTGAATAAGAGTAATTTAAAAAAATTACTAGGGACATACCAATCATAGAATAAAATCAAAGTAACATACCCAATATTATTAAAAACAATATTGTCATATTCAAATTATTAATTTACATATCAATATGATATAATTTAATTACAAAGTCGTGAGTAAGATGTCTTATAGTAATATATATATGTCGCGACTCACGTATTCGATTTCATAAATGTTTAAGACACTGGTTTTTTTTAAAAAGTGTTGTAAGTTATAGTACTTAACAATGGTTTTGGTCGAAAAACTGTTGTAAAATATACACAAGGGTTTTTGCTTTGATCTGTTCGTTGTTGAATATTCTTTGTAAAAATAGTTTATGTTGTTAAACCGTTGTATGATATACACAATGGATTTTTTTGTAAAATCCTTGTGTGAGTAATTACGTTACAACACTTTTATTAGCTAAATCGTCGTCTATATCAAAATCATTGATTCTTCTTTTATAAATTTTATTTGTTGTCCTTAATACATAAGTGTCACACACTTGATGCAATGTTGTCATACGAATCTTGAATATTTAATATTATCCCACACTTGTTGCATTCAATTTTTTAAAAAAATATTTATATGGTTTGACTAGTAATTCTAACTAATGTTTCGTCCCAGATTAATGTTTTGATTTTTTTTAAAAATACTTATCGACGATCCAACCGTATGGATATCAAGATCTATGTATTTTAATGATGTTAAAAAGTTTAGAAAAAAATAAATTTATTTGGTTTGAGATCTTAACGATCAACTAGTTATTTGACTAGTACTTCTAACTAGTGTTTCGTCACAGATTGATGGTTCGATTTTTTTAAAAATATTTATCGACTATCCAACCTTTTGGATATCAAGATCTATGTATTTTGATGATATTACAAAAAATTCAGAAAAAAATAAATTTATTTGGTTTGAGATCTTAACGGTCAACTACTGATTTGACTGGTACTCACTATGTTTTGTTTATTCAATTTCATATATGTTTAAGACACTGGTTTTTTTTAAAAGTGTTGTAAGTTATAGTACTTAACAATGGTTTTGGTCAAAAAATTGTTGTAAAATATACACAAGGGTTTTTGCTTTGATCTGTTCGTTGTTGAATATTCTTTGTAACAATTGTTTATGTTGTTAAACCGTTGTATGATATACACAGTGGATTTTTTTATAAAATCCTTGTGTGAGTAATTACGTTACAACGCTTTTATTATTTAAATCGTTGTCTATATCAAAATCGTTGATTTTTCTTTTATAACTTTTATTTGTTGTCCTTAATACATAAGTATCACACACTTGATGCAATGTTATCATAGGAATCTTGAATATTTAATATTATCACACACTTGTTGCATTCGATTTTTTTAAAAATATTTATTTGGTTTGAGATCTTAACGGTCAACTAGTGATTTGACTATTAATTCTAACTAGTATTTCATCCCAGATTGATGTTTCGATTTTTTTAAAAATAATTATCGACGATCCAACCGTATGGATATTAAGATCTATGTATTTTAATGATATGAAAAAATTTAGAATTTTTTTTTATTTGGTTTGAGATCTTAACGATCAACTACTGTTTGACTAGTACTTCTAACTAGTGTTTCATCCCAGATTGATATTTCGATTTTTTTTTAAAATATTTATCGACGATCCAACCTTATGGATATCAAGATCTATGTATTTTGATGATATTACAAAAATTTCAGAAAAAAATAAATTTATTTTTGATGATCTATGTATTTAGATGATATTTCAATTTTTTTAAAATACACTTGATAATAAATCATACGGATTTCAAAATTTTTATATTTACAAAAACTTTTAAAATAATAAATTTAATTTTTTTTTAAAATTTATCTTAACTCAATTTTTGTTTCGCTCTTATTCTTTAATTTTCACCTTGATCAATAATTCATTTCCCCCGTATGAAAATTTTGTTTCCCCACCTTACCAATAATTTGTTTCCCTCCATATGAAAATTTCTTTTCCCCCTTACTCTATCAGATACAAAACTAAGACCAAAACCTTATCGGCCAAAAACTAATCTCCTTCCTCTCTCTCCCCCCTCTCTTTTTTTTTCTTTTGTATTCTGGATCCTCATATATACTTCAATTGCCCTTCGATTAAGGACTTCTTGGACTTCCGATTTTTTCGGTTAAAGGGGCTTCTTTGACGAGGGCTTAGGTTTGGGCTTGATTTGGCATCTGGGTTGGTTGAGTTTGGATGAATGCAAGGTTTTTTTGGAAAAATCTCAAGTCAAGTTGACTGAGTATTCATTTGTTTATTTGGGTTCAGAGTCATCTGATGATGTTGTTTATTGGGCAATTGATGTGTCTGATGCTGGTGGTCTGGAGAATGAATTGAGTAGTAGGTAGGTTAGCTTTGTGGATGCAATGAGTTTGATGGTTGCCACTGATTGGGCTAACCAGCTAGTTATGGCGATCTTGCTATTGCCGGCCAGGTATGCTTTTGATTAACTGATGTCAATTTCATAATTACTAATAATTGTTGAGTCTCGGAGTAAGTTTAGATCATAACATTGATTACGGTTTCGTTGTGTTTATAAACTTGTCAATTTAGTGTTGCTCAAAAGCTTATTGAAATTTTGTAAAATAAATATGTAGACTTTAAAGTAATAAAATATAACATTGTGAAGATCATTTTCCATATTCAACTGGAATTAGATGTAAACAGAAAGAAATTCCACATATGGGAGTAGGCTCTTTAAATCTCCACTACTAAGGAAGGCTCGTTAACTGCTGCGCTATTAGTTTAAAACTGGATCATATATGTTTATAATCCAGTTTACTAGGTTATTGTTCAGGTTTATTCAACATTAGAAGAACAATAAAAGACGCAGTGATATCCAGTTTGGGTGGTTGCCTTTTGACTACCACTAGATCTTTGATCCTTGAAATATGTTCTTTCACCTAGATTTTTGGAAATATATTCATAGATACTCTAATGTAATTCATAACCTGATTATTCACAATTTATAGTGCCAAGTGTGAAGGTTTGATCTAGAATCAACTACAAGTTTAAAATTCAATTTTTAGTCTACTGTAACTTAAACTACGAACTACTTAAATGTGGTAGCCTGATGTTATTAAATGAATAGATTTATCTGAATTAATATTGATGCGAAAACCTGAAGCCCATTTTACTTTGAACATTTACTTAAATTAGGCTACAACAGCATTTCCTGTACGTTTCTGAGTTGCCTCTCAATTTTTTCTGTCCAATTCTTATATTAATAACGTTTAAACTGGTTAGAAATGAGTAGCAGTTTACCATCATTACAGTTACTTTGTTCTTTCATTGCATGAAGTGCGTTGGGAGTTTTCAAGCAAGGAAAGATGATAAATACCATTTGCACAATGTCCAATACGATCCAATTCATTACTTTTAAATATTCTTTAGAAGTACCTATATACCAACTAGTGTGAAACATAAAAGTTCTGGAACCATTGCATCTGATCTTCACTGATGACTTTGAATTAGGCTAAAGCTTTGTTGGAGTGGCATATTACATCACGGTTTTGCGGGAATTGTGGAGAGAAAACTGTGCCAATAGATGCTGGGAGATGAAAGCAATGTACAAATGAGTCCTGCAAAAAAAAGTTTTACCCTCGAGTTGATCCAGTAGGATGATTCTCGAATTTCATTACTTATGACTGCTGCTTTCTGCATCTTGATTTTCCTGGACTTCTAAATTTTGCTCTCTGCATCTGTTATTCCATAATCAGGTTGTCATTATGCTAGTCGTAGATAAACAGAGAGACCGTGCACTTCTAAGCAGACAGTCAAGATTTGTGCCACGAATGTGGAGTACTCTTGCTGGGTTCATAAGAGGTATAATTTTCAATCTTACTCTTAAAATCAGGAAATCTTACTTCTAAATTGAGGTATCATTTTTAAGGTAGTCGCTCTATATTAGATTGAATAAAAACAAGTAACTTAAAATTGTTGAAGTAATTGTTTGTGCTTCAGTGGATATAGATAATCAAGGATATACTTTCACCATATTTTTATCTATATCTAATCTCTTTGAGTTACTGAAATCTAACGATAAATTGCTATTTGTAATTCTGTCTTTAAAATTATGCGGGACAACCTAAATGACATTTTCTAACTACTGGATGGAGTTTGTTTATCAATGCAAAAAGACTTGTCGTTGGAGATTATCACTACAAGAAAGTAAGGCTAAATTCGACAAAATAAATTCGACAGACACCAAATTCGACAGATATCAGCTGAAAATTAAGACTGCGGCTAAATTCGACACAATTCTGTCGCAATTAGTTTCTGTCGAAATTATTCTGTCGAATTTAGTACTAAATTCGACAGAAATTTTTATTATGTTGCATTTTCAATATTAAATTCGACAGAATTGTTTGTACTAACTTCGACCGAATTCTGTCGAATTTAACTTTTAGTTTTTGTGGAAATATTGCCGCCGAAATTTTTCAGACCGTTCAAAACTATATTCGACAGTTTTTAGTCGCATTTATAAAAGTGACAGAATTCCGTCGAAGGTTTATTTTTGCAATTTTTAAAAAAAACGTTATTAAATAATTAAATGTGAATAAATAGCATGAAAAAAAATCAATAATTAATTGATAATAAATTAATAATTAATTTTTAATTGAAAATAATATGAAAAAACGTGGGCCCCACAAGTGGGCCCCACAAAATTTTATAATTTTCAATTAAAAATTAATTAATAAAAAAATTTTAATTAAAAATAATATTATGATAGTGGGCCCTACTAATTTTTCTAATTTTCAATTAAAAATTAATAAAAAAATTAATGAATAATTAATTAGTAATTAATTTTTAATTCAAAATAATATTGAAAAACGTGGGACCCATGAGTGCCCTAAACCCTAAACCCTAAACCCTAAACCCGAACCCTAAACCCGAATAATTTTTTAATTGATTTATTCGACGATCCAACCGTACGGATGTTAATCGGTACTCATTCTAGGGTTGGGAAAAATTAATCAAAAAATATGAATGTCCGGTTATGCCGCATCTTTCCAGAAACGTTGGAATAGTACTGTTTCGAGGAACTGGACATGTCTCAAATTTACTGAATAATTTTTTCAATTGATTTTTTCGACGATCCAACCGTACGGATGTTAATAGGTAGTCATTCTAGTGTTGGGAAAAAATAAAAAAAATATAAATGACCGGTTATGCCGCATCTTTCCAGAAATCTCCAACCGTACTAATTGATTTAGTAGTTTCCTAATAAAATCTCCAACCAAATTAATTTTTTATCTTTTGAAAATTTGGGAATATCATTAAATTATATATATGTTGACATCCGTACGGTTGGATCGTCGAGAAATAATTTTAAAAAAATAGAAACAACAATCCGTGACAAAACAGTAGTTACGAGTACTAGTCAATATAGTAGTAATCTACTAAGATCTCTGACCAAATTAATTTTTTAATTTTTAAAAATTTGGGAATATCATTAAATTAGATATATCTTGACATCCGTACGGTTGGATCGTCGAGAAATAATTTTCAAAAAATAGAAACAACAATCCGTGACAAAACAGTAGTTACGAGTATTAGTCAATATAATAATGATCTACTAAGATCTGTGGCCAAATTAATTTTTTATCTTTTGAAAATTTGGGAATAATATTAAATTAGATTTATATTGACATCCGTACGGTTGGATCGTCGAGAAATATTTTTTAAAAAATAGAAATAATAATTTGTGACAAAGCACTAGTTACGAGTATTAGTCAATATAATAATGATCTACTAAGATCTCCAACCTAATTAATTTTTTATTTTTTGAAAATTTGGGAATAACATTAAATTAGATTTATAACTTTAATCCATATTTATTTTACTCTATATTAGGAATAGAAAATTAAAAATTCTGTTTGATAACATGTGTCAATGTGTTATTGGTGGACAACATAGCACATGGATTGTGCTTCTTTAATCAATTTCTAACCCTTGATTAAAACAAAAAAAACACACATCCAACTATTCATATTTTATCCCATTAATTAAACCATTTAACAACCCCCTCCCCCCACCTTTTTCCCCACCCACCCTGCCCCCCACCTCCCATCCACTGCCGAACCAAACCCCCCCTGCTGTCTTCAACACCTCTCTCTCTCTCTCTCTCTCTCTCTACACATATACATAATATTTAATCTTCAAAAATTCACATCTCTCAATCTACTCATCCAAAATTAGTGATTTATATATGTATGTATTCTACAAATCGAGCTCTATACATTGATATAAATATTTTTTGATTTTTATCAAATATTTTTCTGGGTAATATTTGAAGTTTAATTCGGGTTGGAGGTTTGATGAAGTTTTTGATGATTTTGAGGCTGCAAGATTGTATGTTGGTGCTTGTTTATGCTTAGTTATTAATTTCATAATTTTCCGGGCACTTTTTATTTCGCCGGAAAATTCTTGAGGTGGCCGGAATTAACAATTATAATTTTTTTTTGATTTTCAATTTTGACTATTGTATATATCGTCGGATGCTTGGATACATATATTAAATTGAGAATTTTTCAGATTTGTTTTGACTCATCGGAAAATGTTCGGTTTACCGGAATATGGGTTTTAGTTTTCGTTTTTAAATTATGTTTAGGTGAATATTTAGATCGTTGGATTTACCTACTGATATGTTAATTTGGTAATTTTTGGAGATATTTTTGGTTCACCGGAACAGTAACTCCGTTTTGGTAGCAGCAGAAGCTGCTGTTTTTTTTTAAATTCTGGCACTTTAAATTCGATCAGATTTGGTCGAATTTAGCATTTTAAATTCGACCAGATTTGGTCGAATTTAGCACTTCAGGCGGCAAAATTTAAAAAATTTGAATTTTTCACCAAAAATTAAAATTTTCAAAATTTTGAAATTTGGCGCCTGAAGTGCTAATTTCGACCAGATTTGGTCGAATTTAACAATATCAATTTTGACCAAAGTTAGTCGAATTTAGCATACTAAATTCGACCGATTTACTAAATTCGACGCGAGCGTATTCGACAGACAGAATTTCCGTCGAATTTAACTAAATTCGACAGAATACCGTCGACTTTAGTTAAATTCGACAGAAATTCTGCATGTCGAATTTAGTCGTTTTTCTTGTAGTGTATGGTTGGTAGCATCAAGAGATGGTGCATGTAGAATTTAAACTAGTTTGAATAATTGTTAATGTAGTTCATTAATTTTAGTTTTTGTATTATTGTCATGTAGTTGGATTTATGGTCTTGAAAGTTTAAAAAAATTTCATACTTGTAAGATTGTAAGGATTTTTTGGATTATTGAACGCTTGAATGCAATAATTGTTAGTTATTCATACAACATCTTAACAAAAGAGAACCATTGTCTAACTTCTTAAACGCAATACAACAAAATACTGTAAGTTGAGTGCAATGATCTCAGACAACAAATTTTAAACAACAAACCATTGTCTAAAGCAACAAACACAACAATTCTCGAACAAGAAAACCATTGTTAAAATCCAAAGCAAACAACGATTTGAGTAGGAGAACCATTGTACAACGAAATCTAAAACAAGTGTTTTTCAATTGACAAATGTAGTCTTCTTCGGTTAACAACAACGAAACTTTAATAAAAACGTCTTGTTGGAGATGAATCTTTACAACACTTTTCTAAAAAAATGTGTTGTTGTTTCTGGTTATTACACAACAGTATTGTAAGTACTGGGTGTTGTTGTAGGCGAGTCACACAACGATTCCGCACCGTTGTATGATATGCGTAAGAGACCTTGTCGCAATAGACAACAGGAAAACAAGGTGTTACACAACGGGCATCCCCCGTTGTGTGAAGTTGTTTTTCTTGTAGTGGATTTGAGGGTCTGGTTTGTTTTAGTTGTAAGCTGCTTGCAAATTGCAGTGTCTGAGAGAATACAGTGACGAGGGTTGCTTATATAGCGAGAGATTAATGTGACCTAGTTGAGGCATACATGTAAACCGAAATATTTTGTCTCAGCTAGTCCGTATCTTGAAAAGGTCGCGACCTGTATGTATTAGAGATACGTAACATAAGATATTTTTATTCATTTTTAGAAAATTGCTCCTTCGTATTTTCTTAAAATATATTTTTTAGGATTGAATAATATTAACTTTTCTCAAAATAATTTTTGTAGGATTAAAAATTATTGTGCCCCAAAATATGCTAAGGGCGTGATTCTGGAATGTTTTCAAGGATTTTTGGCTGGATTATATCATTATATACGTGATAATCATCATAAATACATTGTATATGTATATAAATCTTGGGATAATTATAAAAGGTTTCATGGAAATGCAAGTTTCTAGTATTATGCTTGAGTTGGGACACTTGAGCTCACTTGGCAGTGGTTGGATGAGCTCAAACTTATGGGATGACTTATCAAGAGGTGAGGTGGCTGACTGCACAAGAAACAAAAGTGGTTTGCAACAGAACTACACATAAGTGGTTTTTCAAACCTAGCTTATCAGGAGGTGGCTGATTGTACAAGAAATAAAAGTGGTTTACAACAGAACTAGGGCACACAAGTGGTTTACAACATAATTACATTAGAGCTTGATTCATAAATATGATAGGAATCAAGCTCTAATGTATATTTATGTCCCAGCCTTACCAATTCCGTCCATAAACACCACATTCTAACTGCTCCGACAGTAGAATCTGAAGTGTGCACGTAGATGCCTGTAGCTAGGGTACGAAAACCAAGGACACGACTAATTATTCCAGCTATTTATATATCTGTTGTGTCAAACTACTAAAATGTTCGATTCTTTTGTTAACCAAGTCTAAACCGAAGCACGTTGTTCCATGGAATGCACCGATTTTTAAATAAAATGCAGCTCATTTGTTGATATGAATCACAATCTAAATAATTAAAAATATGTAATATCAAGTAATATATCAGGTAGGTTTGTATATCTTTATAGTTAATACATTTTATTGAACTAAGAGATCTGAAAAAATTGATGAATGTATATTTAATGTAAATTTTTGTGTTAACTTATGTATAAAAATATTCAAATAAAAATAATGAACAAAAAGATGTCAAATAATTAAATGCAAATAATAATCAATAAAGTAAATTTTGGGAATTAAAATGACTACAAAATTGTACACTAAGGAACAACCACTAATAAACTTAAAGAACATTATTTTATACATGATACATGATTAATATTTACTCATTTGACTTAATTTCAATATTCTGCAACTAAAATATTGCAAAATCCATTATTTTGCAAATCATGTTTTATGAGAATTACTTTCTAATTGAAAATCTTGGAAATAGGTTAGGTTTTGCAAAAATCTTAATAAAATATGTTGTGCAAATAGAACATTGTAAAATTTAGTGTTTTATAAAACATATTGTGTTTACATACATTATTTTCAAGATTTTAAATGAAATACTGATGACCATAGAAAACTCTTTACAAAAATATAAATTTTATAATATATAAATTTTATAATTTTTTAATATTTTAATTGCATAACAGTTTTCAAGTCTTCAATCGGTGTTCTTAGAACTTTTCTCCTTATTGATTATTAATCACTATATTATTTACATTTGAATAATGATTAAGTAAAAATAATTACATGACATTTGAACGTAATCAATAAATCAACTGTAAGGATTAAGTAAAAATAATTACATGACATTTGAACCTTTTAATAGGTGATTTAGCTTTATCATTTCTTCTCAGCTTCCAGATATTCAGGGGTCTGGTATGTAGAAAGGAAAAAAGTACTTTGATATTTCTCCAAAAACCTGCACAACAGAATATATGGTTAGGTACTAATAATTCTCAGCATTTTGACTACCATTGCTTGCACTAGGATCCTTTTTAAGTATGTGTAGGGTTCGTTTATGTAATAGCCCGACTTTTTGGACTATTAAATCTAAATACAAAACTAAAATAAAATACATTTCTTTATTCAATAAATAAAATTTCACAAAAGTCAAATGCAGCGGTCAAACTTAATAATCAAAAATATAAAATCGGAGACGCAGCTCCACAATTCAACAATAAAGTCTAACATATAAGCAATTTATTTCCATAAATCTTTAAACAAAATCACATAACAGCACGAAATTGCAAAAGTCCACGGTCTTATTCTTACTTAGCTTCCACAACGAATGAACCTGAAATCTTAGGAAATGGGTGAGCTAAAGAGCTCAGCAAGTAACAAATTGACTTACAGATATTCTCAAAAATCCGTGGGCATTTTAATAAAAACAGATTTCTCAAAACAATAATAATTTTTAAAAACCTTTACGAAAACAAATCCAACCCAAAGTTTATATTTTCAAAACTAGAACAGAAACAGATTTAAAACAGAATTAAAACAGAAAGGAAATTCTTATAAATAACCACAGTCTTGCTCTACGGCCACACTTTTCCAGTAGCAGGGATCTTATTCTTATCTTTATACGCCACACTTTGCCAGTGACCGGCATCTAAAGTTCAATAATTACGCGCCCTTAATAGGTATCTAAAGTTGCACACTTGTGCGCCTACCAAGGGTATCTAAGGCTAGTTCCGAAACTATAGCGTAAATTACGAACGGGTTCGAAACGTAGAGACTGAGGAATTCGAAGATTCTCGTATCTTATATCTTGTACAGTTCAAAACAATATTCTTATATCTTATACGGAATTTCAAAAATTGCAGAATCAAATATCTTTTCTAAAATAAAAATAAGTCAAAGACTACTTACCTCGAAATCGACCAAACACCGAAAATTATAAAATGCACGATCAGTCCTATATAATATTTAACCGAACATGACACAATTAATTAGAATTTAATAACTATGTCATATGTACCCCTATTTATGATTAACAATTCATAGCAACTAGTCAAAACAAAATTAACATAACACACGTATTATATTAATATTAAATTAATAAAACAAACAGACCTTAAATCAATGATGCATGTTAAACTTGAATAATTGACTTATAGCCCATCTGACATACACACGGACATGGTCCCATTAAATGGTAAAATTGTGAAAACCTCCTTAATATGTAATTGTTCACATAATTTAAACATATATCATATTACACATGCATTAAGGAAAATATAGACAAGAAAACATGCAAATAAAAATAATGGACAGCTTAACCTTGCTCAACCAAATTAATTGCAACATACCTAAACACAAGGCCCAAAATTTTTACAAAACCAGAATAATAGCACCTAAATATATATCGGCTAATAAAATATCATTTGTTAAATTTTATGAAACAAATTACTGTCAATTAAAAACAAACTTAGAACAAGCCCTAATTATTCAAACAAAAAGAATCGCATGCATGCTTCCAAGTTAATTTTAATCCATAAATAAAATATGGGACGACTTTATGTTCATAAACATTATATAATAAAAATCATACATATGGAGAGACGTACTACTCATGTTCTTCACAGGGCATGTACCATGTGTTACAAATAAAAATCGAAGGTTTCAAATATAAGAACACAAGATTAGATCGAATAAATAAACTAATACAGTTATTGAGCATATAGACTTTATCATGCAAAAACATGTACATAACAACTAAACAAATTCATTCATCAAAAGCCAAGGAGAAAGTAGGAAACGTACCTCTGATTTTGATTTTGGTGCGGCTGTGAGACTCTTTTCATTTTTTTTTCTAATGAGTCTTAAATAATTACACACAACCCTAAATTTAGAAAAGAAAATAATAGAACTAGCCATTAAAACCTCTCCAAAATTTACTTAAATAAAAGATATCGATTCTCCAAAATATTTTTACGCTTCTTTCCATAATAATAAATCTTATCATTATTAAAAAGTAACTTGCACAAATTTCTACTTAAAATAATTATCTAAATAAAATTATTTTAATATCTAATATCTAATTCTAAAATAAAATAAAAATTACAGGGTTTTACAGTTTAACTATTGACCTACTAGTTGAAGTACTTGAATAAATATAGGGATATGAAACAATATTTTCTGCAATGCAGTTTGAAGGATTAAAACATACTTGAGCAAGCCAAGTATCTCACGTTGGAGCTTCATCCGTGTTTCTTCTTCAATCTTTACAGCATGTAACATCTCTGGTAACTTAACTATAATTGTAGAATGTAATCAAATTATTAAAATAGAATTTTGTGACATAAATATTGTAATTATTCTACCAGATGAAAACATAAACAAGTTTTGAAAAGACAGTAACATAAACTACATACTTATATATTCAAGATAAATATCTCTAAGACTAGTCAAGCGTACCAACGAGACGCAACAAATGTTCAGCTCCATATGCTAGTGAAGGGGGGATGTTCTCTCCACTCAATGCTTCATATTGTTTGCGCTCGCTGTTGTACAGAAGTATTGCAGGCAGAGCTTTGTCAAAGTAACAACGAATCCCATTTAAGATTTCTTGTATTTCGTCACTCAACCTTTTACCAGAAAACATGTCAGAACATAGTAGGACCACATCCACTTGAACAGGAAAACCCTTCATAAAACTACATTTCTAAATTTAATGGTAAACAAAAAGTAAAAACATGTAATGATGTTCAGTTTTTCAGATACGATGATAATTACTAAAGAATAGAATTCATTTCATCAAATCTAGAAGAACGAGAGCTGTTTCTTTTAGAATTATTGGGCCTTCATAATTCACTCCCTGACAAGTACAAATTAATTCAGTTTTGCCAGATCCATTTAATCCAATGGGCGCAAAACATCTCCTAACATGAATGATGGATTTAAACGATTGTTTTTCCCCTCTACATATTACTTGTTAGTACCTTATAAGGTTTTCTTTGCCCTATTTGTTTTACACATGTTGTATTCTATATAGAAATATTTAAGTAATTAATTAGGTGATCTGGCATCACTAATTTAAAAACATAGGGAACATGATAAATAGATTGTGAACTTACTTGTTATTCCTTTTCACCTTGAACGTAAAATACTTCTTCAGTATGTCATCAACATTTGGGGTACGAGGAAGCTTAACAAGCTGCAAGGCGTCACCAGACAAATCAATAGCATAGTTAACATTTATCACAGAGGAGAATGTAAAAAATTACAACACAATTGCATTAAATAAATTGAAAAATTGCAGGAACAATGTGAACGACTGAAATACCTTGCCTAGATGAGTTACAAATTCACAATCATTCACAAGTTATTTCTTTAGCATTCTTGGTAGTTCAATATTCATATTTTCCTCGGATAACAAGATTTCTGGGAAAAGGAGCGGCACATGATAAACACAATGAGTTATAAGTTAAAGTTAAAGTTATAAGTTATAAGTTGGGAACTGGTAATATAGATTCCATCGTAATAAATGTATGAAACATAATATAGTTCTAACCATCTGATTGCTTTGCTTTTCTCTTATGGCCAGACTTTGTGTTCTTCGCCAACTGATTATGAACATCCTCATCAGTAAATTTCATCAGTCGCTCAGTTCCCAGCAATTCATCCCATCTGCTTACAAGTAGTTAATTTTTAAAATGTTTGAGAGTAGGAGCTATGTATTGCCAGTGACAAAAAGAAAAAGAAAAAAGAGTTGCACAAATGAACAACAGAAAAACACAAATTATCAGGAATCAATATTTTAAAATTCTGATCGTGCTTTTCCTCATGTATCTACTCACCTTTTATTCCAACCCTGCACATAATATAAAGAGACTAAGTCATAAATTGTACTGATTTATGGTATTAATTTTCACACATATTAAGTCATTGCTTATTAAAAGAGAGAAATAACAAAATACTCACAAGATAATGAACAAAATGTGTCCTCGCTAACATCCTAGATTAGACTTTCTGCACCTAGAAAACGTCACAAAAAATGTCAAAGATACAAACTCAGGAAAAGCCATTTTACTGTTAAAATGCATTATAACAAACCAAGGTTTAAAATTGAATAAACATACCTTGGCCTGATACCATTTGCCACCATAAAAAGCCCAAAATTTTTCACCTTCTTGATAAAGACTATTATCTGAGGAACAATTCATCAAATCAACCCCAGTGTTTGATCTTGGCATTTCGAGAGCGCTTTCTTTACTTAAAACCTGCTAATACAAACCGCACTATATATAAGAATGTTAAGTTGTTTGCTATGTCTGAGAGAATACATGGATGACAGGTGTTTAAATAGTGAGATTTTATTGTGACCTAGTTGAAACTTGTCTCACTAGTGGCGCCTTTTTGGAAACGTCACGTCCTTTGTGAATGTATCTTTTGGATGGTTTAAAAAAACAGTATTTTTTGGATTGTATTTTCTCATGACTTCTAATTGATACAATTCATAGAATATTTTATTTATTTTTTAAAAAATTCCTTTATTAAATTTTATTTTCTATAGAAGTGAATAGAATTAATTTTTTGGTTTGTTCTTCCCATTTCATACAAAATCTTATTTATGAGTTTATTAAAATACTTAAATACAAGAGTGTTTAATTTTTTGTTGGACTTTTTAAATGTTAGATATTTTGAAATTATTTTGAATATAAATGTTATGAATTTGTATTTGAGATGTATCATGGATTTTGGTATGAGTTTGATTTGTATACATGTTAGTAGTTTGTTACTGTAATATTGCAAGGCTTCACCCCTTGTGCTAATTTTTCTATTAAAAACATTGTATATACGAGACAAGGGTTTTAAATCTAATGAATGTATTTAACAACCCAAATAAAACACTTGTCTGATTGGGACAATATTTTAAAACCTGTTTTATAATATATTAAACAATAATGTGTTAGATCAGGATTCAATGATCGTCAGGATCTAGACTCAACTGATCAGGATTGCTGAACTCATCAGGATTACATAGGATTACATGATCGACAGGATCAAGATGAATATCAGGACTGGGATCATGATTGATCATCAGGACTGGAAGCTGATCAGGATTCCTACTTCGAGTTATATTTGGAGTCTAGTTAAACATGGAAGTTTATTATGTCGGTTCCTGGTCTGTAGGAATGTAGCTATCAATTATGTATAGGTTTCAATATTTGTAATTGATTAAGACTTATCATTGATAGAGAAGCTGTGTAGTATATAAACACAGTTTAGGTTTTGATTGTGTACGAAATCGATTAAAGAGAGATCGATCACATACACAAGTATTTTTGTAATATTGCAGCTCTCAAGAACACATAATTTCTTGAGAGAGTTTGTAACAGTTTTATATCAGATTTAATAAAGCTGTTATCATTCTTTCATATTTGTGATATTTATCTTACTTAGTCGATCGAGAATTTTAAACAATTGTATTCAACCCCCCCTTTTACAATTGTTTATTACTGGGCAACAATTGGTATCAAAGCAGACTGATTTAATTTTGAATCAGATACGATCTAAGATGTCGACAACCAAGTATGAAAGCATGAAAATTCCCATCCTGAAGAAATCAGAATATCCAACATGGAAGGTAAAGATATTGATGTACCTGGAGTCTATGGATCCTGACTATTTGGACAAGATTCGTGATGGACCATATATTCCTACAAGGATTGTAGAACGAACAGACACTGTACCTGAACATTATGTGGTCAAGGCAAAGAATGAATGGACTCCAGAAGAAAAAGCTCATGTGCTCAGAGAACCAAAGATAAAGAATATTCTGCACAGTAGTCTTGATGCTGTCATGTCCAACAAAGTGATTGCATGCAAGTCTGCAAAAGAAATCTGGGATACTTTGGAAACTCAGTGCCAGGGATCTGCATCTGTCAAGAAGAACAGAAGGGCTCTTTTGATTCAAGAATATGAATAATTTGATGCTAAACCTGATGAGAGCCTGACTGATTTATATGATAGATTTCTGACGCTCCTGAACAGTTTATCTTTAGTTGACAAGGAATATGAAACTGAAGATTCAAACACCAAATTTCTAAGAGCTTTACCTGAAGAATGGGATACTCAGACCTCGATCATTAGACATCAGTATGATCTCAACACTGTGTCTCTTGATGAAGTCTATGGAATGTTAAGAACTCATGATCTTGAGGTTCAACAGAGAAAGAATAAAAAAAGCAGCAAGGCAAAATCTATTGCTTTGAAAGCAGAAGCTAAATCAAAAGGAAAAGCTCTGGAGGTCTCTAGAAGGAAAACAAGAATAGCTGAGTCAGATCCTGATGACACAAGTATATCAAAAAGGATAGCAAGGGTAGCAAATTTGACAAGTCAAAAGTTAGATGCTACAAGTGTAATGGTATGGGTCACTCTGCTTCAGAGTGCAAGAAGACAAAGGCACTCATCACATCAAGCAAGGATTGGATGGACTCCTCCTCAGAATCTGATACTGAGGTGGTCAACTATGCCCTGATGGCCAATACTGATGATACTGCTATTCCTGATGATAAGGTACTTAATATTGTCTTTGATTTTGATACTGATAATGCTTCTGAGTTAAGACGTTTTCTAAAGTCATTACATATAAGCTTTAGAAGTCAAACTACTGAGAATTCTAGGATCTTATCTGAGATGTCTGAACTTAGGAAAATGAATGAGCATTTAGAAGCTGAATTTTCTCTTATGCAAAAAGTACAGATAGAATGTGATAATGCTAAACACATGTATTTAGAGATGAAACTCAAATGTACTGGACTAGAAAAGGATTTAGGATATGCTAATGAGAAAATCAGGACCTGGACAGATTCTGGTAGAAAATTTCATGAGATTAATACCTCTAAGAATTGGAATGAATGTCTAGGATATAAGTCAGATGAAGATAAGAAATTGAAAGAGAAAGTTGTTATAGATGAGACAGTTAGTCCAAAAACCTATAGACATGTTATAGACAAAACCAAATCTAAGATTATTCCTGTTGATTTTGTGTTTGGTAAAGATTCTAATTCAACTTTTGAAAAAGGAACTACTTCTGCTCAAAGTATAAATCTTGTAAAGTCTAAACATGTCTTGAATAAAGTCACTAAGAATGTAGGTTTACTGTCTCAGAAACAACTCAATGATATAATCTGTGAGGTTACAGATAAGAAAAAGGAAGCTACTGGTAAGAGAAACAGGAATGGTAAAATTGGGATTAATAAAGAGAATGGTTATAAGTATATCCCAAATGCACCTAGGAAAAGTTGTTTTACCTGTGGAAACTCTAATCATCTTGCCATTGATTGTAAAAAGAGTTTAAAGAAAAGTACTGAAATTCCTATTTCTGACGTCAGGAGTAGATCAGTATTTTATAAACCACAGAAGTCCTGTTTTCATTGTGGTAGTATATGGCATTCTATTTATACTTGTAAAGATTATCATGATTTGTACCATAACTTTTATGATCCATTGCCTAAGTTTGATAAGAGTACAAAGTCTGGTAGAATTGAGAATGTCAAGTTGGAACATTTATGAAGCCAACATTCAATCAAATATTGATGGCTCCCCTACTTGTCTCATCAGTAAAGCTTCAGTAGATGAAAGTTGGAATTGGCACAAGAAGCTTTCTCATCTCAACTTCAGCAATATCAATGAGTTGGTTAAGAAAGATTTAGTTAGAGGATTGCCAAAAGTGTTATATACTCCAGATGGACTCTGTGATGCATGTCAAAAGGCTAAACAGAGAAGGACATCAGTCAAGAGTAAATCTGAATCCTCTATTGAAGAACCATATCACATGCTGCATCTTGATCTATTTGGTCCAGTCAACATCATGTCCATCAGTAAGAAAAGGTACACTCTTGTAGTTGTTGATGAATATTCTAGATTCACCTGGGTGTACTTTATGCACAGAAAAGATGAGACTCCTGAAATACTGTTGGATCATGTGAGAATGATTGAGACAACTACAAAGTACAAAGTCAAGATACTGAGGAGTGATAATGGTACAGAATTCAAGAATTCAAAAATGGAAGAGTTCTTCAAATACAAAGGAATTGTTCAACAATTCTCTGCTCCTGGTCTGCTCCTGGCACACCTCAACAAAATGGAGTAGTTGAAAGGAAAAATAGAACTCTTATTGAAGCTGGCAGAACTATGTTGGAAAAAGCTAAGTTACCTACATATTTCTGGGCAGAAGTAGTCAACACAGCATGCTATACTCAGAATCTCACATTGATAAACAGACATGGTGTTACTCCTTATCAATCTCTCAAGGAGAAGAAACCAAGTTTGAAGCATCTGTATGTGTTTGGCTGTAAATGTTTTGTTCTCAGAACTCATCCTGAATAGCTAGGGAAATTTGAAAAAAGGCTGATGAAGGAATTTTCATAGGCTATCCTGCATCAAGAGCCTTCAGAGTTTTTAACTTGAGAACAAGGACTGTCATGGAGTCAATACATGTATCTTTTGATGATAAGAAGATAATTGGCTTGAATGAAGACTCACATGATAGATTGGTTTTTGAAAATGAAGCTACCAAGGAACCTGAAGAAAATGAATCAGATCCTGTCAATTCATCAGATACTGATGGGTCACCAAATCCTGATGATCCATCAAATCCTGATGTCACACCAAATTCTGATGGTGCTAACTCTGATGATGCAAATAATGGTAATACAACTAGTAGTGCAAATGTTGAGGGGGAGCAACAACATTCTGCTACAAGTTCAGAGTCATCTCAATCATCAGGACAAAATTCTTCAGATACTGATTCAAATGATGATCCTGATAATTCATCAGGAAGGGATATCAATTATTCAGGGGGAGCTTCTAATGTAGCAAATTCTTCAAATCAAGATAACACAAATCCAGGGGGAGCATCTACATCAAGGAATGATTTACCACCAGCAAGGAAATGGACTGCAAGTCATACTCCTGATTTGATCATTGGAGATCCTGATGCAGGTGTTCAAACAAGAAGTGCAACACAGAATGAATGTCTATACAATAACTTTCTATCCATGGAGGAACCTAAGAAAGTTGAAGATGCACTCAAAGATGCTGATTGGGTTACTGCAATGCAAGAAGAATTGAATGAATTTGAAAGGAATGAAGTCTGGAAACTGGTACCAAGACCAAAGAATAGGTCAATTGTTGGTACAAATTAATGGATTTTCAAGAACAAGACTGATTCTGATGGAGTAATAATCAGAAACAAAGCTAGCTAGTTGAAAAGGGGTATTCTCAACAAGAAGGAATTGACTATGATGAAACTTTTGCTACTGTTGCAAGACTAGAAGCCATCAGGATCTTTCTAGCTTATGCAGCTCATAAGAAATTCAAGGTTTTCCAGATGGATGTGAAAAGTGCTTTCTTAAATGGTGAACTGGAGGAAGAAGTCTATGTTGAGCAACCTCCTGGTTTCATTAATCCAAAATATCCAAATCATGTTTACAGATTGGATAAGGCACTTTATGGACTAAAGCAAGCTCCAAGAGCATGGTATGAAACCTTAGCTCAGTTCTTAGTAGAAAGTGGATTCAAAAGAGGTACTATTGATATAACTCTATTCTATTTGAATCATGGTAAGAATTTGCTTTTAGTTCATATTTATGTGGATGATATCATTTTTGGGTCAACAAACAATAAGCTGTGTGAAAAGTTTTCTAAGCTTATGCAGTCAAGATATCAAATGAGCATGATGGGAGAAATGAGTTATTTTCTTGGTCTTCAAGTTAAACAGACTGATGATGGCATTTTTATCAATCAGTCAAAATACACAAAGAATTTGTTGAAAAGGTTTAACATGGAAGACAGTGCTACTGCAAGTACTCCCATAGCTACAGCTACAAAACTTGATCCTGATCAAGGTTCTGAGGTAGATGTAACTCACTACAGAGGGATGATTGGCTCTTTATTGTATCTCACTGCAAGTAGACCAGATATCATGTTGGCAACCTGTCTGTGTGCAAGATTTCAAGCAAAACCTAGGGAACCCTATCTGATTGCAGTCAAAAGAATTTTCAGATATCTCAAAGGCACTCCTTCACTTGGTCTTTGGTATGCAAGGGAATCAGATTTTGGGTTGTGTGGTTATTCAGATGCTGATTTTGCAGGATGCAAGATAGACAGGAAAAGTACTTCAAGAAGCTGTCAGTTTTTGGGTGGAAGACTAGTTTCATGGTTCAGTAAGAAGCAAAAGTCTATTTCTACTTCAACAGCAGAAGCTGAGTACATATATAGCTGTAGGAAGTTGTTGTGCTCAGATAATGTGGATGAGAAATCAGTTGTTAGATTATGGCCTGTCATACTCAAAGATCCCTATTTATTGTGATAACCAAAGTGCTATTGCAATGACAGGAAATCCAGTTCAACATTCTCTTACTAAACACATCAGTATTAGATATCACTTTACAAGAGAACAGGTTCTGGAAGGAACAATTGAACTTCACTTTGTTCCTACTGATCATCAACTAGCTGATATATTCACCAAGCCACTACCTGAAGCTACTTTTAATAAATTGGTGAATGAACTTGGAATGATGAAATTTGAGAATTTCTGAGAGATGAAATCCTGATGACTATCAAATCCTGATGGTCATTCAGAAAGGTATGTTATTTTGATCAAATCCTGATAGGACACAATCCTGACGGGAAGTCAACTGGTCAACCCTGATGCTCAGATCCTGAAGCTGGTGTGAAAACCAGAGGTTTTAAAGACAAATTGGACAACAACAGTGCTGGTATTCTCTTGAAAATATAAGTTATACTTAGTTACTGATTAAGTATTAAGTTTTACTTTTACATTTCAATTTATTTTCTAAGAGATTACTATTCATCATGCTATGTATCAAATGCATTGTTACTAACAATTTGTGCAGGAAAGCTAAGAAGGAAAAGAACAATTGAGAAAATTGATAAATTTCATTAAATCTTGAAGATTCATTACAAATGAAAAAGGAAATTACATATTCTTTTCCTAGTCTATTTTTCTACTCAGGAACACGTGTCCTGCAGATAAGCATGAATGCTCCTGAGCAGCTTCACAGTCCATCAGGACTGGAAGGTCTCTTGTTCCATCCTTAAAGGACGAGAAGAGGAGCTGATGCACTTGAAGGCGGATCGTCACCGTGTCCACCGGGACTCTTCCGTGCCTCCAACTTGCATGACATACAAGCATCACGGATCTTCTTCCTTCTCTCAAGCTCTCGCTCGAGCTCCTCATCCTATTCATCATCCTTATCGTCTTCATCCTCTTCATCATTGACAATGATGAGATTGTCAAGAGGATTCCAGTCAGGGTTTGCCTGCTAGAAGTTGTGCCAAAGCACATCAGCCACTGCGTTTACAAAGGCGTTATGCTCCTGAGGGTCAGGAATAGGTTGAGGCTCTTCGTTTTCTGCAATTTCTGCAAGAGCCTGATCTATCTCCTGCCAGATTAACTCTAGATCAGGTAATGTGTCTTGTTGATGTTTAGCAGCCATGGAGAAAAGAAGAAGGTGAAAGGTTTTCGTAAAGTTTTTTTTTCTGTGGAGAGGGTTTGTGTATTTTTGATGGTAAATGATAATACTGTTTAACACTCTCTTTCTTTTATAGAGATTATTTGATAAGACTGCAGGTCATTTGCGTATTCTCGAGGCGACGATTCAGTTTTCCATGACTATTTTGCCTTGATAAATGGTAAGAATGTTTTAGTGGGTTCTACATCATTATTTGATGAATTTTAAAAACAAAAACATTTTCCAGGATTAGTGAAATAAAATTTTGTTTTCTTAAATGAAATTTTATTTTCACTTCATATAGAAAATATTTTTTAATCCTGATAAGGCAAATGGTTTTATTGGCAATGCCTTTATTCCTGATGAGGTTAGGTTTTTCTTACATCAGAAAATGCCTACTTGTTATGGATTGCTTTCTAATGCTATGGGGCAAGGTCCATCACACCTTGTTCCTGACACAAGCATGCCACTTAAACAGTCTAAACAGTTAACAGTCACCTCTACTGTCTCTCAAAAGACTTTAGTTGTAAAATCAAAGAAATCAGCTAGAACTGATGTGTCAGGAAGGCAATCAGGTTCAAAGGATTTTTCCTCTACACCACTCACTAAAAAGAAGTTATAAGGGGGTGTACAAGGGGTCCTGGTGAAGAAAGCTGCTAAGGGTGTTGAGGCTGTTCCTGTTAAAAGAAAATTAGTACTCAGGGATGAGACTGATTCAGAGGATGATCTACCTATATCCTCTATAATGAATGTGAATAAGGAAGTTGCTGATACTGCTAGTGAAGCTGTGGTACCATTGTCAACACCACAGAAGAAAAGGAAGTTATCAAAAAGCAGGTATCATATTCCTTTAGAAAAGAAGCAGGATACTGATGTACAGGACACTTCTATTCTTGATGAGCAATCAAAGTCAGCTGCTCAAGCAAATCCTGATGTTAGTATTCCTGATGCTGCACCAAGTCAAGTGGTTACTATTTCAGACTCTACAGCACAGGACTCTCCAACAAAAAGACATGTTGATATTTCATGGGAGATGTATAGTGCTGCTGCTTCCAATCTTGGGATTAAACATCCAATGGAAAAGCTAAGGAAAGAAGGGGAGTTAGTATTTTCTAGATAGAAGAAACTGAAGGGATCAAGCCCACAAGAACCTGGACCTCAAAGTGGTTCAGCAGCTCTTACTGATGATCCAGCCACACAAGAACCACTCAATCAAAGTTTGGGTGAATGCTTAGCTATTGGAATGGTCACACAAGAACCATTTTCTCAAAGGGAGAGTGAAGACATCAACATTCCAGCAACACAAGAACCATCTTCTCAAAGTGAAGATGCAGGCCAAGCTACAGTTTCTGAGAAATTTCCTGACAATGCTCAAGGGATTTCTGGTGCAGATGAAGTTCAAAGATTGGTCGAGGACACTAACTCAAAGTGTTGAAGCAGATTCAGAACCTCATGCTACACAAGAACCATCAGTAACAAATACTGATGCAAGCTTATCAAATCCTGACGGTGTTACTCCTGATGCTAGTGGTGCTCCTGATGCTGAGCCAATTTTGATTCAACCACTACGATCAAGACCAATGGACCATCCTATCACAGATTCTCAGGATAAACTGAAAGGTATAGCTATTCCTGATCCTGACGTTACTCATGATACTGATGATGATGATTCTGATGATAGTGATGATGATAATAATAAAGAAAAGGAACAGCTTGCCATAGTTTTAAAATCTAGTCTTGGAACTAACTTTGGTTCATCAAGCACATTCATGGCTGGCAAGGCTACTATTGGAAAAGACTTCAGACAAGACTTTTCTGTTCCTTCTAAGATTGATCCTGCTGCACAATTGAAAAGGCATCAATGGGAAAATGAATGGTATAGGTCTGATGAATCTGTCAGCTATCCATATGCCTTGGATCATGCGTATGATGCAGTGAAGATGATAGAGAATCCAGACTTGAAGAATCATCTGAAGGCCACAACTCTTTTATCTAAAAGCCTGAAACATCCACTGCTCTTCAACTAAGGATAGTGGAATCCCAAGTAAAATCTGTTGTTTCTGAACAAACCTCCATCAACAGAAGGATTGATTCTCTTGATACAAAGGTAACTGACATTCAAACCTCTCTTGCCTTAATTTTGAATATATTGTCAAATACTGATGTCAAAAAGGGGGAGAAGGTAAGTCAGACAAAATGTACACCTGATCTAGTATTGAGAAATAATGATGATGATGATAATACTGGAAATGATGGTGGTGACAAAATTCTACAAGGAGAAACCTCTGATGCTGCTGTAATGAAAACAATTCAAACTTCTCAAAGTCAAACAACGCAGTCAACTCATGTTTCTGATTCTGGAGTAAGGACAGTAAGAACACTGGTGCAATCTCAGATCCTGACGGATGAACAAATACTGACAGGTGATCAAATCCTGATGCCTGGTCATATACAGACTCTTGCTACAATTCCTGAAGGTGATGAAGATGTGATTATTGATAATCCTGAAGATGCATCAAATCTATTCCAGAAGTTCACTACAAAAGATGGCAGAATTGTTACTCTATATCACACTGATAAAAGAGTTCAACAATTACTTGCAAGAAAAGCACTCTCTACAGCAAGTGAAGAATATCCTGAGACAACAGAGAGAAATGATGGAAAGCTTTAATAACCCTGCTCCTGCTAGAGGAAGAGGAGGCAGAGGTAGGAGAGGTGCTAGAAGAGGTAGAAGAGGTTCTTCAACTCAAACAATGCGTAGACAGACAAGGTCTAGAGGTTTATTAATTGAAGAAATTCCTGAACCTACTCAAACTCTAGTAATTCCTGACAGGTCTACTTTTGGTGATGATGGAATTGTTGAAGAAGAACCAGAATTAAGGAGAAGTTCAAGACAATTAATTCTCTGCAATACAAATCAAATTGAATATTCTAATCCTGATATTGTTCCTGACAATGTTCAAGATCCTGATGAATCTGAAATTCTGCAAGAGATTGAGTTGTTAATCTTATCTACTGTTGTTGATTCTCACAACATGGAAGTGGATGGAGAAGAAGAAGCCAGAAGAAGAGAAATCACAAGATCAACAAATAAAGATTTTAATCTCTATGTACAAAGGCTTAATCACTCAAATGAAAGATTGTGGAGAAATCCAAGCAGACGGGAATCTTTACTAGAAAGAAGTTATACTTTTGAAAAAGAAAGAGATAAGAAGTGGAAACACATAAGTACACTGAGGTGTACCACACCTATCAATTTTCATAATGGAGGAATTATAACAAGTGCTTCAAGTGTTGTTGATTTGTCTGATATGGTTAGATCAAAAGCACTCTGTCTACGAATGTTTTCAAATCTGAAGCAATTGTCAAGTAATTCAAGAGGAGGGATTGGACACAGGGATGCTGAATATCTGAATATGTCATATGTTGATCCATACTCCTTGACTGAAATTGGAGGTACTTTAACTTCTGAAAACCTGAACAATTTATTAGCTGTTGATATAGTTATAGATTGTCATGATGGTATTGAAAAGAAAGAAAAGCTTCTGTACTTCATGAAAGATGGTAGTGTGAAGATTCTGTCCATTCAAGATCTGCTGATGAAAACTACACAGGAACTGAAATATGTTCACTATCTGTTAAGATGGAAGAATGAAGTGTGCAAAGTATGGAGTGACATGATTTTGTCAACAATAAGAAGAAGACTGGATGGAAACAGAAATTTCAATGGTAATTATACTCTCATGTACTTAAATCAAAGAGGTCAAGATGTGGAAATGCAAAGGGGCACTGCTGTTAAAGAAGTGGTTTTTGGCATGACACAACTTAATTTTAATCCTGATGGGAAGGAAATTGCTTATCTTTTGCTTGAAGAGCACAGTCTACAAAGAAGCTCCATTCAAAATCTTATAGCAGCTATTTACCAGATTAATGAGGAAGATGAAGAACTCAGAAATCTTAACGAAAGACTGATTCAAATTCTTGAAGAAAAAGAAGAAAATTTGTTATCCAACTTCTTGAAGATGAATCTGTTCTATCAAAGAATTTAAACAGATAAGTTGCTGCTGATATTTGTACATTTTGTAAATATGTTTTTGACATCATTGAATCTTAGGAATCTATACTTTATTTCACAAAGTATGAGATTGGGGGAGATTGTTAGATCAGGGTTCAATGATCGTCAGGATCTAGACTCAACTGATCAGGATTGTTGACGTCATCAGGATTACATGGTCGTCAGGATCAAGATGAATATCAGGACTGGGATCAGGATTGATCATCAGGACTGGAAGCTGATCAGGATTCCTACTTCGAGTTATATTTGGAGTCTAGTTAAACATGGAAGTTTATTATGTCGGTTCCTGGTCTGTAGGAATGTAGCTATCAATTATGGATAGGTTTCAATCTTTGTAATTGATTAGGACTTATCATTGATAGAGAAGTTGTGTAGTATATAAACACAGTTTAGGTTTTGAATGTGTACGAAATCGATTAAAGAGAGATCGATCACATACACAAGTATTTTTGTAATATTGCAGCTCTCAAGAACACAGAATTTCTTGAAAGAGTTTATAACAGTTTTATATCAGATTTAATAAATCTGTTATCATTCTTTCATATTTGTGATATATATCTTACTTAGTCGAGAATCTTAAACAATTGTATTCAACCCCCCCTTCTACAATTGTTTATTACTGGGCAACAATAAACACTTGTGTGAATTCTAATAAGACAATGGTATAATAAAAAGTTGTGTTAGCCTGAATTCTAATGAAACAAATAGTTCTGTAAAATAGTTTAATCTTTAACAATAACATTATCATTGTCATCTAACCAAATCTAATAACACAATAGTCTTTAGAAACAGTTGTGTAACCTCCACAATAGACCATTATATTTTAACAATAACATTATCATTGTGGTCGTACGAAATCTAATAACACATTTGGGATAAGATTGAGATAATCAATAAAGGGACAGAAGAAGTCACAGAAAATAAAATGGAAATTCTTACCTGTTCATGAACACTTCACATCAAATCAAGGTGACAAAATGTCGGATGTTTTTTAGAGATACAACAAATTGATCAATGATCTGAATCTTCATGGAAAGTATTACACCATCATGGAGATAAACAATAACATTATCATTGCCGTCTTACCAAATCTAATAAAACAATAGTCTTTAGAAACAGTTGTGTAACCTCCACATTAGACCATTATATTTTAACAATAACATTATCATTGTAGTCGTACGAAATCTAATAACACAATAGTCTTTAGAAACAGTTTTGTAAACTCGACAAATATGAGTACTTTTTTACAACTATACACAAAATTATTGTACTTGATTAGACGACGAGAAAAAATAGACCATTATATTTTAATTTTGAACAATGTTTTTTGATCGTGTGATACTGTTTGTCTTGTATTAGTTTTTTGTAAAAATTTTGTTAGGAAAAGGTACTCATTTTTAATTTATAGCTTGTTACATAGTAGAAATTTGAAAGTCGATAAGAATTAATGACACACTCATTTTTGATAAATAGTGTTTATGGTGAGCCTACAATATATTTATATTTTAAGGTGGCACAAAAAATTTGAATTTACAATTTTATTTGTTTTAAGGAAAAAAATTTCAAGTTTTCTTGTTTTTGTTTGGATTATGAAAATTATTTTTCAAAAAAATAATTTGTATTTTGTTTATTTCACTTTTTGGAACATATTTTTCATATTTCCTCTGTTTTTTTAATTTTAAGAAAAAGAAAATTAAATATTTTTTTAAGGGGAAACAATTCTTTGAAAAACACTACGCGGTGGCCGGATGCAACGCACACCTACTGTTACATTATACACAAAAAACCATAGGTAACGCACTTTCACCATTTCATCCGTCAATGTTACCTTTGACATAAGATGCAATGCTTTCGTTCTCAATGGTAACATAAGAAAAAGTATTACATCGGGCCCATAGAGTAACATTGAATCAAACAAATGCAAAACAAGAACAGCGTTGCCTCAACTTAACCAGAAACAAATAGGTGACACGTGTGGGGCCCACAAGAGTGGCCATGTCACTGTGGGGCCCACTACTGGGCCCCACAAGAGGGGTCACATCATTAGTGGGCCCCATATATGGGATCCACGTACAAGAGGGGCCACGTCACTAATGGCGCCCACATGTGGGGCCCAGAAGGGGACCACGTCACCGCTGGGTCCCATGTAGGCCCCACCTATGGGGCCACATCACTAGTGGGTCCCACCTGTTGAGCCACGTCACTAATGGGTCCTAGCAGTAGGGTCCACCAATGAGATGGCCCCACCTATGGGCCCCACTTTCAATTGCAACACTATATGTTTAATTAGTTAATGCAACACTAGATATTATTATGGCAACATTGCATTTTTCTTTTAAGAAACACAAAATATGGCTAATGTAACACTTTGTCATTATAATGTAACACTAAGTCTGTGTATTAGAGCAACACAAAATGAAATATTGTAACATTAATAACAATAACAATATCAACACTTATATTGAAAAATTTGCAAGACATGATTGATACATATATCAATCCTTTTACAAAATAAACCAGTCAATTCAATACTGAACTCCACCAGTCATCCAACACCTAACCAAATTATAATCTAACTCCTCCCATCATTCACCATTTGACTAAAATATAATCTTATTACACAACTACACCAAGCAACATACTACAAAGTACCAAACAATATACTACAAAGTATTAAGCAACATACTAGAAAAGATAACCAAAGTATGAAAACCCAACTCCAAAATTATTAAACTACCCATGTCCATGCTACTACTAATTGTAAAAAAACAACTAAATGGAAGTCTGGGGTTGTATTTTGATCATCTTCGCTTTAAACAGTAGCACAATAGTCTCCAATGTCCAAATTCAAACCGGGTTTAGCTTCTTCTAGATTTTTCAGCAACATCGACATGTAAAAATAAAAAATACTCATTGCACAATTTTGTTTTGATAATCTTTTAAATCATAATAATTTGATTGAAAATATGTATTAGAATACCTGATCTGCCTCCAAGATGTACCAATTGTCTATATAATGCGTTAAATATAAAAGAACAAGGAGATATTCTGCAATATTAGAGTTACTGATTAAAAGTATAATATAAGTACAAATTTGTTAATGATAAAAGTGAAAAAGACTTCATCAGTAAGAAGAAACTGTATTTCAGCGAATTCGCAACATCAATTTCCAAATATCTGAAAAGTGAAGTGACGCTGTAATTTTTGCAAAGGAAGTGGAATGGCAGAATCAGATGATACAATACCTGGTCTTTTTGTTTCCCGATTGCAGCAAGTTTGCTAAAAATTTCATAATCTTGATGAGAGAATTTGGACCTTGCAGAAGCAACACCACAGATTTGAAACAACTTTTGAGTGTTCCACCAGTACATTAACCATGGGGCATAGTGAGAAACCCGAAGTGCCCACTGGTCTTCTTGATATTGCTCATTGTAAGCTTGGGTAGATAAATTGGCAGGAAAACCAGGCCACCAGTAGTTGACAACCAGAGCGAGCACTGCTACTCCAGCCAACCTACAAGCAGACCAACATATCTCAACTAAGATGAAGCATAAATTTATTTTAAAGAAGAAAATGTTGTACTTAATGAAATCATAAAGTAAAAATAATCTTAAATTCAACAAAAATGATGACGAAAACTAGAGGATTAAGTTAACACTATGATGGTGAAAAACATATCACCCAATTCTCTAGTCCATGATAAGCTTCAAATGCATTTCGATAACTAATTTGGATTACTACGTATCAAAAGTTTTAACAATACATACCTGGAATTCAACATTTAGATCCTCAAGTAATCCTAGAAGCTGAGAAAGGCAGATTTTTGCAGCCATATCCCATGCATCCCTGCAATTACCTGAAGGTTCAAAAGGCAGCAAATCAAAGATTCACATTTTTTTTAGAATGGAAGTCCACCAACCACATATGATGTTGATACGTAGCATGCGAAATCGGAGAGCAATTTGCAGAACGCATAATCCTCTCTGCAAGTAAGAAATTTTGAAGTAGACTGACAACCAACCGATCTTGTCGGAATAATCTCTGAAATAGATCTGCAGAATGAGAAGTCATGTGATTAGACACTATCCTGGTAGAGATATCAACATATAAACTCACATTAGACCACAAATTTTCTCATTACTGTGTCGTAGAACATTCCATGCAATTGTGTCAGTCACTGCTGTGAAAATCCAATTTAGCTCCTAAAGCAGTGTTTATTTATCTGTTTGTCGACCATGTATTCTATCTATCAGTGAAATGTTAAGAGACTCGTGAAATAGTGAGCGAGTTTAGAACCTGAATAGCATTATGAGAATTAGATATTTTGAAAGGAGAGTCACGTATGTAAGTTAAAATCATTATCACATTTCAGAACCAAATAAGGCTATATAATCGTGGATCAAAATGTTAAATGAAACAATTTCACAACCTCCATGATATGTCCAAATTTTATAACCCACATAAATACCATCGGCTATCAAATGATATCTAACATTGTCAATAGTTTCCCAATTTCCATTTCTACAGTTGATGCAAGGACATTTCAACAAACCTTCAGCCACTTTTTTCTTTTCAATTGCAAATTTTAGAAATGTCTCAACCCCCAATTTGTACTCCGGATTAGGTGTTATACGATTACATTCTAATCGATGATTCATCCAACTACGATCATTGGTCGACATCTACATACAAACATATATATTTTTCTTAACACATTTTACATATATGAACATGTATTTTTATTAACTAATATTTATTCAATCTAATACACATAAACAATGATATAGATGAACAATCAATTAAAATATAAAATCAAGAGAATTACCTTATGACTTTCACCTTCACCTTCACCTTAACCTCCTTTAATACAATCTACAACAATGAAATAAATGACTCAATACATTTATAAAACATAAAATTTCTTTATAATATTCATAAAATAAAATGGATTATGGTATTCACCTTTCCCTTATATTTATTTGTTCTTCTCTTTGTTTTCTTCAAATTTTGATAACCATTCAAGAAAATAGAAAGGTAAAGGTGATAATGCTAAATTTGATAAAGTAGCAGGCTCATTTCCGACCGATAACGGTCGGAAATGAGTTGACTCGGCGAGCACATACATCTCATCCAATAAGAACGCGACACCCATAAAAAAATAGGTGAAAAATTGAATTAAGAACTAGTGCTCGGTTTTGTCAATTTTGGTCGGTTATAATGTGGTCGGAAATGACAGTGACGCGGATGCGGTGCCCACTACATTTGACGTATGGTCGGTTTTGCCGTCGTTGGTCGATTATACGTTGGTCGGAAATGATAGTGACGTGGATGTGGTGCCCACTAAAATTGACATATGGTTTGTTTTGATGACGTTGGTCAGTTATGCGTTGGTTGAAAATGATAGTGACGTGGTCATTGGGCCTTAGCATTTCATAACCGACCAATATTGGTCAGTTATATTATTATTTACGACCGAGTTAGGTGGTCAGTTTTGTGAGTCGGTTATAATATATTATTACCGACCAAATGTGCGCTTTTTTTGTAGTCATTCCACCATATTTAATAATAAAATTATTTTGTCAGTGTTTCACATCGCTTACCTGCTAGTATATATAATTAAGTTAATGCCAAATATATAGGGTTCCATCGACCAATAAAATTAAGATTAAAATGATGATACCAAGTCTAAAATGTAATAAATCGGCAAAAATATTTATAACATGTTCATTAGAAGAGATGCACTTCCACTACAAGAAAAATCGAATCACACAACAGTTTATCACCGTTGTCTGACACCCTAAATTTCCGTTGAGTATGGCGATGCCGTCTGATGCGCGTATCAGGTTAGCGATCGTTGGATGTTAACAGACAACATTTTCAAGTCTAAAGAATTGTTGTGGTAATGATGTATAGACAACAGTGGTTACAAAACTAAGAGTTGTTCTCCCTCCCTTTAGTCAACGGGTTCTAAAAGCATATACATTGTCTAAAAAGGATGTATAGACAATAGTTTTGTTTTTGACATAGGTTGTATGAGTTTCCTTTTCACAAAGGTTAGTTGTTAAAAAGCAATGTTTTAGTGTTAAAGAGTTAATACTTTTTTTATGTATTGAAAGTATTGTGTGATACACAATATAACAAGCATTCCAATAAGTGACCTCATTGCTTAAAAGCAGCTTAGACAATAGTTTTTTATATCCATACAACAGTAGGTTACATTATAAAATGAACATGCCAAGAATTAGAAAACCAATCCATCATTCCATTACAAACTACTATCATCCATTACCAGCAACCAACCAATTCATCCAAACAACTAGTTCACCATTACAAGCAACCAACCAATTCATGCAAACAACAAATTCACCGTTACAAGCAACTAACATTAAGTTCCAACCAACGATTAACATTCACAAAATAAGACTATGTTCAAGAGGCGGACACCAAAATATTTTTGGATGAACATATCTAGACCAGGAGATGGACAAATATTCACTTAAGTTCATACTATTTGCGCCAAATCTTATTATTTACACAACACCGCTTTCAGAAAAGACTTGTCTGATTCAATTTACTACACAACAGTTTTTCACCCGTTGTAGTGATGTTGATCATACAATACTCGTTTTTAGGGTGAAATAAAACCGTTGTATGAAAATTTTAGCCAACGCTTTTTTCTTCAAGCGTTGTATGATCAGTGTTGTCTGATTCAGTTTTTCTTGTAGTGTTCTTTAATCATAAATTTTAAATACAATTTAATCAAACATAAGTATAAACCTTTTTTTTTGTAGTTAAACTAGTCATAATATAAAACATAATTAAAAAAAAAACTCATCCCAGGACAGTAAAATACAAACCAACACAACATAATAAAATTTACAGGTTCTATAGATTCCCTTGCACTTGAGGATGCTTCCTAGCTGAACTTGATCATCTTTAATCTCAGTTGGATCCTTAGCTCTTCTTTAAAAAAACCAAAAAATCTCATTTTCCTCTTCCTTATTAGATCTTTTAAGCCATTGCCACCATTGGTAATTGGCTTCTTCTTCAAGATTAAAGGAAGCCAATGACAGTTTTTGTAATTTTATAGTGGCATGTTAGTAAAAGAATTGTTTCACCCTTGTCAACCATTCGGTCGGATAATCTCCAGAAAAGCGAGGAAACTCTATCTTCGCTAGGTTCGAAGTGAATTATGGCCTTCCTTCGTCACTACTATGGTGCTACGAAAACACCAAGTAGTTGGGTTAGTATGTAGACCAAAATTACTAGTTGTGGAATTAGTTTTGTCGGTGTGCAATATTTTAGAAATTTTGTTGATTATTGTTTTTATTTGAGAGAATTTTTACCCACAACAACCTCCATGTGAGTCATATTAACCTGAATGCTTCCCAGTCCAGATTCAAGAATTTTTTTCGTTTCTTAGTTAGGTGTTATAGCTCTGACCAATGATAGGTCCCAATTAAAGCTATTATAAAATGAAGATAGATATTATGTTAGGGTGCAAATGAACCACATACTACAAGAAAAACTGAATCAGACAACACCAATCAGACAACACTTGAAGAAAAAAGCGTTGGCTAAAATTTTCATACAATGGTTTGAAAGCGAATCAGACAAGTCTTTTTTGAAAGCGGTGTTGTATAAATAATAAGATTTGAGCTTTACAACAATGGTTTAATACCATTGTCTAATTAATCGAATCAAAAAAGTCTTTTTGAAAGCGGTGTTGTGCAAATTAGAAGATTTGTACAACAGTTTTCAAATGTATTGTCTAAAGATGCTCGAGACAATATTGCGATTAACTGTTGTTAAAATCAAACAAGTGTTTTTTCTTTGTTTCATGTGAGAGCGTTTCAGACAAGGTTGTTCTGTAGTGTTTTTTGAATGTCACCCATCATACAAGTATTTTTCTTATGTTGTATGTTTATCTTTTAGACATGACTCTTGTTACTAAAACCGTTGTCTAACTCACTGTATTGGAAAAAACAATTAACAGAAAGAAAGCAAACTTGCCAAAACAAAGGCATATCTATATCATTATACTTGTTTGTATCTTTTCATTCCTGTACATATAATATTATTTCTACCAAAAACCAACAATCACCACATCAAAATTGCATGAAAGGTAAAGCAAGACCAAAATCTTAACAAGATACACTAAAACTATAAGGCAAAACTTATCTAATGAGTAACCATTCAAATCATTTATAAGGCAAACCCTCGTTTGCAACCATTCTACAATAGGCAACATAAAACTATTTTATATGTCAAAAATTTGAAACCAATCACAAGGCAAAATACTCCTATTTAAATACCAATCAAGTGGACTAATAATTCTTAAGAAATCAACAACCATGTTCATGGCCACCATGAGATGTGAATTCCTCCCCGCACTGAATTATAGAATAAAAACTCCAGTGGAAAGTCCCTGTAAGAGAACAAACAAATAATCAATACATAAAACAACAAAGAGTGCAGGGCTGATAGGACTACGTGTACACGCCCTCTCACGCACACATTTGTTGATTGAAATAAATAACATAAAAACACTTACAATAACAAGAACGGTCATGGATTCATTCGTCCATCTGCTCTCCTCCAACAGGTGACAAAAAACAACCCCAGGAGAGAAACCCCAATAAGTACATATATCTTGAAAAAGGTAGGTCATTGGGTAGTTGTTACCTTCATTACATTAACCCCAATAACTTCTCCATTGATACTGACAAGTGCTCCACCATAATTGCCTTGTAGCCATATGGTTTCTATTTACAAAAGAACAATAGAAATTTAAACTAGCATATTAAATTTACTAGATTAAAGGCACTCCAAACTTACAACAAACCATGCTACCAGCAAAAGTACATTTATCATAGCTCAAACATCAAAATTAGAGCAGCATGCTACCATGAACGAACTGTAAGAAAAATGTACTAAGAAATAAACTAAGCATAAATATCGGCTAGATACACAAAAAATAAGCTAAACACGATTTGAACATGATATATTTAACAAAAGTAAACAAGTATTTTGTTAGGCCGAATACACAATATAATCAAGTATGTATGAGAATAACAATCAAGAACACTTTTTATAAATCAACAAACTGTAATTATATTAACAGTTTCTCTCTTTATGATGTTAATGAATCACAAAGAGCTACTAGGTTACAAGAATAATATTTCAATAATCGCATCCCTTCTAGGGATAACCTATCTGTGTTTATATAGTACACAGTTACACAATCCTTATCTAATTGATACTCCTATAAATTAGCTATACAATTCATATCAATTAAGGATTGCTTCAGTCTTCTATTCCGTTTCCTTAGCTGTATCAATATATTCTGCTTCTTTCCATCTTCATAATATATTGCTTCTAGAATCTTTATCTTTGCACCGACAGCTAAGTCAACTATCACCACGTCAGATTTTATCAAACTCTGACTGGCTTCAATGTAAACTCTTCACGGCCAGTCAGACTTTATCAAACTCTGACTGGCTTCTAGATAAACTCTGATATGTACCTGGTACTTAAACACTGATGAACAAACGTCAACAATTATATCTAACAATCTCCCCCAACTTGTGCATAATAAAAAATGTACAAGTTAAACAGATAATTGATGATGTCAAAACATATAACAAATGCAGTGTTTAAAATATGTCAGAGTTTAATTTTAAAACAGAGTTTAAATTTAACTTAGAATAGAAAACATAAAAACTTACAGTCAGACTTTACTGAATTTCTTGGATATCAGGTACAGTCCTGATATAATCTGACAGTAACTTTCTCTCAGCTCGATCTAGTTCAGCAATCATATCCTTCTTCAGCTCCTTCAATTCTGGTTCATCTTCACCAATTTGATAAATGGCAGCCCTTAAAGAATAGATGCTGTTCTTGTTCATTTCATTGCCAAGTCTGATATAAAAAGCCTTATCAGACTCTAGATTGAACTCTAGAACTTTCTTATCTAGTGCAGTCCTGAATCTAGCACTATTTTTCTTCATTTCCACCAACTTTCCATGTGCATCTCTGTACTTAGGAATATAAGCACTGGAAACACTTCCTCCAAAAAGAACTTTCGATTTCATCATTCTGTCTTTTAAAACCAGAGCAGCATTATGAGTATTTCTATTTTTGATCTTCAGGAGATATAGAACATACTCTAGCTCTTCCCATAACTTCAGACGAATATCATCTTCTCCAATTCTGTAAACTCTGCCATCAGCCATAAAGTATAATAAAAACTCCTTCTTCAAGCCTCTGTGGTAAATCATCTAAACAGATTCTAGTTTATCAAGGTTTTCTTGAGTAACCCCAACACCAGGTTCTGCCAGTGATGTATGATCTAAAGGACTATTATTAACTCTTTTCTCTTTGTGGGAACCCAAACCAGATTTATCATAAGATTGTTTTCCAAGTACTGTTTTGGTTTGTAGAAAGTTCACCTGGCTAGGCTTCAGAGTTTCAGATAATGAGGATCTTTTGAAACCTTGGAGTGGTGAAGATAGCTGAGTTTGCACAACTTGAGCATTGTCAGAGGTTGGCACATCCTTAATAGTAACATCAACTTGAGCCTTGTCAGAGGTTGATTTAGCTTTCTTTTCCAGGTTAGGCTCTTCAATCATCATGCCTTTACCTTTATCAGAGTTTGAACCAATAGGCCTCCTTGAGTACTGTAAACTCTGATCAGAGTTTACATTCTCTTTGATAACAATTCCTCTTTCTTTTCTCCTCGGAGCCTTGATAACCTTCTGTTTGTAGATTCCAGCTTCAAGATTCTTCTTGTGTTCCTCAGCAAGCATTTGCTCTTCAGCTTGGATATCTTCAATTGTAACATCTTTTCCATGTTCTGCCATAAACACCTTAGCAGCAATTTCCTCATCTGTGGTTGGCTTATCAGAGATTATCAAACTTTTGAATTTTGAACCACTGGCAAGGTTTGCATTTCCCTTTCCAGAGTTTGATCTTCTATCAGAGTTTGATCTTCTTGGAAGTAGTCTTCTATCAG
Source organism: Heracleum sosnowskyi (assembly GCA_030848705.1). Lineage (NCBI taxonomy): Eukaryota > Viridiplantae > Streptophyta > Magnoliopsida > Apiales > Apiaceae > Heracleum > Heracleum sosnowskyi. The sequence continues at coordinate 24,827,150 of CM061237.1, forward strand.
AATTTAATCTTAAACTCGTTCCATCTCCTCCCTTGTTTCCACCATCATTACCATCATCCCTCCGTCTCAGAGTTTGAGTGTCTTTGCATTTGTCACTTGGTACACTCTCCCCCTTTTTGACATCATCAGAAAGAAGTACTGATGTCAACAACTCAATTGCATTAGAAATTGAAGTCAGTTGGGCAGACATAGCAGTCTGGTTGTCCTCAACTTTCCCAAGCCTCTTCTGAATTTCATCAGAGTCCTTAGCTTGCTTCTTGAACATGGAATTGTAGTAAGCTCTATCATTCTTCAGAGTAAGATCCCTCAGACCAACTTCATTCCTCAAAGCAGTGACTTCCTTATGAGACTCATCAAATCTGTTGTGGAGAGATTTAATTTGAATCACAGTAGCCTTTAGACTTGTAAGAATATCAGGATTTGAAATTGTCTTCACAGAATCACCAAGAAAATCAGCAGCCCTCTGTGCTGAAAAGATACAATCTGCAGCAGCCCATCTATTGTAGTACATATCTTGAAAATGCTCAGCCGTAGCTCGATTGACCTCTCTTAGCTCATCAGAGTTTGCTTGACTCTCAAATAACTCCTCTTGTGAATGATCAGAACTATCATCATCATTATCATTCTCTGCTGTATTCTCTGCAGCAGGTTCTGGAATCTCAGAGTTTGCAACAAACTCTGTTTCAACAGGAACAGACTCTGCCATAGCTTCAGTAAAATTCTCTACAGCAGCTTCAGTAGTTATCTGCTCAGCTTTATTAGTATCAGAGTTTGGAACAAACTCTGCTTCTATGGGAACATTCTCTGTTGCATCCTTGTCAGCAACATCAGGAATTGCAGCAACAGTTTCTGTAGCAGTAGCAGCTAAAGTCTGATCGACTTCCTCACCTTTCTCAAATTCAAAAGAAATTATTTCTGTGTGAGAAGCCATAGATTCTTCAATTTCAGCAGTATCTTGATCAGCTTCCAAACCCTCTGTGAAATGTTCAGAGTTTATAGAGATGTTTGCTTCCACTTCCATATGAAATCCTTGTGGCTCAAAAATCTCAGCCTCTGCTTCATTTGCAGCTTCCTCAACTACATCATCAGCCTTTGATGTAGGAGCTTCTATTTCAGCATTTACCATTTCAGGCATAGATGTTGCTTCAGCAACATTTTCCTCAAAAACTCTGTCCATATTGACAGCTTCAGCATTTACATTTGATGCACCAAAGAGATGTGCAGCCACCAATCTTCTTGTTCTCTGATGAAGAGTTTCATCATCAGTTTCACTCTCCTCATCAGCATTATCAGACTTTGCCCTGTTGGCCCTTCTTTTCTTTAATCTTTTCTTCTGAGGCATATCATCAGTATTTGATGCCCCAGCTTCAGTTTCTGAAGGCTTCACTCTTGCAGGTTTAGTACCAACATGCTTAGTCCTACCACCAGTCCGTGGTTGAACTGTAGAGGCTTCAGCATTTACCTGTTCTGATGGCTGTTGTGGTTGAGGTTGAGGGTTTAAGAACTGAAGCACTGTTTCAGGCAACAACAATTCACCAACACTAACCTTCTTTAAATCCTTATTAGTAAGGTCAGAGAATACCCTTTTGTGCAGTTTGAAAGAGGGAATTACGTCCTCCTCATCAATCTCAACATTTGGAACACAAGCAGAGAATAAAATTTGACAAAATCTAGAAAAATAGACTACATGCCTATTCTCTGTTAACTTTTCACCTATGTTCATCAAAACAAGTCTACCAAAATCATAATTACTGGCAAAGAGAAGTGAATACCCGATTTGCAGACTGTCGATTGGAATAGCATCCCAATTTGTACATTTCTTCCCGAACGCCCTTGTTATGCAATCGAAAAAGAAACTCCATTCCTTTCTCAAGAGCGGTCGCTTCAGTTGGCCTATCTTCGCCAAAGATCCAGTATACCCAATAGCTTGCATCATTCTCTGAAGATCAGTATCACCAACACTAATGGTGTACGCGTCAGACTCTGCAAAGCCCATTGATTCACGGACAGTTCCTGGAGTTATGACAAACTCTGTCTCCTGGAACTCAAAAACTATGGATGGGGTACCAGAATCACCACCATCATCATAGACACCAGTCTCCCAGAAAGCTTTGATCTGAGATCCATAAAGCTTTGCAGGCTCCACCAAGGCACGCCCAATTGCTGACTGAGCAAGAAAGTCTTGTATTATATGAAACGCCTCTGGTGCATTGACAGTGTTTAATGGGGCTGCATAATTATTAGGAACGAACTCTAACCCAGAAGAAACAAAAGCTGTAGAAGCCATTAGTACGAATTGAGAAGAAAAATCAAAGAAACTAATTCAAAAGCTTCGTAAGAGTTTGTGAGCAGGGAAGTGTTTGTGAATATGTGTGTGTGTAAATTGAAGTAAGATGTGAAAGGTTTAGACGTATGTGGGTGTATTGTATAAATATGAAATTAAAGAATTAAAAACTGAACAGTTTTTAATCATTAATACACAACTGTCTTACTCCTTTCATTATGTGAGTGGGACACGTGGCACACATGTAATGACGAACAGCTAATTATTTACAGTTTCCAATGCGCATGCGCAGTAAAAACAACAATAATTACCGCCTGTTACACTTTTCTAGGCAATTAACCTCTCTCCTCTGTTTAAAGCAAATTTGAACCGTTTGTACTCATACTCTTTCGTATTTCTAAACAATTTTCTAATCTCAAAATTATAAAATGTCTGAAACAAAGAAATCATTTTAATCATCAGAGATTAAAACAAAATTACCTCGGCGTATTTCTCACAATACATCAGTGTTTACCATTTGTCCTTCTTTGTCAATAAACTCTTTTCTCAAACTGTACAGGTGTGAATAATTGTGTGTGCAATAGCAGAGTTTACTGAATTTGAATATTTAGACCATCTCAAAGTGCATAAAATCCACAAACTTAAGTAGTAAAAACTGGTTGCCTAAACTCTCATGTAACACATAAAATCTGATTTTTATATCTAAACTCTGTATTTTGATATCCTTTCATTTGGATATATCTTTTATTCTTCACCCCCTTCATATATATATATATAATATATATATATATATATATATTATTTTTTTGTTTTAATTTTTCCAGTAATCAGTGGTTGGCACTAGTCACCAAAAATCAAAGATTTTAGCCCTTATTTCATACAATAAGTTCCTGGATCTTCCTAGGTACAACATGATCTCAAAGGAATTTGTGCTCTTTTTGGCATCTTTTGATTTGAGGGTGAATTATTTGCAATTTATAATCAGAGTTTAGACTTTTCATCAGTTAATGTGTTTAATTTATGAGAGAAAATGCAAACAGCTAATACAACTTCAGTGTATAGAATCAATAAACTAAGAGATGCTATAAATATAGAGACAGTATCATGTTGTGTTAACTTACTGCACATATTTGAGATCAGAATCTAAACAACTCTTAAGGATTCACAATTACTTACTGAGAATTATGTTTCATACAAATTTCTTCATTGGTCCATATGTTTCAGACAAAATTACAATCAGAGTATAGCATTAGACTGTAACTATCAGAGTATGACCAACACTTTATGACTAACAGGATTTAGCATCAAAGTTTACTTTCAGAGTTTATGACAGTGGTACTCATAACAGTTAATACATGCAAGGAATCATGAGCATTAAAAATCAAATATGTATAGTTTTTGAGTCTAACCCGTATCTCTAGTCAAAACCAGAGATCATTCCAAGTTCATTTACCAATCTTGTAAAAGTAGCTTCACTCAAAGGTTTGGTGAAGATATCTGCAAGTTGTTGGTCTGTAGACACAAAATGAAGCTCAATGTTTCCTTCTTCCACATGTTCTCTGATAAAATGATACCTTATGCTGATGTGCTTGGTCATGGAGTGTTGTACTGGATTTCCTGTCATAGCAATAGCACTTTGGTTATCACAGAAAATAGGTATTTTAGAGTACCTCAAACCATAATCCAGCAACTGATTTTTCATCCACAGAATCTGTGCACAATAGCTACCAGCAGCTATATACTCTGCTTCTGCTGTGGATGTGGAAATTGATTTCTGTTTCTTGCTGTACCAAGAAACCAATCTGTCACCTAAGAATTGACAGCTTCCACTTGTACTTTTTCTATCTACCTTACAGCCTGCAAAATCTGCATCAGAGTAACCAATTAACTTAAACTCTGATTCTCTAGGATACCACAAACCCAAGGTTATGGTTCCTTTGAGATATTTGAAAATCCTTTTTTACAGCTGTTAGATGAGGCTCTCTGGGATCTGCTTGAAATCTTGCACAAAGACATGTTGCATACATGATATCAGATCTACTTGCAGTAAGATACAGTAAAGACCCTATCATTCCTCTATAGTTTGTCATATCTACTGAGGCTCCTGTGTCTTTGTCTAGCTTTGTTGCAGTAGCCATGGGAGTTGTAGCAGATGAACTATCAAGCATACCAAATTTCTTGAGAAGATTTCTGGTATATTTTGCTTGATTGATAAAAATACCATCATCTGTTTGCTTGACCTGTAAGCCTAGAAAATAACTAAGCTCTCCCATCATGCTCATTTGGTACCTGGATTGCATAAGCTTTGCAAACTTCTTACAAAGTTTGTCATTAGTAGATCCAAAGATAATATCATCTACATAAATTTGAACTAAAAGCAAATCATCACCAGAATTGAAATAAAACAAGGTTTTATCAATTGTACCTCTTGTGAACCCACTTTCTAAAAGAAATTGAGCAAGAGTTTCATACCATGCTCTTGGTGCTTGCTTTAGTCCATATAATGCCTTGTCAAGCCTGTAGACATAATCTGGATGCTTGGGATCTACAAATCCTGGTGGTTGTTCAACAAACACTTCTTCTTCAAGCTTCCCATTGAGAAAAGCACTTTTCACATCCATCTGAAAGACTTTAAACTTCTTGTGTGCAGCATAGGCCAGAAAAATTCTTATGGCTTCCAATCTTGCAACTGGAGCAAAGGTTTCATCATAATCAATTCCTTCCTGTTGTGAATAACCTTTAGCCACAAGTCTAGCCTTGTTTCTTGTAATCACACCTTCACTGTCAGTCTTGTTTCTGAAAACCCACTTTGTACCTACAATTGATCTATTCTTTGGTCTAGGTACAAGTGTCCAGACTTCATTTCTTTCAAATTCATTTAACTCTTCTTGCATTGCTGTAATCCAATTAGCATCTTGAAGAGCTTCCTCCACCTTCTTTGGTTCTGTTTGAGACAAGAAAGCATGATACAGACACTCATTATTTGTTGCACTTCTAGTTCTCACACTAGCATCAGGATCTCCAATTATGAGATCAGGTGTGTGTGCCTGTTTCCACTTTCTTGCTTTTGGTAAGTGGTTTCTTGCATCATTATTGAATCCTCCCCCTTGATCCATGCTCTCCTGATTCATATGTTGACTTTCTGCAGCATCTGAGGCTCCCCCTGAATTGGATGGCTCAGAGTTTGAACTGTCAGAGTTTGAATCAGTTTCCTCAACTGACTCATTTTCTGTGTCTTGTTGAGCTTCTTCACGCTCCCCCTCAACTGGTTCTCTATGTTGTTCAATTTGAGAATTTTCTGTTTCTCCAGTATTTACCAGTAGAGGTTCAGAGTATGCTTCGTCAGAGTTTATCAGAACTGCTTCATCAGAGTTTGTCGGTACTGCTTCATCAGAGTTTACATCATCAGAAAATAAACCTTCATTTTCAAAGCACAGTTGATCATGTTCAATTTCATCTTCAAGTCCAGTTATTTTCTTGTCATCAAATGACACATGTATGGATTCCATGATCACTTTAGTTCTCAGATTGTAAACTCTGAATGCTTTTGTTGATAATGGATAGCCAACAAAGATTCCTTCATCAGCTTTTAACTCGAACTTAGTCAACTGTTCAGGATGAGTCTTCAACACAAAGCATTTGCATCCAAATATATGAAAATATTTCAAATTTGGCTTCTTATTTTTCACCATCTCATATGGTGTTTTCCCATGCTTGTTAATCAGTGTAGCATTTTGAGTAAAACAAGCAGTTTGAACAGCTTCTGCCCAGAAATAAGTTGGTAATTTTGCTTCATCAAGCATAGTTCTGGCAGCTTCGATTAGAGTTCTGTTCTTTCTTTCAACTACACCATTCTGCTGTGGAGTTCCAGGTGCAGAAAACTCTTGTTTCACTCCTCTTTCCTTGCAGAAAGCTTCCATGATTGAGTTTCTGAATTCAGTTCCATTATCACTTCTTATAATTTTCACTTTGTGCTGTGATCCTTTGTCCAGTAGGTTTACATGATCCATCAGAGTTTGAGCAGTTTCATCCTTCTTTGATAAGAAATACACCCATGTATATCTAGTATATTCATCAACAATTACTAGAGCATATTTCTTTCTGCCCATAGACATCACATTCACTGGTCCAAAGAGATCAACATGTAGAAGATGATAAGGTTCCACTACTGAAGATTCAGATTTGCTCTTGAAAGATGACTTCCTTTGCTTGGCCTTTTGACAAGAATCACACAGACCATCTAAGCTTAGTATTGACTTTGGAAGTCCCCTTACAAGATCTTTTCGTATAAGTTCATTGATGTTGTTCAAGTTTAGATGAGAGAGCTTCTTATGCCATTTCCAACTCTCTTCATTTGACATTCTTGCAGACAGACACACTGTTTTTCCATCAGAGTTTGTTACCAAACTTGCTTCATAAATATTGTTGCGCCTGTTTCCAACTAGAACAACTTTTCCAGTAGATTTACTGATAACTTCACAGTATTCAGTATGAAAATCTACATGGTTTCCTCTGTCACAGATTTGACTCACAGATAGCAGATTATGCTTGAGTCCTGAGACTAGAGCTACATCTGTGATGATGACACTTCCAAGATTAATATTGCCATATCCCAGAGTGTGTCCTATGTTGCCATCTCCATAGGAAACCTTTGGGCCAGCCTTCTCCTCAAAGTCTGATAGCAGGGCTTTATTTCCAGTCATATGTCTTGAGCATCCACTGTCCAAGATAAGTGTGCTCTCTTTTATACCCTTATTTTCAGATGATTCAGTCTCATCTTTAACAGTTGCCATAAGAGCATAATTTACTCCATCATCAGAGTCTGAAGTATCTGCCCAGTCTTTGCCTTTAGAGATGAGTGCTTTTTCAGATTTGCCTTTCTTGCACTCCGGGGCATAGTGACCCATCTCCTTACACTTGTAGCACTGGATTTCAGATTTATCCTTCTTGCCAGACTTGGTCTCCCTTCCATCAGACTTTCTAAAACTTTTCCTTTCAGAGTTTGAATCTTTCCTTGAGAATCTCTTTCCTTTCTTGAAGTTCTTGAATCCCATCTTCTTGAAGGTTTTCACCATCAATGTAGCCATTTGCATCATCTGTTCTTCATCATCCTTAGAGTCAGAAGCTTCATCAGAGTTTGAGTCATCATCAGAGTTTGATGACTCACTTTCAGATTTAATGACTAAAGCCTTTCCCTTGGCTTTCTTCCTTGATGATTCCTTCTTGATGGGCTTCTCCTCAACTTTGAGAGCAACAGATTTTGTCTTCTTGCTTGATCTTCTGTTTCTTTGTTCTATTTCCAATTCATGAGTTTTCAGTAACCCATAAATCTCATCAAGTTCAGTTTCAGCAAGTTCGTAATTATCTCTTATAGTTGTTGTCTTCAAATCCCATCTTTCAGGTAAAGATAAAAGAAATTTGAGATTTGATTCTTCAAGATCATATTCTTTATCAACTATAGATAAATCATTCAGCAGTTTACAGAATCTGTCATATGTCTCAGTCAAGGTTTCATTGGCTCTTGAATCAAAGTGCTCATACTCCTGAGTGAGTATTGTTTTCCTGTTCTTCTTTATAGCAGTGGTTCCTTGACACCTGACTTCCAAAGCATCCCAGATTTCTTTTGCAGTTTTACAACCAATTACTCTGTTAGACATAACATTATCTAAAGCACTGTGGAGAAGATGTCTAACCTTTGCATCTTTTGCAATTGATGAGATGTCCTCAGGAGTCATATCTTTCTTTTCCTTTGGAACAGTCTTTTGTTCTTGACCATCAACAACAGGAGACAATTTAGTCAGCATATGAGGACCATCATAGATTCTGTCAAGATATTCTGGATCTGTAGCCTCCAGAAACATGGTCATCTTCACCTTCCAAATTGGATACTCCACTGGCCTGAGAATTGGAACCCTGATTGTTTCATATCGACTCACAGAATTAGGTTTAACCTGTTCAACCTTGGGAGGAGATTGATTTTCTTCAGACATGATTATTACTGTGTTTGAATCGTAAAACTGTATATATTAAACAGCCTAGGCTCTGATACCAATTGTTAGGCCGAATACACAATATAATCAAGTATGTATGAGAATAACAATCAAGAACACTTTTTATAAATCAACAAACTGTAATTATATTAATAGTTTCTCTCTTTATGATGTTAATGAATCACAAAGAGCTACTAGGTTACAAGAATAATATTTCAATAATCGCATCCCTTCTAGGGATAACCTATATGTGTTTATATAGTACACAGTTACACAATCCTTATCTAATTGATACTCATATAAATTAGCTATACAATTCATATCAATTAAGGATTGCTTCAGTCTTCTATTCCATTTCCTTAGCTGTATCAATATATTCTGCTTTTTTCCATCTTCAGAATATATTGCTTCTAGAATCTTTATCTTTGCACCGACAGCTAAGTCAACTATCACCACGTCAGACTTTATCAAACTCTGACTGGCTTCAATGTAAACTCTTCACCCAGTCAGACTTTATCAAACTCTGACTGGCTTCTAGATAAACTCTGATATGTACCTGGTACTTAAACACTGATGAACAAACGTCAGCAATTATATCTAACATATTTTAAAAAAGCAAAACATAAAAGTACAAATCAAAGCAGCCTACCCAATTTTTTAACAAACCAAATAGAGCAATTGAAAAACATATATATCGACAAACAAATACACGCATTAGGTAGATAACTAACCTAATTAGAGTAGTTAAAAGACATTCAAATCCAATCGAAACAATTACAAACAAACCCATTTATAACATACCTAATCGAAATTTAAAAATGAACCAAGATCGCAAATCGTTGAACAAATAAAGCAAACAGATGCATTAGGTAGACTTGTACTTACTAATTGATGAACAAATCAAGTACAAATTGAACTAGGGTTTTGAGTGAAGAACAAATCAATCTTCTTGTCAATTTGACAAGTACAAATTGAACTAGTGTTTTTGGATTGTGCTGGTCTTGTTTTTGTGTGAGTAAGCTGTGTGTATATGTTTGGTGTTATGTTTGAAAAGAGGTAATGAAAATAAGGTAAGGGGAAATGAAAAAAAATACTAAGGGGGAAACCTAATTTTGGTAGGGAAGGGGAAATTTAAGTTAAAAGTGAGGGAAGTTTAAGTTAGAAAAATGAGACGGGCAAATTTTAAAAAACGGTCGACTAGTGATTTGAAAGGATTGATGTTTCGATTTTTTTAAAAATATTTATTGATGATATAACCATATGGATATCAAGATCTATGTATTTTAATGATATCACAAAATTATTAGAAAAAAATAAATTTATTTAGTTTGAGATCTTGAAAGTCAACTAGTGATTTGACTAGTACTTCTAACTAGTGTTTCGTCCCGGAATGATGTTTTGATTTTTTAAAAAATATTTATCGATGATCCAACCATATGGATATCAAGATATATGTATTTGAATGATATTACAAAATATTTAGAAAAAAAATTATTTGGTTTGAGATCTTAACGGTCAACTAGTGACTTGACTAGTACTTCTAACTAATATTTCGTCCCAGATTGATGTTACAAAATTTTTAAAAATGTTTATCGATGATCCAACCGTATGAATATCAAGATATGTGTATTTTAATGATATTACAAAATATTTAGAAAACAAATAAATTTATTTGGTTTGAGATCTTGACGGTCGAACTAGTGATTTGAGTAGTACTTCTAACTAGTTTTTCGTCCTGGAATGATGTTTCGATTTTTTAAAAAATATTTATCGACGATCCAACCATATGGATATCAAGATATATGTATTTTAATGATATTACAAAAGATTTAGAAAAAAAATTATTTGGTTTGAGATCTTAACGGTCAACTAGTGATTTGACTAGTACTTCTAACTAATATTTCGTCCCAAATTGATGTTTCAAATTTTTTAAAAATGTTTATCGATGATCCAACCGTATAAATATCAAGATCTATGTATTTTAATGATATTACAAAATATTTAGAAAAAAAAATAAATTTATTTGGTTTGAGATCTTGACGGTCGAACTAGTGATTTGACAAGTACTTCTAACTAGTGTTTCGTCCCGGATTGATGTTTTGATTTTTTTTAAAAAATATTTATCAACGATCCAACCATATAGATATCAAGATATAAGTATTTTAATGATATTACAATAATTTCAGAGAAAAAAAAATTATTTGGTTTGAGATCTTAACGGTCAAGTAGTGATTTGACTAGTACTTCTAACTAGTGTTTCGTCCCGGATTGATGCTTCAATTTTTAAAAAAATATTTATCGATGATCCAACCGTATGGATATCAAGATCTATGTATTTTAATTATATTACAAAATTTTCATAAAAAAATAAACCCATTTGGATTTAGGTTTTAATAGTCAACTACTGATTTGACCAATACGCACGTATGTTTTATTTATTCGATTTTATAAAAGGATCAAACAATGGTTTTTGTTTAATAAAGTGTTGTAAGTTGTAAGTTGTAAGATGTAACAATGTTTTTGTTCCAAAAACTGTTGTATGATATACACAAGTGTTTTTGTTTTGATCCAACCGTTGTTGGATAATCTTTGTAACAATTGTTTATTTTATTAAATCTGAAGGAATTTACGGATGAGCGGAAGCGTGATATAACATTTATTCCGTAAAAACCATGTATCGCACATATAGAAAAATATATAAAATCTAGAGCGAGGGGAATCGTAACCATACCTTGCGAATCGAAGCTTTAAAATCGATGGTTTCAAGCAGTTGCTCCTCAAAGTGTGAAGCACTCTACCGGTATCCACCAAGAATTTTCCTTCGATGAATTCTTCAAAAAATCTTTAAGACTTTTTAGAGATAAAAAGAGAGAGAGAGAGATGGAGGCTAGCTCCTTTTTCTAGGTTTTTCACAAAAACAAGATTATCTTTAGAACGAACTATCTCATTCTATTTATAGGACTTTCCTACGGTTTATTAATAATATATCTATATATCTATATATATATATATACATTAACCCCACATTTCTAAAATTCTTTAATAATGATTAAAACTATTTTAATCATTATTTCTTTTTCTAAACTATTCAGAAAATAATTCTTCCTCTCTCATAATTTAAATCTTTTCATCAAAGAAAATATTCTTTTATGGTGTGACCCTGTAGGTTCAATATTAAGCCGGTAGTAGAAATAAATAATAATAAAATTTTTATTTATTATTTATACGAATTCTAATAATTCATTAAATATAATTAACTGATTAATTATATTTATTCTACATCGTGAGTGATGCTTCTCAACATATCGCGACTATCCGGATAATATGAATTCACTGCTTAGAATACCAAGAACCTGTTTAGTGACTAGTTACAGTACAATCAATTCCTTCTTCCCTACAATGTCCCGATTAAATACAAGGCATGGATCTCGTGTCAAGCCTATTTAATTTAATCATATGTTTTCCTATTCACTATGCCTAGTTCCGATTAATGCAAATTAGAAACTTCTTTCTAATTTCATTCACTCTGGCCAGAAATTCCTGAACTAGCATAAATGGAATAACATAGGACATTCTCTTCCTTCACTGGAAGGGGCACATCCTTTATTGATCATTCACTATCTTCGTGCACAAATTCCTATACCCAGAAGAGCACTAATTATTGTCCCTCGAGACTAAGAGCTAAACCAAAGTATAGTTCAGTGTACCCAAGATGACTATGATATATGTAACGACGCTAAATTTTTAAATTACAACTATTTCTTTTATATGCCAAACTGTTAGAATAAAATAAATGTCTTATTCCAGTTTGATGCGTTTTCTGCTAAAGATATGTTAGATCCGTCAATCATGCGAGTCAATTAAGTGCTTATGTGCTAAATTTGTAGGTGTGTGTAAATGATTTAAATTTTCGTCGACAAGTATTTGTTTAATTATTATTTAAATTGTCTACAAATATTTTAGACAATTTCCTTGGTATTGAAAATCTTATTAATTTAATATTTCAAATTAGATTTGATAATTATATTTTTAGTAATTATTTAATTATTCTGTAAATTATCAAATACAGATTTGGGAATTTTATTTAAAATGTCCATAATAAAATTTATAATTTATTTGATTTTAAAATTTTTGATATTTTATGTAGTTTAAAATTTCTCGTAAATTAGAATATTACTTGTATTATTATCAAAATATTTCAGTAATTAAACGAACCTTATAGTTTTTAAAGATACAGTTCCCAGCTTAATATATATATAGTCTCTTTTATACATTAAAATTTTTTCCTTATCCATTCCTTCTATCACCCCCCCCCCCCGAGTACGTTTCTCTCTATCTCTCAATTATCTCTCTTTCTCTTTTAATCCCTCATCTTCTTTCTTTGATTTCTTTCTTTCTGCTAATAAAATTGTGAGTTCTTATGTTCAAAACAATCCTCACTCAGAGCTCTATACAACCATATAATTTGTATAGAGTTTTGGGGAAATCGGAAAAACAGAGTCTGATTTGGGGATTATATTAGGGTTTAATTGGGGGTTTTCTGGGGTTACGATTCTTGTGTGTTTTGAGGTTTAATTGATGATATTCAGTACTTGCATATTCTTGTTTTGATTTCTTGTTGAAGTTGTAACTGTTAACTTGAAGTTTCGAACTATAGTGAATTGTTAACAAATAAAGTGACCTCCGATTATTTGTTTTGATGTTTAATACCTGTTATGTGATGTTTATATGCAGTGGTATGAGAAACTCTAGATGATATGGCTTGAGTTCGTTTTTACTGAAGTTTCTATTGTTCAGATTAGAGTTTTGTGAATAACTATGGATATGTGTTTGTATAGTTGTGTTTTTAATCGAGTTTAGAGTATAAATTGAATATTATGTTAGCTTTGAGTAAAATTCTGTTGGTGCTCCGTTTTGGGTAGTCCCCGGTGTTCCGGTGGGTCTGTTCATCTGAAAATCTTATGATTCTGAGGTTATTTCGGTTTAAGTTAGTAAAGCGCAGTAGTATGTATGTGATTAATTGAGTATAATGATGTAACTGACTTTGTGTTTGATCAGAAAAGCGGTTGAGATCCTACCGGCCATACATCTGTTCATTCTGCTGTTCCTGTGAGGCAGCCATCTCCCCATAGTGATTGGCCTCCATGGCCTACTCCTGCTGTTCATTCTTCTTCTGTTCCTCGAGGTCTACCCCGTTCTGATTCAGTTCCTACTAGCCCTCCAGCTTTATCTCCAGGGCATTCTGATGCATCTGCTACTTCTCAACTCCAGTCCCGAGCTCCTGTTCCCTACCCTATCTATAACCAGCTGAGGTTGGAGGCGGAGTTCTTGCAGGGGCAGCTTAAGCTGCTTAGGCAGGAATTGGATAGTAAGGCTTCAGCACCTGGAACTTCTACACCTAGCACTTTCGCACCACCAGAGGGAGGCGAGGATTAGGGTGAGAGGACTTCAGAGGGTGTGAATTGGCATGTTGTTTGATAGTGAGTATGTGGTAGTGGGCCACTAGTAGGTCCCTATTCTAGATGGTGTTTTGGGGTTGTAGCATAGTGAGTCCATCTAGTAGTAGTTCTTTGCACTTGTTGTAGCACTCTTTCTCGTTTGTTGTTTCGGGATTCAGTCGTTTGATGTTCATGTATGTTTGACTCTATTGGTATCTTTATGATGCCATCCTTATCAGTGTGATCTTTTCTTTTAGTATTCTATTATTAGTATATTGTTTAGACGGTTGATATATTGTTCATACAACATCTAAGCATATTTAATTGCATATATCACGTTAGATCTCCTTGTTGGAAGTGCAGAGATTCATGTAAGTAACAAACAACTGGATAGTAGTAACGGATGATATCTTAAAATTTTCAAATCTTCATATTTTACACATCATTTTTCAAAATGTACCGGTACACATAAAAGATTTGTGCATGCAAATTTAAGATATTCTCCTGTTACATAAGTCATTTCTAAATTTAGATACTAAGAAAGTTGTTTGTGAATTATCAGAATCATGCCTCCACGAAGAGATACGACCACCCAATCCGGGGATAATGATAATGACGGGAACCAGCAGAATCGGGATTCCCCTATGTTGAACCAGATGTTTCAATTCGTTCAGCAACAAAGCGCTAATATCGTGCAACAACAGCAGCAGCTTCAACAACAACAACAGCAGTTTCAGCAACAACAACAGCAACAACAATTTCAGCAACAACAGCAGCAGCAATTTCAACAACAACCAAATCCTCAAGCTCCGGCGATAACCTTATTTAAATCTTTTCAAGCGGTCAAACCTCCAGAATTCAAAGGAACGACAGACCCAGTAGTAGCACAAGCGTGGCTTAAGGAAATAGAGAAAGTTTTACTTTGGTTAGAGTTGGCGAGGAGCATAAAACATAATATGAAAGTTATTTCTTAAAAGATGACGCTAACTATTGGTGGGAGTCAACTAGAGCTTTGGAGGGAGTGGGAATGGTGCCTTGGGACAGGGTTGTTGAGTTATTTTTGGATAAGTACTGTCCAAGGTATATGTAGAACCAGATGGAACTAAAATTCTTTGAACTAAGGCAAGGTAATATGACAGTATCTGATTACGAAAAGAAGTTTTCTGAGTTGGCAAGGTTTGTATCTGAGTATGTAGACACAGATGAGAAGAGAGCTAAAAGGTTTCAACAAGGATTGCGACCAGGGGTACGTTCAAGGGTGGATGTGTTTGAATTAACAACTTATGCTGGGGTAGTGAAAAAGGCAATGATAATTGAAGGTGAAAGTGATCAGTTTCATAAGGAAAAGGAGAAGGATAATAAGAAAAGAAAAGCCGAAACCATGGAGAGTGGTCAAGGATCAGGGAACACCCAAAATCGTTTTAACAGACCAACTGGATTTCAACCAAATAGAAATACAAATTTTAGGAGGCCAGAGGTTAGGAATCCGAGTCAGAATCATAATCAGAATCGGGGAGGTCGTCAAGGTGGAGTTACGCAACCCAATGCGCAAAGACTGCAGATGCCAGATTGTAAGACATGCGGGAGAAAGCATACAGGAAGTTGCCAAATTTAATGTGATTTGTTTTAGGTGCAATCAGAAAGGACACTACACGAATGAATGTCATATAACACCAAAATGTCAAAGATGTGGTAAGACATGACATGTTTCTAAGGATTGTAGAACACGGATGGCAGCCATTAATGTGATGAGAGCAGCCGAACAACCAAGCGACAGGATGTTTAATATGAACCTAAGAGATGCGGTTAAGGACTCAGATGTGGTAGCAGGTACGCTTCCTATTAACTCAGTAGATGCTAAAGTGTTAATTGATTCTGGAGCTACAAAGTCTTTTATTTCCATTGAGTTAATGCGTAAGATTAGTTGTAATGTAGAACTATTAAAGGAACCCTTGGTAATAGAGACCGCTAGTCAAGAGAGAATTCATGTTACTCAGGTATGTTCTAAATGTGAAGTTAAGATCGTCGAACACCTTCTATACGCGAACTTGATGCCCTTTAAGTTAAGGGAATTCGATGTAATTTTAGGAATGGATTGGTTATCAAGTTATGACGCCCAGATAGATTGTAGAAATAAGAAAGTGACATTAAAGACCCGGGAAGGAAAGAAAATTGTGTTTAGGGGACAGAAACAAAATAAGAAGTTTTTAACAATCATGCAAACCAAAAAGTTATTACGACAGGGATGCCAGGCTTATTTAGCTTATGTAAAGGATACAGAGAAGGAGGTACCTAAGTTAGAAGAAATACCCATAATAAACGAGTTTCCAGATGTTTTTCCAGATGAGTTACCAGGATTACCACCTGACAGAGAAATAGAGTTTGCTATAGATTTGGCACCAGGTACAGAACCAGTTTCGAAAGCACCCTACCGTATGGCACCAGTTGAGATGAAAGAGGTAGCAACTCAGTTACAAGATCTTTTAGATAAAGGAGTTATAAGGCCGAGTATATCACCTTGGGGAGCACCAGTGTTGTTTGTAAAGAAAAAGGATGGGAGTATGAGGTTATGTATAGATTATAAGGAGTTGAATAAATTAACCATTAAGAATAGGTATCCATTGCCAAGGATTGATGATTTATTTGACCAGCTCAACGGCGCAAAGTATTTCTCTAAGATCGATTTAAGATCAGGATATCATCAGTTGAAGGTTAAACCCGAGGATGTATCAAAGCCAGCTTTTAGAACAAGATATAGACACTATGAGTTTTTAGTAATGGCATTTGGATTGACAAACGCACCAACAACATTTATGGATTTAATGAATAGGATGTTTAAGAGATATTTAGATAAATTTGTGATTGTATTCATTGATGATATTTTGATATATTCAAGAAGTGAGTTGGAACATGCTGAACATTTAAGGATAGCCTTGGAAATTTTGAGGAAAGAGAAGTTATACGCTAAATTTTCTAAGTGTGAATTTTGGTTAAGGGAAGTTCAATTTTTAGGTCATGTAGTAAGCAATGAAGGAATTAAAGTTGACCCAGCTAAGATTGAGGCAGTGTTAGATTGGGAAAGACCAAAGACACCGACAAAAGTTCGTAGTTTCATGGGTTTGGCGGGGTACTACCGTAGGTTTGTTAAGGATTTTTCTAAGATAGCTACACCGCTAACCAAACTTACCAGGAAGAATGAGAAGTTTGTATGGACTGACCAGTGTGAAGAAAGTTTTCAAGAATTGAAAAAGAGGTTAGTAACAGCTCCAGTATTAGCTTTACCAGATGATCAAGGGAATTTTGTGATTTACAGTGATGCGTCACAGAAAGGATTAGGATGTGTTTTGATGCAGCACGACAAGGTAATTGCTTACACTTCAAGACAGTTGAAAAACCATGAACAGAAATACCCAACACATGATCTAGAATTAGCAGCAATAGTGTTTGCACTTAAGATTTGGGGACACTACTTGTATGGAGAGAAATGTGAGATTTATACGGATCACAAGAGTTTGAAGTATATCTTCACCCAGAAGGAGTTAAATATGAGACAAAGACGATGGTTAGAGTTGATTAAGGATTATGATTGTTCTATTAACTATCACCCAGGAAAAGCCAATGTAGTAGCCGATGCCTTGAGCAGAAAGGAAAGATTGAATATGTTCACGATACCTGAAGAATTGTTTAGGGATTTAGAGAGATTGAAAATAGAAGTTCATGTACCAGGATGGTCGACTGAGAAACTGTATACTATGACGTTTGAACTAGAGTTACTTGAGAGAATAAAGAGATGCCAAGAAGATGTGATGAATCAAGATGTCAATCAGTTGACTGGAGAAGAGCTATGTAGCCAAAAGGATGATAAAGGAATATTAAGGTTTTCATCAAGAATTTGGATTCCTAATGTAGTTGAGTTGAAGAATGAAATTTTAAAGGATGCGCATAATTCAAACTATTCTATACACCCTGGGAGTACTAAGATGTATCAAGATTTGAAAGAATATTATTGGTGTCCAGACATGAAGAAGGAAATTGCAGAATGGGTTAGTAAGTGTTATACGTGTCAGAAAGTGAAAGCAGAACACCAAAGACCGAGTGGATTGTTGCAACCGTTAGAAATTCCTGAGTGGAAGTGAGAACAATTAGCTATGGATTTCGTGGTAGGATTACCGAGGACCAAATTGAACCACGATGCCATTTGGGTAATTATTGATAGATTAACCCAGTCAGCATATTTCCTACCAATCAATGAGAGATTTTCCCTAGACAAGTTGGTTAAACTATACTTGAAAGAAATAGTAACACGTCATGGAGTTCCAGTGTCTATTTTGTCCGATCGTGACCCAAGGTTTAATTCAAGATTTTGGAGACAGTTTCAAGAGAGTTTAGGAACTAGATTGAATATGAGTACCGCGTATCACCCACAGACTGACGGACAAAGTGAAAGAACCATTCAAACTATTGAAGATATGTTGAGGGTTTGTGCTTTGGATTTCGAGGGAAGTTGGGATGAACATTTACCTTTGGTAGAATTTTCATATAATAATAGTTATTATATTGGGATGAAGCTCTGTACGGAAGAAAGTGTAGATCGCCAGTATGTTGGGATGAGGTTGGTCAACGTAAGATATTGGGTCCAGAATTGGTTCAAAAGACGAAGGAAGTAATTGAGGTTATACGGGAAAGATTAGTGGCTACACAGAATCGACAGAGAAAATATGCTGATAGCCGACGTAAGGATACTGAGTTTGTAATTGGGGAACAAGTGTTGTTAAAGGTGTCACCGTGGAAGGGAATTGTAAGGTTTGGCAAGAAAGGAAAGCTCAGTCCTAGATTCATTGGACCTTTTGAGATTTTAAAACGAGTTGGTATAAAGTGGCTTACGAGATTGCGTTACCCCCGCACATGCAATGTGTTCATAATGTGTTTCATGTGTCATTACTTAAAAAGTACCATCCTGATACGAAACATGTTATCGAATACGAGCCAGTGGATATACAATCAGATTTATCTTATAAAGAGCAACCAATTCAAATTCTTGAACGTCCAGAGAAAGTATTGAGAAATAAGACGGTAATATTAGTTCGAGTCTTGTGGAGAAATCCTAAAGTTGAAGAATCAACTTGGGAACTTGAAAGCGAGATGCTGAGCAAGTTTCCTCACTTATTCGGTTAGTATGATTCTGGGGACAGAATCCTTTTAAGGGGGGAAGGATGTAACGACGCTAAATTTTTAAATTACAACTATTTCTTTTATATGCCAAACTGTTAGAATAAAATAAATGTCTTATTCCAGTTTGATGCGTTTTCTGCTAAAGATATGTTAGATCCGTCAATCATGCGAGTCAATTAAGTGCTTATGTGCTAAATTTGTAGGTGTGTAAATGATTTAAATTTTTGTCGACAAGTATTTGTTCAATTATTATTTAAATTGTCTACAAATATTTTAGACAATTTCCTTGGTATTGAAAATCTTATTAATTTAATATTTCAAATTAGATTTGATAATTAGATTTTTAGTAATTATTTAATTATTCTGTAAATTATCAAATACAGATTTGGGAATTTTATTTAAAATGTCCATAATAAAACTTTATAATTTATTTGATTTTAAAATTTTTGATATTTTATGTGGTTTAAAATTTCTCGTAAATTAGAATATTACTTGTATTATTATCAAAATATTTCAGTAATTAAACGAACCTTATAGTTTTTAAAGATACAGTTCCCAGCTTAATATATATATAGTCTCTTTTATACATTAAAATTTTTTCCTTATCCATTCCTTCTATCACCCCCCTAGTACGTTTCTCTCTATCTCTCAATTATCTCTCTTTCTCTTTTAATCCCTCATCTTCTTTCTTTGATTTCTTTCGTTTCTGCTAATAAAATTGTGAGTTCTTAGGTTCAAAACAATCTTCACTCAGAGCTCTATACAACCATATAATTTGTATCGAGTTTTGGGGAAATCGGAAAAACAGAGTCTGATTTGGGGATTATATTAGGGTTTAATTGGGGGTTTTCTGGGGTTACGATTCTTGTGTGTTTTGAGGTTTAATTGATGATATTCAGTACTTGCATATTCTTGTTTTGATTTCTTGTTGAAGTTGTACCTGTTAACTTGAAGTTTCGAACTAGAGTGAATTGTTAACAAATAAAGTGACCTCCGATTATTTGTTTTGATGTTTAATACCTGTTATGTGATGTTTATATGCAGTGGTATGAGAAACTCTAGATGATATGGCTTGAGTTCGTTTTTACTGAAGTTTCTGTTTTTCAGATTAGAGTTTTGTGAATAACTATGGATATGTGTTTGTATAGTTGTGTTTTTAATCGAGTTTAGAGTATAAATTGAATATTATGTTAGCTTTGAGTAAAATTCTGTTTGTGCTCCGTTTTGGGTAGTCCCCGGTGTTCCGGTGGGTCTGTTCATCTGAAAATCTTATGATTCTGAGGTTATTTCGGTTTAAGTTAGTAAAGCGCAGTAGTATGTATGTGATTAATTGAGTATAATGATGTAACTGACTTCGTGTTTGATCTGAAAAGCAATTGAGATTGATTATTGGGATTAATTGAATATGATTCCGTGTTATAAGTAGTTCATGTTATGTGATAGCTTGGTGGGATTGCTGGGATGACACTAAGTTAGTAGCACATTTCCGTCGTACGTTTTGGATTGTTTTGGTGATGAAAGGGTTGGACAGTCCCCGGAAGTCAGTGGACATGTTCATCCGATAATTTCTGTTTTGCATTGTTTTGACATAGTTAAATAATTGTTAGTAAGTTGACTGATGTAGTCGAGCATTGGAACCAGTTGCGTCTGTCATAGGAAAATTATGTGAAATTGAATCTCTGGTTATGTGGTTATGTTAATTGGCTGAAGGTTCAACAGAGTAAATATAAGGGAAGTGTGATCAGGAATTGTGGGTGACCAGAGTTCGGACAGCATGGCCTGATTACTTTCTGTTGTTCGGTTCGTTTGGTTTCATTAGGGGATTGTTTAGTTTATTTTGAGATAGTAAATTGAGTAGTATAAGTGGTATATATTAAGTGGTGATGATGTTAACAGTTAGATTAAATGAATTAACTGTATTAAGTGTTTCATATGAATGAGGTGATAATGCATTGTGTCGTACATTTGGATAAAGGTGTCTGACTTGACTTGTTTATACGTGTTAAGTTATATGTAAACCTGGTATAATAGCAGTGTATATATATACATACATATATATTCTCGAAAGGGTAGTTAGGAATTAGGATGTTGTCAATTATATTAGTTCGAGTAACTAATACGACAACTAATCTCGAGTTATATAGATATATTGTAGGACCGAGTACTAGCCAAGGCTTGGATAGACGTGCAGCGTAGATATTCCTGTTGGAATAATCTTAAACTTAGTTATTATTTAATTGTTTTGTTTTAAATAAATGTTGTATTCAGTCCGTTGTAGTGCGTAGGACTCAGTCATTTGGCTATTCAGATTTATCAGGAGTGTGGGTGTAGTGGAGATAAAATAGGAGTTTAGTAGCTGATTTCTAGCTACCAGTATGCTGTAGTTAGACGCTTATATATTCTGCATGTATTCAGACATTAAGAAGAGGAAAAATAGAATGTAAGTTTGTTTTCCCAGGTTATCCATACACTTACATAGTTTTAGTGATCATTATATCAGTTATTCTTTTCTACATTTGGTATCAGAGCGGGTGAGGTTGCTCCGCCACCGGCGGTGGTGAAGCCGCCGACGGTGGTGAAGCCACTGCTGGTGTACGTTCGAGTTATGGGTGGCTCTGCTGCAGAGAAGAAAGCTACTGCATGCAGTGGCATGAAGCGACGGCGGCTGGAAGATAAGCCAGGGGGCTGTGAGTCGTCGCGGAGGTAGTCGAGTTACAGGAGGAGATTGATGATGCTGTTGAACAAGCCGTCGCTAAGGTAGCGGAGGTGTTCGATTAGAGGCTCCAGAGAGTCAAAGAGTTTGTGGCCTGGCTGCTAGTCTGGTGTATTTGAAAAGGTGGGAGAGATTATCGTGTGCAGTATGGGATGCATATGGTGTTATCTTGCACTACCCACGTTGGATATTTGCTGTTGTCGTGGCCTTGTTTGGAGAGGTGCAGTGAGTTTCCGGGGTGACTATTATGTCCCTTTGTGGTTTCTTGTGTGTAGTTGGTGATTATGTGCACCATGGAGAGAAGTGCTCCAGTGAATTTGGTGTTGATGAGAAGTGCATCAACAAATTGGTGTTGATGAGAAGTGCATCAACAAATTGATGTTGATGAGAAGTGCATCAACAAATTGATGGTGGTGAGAAGTGCATCACAGATGAAGAGAAGTGCTTCATAAATTCTGTTAAGACAAGTTTAAGATTATGAGGGTGATTGTTGGAATAATCTTAAACTTAGTTATTATTTAATTTTTTTGTTTTAAATAAATGTTGTATTCAGTCCGTTGTAGTGCGTAGGACTCAGTCATTTGGTTGTTCAGATTTATCAGGAGTGTGGGTGTAGTGGAGATAAAATAGGAGTTTAGTAGCTGATTTCTAGCTACCAGTATGCTGTAGTTAGACGCTTATATATTCTGCATGTATTCAGACGTTAAGAAGAGGAAAAATAGAATGTAAGTTTGTTTTCCCAGGTTATCCATACACTTACATAGTTTTAGTGATCATTATATCAGTTATTCTTTTCTACAATTCCCTCTTGTTCAGTTACACCTTTCTTTCAGGCAAGTGACAATCCTTATTACGCATTTACAAATGTTTTGACTTGCATAAAGGCATGTTTTATCACATATTAATTTCTTTACAATTATTTTGAAAGCATGAATGTTATATTGTTACAAAGTAAAATGCTTTACTCTGATATATTTCATGGTAATTAGGCCCATTCCTTTGGAAATATACTTGTTAATGTAAAACAAGTTTGGAAATGAATTATGTATTGAGCAGGATACTAATGACCACAGGTTGATTTAAAAACTTGTGATAATATTTTTGGAAAGTAAAGTGGGGTTGGGAATGCGTAAGAGAACCCCTTGACACGCGGTTCCAGCTTGATATGAGCCATTGTTGATAAGTGCTCCCGGATCCAAATTGTTGTTATAAAAATCTTGTTATGAATATTGTGTGGAGGTTAAGTATGAATGATCATCATCTTAAAATGTGTCATTTGATACCCACTTTACACATTAAAAAGGGCCAATGTTGTGATTAAGTATTAAAAATGGTAATGAGTATTTATACTTTTACCAAGCTAATCATGTTATGATTTTGAAAACATAACTCACGTTTCATTTCTGTTTTTCCGAATTAACTATATGTATTAGATCAATTCTTTATAATTATGAAGCACTATTTCCTTCAATAATTATGCATTTCAGATTTGGTTCTTTTAAAGTTAACACTGTTTTATCAGAAAAATATTATTATGATTTCTTATTATGCGATTGTCATTTTCTAAGCTCTTTTGCTTACCCTTGCCTTGTTACCTAACCTTTCAGCTAGCTATCACTATGCCTCGTAGTGGCCGTGGTAGAGGCGGCTTGAGGCGGCTTGCCTGATAGGGACTTCGGGCATCTATTTTACTCTCCTCAGCAGGTAGCATCATTGATAGATGGTGTTAATTAGTTGTTATAAAATATGTAGTTGGGTAACTTTTAAAACAGGTTGACTTCTAATTTGCTAGTGATCTCTTATCGAGGTATTACTGGTAAATTCAGGTTGTGTAATATTTAATACAATAGTCTTGTTTCAACGCCAAAACTTGTAAAAGATTCTAGCTTGTGGGAGTGTCGTTATATATTGTTAATTATTATGTAGGCTTGTTTATATTTAGTGACACCGGGTTTCCGGGCAGTCACAATATACACAATGGATTTTTTTTATAAAATCATTAGCTAAATCGTGGTCTGTATCAAAATCGTTGATTTTTCTTTTATAAATTTTATTTGTTGTCCTTAATACATAAGTGTCACACACACACTTGATGCAATGTTATCATATGAATATCTTGAATATTTAATATTGTAAAATTGTAAAATTTAGTGTTTTATAAAACATATTCTGTTTACATACATTATTTTCAAGATTTTAAATGAAATACTGATGACCATAGAAAACTCCTTACAAAAATATAAATTTTATAATATATAAATTTTTTAATTTTTTAATATTTTAATTGCATAACAGTTTTCAAGTCTTCAACCGGTGTTCTTAGAACTTTTCTCCTTATTGATTATTAATCACTATAATATTTACATTTGAATAAGGATTAAGTAAAAATAATTACATGACATTTGAACGTAATCAATAAATCAACTAGGTCTCGTAAGGATTAAGTAAAAATAATTACATGACATTTGAACCTTTTAATAGGTGATTTATCTTTATCATTTCTTCTCAGCTTCCAGATATTCAGGGGTCTGGTATGTAGAAAGGAAAAAAGTACTTTGATTTTTCTGCAAAAACCTGCACAACAGAATATATGGTTAGGTACTAATAATTCTCAGCATTTTGACTACCATTGCTTGCACTAGGATCCTTTTTAAGTATTTGTAGGGTTCGTTTAACAATTGACCTACTAGTTGAAGTACTTGAATAAATATAGGGATATGAAACAATATTTTCTGCAATGCAGTTTGAAGGATTAAAACATACTTGAGCAAGCCAAGTATCTCACGTTGGAGCTTCATCCGTGTTTCTTCTTCAATCTTTACAGCATGTAACATCTCTGGTAACTTAACTATAATTGTAGAATGTAATCAAATTATTAAAATAGAATTTTGTGACATAAATATTGTAATTATTCTACCAGATGAAAACATAAACAAGTTTTGAAAAGACAGTAACATAAACTACATATATATTCAAGATAAATATCTCTAAGACTAGTCCAGCGTACCAAAGAGACGCAACAAATGTTCAGCTCCATAAGCTAGTGAAGGGGGGATGTTCTCTCCACTCAATGCTTCATATTGTTTGCGCTCGCTGTTGTACAGAAGTATTGCAGGCAGAGCTTTGTCAAAGTAACAACGAATCCCATTTAAGATTTCTTGTATTTCGTCACTCAACCTTTTACCAGAAAACATGTCAGAACATAGTACGACCACATCCACTTGAACAGGAAAACCCTTCATAAAACTACATTTCTAATTTAATGGTAAACAAAAAGTAAAAACATGTAATGATGTTCAGTTTTTCAGATGCGATGATAATTACTAAAGAATAGAATTCATTTCATTAAAGCTAGAAGAACGAGAGCTGTTTCTTTTAGAATTATTGAGCCTTTATATTTCACTCCCTAACAAGTACAAATTTATTCAGTTTTGCCAGATCCATTTAATCCAATGGGCGCAAAACATCTCCTAACATGAATGATAGATTTAAACGATTGTTTTTCCCCTCTACATATTACTTGTTAGTACCTTATAAGGTTTGCTTTGCCCTATTTGTTTTACACATGTTGTATTCTATATAGAAATATTTAAGTAATTAATTAGGTGATCTGACATCACTAATTTAAAAACATAGGGAACATGATAAATAGATTGTGAACTTACTTGTTATTCCTTTTCACCTTGAACGTAAAATACTTCTTCAGTATGTCATCAACATTTGGGGTACGAGGAAGCTTAACAAGCTGCAAGGCGTCACCAGACAAATCAGTAGCATAGTTAACATTTATCACAGAAGAGAATGTAAAAAATTACAACACAATTGCATTAAATAAATTGAAAAATTGCAGGAACAATGTGAACGACTGAAATACCTTGCCTAGATGAGTTACAAATTCACAATCATTCACAAGTTGTTTCTTTAGCATTCTTGGTAGTTCAATATTCATATTTTCCTCGGATAACAAGATTTCTAGGAAAATGCGCGGCACATGATAAACACAATGAGTTATAAGTTAAAGTTAAAGTTATAAGTTATAAGTTGGGAACTGGTAATATAGATTCCATCGTAATAAATGTATGAAACATAATATAGTTCTAACCATCTGATTGCTTTACTTTTCTCTTATGGCCAGACTTTGTGTTCTTCGCCAACTGATTATGAACATCCTCATCAGTAAATTTCATCAGTCGCTCAGTTCCCAGCCATTCATCCCATCTGCTTACAAGTAGTTAATTTTTAAAATGTTTGAGAATAGGAGCTATGTATTGCCAGTGACAAAAAGAAAAAGAAAAAAGAGCACAAATGAACAACAGAAAAACACAAATTAACACGAATCAATATTTTAAAATTCTGATCGTGCTCTTCCTCATGTATCTACTCACCTTTTATTCCAACCCTGCACATAATATAAAGAGACTAAGTCAATAAATTGTACTGATTTATGGTATTAATTTTCACACATATTAAGTCATTGCTTATTAAAAGAGATAAATAACAAAATACTCACAAGATAATGAACAAAATGTGTCCTCGTTGACATCCTAGATTCAACTTTCTGCACCTATAAAACCTCACAAAAAATATCAAAGATACAAACGCAGGAAAAGCCATTTTACTGTTAAAATGCATTATAACAAACCAAGGTTTAAAATTGAATAAACATACCTTGGCCTGATACCATTTGCCACCATAAAAAGCCCAAACTTTTTCACCTTCTTGATAAAGACTATTATCTGAGGAACAATTCATCAAATCAACCCCAGTGTTTGATCTTGGCATTTCCAGAGCACTTTCTTTACTTAAAACCTGCTAATACAAACGAGGCGCTATATATAAGAATGTTAAGTTGTTTGTTATGTTTGAGAGGATACATTGATGACGGGTGTTTATATAGTGAGATTTTATTGTGACCTAGTTGAAACTTGTCTCACTAGTGTCGCCTTTTTGGAAACGTCACGTCCTTTGTGAACGTATCTTTTGGATGGTTTAAAAAAACATTATTTTTATTTATTTTTTAAAAAAATGCTTTATTAAATTTTATTTTCTATAGAAGTGAATAGAATTAATTTTTTGGTTTGTTCTTCCCATTTCATACAAAATCTTATTTATGAGTTTATTAAAATACTTAAATACAAGAGTGTTTAATTTTTTGTTGGACTTTTTGAATGTTAGTTATTTTGAAATTGTTTTCAATATAAATGTTATGAATTTGTATTTGAGATGTATCATGGATTTTGGTATGAGTTTGATTTGTATACAAGTTAGTAGTTTGTTACTGTAATATTGCAAGGCTTCACTCCTTGTGCTAATTTTTCTATTAAAAACACTGTATATACCAGACAAACAACCCAAATAAAACACACTTGTCTGATTGGGACAATATTTTAAAACCTGTTTTATAATATATTAAACAATGATGTGATAAACACTTGTGTGAATTCTAATAAGACAATGGTATAATAAAAAGTTGTGTTAGCCTGAATTCTGATAAAATAAATAGTTTTGTAAAATAGTTGTAATCTTTAACAATAACATTCTCATTGTGGTCTTACCAAATCTAATAACACAATAGTCTTTAGAAACAGTTGTGTAATCTCCACAATAGACCATTATATTTTAACAATAACATTATCATTATGGTGGTACCAAATCTAATAACCCATACGATTGAGATAATTAATAAACGGACAGAAGAAGTCACAGAAAATAAAATGGAATCTCTAATGTTTTGGAGAGATACAACAAATTCATCAATGATCTCAATCTTCATGGAAAGTATTACACCATCAAGAAGGAGATAAACAATAACATTATCATTGTCGTCTTACCAAATCTAATAAAAAAATAGTATTTAGAAACAGTTGTGTAACCTCCACAGTAGACCATTATATTTTAACAATAACATTATCTTAACAATCACATTATATTGTGGTCGTACTAAATCAAATAACACAGTAGTCTCAGTTGTGTAATCTCCACAAATTTGAGTACTTTTTTACAACTATACACAAAATCATTGTACTTGATTAGATGACGGTGTTTGGAGAGAAAAAATAGACCACTATATTTTAATTTTGGACAATGTTTTTTGATCGTGTGATACTGTTTGTCAAGGTACTCATTTTTAATTTATAGCTTGTTACATAGTAGAAATTTGAAAGTCGATACGAATTAATGACACTCTCATTTTTTATAAATAGTGTTTATGGTGAGCCTACAATATATTTATATTTTAAGGTGGCACAAAAAATTTGAATTTACAATTTTATTTGTTTTAAGGAAAACAATTTCAAGTTATCTTGTTTTTGTTTGGATTATGAAAATTATTTTTCAAAATAATAATTTTTATTTGTTTATTTCACTTTTTGGAACATAATTTTCATATTTCCTCTGTTTTTTTAATATTAAGAAAAAGAAAAGTAAATTTTTTTTAAGGGGAAAAAATTCTTTGAAAAACACTACGCTGTATTGCCAAACTCTCTAAATCTGATATATATGTATAGATATAAGTGTGTTTGTAAAACAAGCAAAGCAAAGCAATAATATCCTCTGAACGTCTTAACTTTTATTCAACTCTAGAATGCAAAATAAATAGAAAATGCTTACAAAGTGGTTGCTAAAAAATAGCACCTAATCTCCTAAAAATACTCTGAAAGTACCGTTTATTTGTTCCACTCCTCCACACTCTGGAGACTAATTCAACCAAGCTAAACATGACTTAAAACAATACTTAAATAAAATAAATACATTTAGAATAAAACCAACATTCTCCCCTTTAATCTAAATGTCTGTCTGGATTTCTTTAACGCCTAACAGCAACCTCATTCGCTCGAACCTTGCTACTGGTAGTGCCTTTGTCAGCACATCAGCCCGTTGAAGGTCTGTCGAGATATTCTTCACCACGATGTCACCATTCTCCACGCATTCTCTAATAAAATGGTACCGAATATCGATATGTTTACTCCTCCCATGAAACACCGGATTTTTAGCCAAATCGATGGCAGAGAGGTTATCAATGTACAATACTACTGGTTCAATATATTTCCCAGTGATTTGTCCTACCATTTTCCTTAACCAAATGGCTTGACACGCAGCACCAGTTGCTGCCATGAACTCTGCTTCGCAAGAAGAAAGAGCCACACACCTTTGTTTCTGCGAAGCCCAAGTTACCAGTCCTTCATTCAGGTAGAAAACCATCCCTCCTGTGCTTCTTCGATCGTCGACGTGGCCTGCAAGATCACTGTCCGTGTAACCAGTTAATAGATCATTTCCACTACCCTTTGTATAGACTAACCCAAAGTCCAGAGTTCCCTTGACGTATCGTAAAATACGCTTTACAGCTAACTGATGCATCATCGTGGGCTTCTCCATATACCTACTCACAATCCCAACTGAATATGCTATATGAGGCCTTGTATGAACCAAATAACGCAGTCCTCCAATCATGCTTTTAAACTTTGTGGCATCCACTAATTTTCCTCCTTCATCTTTATCAATTTTCTCCTTGGGATCCATTGGGAATTTAGTAGGATTGCATTCCCACATTCCAGCCTTCTCCAATATTTTTTTCGCATAAGCAGCTTGATTCAGTTCGATTTTTCCTTCATTCTGTCGAACTTCCAAACCCAGATAGTACGACAATGCTCCCAGATTACTCATCTCAAACCTCTTATTCATTTGCCCCTTAAATTCTTCTATCATCGATGCCTTCGTTCCAGTCACGAGAAGATCATCTACGTAGACTCCGATTATCAGAAGTTCTTCTCCCACTCTTTTCGTGTACACTGCATGTTCGTAGGGACACCTCTTAAATCCAATCTCTTCAAGGTATTTACTCAATTTAGTATACCAAGCACGGGGTGCTTGTCGTAGCCCATATAGTGCTTTAATCAGTTTGTATACATAATGTTCCTTACCCTTCTTTACAAAGCCCTCAGGTTGCGTGACGTAGACTTCCTCTTGAATTTCCCCATTCAAGAAAGCTGACTTAACATCCAAATGGTGCACTTCCCACCCTTTTTTAGCAGCTAAGGCCAGCAGAATTCGAACTGTTTCAAGTCGTGCAACCGGTGCGAAAATTTCCTCGAAATCCCTGCCTTGTTTTTGAACGTAGCCTTTCGCCACAATTCTTGCTTTATGTTTAACAACCTTCCCATCCGTATCCTTTTTTAATTTAAAAACCCACTTTAATCCAATGGCCTTTTGTCCGGGAGGAAGTTCAGTTAGTTGCCAAGTGTTATTTCTCTCTACTGCTTCAATCTCACATTCCATGGCTTGTCTCCACTTGGACTCTGTTGCAGCCTGATCATAATTCGCAGGTTCTTCTGTTCCAACAAACATCAATTCATCATCTTCCAGAAATATCTCCTGCGTCTCATTATAAACTTCACTCAACGATCTAACTCTTCTTGGTTCGCTATCAGCATCCATATCTGGACTCATCGAAAATGACTGAGACTGTGCAGTTTCTGAGGAGAATTCTGAACTGGAGTGATCAGTCTGGGAATTCTGTGTCAGAGAATTGAATGACTCTTGTGAACCATTGCCGTTGCTTGCCTCGTCTATAACAATCCCAATTACTGTGAACGTTTCACTGTGCTCCCCTTCAGTCTCCTTCTCAGAACTCCGTGGCCACGATTCACTCTCAAGGAACACTACGTCTCTACTGACATGAAGTGACTTGCTACTTGGATCGTAAAGCCTGTAAGCTTTCGTTCCAGGTTCCTTTCCGAGGTTGATAACTGGTTTGCTTCGATCACTTAACTTGGTAGTGTGCACAGTCGGGAGTTTCATGTGGGCGAGACAGCCAAAAATTCTGATGTGTCCAAGATTTGGCTTTCTCCCTAACCACGCTTCGTACGGAGTCATACCAGATACAGCCCTCGTGGGTAAACGATTTAATACATAAATCGAATGTCGAATGGCCTCTCCCCAGAGTGTTAACGGCAACTGCTTTTCCTTCAAGAAACTCCTAGCCATTTCCACTATAGTTCTGTTTCTCCTCTCTACCACCCCATTTTGTTGGGGTGAGTATGGTGCCGTGAAGTGCCTAGTAATACCTTCCTCTTCGCAGTACAAGTTGAAAGCTTTGGACAGGAATTCTCCCCCCCTGTCTGTTCGGAAGATTCCCACTTTCCTTTCTTTTCCATCTTCTACCATTGCTCGAAATCTCTGAACAGTCTCGAATGCTTCGTCCTTGTTCTTCAATAAGTAGCCCCACATCACACGACTGTAGTCGTCCACTAACAAGAACATGTATTTATTTCCAGCAGCTGTAGGAGGAGAGAAAGGCCCACACAAGTCGCCATGAACAATTTCAAGCACCCGTTTAGCACTGTATGTGGCCTGGCTTGGAAATGATTTCCGAGTCTGTTTGGACATTAAACATCCTGTACAAACTTCGTTCCTGACCTTGATCTCAGGCATCCCAAGGACCATATCTGTAGTGCTCATCAAATTCATAGCATTAAAGTTTACATGCCCAAGTCGGGCATGCCACAACCAAGCACTCTCATCACATTTAGACAATAAGTATTTTGAATCACTATTTTCAATAATAATTTTATATAGTCGATTCATGGATCTTTTTACCTTCATAAGTAGCTTCTTCTCATTGTCGTAGACCCACAAAAATGCCCCGTTCAAAATGACCTTATTCCCTTCTTCTGAGAGTTGTCCGAGACTGATTATGTTGTTGCACAGCATGGGGATGTAGTACACATCTTTCAGAACCCTTTCCTCTCCATTCTTGCACTTCATAGCAATGGTTCCCTTTCCTTTTATGAGTACGGTTGATCCATCTCCAAACCTCACTTTTCCGTTCACAGCTTTGTCTAACTCCTTGAACTTAGATAATTGCTCCGTCATATGGTTGCTGGCCCCGTTGTCCAAGTACCACAGGTTTGAATTGATTTGGCCCTCTCCACTTTGGCTTAACTTGGGTGACACCTTATCTTCGTTGATCAACAATACTTTTCTGTCTTCTTCCTCTCGTTCCATTAACAGCAGGGCCGGCTCATCATCCTGCATCTGAGTCATGTTTACCTCCTCCTTGATCTCACGTTCTCGCCTCTGCTTCTTGCATTCAGCAGCGTAGTGGCCATACCCTTGACAGCTGAAACATTTTACTTTACTTTTGTCATATTTGTCACGACCTCCACGTCCATAATCTCTGTTTCGTGACCTCTATCCAGACGATCCATCTGTTCCTTTCCCTGTGCGTCTCAACCATTCTTCGCGTGTCAGGAGAAGTTTTCCTTCCTCCTTTTCTCTTTTTGCCCATTCCTCTTCAGTTAATAACAATTGGCTACCCTTGGATTCACCTTGACCTCGTAGACGCTCCTCATGCGCCTTCAACGAACCAACAGTTTCCTCTATGGTCATTGTTTCTAGGTCTCCGAATTGTTCAATTGTGGAGGCTATCTGCAGAAACTTACTAGGGACTGCACGCAGTAGCTTTTTGACAACGTATGCCTCCTTGACCTCACCCCCAAGAGCCCTGATATTTGTCACTAAACTGTTCAGTTTCATACAAAAATCATCGAGGGGCTCTGCTTCTTTCATACTCAGACCTTCAAACTCCGCCTTGAGGGTCTGTATTCTCGCCGTCTTCACTCGATCGGCTCCCAAACACATGGTCTTAACAGCGTCCCAAGCCTCCTTGGCAGTTTTCTTCTCAGCTACGGATAACAAGATATCTTCCGGAATCCCTTGATAAATCACAGCAAGGGCTATCTTGTCTGTTCGATCCTCAACTGCCGCCTCTGGGTCATCATTTTCTACAGCACTCCATACACCGTGTGCTTGCATATACACTTTCATTTTTAGTGCCCATGCTGTATAATTTCCTCTATTCAACATGGGGTAACTCAAACCAAACGTTCCTTCCTTTGTTTTGCTGGTTTCCATTGCAACAGGTTTTGGCATATATTTTGGCATTCACTGTAAAACCAGGCTCTGATACCAAGATATTGCCAAACTCTCTAAATCTGATATATATGTATAGATATAAGTGTGTTTGTAAAACAAGCAAAGCAAAGCAATAATATCCTCTGAACGTCTTAACTTTTATTCAACTCTAGAATGCAAAATAAATAGAAAATGCTTACAAAGTGGTTGCTAAAAAATAGCACCTAATCTCCTAAAAATACTCTGAAAGTACCGTTTATTTGTTCCACTCCTCCACACTCTGGAGACTAATTCAACCAAGCTAAACATGACTTAAAACAATACTTAAATAAAATACATATATTTAGAATAAAACCAACACGCTGTGGCCGGATGCACATCTACTGTTACATTATACACACAAAAAATGTTGCAGGAGCCCAAAACACTTTCACCATTTCATCCACCAATGTTACCTTTGTCATAAAATGCAATGCTTTTGTTCTCAATGGTAACACAAGAAAAAGTATTACATCGGGCCCATAGAGTAACATTGAATCAAACAAATGCAAAACAAGAACAGCTTTGCCTCAACTTAACTAGAAACAAATAGGTGACACGTGTGGGGCCTTGGCCAGGTCACTGGTGGGCCCACTACTGGCCCCCACAAGGGGGTCACATCATTAGTGGGCCCCATATGTGGGGTCCACATATAAGAAGGGCCACATCACTAATGGGGCCCACCTGTGGGGCCCACAAGGGGACCTCGTCACCGCTGGGTCCCATGTAGTCCCCACCTATGGGGCCACATCACTAGTGGGTCCCACCTGTTGAGCCACATCACTAATGGGTCCCAGCAGTAGGGTCCACCA
Organism: Heracleum sosnowskyi; assembly: GCA_030848705.1. Classification (NCBI taxonomy): domain Eukaryota; kingdom Viridiplantae; phylum Streptophyta; class Magnoliopsida; order Apiales; family Apiaceae; genus Heracleum; species Heracleum sosnowskyi. The sequence goes on from CM061237.1 coordinate 24,860,509, forward strand.
ATGACGTGGCCCCACCTGTGGACCCCACTTTCAATTGCAGCACTATATGTTTAATTAGTTAATGCAACACTAAATATTATTATGGCAACATTGCATTTTTCTTTTAAGAAACACAAAATATGGCTAATGTAACACTTTGTCATTATAATGTAACACTAAGTCTGTGTATTAGAGCAACACAAAATGAAATATTATAACATTAATAACAATAACAATTGCAACACTTGTATTGAAAAATTTGCAAGACATGATTGATACATATATCAATCCCTTTACAAAATAAACCAGCCAATTCAATACTGAACTCCACCAGTCATCCAACACCTAACCAAATTATAATCTAACTCCTCCCATCATTCACCATTTGACTAAAATATAATCTTATTACACAACTACACCAAACAACATACTACAAAGTACCAAATAACATACTACAAAGTACTAAGCAGCATACTACAAAAGATAACCAAAGTATGAAAACCCAACTCCAAAATTATTAAACTACCCATGTCCATGCTACTATTGATTGTAAAAAACAAGTAACTAAATGGAAGTCCTGATAATCAATGGGGTTGCATTTTGTTCATCCTCGCTTCAAACAGTAGCACAATAGTCTCCAATGTCCAAATTCAAACCGGGTTTAGCTTCTTCTAGCTTTTTCAGTAACATCGACATGTAAAAATAAAAAATACTCATTGCACAATTTTGTTTTGATAATCTTTTAAATCAAAATAATTTGATTGAAAATAATACCTGATCTGCGTCCAAGATGTACCAATTGTCTATAATGCGTTAAATATAAAAGAACAAGGAGATATTCTACAATATTAGAGTTACTGATTAGAAGTATAATATAAGTACAAATTTGTTAATGATAAAAGTGAAAAAGACTTCATCAGTAAGAAGAAATTGTATTTCAGCGAATTCGCAACATCAATTTCCAAATATGTGAAGAGTGAAGTGACGCTGTAATTTTTGCAAGGGAAGTGGAATGGCAGAATCAGATGATACAATACCTGGTCTTTTTGTTTCCCGATTACAACAAGTTTGCTAAAAATTTCATAATCTTGATGAGAGAATTTGGACCTTCCAGAAGCAACACCAGAGCTTTGAAACAACTTCTGAGTGTTCCACCAGTACATTAACCATGGGGCATAGTGAGAAACCCGAAGTGCCCACTCGTCTTCTTGATATTGCTCATTGTAAGCTTCGGTAGATAAATTGGCAGGAAAACTAGGCCACCAGTAGTTGACAACCAGAGCGAGCAGTGCTACTCCAGCCAACCTATAAGCAGACCAACATATCTCAACTAAGATGAAGCATAAATTTATTTTAAAGAAGAAAATGTTGTACTTAATGAAATCACAAAGTAAAAAGAATCTTAGATTCAACAAAAATTATGACGACAACTAGAGGATTAAGTTAACACTATGATGGTGAAAAACATATCACCCAATTCTCTAGTCCATGATAAGCTTCAAATGCATTTCCATAACTAATTTGGATTACTACGTATCAAAAATTTTAACAATACATACCTGGAATTCAACATTTAGATCCTCAAGTAATCCTAGAAGCTGAGAAAGACAGATTTTTGCAGCCATATCCCATGCATCCCTGCAATTACCTGAAGGTTCAAAAGGCAGCAAATCAAAGATTCACATTTTTTTAAGAATGGAAGTCCACCAACCACATATGATGTTGATACGTAGCAGGCAACATCGGATGCGAAATCGGAGAGCAATTTGCAGAACGCATAATCCTCTCTGCAAGTAAGAAATTTTGAAGTAGACTGACAACCAACAGATCTTGCCGGAATAATCTCTGAAATAGATCTGCAGAATGAGAACTCATGTGATTAGACACTATCCTAGTAGAGATATCAGCATATAAACTCACATTAGACTACAAATTTTCTCATGTACTGTGCAGTAGAACATTCCACACAATTGTGTCAGTCACTGCTCTGAAAATCCAATTCAGCTCCCCAAGCAGTGTTTATTTATCTGTTTGTCGACCAGGTATTCTATCTATCAGTGAAATGTTAAGAGACTCGTGAAATAGTGAGTGAGTTTAGAACCTGAATAGCATTATGAGAATCAGATATTTTGAAAGGAGAGTCACGTATGTAAGTTAAAATCATTATCACATTTCAGAACCAAATAAGGCTATATAATAGTGGATCAAAATGTTAAATGAAACAATTTCACAACCTCCATGATATGTCCAAATTTTATAACCCTCATAAATACCATCGGCTATCAAATGATATCTAACATTGTCAATAGTTTCCCAATTTCCATTTCTACAGTTGATGCAAGGACATTTCAACAAACCTTCAACCACTTTTTTCTTTTCAATTGCAAATTTTAGAAATGTCTCAACCCCCAATTTGTACTCCGGATTAAGTGTTATGCGATTACTTTCTAATCGATGATTCATCCAACTACGATCATTGGTCGACATCTACATAAAAACATATATTTTTTTTAACACATTTTACATATATAAACATGTATTTTTCTTAACTAATATTTATTCAATCTAATACACATAAACAATCATATAGATGAACAATCAATTAAAATATAAAATCAAGAGAATTACCTTACGACTTTCACCTTCACCTTCACGTTAACCTCCTTTAATACAATCTACAACAATGAAATAAATGACTCAATACATTTATAAAACATAAAATTTCTTCATAATATTCATAAAATAGAATGGATTATGATATTCACCTTTCCCTTATATTTATTTGCTCTTCTCTTTGTTTTCTTCAAATTTTGATAACCATTCAAGAAAATAGAAAGGTAAAGGTGATAATGCAAAATTTGATAAAGTAGCAGGCTCATTTTCGATCGATAGCGGTCGGAAATGAGTTGACTCGGCGAGCACATACATCTCAGCCAATAAGAACGCGACACCCATAAAAATTAGGTGAAAAATTGAATTAAGAACTATTGGTCGGTTTTGCCAATTTTGGTCGGTTATAATGTGGTCGGAAATGATAGTGACGTGGATGCGGTGCCCACTACATTTTATGTATCGTCGGTTTTGACGTCATTGATCGATTATACATTGGTCGGAAATGATAGTGACGTGGATGTGGTGCCCACTAAAATTGACATATGGTCGGTTTTGATGATGTTGGTCATTTATGCGTTGGTTGGAAATGATAGTGACGTGGTCATTGGGCCCTTAGCATTTCATAACCGACCAATATTGGTCAGTTATGTTATTATTTACGACCGAGTGAGGTGGTCAGTTTTGTTAGTCGGTTATAATATATTATTACCGACCATTTGTTGTTGGTCATAAATGTGTGCTTTTTTTGTAGTGATTCCACCATATTTAATAATAAAATTATTTTGTCAGTGTTTCACATCGCTTACCTGCTAGTATATATATTAAGTTAATGCCAAATATATAGGGTTTCATCGACCAATAAAATTAAGATTAAAATGATGATACCGAGTCTAAAATGTAATAAAATCGGCAAAAATATTCCTAACATGTTCATTGGAAGAGATGCACTTCTTTAATCATAAATTTTAAATACAATTTAATCAACCATAAGTTTATACTTTTTTTTTTGTAGTTAAACTAGTCATAATATAAAACAGAATTAAAAAAAAAACTCATCCTAGGTCAGTAAAATACAAACCAACACAACATAATAAAATTTACAGGTTCTATAGATTCCCTTGCACTTGAGGATGCTTCCTAGCTGAACTTGATCATCTTTAATCTCAGTTGGATCTTTAATAAGATGTCCATGTCCAATAGAAGTAATTGATTAAAGTGCTTTGCTTAAATGGTTAGAAATTCACAATAGATCATCCAGAAGTTTTCTCTTTAGTGTTGGTGGTATTCCCATATCCAATATATATATTAATTCCCTCCTTTAACCAAGATTGCCTGACTATGCGATAAACTGAAGCAAAAACAGGGAAAATGTAAGTATTGTTGGTAATTTAAATTTGGTTTTATGTTCATTTTGAATAAATCTTAGATGACAACGTGTCTAAGCAGCAAAGAATTAGTCTTAGAGTTTGTTTCAGTATTTGTAGGATAGTAGGAGTGGTAGAGGTTTTCTAGGAGCTAGTTGCTAGTTTGTAGGAAACATTTGTTTTCAATTCTCTTTATATTTTGGTTGTATTTCTCTCCAGGAGTAAGAAGTTAATAAAAGACTTTATTTTTCCATATACTCATATCTATTACATTTTGTGTGTTAGTATTCTCAGTTCAGATTCCACATTTGGTATCAGAGCTTAGGAAACTAAGGTGACCACAGCTGACAGAGAGATGGATCTGGGAAAAGGAAAGAGCAGTTCTTTTGGGTTAAGCTACCCAACGTTGACAAAGAGTAACTACACAGCATGGGCACTGAAGATGAAGGTGTTTATGCAGGCTCAGGGAGTGTGGATTGCTGTCGAGATAAGTGATGAAAAGGCAGTAGTGGAAGAGAAAATCGACAAGGTTGCTTTGGCCATGATCTACCAAGGTATACCTGAGGAAATGTTATTATCAATCTCTGAGAAGAAAACGGCAAAGGAGGGCTGGGAAGCCATCAAAACCTTGTGTCAAGGAGCAGATCGTGTAAAGAAAGCCAAGATACAGACGCTCAAAGTAGAGTTTGAGTCGTTACGAATGGGAGACAGCGAGCAACTTTATGAGTTCTACATGAAACTGAATGGGCTGGTATCTACCATTCGAGCCTTGGGTGAAGAACTAAAAGAATCGTATGTCGTTAAAAAACTGCTCCGAGCAGTTCCGTCTAAATTTCTCCAAATTGCTTCAACAATAGAGCAGTTTGGAGATTTAGAGAACATGTCAGTTGAAGAAACAATCGTCTCTCTTCAAGCCCACGAAGAGAGAATGAAAGGCCAAAGTGAACCTGCTGGACAACAGTTACTGCTGTCAGGAGAGGAATGGATTAAGCAATAAAAAGAAGAAGAGAAACTCTTGTACACTCGAGAGGAGTGGAGGAAACAGAAACAAAAGAATTCAGATGGGCAATCAAGTTTCACACGACGAAGTGGACGTGGCTACCAAAACAGGTCAGATGATGGGTCACGTCAAGGTGTTGGTCGTGACAGAAGTGAAGTGAGGTGTTATAACTGCAACGTCTTGGGACATTATGCCTCAGAGTGTAAGAGACCAAGGCGAGAAAGGAACCAGAAATCAGAGGCAAACCTGGTACGAATCATGGATGATGAGCCTGCACTATTGATGGCCGAGCTAACTAAGACCAAAGCTAAGCTGTTTCTGTTGAATGAAGAGAAGGTTACGCCAAAGTTGGAGATGAATTTGAAGGAGAAGAAACCATCACAGTTATGGTACTTGGATAACGGGGCTAGTAATCACATGACTGGGGATAAGTTTAAATTCTTAGACTTGGATGAAGGTGTCACAGGAGAGGTGAAGTTTGGTGATGGGTCAACTGTTTGCATCAAAGGTAAAGGATCAATCTCGTTTAAATGTAAAAATGGAGAAGACAGAGTGTTCAACAATGTGTTCTACATCCCACACCTTTGCACCAATATTATCAGCCTTGGGCAGATGGCAGAAGAAGGAAATAAGGTGATGATGCGTGGAGAATACTTGTGGATATACGACAAGAATGAATCATTGTTGATGAAAGTCAAGAGGTCTGCAAATCGGTTATATAAGATATTGCTGGAGGAATCCCAGGCTGTTTGTCTACTTACAAAATCAGAGGAGGATACTTGGTTATGGCATTCACGTCTAGGACATGTGAATTTTAATGCAATGAGTCTCATGAAAAAGAATGAAATGGTTGTGGGTTTACCAAAAAAAATTATGAATTTAATAAATTATTTAGAAATAAAAATAATAATATATGTTATGTCAAACTACTAAATTGTTCGATTCTTTTGTTAACCAAATCTAAACCGAAGCACGTGTTCCATGGAATGCACCGATTTTTAAATAAAATGCAGCTCATTTGTTGATATGAATCACAATCTAAATAATTAAAAATATGTAATATCAAGTAATGTATCTAGTAGGTTTGTATATCTTTATAGTTAATACATTTTATTGAACTAAGAGATCTGAAAAAATTGATGAATGTATATTTAATGTAAATTTTTGTGTTAACTTATGTATAAAAATATTCAAATAAAAATAATGAACAAAAAGATGTCAAATAATTAAATGCAAATAATAATCAATAAAGTAATTAAAATTTTGGGAATTAAAATGACTACAAAATTGTACACTAAGGAAAAACCACTAATCAACTTAAAGAACATTATTTTATACATGATACATGATTAATATTTACTCATTTGACTTAATTTCAATATTCTGCAACTAAAATATTGCAAAATCCATTATTTTGCAAATCATGTTTTATGAGAATCACTTTCTAATTGAAAATCTTGGAAATAGGTTAGGTTTTGCAAAAATCTTAATAATATATGTTGTGCAAATAGAACATTGTAAAATGTAGTGTTTTATAAAACATATTATGTTTACATACATTATAATTTTTACAATATTTTAACTGCATAACAGTTTTCAAGTCTTCAACTGGTGTTTTTAGAACTTTTCTCCTTATTGATTATTAATCACTATAACATTTACATTTGAATAAGGATTAAGTAAAAAAAATTACATGACATTTGAACTAATCAATAAATCAATGGGGTCTGGTAAGGATTAAGTAAAAATAATTACATGACATTTGAACCTTTTAATAGGTGATTTAGCTTTATCATTTCTTCTCAGCTTCCAGATGGGGTTTGGTATGTAGAAAGGAAAAAAGTACTTTGATTTTTCTGCAAAAACCTGCACAACAGAATATATGGTTAGGTACTAATAATTCTCAGCATTTTGACTACCATTGCGTGCACTAGGATCCTTTTTTAGTATTTGTAGGGTTCGTTTAACTATTGACCTACTAGTTGAAGTACTTGAATAAATATAGGGATATGAAACAATATTTTCTGCAATGCAGTTTGAAGGATTAAAACATACTTGAGCAAGCCAAGTATCTCACGTTGGAGCTTCATCCGTGTTTCTTCTTCAATCTTTACAGCATGTAACATCTCTGGTAACTTAACTATAATTGTAGAATGTAATTAAATTATTAAAATAGAATTTTGTGACATAAATATTGTAATTATTCTACCAGATGAAAACATAAACAAGTTTTGAAAAGACAGTAACATAAACTACATACTTATATATTCAAGATAAATATCTCTAAGACTAGTCCAGCGTACCAAAGAGACGCAACAAATGTTCAGCTCCATATGCTAGTGAAGGGGGGATGTTCTCTCCACTCAATGCTTCATATTGTTTGCGCTCGCTGTTGTACAGAAGTATTGCAGGCAGAGCTTTGTCAAAGTAACAACGAATCCCATTTAAGATTTCTTGTATTTCGTCACTCAACCTTTACCAGAAAACATGTCAGAACATAGTACGACCACATCCACTTGAACAGGAAAACCCTTCATAAAACTACATTTCTAAATTTAATGGTAAACAAAAAGTAAAAACATGTAATGATGTTCAGTTTTTCAGATGCGATGATAATTACTAAAGAATAGAATTCATTTCATCAAAGCTAGAAGAACGAGAGCTGTTTCTTTTAGAATTATTGGGCCTTTATAATTCACTCCCGGACAAGTACAAATTAATTCAGTTTTGCCAGATCCATTAAATCCAATGGGCGCAAAACATCTCCTAACATGAATGATGGATTTAAACGATTGTTTTTCCCCTCTACATATTACTTGTTAGTACCTTATAAGGTTTTCTTTGCCCTATTTGTTTTACACATGTTGTATTCTATATAGAAATATTTAAGTAATTAATTAGGTGATCTGGCATCACTAATTTAAAAACATAGGGAACATGATAAATAGATTGTGAACTTACTTGTTATTCCTTTTCACCTTGAACGTAAAATACTTCTTCAGTATGTCATCAACATTTGGGGTACGAGGAAGCTTAACAAGCTGCAAGGCGTCACCAGACAAATCAATAGCATAGTTAACATTTATCACAGAAGAGAATGTAAAAAATTACAACACAATTGCATTAAATAAATTGAAAAATTGCAGGAACAATGTGAACGACTGAAATACCTTGCCTAGATGAGTTACAAATTCACAATCATTCACAAGTTGTTTCTTTAGCATTCTTGGTAGTTCAATATTCATATTTTCCTCGGATAACAAGATTTCTGAGAAAAGGTGCGGCACATGATAAACACAATGAGTTATAAGTTAAAGTTAAAGTTATAAGTTATAAGTTGGGAACTGGTAATATAGATTCCATCGTAATAAATGTATGAAACATAATATAGTTCTAACCATCTGATTGCTTTGCTTTTCTCTTATGGCCAGACTTTGTGTTCTTCGCCAACTGATTATGAACATCCTCATCAGTAAATTTCATCAATCGCTCAGTTCCCAGCCATTCATCCCATCTGCTTACAAGTAGTTAATTTTTAAAATGTTTGAGAATAGGAGCTATGTATTGCCAGTGACAAAAAGAAAAAGAAAAAAGAGTTGCACAAATCAACAACAGAAAAACACAAATTAACAGGAATCAATATTTTAAAATTCTGATCGTGCTTTTCCTCATGTATCTACTCACCTTTTATTCCAACCCTGCACATAATATAAAGAGACTAAGTCAATAAATTGTACTCATTTATGGTATTAATTTTCACACACATATTAAGTCATTGCTTATTAAAAGAGAGAAATAACAAAATACTCACAAGATAATGAACAAAATGTGTCCTCGCTGACATCCTAGATTCGACTTTCTGCACCAATAAAACGTCACAAAAAATGTCAAAGATACAAACGCAGGAAAAGCCATTTTACTGTTAAAATGCATTATAACAAACCAAGGTTTAAAATTGAATAAACATACCTTGGCCTGATACCATTTGCCACCATAAAAAGCCCAAACTTTTTCACCTTCTTGATAAAGACTATTATCTGAGGAACAATTCATCAAATCAACCCCAGTGTTTGATCTTGGCATTTCCAGAGCGCTTTCTTTACTTAAAACCTGCTAATACAAACGGCGCTATATATAAGAATGTTAAGTTGTTTGCTATGTCTGAGAGAATACATGGATGACAGGTGTTTAAATAGTGAGATTTTATTGTGACCTAGTTGAAACTTGTCTCACTAGTGGCTTTGTGAATGTATCTTTTGGATGGTTTGAAAAAACAGTATTTTTTGGATTGTATTTTCTCATGACTTCTAATTGATACAATTCATAGAATATTTTATTTATTTTTAAAAAAATGCTTTATTAAATTTTATTTTCTATAGAAGTGAATAGAATTAATTTTTTGGTTTGTTCTTCCCATTTCATACAAAATCTTATTTATGAGTTTATTAAAATACTTAAATACAAGAGTGTTTAATTTTTTGTTGGACTTTTTTAGTGTTAGATATTTTGAAATTATTTTCAATATAAATGTTATGAATTTGTATTTGAGATGTATCATGGATTTTGGTATGAGTTTGATTTGTATACATGTTAGTAGTTTGTTACTGTAATATTGCAAGGCTTCACTCCTTGTGCTAATTTTTCTATTTAAAACATTGTATATAGGAGACAAGGGTTTTAAATCTAACCAATGTATTTAACAACCCAAATAAAACACTTGTCTGATTGGCACAATATTTTAAAACCTGTTTTATAATATATTAAACAATGATGTGATAAACACTTGTTTGAATTCTAATAAGACAGTGGTATAATAAAAAGTTGTGTTAGCCTCAATTCTAATAAAACAAATAGTTTTGTAAAATAGTTGTAATCTTTAACAATATCTAATAAAACAAATAGTTTTGTAAAATAGTTGTAATCTTTAACAATAACATTATCATTGTCGTCTTACCAAATCTAATAACACAATAGTCTTTAGAAACAGTTGTGTAACATCCAGAATAGACCATTATATTTTAACAATAACATTATCGTTGTGGTCGTAGGAAATCTAATAACACATTTGGGATAAGATTGAGATAATCAATAAAGGGACAGAAGAAGTCACAGAAAATAAAATGGAAATTCTTATGTGTTCATGAACACTTCACATCAAATCAAATCAGGGTGATAAAGGGACAGAAGAAGTCACAGAAAATAAAATGGAAATTCTTATGTGTTCATGAACACTTCACATCAAATCAAATCAGGGTGAAAGAATGTAACACCCCATCTATAATTAAATGAGGGGCTACATATTAAATCATAAACATGTATGAACTACACTAAAATATAACAAATAATAATTAAACAGGCCTAATAAATCTATAATTGCATAATTCCTAAGCACACATGATTGTAGGATAGCTCTCCATCACACAGCCAAGTCCCCCTAAGTACCTGCAAGAAAAAGAATACGGCATGAGTCAAATGCCCAGTACAGATTTGGAATACAGTTTATAAAACAGGAAACAGATATACATAATTGACAGTTTTTAATAAAACAATTATTTTAAAAATAAGTATGGCTGAAGCAACGAAATGGTAGGATATTTCATACCGAGATCAGAACAGAACAGATACAAATACACACATCATAGGGTACCTAATGTGTGCAACAAACCGGATAACGTGTACGACATATACAACGTCACCGCAAAATCAAATATCAAATCACAAACCACAAATTCTGGGTGCACCCACGTATCCCGAAACAAATATCAAAATGCGCAAAAGCTCGCCTCCTGAGCTATCAGAAGGATACGCCGTGACCAATCACACTATCACGGAAGTGTCACGGTGCCGCAATGACATGGCTGTAGTACCCCTACAGCTGGTTAACTCGGTATACCCTATATCACTAAGGGTTCAAATAAAATATTTCACAATTTTCATAATCACTTGATACACATATTTCAAATATTCAAAACAGATACAAAACGTACACAATTTTTGGAAAGCGCAGAAACAGATATTTATAAGCAAAATTTCTAAAATCACCAAGATTTGTATTTAAATATTTCAGATCAAAACTAAAACAAATACTTTAATATTATGAAAAAAAACTGAGAGATATTCAAATATTTTAAAAAGATATTTAAGATGCGTATTCTTTTAGAAAATGTCAAAGTTAGATTTTTAAATATTGCAAAATATTTTTTTAAAAAGTCAAAATCGTCAAAACAGATAATAGCTGAACCAATTTGAGAACCGATGGAAACATACATAGCTATTCCTAATATGAGTAGCGCTGAACGAAAAAGAGAGAATCCGTACCTTAAGAAAACAACAACCTCAAATATACCACCGGGCAGAAGAATGGCTAAATACATGATACCGATCTATTTAAAAAAAATTATAACTTTTATTAGTTAACTATTATGACTTCTATTATCATTTGTAGAATTTTACTAATATCCGTATCAATTACTATTCTCAAACAATGATAACATTAGTGAGCCATTTTATCTTGCAACTAATAAAACGGATCCACCAACACTAACACATCCTATATATGATAGTATATCAGAAGGTCTGAAACTCATTTTTTTTTCCCTTTTAGAAAAACCTACAAACTATGGTACCCGTAAACATCATCAGAATGACATTAACAAGTAGACTATTAAAATATTAAATGACTTAAAAAAAACAAGTACATGTATTAGATTATAGATTTCTAATTGTTCAAATTTAAACATGTATAAATTAACTTAATCGGGACATATGATAAAATAATAAAATTGTATGACTAAATTATAAAATCCATATATTAAATACTTATGTGCTAGCTAGTTCAGAACATATTGATAGGCAGATGAATGCATATAAATAAAAACATGAACACTGTAATTCTACGTACTAATGTATTCTTTTTTTAAGTAAAATTCTTTTCAAACCATAAAGTTTGTAGGCAAAATTTTTAATCAACATATTATATTTTAAAAACAGGTCGCATGATGATGAACTTATAAAACTACAAAACTCACTATTAATACTAATAGTGATCGTATACTACAAAAATTAACATAGATATTGACTTGATAAATAAACTTTGAATGACTACCTTGATTTAATATTTGGTGTCCACCATAACTTATTAAACCTTGCGGGAGATGTATACATGATTATTTATTAGTGCTTACCTCACCGTCTCCTCTGGCGGCTGCTCTCTCAGCATATTCATTTTTCTTTTCTATTTAGGGCTCAATTTGATTATATTTACAAGGCGCCTGCTACACGGGTCCAATGACCAAATATAGATCAGGATTCTTACAACTAAATTATTGATTATTAATAAGTTAATTACTAGAAAATTCTAATCAAATTATACTCTAAATAATAATAATAAGAATTATTATTATATAAAATTTTTGTATATTACATATATACCCTCTTAAAAAGGATTCCGTCCCGAATCAAAGGAAACTCAAATGCAAAGCTGAATTGAATAGTTTCTAGAAATGCCCTCGACTTTATATCATATCTCCATTGGTTGTATAATCTTAATGCATTCACTACAAAATTTTAATAAAATATTTAAACTTTTCGTAACTCCACTCACAAAAATATAAAATAAGAATAAAATAATAATAATAATAAATGTCACTTCTTGAGAAATCATATCTAACTTGATAGTATCAAAATCTAAACAATTGGAACAACATGGTCCTCAAAATATATCCATTAAGTAAATTAGAAAATAATATAATTTTAATTGTAATGACACACCAAATGTAACTTTTGCATTCTCTTTATAATATCCCACGCACCGACATATTTCAATCCAAATTGTCTTTCTATACTAAAATATTTAAGAACTTAAATATGACAGTTTCAAGATCATAAAGTTATATGGTTCAAACCTATACAAGTTTTTAAATTAATCTGCTAGTTTTAAATATTTACTATTTAAATACACAAACTTAGAGAGAACAAAAACAATTTGTACCTGATTATTATTAAGCTAAAATATTTAGGATCAGACCTACCGCAGATAGTACTTATCTAAATTTAAAAATAATTTTTTTTTCATATAATCATATATTAGTGTTAAGCGCCCACACACTCACACACATATATTCAAAATTTTAAAAATAAAATAAAATAATAAACCAAGTTAGCAATAAATTTAATTAACTTAAAAATAATTAATGAACATATGATAGTAACTATTTGACCATGAGAATTAACACATGGCCTAGTTTCCACAAATTATCAATAAAATAATATAACTAAAATAGCTCGGACGTGGGACCTTACTAAATGAAGCACACTCAACAAGTAAAATAATCCACTAAAATAATAATAAAAAATAATCACTTTGATTACTATAAACTAATAAAATAATAATACAAACAATTATTAGCTAACTAATATAGATAATTACAAAACTTATTAATTAACACAACCTAACTATGCGGGAGTAAAGCAAGAATCGTACGAAGCAGACTTGCAATAACATATATCCAATGTAAGCTTAAAAGGTAACACACTAATTTTTTTTAATAAAATCTTAATAATTATATTGAATATATTATAAAATACATAATGGTACTAACTTTCGGGTTTGTACAAAAAAAATAAGTACTATACATATTCCATTCTACATTTAGTGAAAGATTTCAAATAATACACATGCTACAAAAATACCAATTTAATTAAATTAGTCATAATCTAGCCTCATGTGATTTAAATTAATCAAAGTACATCGCACACATCAATTATATAAAATTTCTTATGATACTCAAGGAAATATCAGATAACTTGATACACAGTAGATGAACTTAATACACATGCTTAAACAACTTACAAATAAGATCTTAGAAAATCACATAATTACAAAAATATTTTCGTTGGTACCTGACTAAAATTATAGGACATTTACGGTCTTCTTGTTCTTTCTCCCCTCTCTAAATGCACAATATAACTCACAATTTTAGGGTTCACCATTTATTCCTCTATTTATATATATATTTATTAAGTTTTTTTTTAAAATTTAATTATTTAAGATAAAAGAAAAATATGGGCCTCTAGATGCTCACTAGCCATATTTCCGAATTAGCTTATCCAGAACATAATATCTGCAGAATATATATTTAAGCTGAAACAAATTTAATTATCATTTATTTTAAATATATTATAACTATTAATTAATTACACTTAGAACTATCATCGCGTGTATATAATTCAAAATAATTGAAGTAAAATGAACTAAAATTATGGGATATTACATATCAGTTTCAAGTGGTTGGCTGGATCCTATACTACTTATGAAAATTACATCCTCGAAATTAAGGATTTAATCATATTTCAATAATAAAAAAAATAGACACATCGATTCTTCAAATTGCTTCTCCGATATTAAAATTCTTTAGTGGTAATTTGGCAACTAAGATTGTCTAACCATGCATAATTGTTTTAAAGAAATCAAATAAAAATCAAGAATCAAAACAAAGATTTTTTTTTCTGTGTCACCAAAATATCACATGTAGATTATATGGGTCAGATACACAAGTGTCTAACATGAAACAAACATACAAGAAAAACACAAAGCAGTAGTCTCAAACAAATTAATATCCTGAAAGGCAAAATTCAATATTAAATTACGTACATATAACTTATAGTATGACAAATACATTATTCATCCAAGTCTCATCGAACTTGCTAAATTACGACTCTTCAACATTTTATTAGATACATACAATCAGAACATTAAAGAAAACAATTAACTAATTACACCACAGGAAAAGAATTTGATAATTACGGTGCATTGAGCTAAACTATAGGCCTTTGATAATAACCTCTCAAAATAGGGACAAAAATCAAAGTTTAAAAAAATTTAAAATATTATGTATGATACTTAGAACCTATGTGGGATACCAAATGATGGTCGTTAGATAGTGTCCAATACATTAAATACTATATAGATAATACCAAATACGTTGAAACTTGTCAACAAAATAAATAAATATGAATACGCAGCACTTATGTTCCTTTACTGAGTTATTAATTTCAGGCGTCCCTAAAATTAATAATACCATATCATTTAATTTTTTTATTTTAAGCGTCCCCAAAATAAAATAATTAAATTATGAAATATTGGAACATGAGTGCTTTAAAGATAATATGTCTAAAATTGCGAAAAATAAATAAATAATCTATTATTAAGATTTTAAAAGAAATTGAGGCACCCAATATCAAAACAATTTAAATATGCTCTAATCTTATAAATAAACTAGTGAAATATATATCAGTATGCCAAAATAAAATTAAAAAAAAATAAAGGACTAATGACTTGTATTCTAAAAAAAACTTAAAATTTACTTAATTGGAATAAGTAGACAAAGGTGCATGCATATAGAACCTTTTTTTTATTATATAATTCAAAATGTAAGAATGACACATAGACATGAAACAAGTAAAATGTTCTTCTAAATTTAAAATAATATACAAAAATAAATAAGAAGATAAAGCTAGTATCCAAGAGATAATTTATTATCATATATGTAACAACATACATGAACATAATATTACAAATTCAAAATCAAATTGCTTAAAACTATTCATACGAAGTCAACTCACAGGTCAAGCCTAGAGACGGTCTACCAAAATCACATTCTAAGCTCATGTCATCTTATCTTTGCGTAAAATCTAAAGTTAAAACAATTCTTATCTAAAACTTTCCTGAAGCTAACAAAAGTTTCAAGACTCTTATAAGTTATTGATCTTATTAAACATATTCTTATATATTCGCATCTTTGAAGATCATTCATTTTTCTTGTCGATTAACTCATCAGAATATTAACTTAACTCTTTCACAATGTTAACTTAACTAATCCATGCCTATCATAATGTCAATTAAGGGAATGCACCACTATCTTTATAATTCTTCGAATTTTAAGCACTCTCGATACTCGACAAACATATATATAACATAGTTTACGTTAAGAGAATGAAGGCAAGCAAAAAAAAAAAGATTTGATCACGAAGACAGAATTCCAAACTTCTAAACAGATGACAAGGAAATGACATATTGGGTCGAAGCAGAATCAATCAACACCTTAGCTTCACGTCTAAAAATGATCCATAGAGACATGTACGAATGAAGTTCACAAGAAAGAGATAAGCCAAAGTAGTTCAAAAATATGTCGTAAAAGCATAATACGTGTCAAATAAACATGACTAAATGAAATTCTAGAGTAGAATACCCATCCTAACGTCTACCCACTCTCACAGGTCAACCTAAATAGGTTTTCTACAAGAAGAAACCTAAAGCTCTGACCCCATCTATAATTAAATGAGGGGCTACATATTAAATCATAAACATGTATGAAGAACACTAAAATATAACAAATAATAATTAAACAAGCCTAATAAATCTATAATTGCATAATTCCTAAGCACACAGGATTGTAGGATAGCTCTCCATCACACAGCCCAAGTCCCCCTAAGTACCTGCCAGAAAAAGAATACGGCATGAGCCAAATGCCTAGTACGGATTAGGAATACAGTTTATAAAACAGGAAACAGATATACATAATTGACAGTTTTTAATAAAACAATTATTTTAAAAATAAGTATGGCTGAAGCAACGAAATGGTAGGATATTTCATACCGAGATCAGAACAGAACAGATACAAATACACACATCATAGGGTACCTAATGTGTGCAACAAACCGGATAACGTGTACGACATATACAACGTCACTGCAAAATCAAATATCAAATCACAAACCACAAATTCTGGGTGCACCCACGTATCCCGAAACAAATATCAAAATGCGCAAAAGCTCGCCTCCTGAGCTATCAGAAGGATACGCCGTGACCAATCACACTGTCACGGAAGTGTCATGGTGCCGCAATGACATGGCTGTAGTACCCCTACAGCTGGTTAACTCGGTATACCCTATATCACTAAGGGTTCAAATAAAATATTTCACAATTTTCATAATCACTTGATACACATATTTCAAATATTCAAAACAGATACAAAACGTACACAATTTTTGGAAAGCGCAGAAACAGATATTTATAAGCAAAATTTCTAAAATCACCAAGATTTGTATTTAAATATTTCAGATCAAAACTAAAACAAATACTTTAATATTATGAAAAAAAACTGAGAGATATTCAAATATTTTAAAAAGATATTTAAGATGCGTATTCTTTTAGAAAATGTCAAAGTTAGATTTTTAAATATTGCAAAATATTTTTTTAAAAAGTCAAAATCGTCAAAACGGATAATAGCTGAACCAATTTGAGAACCGTTGGAAACATACATAGCTATTCCTAATATGAGTAGCGCTGAACGAAAAAGAGAGAATCCGTGCCTTAAGAAAACAACAACCTCAAATATACCACCGGGCAGAAGAATGGCTAAATACATGATACCGATCTATTTAAAAAAAATTATAACTTTTATTAGTTAACTATTATGACTTCTATTATCATTTGTAGAATTTTACTAATATCCGTATCAATTACTATTCTCAAACAATGATAACATTAGTGAGCCATTTTATCTTGCAACTAATAAAACGGATCCACCAACACTAACACATCCTATATATGATAGTATATCAGAAGGTCTGAAACTCATTTTTTTTCCCTTTTAGAAAAACCTACAAACTATGGTACCCGTAAACATCATCAGAATGACATTAACAAGTAGACTATTAAAATATTAAATGACTTAAAAAAAACAAGTACATGTATTAGATTATAGATTTCTAATTGTTCAAATTTAAACATGTATAAATTAACTTAATCGGGACATATGATAAAATAATAAAATTGTATGACTAAATTATAAAATCCATATATTAAATACTTATGTGCTAGCTAGTTCAGAACATATTGATAGGCAGATGAATGCATATAAATAAAAACATGAACACTGTAATTCTACGTACTAATGTATTCTTTTTTTAAGTAAAATTCTTTTCAAACCATAAAGTTTGTAGGCAAAATTTTTAATCAACATATTATATTTTAAAAACAGGTCGCATGATGATGAACTTATAAAACTACAAAACTCACTATTAATACTAATAGTGATCGTATACTACAAAAATTAACATAGATATTGACTTGATAAATAAACTTTGAATGACTACCTTGATTTAATATTTGGTGTCCACCATAACTTATTAAACCTTGCGGGAGATGTATACATGATTATTTATTAGTGCTTACCTCACCGTCTCCTCTGACGGCTTCTCTCTCAGCATATTCATTTTTCTTTTCTATTTAGGGCTCAATTTGATTATATTTACAAGGCGCCTGCTACACGGGTCCAATGACCAAATATAGATCAGGATTCTTACAACTAAATTATCGATTATTAATAAGTTAATTACTAGAAAATTCTAATCAAATTATACTCTAAATAATAATAATAAGAATTATTATTATATAAAATTTCTGTATATTACATATATACCCTCTTAAAAAGGATTCCGTCCCCGCAAACAAACGAAACTAAAATGCAAAGCTGAATTGAATAGTTTCTAGAAATGCCCTCGACTTTATATCATATCTCCATTGTGGTTGTATAATCTTAATGCATTCACTACAAAATTTTAATAAAATATTTAAACTTTTCGTAACTCCACTCACAAAAATATAAAATAAGAATAAAATAATAATAATAATAAATGTCACTTCTTGAGAAATCATATCTAACTTGATAGTATCAAAATCTAAACAATTGGAACAACATGGTCCTCAAAATATATCCATTAAGTAAATTAGAAAATAATATAATTTTAATTGTAATGACACACCAAATGTAACTTTTGCATTCTCTTTATAATATCCCACTCACCGACATATTTCAATCCAAATTGGGTTTTTAAATTAATCTGCTAGTTTTAAATATTTACTATTTAAATACACAAACTTAGAGAGAACAAAAACAATTTGTACATGATTATTATTAAGGTAAAATATTTAGGATCAGACCTACCGCAGATAGTACTTATCTAAATTATTATTAAGCTAAAATATTTAGGATCGTGTGATACTGTTTGTCTTGTACTAGTTTTTTTGTAAACATTTTGTTAGGAAAAGGTACTCATTTTTAATTTATAGCTTGTTACATAGTAGAAATTTGAAAGTCGATATGAATTAATGACACACTCATTTTTGATAAATAGTGTTTATGGTGAGCTTATAATATATTTATATTTTAAGGTGGCACAAAAAAATTGAATTTACAAATTTATTTGTTTTAAGGAAAAAAATTTCAAGTTTTCTTGTTTTTGTTTGGATTATGAAAATTATTTTTCAAAAAAATAATTTTTATTTGTTTATTTCAATTTTTGGAACATATTTTTCATATTTCCTCTATTTTTTTTAATATTAAGAAAAAGAAAAGTAAATATTTTTTTTAAGGGGAAAAAATTCTTTGAAAAACACTACACGGTGGCCGAATGCAACGCACACCTACTGTTACATTATACACAAAAAATGTTGCATGAGGCCAAAGGTAATGCACTTTCACCATTTCATCCGCCAATGTTACCTTTGACATAAAATGCAATGCTTTCGTTCTCAATGGTAACACAAGAAAAAGTATTACATCGGGCCCATAGAGTAACATTGAATCAAACAAATGCAAAACAAGAACAACGTTGCCTCAACTTAACAAGAAACAAAGAGGTGACACGTGTGGGGCCCACAAGAGTGGCCAGGTCACTGGTGGGGTCCACTACTGGGCCCCACAAGAGGGTCACATCATTAGTGGGCCCCATATATGGGGTCCACATACAAGAGGGGCCACGTCACCGTTTGGTCCCATGTAGGCCCCACTTATGGGGCCACATCACTAGTGGGTCCCGCCTGTTGAGCCACGTCACTAATGGGTCCTAGCAGTAGGGTCCACCAATGACGTGGCCCCACTTGTGGGCCCTACTTTCAATTACAACACTATATGTTTAATTAGTTAAAGCAACACTGGATATTATTATGGCAACATTGCATTTTTCTTTTAAGAAACACAAAATATGGCTAATGTAACACTTTGTCATTATAATGTAACACTAAGTCTGTGTATTAGAGCAACACAAAATGAAATATTGTAACATTAATAACAATAACTATTGCAACACTTATATTGAAAAATTTGCAAGACATGATTGATACATATATCAATCCCTTTACAAAATAAACCAGCCAATTCAATACTGAACTCCACCAGTCATCCAACACCTAACCAAATTATAATCTAACTCCTCCCATCATTCACCATTTGACTAAAATATAATCTTATTACACAACTACACCAAGCAACATACTACAAAGTACCAAACAATATACTACAAAGTACTAAGCAACATACTAGAAAAGATAACCAAAGTATGAAAACCCAACTCCAAAATTATTAAACTACCCATGTCCATGCTACTACTGATTGTAAAAAAATAACTAAATGGAAGTCCTGATAATCAATGGGGTTGCATTTTGATCATCCTCGCTTTAAACAGTAGCACAATAGTCTCCAATGTCCAAATTCAAACCGGGTTTAGCTTCTTCAAGATTTTTCAGCAACATCGACATGTAAAAATAAAAAATACTCATTGCACAATTTTGTTTTGATAATCTTTTAAATCACAATAATTTGATTGAAAATATGTATTAGAATAGTTGATCTGCCTCCAAGATGTACCAATTGTCTATAATGCGTTAAATATAAAAGAACAAGGAGATATTCTGTAATATTAGAGTTACTGATTAAAAGTATAATATAAGTACAAATTTGTTAATGATAAAAGTGAAAAAGACTTCATCAGTAAGAAGAAACTGTATTTCAGCGAATTCGCAACATCAATTTCCAAATATGTGAAGAGTGAAGTGACGCTGTAATTTTTGCAAAGGAAGTGAAATGGCAGAATCAGATGATACAATACCCGGTCTTTTTGTTTCCCGATTGCAACAAGTTTGCTAAAAATTTCATAATCTTGATGAGAGAATTTGGACCTTCCAGAAGCAACACCACAACTTTGAAACAACTTCTGAGTGTTCCACCAGTACATTAACCATGGGGCATAGTGAGAAACCCGAAGTGCCCACTGGTCTTCTTGATATTGCTCATTGTAAGCTTCGGTAGATAAATTGGCAGGAAAACCAGGCCACCAGTAGCTGACAACCAGAGCGAGCAGTGCTACTCCAGCCAACCTACAAGCAGACCAACATATCTCAATTAAGATGAAACATAAATTTATTTTAAAGAA
Source organism: Heracleum sosnowskyi (assembly GCA_030848705.1). Lineage (NCBI taxonomy): Eukaryota > Viridiplantae > Streptophyta > Magnoliopsida > Apiales > Apiaceae > Heracleum > Heracleum sosnowskyi. The sequence continues at coordinate 24,881,740 of CM061237.1, forward strand.
GAAAATGTTGTACTTAATGAAATCACAAAGTAAAAAGAATCTTAGATTCAACAAAAATGATGACGACAACTAGAGGATTAAGTTAACACTATGATGGTGAAAAACATATCACCCAATTCTCTAGTCCATGATAAGCTTCAAATGCATTTCCATAACTAATTTGGATTACTACGTATCAAAAGTTTTAACAATACATACCTGGAATTCAACATTTAGATCCTCAAGTAATCCTAGAAGCTGAGAAAGACAGATTTTTGCAGCCATATCCCATGCATCCCTGCAATTACCTGAACGTTCAAAAGGCAGCATCTCAAATATTCACATTTTTTTTAGAATGGAAGTCCACCAACCACATATGATGTTGATACGTAGCAGGAAACATCAGATGCGAAATCGGAGAGCAATTTGCAGAACGCATAATCCTCTTTGCAAGTAAGAAATTTTGAAGTAGACTGACAACCAACAGATCTTGTCGGAATAATCTCTGAAATAGATCTGCAGAATGAGAACTCATGTGATTAGACACTATCCTAGTAGTGATATCAGCATATAAACTCACATTAGACCACAAATTTTCTCATGTACTGTGCAGTAGAACATTCCACTCAATTGTGTCAGTCACTGCTGTGAAAATCCAATTCAGCTCCCCAAGCAGTGTTTATTTATCTGTTTATCGACCAGGTATTCTATCTATCAGTGAAATTTTAAGAGACTCGTGAAATAGTGAGCGAGTTTAGAACCTGAATAGCATTATGAGAATCAGATATTTTGAAAGGAGAGTCACGTATGTAAGTTAAAATCATTATCACATTTCAGAACCAAATAAGGCTATATAATTGTGGATCAAAATGTTAAATGAAACAATTTCACAACCTCCATGATATGTCCAAATTTTATAACCCTCATAAATACCATCGGCTATCAAATGATATCTAACATTGTCAATAGTTTCCCAATTTCCATTTCTAAAGTTGATGCAAGGACATTTCAACAATCCTCCAACCACTTTTTTCTTTTCAATCACAAATTTTAGAAATGTCTCAACCCCCAATTTGTACTCCGGATTAAGTGTTATGCGATTACTTTCTAATCGATGATTCATCCAACTACGATCATTGGTCGACATCTACATACAAACATATATATTTTTCTTAACACATTTTACATATATGAACATGTATTTTTATTAACTAAAATTTATTCAATCTAATACACATAAACAATGATATAGATGAACAATCAATTAAAATATAAAATCAAGAGAATTACCTTATGACTTTCACCTTCACCTTCACCTTAACCTCCTTTAATACAATCTACAACAATGAAATAAATGAATCAATACATTTATAAAACATAAAATTTCTTCATAATATTCATAAAATAGAATGGATTATGGTATTCACCTTTCCCTTATATTTATTTGCTCTTCTCTTTGTTTTCTTCAAATTTTGATAACCATTCAAGAAAATAGAAAGGTAAAGGTGATAATGCTAAATTTGATAAAGTAGCAGGCTCATTTCTGACCGATAGCGGTCGGAAATGAGTTGACTCGGCGAGCACATACATCTCATCCAATAAGAACGCGACACCGATAAAAAATTAGGTGAAAAATTGAATTAAGAACTAGTGGTCGATTTTTCCAATTTTGGTGGGTTATAATGTGGTCGGAAATGACAGTGACGTGGATGCGGTGCCCACTATATTTGACGTATGGTCGGTTTTGACGTCGTTGGTCGATTATACGTTGGTCGGAAATGATAGTGATGTGGATGTGGTGCCCACTAAAATTGACATATGGTCGGTTTTGATGACGTTGGTCAGTTATGCGTTGGTTGAAAATGATAGTGACATGGTCATTGGTCCCTTAGCATTTCATAACCGACCAATATTGGTCAGTTATGTTATTATTTACGACCGAGTTAGGTGGTCAGTTTTTTGAGTCGGTTATAATATATTATTACCGACCAAATGTGCGCTTTTTTGTAGTGATTCCACCATATTTAATAATAAAATTATTTTGTCAGTGTTTCACATCGCTTACCTGCTAGTATATATAATTAAGTTAATGCCAAATATATAGGGTTCCATCGACCAATAAAATTAAGATTAAAATGATGATACCAAGTCCAAAATGTAATAAATCGGCAAAAATATTCATAAAATGTTCATTGGAAGAGATGCACTTCCACTACAAGAAAAATCGAATCACACAACAGTTTATCACCGTTGTCTGACACCCTAAATTTCCGTTGAGTATGGCGATGCCGTCTGATACGCGGATCAGACAACGGTTAGCGATCATTGGATGTTAACAGACAACATTTTCAAGTCTAAAGAATTGTTGTGGTAATGCTGTATAGACAACAGTGGTTACAAAACTAAGAGTTGTTCTCCTTCTCTTTAGTCAACGGTTTCTAAAAGCATATACATTGTCTAAAAAGGATGTATAGACAATGGTTTTGTTTTTCATATAGGTTGTATGAGTTTTCTTTTCACAAAGGTTAGTTGTTAAAAAGAAATGTTTTAGTGTTAAAGAGTTAATACTTTTTTATGTATTGAAAGTATTGTGTCATACACAATATAACAAACATTCCAATAAGTGCCCTCATTGCTTGACAATGGTTTTTTATATCCATACAACAGTAGGTTACATTATAAAATGAACATACCAAGAATTAGAAAACCAATCCATCATTCCATTACAAACTACTATCATCTATTACCAGCAACCAACCAATTCATCCAAACAACCAGTTCACCATTACAAGCAACCAACCAATTCATCCAAACAACAAATACACCGTTACAAAGCAACTAACATTAAGTTCCAACCAACGATTAACATTCACAAAATAAGACTATGTTCAAGAGGCGGACACCAACATATTTTTGGATGAACATACTACTAGAAAAACTAGATTAGACATCACACTTTAGACATCAGTTAGTAAAGCCACTGATGTTAAAACTATCTCTTATATCGGAAAAAGTAAAACCGATGTCAAATAATAATCTACACATCACTTACTTGTATAAACGATGTCTAAAACTCTTTTTTGAAAAAAATTAACCCGCGTTTTCTTTTTTCCATTTCCCCCCTTAACCAAATCCACCTCCCACTCTGTCCTTCTTTTCTCCTTATACTAAAAAAATATGAAAATGAAAATCAGATAAAAAAAATCTAAACCCCCATTAAAGTTTATAAAAATCAAAAACATAAAAACCAATCCCCCCCACACACCCCGCTGCTCTGCCCCTCTTTTCTCCAAGAACCCTAACCCGCTCTTTTCAACAAAAATCTTCAATCTGTTCAAATTGAAGCTCAAATTGTTCGATTCTATCGATCTCCTTTCACTTTATTCAATATTTGTTCAACCCGCTTTCAAAATTAGTTCGATTCTATCAACCCCTTTCAATATTAGTTCGATTATCTCCATTTTTTGATTTGAATTAACGTAATTGTTCGATTGTTTAACAGATCTGGTACTTGGAGTTTGGAGCCTGGAGCTTGGAACTGTACGTTGCCGCCTGTCTATTGCTTCCAAAAAGGTACGCTCACCAGCTGTTTGATAAATGCCCCATTCAAAATTTTGTTCTAATTTTGCTTTCGTTTTCAAGGTAATACTGAGAGTGTTATGAAGAATTTGACTGATATTGCTAACTCGAATTATTGGGTTGTTAAGGATTATAACCGGCTTGTGAATTCTGTTAATTCGCTTGAACCAGAAATTCCACGGCTTTTTGATGATGAGGTAAGTGTTTTATGATTCCTTGTCGGTGTACTGTAATGGAAATATGGGCTTGTGTTCAAATATGTTTTAGCCGAAAGTGTACAAGTAGTGAAGCTTGTATATATTTATAGTGAATTCAAGTGTTATAGTTACTTCTTAAGTGAATTTCATTTGCGTTGTATTGAAACTTATGATTGTTGATTGTAGACTATGTTCGTAATTCAGCCATTCTAAAATTTATCTTGCAAATAATTTGTTTGTTATTTTTTTTTTGTGAATTAAGCATTATCTTAATTGTTACACATTATGACCAACCTAGTTTTAAGCATTGAAATCAATTTGATGGCATTCAAGCACTCCAGAGACATTCCTATAATTTTATAAATATGATTTAGAAAGTAAGGAGCATATAAAGTGCTCCTCGTAATGGCTTATTATAGAGTTGAGTTTATTTTTAAATCAAAATATCTATCTTCTAAAGTCGAGGGTGCTCATGTGGATAGATGGTTCTGCCTAATCGCAAAAAGCTTTAAATTCTAGTTCATATTTCCACACATTTGCATGATTGCGAGGCTGATATTTTTTCTAAGCAAATAGGAAGTATCCCCTCAAAGATGTCTGAGAATATGTTTGCATTACTAAAGCTGGCTCTATGATGTTACTAATCATGCTACTGATTTGTTTAGACTATATATTTATATTTATGTTGCTCATAAATGTCAACCTTCTGTAAATTTTTCAAACCCGTACCTCCGAGACCATACTTACTGGAAAACTCGACATTTATGTCCTTAATGACAATCTTTAATTTTGTTGTCTTGCTGAAGACCCGATCTTGTAATTAGGTGGACTTAGAAATAAATTATTTGCCTTTTAATATTCTCAAGTCATGGGTTATTAATATTAGTACAAGGCATTATATTTCTTAGAAACTTTTATTCTCATTACAGGTCAACTAGAGTGGCATTTACTTACAACAGGATGAAGTGTGTTTATAAGTGCAAAGAGGCTTGTTGCTGGTAATTATGTCATGTTTATATGGTAAGATCTCATTTTAATGTTAGATTGATGTTTTTCGTGTTCTACTTTGGTTTGAGGCTTGGAGCAACAAGTTTATGATGAGTGTTTACTTCCTCTTCTGATCCTTTCAGTACATTAATGAATGCATTAATTAAGTGGTTGGCAGAAAACATGCTATATCTCTACATGTAATGTACGTCCAAAATTTCTGTCATATATATAGTGCGGATTTTGAAAGCCTTAGAGGCCTAATTACCTGAAGATTAAAGATAAAAACCTGTAGAATTATATCTAATGAATGTACCTGTAGAATTTCCTTTTTTGTAGATTATAATTGTAAATGTCTTTTAAATACAGGAAAAAGATTTAACAAATTTGAGTAAGTTAATTCGAAGTTACATGTTGTGGAAAGAAGCAACTTGTTGACCTTATATGAAGCAACTTGTTGACCTTATATTCGAAGTTAATTTTTACTTAATTTTTACGATTCGTGCTTTATCCTCTTTGCACAATCTTTACGATGAAAAATGTATACTCTATCATTTTATTTGCTTCTCATTGCTATTCTAATCAGCTAACTAAAAATTGGGATGGTAATCAGGTTCGAAGGGATACATTTTAGTGTAGTACTGGAAGATGAAGATCAAGTAGAGCTTTCGTTCAAAAAAACATACAATCCTTCTCTTAAAAAATGGATTAAGGCTTAATGTAGACAAAAGGTACGACAATTTAGTCTGTCTTAGTTTGCCTATCTGTTACTGAGAAAGATACTACATTAACATCTATTTGGTATTCTAAAAATTGTATGACGATACATAGTGCTCCGAGGCATCAGTGGTTTCTATTCCTACTCAATATTTGAGAACCTAGAAGAACATCCAGCTATTGTTCTGTACCAAGGGAGAATTGTTTTCAGGCTACAAGATGAATTGTACACAACTATTCCCATAATCTGTTTTCGTGACTGCCTGTAATAGTTGAAACACAACAGGTAATGGATCATTTATCTTCTAGGTTTCGCTACATGGCGGTTTCTGATGATCGACAAAGGATTATGCCAACAGCAGAAGACCGCAAAAGGGGACAACCACTTGACTATCCAGAAGCTGTGCTATTGACGAATCCATCTAATACATTTCTTAAAGGAGAGGTTAGTTTGATTTTTTTGCTCTTTTCAAAAAATAATTGCAAAAGGTCATTTGTCATTTCTCTTGAATAAATATTCAAGATAACTCATGTTCCTTTAAAATTTTAATTTAGCCGCAAACAATATGAGCGAACTAAATTTACTGGGCTTGTTGTAGTACAAATTAATAGTTTGTAGGCTAAATTAGTTTGTATATCAACCAACATCTGCATTTTTATACAGTTCAAACTTAACATTTGCTGAAATTCATTTGTTATTTAGATGAAGTAATTGTAAAAAAGCTATAACAAGCAAGTATGCAGTGCAGGTCGATGACAAATATTAGTATTCATGTGAAAACAATGACAATGGAGTACATGGATGGATATCTGCGGATCCAACCATTGGTTTTTGGTTGATTACACCGAGTGATGAGTTCCGAACTGCTGGGCCTACTAAACAAGACATAACTTCTCACGCAGGTCCTATAACTCTATCTGTAAGTGAAGATGAATGAGGGAAGATGGCTTTGTCTTGGCACATTGCTAGGGTAAGGAAAGCCACACCACAACTAGAGATGCAGCATTAACAGAAATTTCTGAAATGGAATCTTCATTTGGCGAGCTAAAACAGAAGTTGCAGCACTTGGGGATCTATTGTGAAGATCTAAAAAAGGCTCTAAGGCAAGCAGCACAAGGAAAGAATTACCAAGGTTTTGAGAAACTAGGAAATGTGCCTGAAAAACTAGGAAATGTGCCTATATGAATGAAGTTTTGATATTTGGATGGTTTAGATTATGTACTTAGTTTCGATATGAATTGGATAATGTAGTTGGCCTATTGAATTTTATATTTGGATTTAGTATATATTGGACTTTTGATTTCGATATTTGGTTTTGGTTTGGCTTTTTGATTTAGGTCATTTGGTTTTGGTTTTTGGCCATGTCAAATAGGGCATCCATGTATTAAAAAAATATAGAACTTACATCACTTTCGTAAAAGACTGATGTTAAATATTACAAGTAACATCAGAACTCTAATGTCTAAATAATGGAAACCGATGTAAAAGAGAAACATAATCATCAGTTCCTAATTAAGAAACCGATGTTAAAAAGGAACATAGACATCAGTTCCTTATTAAGAAATCGATGTTAAAAAGGAACATAGACATCTGTTGCTTATTAAAAAACCGATGTTAAAGATTAACATAGACATCGACTAAAAACCGATGTCTAATACCCCTACCTTTCTCTACACATGCAAAGACATCGCTTCTCTTTTTCAATAGACATCGGTTTTTAGCCGATGTCTAATGCAGTTTTTCTAGTAGTCTAGACCAGGAGATGGACAAATATTCACTTAAGTTAAAACTATTTGCGCCAAATCTTATTATTTACACAACACCGCTTTCAGAAAAGACTTGTCTGATTCAATTTACTACACAACAGTTTTTCACCCGTTGTAGAATTTTAGCCAACGCTTTTTTCTTGAAGCGTTGTATGATCAGTGTTGTCTGATTCAGTTTTTCTTGTAGTGTTCTTTAATCATAAATTTTAAATACAATTTAATCAACCATAAGTTTAAACTTTTTTTTTTGTAGTTAAACTAGTCATAATATAAAACATAATTAAAAAAAAACTCATCCTAGGACAGTAAAATACAAACCAACACAACATAATAAAATTTACAGGTTCTATAGATTCCCTTGCACTTGAGGATGCTTCCTAGCTGAACTTGATCATCTTTAATCTCAGTTGGATCTTTAATAAGATGTCCATGTCCAATAGAAGTAATTGATTAACGTGCCTTGCTTAAATGGTTAGAAATTCACAATCGATCATCCAGAAGTTTTCTCTTTAGTGTTGGTGGTTTTCCGATATCCAATATATATTAATTCCCTCCTTTAACCAAGATTGCCTGACTATGCGATAAACTGAAGCAAAAACAGGGAAAATGTCAGTATATATGATTGCAAACTTCCCAAATGATTGTCATGCTTTAATTGCAAAATAAACTAAGGTGATATCTTCATTGCGCTAATCACCTTTATCCCAAAGATACACTCTTAACAGGATTGCTTGATCAGGATCAGAAATCATCAAAATACCATCATCGTCGCTCATAGGATTGGAGTTGTATTGGCCATTCTTAGAGACAACGATGGTGACCATGATGGTGATGATGATTCCAATCCTGACCCAAGCCAATGCTGAAGAGTTTATTTCCCAAGAATGATTAGAAGAACGGGATTAGCCGCATTGAAGATAACACCCCTACTTAATTTATTCTGCAATTATAGTTATCATTTTCTGCGTGTTTGCTTCAATTTATCACCTAGTCAGCCAATCTTTGGTACTCAAGATGGCTTCGCGTTGTGGAAGCACTTATTTATATTTAGACAGGACCGGGGAGTTTATCACAAGGCAGGTAGTTTTTGACACAACGTGTGGATTCTATATTTTGGTTTTTTTTAGATAAAAATCATTGAATAAAAATATTTGTTGGATATTGTTTTCAAAATATTTTGAATAAGGTATCTTCTAAATTTTCATCTAATATAATACCTGATATTGTTTGTTGGATATTGTTTTTTAAAATCTTTGAATAAACTTATCTTGTGGATTTGGATTTTATATAAAATAATCTTAGATAATGTATAAAATTATTTGCTAGATTGTTATCTTTTTAGATCGTGTTTTACCAAAAATATCATAATGCTATATTTACATTTTTTTTTAATATAGGAAAGGCATTAATTCTTTAGTGCTTTTTTACAAAGCTTACAAATATTTTTACGAATTTTATAAAATATGAGTTGTGTAAGAAAAAGGCCTAAGAATTTTATCGACAAACAGGAAGAATGAGAATATGATGTTTATATGTGTTACAAAATCCTAACTTTAGGCTAGCAAGTCCAACAATGTCTTAGTGCATTCCCTATGAATATTATAAAATAAGGAATTCTAGTGATTTAGCAACATCATTTTGTATGCAACAACAATCCTTCTATTCATTTCTTATTATTGTAATAATAATATATTTGAACTACTAAGTGGAAAATTGTGGAACCAAAAATTTAGAAAGTGAAAAGTAGTGGGACCAAGTGTGTAGAATAGGAGAGAATGAAATTTTTTATTCTTAAAAATGAAATAGGGGATGACTAGTAAATTTGAGGATATTCTAGTAATTTACGGAATCACTAACATACTGTTGAATTGCCATTTTGATGTCATTCCCTATATTTGAGTTTAGGAGCTCATTTAGGGAAGCGGTTGGACTTGCTCTAACTGCTTTCGGATCCCAAATTTTAGGGCCGTTATTCTACTCCAAGTTTAATTCCTAAATTTTTTTAAATTTTAATCTTTTTTTATGTTTATCTTTTAATATTATTATTCTAAATTTTACGGATATTATACACTACCCTCCCTAAAAAAATTTGGTCCCTAAATTCTCGTAAAAAATTCTAAACTCTAAAAGTCGCATCATAGGATTGTACTAGCCACACTACTAACACACAAAGACACCAACTAATATGTGCACTTATACTAGCCACCTCTTGTTATTCTTCAACTCCAAACATATTCTTACCTATGTTAGAAATTTTTGAGTCATAATTCAAATAAAAGGCGTGCATCTATAAATTAAGAATGTGCGCTCCTTTTTTTAATCATATTCCCCTTCTACATAACTGGTTTTTTTAATTTTTTGAAATTCATGCTACCTTGTACCATATGCAATGCATAATTTTTTCCACTTTTTAGTATTTATTTTATTTTTCTATTTATACAATTTATATTTATTGTTTTATTAGTAACCGGATTTGAAACTAAGATCACTGATCATATGTTTACTTTTTTTCCTTTGATATTAGATGTTCTCGTCACATACTATCAAAGCTAACTATCAAAGCTATGAAGTAGAGTGTGAGTATGCTTATTATACTCCTATGTCCCACCCATTGTAGACATTGACATACGGGACTCGGCACGTATTTTAAACCTCCTATAAAATATACTTCCAAAAGTTATTTTTAAATTTGGTTTCTTCTGAATTAAGATTTAATGTTTAAATTTTTATTCAGAGAAAAAATAATTTTAAAATAAATTATAGATGTATATATAATATATATACACCTGCGTGTCAAGCAGTGAGAAAAAAATATATAGAAATGAGTGAGACGGGGGAGTAGTATAGTATGGATCGGTAACATTTATTACATTTAAAAATTTTCTTATATATATAATTTTATGTAATATTACATTTTTTTACTGAATTTAAATCAAGATATTTGAATGTTGCCGTGTATAAATGATAGGTCCCAATCAAAGCGAAATGAAAATAAATATTTTCCTATGGTGAGAATGTATCACAAGCTTTTATTATTTTTAGACTACAAATACTCTTACATTGCAAATGAATTTAAATACAAAGTAAAGACTAACATAATGCTCCTGTTTTTCACACCACTAACAAAGCAAGTGCTAATTCTAAACTGAATCTAAACACTGCACTTCTAACTCTAAGCAAGTTTGCAATAAATAACTAAACACAATCGCATTTCTTTAAACCATCACTTACTATTGGTGATGAACGTGAGCTTTTTCTTAATATTGTCCCTATATTCAAGTTATTTTATATTGATTTGGATTTTTATTTAATAAATTGTAATGTTTTATTGTAGGAATCATGGAGTTTTAATAAAGGAAGTCTTGGAGCGTAATTGGCAAGAGTTGAAGATTTTTTTGATAAAAAATCAGATTTAATGACCCACTTGCGCAGTTAACACTGTTTGGGCCATAACTGAAGTTATTGAAGTCCGATTCAGATGATTCAATAGCCCACGGAAAGCTTATGAGAATAGCTTTATTTTGGAACTGGACTTGATATTAAAATCCAGCCGAGTCAGTCCAGAAACAGAGCCCAAAAGTTAGTTACAAATTTCTGTAAGTAGAATTCAATTCTGATTGGGAAATTTGATTGTATTTTTATTAAATTATTAAAAAGACTTTTATTAGAGATACTATTACAATATAGATCAGACCTAATACAAAGAGAGACAACGCAAGAGAGAAGAAGCCGCGTCGCGTAAGCGGAGGAAGAGAAGCCATCAACAGAGAAGGATTCACCCATTGAAGACATTCGGCCATGTGTTGGTTATATTAGGATTGTTTTATAGAACCCTAGTATGGAATTGTTGGTGTTTTGATAAGAAGTATTGTATGAAGTTCACGGTTTATTCGTTCTAGTGGTTTTCTTGATATATTATTTGCTATTGTTTGGCCAACTCTAGTAGATAGTTGAGTTAATTATAATACTGAGAGGGTTATAGTTAACTGACACAATACTTGAATGGTGCATGATTATATCTGTTGATATTAGTTTTGTGACGGTATAGACATATATTGTTATCTTGCATAGCCATGTGAAATTGGTGCTTTATCGTATTCTTGAGATTAAATTGGCATAGACATATGTTAGTTTAGTTTATAGAATTTATACCATAGTGATTTTGAGAGAAATCTATGATCATTGAATTTCTAGTTAGTAGACTGTGAATTTACAATAGTATTACATTCCTTTATCACCAACATGAATATATTAGGGGGAAGTAATTATTCTGCCTTAGCTTTTCATATCTTAAACTCATCCAAGTCTCTTTGATAGTTTAGTTAGTTAATTTAGTTGTTAATTAATTGGTGTTAGTATATAAACCAAAACTCAAATCTTTTGTTCTATAACTGAATTGTTCGATATTGATTGCGATTAATACAACAGACCGTCCTTGAGGAACGAAATCTGGTATTCACTACTATACTATTTTCTTGCGATTGTGTACACTTGCACATTTATATTTTACGCAATAATTGGAAAGTGACACATGATAACTAAAATGTAGGTTTATGCATACCAAGTGAATGTAGTGAAGTTTCGAGATCATATCTAGGCTCCGCTTCTAACTGTTCTTTACCTTCTAACATAACATCAAGATATGTGGTCCATGACATTTGTGGCCAATACTAAACTTTGCGTCTCCTTTGCATCACGTCCCAACTGAATCGTTTCATCGAAGATGAATAATTTGCCATCGAAGATGCATTATTTGTCATTGGTTGGGTGTTTTGACGGCTACGATTTAATTTCCTTTAAATATTTCGTCCTTCCCAGGCTAATAGCTTCCTTTGATGATTTTAGTTTCAACATTGGAATACCGTTAGCTAATTTTGGTTTGAGACCACCCATTAATGTTCCTACTAAGAGTTTTTGTGTCCAACAATATATGTACCCCATTATCTAGTCTCTCAAACTTGTTTTGATACACGCTAAGAGCCTATCTACTATACCCTTAACAATGCTTTATCAGTATCCTCACCTTTTTTAGATCAAATCTGGCCTTTAGCTCTTCTATAAAAAAACCAAAAAAATCTCATTTTCCTCTTCCTTATTAGATCTTTTAAGCCATTGCCACCATTGGTAATTGACTTCTTCTTCAAGATTAAAGGAAGCCAATGACAGTTTTTATAATTTTAGAGTGGCATGTTAGTAAAAGAATTGTTTCACCCTTGTCAACCATTCGGTCAGATAATCTCCAAAAAAGCGAGAAAACTTTATCTTCGCTAGGTTCAAAGTGAATTATGGCCTTCCTTCGTCACTACTATGGTTCTACGAAAACGTCAAGTAGTTGGGTTAGTATGTAGATAAAAATTACTAGTTGTGGAATTAGTTTTGTCGGCGTGCAATATTTTAGAAATTTTGTTGATTATTGTTTTTATTTGAGAGAATTTTTACCCACAACAACCTCCATGTGAGTCATATTAACCTGAATGCTTCCCAGTCCAGATTCAAGAATTTTTTTCGTTTTTTAGTTAGGTGTTATAGCCCTGACCAATGATAGGTCCCAATTAAAGCTATTATAAAATGAAGATAGATATTATGTTAGGGTGCAAATGAACCACACACTACAAGAAAAACTGAATCAGACAACACCAATCAGATAACACTGGAAGAAAAAAGCGTTGGCTAAAATTTTCATACAATGGTTTTATTTCACCCCTAAAACGGCTATTGTCTGATCAACAACACTACAACGGGTCAAAAACTGTTGTCTAGTAAATCGAATCAGGCAAGTCTTTTTTGAAAGCGGTGTTGTATAAATAATAAGATTTGAGCTTTACAACAACGGTTTTAATACCATTGTCTAATTAATCGAATCAAACAAGTCTTTTTGAAAGCGGTGTTGTGCAAATTAGAAGATTTGTACAACGGTTTTCAAATGTATTGTCTAAAGATGCTCGAGACAATATTGCGATTAACTGTTGTTAAAATCAAACAAGTAGTTTTTCTTTGTTTCATGTGAGAGTGTTTCAGACAAGGTTGTTCTGTAGTATTTTTTGAATGTCACCCATCATACAAGTGTTTTTCTTATGTTGTATGTTTATCTTTTAGACATGACTCTTGTTACTAAAACCGTTGTCTAACTCACTGTATAGGAAAAAAAATTAACAGAAAGAAAGCAAACTTGCCAAAACAAAGGCATATCTATATCATTATACTTGTTTGTATCTTTTCATTCCTGTACATATAATATTATTTCTACCAAAAACCAACAATCACCACATCAAAATTGCATGAAAGGTAAAGCAAGACCAAAATCTTAACAAGATACACTAAAACTATAAGGCAAAACTTATCTAATGAGTAACCATTCAAATCATTTATAAGGCAAACCCTCGTTTGCAACCGTTCTATAATAGGCAACATAAAACTATTTTATATGTCAAAAATTGGAAACCAATCACAAGGCAAAATACTCATATTTAAATACCAATCAAGTGGACTAATAATTCTTAAGAAATCAACAACCATGTTCATGGCCACCATGAGATGTGAATTCCTCCCCGCACTGAATTATAGAATAAAAAATCCAGTGGAAAGTCCTTGCAAGAGAACAAACAAATAATCAATACATAATACAACAAAGAGTGCAGGGCTGATAGGACTACGTGTACACGCCCTCTCACGCACACATTTGTTGATTGAAATGACTAACATAAAAACACTTACAATAAAAAGAACGGTCATGGATTCATTCGTCCATCTGCTCTCCTCCAACATGTGACAAGCAACAACCCCAGGAGCGAAACCCCAATAAGTACATATATCTTGACAAAGGCAGGTCATTGGGTAGTTGTTACCTTCATTACATTAACCCCAATAACTTCTCCATTGATACTGACAAGTGCTCCACCAGAATTGCCTTGTAGCCATATGGTTTCTATTTATAAAAGAACAATAGAAATTTAAACTAGCATATTAAATTTTCTAGATTAAAGGCACTCCAAACTTACAACAAACCATGCTACCAGCAAAAGTACATTTATTATAGCTCAAACATCAAAATTAGAGCAGCATGCTACCATGAACGAACTCTAAGAAAAATGTACTAAGAAATAAACTAAGCATAAATATCGTCTGGATACACAAAAAATAAGCTAAACACAATTTGAACATGATATATTTAATAAAAGTAAACAAGTATTTTAAAAAAGCAAAACATAAAAGTATAAATCAAAGCAGCCTACCCAATTTTTTAACAAACCAAATAGAGCAATTGAAAAACATATATATCGACAAACAAATACACGCATTAGGTAGATAACTAACCTAACTAGAGTAGTTAAAACACATTCAAATCCAATCGAAGCAATTACAAACAAACCCATTTATAACTTACGTAATTGAAATTTAAAAATGAACCAAGATCGCAAATCGTTGAACAAATAAAGCAAACAGATGCATTAGGTAGACTTGTACTTACTAATTGATGAACAAATCAAGCACAAATCGAACTAGGGTTTTGAGTGAAGAACAAATCAATCTTCTTGTCAAGTTGTTCTTCACAAATCGAGCTTTTCCTGTTGGTGTTATGAACTAGGGTTTGATTGTGTGTGAGTCGTGTTTTTGGATTGTGCTGGTCTTGTTTTTGTGTAAATAAGCTGTGTGTATATGTTTGGTATTTTGTTTGAAAAGAGGTAATGAAAATAAGGTAAGGGGAAATGAAAAAAATACTAAGGGGGAAACGTAATTTTGGTAGGGAAGGGGAAATTTAAGTTAAAAGTGGGGGAAGTTTAAGTTAGAAAAATGAGACGGGTAAATTTTAAAAAACGGTCGACTAGTGATTTGAAAGGATTGATGTTTCGATTTTTTTTAAAATATTTATTGATGATCTAACCGTATGGATATCAAGATCTATGTATTTTAATGATATCGCAAAAAATTTAGAAAAAAATAAATTTATTTGGTTTGAGATCTTGACAGTCAACTAGTGATTTGACTACTACTTCTAACTAGTGTTTCGTCCCGGAATGATGTTTCGATTTTTTAAAAACTATTTATCGACGATCCAACCATATGGATATCAAGATATATGTATTTTAATGATATTACAAAAAATTTAGAAAAAAAAATTATTTGGTTTGAGATCTTAACGGTCAACTAGTGATTTGACTATTACTTCTAACTAATATTTTGTGCCAGATTGATGTTTCAAATTTTTTAAAAATGTTTATCGATGATCCAACCGTATGAATATCAAGATCTGTGTATTTTAATGATATTACAAAATATTTAGAAAAAATAAATTTATTTGGTTTGAGATCTTGACAGTCGAACTAGTGATTTAACAAGTACTTCTAACTAGTGTTTCGTCCCGGATTGATGTTTTGATTTTTTTTAAAAAAATATTTATCAACGATCCAACCATATAGATATCAAGATATAAGTATTTTAATGATATTACAATAATTTCAGAGAAAAAAAAATTATTTGGTTTGAGATAATAACGGTCAAGTAGTGATTTGACTAGTACTTCTAACTAGTGTTTCCTCCCGGATTGATGCTTCAATTTTTTTAAAAATATTTATCGATGATCCAACCATATGGATATCAAGATCTATGTATTTTAATTATATTACAAAAATTTCATAAAAAAATAAACCCATTTGGATTTAGATTTTAATAGTCAACTACTGATTTGACCAATACGCACGTATGTTTTATTTATTCGATTTTATAAAAGGATCAGACAATGGTTTTTGTTTAATAAAGTGTTGTAAGTTGTAAGATGTAACAATGTTTTTGTTCCAAAAACTGTTGTATGATATACACAAGTGTTTTTGTTTTGATCCAACCGTTGTTGGATAATCTTTGTAACAATTGTTTATATTATTAAATCTGAAGGAATTTACGGATGAGCGGAAGCGTGATATAACATTTATTCCGTAAAAACAATGTATCGCACATATAGAAAAATATATAAAATCTAGAGCGAGGGGAATCGTAACCATACCTTGCGAATTGAAGCTTTAAAATCAATGGTTTCAAGCAATTGCTCCTCAAAGTGTGAAGCACTCTACCGGTATCCACCAAGAATTTTCCTTCGATGAATTCTTCAAAAAATCTCTAAGACTTTTTAGAGAGAAAAAGAGAGAGAGAGAGAGAGAGATGGAGGCTAGCTCCTTTTTCTAGGTTTTTCACAAAAACAAGATTATCTTTAGAATGAACTATCTCATTCTATTTATAGGACTTTCCTAGGGTTTATTAATAATATATCTATATATCTATATATATATATTAACCCCACATTTCTAAAATGCTTTAATAATGATTAAAACTATTTTAATCATTATTTCTTTTTCTAAACTATTCAGAAAATAGTTCTTCCTCTCTCATAATTTAAATCTTTTCATCAAAGAAAATATTCTTTTATGGTGTGACCCTGTAGGTTCAATATTAAGCCGGTAGTAGAAATAAATAATAATAAACTTTTTATTTATTATTTATACGAATTCTAATAATTCATTAAATATAATTAACTAATTAATTATATTTATTCTACATCGTGAGTGATGCTTCTCAACATATCGCGACTATCCGGATAATATGAATTCACTGCTTAGAATACCAATAACCTGTTTAGTGACTAGTTACAGTACAATCAATTCCTTCTTCCCTACAATGTCCCGATTAAATACAAGGCATGGATCTCGTGTCAAGCCTATTTAATTTAATCATATGTTTTCCTATTCACTATGCCTAGTTCCGATTAATGCAAATTAGAAACTTCTTTCTAATTTCATTCACTCTGGCCAGAGATTCCTGAACTAGCATAAATGGAATAACATAGGACTATTTGCGCCAAATCTTATTATTTACACAACACCGCTTTCAGAAAAGACTTGTCTGATTCAATTTACTACACAACAGTTTTTCACCCGTTGTAGAATTTTAGCCAACGCTTTTTTCTTGAAGCGTTGTATGATCAGTGTTGTCTGATTCAGTTTTTCTTGCAAAACTCATCCTAGGACAGTAAAATACAAACCAACACAACATAATAAAATTTACAGGTTCTATAGATTCCCTTGCACTTGAGGATGCTTCCTAGCTGAACTTGATCATCTTTAATCTCAGTTGGATCTTTAATAAGATGTCCATGTCCAATAGAAGTAATTGATTAACGTGCCTTGCTTAAATGGTTAGAAATTCACAATCGATCATCCAGAAGTTTTCTCTTTAGTGTTGGTGGTTTTCCGATATCCAATATATATTAATTCCCTCCTTTAACCAAGATTGCCTGACTATGCGATAAACTGAAGCAAAAACAGGGAAAATGTCAGTATATATGATTGCAAACTTCCCAAATGATTGTCATGCTTTAATTGCAAAATAAACTAAGGTGATATCTTCATTGCCCTAATCACCTTTATCCCAAAGATACACTCTTAACAGGATTGCTTGATCAGGATCAGAATCATCAAAATACCATCATCGTCGTTATCATTGTCGCTCATAGGATTGGAGTTGTATTGGTCATTCTTAGAGACAACGATGGTGACCATGATGGTGATGATCATTCCAATCCTGACCCAAGCCAATGCTGAAGAGTTTATTTCCCAAGAATGATTAGAAGAACGGGATTAGCCGCATTGAAGATAACACCCCTACTTAATTTATTCTGCAATTATACTTATCATTTTCTGCGTTTTTGCTTCAATTTATCACCTAGTCAGCCAATCTTTGGTACTCAAGATGGCTTCGCGTTGTGGAAGCACTTATTTATATTTAGACAGGACCGGGGAGTTTATCACAAGGCAGGTAGTTTTTGACACAACGTGTGGATTCTATATTTTGGTTTTTTTTAGATAAAAATCATTGAATAAAAATATTTGTTGGATATTGTTTTCAAAATATTTTGAATAAGGTATCTTGTAAATTTTCATCTAATATAATACCTGATATTGTTTGTTGGATATTGTTTTTTAAAATCTTTGAATAAACTTATCTTGTGGATTTGGATTTTATATAAAATAATCTTGGATAATGTATACAATTATTTGCTAGATTGTTATCTTTTTAGATTGTGTTTTACCAAAAATATCATAATGCTATATTTACATTTTTTTTTTGAATATAGGAAAGGCATTAATTCTTTAGTGCTTTTTTACAAAGCTTACAAATATTTTTACGAATTTTATAAAATATATGAGTTGTGTAAGAAAAAGGCCTAAGAATTTTATTAACAAAGAGGAAGAATGAGAATATGATGTTTATATGTGTTACAAAATCCTAACTTTAGGCCAGCAAGTCCAACAATGTCTTAGTGCATTCCCTATGAATATTATAAAATAAGGAATTCTAGTGATTTAGCAACATCATTTTGTATGCAACAACAATCCTTCTATTCATTTCTTATTATTGTAATAATAATATATTTGAACTTGTAAGTGAAAAATTGTGGAACCAAAAATTTAGAAAGTGAAAAGTAGTGGGACCAAGTGTGTAGAATAGGAGAGAATGAAATTTTTTTATTCTTAAAAATGAAATAGGGGATGACTAGTAAATTTGAGGATGTGCTAGTAATTTAGGGAATCACTAACATACCGTTGAATCGCCATTTTGATGTCACATTCCCTATATTTGAGTTTAGGAGCTCATTTAGGGAAGTTGTTGGACTTGCTCTAACTGCTTTCGGATCCCAAATTTTAGGGCCGTTATTCTACTCCAAGTTTAATTCCTAAATTTTTTTAAATTTTAATCTTTTTTTATGTTTATCTTTTAATATTATTATTCTAAAATTTACGGATATTACACACTACCCTCCGTAAAAAAATGTGGTCCCTAAATTCTCGTAAAAAATTCTAAACTCTAAAAGTTGGTGATACATCTATTCCGAAAATCTAGTCTAGATGGCATCATAGGAATGTACTAACCACACTACTAACACACAAAGACACCAACTAATATGTGCACACCTTTATCAAAATTTAGATTAAAAGGTGTGCACTTATACATTTATAAATTAAGGATGTGCACTCCTTTTGTTATTCTTCAACTCGAAACATATTCTTACCTATGTTAGAAATTTTTGAGTCATTATTCAAATAAAAGGTGTGCATCTATAAATAAATAATGTACGCTCCTTTTTTTAATCATATTCCCCTTCTACATATCTGGTTTTTTTAATTTTTTGAAATTCATGCTACCTTGTACCATATGCAATGCATAATTTTTTCAACTTTTTAGTATTTATTTTATTTTTCTATTTATTGTTTTATTAGTAACCGGATTTGAAACTAAGATCACTGATCATATGTTTACTTTTTTTTCCTTTGATATTAGATGTTCTCGTCACATACTATCAAAGCTAACTATCAAAGCTAAGAAGTAGAGTGTGAGTATGCTTATTATACTCCTATGTCCCCCCCCCCCCATTGTATACATTGACAGACGGGACTCGGCACGTATTTTAAGCCTCCTATAAAATATACTTCCAAAAGTTATTTTTAAATTTGGTTTCTTCTGAATTAAAATTTAATGTTTAAATTTTTATTCAGAGAAAAAATAATTTTAAAATAAATTATAGATGTATATATAATATATATACACCTTAAAATGCGTGTCGTGAGAAAAAAATGTATAGAAATGAGTGAGACCGGAGGAGTAGTATAGTATGGATCGGTAACATTTATTACATTTAAAAATTTTCTTATATATATAATTTTAGGTAATATTACATTTTTTTACTGAATTTAAATCAAGATATTTGAATGTTGCCGTGTATAAATGATAGGTCCCGATCAAAGCGAAATGAAAATAAATATTTTCCTATGGTGAGAATGTATCACAAGCTTTTATTATTTTTAGACTACAAATACTCTTACATTGCAAATGAATTTAAATACAAAGTAAAGACTAACATAATGCTCCTGTTTTTCACACCACTAACAAAGCAAGTGCTAATTCTAAACTGAATCTAAACACTGCACTTCTAACTCTAAGCAAGTTTGCAATAAATAACTAAACACAATCGCATTTCTTTAAACCATCACTTACTATTGGTGATGAACGTGAGCTTTTTCTTAATATTGTCCCTATATTCAAGTTATTTTATATTGATTTGGATTTTTATTTAATAAATTGTAATGTTTTATTGTAGGAATCATGGAGTTTTAATAAAGGAAGTCTTGGAGCGTAATTGGCAAGAGTTGAAGATTTTTTTGATAAAAAATCGGATTTAATGACCCACTTGCGCAGTTAACACTGTTTGGGCCATAACCGGAGTTATTGAAGTCCGATTCAGATCATTCAATAGCCCACGGAAAGCTTATGAGAATAGTTTTATTTTGGAACTGGATTTGATATTAAAATCCAGCCGAGTCAGTCCAGAAACAGAGTCCAAAAGTCAGTTACAAATTTCTATAACTAGAATTCAATTCTGATTGGGAAATTTGATTGTATTTTTATTAAATTATTAAAAAGACTTTTATTAGAGATATTATTACAATATAGATCAGACCTAATACAAAGAGAGACAACTCAAGAGAGAAGAAGCCGCGCCGCGCAAGCGGAGGAAGAGAAGCCATCAACAGAGAAGGATTCACCCATTGAAGACATTCAGCCATGTGTTGGTTATATTAGGATTGTTTTATAGAACCCTAGTATGGAATTGTTGGTGTTTTGATAAGAAGTATTGTATGAAGTTCACAGTTTATTCGTTCTAGTGGTTTTCTTGATATATTATTTGCTATTATTTGGCCAACTCTAGTAGATAGTTGAGTTAATTATAATACTGAGAGGGTTATAGTTAACTGACACAATACTTGAATGGTGCATGATTATATCTGTTGATATTAGTTTTGTGACGGTATAGACATATATTGTTATCTTGCATAGCCATGTGAAATTGGTGCTTTATCGTATTCTTGAGATTAAATTGGCATTGACATATGTTAGTTTAGTTTATAGAATTTATACCATAGTGATTTTGAAAGAAATCTATGATCATTGAATTTCTGGTTAGTAGACTGTGAATTTACAAGTCTCTTTGATAGTTTAGTTAGTTAATTTAGTTGTTAATTAATTGGTGTTAGTATATAAACCAAAACTCAAATCTTTTGTTCTATAACTGAATTGTTCGATATTGATTGCGATAAATTCAACAGACCGTCCTTGAGGAACGAAATCTGGTATTCACTACTATACTATTTTCTTGCGATTGTGTACACTTGCACATTTATATTTTACGCAATAATTGGAAAGTGACACATGATAACTAAAATGTAGGTTTATGCATACCAAGTGAATGGAGTGAAGTTTCGAGATCATATATAGGCTCCTCTTCTAACTGTTCTTTACCTTCTAACATAACATCAAGATATGTGGTCCATGACATTTGTGGCCAATACTAAACTTTGCGTCTCCTTTGCATCACGTCCCAACTGAATCGTTTCATCGAAGATGAATAATTTGCCATCGAAGATGCATTATTTGTCATTGGTTGGGTGTTTTGACGGCTACGATTTAATTTCCTTTAAATCCTTCGTCCTTCCCAGGCTAATAGCTTCCTTTGATGATTTTAGTTTCAACATTGGAATACCGTTAGCTAATTTTGGTTTGAGACCACCCATTAATGTTCCTACTCTTTTGGTTTCAGAATTGCCTATCACAGGTGTGATGACCAATGGGTCATCATGAGGAAATTGTACCCCTTCCAGGTCAGAATCATCGAAGCTAATGGCAACTTCTGTTTTGGCACACTTCGGTGCTTCTCCAACAACAATCATTACCTCTCTAGCATAAGCTTTTCGTGAATTCCTAGAAGAGCCAGCCGAAGTCGGTCCTCCAAATATCATGTTGATAACTGGACCTCAGGGTCTAGGATTACGATCTTGATCATTATCCTTTCCGTCATAGTCTTTCTTCTCGTAGTTTCCTCGATTCCCATCCTCGGTGAACTTATCCAGTTTTCCCTTTCGGATCAAGAATTCAATTTCGTCCTTCAGTTGTCTACAATCGTCGATGTCATGGCCACATTCTTTTTGAAACCGACAAAATTGGTTCTTGTTTCTTTTCTCTATATTAGTCCTCATTGGCTTCGGCCATCGGAGATCAGCATCTTTCTCAATTTCCATCATGATTTGACTTCTAGGAGCATTCAATCTTGCATACTCCGTGAATCTTTGTCCGGGATTACCCTTCTTTGGTGCAGGATCAAAATCCTATGTTGTTCTGGGGTACTTGTCCCTTACATCATACTCTTGAGTCTCCTTCCTCTTTTTTCCGTTTCCATTACCCCAGTATTTGGTTCATATTTCCTCATGCTCTCCTCACCTTTAATGTACTTTCCAGCCCTGTCTTGTAGCTTCAACATGCTTTCAGGGGGGTGCTTTGCCAAAGACCTTTAAAGTGGTCGTCAGTGGTTCCTTGTTGCAGGGCTATCATGGCCACTTTGTCTTCCAGATCTGGGACTTTAAGAGCCTCCCTAGTAAATCGATTTATGTAGTCCCTCAAGGATTCATTCTTGCCTTGTTGAATTCACATGAGAGATGTTGAACTCATCACATGCACTCTCCCACTAACAAACTGGTTGATGAACACCTTGCTCAACTCCTTAAAAGACCCAATAGAGTTAGGAGGGAGACGACTGTACCAACGCTGAGCCATGCCCGCAAGGGTTATGGAAATGCTTTGCACTTGACTGCATCATTGGTAGGTTGTAAAAATAGTGCGTTAGAGAAGGTTCTCACATGATTAGCAGGGTCTCCTGTTCCATCATAAGCTTTGATCGTTGGCATCTTGAATTTCCTGGATATGTTAGCTTTCATAATATCCTGAGTAAAAGGCGGTGTAGGATCATTAGGATCTCCTAGGGGTAACAAAACATTAGAATCACCCCTTGGGGCTTCAGCCCTCCTTGGCTTTCTCGGTGTAGGATCTAAGTTAAAATACAGGAACCTTCTCGGTCGATTTGCCTTTGGCTCTAACTGCCTCTTCCTCTGTTAATACCTTCTTAAGCCTTGTAGCCTCAGCTTCATATGATGCAATCTTGTCTTTAGTAATTTGGGGTTCCCGATTTGTTTGGTAGGACGTATTCTCCATGGGGAAACGACCCTTTCATCATCAGATGAGTAATCTTCATATTCAGTATAGGGACCAGAAAAGTCTTGAATTAGAGGGACTTGCTGAGTCTGAGTTTTTTGATTAATGGGCTCCAGGCCTCGAACATAAGGAGGCACATATGATTCGTGATACAATGGATTGTGACCACTGCTCCCAACGGGTGGTCGTGGAGGCATTACATAAGGTGGCATACCCAAAGTTTGATTCGTGTATTGAAGAAGATCATTAGTATGAAGTTGAAGGCCTCGGGGTGCATTCAAAATCACTTGAGAGGATGTGATTGGTGGATGATGAGTCATCTCTTGAGTTTGGGGGTTGGCTCAATGAACTACCATATGCATGGGATTCGTCCCTTAAACTGAGATTGGGATCTCTGGTCTTTGGGTAGTGGTGAGGGGGATATTCGTCTCTTGAGTACTAGTAGTTGGTGGTGGCTGACTTTCTTCCGTTTGAACACCAGAAGTCGATGGTGGATCACGTGAAGTTCTTCGTGTGTTTTCCATGGTTGATGTTCTTTTCCCACAGACGGCGCCAAATGTTGTGGAATAAAAACTGTGCTTGCGAATTTAATGTTAGGGTTAGAGAGCTTCGAGCTTCAATGGTTGTTCTCGTGTTTCGTGACTAAATTTGTCCTCACAAGATGCCTACGTATCTCAATTCATAATTGAGAATCAAGCCAAAAAATGTAGTTCTTGGTGTTGCCCTCGGGGCTATGGCGGCAGGGGCACACCAAGGACGTAGTGACTTGTATGTCCTTATTCGAGGATGAAGTCTAAAACGTAGTTCTGAGATGAGGGGTCAGACCCTTTATATAGGCATTTAAAAGCCTAATGGATAAGTATTGATTTCTTTGAATGATAAGTCTTATCCTTAACGGTGGATAACTATTGACTTTCTTAAAGGATAAGTCTTATCCTTGACGGTGGATACGTATAAATTCTAGATCCTTCCTTGTAGGAGTTGTTTCCATATCATAACGGACTTGTATTGAAACAAGCCCACTTCTATTAGAACATGCCTGTATTGGACGTCTCCTAATACAGGTTGTACTTCTAGCCCAAATATTAATTACAAAATTAATATTTAATTAGAGTTTCGGGCCTTATTAATGAGCCTTATTTATGGACCAACTAGGTTTAATTAATGCAATATTAATTATGTCTTTAGGGTTATTTTAACCCATATCAAAAAGGTTTCATGGAAATGCAAGTTTCTAGTATTATGCTTGAGTTGGGACACTCGGAGCTCACTTGGCAGTGGTTGGATCAGCTCAAACCTATCGGATGGCTTATCAAGAAGTGAGGTGGCTGATTGCACAAGAAACAAAAGTGGTTTACAACAGAACTACACACAAGTGGTTTCTCAAACATCTCGGATGGCTTATCAGGAGGTGATTCCTATAAATAGGATAGGTAGGCGTTGGTAAGGGGGATTGGAGCTTTCACTCATTATACAAAGAGTGTAACCTAAGTGATTATTCCGGTTAATTTCCTCGGCAAAGTAGAGGACTACTCAGCCATAATTATGCGGCAGCCTTACCAATTCAGTCCATAAACACCACATTCTAACCCCTCCGACAGTAGAATCTCAAGCTGTGATGCCTGTAGCTACGGTACGAAAACCAAGGACACAACTGATTATTCCAGAAATTTATACATGGAGTGTAGTTCCAAATTCCTCTCACAACAAAACTAATTAACTTCTTGGTTCGTCACTTTCATTTCATACAAAAAAAATTATGAATTTAATAAATTATTTAGAAATAAAAATAATAATATATGTTATGTCAAACTACTAAATTGTTCGATTCTTTTGTTAACCAAGTCTAAACCGAAGCACGTGTTCCATGGAATGCACCGATTTTTAAATAAAATGTAGCTCATTTGTTGATATGAATCACAATCTAATAAGGGTGTATTCATTTGAGATTTTAAAAGATTTTAAAGCATTTTAAAAATCCATGGGTATTCAATTAAGATTTTAAAGAATCCTTTAAAATCTAAGGGTATTCATTTTGGATTGTAAAATGTCTTTCAAAATCTTGGGGTATTCAATTAGGATTCTGAAAAGTCTTTTAAAATCTTGGTGTATTCAATTTAGATTTTTAGAAATCCATTAAAATCTCATGGTATTCAAAAGTCCGTGAACTTTGTTGAAAATTAAAAATTGGTGGATTTTGGTGGATTTTGTAGTGTATTTTATGTCTTCTGAAATCTTGTTAAAATCCATGAGATTTTGCAGGATTTCACGAAAACTCTTATCAAATTAGTGAGACTCTACGAGATTTCACGATTTTTTTTTCAAATCCCCGATTATTATTAATCCATTAAAATCAACAACAATCTTTTAAAATCTACGGATTATTTTTAATCCATTAAAATCTCAAATGAATACACCCCCATAAATAATTAAAAATATGTAATATCAAGTAATGTATCTAGTAGGTTTGTATATCTTTATAGTTAATACATTTTATTGAACTAAGAGATCTGAAAAAATTGATGAATGTATATTTAATGTAAATTTTTGTGTTAACTTATGTATAAAAATATTCAAATAAAAATAATGAACAAAAAGATGTCAAATAATTAAATGCAAATAATAATCAATAAAGTAAATTTTGGGAATTAAAATGACTACAAAATTGTACACTAAGGAACAACCACTAATAAACTTAAAGAACATTATTTTATACATGATACATGATTAATATTTACTCATTTGACTTAATTTCAATATTCTGCAACTAAAATATTGCAAAATCCATTATTTTGCAAATCATGTTTTATGAGAATCACTTTCTAATTCAAAATCTTGGAAATAGGTTAGGTTTTGCAAAAATCTTAATAATATATGTTGTGCAAATAGAACATTGTAAAATGTAGTGTTTTATAAAATATATTATGTTTACATACATTATAATTTTTACAATATTTTAATTGCATAACAGTTTTCAAGTCTTCAACTGGTGTTCTTAGAACTTTTCGCCTTATTGATTATTAATCACTGTAACATTTACAATTGAATAAGGATTAAGTAAAAATAATTACATGACACTTGAACTAATCAATAAATCAATGGGGTCTGGTAAGGATTAAGTAAAAATAATTACATGACATTTGAACCTTTTAATAGGTGATTTAGCTTTATCATTTCTTCTCAGCTTCCAGATATTCAGGGGTTTGGTATGTAGAAAGGAAAAAAGTACTTTGATTTTTCTCCAAAAACCTGCACAACAGAATATATGGTTAGGTACTAATAATTCTCAGCATTTTGACTACCATTGCGTGCACTAGGATCCTTTTTTAGTATTTGTAGGGTTCGTTTAACTATTGACCTACTAGTTGAAGTACTTGAATAAATATAGGGATATGAAACAATATTTTCTGCAATGCAGTTTGAAGGATTAAAACATACTTGAGCAAGCCAAGTATCTCACGTTGGAGCTTCCGTGTTTCTTCTTCAATCTTTACAGCATGTAACATCTCTGGTAACTTAACTATAATTGTAGAATGTAATTAAATTATTAAAATAGAATTTTGTGACATAAATATTGTAATTATTCTACCAGATGAAAACATAAACAAGTTTTGAAAAGACAGTAACATAAACTACATACTTATATATTCAAGATAAATATCTCTAAGACTAGTCCAGCGTACCAAAGAGACGCAACAAATGTTCAGCTCCATATGCTAGTGAAGGGGGGATGTTCTCTCCACTCAATGCTTCATATTGTTTGCGCTCGCTGTTGTACAGAAGTATTGCAGGCAGAGCTTTGTCAAAGTAACAACGAATCCCATTTAAGATTTCTTGTATTTCGTCACTCAACCTTTACCAGAAAACATGTCAGAACATAGTACGACCACATCCACTTGAACAGGAAAACCCTTCATAAAACTACATTTCTAAATTTAATGGTAAACAAAAAGTAAAAACATGTAATGATGTTCAGTTTTTCAGATGCGATGATAATTACTAAAGAATAGAATTCATTTCATCAAATCTAGAAGAACGAGAGCTGTTTCTTTTAGAATTATTGGGCCTTTATAATTCACTCCCCGACAAGTACAAATTAATTCAGTTTTGCCAGATCCATTAAATCCAATGGGCGCAAAACATCTCCTAACATGAATGATGGATTTAAACGATTGTTTTTCCCCTCTACATATTACTTGTTAGTACCTTATACGGTTTTCTTTGCCCTATTTGTTTTACACATGTTGTATTCTATATAGAAATATTTAAGTAATTAATTAGGTGATCTGGCATCACTAATTTAAAAACATAGGGAACATGATAAATAGATTGTGAACTTACTTGTTATTCCTTTTCACCTTGAACGTAAAATACTTCTTCAGTATGTCATCAACATTTGGGGTACGAGGAAGCTTAACAAGCTGCAAGGCGTCACCAGACAAATCAATAGCATAGTTAACATTTATCACAGAAGAGAATGTAAAAAATTACAACACAATTGCATTAAATAAATTGAAAAATTGCAGGAACAATGTGAACGACTGAAATACCTTGCCTAGATGAGTTACAAATTCACAATCATTCACAAGTTGTTTCTTTAGCATTCTTGGTAGTTCAATATTCATATTTTCCTCGGATAACAAGATTTCTGAGAAAAGGCGCGGCACATGATAAACACAATGAGTTATAAGTTAAAGTTAAAGTTATAAGTTATAAGTTGGGAATTGGTAATTGGTAATATAGATTCCATCGTAATAAATGTATGAAACATAATATAGTTCTAACCATCTGATTGCTTTTCTTTTCTCTTATGGCCAGACTTTGTGTTCTTCGCCAACTGATTATGAACATCCTCATCAGTAAATTTCATCAATCGCTCAGTTCCCAGCCATTCATCCCATCTGCTTACAAGTAGTTAATTTTTAAAATGTTTGAGAATAGGAGCTATGTATTGCCAGTGACAAAAAGAAAAAGAAAAAAGAGTTGCACAAATCAACAACAGAAAAACACAAATTAACAGGAATCAATATTTTAAAATTCTGATCGTGCTTTTCCTCATGTATCTACTCACCTTTTATTCCAACCCTGCACATAATATAAAGAGACTAAGTCAATAAATTGTACTGATTTATGGTATTAATTTTCACACATATTAAGTCATTGCTTATTAAAAGAGAGAAATAACAAAATACTCACAAGATAATGAACAAAATGTGTCCTGGCTGACATCCTAGATTCGACTTTCTGCACCTATAAAACGTCACAAAAAATGTCAAAGATACAAACGCAGGAAAAGCCATTTTACTGTTAAAATGCATTATAACAAACCAAGGTTTAAAATTGAATAAACATACCTTGGCCTGATACCATTTGCCACCATAAAAAGCCCAAACTTTTTCACCTTCTTGATAAAGACTATTATCTGAGGAACAATTCATCAAATCAACCCCAGTGTTTGATCTTGGCATTTCCAGAGCGCTTTCTTTACTTAAAACCTGCTAATACAAACGGCGCTATATATAAGAATGTTAAGTTGTTTGCTATGTCTGAGAGAATACATGGATGACAGGTGTTTAAATAGTGAGATTTTATTGTGACCTAATTGAAAAACAGTATTTTTTGGATTGTACTTTCTCATGACTTCTAATTGATACAATTCATAGAATATTTTATTTATTTTAAAAAAAAATGCTTTATTAAATTTTATTTTCTATAGAAGTGAATAGAATTAATTTTTTGGTTTGTTCTTCCCATTTCATACAAAATCTTATTTATGAGTTTATTAAAATACTTAAATACAAGAGTGTTTAATTTTTTGTTGGACTTTTTTAATGTTAGATATTTTGAAATTATTTTCAATATAAATGTTATGAATTTGTATTTGAGATGTATCATGGATTTTGGTATGAGTTTGATTTGTATACATGTTAGTAGTTTGTTACTGTAATATTGCAAGGCTTCACTCCTTGTGCTGATTTTTCTATTAAAAACATTGTATATAGGAGACAAGGGTTTTAAATCTAACGAATGTATTATTGTATTTAACAACCCAAATAAAACACTTGTCTGATTGGCACAATATTTTAAAACCTGTTTTATAATATATTAAACAATGATGTGATAAACACTTGTGTGAATTCTAATAAGACAATGGTATAATAAAAAGTTGTGTTAGCCTGAATTCTAATAAAACAAATAGTTTTGTAAAATAGTTGTAATCTTTAACAATAACTAATAAAACAAATAGTTTTGTAAAATAGTTGTAATCTTTAACAATAACATTATCGTCTTACCAAATCTAATAACACAATAGTCTTTATAAACAGTGTGTAACCTCCACAATAGACCATTATATTTTAACAATAACATTATCATTGTGGTCGTACGAAATCTAATAACACATTTGGGATAAGATTGAGATAATCAATAAAGGGGACAGAAGAAGTCACAGAAAATAAAATGGAAATTCTTATCTGTTCATGAACACTTCAGATCAAATCAAATCTCCGATGTTTTTGAGAGATATAACAAATTGATCAAATTGATGAATGATCTGAATTTTCATGGAAAGTATTACACCATCAAGGAGATAAACAATAACATTATCATTGTCGTCTTACCAAATCTAATAAAACAATAGTCTTTAGAAACAGTTGTGTAACCTCACACTAGACCATTATATTTTAACAATAACATTATCATTGTAGTAGTACCAAATCTAATAACATAATAGTCTTTAGAAACAGTTGTGTAAACTCGACAAATTTGAGTACTCTTTTACAACTATACACAAAATCATTGTACTTGATTAGACGATCGACGGTGTTTGGAGAGAAAAAATAGATCATTATATTTTAATTTTGGACAATGTTTTTTGATCGTGCGATACTGTTTGTCTTGTACTAGTTTTTTTTGTAAACATTTTGTTAGGAAAAGGTACTCATTTTTAATTTATAGCTTGTTACATAGTAGAAATTTGAAAGTCGATATGAATTAATGACACACTCATTTTTGATAAATAGTGTTTATGGTGAGCTTATAATATATTTATATTTTAAGGTGGCACAAAAAAATTGAATTTACAATTTTATTTGTTTTAAGGAAAAAAATTTCATGTTTTCTTGTTTTTGTTTGGATTATGAAAATTATTTTTCAAAAAATTAATTTTTATTTGTTTATTTCACTTTTTGGAACATATTTTTCATATTTACACTGTTTTTTTAATATTAAGAAAAAGAAAAGTAAATATTTTTTTAAGGGGAAAAAATTCTTTGAAAAACACTACACGGTGGCCGAATGCAACGCACACCTACTGTTACATTATACACAAAAAATGTTGCATGAGGCCAAAGGTAATGCACTTTCACCATTTCATCCGCCAATGTTACCTTTGACATAAAATGCAATGCTTTCGTTCTCAATGGTAACACAAGAAAAAGTATTACATCGGGCCCATAGAGTAACATTGAATCAAACAAATGCAAAACAAGAACAGCGTTGCCTCAACTTAACAAGAAACAAAGAGGTGACACGTGTGGGGCCCACAAGAGTGGCCAGGTCACTGGTGGGGTCCACTACTGGGCCCCACAAGAGGGTCACATCATTAGTGGGCCCCATATATGGGGTCCACATACAAGAGGGGCCACGTCACCGTTTGGTCCCATGTAGGCCCCACTTATGGGGCCACATCACTAGTGGGTCCCGCATGTTGAGCCACGTCACTAATGGGTCCTAGCAGTAGGGTCCACCAATGACGTGGCCCCACTTGTGGGCCCTACTTTCAATTACAACACTATATGTTTAATTAGTTAAAGCAACACTGGATATTATTATGGCAACATTGCATTTTTCTTTTAAGAAACACAAAATATGGCTAATGTAACACTTTGTCATTATAATGTAACACTAAGTCTGTGTATTAGAGCAACACAAAATGAAATATTGTAACATTAATAACAATAACAATTGCAACACTTATATTGAAAAATTTGCAAGACATGATTGATACATATATCAATCCCTTTACAAAATAAACCAGCCAATTCAATACTGAACTCCACCAGTCATCCAACACCTAACCAAATTATAATCTAACTCCTCCCATCATTCACCATTTGACTAAAATATAATCTTATTACACAACTACACCAAGCAACATACTACAAAGTACCAAACAATATACTACAAAGTACTAAGCAACATACTAGAAAAGATAACCAAAGTATGAAAACCCAACTCCAAAATTATTAAACTACCCATGTCCATGCTACTACTGATTGTAAAAAAATAACTAAATGGAAGTCCTGATAATCAATGGGGTTGCATTTTGATCATCCTCGCTTTAAACAGTAGCACAATAGTCTCCAATGTCCAAATTCAAACCGGGTTTAGCTTCTTCTAGATTTTTCAGCAACATCGACATGTAAAAATAAAAAATACTCATTGCACAATTTTGTTTTGATAATCTTTTAAATCACAATAATTTGATTGAAAATATGTATTAGAATAGTTGATCTGCCTCCAAGATGTACCAATTGTCTATAATGCATTAAATATAAAAGAACAAGGAGATATTCTGTAATATTAGAGTTACTGATTAAAAGTATAATATAAGTACAAATTTGTTAATGATAAAAGTGAAAAAGACTTCATCAGTAAGAAGAAACTGTATTTCAGCGAATTCGCAACATCAATTTCCAAATATGTGAAGAGTGAAGTGACGCTGTAATTTTTGCAAAGGAAGTGAAATGGCAGAATCAGATGATACAATACCCGGTCTTTTTGTTTCCCGATTGCAACAAGTTTGCTAAAAATTTCATAATCTTGATGAGAGAATTTGGACCTTCCAGAAGCAACACCACAGCTTTGAAACAACTTCTGAGTGTTCGACCAGTACATTAACCATGGGGCATAGTGAGAAACCTGAAGTGCCCACTGGTCTTCTTGATATTGCTCATTGTAAGCTTCGGTAGATAAATTGGCAGGAAATCCAGGCCACCAGTAGTTGACAACCAGAGCAAGCAGTGCTACTCCAGCCAACCTACAAGCAGATCAACATATCTCAACTAAGATGAAGCATAAATTTATTTTAAAGAAGAAAATGTTGTACTTAATGAAATCACAAAGTAAAAAGAATCTTAGATTCAACAAAAATGATGACGACAACTAGAGGATTAAGTTAACACTATGATGGTGAAAAACATATCACCCAATTCTCTAGTCCATGATAAGCTTCAAATGCATTTCCATAACTAATTTGGATTACTACGTATCAAAAGTTTTAACAATACATACCTGGAATTCAACATTTAGATCCTCAAGTAATCCTAGAATACCATAAATACCATCGTCTATCAAATGATATCTAACATTGTCAATAGTTTCCCAATTTCCATTTCTAAAGTTGATGCAAGGACATTTCAACAATCCTCCAACCACTTTTTTCTTTTCAATCGCAAATTTTAGAAATGTCTCAACCCCCAATTTGTACTCCGGATTAAGTGTTATGCGATTACTTTCTAATCGATGATTCATCCAACTACGATCATTGGTCGACATCTACATACAAACATATATATTTTTCTTAACACATTTTACATATATGAACATGTATTTTTATTAACTAAAATTTATTCAATCTAATACACATAAACAATGATATAGATGAACAATCAATTAAAATATAAAATCAAGAGAATTACCTTATGACTTTCACCTTCACCTTCACCTTAACCTCCTTTAATACAATCTACAACAATGAAATAAATGAATCAATACATTTATAAAACATAAAATTTCTTCATAATATTCATAAAATAGAATGGATTATGGTATTCACCTTTCCCTTATATTTATTTGCTCTTCTCTTTGTTTTCTTCAAATTTTGATAACCATTCAAGAAAATAGAAAGGTAAAGGTGATAATGCTAAATTTGATAAAGTAGCAGGCTCATTTCTGACCGATAGCGGTCGGAAATGAGTTGACTCGGCGAGCACATACATCTCATCCAATAAGAACGCGACACCGATAAAAAATTAGGTGAAAAATTGAATTAAGAACTAGTGGTCGGTTTTTCCAATTTTGGTCGGTTATAATGTGGTTGGAAATGACAGTGACGTGGATGTGGTGCCCACTATATTTGACGTATGGTCGGTTTTGACGTCGTTGGTCGATTATACGTTGGTCGGAAATGATAGTGACGTGGATGTGGTGCCCACTAAAATTGACATATGGTCGGTTTTGATGACGTTGGTCAGTTATGCGTTGGTTGAAAATGATAGTGACGTGGTCATTGGTCCCTTAGCATTTCATAACCGACCAATATTGGTCAGTTATGTTATTATTTACGACCGAGTTAGGTGGTCAGTTTTTTGAGTCAGTTATAATATATTATTACCGACCAAATGTGCGCTTTTTTGTAGTGATTCCACCATATTTAATAATAAAATTATTTTGTCAGTGTTTTACATCGCTTACCTGCTAGTATATATAATTAAGTTAATGCCAAATATATAGGGTTCCATCGACCAATAAAATTAAGATTAAAATGATGATACCAAGTCCAAAATGTAATAAATCGGCAAAAATATTCATAACATGTTCATTGGAAGAGATGCACTTCCACTACAAGAAAAATCGAATCACACAACGGTTTATCACCGTTGTCTGACACCCTAAATTTCCGTTGAGTATGGCGATGCCGTCTGATACGCGGATCAGACAACGGTTAGCGATCATTGGATGTTAACAGACAACATTTTCAAGTCTAAAGAATTGTTGTGGTAATGCTGTATAGACAACAGTGGTTACAAAACTAAGAGTTGTTCTCCTTCCCTTTAGTCAACGGTTTCTAAAAGCATATACATTGTCTAAAAAGGATGTATAGACAATGGTTTTGTTTTTCATATAGGTTGTATGAGTTTTCTTTTCACAAAGGTTAGTTGTTAAAAAGAAATGTTTTAGTGTTAAAGAGTTAATACTTTTTTATGTATTGAAAGTATTGTGTCATACACAATATAACAAACATTCCAATAAGTGCCCTCATTGCTTGACAATGGTTTTTTATATCCATACAACAGTAGGTTACATTATAAAATGAACATACCAAGAATTAGAAAACCAATCCATCATTCCATTACAAACTACTATCATCTATTACCAGCAACCAACCAATTCATCCAAACAACCAGTTCACCATTACAAGCAACCAACCAATTCATCCAAACAACAAATACACCGTTACAAGCAACTAACATTAAGTTCCAACCAACGATTAACATTCACAAAATAAGACTATGTTCAAGAGGCGGACACCAACATATTTTTGGATGAACATACTACTAGAAAAACTAGATTAGACATCACACTTTAGACATCAGTTAGTAAAGCCACTGATGTTAAAACTATCTCTTATATCGGAAAAAGTAAAACCGATGTCAAATAATAATCTACACATCACTTACTTGTATAAACGATGTCTAAAACTCTTTTTTGAAAAAAATTAACCCGCGTTTTCTTTTTTCCATTTCCCCCCTTAACCAAATCCACCTCCCACTCTGTCCTTCTTTTCTCCTTATACTAAAAAAATATGAAAATGAAAATCAGATAAAAAAAATCTAAACCCCCATTAAAGTTTATAAAAATCAAAAACATAAAAACCAATCCCCCCCACACACCCCGCTGCTCTGCCCCTCTTTTCTCCAAGAACCCTAACCCGCTCTTTTCAACAAAAATCTTCAATTTGTTCAAATTGAAGCTCAAATTGTTCGATTCTATCGATCTCCTTTCACTTTATTCAATATTTGTTCAACCCGCTTTCAAAATTAGTTCGATTCTATCAACCCCTTTCAATATTAGTTCGATTATCTCCATTTTTTGATTTGAATTAACGTAATTGTTCGATTGTTTAACAGATCTGGTACTTGGAGTTTGGAGCCTGGAGCTTGGAACTGTACGTTGCCGCCTGTCTATTGCTTCCAAAAAGGTACGCTCACCAGCTGTTTGATAACTGCCCCATTCAAAATTTTGTTCTAATTTTGCTTTCGTTTTCAAGGTAATACTGAGAGTGTTATGAAGAATTTGACTGATATTGCTAACTCGAATTATTGGGTTGTTAAGGATTATAACCGGCTTGTGAATTCTGTTAATTCGCTTGAACCAGAAATTCCACGGCTTTTTGATGATGAGGTAAGTGTTTTATGATTCCTTGTCGGTTTACTGTAATGGAAATATGGGCTTGTGTTCAAATATGTTTTAGCCGAAAGTGTACAAGTAGTGAAGCTTGTATATATTTATAGTGAATTCAAGTGTTATAGTTACTTCTTAAGTGAATTTCATTTGCGTTGTATTGAAACTTATGATTGTTGATTGTAGACTATGTTCGTAATTCAGCCATTCTAAAATTTGTCTTGCAAATAATTTGTTTGTTATTTTTTTTTGTGAATTAAGCATTATCTTAATTGTTACACATTATGACCAACCTAGTTTTAAGCATTGAAATCAATTTGATGGCATTCAAGCACTCCAGAGACATTCCTATAATTTTATAAATATGATTTAGAAAGTAAGGAGCATATAAAGTGCTCCTCGTAATGGCTTATTATAGAGTTGAGTTTATTTTTAAATCAAAATATCTATCTTCTAAAGTCGAGGGTGCTCATGTGGATAGATGGTTCTGCCTAATCGCAAAAAGCTTTAAATTCTAGTTCATATTTCCACACATTTGCATGATTGCGAGGCTGATATTTTTTCTAAGCAAATAGGAAGTATCCCCTCAAAGATGTCTGAGAATATGTTTGCATTACTAAAGTTGGCTCTATGATGTTACTAATCATGCTACTGATTTGTTTAGACTATATATTTATATTTATGTTGCTCATAAATGTCAACCTTCTGTAAATTTTTCAAACCCGTACCTCCGAGACCATACTTACTGGAAAACTCGACATTTATGTCCTTAATGACAATCTTTAATTTTGTTGTCTTGCTGAAGACCCGATCTTGTAATTAGGTGGACTTAGAAATAAATTATTTGCCTTTTAATATTCTCAAGTCATGGGTTATTAATATTAGTACAAGGCATTATATTTCTTAGAAACTTTTATTCTCATTACAGGTCAACTAGAGTGGCATTTACTTACAACAGGATGAAGTGTGTTTATAAGTGCAAAGAGGCTTGTTGCTGGTAATTATGTCATGTTTATATGGTAAGATCTCATTTTAATGTTAGATTGATGTTTTTCGTGTTCTACTTTGGTTTGAGGCTTGGAGCAACAAGTTTATGATGAGTGTTTACTTCCTCTTCTGATCCTTTCAGTACATTAATGAATGCATTAATTAAGTGGTTGGCAGAAAACATGCTATATCTCTACATGTAATGTACGTCCAAAATTTCTGTCATATATATAGTACGGATTTTGAAAGCCTTAGAGGCCTAATTACCTGAAGATTAAAGATAAAAACCTGTAGAATTATATCTAATGAATGTACCTGTAGAATTTCCTTTTTTGTAGATTATAATTGTAAATGTCTTTTAAATACAGGAAAAAGATTTAACAAATTTGAGTAAGTTAATTCGAAGTTACATGTTGTGGAATGAAGCAACTTGTTGACCTTATATGAAGCAACTTGTTGACCTTATATTCGAAGTTAATTTTTACTTAATTTTTACGATTCGTGCTTTATCCTCTTTGCACAATCTTTACGATGAAAAATGTATACTCTATCATTTTATTTGCTTCTCATTGCTATTCTAATCAGCTAACTAAAAATTGGGATGGTAATCAGGTTCGAAGGGATATATTTTAGTGTAGTACTGGAAGATGAAGATCAAGTAGAGCTTTCGTTCAAAAAAACATACAATCCTTCTCTTAAAAAAAATGGATTAAGGCTTAATGTAGACAAAAGGTACGACAATTTAGTCTGTCTTAGTTTGCCTATCTGTTACTGAGAAAGATACTACATTAACATCTATTTGGTATTCTGAAAATTGTATGACGATACATAGTGCTCCGAGGCATCAGTGGTTTCTATTCCTACTCAATATTTGAGCACCTAGAAGAACATCCAGCTATTGTTCTGTACCAAGGGAGAATTGTTTTCAGGCTACAAGATGAATTGTACACAACTATTCCCATAATCTGTTTTCGTGACTGCCTGTAATAGTTGAAACACAACAGGTAATGGATCATTTATCTTCTAGGTTTCGCTACATGGCGGTTTCTGATGATCGACAAAGGATTATGCCAACAGCAGAAGACCGCAAAAGGGGACAACCACTTGACTATCCAGAAGCTGTGCTATTGACGAATCCATCTAATACATTTCTTAAAGGAGAGGTTAGTTTGATTTTTTTGCTCTTTTCAAAAAATAATTGCAAAAGGTCATTTGTCATTTCTCTTGAATAAATATTCAAGATAACTCATGTTCCTTTAAAATTTTAATTTAGCCGCAAACAATATGAGCGAACTAAATTTACTGGTCTTGTTGTAGTACAAATTAATAGTTTGTAGGCTAAATTAGTTTGTATATCAACCAACATCTGCATTTTTATACAGTTCAAACTTAACATTTGCTGAAATTCATTTGTTATTTAGATGAAGTAATTGTAAAAAAGCTATAACAAGCAAGTATGCAGTGCAGGTCGATGACAAATATTAGTATTCATGTGAAAACAATGACAATGGAGTACATGGATGGATATCCGCGGATCCAACCATTGGTTTTTGGTTGATTACACCGAATGATGAGTTCCGAACTGCTGGGCCTACTAAACAAGACCTCACTTCTCACGCAGGTCCTATAACTCTATCTGTAAGTGAAGATGAATGAGGGAAGATGGCTTTGTCTTGGCACATTGCTAGCGTAAGGAAAGCCACACCACAACTAGAGATGCAGCATTAACAGAAATTTCTGAAATGGAATCTTCATTTGGCGAGCTAAAACAGAAGTTGCAGCACTTGGGGATCTATTGTGAAGATCTAAAAAAGGCTCTAAGGCAAGCAGCACAAGGAAAGAATTACCAAGGTTTTGAGAAACTAGGAAATGTGCCTGAAAAACTAGGAAATGTGCCTATATGAATGAAGTTTTGATATTTGGATGGTTTAGATTATGTACTTAGTTTCGATATGAATTGGATAATGTAGTTGGCCTATTGAATTTTATATTTGGTTTTAGTATATATTGGACTTTTGATTTCGATATTTGGTTTTGGTTTGGCTTTTTGATTTAGGTCATTTGGTTTTGGTTTTTGGCCATGTCAAATAGGGCATCCATGTATTAAAAAAATATAGAACTTACATCACTTTCGTAAAAAACTGATGTTAAATATCACAAGTAACATCAGAACTCTAATGTCTAAATAATGGAAACCGATGTAAAAGAGAAACATAATCATCAGTTCCTAATTAAGAAACCAATGTTAAAAAGGAACATAGACATCAGTTCATTATTAAGAAATCGATGTTAAAAAGGAACATAGACATCTGTTGCTTATTAAAAAACCGATGTTAAAGATTAACATAGACATCGACTAAAAACCGATGTCTAATACCCCTACCTTTCTCTACACATGCAAAGACATCGCTTCTCTTTTTCAATAGACATCGGTTTTTAGCCGATGTCTAATGCAGTTTTTCTAGTAGTCTAGACCAGGAGATGGACAAATATTCACTTAAGTTAATACTACTTGCGCCAAATCTTATTATTTACACAACACCGCTTTCAGAAAAGACTTGTCTGATTCAATTTACTACACAACAGTTTTTCACCCGTTGTAGAATTTTAGCCAACGCTTTTTTCTTGAAGCGTTGTATGATCAGTGTTGTCTGATTCAGTTTTTCTTGTAGTGTTCTTTAATCATAAATTTTAAATACAATTTAATCAACCATAAGTTTAAACTCTTTTTTTTTGTAGTTAAACTAGTCATAATATAAAACATAATTAAAAAAAACTCATCCTAGGACACTAAAATACAAACCAACACAACATAATAAAATTTACAGGTTCTATAGATTCCCTTGCACTTGAGGATGCTTCCTAGCTGAACTTGATCATCTTTAATCTCAGTTGGATCTTTAATAAGATGTCCATGTCCAATAGAAGTAATTGATTAACGTGCCTTGCTTAAATGGTTAGAAATTCACAATCGATCATCCAGAAGTTTTCTCTTTAGTGTTGGTGGTTTTCCGATATCCAATATATATTAATTCCCTCCTTTAACCAAGATTGCCTGACTATGCGATAAACTGAAGCAAAAACAGGGAAAATGTCAGTATATATGATTGCAAACTTCCCAAATGATTGTCATGCTTTAATTGCAAAATAAACTAAGGTGATATCTTCATTGCGCTAATCACCTTTATCCCAAAGATACACTCTTAACAGGATTGCTTGATCAGGATCAGAAATCATCAAAATACCATCATCGTCGCTCATAGGATTGGAGTTGTATTGGCCATTCTTAGAGACAACGATGGTGACCATGATGGTGATGATGATTCCAATCCTGACCCAAGCCAATGCTGAAGAGTTTATTTCCCAAGAATGATTAGAAGAACGGGATTAGCCGCATTGAAGATAACACCCCTACTTAATTTATTCTGCAATTATACT
The DNA here is from genome assembly GCA_030848705.1 of Heracleum sosnowskyi. Lineage (NCBI taxonomy): Eukaryota > Viridiplantae > Streptophyta > Magnoliopsida > Apiales > Apiaceae > Heracleum > Heracleum sosnowskyi. Next base: position 24,921,663 of record CM061237.1, read on the forward strand.
TATCATTTTCTGCGTGTTTGCTTCAATTTATCACCTAGTCAGCCAATCTTTGGTACTCAAGATGGCTTCGCGTTGTGGAAGCACTTATTTATATTTAGACAGGACCGGGGAGTTTATCACAAGGCAGGTAGTTTTTGACACAACGTGTGGATTCTATATTTTGGTTTTTTTTAGATAAAAATCATTGAATAAAAATATTTGTTGGATATTGTTTTCAAAATATTTTGAATAAGGTATCTTCTAAATTTTCATCTAATATAATACCTGATATTGTTTGTTGGATATTGTTTTTTAAAATCTTTGAATAAACTTATCTTGTGGATTTGGATTTTATATAAAATAATCTTAGATAATGTATAAAATTATTTGCTAGATTGTTATCTTTTTAGATCGTGTTTTACCAAAAATATCATAATGCTATATTTACATTTTTTTTTAATATAGGAAACGCATTAATTCTTTAGTGCTTTTTTACAAAGCTTACAAATATTTTTACGAATTTTATAAAATATGAGTTGTGTAAGAAAAAGGCCTAAGAATTTTATCGACAAACAGGAAGAATGAGAATATGATGTTTATATGTGTTACAAAATCCTAACTTTAGGCTAGCAAGTCCAACAATGTCTTAGTGCATTCCCTATGAATATTATAAAATAAGGAATTCTAGTGATTTAGCAACATCATTTTGTATGCAACAACAATCCTTCTATTCATTTCTTATTATTGTAATAATAATATATTTGAACTAGTAAGTGGAAAATTGTGGAACCAAAAATTTAGAAAGTGAAAAGTAGTGGGACCAAGTGTGTAGAATAGGAGAGAATGAAATTTTTTATTCTTAAAAATGAAATAGGGGATGACTAGTAAATTTGAGCATATGCTAGTAATTTACGGAATCACTAACATACTGTTGAATTGCCATTTTGATGTCACATTCCCTATATTTGAGTTTAGGAGCTCATTTAGGGAAGCTGTTGGACTTGCTCTAACTGCTTTCGGATCCCAAATTTTAGGGCCGTTATTCTACTCCAAGTTTAATTCCTAAATTTTTTTAAATTTTAATCTTTTTTTATGTTTATCTTTTAATATTATTATTCTAAATTTTACGGATATTATACACTACCCTCCCTAAAAAAATTTGGTCCCTAAATTCTCGTAAAAAATTCTAAACTCTAAAAGTTGGTGATACATCTATTCCGAAAATCTAGTCTAGATCGCATCATAGGATTGTACTAGCCACACTACTAACACACAAAGACACCAACTAATATGTGCATTTATACTAGCCACCTTTTGTTATTCTTCAACTCCAAACATATTCTTACCTATGTTAGAAATTTTTGAGTCATAATTCAAATAAAAGGTGTGCATCTATAAATTAAGAATGTGCGCTCCTTTTTTTAATCATATTCCCCTTCTACATAACTGGTTTTTTTAATTTTTTGAAATTCATGCTACCTTGTACCATATGCAATGCATAATTTTTTCCACTTTTTAGTATTTATTTTATTTTTCTATTTATACAATTTATATTTATTGTTTTATTAGTAACCGGATTTGAAACTAAGATCACTGATCATATGTTTACTTTTTTTCCTTTGATATTAGATGTTCTCGTCACATACTATCAAAGCTAACTATCAAAGCTAAGAAGTAGAGTGTGAGTATGCTTATTATACTCCTATGTCCCACCCATTGTATACATTGACATACGGGACTCGGCACGTATTTTAAACCTCCTATAAAATATACTTCCAAAAGTTATTTTTAAATTTGGTTTCTTCTGAATTAAAATTTAATGTTTAAATTTTTATTCAGAGAAAAAATAATTTTAAAATAAATTATAGATGTATATATAATATATATATACACCTGCGTGTCAAGCAGTGAGAAAAAATATATAGAAATGAGTGAGACGGGGGAGTAGTATAGTATGGATCGGTAACATTTATTACATTTAAAAAATTTCTTATATATATAATTTTATGTAATATTACATTTTTTTACTGAATTTAAATCAAGATATTTGAATGTTGCCGTGTATAAATGATAGGTCCCAATCAAAGCGAAATGAAAATAAATATTTTCCTATGGTGAGAATGTATCACAAGCTTTTATTATTTTTAGACTACAAATACTCTTACATTGCAAATGAATTTAAATACAAAGTAAAGACTAACATAATGCTCCTGTTTTTCACACCACTAACAAAGCAAGTGCTAATTCTAAACTGAATCTAAACACTGCACTTCTAACTCTAAGCAAGTTTGCAATAAATAACTAAACACAATCGCATTTCTTTAAACCATCACTTACTATTGGTGATGAACGTGAGCTTTTTCTTAATATTGTCCCTATATTCAAGTTATTTTATATTGATTTGGATTTTTATTTAATAAATTGTAATGTTTTATTGTAGGAATCATGGAGTTTTAATAAAGGAAGTCTTGGAGCGTAATTGGCAAGAGTTGAAGATTTTTTTGATAAAAAATCGGATTTAATGACCCACTTGCGCAGTTAACACTGTTTGGGCCATAACCGAAGTTATTGAAGTCCGATTCAGATGATTCAATAGCCCACGGAAAGCTTATGAGAATAGCTTTATTTTGGAACTGGACTTGATATTAAAATCCAGCCGAGTCAGTCAGCCCAAAAGTCAGTTACAAATTTCTGTAACTAGAATTCAATTCTGATTGGGAAATTTGATTGTATTTTTATTAAATTATTAAAAAGACTTTTATTAGAGATACTATTACAATATAGATCAGACCTAATACAAAGAGAGACAACGCAAGAGAGAAGAAGCCGCGTCGCGCAAGCGGAGGAAGAGAAGCCATCAACAGAGAAGGATTCACCCATTAAAGACATTCGGCCATGTGTTGGTTATATTAGGATTGTTTTATAGAACCCTAGTATGGAATTGTTGGTGTTTTGATAAGAAGTATTGCATGTATGAAGTTCACGGTTTATTCGTTCTAGTGGTTTTCTTGATATATTATTTGCTATTGTTTGGCCAACTCTAGTAGATAGTTGAGTTAATTATAATACTGAGAGGGTTATAGTTAACTGACACAATACTTGAATGGTGCATGATTATATCTGTTGATATTAGTTTTGTGACGGTATAGACATATATTGTTATCTTGCATAGCCATGTGAAATTGGTGCTTTATCGTATTCTTGAGATTAAATTGGCATAGACATATGTTAGTTTAGTTTATAGAATTTATACCATAGTGATTTTGAGAGAAATCTATGATCATTGAATTTCTGGTTAGTAGACTGTGAATTTACAATAGTATTACATTCCTTTATCACCAACATGAATATATTAGGGGGAAGTAATTATCCTGCCTTAGCTTTTCATATCTTAAACTCATCCAAGTCTCTTTGATAGTTTAGTTAGTTAATTTAGTTGTTAATTAATTGGTGTTAGTATATAAACCAAAACTCAAATCTTTTGTTCTATAACTGAATTGTTCGATATTGATTGCGATTAATACAACAGACCGTCCTTGAGGAACGAAATCTGGTATTCACTACTATACTATTTTCTTGCGATTGTGTACACTTGCACATTTATATTTTACGCAATAATTGGAAAGTGACACATGATAACTAAAATGTAGGTTTATGCATACCAAGTGAATGTAGTGAAGTTTCGAGATCATATCTAGGCTCCGCTTCTAACTGTTCTTTACCTTCTAACATAACATCAAGATATGTGGTCCATGACATTTGTGGCCAATACTAAACTTTGCGTCTCCTTTGCATCACGTCCCAACTGAATCGTTTCATCGAAGATGAATAATTTGCCATCGAAGATGCATTATTTGTCATTGGTTGGGTGTTTTGACGGCTACGATTTAATTTCCTTTAAATATTTCGTCCTTCCCAGGCTAATAGCTTCCTTTGATGATTTTAGTTTCAACATTGGAATACCGTTAGCTAATTTTGGTTTGAGACCACCCATTAATGTTCCTACTAAGAGTTTTTGTGTCCAACAATATATGTACCCCATTATCTAGTCTCTCAAACTTGTTTTGATACACGCTAAGAGCCTATCTACTATACCCTTAACAATGCTTTATCAGTATCCTCACCTTTTTTAGATCAAATCTGGCCTTTAGCTCTTCTATAAAAAAACCAAAAAAATCTCATTTTCCTCTTCCTTATTAGATCTTTTAAGCCATTGCCACCATTGGTAATTGACTTCTTCTTCAAGATTAAAGGAAGCCAATGACAGTTTTTATAATTTTAGAGTGGCATGTTAGTAAAAGAATTGTTTCACCCTTGTCAACCATTCGGTCAGATAATCTCCAAAAAAGCGAGAAAACTTTATCTTCGCTAGGTTCAAAGTGAATTATGGCCTTCCTTCGTCACTACTATGGTTCTACGAAAACGTCAAGTAGTTGGGTTAGTATGTAGATAAAAATTACTAGTTGTGGAATTAGTTTTGTCGACGTGCAATATTTTAGAAATTTTGTTGATTATTGTTTTTATTTGAGAGAATTTTTACCCACAACAACCTCCATGTGAGTCATATTAACCTGAATGCTTCCCAGTCCAGATTCAAGAATTTTTTTCGTTTCTTAGTTAGGTGTTATAGCCCTGACCAATGATAGGTCCCAATTAAAGCTATTATAAAATGAAGATAGATATTATGTTAGGGTGCAAATGAACCACACACTACAAGAAAACCTGAATCAGACAACACCAATCAGATAACACTGGAAGAAAAAAGCGTTGGCTAAAATTTTCATACAATGGTTTTATTTCACCCCTAAAACGGCTATTGTCTGATCAACAACACTACAACGGGTCAAAAACTGTTGTCTAGTAAATCGAATCAGGCAAGTCTTTTTTGAAAGCGGTGTTGTATAAATAATAAGATTTGAGCTTTACAACAACGGTTTTAATACCATTGTCTAATTAATCGAATCAAACAAGTCTTTTTGAAAGCGGTGTTGTGCAAATTAGAAGATTTGTACAACGGTTTTCAAATGTATTGTCTAAAGATGCTCGAGACAATATTGCGATTAACTGTTGTTAAAATCAAACAAGTAGTTTTTCTTTGTTTCATGTGAGAGTGTTTCAGACAAGGTTGTTCTGTAGTGTTTTTTGAATGTCACCCATCATACAAGTGTTTTTCTTATGTTGTATGTTTATCTTTTAGACATGACTCTTGTTACTAAAACCGTTGTCTAACTCACTGTATAGGAAAAAAAATTAACAGAAAGAAAGCAAACTTGCCAAAACAAAGGCATATCTATATCATTATACTTGTTTGTATCTTTTCATTCCTGTACATATAATATTATTTCTACCAAAAACCAACAATCACCACATCAAAATTGCATGAAAGGTAAAGCAAGACCAAAATCTTAACAAGATACACTAAAACTATAAGGCAAAACTTATCTAATGAGTAACCATTCAAATCATTTATAAGGCAAACCCTCGTTTGCAACCGTTCTATAATAGGCAACATAAAACTATTTTATATGTCAAAAATTGGAAACCAATCACAAGGCAAAATACTCATATTTAAATACCAATCAAGTGGACTAATAATTCTTAAGAAATCAACAACCATGTTCATGGCCACCATGAGATGTGAATTCCTCCCCGCACTGAATTATAGAATAAAAAATCCAGTGGAAAGTCCTTGCAAGAGAACAAACAAATAATCAATACATAATACAACAAAGAGTGCAGGGCTGATAGGACTACGTGTACACGCCCTCTCACGCACACATTTGTTGATTGAAATGACTAACATAAAAACACTTACAATAAAAAGAACGGTCATGGATTCATTCGTCCATCTGCTCTCCTCCAACAGGTGACAAGCAACAACCCCAGGAGCGAAACCCCAATAAGTACATATATCTTGACAAAGGCAGGTCATTGGGTAGTTGTTACCTTCATTACATTAACCCCAATAACTTCTCCATTGATACTGACAAGTGCTCCACCAGAATTGCCTTGTAGCCATATGGTTTCTATTTATAAAAGAACAATAGAAATTTAAACTAGCATATTAAATTTACTAGATTAAAGGCACTCCAAACTTACAACAAACCATGCTACCAGCAAAAGTACATTTATTATAGCTCAAACATCAAAATTAGAGCAGCATGCTACCATGAACGAACTCTAAGAAAAATGTACTAAGAAATAAACTAAGCATAAATATCGTCTGGATACACAAAAAATAAGCTAAACACAATTTGAACATGATATATTTAATAAAAGTAAACAAGTATTTTAAAAAAGCAAAACATAAAAGTATAAATCAAAGCAGCCTACCCAATTTTTTAACAAACCAAATAGAGCAATTGAAAAACATATATATCGACAAACAAATACACGCATTAGGTAGATAACTAACCTAACTAGAGTAGTTAAAACACATTCAAATCCAATCGAAGCAATTACAAACAAACCCATTTATAACTTACGTAATTGAAATTTAAAAATGAACCAAGATCGCAAATCGTTGAACAAATAAAGCAAACAGATGCATTAGGTAGACTTGTACTTACTAATTGATGAACAAATCAAGCACAAATCGAACTAGGGTTTTGAGTGAAGAACAAATCAATCTTCTTGTCAAGTTGTTCTTCACAAATCGAGCTTTTCCTGTTGGTGTTATGAACTAGGGTTTGATTGTGTGTGAGTCGTGTTTTTGGATTGTGCTGGTCTTGTTTTTGTGTAAGTAAGCTGTGTGTATATGTTTGGTATTTTGTTTGAAAAGAGGTAATGAAAATAAGGTAAGGGGAAATGAAAAAAATACTAAGGGGGAAACGTAATTTTGGTAGGGAAGGGGAAATTTAAGTTAAAAGTGGGGGAAATTTAAGTTAGAAAAATGAGACGGGTAAATTTTAAAAAACGGTCGACTAGTGATTTGAAAGGATTGATGTTTCGATTTTTTTTAAAATATTTATTGATGATCTAACCGTATGGATATCAAGATCTATGTATTTTAATGATATCACAAAAAATTTAGAAAAAAATAAATTTATTTGGTTTGAGATCTTGACAGTCAACTAGTGATTTGACTACTACTTCTAACTAGTGTTTCGTCCCGGAATGATGTTTCGATTTTTTAAAAACTATTTATCGACGATCCAACCATATGGATATCAAGATATATGTATTTTAATGATATTACAAAAAATTTAGAAAAAAAAATTATTTGGTTTGAGATCTTAACGGTCAACTAGTGATTTGACTATTACTTCTAACTAATATTTTGTGCCAGATTGATGTTTCAAATTTTTTAAAAATGTTTATCGATGATCCAACCGTATGAATATCAAGATCTGTGTATTTTAATGATATTACAAAATATTTAGAAAAAATAAATTTATTTGGTTTGAGATCTTGACAGTCGAACTAGTGATTTAACAAGTACTTTTAACTAGTGTTTCGTCCCGGATTGATGTTTTGATTTTTTTTTAAAAAAATATTTATCAACGATCCAACCATATAGATATCAAGATATAAGTATTTTAATGATATTACAATAATTTCAGAGAAAAAAAAATTATTTGGTTTGAGATAATAACGGTCAAGTAGTGATTTGACTAGTACTTCTAACTAGTGTTTCCTCCCGGATTGATGCTTCAATTTTTTTAAAAATATTTATCGATGATCCAACCATATGGATATCAAGATCTATGTATTTTAATTATATTACAAAAATTTCATAAAAAAATAAACCCATTTGGATTTAGATTTTAATAGTCAACTACTGATTTGACCAATACGCACGTATGTTTTATTTATTCGATTTTATAAAAGGATCAGACAATGGTTTTTGTTTAATAAAGTGTTGTAAGTTGTAAGATGTAACAATGTTTTTGTTCCAAAAACTGTTGTATGATATACACAAGTGTTTTTGTTTTGATCCAACCGTTGTTGGATAATCTTTGTAACAATTGTTTATATTATTAAATCTGAAGGAATTTACGGATGAGCGGAAGCGTGATATAACATTTATTCCGTAAAAACCATGTATCGCACATATAGAAAAATATATAAAATCTAGAGCGAGGGGAATCGTAACCATACCTTGTGAATCGAAGCTTTAAAATCGATGGTTTCAAGCAATTGCTCCTCAAAGTGTGAAGCACTCTACCGGTATCCATCAAGAATTTTCCTTCGATGAATTCTTCAAAAAATCTCTAAGACTTTTTAGAGAGAAAGAGAGAGAGAGAGAGAGAGAGAGAGAGAGAGAGAGAGAGAGAGAGAGAGAGAGAGAGAGAGAGAGAGAGAGAGAGAGAGAGAGAGAGAGAGAGAGAGAGAGAGAGAGAGAGATGGAGGCTAGCTCCTTTTTCTAGGTTTTTCACAAAAACAAGATTATCTTTAGAATGAACTATCTCATTCTATTTATAGGACTTTCCTAGGGTTTATTAATAATATATCTATATATATATATTAACCCCACATTTCTAAAATGCTTTAATAATGATTAAAACTATTTTAATCATTATTTCTTTTTCTAAACTATTCAGAAAATAGTTCTTCCTCTCTCATAATTTAAATCTTTTCATCAAAGAAAATATTCTTTTATGGTGTGACCCTGTAGGTTCAATATTAAGCCGGTAGTAGAAATAAATAATAATAAACTTTTTATTTATTATTTATACGAATTCTAATAATTCATTAAATATAATTAACTAATTAATTATATTTATTCTACATCGTGAGTGATGCTTCTCAACATATCGCGACTATCCGGATAATATGAATTCACTGCTTAGAATACCAATAACATGTTTAGTGACTAGTTACAGTACAATCAATTCCTTCTTCCCTACAATGTCCCGATTAAATACAAGGCATGGATCTCGTGTCAAGCCTATTTAATTTAATCATATGTTTTCCTATTCACTATGCCTAGTTCCGATTAATGCAAATTAGAAACTTCTTTCTAATTTCATTCACTCTGGCCAGAGATTCCTGAACTAGCATAAATGGAATAACATAGGACATTCTCTTCCTTCACTGGAAGTGGCAGATCCTTTATTGATCATTCACTATCTTCGTGCACAAATTCATATACCCAGAAGAGCACTAATTATTGTCCCTCGAGACTAAGAGCTAAACCAAAGTATAGTTCAGTGTACACAAGATGACTATGATGATCTCAAGTCAAAGGACACTTGTACAACCATCACTATATGAACAACTACTGACACATGAGTGAACTCCATTAGTTGTTCAACTGATCGAGTCATGTTCAGTGAACTTATTCCTAATAAGCACCTACATACTAGCTATAATGTCACCACACAAATGCCTATGAGAACAGACATCCTTCATAGTGAAGCAAGCATAGTATGTACTGATCTTTGCGGATTAATTAACTACCAATTAATTATCCTACGACCAGGAACTATTTAATTTTAGAGTTATCATCTTTAAGGTCTCATTATAATGATCTCATCATAATCCATTAAAGATTTACTCTAAACTATGGATCATCTAATTTAAACACTTTAAATAGATTAAGCCCGTTATAAAACATATTACCATTTTATTAAATTAAACAAACTTGAATCAGATTGAACAAAGTATCTCCTAAATCATCATCCATGATTGGATTTAGGACACACGTCTTTCAAAATCGTTGTATGATATAGACAATTTTTTTTTCAAAATCCTTGTGAGTAAATACGTTACAACGTTTTTTTATCTAAATCTGTTATCTATATCAAAAATGTTGATTTTTCACTAGTAATTTCACCAGTATTTCTAATTTGGTGTACCAAGCACGAGGTGCTTGTCGTAAACCATAAACTGCTTTAACAAGTTTGTACACGAGGTGTTCTTGGCCTTCTTTGACAAAACTTTCAGGCTGAGTGACGTTAACTTCCTCTTGAATTTCTCCATTCAAAAATGCTGATTTAACATCTAAGTGATGCACTTCCCAACCGTGTTTAGCAGCGAGGGCCGGCAAAATTCGAACAGTCTCAAGACGTGCAACTGGTGCAAAAATCTCCTCGAAATCTTTCCCTTGTTTTTGAACGTAACCTTTGGCAACAATTCTTGCCTTATGCTTAACAATCTTCCCACTTGTATCCTTCTTCAGCTTAAACACCCACTTCAATCCAATAGCTTTTTGTCCAGGGGGAAGCTCAGTTAATTTCCACTTATTTTTTCTTTCAACTGCTTCGATTTCACACTTCATGGCCTGTCTCCAGTCGTGTTCTGTTGCTGCCTTGCAGTCTTAACTTGTAGGTTCTTCCACTCCAGCAAGCAGCTGTTCATCATCTTCCAGGACAGCCTCTTGAGTCTCATTGTAAATTTCATTCAGTGATCTAAAGCGTCTGGGCTCGCTATCTGTTTCAGCATCTGAACTTGTTGAGGATAATTGTTAAGTATGAGACGACTGTGGAGTATGAGCAGTCCCTGATATATCTCCATCTAAACTTGAATCTTCAGTTTGAGAGCTTTCATTCTGAGAATTATATGACTCCTCTACTTCAACATTGTCACTTTCCTCCCCTGTGAGTGCACCAAAGACAGTAAAGGTTCCACGATGCTCCCCCTCTGATTCTGTGTCATGCTTCCATGGCCATGCTTTGCTATCCTAAAACACCATGTCACGGCTAACATGAATAGTTTTACCTTTCGGATCGTATAATCTATAATCTTTCGTTTCAGGTTCTTTACCAAGATTAACCACCAATTTGCTTCGATCATCGAGCTTTGTTGTATGAACAGATGGGAGTTTCATATGTGATAGACACCTGAACACTCTAATGTGCCCAATATTTGGTTTACTGCCAGACCATGCCTCATATGGTGTCACTCCAGAGACAGCCCTAGTAGGCAAACGATTTAGCACATAAATCGAGTGACGAATGGCCTCTCCCCAAAGCGTTAACGACAATTGTTTCTCCTTTAAAAAGCTTCTCGCCATCTCCACCACTGTTCTATTTCTCCTCTCTACTACCCCGTTTTGCTGGGGCGAATACGGTGATGTAAATTGTCTGGTGATACCTGCCTCTTCACTGTAAGAACTGAATTATTTCGAAGTGAATTCCCCACCTATGTCGGTTCGGAAATTTTTCACTTTCTTATTCCTGCCATTTTTAACTTGTGCTCGAAATCTTTTGAATGCCTCAAATGCTTCATCTTTGCTTCTCAACATGTATCCCCACATTACACGGCTCTAGTCATCTACTAGCAAGAAAAAGTACTTGTTCCCGACAGAAGTAGCAGGTGAAATCGGCCCACATAAGTCACCGTGTACAAGTTCCAACACTCTCTTTGCACTATAACTCGACTGACCTGGAAAGGATCTTCTAGTCTGCTTTGACATTAAACAACCCGTACACACTTCATTCTGCACCTTAATCTCAGGTAAGCCATGCACCATTTTGGTGGTACACATCAAATTCATGGAGTTAAAGTTAACATGCCCAAGTCGAGCATGCCACAACCAAGCGTTTTCATCATATTTTGACAATAAACATTATGAATTACCACTTTCAATAATAATCTTATATAAACGATTCATAGATCTTTTTACCTTCATGATCAGCTTTTCTTCTTTGTCGTAGACCCATAGATATGCACCATTCAGAATGACTTTGTTCCCTTCTTCGGATAGCTGCCCGAGACTAATGATGTTGTTGCAGAGCATGGGAATGTAGTACACATCCTTTAACAGCCTTTCCTCTCTGGTTTTGCACTTCAAAATGATCGTTCCCTTGCCTTTTATGAGTACGGTAGAACCATCTCCAAACCTCACTTTACCCTTCACGCCTTCATCTAATTCTTTAAATTTTGACAATTGTCTCGTCATATGGTTGCTAGCGCCTTTGTCTAAATACCACAAATTCGAGTTCACTTGTGCACCTTCTCCACTTTGATTTAACTTTGGTAACACTTTCTCTTCATTGATCAACATAATCTCATCTCATTCCTCTGCCCGTTCTGTCAACAATAGGGCAGGTTCATCGTCCTGCATCTGGGCTATATTCACCTCCTCTTTATGTTCTCTTTCACACCTTGTCTTTTTGCACTCCGCAGCGTAATGACCATAGCCCTGGAAACTAAAACATTTTACCTTACTTTTGTCAAATTTATGATGTCCTCCACGTCCAAAATCTATGTTGCTTTGAGACCTTTGCCCAAATGACACGTCTGTCCCTCCTTTGGTTGTGCGTTTCAGCCACTCGTCTCTTGTCAGTAGAAGTTTTCCTTCATCTTTCTCCCTCTTTGACCACTCTTCCTCAGTCAGCAGTAATTGGCCACCACTGGTTTCGACTTGATGTTGCCCAGTAAATAACAATTGTAGAAGGGGGTTGAATAAAATTGTATAAGATTCTCGACTTAATCAAGTATATAACACAAATATGAAAGAACAATAACAGCTTTATTAAATCTGATATAAAACTGTTACAAACTCTCTCAAGAAATTCTGATGTTCTTGAGAGCTGCTATGTTACACAAATACTCGAGTGTATGATCGTCTAATCGTGATCGATATCAAAACCAAAACCTAAACTGTGTTTATATACTACACAGCTTCTCTATCAATGATAAGTCCTAATCAATTACAAAGATTGAAACCTATCCATAATCGATAGCTACATTCTACAAACCAGGAACCGATAGAATAAATTTCCATGTTTAACTAGACTCCAAATATAACTCGAAGTAGGAATCCTGATCAGCTTCCAGTCCTGATGATCAATCCTGATCCCAGTCCTGATATGCATTCTGATCCTGACGACCATGCAATCCTGATGACGTCAGCAATCCTGATCAGTTGAGTCTAGCTCCTGACGATCATTGAATTCTGATCTAACAATCTCCCCCAATCTCATACTTTGTGAAATATAGTATAGATTCCTAAGATTCAATGATGTCAAAAACATATATACAAACTGTACAGAATCTGCAGCAACAACTTATATGTTAAAATTCTTTGATAGAACAGATTCATCTTCAAGAAGTTGGATAACAAATTTTCTTCTTTTTCTTCAAGAATTTGAATCAGTCTTTCCTTAAGATTTCTGAGTTCTTCATCTTCCTCATTAATCTGGTAGATAGCTGCTCTGAGATTCAATATGGAGCTTCTCTAAAGACTATGATCTTCAAGCAAAAGATAAACAATTTCCTTCCCATCAGGATTGAGAGTAAGTTGAGTCATGCCAAAAGTTACTTCTTTAACAGCAGTACCCCTTTGCATTTCCACATCCAGACCTCTTTGATTTAAGTACATGGGAGTATAATTACCATTGAAATTACTGTTTCCATCTAGTCTTCTTCTTATTGTTGACAAAATCATGTCACTCCACACTTTGCACATTTGATTCTTCAATCTCAAAAGATAATGAACATATTTCAGTTCTTGTGTAGTTTTCATCAGCAGATCTTGAATAGATAGAATCTTCACACTACCATCTTTCATGAAGTACAGAAGCTTTTCTTTCTTGTCAAAACCATCATGACAATCTATAACTATATCAACAGCTAGTAAATTGTTCAGGTTTTCAGAAGTTAAAGTACCTCCAATTTCAGTTAAGGAGTAAGGATCTACATATGACATATTTAGATATTCAGCATCCCTGTGTCCAATACCTATTCTTGAATTGCTTGACAATTGCTTCATATTTGAAAACATCCTTAGCCCGAGTGATTTTGATCTAACCAAATCAGATAAATCAACAACAATTGAAGCACTTGTAATAATTCCACCAGACTGAAAATTGATAGGTGTATCACACCTCAGTGTACTAATGTGTTTCCACTTCTTGTCTTTCTCTTTTTCATGAGCATAGCTTCTTTCAAGTAAAGATTCTTGTCTGCTTGGGTTCCTCCACTTTCTTTCATTTGAGAGTTTAAGCCTTTGTAAATAGAGATTGAAATCTCTATTTGTTTTTCTTGTGATTTCTCTTCTTCTGGCTTCTTCTTCTTCATCTACTTCCTTGTTGTGAGAGTCAACCATAGTAAATAAGATTATCAAATCAATCTCTTGCAGAATTTCAGAATCATCAGGATCTTGAATATTATCAGGAACAACATCAAGATTAGATTCTTCAATTTGATTTGTATTGCAGAGAGTTGATTTTCTTGATTTTCTTTTCAATTCAGGTTCTTCTTCAATATTTCCATCATCACCAAAAGTAGATCTGTCAGGAACTACTAGAGTTTGAATAGGTTCAGGAATTTCTTCAATTCTTAACCCTCTAGACCTTGTATGTCTAGGTATTGTTTGAGTTGAAGAACCTCTTCTACTTCTTCTAGCACCTCTCCTACCTCTGCTTCCTCTACCTCTAGCAGGAGCAGAATAACTTTCCATTATCTCTTTTTGTTGTCTCAAGAATTCTTCATTTGAGAGATCTGTATATTCTTTACTTGCTGTAGAGATTGCTTTTCTGGCAAATAATTGTTGAACTCTTTTATTAGTGTGATAAAGAGTAACAATTCTACCATCCTTTGTAGTAAACTTCTGGAATAAATTTGATGCATCTTCAGGATTATCAATAATCACATCTTCATCACCTTCAGGAATTGAAGCAAGAGTATGTCCATGACCAGGTGTCAGGGTTTGTTCTTCCGTCAGGATCTGAGATTGCACCAATGTTCTTACTGTCTTAACTCCAGAATCAGAAACATGAGTTGACTGCGTTGTTTGACTTTGTGAAGTTTGAATTATAGACTTCATAACAGCAGCATCAGAGGTTTCTCCTTGTATCACTTTGTCATTACCATCATCTCCAATATCATCATCATTATTCCTTAATACTAGATCAGGTGTGCATTTTGTCTGACTAACCTTCTCCCCCTTTTTGACATCAGGATTTGACAATAAATTCAAAATTAAGGAAAGAGAGGCTTGAATGTCAGTTACCTTAGTATCCAGAGAATCAATCCTTCTGTTGATGGAGGTTTGTTCAGAAATGACATATTTCACTTGGGATTCTACTACCCTTAGCTGAAAAGCAGTAGGCACCTTTGTAAAACATTGAGAAATATCATTCCTCACCAACTCAGTTGAGTTCTTGATAGAATCAATCTCACTTTTTAGTCTTTTGAATAACAGAGTTGTAGCCTTCAGATGATTCTTCAAGTCTTGATTCTCTATAGATTTCACTGCATCATAGGCATGTTCCAAAGCAGAAGAATAACTTGCAGATTCAGCAGATCTGTGCCATGAATTGTTCCATTCATTCTGTCTAAGTGCCTCGGCAGGATTAAAGGAATGAATAGAAAAATCTTGTCTCTGATCTTTCCCAGTGGAAACTTTGCCAGCCATATATGTACTTGATGAACCAAAATTAGTTCCAAGACTAACTTTGAGTGCTGTAGCAAGTTGTTCCTTCTCTTTTCGATTCTCATCATCATCACTATCATCAGAGTCATCATCATCAGTACTATGAGTAACATCAGGATCAGGAATAACTATACCTTTCATTTTATCCTGTGAATCTGTGATAGGATGATCCATTGGTCTTGAACGAAGTGGCTATATCAGGATAGGCTCAGCATCAGGAGCACCACTAGCGTCAGGATGAACACCGTCAGGATTTGATATACTTGCATCAGTATTAGCTACCAATGGTTCTTGTGGAGCTTGAGGTTCAGAAGCTGCTTCAACACTTTGACTCAAAGGTTCTTGTGTGCTTCCCTCATTGACAGTGTCCTCGACCAATCTTTGAACTTCATCTGCACCAGAAATCCCTTGAGCTGTGTCAGGAAATTTCTCAGAAACTGTAGCTTGGCCTGCATCTCCACTTTGAGAAGATGGTTCTTGTGTAGCTGGAATGTTGATGTCTGCATTCTCCCTTTGAGAAAATGGTTCTTGTGTGACCATTCCACTAGATAAGCCTTCACCCAAACTTTGATTGAGTGGTTCTTGTGTGACCTGCATCCTTAACACACATTCTCTATAAAATAGAACTGTTAAACATAACATCATCTATCTATTAAAACACAAACCCTCTCCATAGAAAAACTTACGAAAACCTTTCACCTTCTTCGTTTTTCAATGGATGCTAACCAACAACAAAACAACTTACCAGACGAAGAAGTCGAAAATCTCGATGAAATCTGGCAAGAGATGTTCGATGCACTGGCTGAGATCGCAGAAGATGAAGAGCCTCAACCAGTTCCTGACCCTCAGGAACACGAAGCCTTTGTTAACGCAATGGCCGATGTGCTTTGGCACAATTTCCAGCAGGCCAATCCTGACTGGAATCCTCTTGACAATCTCATATTTGTCAATGATGAAGAGGATGAAGACGATGAGGATGATGAAGAGAATGAGGATGAAGAGCTCGTACGAGAGCTTGAGAGGAGGAAAAAGAAGATCTTGGATGCTCGCAGGTCTTGCAAGTTGGAGGCTTGGAAGAGTCTTGGTGATCATGGGGACGAGCCACCTTCAACTGCATCTGCTCCCCTCCTTGTCCTTTAAGGATGGAACAAGAGATCTTCCAATCCAGATGGACTGTGAAGCTGCTCAGGAGCATTCATGCTTATTTGCAGGGCACCTGTTCCTGAGTAGAAAAATAGACTAGGAAAAATATGTAATTTCCATTTTCATTTGTAATGAATCTTCAAGAATTAATGAAATTTGTCTATTTTCTCAACTGTTTTCTTTATGTACTTGCCTGCACAATTTGTTAGTAACACTGATATTGACATATAAAATGACGAATAGTAAACTCTGATAGAAATATAATTAAAATTGAGAATTAAGACTGAAAACTTAATCAAAGACTAAGTAAAAATCTTATTTTCCAGAGTTTACCAGAAGTGTTGATGACAAATTAGCATAGAACCTCTGGTTTTCATACCAGCTTCAATATCTGAGCATCATGATTTACCATTTGACTTCCTGTCAGGATTGAGTCCTATCAGGAATAAATCAAAAATACATACCTTTCTGAATAACCATCAGGATTTGACAGTTATCAAGATTTCCTCTCTATAGCTTTCCTCAGAAATTCTCAAAGTTCATCATTCCAAGTTCATTCACCAATTTATTGAAAGTAGCTTCAGGTAGTGGCTTGGTGAATATATCAGCTAGTTGTTGATCAGTAGGAACAAAGTGAAGTTCAATTGTTCCTTCCAGAACTTGTTCTCTTATGAAGTGATATCTAATACTGATGTGTTTAGTAAGAGAATGATGAACTGGATTTCCTGTCATTGCAATAGCACTTTGCTTATCACAAAAAATAGGGATTTTTGAGTATGACAGGCCATAATCTAACAATTGATTTCTCATCCACATAATCTGAGCACAACAACTTCCTGCAGCAATGTACTCAGCTTCTGCAGTTCAAGTGGAAATGGATTTTTGCTTCTTACTGAACCATGAACCTAGTCTTCCACCCAAAAACTGACAGCTTCCTGAAGTACTTTTCCTGACTATTTTGCATCCTGCAAAATCAGCATCTGAATAACCACACAACCCAAAATCTGATTCCCTTGCATAACAAAGGCCAAGTGAAGGAGTGCCTTTGAGATATCTGAAAATTCTTTTGACTGCAATTAGATGGGGTTCTCTAAGTTTTGCTTGAAATCTTGCACACAGACAGGTTGCAAACATGATATCTGGTCTACTTGCAGTGAGATATAATAAAGAGCCAATCATTCCTCTGTAGTGAGTTACATCTACCTCAGTACCTTGATCAGGATCAAGTTTGGTAGCGGTAGCTATGGGAGTTGGAGCAGGAGAACTATCTTGCATGTTAAACCTTGTCAATAAATTCCTTGTATATTTAGACTGATTGATAAAAATCCCTTCATCAGTCTGTTTAACTTGAAGACCAAAAAAGTAACTCATTTCTCCCATTATGCTCATTTGGTATCTTGACTGCATAAGCTTAGAAAACTTTTCACACAGCTTATTGTTTGTTGACCCAAAAATGATATCATCAACATAAATCTGAACTAACAGCAAATCATTACCATGATTCAAATATAATAGAGTTTTATCAATAGCACCTCGTTTGAATCCACTTTCCAGTAAGAATTGAGCTAAGGTTTCATACCATGCTCTCGGAGCTTGCTTTAGTCCATAAAGTGCCTTATCCAAACTGTAGACATGATTTGGATATTTAGGATCAATGAAACCAGGAGGTTGCTCAACATAGACTTCTTCCTCCAGTTCTCCATTTAAGAAAGCACTTTTTACATCCATTTGGAAAACCTTGAATTTCTTATGAGCTGCATAAGCAAGAAATATCCTGATGGCTTCTAATCTTGCAACAGGAGCAAAAGTTTCATCATAGTCAATTCCCTCTTGTTGAGAATACCCCTTTGCAACTAGTCTAGCTTTGTTTCTGATTATTACTCCATCAGAATCAGTCTTGTTCTTGAAAATCCACTTTGTACCAACAATTGATCTATTCTTTGGTCTTGGTACCAGTTTCCAGACTTCATTCCTTTCAAATTCATTCAATTCTTCTTGCATTGCAGTAACCCAATCAGCATCTTTAAGTGCATCTTCAACTTTCCTTGGCTCCTCCTTGGATAGAAAGTTATTGTATAGACATTCATTCTGAGTTGCACTTCTTGTTTGAACACCTGCATCAGGATCTCCAATTATCAAATCAGGAGTATGGTCTTTTGTCCATTTCCTTGCTTGTGTTAAATTGTTTCTTGAAGTAGATGCTCCCCCTGGATTGATGTTATCTTGATTAGAAGAATTTGCTTGATTTGAAGCTCTCCCTGAATTATTGCTATCTCCTCCTGATGAATTATTAGGATCATCGCTTGAATCAGTATTTGAAGAATTCTGTCCTGATGATTGAGTTGACTCTGAACTTGTAGTAGAATGTTGTTGCTCCCCCTCAACATTAGCACTACTAGTTGTATCACTATTTTTTGCACCATCAGTATCTGGTGTGTTATCAGGATTTGGTGACCCATCAGGATCTGTTGAATTGACAGCTTCTTATTCACTTTCTTCAGGTTCCTTGGTAGCTTCATTTTCAAAAATCAATCTATCATGAGAGCCTTCATTGATTCCTGTTATCTTCTTATCATCAAAAGATACTGTTGCCCAGGAATAATCTATTGTAGAAGGGGGTTGAATACAATAGTATAAGATAATCGACTTCTTAATGTATATATCACAAATATGAAAAGAAAGATAACAACTTTATTAAATCTGATATAAAACTGTTACAAACTCTCTCAAGAAATTTTGATGTTCTTGAGAACTGCTAGCTTACAAAAACTCTCTCAAGAAATTCTATGTTCTCGAGAGCTTCTAACTTGATTCATAAATACGCGATTATGTTCTCGTTTATAAATCGAAACCAAAACTGTGTTTATATACTACACAGATTCTCTATCAATGATAAGTCCTAATCAATTACAAAGATTGAAACCTATCCATAATTGATATCTATATTCTACAAACCAGGAACCGATAGAATAAACTTCTATGTTTAACTAGACTCCAAATATAACTCGAAGTAGGAATCCTGATCAGCTTCCAGTCCTGATGATCAATCCTGATCCCAGTCCTGATACGTATCTTGATCCTGACGACCATGTACTCCTGATGACGTCAGCAATCCTGATCAGTTGAGTCTAGCTCCTGACGATCATTGAATTCTGAACTAACAATCTCCCCCAATCTCATACTTTGTGAAATATAGTATAGATTCCTAAGATTCAATGATGTCAAAAACATATATACAAACTGTACAGAATCTGCAGCAACAACTTATATGTTAAAATTCTTTGATAGAACGGATTCATCTTCAAGAAGTTGGATAACAAATTTTCTTCTTTTTCTTCAAGAATTTGAATCAGTCTTTCCTTAAGATTTCTGAGTTCTTCATCTTCCTCATTAATCTGGTAGATAGCTGCTCTGAGATTCAATATGGAGCTTCTCTAAAGACTATGCTCTTCAAACAAAAGATAAGCAATTTCCTTCCCATCAGGATTAAGAGTAAGATGAGTCATGCCAAAAGTTACTTCTTTAACAGCAGTACCCCTTTGCATTTCCACATCCTGACCTCTTTGATTTAAGTACATGGGAGTATAATTACCATTGAAATTACTGTTTCCATCCAGTCTTCTTCTTATTGTTGACAAAATCATGTCACTCCATTCTTTGCACATTTGATTCTTCGATCTCAAAAGATAATGAACATATTTCAGTTCCTGTGTAGTTTTCATCAGCAGATCTTGAATAGATAAAATCTTCACACTACCATCTTTCATGAAGTACAGAAGCTTTTCTTTCTTGTCAAAACCATCATGACAATCTATAACTATATCAACAGCTAGTAAATTGTTCAGGTTTTCAGAAGTTAAAGTACCTCCAATTTCAGTTAAGGAGTAAGGATCAACATATGACATATTCAGATATTCAGCATCCCTGTGTCCAATACCTCCTCTTGAATTACTTGTCAATTGCTTCAGATTTGAAAACATCTTTAACCGGAGTGCTTTTGATCTAACCATCCCAGATAAATCAACAACACTTGAAGCGTTTGTAATAATTCCTCCAGACTGAAAATTGATAAGTGTATCACACCTTAATGTGCTAATATGTTTCCACTTCTTATCCTTTTCTTTTTCAAATGCATAGCTTCTTTCCAGTGAAGATTCTTGTCTGCTTGGGTTCCTCCACTTTCTTTCATTCGACAGTTTAAGCCTTTGTAAATAGAGATTGAAATCTCTACTTGTTCTTCTTGTAATTTCTCTTCTTTTCTTCTTCTTCATCTACTTCCTTGTTGTGAGAATCAACCACAGTAGATAAGATTATCAAATCAATCTCTTGCAGAATTTCAGAATCATCAGGATCTTGAATATTATCAGGAATAACATCAGGATTAGATTCTTCAATTTGATTTGTATTGCAGAGAGTTGATTTTCTTGATTTTCTTCTCAATTCAGGTTCTTCTTCAATATTTCCATCATCACCAAAAGTAGATCTGTCAGGAACTACTAGAGTTTGAATAGGTTCAGGAATTTCTTCAATTCTTAACCCTCGAGACCTTGTCTGTCTAGGTATTGTTTGAGTTGAAGAACCTCTTCTACTTCTTCTTGCTCCCCTCCTACCTCTGCCTCCTCTACCTCTAGCAGGAACAGGATTATTAAAGCTTTCCATCATTTCTCTCTGTTGTCTTAAGAATTCTTCATGTGAGAGATCAGGATATTCTTCACTTGCTGTAGAGAGTGGTTTTCTTGCATATAATTGTTGAACTCTTTTATCAGTGTGATATAGAGTAACAATTCTGCCATCTTTTGTAGAAAACTTCTGGAATAAATTTGATGCATCTTCAGGATTATTAATAATCACATCTTCATCACCTTCAGGAATTGTAGCAAGAGTATGTCCATGACCAGGTGTCAGGATTTGTTCTTCCGTCAGGATCTGAGATTGCATCAACGTTCTTATTGTCTTAACTCCAGAATCAGAAACATGTGTTGACTATGTTGTTTGACTTTGTGAAGTTTGAATTGTAGACTTCATAACAACAGCATCAGAGGTTTCTCCTTGTATCACTTTGTCACTACCATCATCTCCAGTATCATCATCATTATTCCTTAATACTAGATCAGGTGTGCATTTTGTCCGACTAACCTTCTCCCCCTTTTTGACATCAGGATTTGACAATAAATTCAAAATTAAGGAAAGAGAGGCTTGAATGTCAGTTACCTTGGTATCCAGAGAATCAATCCTTCTGTTGATGGAGGTTTGTTCAGAAATAACAGATTTCACTTGGGATTCTACTACCCTTAGCTAAAAAGCAGTAGGCACATTTGTAAAATTTTGAGAAATATCATTCCTCACCAACTCAGTGGAGTTCTTGATAGAATCAATCTCACTTTTTAGGCTTTTGGATAACAGAGTTGTAGCCTTCAGATGATTCTTCAAGTCTTGATTCTCTATAGATTTCACTGCATCAGAGGCATGTTCCAAAGCAGAAGAATAACTTACAGATTCAGTAGATATGTGCCATGAATTATTCCATTCATTCTGTCTAAGTGCCTCAGCAGGATTAAAGGAAGGAATAGAAAAATCTTGTCTCTGATCTTTCCCAGTGGAAGCTTTACCAGCCATATATGTACTTGATGAACCAAAATTAGTTCCAAGACTAATTTTGAGTGCTGTAGCAAGCTGTTCCTTCTCTTTTCGATTCTCATCATCATCACTATCATCAGAGTCATCATCATCAGTACTATGAGTAACATCAGGATCAGGAATAGCTATACCTTTCATTTTATCCTGTGAATCTGTGATAGGATGATCCATTGGTCTTGAACGAATTGGCTGTATCAGAATAGGTTCAACATCAGGAGCACCACTAGCGTCAGGATGAACACCGTCAGGATTTGATATGCTTGCATCAGTATTTGCTACCAATGGTTCTTGTGGAACTTGAGGTTCAGAAGCTTCTTCAACACTTTGAGTCAAAGGTTCTTGTGTACTTCCCTCATAGACAGTGTCCTCGACCAATCTTCGAACTTCATCTGCACCAGAAATCCCTTGAGCATTGTCAGGAAATTTCTCAGAAACTGTAGCTTGGCCTGCATCTTCACTTTGAGAAGATGGTTCTTGTGTAGCTGGAATGTTGATGTCTTCATTCTCCCTTTGAGAAAATGGTTCTTGTGGGACCATTCCACTAGCTAAGCCTTCACTCAAACTTTGATTGAGTGGTTCTTGTGTGGCTGGATCATCAGAAAGAGCTGCTGAACCACTTTGAGGTTCAGGTTCTTGTGGGCTTGATCCTTTCAGTTTCTTCTGTCTCTGATAGACTAACTCTTCTGCCTTCCTTAGCTTTTCAATTGGATGTTTTATCCCAAGATTGGAAGCAGCAGCACCATACTTCTCCCATGAAATATCAACATGTCTTTTTGTTGGAGAGTCCTGTGTTGGAGAGTCTGAAATATTAACCACTTGACTTGGTGCAGTATCAGGAATACTAAAATCAGGATTTGCTTGAGCAGTTGAAACTGATTAACTCATTCAGAATAGAAGTGTCCTGTACATCAGTATCCTGCTTCTTTTCGAAAGAAATATGATACCTGCTTTTTGATAACTTCCTTTTCTTCTGTGGTGTAGACAATGGAACCACAGCTGCAGTAGCAGTATCAGCAACTTCCTTATCCACTTTCAGCACAGAGGATATAGGTAAGTCATCCTCTGAATCAGTCTCATCCCTGAGAACTAATTTTCTTTTAACAGAAACAGCCTCACCTCCCTTTGCAGCTTTCTTCACCAGGACCCCTTGTAGACCCCCTTGTAACTTCTTTGTAGTGATAGGTGTAGAGGAAAAATCCTTTGAACCTGATTGCCTTCCTGACACATCAGTTCTAGCTGACTTCTTTGCTTTTACAACTAAAGTCTTTTGAGAGACATTAGAGGTGGCAGTTGACTGTTTAGACTGTTTAGGATGAATGCTTGGGTTAGGAACAAGGTGTGATTGGCCTTGCCCCATAGCATTAGAAATTAAACCATAACGAGTAGGCATTTTCCTATGAAACCATTTGCCTTATCAGGATTGAAAAATGCAAAAAAATTAATATGAAGTAAAATAAAATTTTATTTATGAAAATAAAATTTTATTTATGAAAACAAAATTTATTTTGACAATCCTGATAAATGCTATTTTTTTTTTTTTTAAATGATTACAAAACAAATAGCATAATACCCATGTAACCATTCTTACCAATTACCGAGGCAAAGTAATTATGAGAAACTGAACAGTCGCTTCGATAAACAAAAATGACCTGCATCCTTAACACACATTCTCTATAAAATAGAACTTTTAAGCATAAACATCATATATCTATTAAAGCACAGACCCTCTCCAGAGAAAAACTTACGAAAACCTTTCACCTTCTATGTTTTTCAATGGCTGCCAACCAACAACAAAACAACGTACCTGATCAAGAACTCGATGAATTAGAAATAATCTGGCAGGAGTTGGATCAGGTGCTTGCAGAAATTGCAGAAGATGAAGAGCCTCAACCAGTTCCTGACCCTCAGGAACATGAAGCCTTTGTTAACGCAATGGCTGATGTGCTTTGGCACAACTTCCTGCAAGCCAATCCGAACTGGAATCCGCTTGATAACCTCATCTATGAAGAGGATGAGGATGATGAAGAGGATGAGGATGAAGATGATGAAGAGGTCGTCCGAGAGCTTGAGAAAAGAAAGAAGAGAATCCGTGATGCTTGTATGTCATGCAAGTTGGAGGCACGGAAGCGTCCCGGTGGTCACGGTGACGATCCGCCTTCAAGTACATCAGCTCCTCTTCTTGTCTCTTAAGGATGGAACAAGAGAAGCCCTAGATGGATCAAAGCCTGGTTATGATCCATCAGGAGTGTTCATGCTTATTTGCAGGGCACGTGTTCCTGAGTAGAAAAGTAGACTAGGAAAAGAATATGTAATTTCCATTTTCATTTGTAAAGAATCTTCAAGATTTAATGAAAACTATCAATTTGCTCAATTGTTCTTGTCCTTCTTACTTTTCCTGCACAATTTGTTAGTAACACTGCATTTGATACATAATATAACGAATAGTAATCGCTGACAAAAATATAATTGTAATTGAAAATTAAGACTTAATAACTTAATCAAAGACTAAGTAATGATCTTATTTGTCAGAGTTTACCAGGAGTGTTGTTGACAAATTGTCTTAGAACTTCTGGTTTTCATACCAGCTTCAATATCTGAGCATCAAGATTTGACCAGTTGACTTTCTGTCAGGATTGCATCCTATCAAGATTTGATAAAAGAAAAAACATACCTTTCTGAATAACCATCAGGATTTGACAGTTATCAGGATTTCCTCTCTGTAGCTTTCCTCAGAAATTCTCAAAGTTCATCATTCCAAGTTCATTCACCAATTTATTGAAAGTAGCTTCAGGTAGTGGCTTGGTGAATATATCAGCTAGTTGTTGATCAGTAGGAACAAAGTGAAGTTCAATTGTTCCTTCCAGAACTTGTTCTCTATGAAGTGATATCGAATACTGATGTGTTTAGTAAGAGAATGTTGAACTGGATTTCCTGTCATTGCAATAGCACTTTGGTTATCACAATAAATAGGGATTTTTGAGTATGACAGGCCATAATCTAACAACTGATTTCTCATCCACATTATCTGAGCACAACAACTTCCTGCAGCAATGTACTCAGCTTCTGCAGTTGAAGTGGAAATGGATTTTTGCTTTTTACTGAACCATGAAACTAGTCTTTCACCCAAAAACTGACAGCTTCCTGAAGTACTTTTCCTGTCTATTTTGCATCCTGCAAAATCAGCATCTGAATAACCACACAACCCAAAATATGATTCCCTTGCATACCAAAGGCCAAGTGAAGAAGTGCCTTTGAGATATCTGAAAATTCTTTTGACTGCAATCAGATGGGGTTCTCTAGGTTTTGCTTGAAATCTTGCACACAGACAGGTTGCAAACATGATATCTGGTCTACTTGCAGTGAGATACAATAAAGAGCCAATCATTCCTCTGTAGTGAGTTACATCTACCTCAGCACCTTGATCAGGATCAAGTTTGGTAGCTGTAGCTATGGGAGTTGTAGCAGGAGAACTATCTTGCATGTTAAACCTTGTCAATAAATTCCTTGTATATTTAGACTGATTGATAAAAATCCCTTCATCAGTCTGTTTAACTTGAAGACCAAGAAAGTAACTCATTTCTCCCATTATGCTCATTTGATATCTTGACTGCATAAGCTTGGAAAACTTTTCACAGAGCTTATTGTTTGTTGACCCAAAAATGATATCATCAACATAAATCTGAACTAACAACAAGTCCTTATCATGATTCAAATAAAATAGAGTTTTATCAATAGCACCTCTTTTGAATCCACTTTCCAGTAAGAATAGAGCTAAAGTTTCATACCATGCTCTTGGAGCTTGCTTTAGTCCATAAAGTGCCTTATCCAATCTGTAGACATGATCTGGATATTTAGGATCGATGAAACCAGGAGGTTGCTCAACATAGACTTCTTCCTCCAGTTCTTCATTTAAGAAAGCACTTTTAACATCCATCTAGAAAACCTTGAATTTCTTATGTACTGCATAAGCAAGAAATATCCTGATGGCTTCTAGTCTTGCAACAGGAGCAAACGTTTCATCATAATCAATTCCCTCTTGTTGAGAATACCCCTTTGCAACTAGTCTTGCTTTGTTTCTGATTATTACTCCATCAGAATCAGTCTTGTTCTTGGAAATCCACTTTGTACCAACAATTGATCTATTCTTTGGTCTTGGTACCAGTTTCCAGACTTCATTTCTTTCAAATTCATTCAGTTCCTCTTGCATTGCAGTAACCCAATCAGCATCTTTAAGTGCATCTTCAACTTTCTTTGGTTCTTCCTTGGATAGAAAGTTATTATCTAGACATTCATTCTGAGTTGCACTTCTTGTTTGAACACCTACATCAGGATCTCCAATGATCAAATCAGGAGTATGACTTGCAGTCCATTTCCTTGCTGATGTTAAATTGTTTCTTGAAGTAGATGCTCTCCCTGGATTGGTGTTATCTTGATTTGAAGAACTTGCTTGTCTTGAAGCTCCCCCTGAATTATTGTTATTTCCTCCTGATAGGTTATCAGGATCATCACTTGAATCAGTATCTGAAGAATTCTGTCCTGATGATTGTGTTGACTCTGAACTTGTAGTAGAATGTTGTTGCTCCCCCTCAACATTTGCACTACTAGAAGTATCACTATTGGATGTATCATTAGTATTAGCACCATCAGTATCTGGTGTGTCATCAGGATTTGGTGACGCATCAGGATCTGATGTATTGACAGGATCTGATTCACTTTCTTCAGGTTCCTTGGTAGCTTCATTTTCAAAAATCAATCTATCATGAGAGTCTTCATTGATTCCAACTATCTTCTTATCATCAAAAGATACATGAATTGACTCCATGACAGTCCTTGTCCTCAAATAAAAAACTCTGAAGGCTCTTGATGCAGGATAGCCTATGAAAATTCCTTCATCAGCCTTTGTTTCAAATTTCCCTAGCTGTTCAGGATGAGTTCTGAGAACAAAACATTTACATCCAAACACATGCAGATGCTTCAGACTTGGTTTCTTCTCCTTGAGTGACTGATAAGGAGTAACACCATGCCTGTTTATTAATGTGAGATTTTGAGTGTAGCATGCTGTGTTGACTGCTTCTGCCCAGAAATATGTAGGTAATTTTGCTTCTTCCAACATAGCTCTGCCAGCTTCAATAAGAGTTCTATTTTTCCTTTCAACTACTCCATTTTGCTGAGGTGTGCCAGGAGCAGAGAATTGTTGAATAATTTCCTTTGTATTTGCAGAACTCTTCCAGCTTCGAATTCTTTAATTCAGTACCATTATCACTTCTCAGTATCTTGACTTTGTACTTTGTGGTTGTCTCAATCATTCTTACATGATCCAACAGAACCTCAGGAGTCTCATCTTTTCTGTGCAGAAAATACACCCAGGTGAATCTTGAATATTCATCAACAATTACAAGAGTGTACCTTTTCTTACTGATGGTCATGATATTGACTGGACCAAATAGATCAAGATGTAGCATGTGATATGGTTCTCCAATAGAGGATTCTGATTTACTCTAGAATGATGTCCTTCTTTGTTTTGCTTTCTAACGTGCATCACAGAGTCCATCAGGAGTATATAACACTTTTGGTAATCCTCTCACTAAGTCTTTCTTAACCAACTCATTGATGTTGCTGAAGTTGAGATGAGAAAGCTTCTTGTGCCAATTCCAACTTTCATCTACTGAAGCTTTACTGATCAGACAGGTAGGGGAGTCATCAGTATTTGATTGAATGTTGGCTTCATATATGTTACCATGCATGTAGCCAGTCAGAGCTATCTTTCCTGTTTCTTTGTTGACTACTTCACAATGTGTGGAATAGAAGTTGACATGATAACCTCTGTCAGTGATTTGACTAATACTCAACAAGTTGTGTTTCAGTCCCTTCACTAGAGCTACTTTTTCAATGATGACATTTCCAATGATTATATTGCCATATCCCAAAGTTTGTCCAATGTTGCCATCTCCATAAGACACAGTTGGGCCAGCTTTCTCCTCATATTCTGATAACAGGGCTTTGTTTCCAGTCATGTGCACAGAACATCCACTATCCATGACTAACACATTTTTCTTTTTACCCTTATCATCAGGAGCAGCAGTTACATCAGCATTAGCCATTAGAGCATAGTTGACCACCTCAGTATCAGATTCTGAGGAAGAGTCCATCCAATCCTTGCTTGATGTGATAAGTGCCTTTGTCTTCTTGCACTCAGAAGCAAAGTGACCCATACCATTGCACTTGTAGCATCTAACCTTTGACTTGTCAAATTTACTACCCTTGTTGTCCTTTTTGATATACTTATCTTTGTTTGGATTGAAAGCCTTTTTCTGAAAGTTGCCTTGTCTTCTACTCTTCCTGAACTTCATCCTTCTGAAGTTTCTGATAATCATAGCAACCATCTCTTCCATGTCTGAGTCAGAAGAATCATCATCAGTATTGGCATCAGGATTGCCATCAGTATCTGATGAAAAGTCATCAGGATCTGACTCAACTATTCTTGTTTTACTTCTAGAGACCTCCATAGCTTTTCCTTTTGATTTAGCCTCTGCTTTCAAAGCAATTGATTTTGCCTTGCTGCTTTTCTTGTTCTTTCTCTGTTGAACTTCAAGATCATGAGTTCTTAACATCCCATAGAGTTCATCCAGAGACACAGTGTTAAGATCATACTGATGTCTAATGATCGAGGTCTGTGTGTCCCACTCTTCAGGTAAAGCTCTTAGAAACTTGGTGTTTGAATCTTCAGTTTCATATTCCTTGTCAACTAAAGATAAACTGTTCAATAGTGTCAGGAATCTATCATATAGATCAGTTAGGCTCTCATCGGGTCTTGCATCAAATTGTTCATATTCTTAGATCAAAAGAGCCCTTCTGTTTTTCTTGACAGATGCAGATCCCTGGCACTGAGTTTCCAAAGTATCCCAGATTTCTTTTGAAGACTTGCATGCAATCACTTTGTTTGACATGACAGCATCAAGACTACTGTGTAAGATATTCTTTATCTTTGGTTCCCTGAGTACATGAGCTTTTTCTTCTGGAGTCCATTCACTTTTAGCCTTGACCACATAATGTTCAGGTACTGTATCTGTTCGTTCTACAATCCTTGTAGGAATATATGGTCCATCACGAATCCTGTCCAGATAGTCAGGATCCATAGCCTCCAGGTACATCAGCATATTTACCCTCCATGTTGGATATTCTGATTTCTTCAAGATGGGAATCTTCATGCTTTCATACTTGGTTGTCGACATCTTTAGATCGTATCTGATTCAGAATTAAATCAGTTTGCTCTGATACCAATTGTTGCCCAGTAATAATCTATTGTAGAAGGGGGTTGAATACAATAGTATAAGATAATCGACTTCTTAATGTATATATCACAAATATGAAAAGAAAGATAACAGCTTTATTAAATCTGATATAAAACTGTTACAAACTCTCTCAAGAAATTCTGATGTTCTTGAGAGCTGCTAGCTTACAAAAACTCTCTCAAGAAATTCTATGTTCTCGAGAGCTTCTAACTTGATTCACAAATACTCGATTATGTTCTCGTTTATAAATCGAAACCAAAACTGTGTTTATATACTACACAGCTTCTCTATCAATGATAAGTCCTAATCAATTACAAAGATTGAAACCTATCCATAATTGATAGCTACATTCTACAAACCAGGAACCGACAGAATAAACTTCCATGTTTAACTAGACTCCAAATATAACTCGAAGTAGGAATCCTGATCAGCTTCCAGTCCTGATGATCAATCCTGATCCAAGTCCTGATACGTATCTTGATCCTGACGACCATGTAATCCTGATGATGTCATCAATCCTGATCAGTTGAGTCTAGCTCCTGACGATCATTGAATTCTGAACTAACAGATACATGTATTGACTCCATGACAGTCCTTGTTCTCAAATTGAAAACTCTAAAGGCTCTTGATGTAGGATAGCCAATGAAAATTCCCTCATCAGCCTTTGTTTCAAATTTCCCTAGCTGTTCAGGGTGATTTCTGAGAACAGAACATTTACAGCCAAACACATGCAGATGCTTCAGACTAGGTTTCTTTTCCTTGAGTGATTGATAAGGAGTAACACCATGTCTGTTTATTAATGTCAGATTTTGAGTATAGCATGCTGTGTTGACTGCTTTTGCCCAGAAGTATGTAGGTAATTTAGCTTCTTCTAACATAGTTCTGCCAGATTCAATAAGAGTTCTATTTTTCCTTTAAACTACTCCATTTTGCTGGGGTGTGCCAGGAGCAGAGAATTGTTGAATAATTCCTTTGTATTTGCAGAACTCTTCCATCTTTGAATTCTTAAATTCAGTACCATTATCACTTCTCAGTATCTTGACTTTGTACTTTGTGGTTGTCTCAATCATTCTCACATGATCCAACAGAACTTCAGGAGTTTCATCTTTTCTGTGCAGAAAATACACCCAGGTGAATCTTGAATATTCATCAACAATTACAAGAGTGTACCTTTTCTTACTGATGGACATGATGTTGACTGAACCAAATAGATCAAGATGTAGCATGTGATATGGTTCTCCAATAGAGGATTCTGATTTACTCTGGAATGATTTCCTTCTTTGTTTTGCTTTCTGACATGCATCACAGAGTCCATCAGGAGTATACAAAACTTTAGGTAATCCTCTCACTAAATCTTTCTTAACCAACTCATTGATATTGCTGAAGTTGAGATGAGAAAGCTTCTTGTGCCAATTCCAACTTTCATCTACTGATGCTTTACTGATCAGACAAGTAGGAGAGCCATCAGTATTTGATTGAATGTTGGCTTCATAAATGTTACCATGCCTGTAGCCAGTGAGTGCAACTTTTCCTGATGCTTTGCTGACTACTTCACAATGTGTGGAATAGAAGTTGACATGATAACCTCTGTCAGTGATTTGACTAATACTCAGCAGATTGTGTTTTAGTCCTTTCACTAGAGCTACTCTTTCAATGATGACATTTCCAATGATTATATTGCCATATCCCAAAGTTTGTCCAATGTTGCCATCTCCATAAGACACAGTTGGGCCAGCTTTCTCCTCATATTCTGATAACAGGGCTTTGTTTCCAGTCATGTGCACAGAACATCCACTATCCATGACTAACACATTTTTCTTTTTACCCTGCATCAGAATTCCAAAACACTAATTAGAATGTTTAGGAACCCATACTTGTTGGCTCCCTTTTTCATGCATTTTATTAACATTCACAGCAGAAGACTTTCTGACCTTAACAGTCCTGACAGGATTTACTCCATCAGGATTTGCTTTGTCAGCATCAGTATTAACAAAAGCATGCTTCACTATGACATTCTCAATTCTATCAGACTTTCTACTCCTATCAAACTTAGGCAATGGATCATAGAAGTTATAGTACAAATCATGATACTCTTTACAAGTATAAATAGAATTCCATTTACTACCACAATGAAAACAGGAATTATGTGGTTTATAAAATACTGAACTATTCCTAACATCAGACAAAGGAATTTCAGTAACTTTCTTTAAACTCTTTTTACAATCAATGGCAAGATGATTAGAGTTTCCACAGTTAAAACAACACTTTCTAGGTGCATTTGGGATATATTTATAACCATTCTCTTTATTGATCTCAACTTTACCATTCCTGTTTCTCTTAACAGTAGCTTCCTTTTTCTTATCTGTCACCTCACAGATTTTATCCTTAAGCTGTTTCTGAGACAATAGACCTACATTCTTAGTGACTTTCTTCATGACATGTTTTGACTTTATAATTTTAATTCCTTGAGCAGAAGTAGATCCCTTTTCAAAAGTATAATTAGAATCCTTACCAAACACAAAATTAACAGGAGTAATCTTAGTTTTGGTTTCATCTAAAACATGTCTATAGGTCTTTGGACTGACTGTCTCATCTATGACAACTTTCTCTTTCAATTTCTTATCTTCATCTGACTTATATCCTAGACACTCTTTCCAATTCTTAGAGGTATTAATCTCATGAAATTTCCTACCAGAGTCTGTCCAGGTTCTGATTTTCTCATTAGCATATTCAAGTTCCTTTTCAAGAGAAATACATTTAGATTTCATCTCTAAGTACATGTGTTTAGCATTATCACATTCTTTTTGTACTTCTTGCATACGAGAAAATTCAGCTTCTAATATATCATTCCTTTTTCTAAGTTCAGACATCTCAGATAAGATCCTAGTATTTTCAGCAGTTTGACTTCTAAAGCTAATATGTAATGACTTTAGAAAACGTCTTAACTCAGAAGCATTATCAGTA
Organism: Heracleum sosnowskyi; assembly: GCA_030848705.1. Lineage (NCBI taxonomy): Eukaryota > Viridiplantae > Streptophyta > Magnoliopsida > Apiales > Apiaceae > Heracleum > Heracleum sosnowskyi. Next base: position 24,954,003 of record CM061237.1, read on the forward strand.
TCAAAATCAAAGATAGTATTTAGTACCTTATCATCAGAAGCAGCAATTACATCAGCATTGGCCATTAGAGCATAGTTGACCACCTCAGTATCAGATTCTGAGGAAGAGTCCATCCAATCCTTGCTTGATGTTATAAGTGCCTTTGTCTTCTTGCACTCAGAAGCAAAGTGACCCATACCATTACAGTTGTAGCATCTAACCTTTGACTTGTCAAATTTGCTACCCTTGCTGTCCTTTTTGATATACTTGTCTTTGTCTGCATTGAAAGTCTTTTTCTGAAAGTTGCCTTGTCTTCTATTCTTCCTGAACTTCATCCTTCTGAAGTTTCTGACAATCATAGCAACCATCTCTTCCATGTCTGAGTCAGAAGAATCATCATCAGGATTGCCATCAGTATCTGATGAAGAGTCATCAGGATCTGACTCAACTATTCTTGATTTACTTCTAGAGACTTCCACAGTTTTTCCTTTTGATTTAGCCTCTGCTTTCAAAGGAATTGATTTTGCCTTGCTACTTTTCTTGTTCTTTCTCTGTTGAACTTCAAGATCATGAGTTCTTAGTATCCCATAGACTTCATCAAGAGACACAGTGTTGAGATAATACTGGTGTCTAATGATCGAGGTTTGAGTGTCCCATTCTTCAGGTAAAGCTCTTAGAAATTTGGTGTTTGAATCTTCAGTTTCATATTCCTTGTCAACTAAAGATAAACTGTTCAATAGTGTCAGAAATCTATCATATAGATCAGTTAGGCTCTCTTCGATTTCACACTTCATGGCATGTCTCCAGTCGTGTTCTGTTGCTGCCTTGTCATAACTTGTAGGTTCTTCCACTCCAGCAAGCAGCAGTTCATCATCTTCCAGGACAACCTCTTGAGTCTCATTGTAAATTTCATTCAGCGATCTAAAGCGTCTGGGCTCGCTATCTGTTTCAGCATCTGAACTTGTTGAGGATAATTGTGAAGTATGAGACGACTGTGGAGTATGAGCAGTCCCTGATATATCTCCATCTAAACTTGAATCTTCAGTCTGAGAGCTTTCATTCTGAGAATTATACGACTCCTCTACTTCAACATTGTCACTTTCCTCCCCTGTGAGTGCACCAAAGACAGTAAAGGTTCCACGATGCTCCCCCTCTGATTCTGTGTCATGCTTCCATGGCCATGCTTTGCTATCCTAAAACACCATGTCACGGCTAATATGAACAGTTTTACCTTTCGGATCGTATAATCTATAATCTTTCATTTCAGGTTCTTTACCAAGATTAACCACCAATTTGCTTCGATCATCGAGCTTTGTTGTATGAACAGATGGGAGTTTCATATGTTCTAGACACCTGAACACTCTAATGTGCCCAATATTTGGTTTACTGCCAGACCATGCCTCATATGGTGTCACTCCAGAGACAGCCCTAGTAGGCAAACAATTTAGCACATAAATCGAGTGACGAATGGCCTCTCCCCAAAGCGTTAACGACAATTGTTTCTCCTTTAAAAAGCTTCTCGCCATCTCCACCACTGTTCTATTTCTCCTCTCTACTACCCCGTTTTGCTGGGGCGAATACGGTGATGTAAATTGTCTGGTGATACCTGCCTCTTCACTGTAAGAACTGAATTATTTCGAAGTGAATTCCCCACCTATGTCGGTTCAGAAAATTTTCACTTTCTTATTCCTGCCATTTTCAACTTGTGCTCGAAATCTTTTGAATGCCTCAAATGCTTCATCTTTGCTTCTCAACATGTATCCCCACATTACACGGCTCTAGTCATCTACTAGCAAGAAAAAGTACTTGTTCCCGACAGAAGTAGCAGGTGAAATCGGCCCACATAAGTCACCGTGTACAAGTTCCAACACTCTCTTTGCACTATAACTCGACTGACCTGGAAAGGATCTTCTAGTCTGCTTTGACATTAAACAACCCGTACACACTTCATTCTGCACCTTAATCTCAGGTAAGCCATGCACCATTTTGGTGGTACACATCAAATTCATGGAGTTAAAGTTAACATGCCCAGGTCGAGCATGCCACAGCCAAGCGTTTTCATCACATAAGATATGTATTAGAGATACGTAACATAAGATATTTTTATTTATTTTTAGAAAATTGCTTGTTCGTATTTTCTTAAAATATATTTTTTAGGATTGAATAATATTAACTTTTCTCAAAATATTTTTTGTAGGATTAAAAATTGTTGTGCCCCAAAATATGCTAAGGGCCTGATTTGAGGTCCACATATGTTATAAGCCCAATGTGCATGGTTTGTGTAGGATTGGGGTTTGATTATGTTGACGTGGACATAGGCAAGTATCTCCACCTCCACCTGATACGGAGGTACGCAAGTTGCTCTATCTCCACCTGATATGAAGGTACGTTTATTGTTCCACCTCCACCTGACAGGGTAGAGTTCTACAAGGATTTTGTTACCAATCTTTTAGGGAATCAGGAATGTCTTCAAGTAAAGGATTTTTGGCTGGATTATATCACTATATACATGATAATCATCATATATACATTGTATATGTATATAAATCTTGGGATAATTATAAAAGGTTTCATGGAAATGCAAGTTTCTAGTATTATGCTTGAGTTGGGACACTTGGAGCTCACTTGGCCGTGGTTGGATCAGCTCAAACCCCTCGGATGGCTTATCAAGAGGTGAGGTGGTTGATTGCACAAGAAACAAAAGTGGTTTACAACCGAACTACACACAAGTGGTTTCTCAAACCTCTCAAATGGCTTATCAGGAGGTGGTTGATTGCACAAGAAATAAAAGTGATTTACAACATAACTACATTAGGGCACACAAGTGGTTTACAACAGAATTACATTAGTGCTTGATTCCTATAAATAGGATATGTAGGCGTTGGCATCCATAAACACCACATTCTACCACCTGCTCCGACAGTAGAACGTGAATGTAACAGCCCGACTTTTCGGACTATTAATTCTAAATACAAAACTTAAATAAAGTACTATACAATGACAAAAATAGACGGAAGCGTGACAAAAGTTCTATTACAAAGCTAACAATTACAAAAGCACAGCTAACGATAATCCAAAAACCAATCTATTCTGAACCTAAGATCCTCGAATCCAATGCTATCCCACTTGAGTTACACCAAACCTGAAAATTGTAAGGAATGAGCTATACAGCCCAGCAAGAAACCAATCGATCCAACTAGTCGGGCAAATAACATATATATACAAAACAGAATACAATATTCGATACGATACGATATATGAAACAAATAACTTTCGATACACATTCTTATTCTTATTCTTATTCGATAGATACGATACGACACCACATAACAACAATAACCTGAAACCCACAATTCATGCCACGACCACTACAATCCGGTGATAACGGTCCTAAATTTTCAGAAAATTGTCACTATAACCCGGTGACTCGGTCCTTATTCTTATTCGATATTTTCACAAACCATGGCACAAATCTGAATCTCAAGACTATTGCTTACACATATCAAATAATACATATCACTTCAAAATATATCATCACTAAGCCCAAGTTTATATAATCAAAACACACACACAACACATAGTTTCGAAAATACTAGATAAATCAATCGGAAACTTACCTCTGCGCATCCTAAATCATATATCCAATTCTGACCAGACCTGTATTTACTCTTTTTGACCCTCTAAACGATGTTTTCATGAAACACTCAAAGGACGAAAGTCGTAGAGAACGAAAATACCTTTCTGAAAAGATAAGGCTCATCAGAAATTGACTTATAACGAATCGGGAATTGAATAAAACGTCCGCTGAATTTGAACAGAAACTGAAAAACAAGATCTGTTTGTGTTTTGTGATTTTAAGAACAGTTCAAAGCATAATCTCGAAAAACACTGTGAAATAGAAATTGTAGGAAATTGAAAGAGCTTTCCGAAAAGTCCAGAATCGTCAAATTCCGACTTACGATGAATATTCTACGAATTTTACAAGACTGCTGAATTGTGTGAGAAAAAGTCCTACGAATTTTACAAGCAAAGACGAAGAAGTAGAACCTGATGTTTATATAACGTAACCAAACCCTAAGTCCAAACCTATTACTTATCTGAACTTAAATCTGATCCATATTTTAGGCCCATTAGTCTAATTTAATTTTAAATCCTATTCTTTTTCCAATTTTAATCCTTTTTTTATTCCTATTTTATTATTATTAATCTAAAAATTACGGGATATTACAGTGAAGCTGTGCACGTAGCTACCGTCCGAAAACCAAGGACACAACTGATTATTCCAGCGATTTATACACGGAGTGTTGTTCCAAATTACTCTCACAACAAAATTAATTAACTTCTTGGTTCGTTACTTTCATTTCATACAAAAAAAATTATGAATTTAATAAATTATTTAGAAATAAAAATAAGAATATCTGTTATGTCAAACTACTAAAATGTTCGATTCTTTTGTTAACCAAGTCTAAACTGAAGCATGTTGTTCCATAGAATGCACCGATTTTTAAATACAACGCAGCTCATTTGTTGATATGAATCACAATCTAAATAATTAAAAATATGTAATATCAAGTAATATATCTGGTAGGTTTGTATATCTTTATAGTTAATATATTTTATTGAATTAAGAGATCTGAAAAAATTGATGAATGTATATTTAATGTAAATTTTTGTGTTAACTTATGTATAAAAATATTCAAATAAAAATAATAAACAAAAGGATGTCAAATAATTAAATGCAAATAATAATCAATAAAGTAATTATAATTTTTGGAATTAAAATGACTACAAAATTTTATAATTTTTTAATATATTAATTGCATAACAGTTTTCAAGTTTTCAACTGGTGTTCTTAGAACTTTTCTCCTTATTGATTATTAATCACTATAATATTTACATTTGAACCTTTTAATAGGTGATTTAGCTTTATCCTTTCTTCTCGGCTTCCAATATTCAGGGGTCTGGTATGTAGAAAGGAAAAAAGTACTTTGATTTTTCTGCAAAAACCTGCACAACAGAATATATGGTTAGGTAATGTAGAAAGGAAAAAAGTACTTTGATTTTTCTGCAAAAACCTGCACAACAGAATATATGGTTAGGTACTAATAATTCTCAGCATTTTGACTACCATTGCGTGCACTAGGATCCTTTTTTAGTATTTGTAGGGTTCGTTTAACTATTGACCTACTAGTTGAAGTACTTGAATAAATATAGGGATATGAAACAATATTCTCTGCAATGCAGTTTGAAGGATTAAAACATACTTGAGCAAGCCAAGTATCTCACGTTGGAGCTTCATCCGTGTTTCTTCTTCAATCTTTACAGCATGTAACATCTCTGGTAACTTAACTATATATAATTGTAGAATGTAATCAAATTATTAAAATAGAATTTTGTGACATAAATATTGTAATTGTTCTACCAGATGAAAACATAAACAAGTTTTGAAAAGACAGTAACATAAACTACATACTTATATATTCAAGATAAATATCTCTAAGACTAGTCCAGCCTACCAAAGAGACGCAACAAATGTTCAGCTGATCCATATGCTAGTGAAGGGGGGATGTTCTCTCCACTCAATGCTTCATATTGTTTGCACTCGTTGTTGTACAGAAGTATTGCAGGCAGAGCTTTGTCAAAGTAACAACGAATCCCATTTAAGATTTCTTGTATTTCGTCACTCAACCTTTTGTTGGATTATTTGAATAAATTTGAAATGCATGCATTATTTTTTATTATTATTTTATTTTGTGACTTATTGCTTTGATTTTGTAACCCCCACAATAATGTTGTATTAGTGATTTGCTCATTATGGTGTGTAGGTTACAAAATTAATTGCTATGTGAGTTACAAAGTTTTACTCCTATATAAGGAGACCTTGGCATCATTGTTTGATACACAAAAAAATCCACAAACATTTTTTTTCTTTGTATTCATCTTAGAGCTCTAGGTTCTTTTCTGTGAGATAGTTGCTGTGTTTGTTCAGTTCGTAGAAGGCGGATCTTTAAGTGCTTAAGATCACCTTTGTTCGTTGTATCCTGGGAGACGGAAGCCAACAAACCTTCAAGCACCATACGGAAGGGGTTTTTCTGTTTTAAGGACAGCGTAGTTTTCACGTGCCTCGAACATATTTTTCGGTATTTTATTCTTGTTGTCTTGATTTCAGGTATACTCTCGATCTATACTTCCTACAAGCTTAAAACAGAAAAAATCGTCTTAATGCATGTGTATTGGTTTAGTCCATAAACTGATTTGTTTAGATTTTATTTCGGGAGTATAGTGGTTTTGCCGCTGTGGTATTGTCTTTATTTAATCGTTTATGCCTGTTCAATTTCCTTGACATGAGTCCATAAATTAGCATGGCCTCCGACCCTCTGTATATTTATTTGTTTGATGGTGTTTTCTTTTCTTAGCTTTGCATGTGGTAGTACCATCAGACATGCATAGTTTATATTAAAGAGCATGTTCCTTTTGTGTAGAGTAAATATTTGCCATGCTTATTTCTTCTTGTTCATTGATTTATCTAGCAATAGACAATGTTCAGTGACATGTTGGTTCTATGGATATCACTTGTTTTAATATGCTTTTTGTATATTTATGTTAATCTTGTTTTCAGGTGATACTTTTGTATGTGGTTAGTTACGACAGGTTCATTTATTTTATAGATGAGTCCAGGCCTGCTTTTTATGGTTATATTGGTTTTATTTAATTTGTCCATCTAATTGTTCATGCCATGTCAGAGGTTCAATTTTTTTTTACACCGATTTTGGAGCACCATGCATGGTTTTGATTGGTTTTGTGAGTTTTAATAGATTTAAATATGGACTCTGTATGTGCTTGCCTGCTTGGTGCTATGGTTTTTGGATTAAAATTTTTTTTTGTCCTCCGGTAGTCATTGTTGATTTTATTAAGGTCCATATCTTGTCATTTTTCAAATCTTATTCTCGTGACATGGTTTAAGGTGTTTATTGGTGACGAATCAGCTTAAAGCGTGTCTGCAATATTACAGTAGTTTAATTTATTTTATTTTTTTTTTCCTTCATTGCATGATTTGTAACAGTAGCCTATTAACCTGTTTGGATAGGTTTTTGAACTGTATCATGATGTTATCACTTGCTTTTGTAACTGAAATTTTAACATGCACTGTGTCTGCTGCCATTATTTTGTAACAGCTTTTATTTACAAGTATTTAAATGCCTAGTCATTAATATATGCTTGTGTGGACATATATGATTTTATGTTATCAGATTTTTTTTTTAAAAAAAATAAAATAAAATAAAATAATAATAATAATAAATATATATATATATATATATATATATTAATTTGTATGTAACAGTTTTGCATATATAAATATTTACATGTGCGTAAATCTGTTTTGGTTTTCTTATTAATGAGTTCAGTTTCAATTGGTGGTGTTTAGTGGATTCATATATATGCATGTCTTTAATTTCACTGTCAATAGTTTACTAAAATTTTGTGGACTATATAGTAGTCTTTGTTTGTTGCCATGATCCCGATATTTTTTTTAATTGCCCCTGTTAAGATTATGATTATATTCATGTCTTTAGATTAACTTTTTATCATGGATGGCGTGGTGGTACAATGCCTGTATCATATTTATGAGTTTCTGGCCGTTAACTTTTGATGTGCTTATGTGTTTTGCTCGCATGCATCGTGTTATTAGGTGTGCAAGTATGCTAATTTTTTATTCTTGTTGTTCTTGGTTTCAGAAATGTCGGGAGTTGACGGAGCTAGCTTGTCTGGTGATGGTGATAGGCGTGTAACTGCTGAGGCAGTGCCTAAAACGGCGACCCTTGTGGTGCCTAATACGGCTGTACCGGTAACCGCTCACGCGGAAAAACCGGAGAAATTCAATGGGCTGAATTTCAAAAGGTGGCAACAAAAGATGTTGTTTTACTTGACCACCTTAAACCTTGTGAGGTTCTTGAACGAGGATGCACCTAAGCTCAAAGACGATGAGTCTGATGTTGAGCTTGTTAGTGCAGTTCAAGCTTGGAACCACTCTGATTTCTTGTGCAGAAATTATATAATGAACTGTTTGAGTGATTCACTGTACAATGTGTATAGTGTGCTAAAAACGTCCAAAGCTTTGTGGGACTCACTCGACAGAAAGTATAGAACCGAGGATGCGGGTACTAAGAAATTTATAGTGGCCCGACTTCTTGAGTTTATGATGGTGGATTCCAAGAAGGTGGTTAGTCAAGTTCAGGACCTTCAGATGATAATGCATGACATGGAATCTGAGGGAATGCCCATGAATGAAGCCTTCCAAGTAGCCGTTATTATTGAGAAATTGCCCCCTGGTTGGAAGGACTTCAAGAATTATTTGAAGCATAAGCGAAAGGAGATGACAGTGCAAGACCTTGTCTTGAGACTCCGGATTGAGGAGGATAATAAAAATCGGTCTGTCTCTTCCTCTAGTGCTAATGTTGTGGAGGCCAAGAAGAACTCCAAGTTCAAAAAGGGGAAACCAGACAAAAGGCCCAACTTGGGACCTAAAGGTGGAGTTTCTAAGAAGAAATTTCAAGGAAAGTGTTTCAACTGTGACAAGATTGGTCACAAGTCAACTGAGTGCAGACTACCGAAGAGGAAGAAGCACGAGGCCCACATGGTAGATGATGTGGCTCAAGATATATCTGAAATCAGTCTCTCTGCTATGGTTTCTGAAGTGAACCTGATCGGCTCCAACCCGAAAGAATGGTGGATTGACACTGGTGCTACTAGGCACATATGCTCGAGCAAGGAGTTGTTCCACACCTTCTCGCCAACTGAGAATGGAGAGAAGCTTTTCATGGGAAACTCTGCAACATCTGAAGTCCTTGGAAAAGGCAAGGTTGTCTTGAAGATGACATCTGGCAAGGAACTGACTCTGAATGATGTACTCTATGTGCCAGAGATTCGAAGGAACTTGGTTTCTGGCTCGTTGTTGAACAAGCATGGATTCCGCATGGTGTTTGAGTCTGATAAGCTAATTTTGTCCAAAAGTGGAATGTTTGTGGGAAAAGGTTATGTAACCGATGGGCTTTTTAAGCTAAATGTAATGACTGTGAAGAGTATTAATAAGAATAATTCTTCTGCTTACTTGCTTGAGTCCTCCAATTTGTGGCATGGTAGACTAGGTCATGTTAATTATGAAACAATGCGTAGATTAATTAACTTGAACCATATACCCACATTCCAAATTAGTTCGAAACACAAATGTGAAATTTGTGTGGAGGCAAAATTAACAAGATCATCGTTTCAAACAATTGAAAGACATACAAAACCCTTGGATTTGATTCACAGTGATGTGTGTGATTTAAAATCAAATCAAACAAGGGATGGGTATAAGTACTTTGTCACTTTTGTGGATGATAGTACAAGATTTTGTTATGTCTATTTGCTTAAAAGCAAAGATGAAGCTATAGAGAAGTTTGAGCTCTATAAAACTGAAGTTGAAACTCAACTAAAGGAAAAAATAAAAGTTATAAGAAGTGACCGAGGTGGTGAATATGTATCACCTTTTGGTGAATTCTGTGCGAGACATGGAATTATTCACGAAGTCACTGCACCGTATTCGCCTCAATCCAATGGGATTGCTGAGCGTAAAAATAGGACCTTGAAAGAAATGAGCAATGCAATGTTGCTAAGTTCAGGGTTGCCTACAAGTATGTGGGGAGATGCTGTTTTGTCAGCAAACTATCTTTTGAATAGGATACCCCGAAAAAATCAAGAGTTGACTCCCTATGAATTATGGAAAAGGAAGAAACCTTCCTATAAATTCTTACGAGTGTGGGGGTGCCTTGCAAAGGTTCTTGTACCAGAACCAAAGAGGGTGAAAATCGGTCCAAAAACAGTGGATTGTATTTTTATTGGTTATGTGTCTAATAGTACGGCATATAGATTTCTTGTGCATGAGTCAAAAATCCCTGACATACACAAGAATACAATAATGGAATCGAGAAATGCTTCATTTTTTGAACATGTATTTCCACGCAAGTCCATAGAAAGTTCAAGTTCATCGAAACGGACACGTGAAACTTATTCTGAAAATGAATATAGTGATGACGAGGAACAAGAAAATACGGATGAACTTGAAACAGAGGATGCACCTCGTCGAAGCAAAAGAGCTAGAGTTGAAAAATCCTTCGGGCCGGATTTTCTAACATACTTGCTCGAAAATGAACCACAGTCTTATTCAGAAGCTGTGCATTGTCCGGATGGTCCTTTTTGGAAAGAGGCCATTAAAAGTGAAGTTGATTCGATTATGCAGAATCATACTTGGGAATTAGTGGATCTTCCTCCGGGTTGTAAACCACTAGGATCTAAATGGATTTTCACTAGGAAAATGAAAACAGATGGATCCATTGATAAGTATAAAGCCCGACTTGTTATTCAAGGTTTTCGCCAAAAGAAAGGCATCGATTATTTCGATACGTATTCTCCGGTAACGAGAATGGCATCTATAAGGATGATCATTGCTATTGCAGCATTGCGAAATCTTGAAGTACATCAAATGGATGTAAAAACGGCCTTTCTTAATGGAGATTTACATGAAGAAATCTACATTAGACAACCTGAGGGTTTTGTGGTTCCCGGATTGGAACATAAAGTTTGTAAATTAGTTAAGTCAATTTATGGCTTAAAACAAGCGCCTCGAGACTGGCATCAGAAATTTGACAGTGTGATATTGTCGAATGGATTTAAAATCAACGAATGTGACAAATGTGTATATGTCAAAGATACAATAGATGGATACGTGATCCTGTGTCTTTATGTTGATGATATGCTCATCGTTGGTAGCAATGACAAGATGGTGAAATCTACCAAAGACATATTACATTCAAGGTTCCACATGAAAGATATGGGCTTAGCTGACGTGATTCTAGGGATAAAGATCCAAAGAACACCAAGTGGACTTATACTAAACCAGTCACATTATGTTGATAAGATCCTTGAGAAATTTAGTAAAGATGATTCTAGTGTGTCAAGAACCCCTTTTGATACGACTTTACATCTATCTAAAAATAAAGGTGAAGGTGTTTCTCAAGGAGAATATGCTAAAGTAATAGGAAGTCTGATGTACTTAATGAATTGTACACGACCAGACATTGCCTTTACAGTGAGTAAGCTAAGCCGATACACGAGTAATCCAGGTGTGGATCATTGGAAAGCGATAACTAAAGTGCTTAGGTACTTAAGGTATACGCGTGATTATGGGTTGCATTACTCGAGATATCCTGCTGTACTAGAAGGGTATAGCGATTCAAACTGGATTAATGGTGTAAAAGGATCGAAGTCCACAAGCGGATACGTATTTACGCTAGCAGGTGGAGCGATCTCGTGGAAATCTTTGAAACAAACGGTAGTGACCAAATCTACCATGGAGGCTGAGTTTGTTGCTTTGGATAAAGCAGGCGAACAAGCTGAATGGTTACGCCAATTTTTAGAGGATATTCCTAAATGGGAGATGCCAGTGCCACCACTTTGTATACATTGTGACAGTACTGCAGCAATAGGTACAGCTCAGCGTGTGCTATATAATGGAATGTCGAGGCATATTCGTCGACGACACAATTCTGTTAGACAACTACTCTCAACTGGAGTTATCACTATTGACTATATCAGGTCAAAAGATAACATTGCGGATCCGCTAACCAAAGGGTTAACAAGAGAGTTAGTTGAGAAATCATCGAAAGGAATGGGACTGAAGCCCATAATAAAAGTTGGTACAAAGGAAACCCAACCTTGTTGACTGGAGATCCCAAGATCTTGGTTCAATGGGACAACCTAACTGTAAAGACTTAGTGAGATCACTGTGGGGGTTTTACTCCCGGGTCCATTCCTATGATGAAAAACAGTGATAAAAATTGGATAAGGCTAAGCTATGCTTTTAATGATCTTTATGTGTCGATATGTCGAACAAATAATACTTTCGTATTGTGCAAGAGATCACCTATGTGAGTGAAGTGGGGTCGCTTCAAGAAGGAATCGTGGGGCTAATTCTGGGAAAAACTCACAGAACCAGGCTAAAGCTCAAGACCAAAATGGGCTTAACAGTGAGAACTGAACAAATATAGGGAAAGACTCCAGTGGGGGATGTATCATCATTTCACAATAAAGAAGGGCAGTTCAAGGTCAACGTGACTACTGAAATTCTAGAAATGTAAATATGTTCTTACAATGGAAGGTTCAAGGGTATACGCCTACCTATCCTATGCTGGTTTCTACCGTGCGCATCTATCTCCGTGTCAAAGAGTCGTTTTGCATATCAATTTTATTCATGTGGGGGATTGTTGGATTATTTGAATAAATTTGAAATGCATGCATTATTTTTTATTATTATTTTATTTTGTGACTTATTGCTTTGATTTTGTAACCCCCACAATAATGTTGTATTAGTGATTTGCTCATTATGGTGTGTAGGTTACAAAATTAATTGCTATATGAGTTACAAAGTTTTACTCCTATATAAGGAGACCTTGGCATCATTGTTTGATACACAAAAAAATCCACAAGCATTTTTTTTCTTTGTATTCATCTTAGAGCTCTAGGTTCTTTTCTGTGAGATAGTTGCTGTGTTTGTTCAGTTCGTAGAAGGCGGATCTTTAAGTGCTTAAGATCACCTTTGTTCGTTGTATCCTGGGAGACGGAAGCCAACAAACCTTCAAGCACCATACGGAAGGGGTTTTTCTGTTTTAAGGACAGCGTGGTTTTCACATGCCTCGAACATATTTTTCGGTATTTTATTCTTGTTGTCTTGATTTCAGGTATACTCTCGATCTATACTTCCTACAAGCTTAAAACAGAAAAAATCGTCTTAATGCATGTGTATTGGTTTAGTCCATAAACTGATTTGTTTAGATTTTATTTCGGGAGTATAGTGGTTTTGCCGCTGTGGTATTGTCTTTATTTAATCGTTTATGCCTGTTCAATTTCCTTGACATGAGTCCATAAATTAGCATGGCCTCCGACCCTCTGTATATTTATTTGTTTGATGGTGTTTTCTTTTCTTAGCTTTGCATGTGGTAGTACCATCAGACATGCATAGTTTATATTAAAGAGCATGTTCCTTTTGTGTAGAGTAAATATTTGCCATGCTTATTTCTTCTTGTTCATTGATTTATCTAGCAATAGACAATGTTCAGTGACATGTTGGTCAATCTATGGATATCACTTGTTTTAATATGCTTTTTGTATATTTATGTTAATCTTGTTTTCAGGTGATACTTTTGTATGTGGTTAGTTACGACAGGTTCATTTATTTTATAGATGAGTCCAGGCCTGCTTTTTATGGTTATATTGGTTTTATTTAATTTGTCCATCTAATTGTTCATGCCATGTCAGAGGTTCAATTTTTTTTTACACCGATTTTGGAGCACCATGCATGGTTTTGATTGGTTTTGTGAGTTTTAATAGATTTAAATATGGACTCTGTATGTGCTTGCCTGCTTGGTGCTATGGTTTTTGGATTAAAATTTTTTTTTGTCCTCCGGTAGTCATTGTTGATTTTATTAAGGTCCATATCTTGTCATTTTTCAAATCTTATTCTCGTGACATGGTTTAAGGTGTTTATTGGTGACGAATCAGCTTAAAGCGTGTCTGCAATATTACAGTAGTTTAATTTTTTTTTTTTTTCCTTCATTGCATGATTTGTAACAGTAGCCTATTAACCTGTTTGGATAGGTTTTTGAACTGTATCATGATGTTATCACTTGCTTTTGTAACTGAAATTTTAACATGCACCGTGTCTGCTGCCATTATTTTGTAACAGCTTTTATTTACAAGTATTTAAATGCCTAGTCATTAATATATGCTTGTGTGGACATATATGATTTTATGTTATCAGATTTTTTTTTTTAAAAAAATAAAATAAAATAAAATAATAATAATAATAAATATATATATATATATATATATATATATATTTGTATGTAACAGTTTTGCATATATAAATATTTACATGTGCGTAAATCTGTTTTGGTTTTCTTATTAATGAGTTCAGTTTCAATTGGTGGTGTTTAGTGGATTCATATATATGCATGTCTTTAATTTCACTGTCAATAGTTTACTAAAATTTTGTGGACTATATAGTAGTCTTTGTTTGTTGCCATGATCCCGATATTTTTTTTAATTGCCCCTGTTAAGATTATGATTATATTCATGTCTTTAGATTAACTTTTTATCATGGATGGCGTGGTGGTACAATGCCTGTATCATATTTATGAGTTTCTGGCCGTTAACTTTTGATGTGCTTATGTGTTTTGCTCGCATGCATCGTGTTATTAGGTGTGCAAGTATGCTAATTTTTTATTCTTGTTGTTCTTGGTTTCAGAAATGTCGGGAGTTGACGGAGCTAGCTTGTCTGGTGATGGTGATAGGCGTGTAACTGCTGAGGCAGTGCCTAAAACGGCGACCCTTGTGGTGCCTAATACGGCTGTACCGGTAACCGCTCACGCGGAAAAACCGGAGAAATTCAATGGGCTGAATTTCAAAAGGTGGCAACAAAAGATGTTGTTTTACTTGACCACCTTAAACCTTGTGAGGTTCTTGAACGAGGATGCACCTAAGCTCAAAGACGATGAGTCTGATGTTGAGCTTGTTAGTGCAGTTCAAGCTTGGAACCACTCTGATTTCTTGTGCAGAAATTATATAATGAACTGTTTGAGTGATTCACTGTACAATGTGTATAGTGTGCTAAAAACGTCCAAAGCTTTGTGGGACTCACTCGACAGAAAGTATAGAACCGAGGATGCGGGTACTAAGAAATTTATAGTGGCCCGACTTCTTGAGTTTATGATGGTGGATTCCAAGAAGGTGGTTAGTCAAGTTCAGGACCTTCAGATGATAATGCATGACATGGAATCTGAGGGAATGCCCATGAATGAAGCCTTCCAAGTAGCCGTTATTATTGAGAAATTGCCCCCTGGTTGGAAGGACTTCAAGAATTATTTGAAGCATAAGCGAAAGGAGATGACAGTGCAAGACCTTGTCTTGAGACTCCGGATTGAGGAGGATAATAAAAATCGGTCTGTCTCTTCCTCTAGTGCTAATGTTGTGGAGGCCAAGAAGAACTCCAAGTTCAAAAAGGGGAAACCAGACAAAAGGCCCAACTTGGGACCTAAAGGTGGAGTTTCTAAGAAGAAATTTCAAGGAAAGTGTTTCAACTGTGACAAGATTGGTCACAAGTCAACTGAGTGCAGACTACCGAAGAGGAAGAAGCACGAGGCCCACATGGTAGATGATGTGGCTCAAGATATATCTGAAATCAGTCTCTCTGCTATGGTTTCTGAAGTGAACCTGATCGGCTCCAACCCGAAAGAATGGTGGATTGACACTGGTGCTACTAGGCACATATGCTCGAGCAAGGAGTTGTTCCACACCTTCTCACCAACTGAGAATGGAGAGAAGCTTTTCATGGGAAACTCTGCAACATCTGAAGTCCTTGGAAAAGGCAAGGTTGTCTTGAAGATGACATCTGGCAAGGAACTGACTCTGAATGATGTACTCTATGTGCCAGAGATTCGAAGGAACTTGGTTTCTGGCTCGTTGTTGAACAAGCATGGATTCCGCATGGTGTTTGAGTCTGATAAGCTAATTTTGTCCAAAAGTGGAATGTTTGTGGGAAAAGGTTATGTAACCGATGGGCTTTTTAAGCTAAATGTAATGACTGTGAAGAGTATTAATAAGAATAATTCTTCTGCTTACTTGCTTGAGTCCTCCAATTTGTGGCATGGTAGACTAGGTCATGTTAATTATGAAACAATGCGTAGATTAATTAACTTGAACCATATACCCACATTCCAAATTAGTTCGAAACACAAATGTGAAATTTGTGTGGAGGCAAAATTAACAAGATCATCGTTTCAAACAATTGAAAGACATACAAAACCCTTGGATTTGATTCACAGTGATGTGTGTGATTTAAAATCAAATCAAACAAGGGATGGGTATAAGTACTTTGTCACTTTTGTGGATGATAGTACAAGATTTTGTTATGTCTATTTGCTTAAAAGCAAAGATGAAGCTATAGAGAAGTTTGAGCTCTATAAAACTGAAGTTGAAACTCAACTAAAGGAAAAAATAAAAGTTATAAGAAGTGACCGAGGTGGTGAATATGTATCACCTTTTGGTGAATTCTGTGCGAGACATGGAATTATTCACGAAGTCACTGCACCGTATTCGCCTCAATCCAATGGGATTGCTGAGCGTAAAAATAGGACCTTGAAAGAAATGAGCAATGCAATGTTGCTAAGTTCAGGGTTGCCTACAAGTATGTGGGGAGATGCTGTTTTGTCAGCAAACTATCTTTTGAATAGGATACCCCGAAAAAATCAAGAGTTGACTCCCTATGAATTATGGAAAAGGAAGAAACCTTCCTATAAATTCTTACGAGTGTGGGGGTGCCTTGCAAAGGTTCTTGTACCAGAACCAAATAGGGTGAAAATCGGTCCAAAAACAGTGGATTGTATTTTTATTGGTTATGTGTCTAATAGTACGGCATATAGATTTCTTGTGCATGAGTCAAAAATCCCTGACATACACAAGAATACAATAATGGAATCGAGAAATGCTTCATTTTTTGAACATGTATTTCCACGCAAGTCCATAGAAAGTTCAAGTTCATCGAAACGGACACGTGAAACTTATTCTGAAAATGAATATAGTGATGACGAGGAACAAGAAAATACGGATGAACTTGAAACAGAGGATGCACCTCGTCGAAGCAAAAGAGCTAGAGTTGAAAAATCCTTCGGGCCGGATTTTCTAACATACTTGCTCGAAAATGAACCACAGTCTTATTCAGAAGCTGTGCATTGTCCGGATGGTCCTTTTTGGAAAGAGGCCATTAAAAGTGAAGTTGATTCGATTATGCAGAATCATACTTGGGAATTAGTGGATCTTCCTCCGGGTTGTAAACCACTAGGATCTAAATGGATTTTCACTAGGAAAATGAAAACAGATGGATCCATTGATAAGTATAAAGCCCGACTTGTTATTCAAGGTTTTCGCCAAAAGAAAGGCATCGATTATTTCGATACGTATTCTCCGGTAACGAGAATGGCATCTATAAGGATGATCATTGCTATTGCAGCATTGCGAAATCTTGAAGTACATCAAATGGATGTAAAAACGGCCTTTCTTAATGGAGATTTACATGAAGAAATCTACATTAGACAACCTGAGGGTTTTGTGGTTCCCGGATTGGAACATAAAGTTTGTAAATTAGTTAAGTCAATTTATGGCTTAAAACAAGCGCCTCGAGACTGGCATCAGAAATTTGACAGTGTGATATTGTCGAATGGATTTAAAATCAACGAATGTGACAAATGTGTATATGTCAAAGATACAATAGATGGATACGTGATCCTGTGTCTTTATGTTGATGATATGCTCATCGTTGGTAGCAATGACAAGATGGTGAAATCTACCAAAGACATATTACATTCAAGGTTCCACATGAAAGATATGGGCTTAGCTGACGTGATTCTAGGGATAAAGATCCAAAGAACACCAAGTGGACTTATACTAAACCAGTCACATTATGTTGATAAGATCCTTGAGAAATTTAGTAAAGATGATTCTAGTGTGTCAAGAACCCCTTTTGATACGACTTTACATCTATCTAAAAATAAAGGTGAAGGTGTTTCTCAAGGAGAATATGCTAAAGTAATAGGAAGTCTGATGTACTTAATGAATTGTACACGACCAGACATTGCCTTTACAGTGAGTAAGCTAAGCCGATACACGAGTAATCCAGGTGTGGATCATTGGAAAGCGATAACTAAAGTGCTTAGGTACTTAAGGTATACGCGTGATTATGGGTTGCATTACTCGAGATATCCTGCTGTACTAGAAGGGTATAGCGATTCAAACTGGATTAATGGTGTAAAAGGATCGAAGTCCACAAGCGGATACGTATTTACGCTAGCAGGTGGAGCGATCTCGTGGAAATCTTCGAAATAAACGGTAGTGACCAAATCTACCATGGAGGCTGAGTTTGTTGCTTTGGATAAAGCAGGCGAACAAGCTGAATGGTTACGCCAATTTTTAGAGGATATTCCTAAATGGGAGATGCCAGTGCCACCACTTTGTATACATTGTGACAGTACTGCAGCAATAGGTACAGCTCAGCGTGTGCTATATAATGGAATGTCGAGGCATATTCGTCGACGACACAATTCTGTTAGACAACTACTCTCAACTGGAGTTATCACTATTGACTATATCAGGTCAAAAGATAACATTGCGGATCCGCTAACCAAAGGGTTAACAAGAGAGTTAGTTGAGAAATCATCGAAAGGAATGGGACTGAAGCCCATAATAAAAGTTGGTACAAAGGAAACCCAACCTTGTTGACTGGAGATCCCAAGATCTTGGTTCAATGGGACAACCTAACTGTAAAGACTTAGTGAGATCACTGTGGGGGTTTTACTCCCGGGTCCATTCCTATGATGAAAAACAGTGATAAAAATTGGATAAGGCTAAGCTATGCTTTTAATGATCTTTATGTGTCGATATGTCGAACAAATAATACTTTCGTATTGTGCAAGAGATCACCTATGTGAGTGAAGTGGGGTCGCTTCAAGAAGGAATCGTGGGGCTAATTCTGGGAAAAACTCACAGAACCAGGCTAAAGCTCAAGACCAAAATGGGCTTAACAGTGAGAACTGAACAAATATAGGGAAAGACTCCAGTGGGGGATGTATCATCATTTCACAATAAAGAAGGGCAGTTCAAGGTCAACGTGACTACTGAAATTCTAGAAATGTAAATATGTTCTTACAATGGAAGGTTCAAGGGTATACGCCTACCTATCCTATGCTGGTTTCTACCGTGCGCATCTATCTCCGTGTCAAAGAGTCGTTTTGCATATCAATTTTATTCATATGGGGGATTGTTGGATTATTTGAATAAATTTGAAATGCATGCATTATTTTTTATTATTATTTTATTTTGTGACTTATTGCTTTGATTTTGTAACCCCCACAATAATGTTGTATTAGTGATTTGCTCATTATGGTGTGTAGGTTACAAAATTAATTGCTATGTGAGTTACAAAGTTTTACTCCTATATAAGGAGACCTTGGCATCATTGTTTGATACACAAAAAAATCCACAAGCATTTTTTTTCTTTGTATTCATCTTAGAGCTCTAGGTTCTTTTCTGTGAGATAGTTGTTGTGTTTGTTCAGTTCGTAGAAGGCGGATCTTTAAGTGCTTAAGATCACCTTTGTTCGTTGTATCCTGGGAGACGGAAGCCAACAAACCTTCAAGCACCATACGGAAGGGGTTTTTCTGTTTTAAGGACAGCGTGGTTTTCACGTGCCTCGAACATATTTTTCGGTATTTTATTCTTGTTGTCTTGATTTCAGGTATACTCTCGATCTATACTTCCTACACCTTTTACCAGAAAACATGTCACAACATAGTACGACCACATCCACTTGAACAGGAAAACCCTTCATAAAACTACATTTCTAAATTTAATGGTAAACAAAAAGTAAAAACATGTAATGATGTTCAGTTTTTCAGATGCGATGATAATTACTAAAGAATTGAATTCATTTCATTAAAGCTAGAAGAACCAGAGCTCTTTCTTTTAGAATTATTGGGCCTTTATAATTCACTCCCTGACAAGTACAAATTAATTCAGATCCATACCGTTGGATCGTCGAAGAAATCAATTAAAAAATTATTCAGTGATTCTCACACGTGTCCGGTTCTCGTAAACAGTATTGTTCCAACGTTTCTGGAAAGATGAGGCATAACCAGACCTTTATATTTTTTAATTATTTTTCCCCAACACTAGAATGAGTACCGATTAAAATCCGTACGGTTGGATCGTCGAATAAATCAATTAAAAATTTATTCGAGTTTAGGATTCGGGTTTAAGGTTTAGGATTCGGGTTTGTGGGGCCCACTTTTTTCTGTGGGCCCCACTTTTTATTATTATTCTTTTTTAATTAAAAATTAAAAAAAATTGGTGGGGCCCACTTTTATTATTATTATTATTTATTAAACATTAATTATTAATTAGTTTTTAATTAAAAATTAAAATATTATTGGGGCCCACTTATGGGACCCATTTGTTTCTGTGGGCCCCACTTTTTTATTATTCCTTTTTAATTAAAAATTAAAAAAATTGGTGGGGCCCACTTGTTGGGCCCACTTTTTATGTGGGACCCACTTTTTTTTTTAATTAAATATTAATTAATAATTATTTTTTAGTTAAAAATTACTCCCTATGTTCCATCCAATTCTTTACACTTTCCTTTTTGTGATGTCTCATCCATTTTTTTACATTCCAAAACTTTCCAAATATAGTAAAGTATTAGAATATAAAAATCAACTACTTCCACTACTTTCCTCCACTTTATTAGAATATTGATGGGTTCCACCACTTTACTCATTTTTCTTATTTTTTCCCCTACTTTACTCATATTCCGTAACATCCGTGTCCAATCCAAATGTAAACAATTGGGCGGGACGGAGGGAGTAAAAAATATTAGTGGGGTCCACTTTTTTTATTGTTAATTTTTAATTAAAAATTAATTTTTAATGATTTTTTAATTATTTGTTTAAATAAAATTTAAAAAATTAGTCGGTCCACTTTTTACTATGGGGCCCACTTTTATTATTATTATTTTTTAATTAAAAATCAATTATTTTCTAATTTTTTTTAATTAAAAATTTAAAAATATTAGTGGGGTCCACTTGTGGGACCCACTTTTTTCTGTGGGCCCCACTTTTTATAATTCTTTTTTAATTAAAAATTAAAAAAATTGGTGGGCCCACTTTTATTATTTTTATTTTTTAATTAAAAATTAATTATTTTTTAATTAAAATTTTAAAAATATTAGTGGGTCCCACTTTTTTTTGTGAGGTCCACTTTTATTATTTTTATTTTTTAATTAAAAAAATTGGTGGGCCGATTTTTTTTTTTATGGGGCCCACTTGTGGGGCCCAATTTTATTATTATTATTTTTTAATTAAAATCAAATGCAATACTATCTCGATTCTCGATAGAGTAATACAACTAGTTCAAAAATAGTGTATCAATTGTAACACAAAATGGGCGTTGCAATTTAAAAGTATTACATCCGGTCATCAATGGCATAGTGAAAAAATTATAAATTTCTTGAAAATGATTTTCTTAGACATTGTTCTTTCTAAAATGAACATTTACTCTTCATTTGTTTTTTGAAAGAGAATTAATTCAATAATGAAAAGTCATACGGCATCTACAAAAACAATTGACTCGAACAAACAAAAACAATTGACTCGAAAAAACATAAAACAACTGATTAATCCAGTGTTCATGGAGAGACAATCAATCAATTTGTTGAAGTTGATATATATACATGTACCCACTTTGTCACGGCCAGTTTGAGCCATCAACCGTAGTTGCAATCCCATAAAAATCTTTATCATTGAATCAAAACCTTGAAAATCTCGCAGATCTAACATCCCGGACATTAAATTACATTAAAATACACCAAAACACACAAAGTTCTCACAAGGAGAGGATAAAACAAAACCCAAATAAATTGGGAACAAAACTCACCAAGAAGAGATTTAATTAAATAAACAGAACAATCTAAAAAGGCAGAAATCCTTACCCGGGGAGGAGGATTATCGAAGAAACAAGAACAAATCAAAGAAATTAATTGATTTGGGGTTTGTCATCGGTGAAAACCGATATGAAAAAAATAAATAGGGAGGCTGAGAGAGAACCCTGGTATTATTATCTTAATAGTACAATCTTGTATTTTAGATGCTTTTTTCTCATCATTTTTCATTATTACTTTGATAATGTAAAGTAGCATGAGAAAAAAATAAAAATAATTTCAAGAAAATATAGGAGAATATTTCCCAGAATTTAGTTATTTGGTACTGAAAAATGGGGTGGCCAGGTCCCCCATATCAAATGGTAAGTAGGCCACCAGTTAAAATGGAGGTTTATGAACATGATCGCATATTGCAACAACACAAATATATTGCCTTAAGGCCTATATTTGTTGCATTAGTTTTAATTGCAACGAATGTGCAAAATTTTACCGTTGCATCCGCCCATATTGCAATAAAGCCATTTAGCAACAATTTCAGCTCCTTACAGCAACGTTAAAAATCATTGCAATACAGGCATGTAGCAACGTTTTATGATCTTCAGCAACATTTAAAAATCATTGCAGTAGCAAATGGTCGACAAACAAGTCACTTTAAAGCAACAAATATTAGTCCAATTGCAATGAATTTATTAGACAAATTGCAACAGTTTAGGCCCTTATTGCAATAATTTTATAGCATTTGTAACATTATTTGCAACATATTTTTGACACAATTGCAACAAATTTTAAAAATAAAATTGCATGATTTCATTTGAATATACAACTAGCCACGCATAAAAGTCACAAATCCAAGCAACAACAAAACATCAATATCATTTCATACAGACCACTAATTACCAATAGTTCCAAAGTAGCACCAACATCGTCATAGAAACCATCCAAAAGGTAAATAGCTAGATCACATACAAGTCAAATCCATGGATATCATCATGTTTAGTTAAAGTTACCAAACCAAAGTTGGACACAGTTAGATTCTGAAGAGGGAGAAGGGGAAGGGTTTTAGAAAAAGTGTTTACATTATGTTCGCTTGCAACTTTCCAAATATGTATCTAAAGCTAGTGCTTGATCTTGGGATATAGAACCCAGGGCCAGCCCAGGGGAGGGCGAGCAGGGTGATCGCCTGGACCTAGGGGTGGCAAAATCAGACTCGACCCGACAACCCGACACGAATTCGACCTGAAGAGTACGAATTCGGGTTGAAGTTTTTCGGGTTCGGGTTGATTTCGGGTTGACCCAAAAAATTCGGGTCATTTTCGTGTTAATTTCGGGTTACCCGAAACTTACCCGAAATTACCCGAAATAATATTTATATAATATAAAATGAAATATATTCTGAAAATACCTATATTTTATATTATTTTTGTATTATTTGTTATTTAAATTAATATATATTCTAATTCAATAATATTAAAATTAATTTATATGATCAAAATATAATTTATTTATTATTTATAATATATAATTTATATTTATTAAATAAATAATAATTATTTTGGGTTGGGTTCGGGTTGGGTTCGGGTTACTCATAAATTTTCGGGTTGGGTTCGGGTTGAGTATTCTGACCCATTAAAATTTCGGGTCGGGTTCGGGTTGGATCAAATTTGTGACCCGAGTCTGTCAACCCGACCCGAACCCCACCTGCAACCCGAAATTGCCAGCCCTACCTGGACCCTTTAATTTTCGGAGGCCCAAAATTTCTAGGTTAATACTAGTATATATTGGTATTTAGTAAAAAGGTTAAAAATATTTACAGATTTGTCTTAATGTATGGTATGATTAAAGACTTATTCATTTAACTTCTCTCTTATCTTTCTTAATTTTATTCAAGTGATTTGCTTTCATCTTGATTTTGTAAAATTATTTATTGTGTAGTTTAGGCCATTAGGATATACTCCCTCCGTCCCACTTTTATTGTCCACGATCAAAAATCCATTTTTTATTCAATCATACCAAATAATACCAAATAAATAGATAGCTACCAAATAATTATATTATTTTTCATAAAAGTTAACATAATTAACACCTAATTTACCATATTAACTAAATGTGGACAAGAATTTTTGGACAGCCGAATTTGGAAATAGGAGACAATAAAAGTGGGACGGAGGGAGTATAATATTCTTGGATAAACTTTTAATTTTTTTTAATTTTCTCTTAATCTTGTCAAAATTTACGCACTATCATATTTACTTGAATATCAGTTTGCACGATCATATATTTTTTTCGTCTCATTTTACATATCTGCCTCCAAAACTTTATACTTATATTTACTATTAATTTCATCATTTTAAAACTTAATTGATTCTCAATTTTTAAGATTAATAATTAAGAGTGTTAGAAGGAAAAAATATATAACGAACATCTTCTTTATTGCGTAACCTTTTTAAAATTGATATGTAAAAGAGACGAAAGGAGTAATAAAAAAATTGAGAATCTACTTTCAATTATCAACCTTATTTTTGCTTCGTTTATATTTACACGAATTTTAATTCGCATTACTATAATAAAAATAGGGCCCTTTTTCCGATTTCGTTCCGGACCCTCAAATATTATGGAACGGCCCTATTAGAAGATCTTGGGGTATAGAACGGAGAATCGGATACAGCAGCTGAAGTCGAGTTAGCTTCTTAAAAAGCCTTAATAAAATTGTGTATACACCATGGCCAAAGTCATCCTCGGAGTTCAATTTTTCAGGACCAGATTTTAGTTCTTATTCCTCCTCCCTGGGACGTTGTAAAATCGCTGAAAACAAGTTGAAGACTTCGTCTAAGTATATTTTTCCAGTCTTTACAAATTACTTATTACAATATTAATCATAGAAGATAAAACTTAGTCACGTAGATCCAGAAAAGGGTCAAGCTGAACATGTTTAATTAAGATCTTGTATGCGCGTTAAGTTAACACAGTTATATTGCTAACATGGCCGTTGATGGATAGATGTCTTAATCAAATTAAGGTACTAAAAGTCTATATTGCTGGTTATATCAATCGAACGACTGGGAGCAGCCAACACCCTTGTAAATTACATTAATAAAGTGAAAAGGTCAATCCAGCTCTAATATTCCAAATTATACCAAGCACTGCAACTGCATGCCCTGCGGCCGAACAACCACTGCAACTGCATACGGTGCCATTTGTCAGTACAATACAATACATAGTATAAAATCTTTGTATACATATATTTTCCCACAGAACATAACATTTGAAAACGTACTTGCACACGGACACGCGGAGATATATTATATATTCCCTCTTTCCTTTTTGGGATGTCTCATTCATTTTTTTACATTCCAAAACTTTTCAAAAATAATAAAGTTTTATAATATAAAAATCAACTACTTCCATTAATTTCCTCCACTTTCCTTCATTTATACCTTAAATATTGACGAGTCCCACCATTTTACTCATTTTTCTTACATTTTTCCCTACTTTACTTATATTTCTTAACCTCCGTGCCCAACCCACAATTGGACGGGACGGAGGGAGTATGATTTTACGAGTCTATCTACAGTGCTACACACATGTATACACATGAACGGATAGTAAAGTTAATGTCAACAAATGCAAGGTTAGATCTAGCAATGGAAATTAAGCTCAAAATGATACAGCTAGGTCGCGTTGCGAGACTTCATATTTACCGTGTTGCGAGACTGCGGACAGACCGCGTTGCGATATGCTGGACATAATGGTATATAAAATCCCACTTCCAGCTAGATGTATCGAATTACCTTCATCCAGCTAGGGAAGAATCGTATGTAAATGACATACGTATAAGTCCAAATCAAGAACTAAAAAACGTAGGATTAACCTAAGTTGTACTAAAAATACAAGTGTTTAGTCTATGTTTCGGGGCTGGCGTGGCGGCAACTTACAACCAAACACATTTCCTTCTATGTTTGGTCAAGATTAGCTTCATATGTTGCCTTCAGATTCCATGCGTGCATATAGTATATATATAGTTACTTAGAGAGAGTGGGAAGATAAATAGATTCAACCTAATTGATTACGATATTCATTTGCTCGATTCGAAAACAAGTTTTCCCACTCAATTTGATTTTTCGTTACGGAAATCATTTGACATCCATTGTACAACTACAAGGCACATTTTGTGTCATTGAATTCAATTCGAAACAAGTTTAGACTCTCAATCGAAGTTTTAATTCACATCAAGATATTTGAAAGCGATGGCAAAGAATCTCAAGCCAGGGGTTACACTTACCGTATTACTAATTTTTGTTATAGCATGCTCTATAATTCTAGCAGCCAAAGCTCGTCCTCTCAATGATGCCAAAGATCTGAACTCGGCAGGCAAAGAAACTATTACAATTTTTGGAGCTCTGCATGTTTTGGAAGCCAAAACTGGAGTTCTAAGCAGTGCGGGAAAGGTTTCCGTTCAAGATGATAGTGATGAATCTGGTCCAAGTCCCGGTGTAGGGCACTAGTTAGTGATGTCTATATATTCTTTTATTTACTTTTTGCCGTTGTTAAGCGGCTAATTTTGTTCGTTTTATGAGATCGTTTACCTTTTACATTATTCAATTCATGGAAAGAAAAAAAATTCAAAGAGATATACCATCGATCAAAAAATTAAGTTCTGTAATTGTGTCACATGTGCAGAATTTATTTCGACTCTTTAGTCTAGTATAACATATTATAGTTATCAGCAAACTCTGAAATTAACATATATCTCCAAACTCTAAATAAATTAGATTTTGTTTTTATTTAAACTAGCTTATAACCCGTGCGAAACATGGATCGAGAATAAAAATTAAATTATTAAAATAAAATTTGAATATTGAGTATAAAAATAATTAATAAATATTAATTTAAATATGTTGATTTGTAGAATTCAATATGAAATTTAAATGAAAGTCTATAATAAATAAAGACTATTTAATTGAATCCAGGTGAAATAAAAGAAGTTAAATTTAGTAAATAAATAATTTGTATAATTATGTAGTAGCAACAGCAAATCGAACCTGAGTTTTAGTACTATTGTGTTTCAATGAAAAGAAGTTTTCAAATTATTTCTATATATATGGCCATTCACGCTCGAACCTGGACAATTTTCCAAATTCCCGAACTAATTGAGGTGGGGAACATATCGAGATCGAGAGATAGTAATTACATTAATATAGAGTTAGTGTATAACTTATATAGTATAAAAGGTAATTGTTATTAATATAGTAGGGGTGATCGCGGTCCGGTTTGGTTCGGGTTAGATATCAAACCGGAACCAAACCGCAAAAGAGCGGTTCTTGAAAAAATCAAACCAAACTGTAACCCGTAAATCAACAAAACCAAACCATTCGGTTCAATTTTAATCGGTTCAGATTAACGGATTTTGACGGGTCTCGACAAAATTTGGTTAACAAAAATATAAAATAAAATAATACCTTTCCGATTTAAATTTTCCCAGTTAGTTTGATTAGTAAAATTAGGAAATAAAAATACTTATGAAATTCAAATTTTCCTTCTTTAAATGTGCATAAATAATAAAAATTATTCCTACATAACAAAGTATTAAGCAAATGACTAACGTTCAATTTAGTTACAACAATGATATATTGGATACGAAAAGTAATATAAAATTTGTGATTTAATTTGTGATTCATAAAATAAAATTACTTTATATTATATAATCATAAATATAAAATTAATATATATACTCCCTCCATCTCATATTATGTGTCATGTTTGACTTTTTTATGGTCAAATTGACTCAAATTTGACTGAAAATTAGAAACTATTCGTTTATAATTTCGAATATTTGAGAAATACATTATAAAGTATATTAAAAATACTTTCTAATGATATAAATTTTATAATTTTTTTAATTATATATTATGTGTAATTTTAAGTCAAACTTTAGTCAATTTGACCATTAAAAAATCAAACAAGACACATAATATGAGATGGAGGGAGTATATATAAGCATATAAATGTGGTTCGGATTGAGAGCGAGTTGGGTTCTTGTCAACCCGAAACCAACCCACGATCCGCGGTTTTTTAAAGTAGTTGAACCAAAATCGTAAACCACACTTTGGTTTCGGTTCGGATCGATTTAAAATCGAATTATTTTTTGCGGATTATGCGGTTTAACCCGAACCGTGATCACACCTAAAATATAGCGTATATATTAATTGTATTATTATGCAATTTTATATTAATTGCATTAATCAATTTTCTTTATTAATTGTATTATAAATTTTTATTATGCAATTTTTTACAAATTTGAAAATAGAAATAAATTATTCTTATTAAAATAATTATTATTTTACTAATAAAGAAATGTTTCTTGTGTGCTGGTGGTTGTTCAAGGAAGAGCTCTTGGGTCCGGGTAATGTTAATGGATGATGTTTAAATTCCATTATTTACTCTCACGTACAAAATTTCTTAAGTTTATTAGTTACCAACTTACCATTATGCGTATTAAAACTTTTTAGTAGCAAAAAAAACATTGTATGAGAACAATGTAATATTTGTGATTGAGTTTACTTTTAGTACATAATGTTTTAGTGTTTAACTATGATAGTCACCTCTCTTCAAACAATCCTCCCGATATCAGTTCAAACACCAAGTTATTGGTAGATTTCTAGTATACAACTTTGTTATTGTTGGTAATTAATTTAATCTTATAGTGATAATTATATTTATTTTGAATTAAACTAATTACGCATTAAACTAATTAAACTAATAATTATATGTGTATATCACGGTATACATAACATATCATATCTTTAAGAGGGGGTTATATTTTTAAAAAGTATAGATTAGTTTATATTTTAATAACAATAATTAAATAAATTTGGAATTAAGCTAACAATATTTTTTTAACTAATTAAGTTAATAATTATGTGTATATCGCGGTATATATGACATACCGTACTATTAAGAGGGGGTTTCTACTTTAAATTCAGAGATTAATTTTTAATTAAATAATAATTAATATGAACTTAAATCAATTATATTAAACTAATTAAACTAATAATTATATGTACATTGCGGTATACATGGCATATCATACCATTAAAAGGGAGTTTCTGCTTTTAATATAGAGTATAGATTTCTTAAGTTTATCGGTTACCAACTTACCATTATGTGTATTAAAAAAGTTTAGGAGCAAAAAGGCATTGTATAAAAACAATGTAGTATTTTTGATGGAGTTTACTTTTAGTACATAAGTATGATACTTTAGGATTTACCCCTCCCGATATCAATTCAAACACGTTGCTGATAGATTTCTAGTGTGTAACTTGACTATTGTTGACAATTAATTTAATTTAATAGTAATAATTATATTAATTTTGAATTAAACTAAGTAGGTATTAAACTAATAATTATATGTGTATATCATAGTATACATGACATATCATACATTTAAGAGAAGGTTATGATTTTAAAAAGTATAGATTAGTTTTTATATTAACAATATTTTTAAAACTAATTAAACTAATAATTATATGTACTAGCTTATATCCCGTGCGACGCACGGTCTTCTTTAATATTTTCTTATTTTTTATTTAGATTTTAGTTATTATATATAATTTGATAAAATTCTAATATATATATACCGGATTTATAAATCTAACAATTTAATATCTAAATTTAATATATTCTTGACGTAATCTGTAGTAGTATTTTAGATATTAAAATATAAAATATTTTAAAATAACAGATCTAATGATTCGTATTTTTTTACTCTTAAAAATCTAAAAAGGGACTCAAATGTAAATATCAAAATATGTGCTCGTGCAATATACCGAGTTTATTTGAATATACTATTACTTTTATTTTCATTAATTATCTCGTTTAAATTGAATGTTAAAAAAATTATAATAAACATGAATTTCATAAGTTTAATATAATAATATTACCAATATATCTGTCTTTTGCCGTGTTATTTTTAATTTGAACATGAGTTGTTTCAGTTAAAAAATATAAAACATGTAATATTCTTAAAAAGACAATTAGTTACTTATTCACAATTATATAAATTATATTACTTTTTTTATATATGTCGTCTGCATTATTTTTAGAAAATTAGTTGTTTAAATTAGAAAATATAAAAGAGGTAATGTGTTTTAGCTGAAAAGAATAAATAGTTATTTATTAATATTTATATAAAACAATATTACCATTGTATATTTATTTTGCATGTATTATATTTAGAAGATAAGTTTTTTTAGTTAGAAAATATAAAACAAATAATGTGTTTTAGCTGTCGGTTATAAATATATAATAATATTACCATTTTATATATATGTTGCCCGTCTTATTTTTAGAAAATGATTTGTTTTAGTTAAATAGATATATGAAATAGGTAATATGTTTTAGCTGAAAAAGGTAATTGGTTATTAATAAATTGGTTTCCATATATGTGTATTTAGAAGATGAGTTGTTTTATTTAAAAATATAAAAATAATATGTTTTAGCTGAAAAAGGTAATCGTTTATAAATATATAATAATATTACCATATTATATATATGTTGCCCGTTTTATTTTTAGAAGATGAGTTGGTTTAGTTTAAAAATAATATAAAATAGGTAATGTACTGAAAAAGGTAATTGATTATTAATAAATTGGTTATAGATAGGCCCGTGAATCGGCCCAAATACCGACCGACTGACCGACCAAAACTTTTAATGTTTCGTCTTTAATAATACTAGCTTATAGCCCGTGCGATGCACGGTTACTTAAATTTTATTTATAATTATTTTGTTTATAATTATATTTTAATTACCCATGGAACACACGATTGTTTTTTTAATATTTATAATTATATTTATTTATGAATATTTTAATATTTAAAAGTTATTAGTTTACATGATTAAATTATTGTTAAAAAAGATTTAGCCAAAAAAAAGTATAGTTAAAAATTTGATATTTATTATAATTTACACGCTCAATTTAATATTTGTTTATATTGAGTTATAAAAGTTAGATTTGACCAATTTTACGGTCCACGTGAAATTCACAAAATAATCTTTAATTTAGTTGTGGTTTAATAATTCTTTTTCAATTAAAAACTATTCTAAAACTAAAAATAGAATAAAGTGACGAAATTTAATATTGAGAATTCTATTCGATTTAAGAAATCTACTTAAATGTAGTTTAGATTATTAGAATACCCTTTATTAACTAAATACAGTTTTTAATGTTAAATCTAACGGTTTTCACCTATCTATTTAAGATTAAACGATTTTTATTATTAAACGGGTTTCCTTATTTAATTACAACAATTTTTATGTTTTAACTTTTTGGAAAATCCAATCATAATATAATATCTTTTAACTTATATCATTTTTAGATAATAACTTCTTTTTATATGATATAATCTTGATCGTCTATTTTTAAAAGTATTGGATCTAACGGTTGAGAATGTTTTGGCGGTATTTAGGACCAAACTACCGGGATAACATCATTAATTTTTTTAATATTTTTTTAAAAAATATTTATTGCTAAAATATAATATACTTTTTTTTGTAATATGTTAATGATGCGGGAACTTTGAACTTTTGAGAAAATAAATTATCAATTAAAATATAATTTTTTTTGTAATAGTTCTTCTTTTAAAGTAGTACACCGTGACGATCAAAATTCTGTATAAAATTCATTTTTTTATAGTATATCCCGTAAATATCTATGTTATTATATTAAAGACTAAATGATGAAAGCTTTCTTATAAGTCTGGTCACTCAATTCATAATCGTTGGATCTTTCAAATTAAATTGTTGAGAAACGTTAGATATAACAGTAAAATTATCACGTAGAATTATCTAAGGTTTGAATCTACCAACAACATATTAAAATTTATAGGTTTTTTTGAAAAATAAGAATTTTTTTCTTCGAATTTAGTAATTTACAATGTATAGAGGTTAAAAAAGTTAGGTCTCTCTGTATAGTCAAAATTTTCAAAATACGGTTTTTTTAATATGAATATAGTCCTGCTAACAATGAAATTAGGTCTCTATGAGTTCTTATAAAACAAAATCACCATTTGCGTATAATTTATTATTTAATAATAAATAATATTTAATTAGTGATGATATAAAATTTAATAAAATAAGATAAAAATATGCACAATTTTATAAATATCAGTTAGTAAGACCTAGCTTATAGCCCGTGCGATTCACGGTTACTTAAATTTTATTTATAATTATTTTGTTTATAATTATATTTTAATTACCCATGGAACACACGATTGTTTTTTTAATATTTATAATTATATTTATTTATGAATATTTTAATATTTAAAAGTTATTAGTTTACATGATTAAATTATTGTTAAAAAAGATTTAGCCAAAAAGAATTATAGTTAAAATTTTGTTATTTATTATATTTTACACGCTCAATTTAATATTTGTTTATATTGAGTTATAAAAGTTAGATTTGGCGAATTTTACGGTCCACATGAAATTCTATTCTAAAACTAAAAAGAGAATAAAGTGACGAAATTTAATATTGAGAATTCTATTCGATTTAAGAAATCTACTTATATGTAGTTTAGATTATTAGAATACTCTTTATTAACCAAATAAAGTTTTTAATGTTAAATCTAACGGTTTTCACCTATCTATTTAAGATTAAACGATTTTTATTGTTTTGATATTAAATGGGTTTCCTTATTTAATTACAACTTTTTTTATGTTTTAACTTTTTGGAAAATCCAATCCTAATATAATATCTTTTAACTTATATCATTTTTAGATAATAACTTCTTTTTATATGATATAATCTTGATCTTCTATTTTTCAAAGTATTGGATCTAACGGTTGAGAATGTTTTGGCGGTATTTAGGACCAAACTACCATGATAACATCATTAATTTTTCTTAATATTTATAATATTTATAATTTATAATTTTTTTAAATATTTATTGCTAAAATATAATATATATTTTTTTTGTAATATGGTAATGATGCGGGAACTTTGAACTTTTGAGAAAATAAATTATCAATTAAAATATATTTTGTTTGTAATAGTTCTTCTTTTAAAGTAGTAATCAAAATTCTGTATAAATTTCATTTTTTTTATAGTATATCCTGTAAATATCTATGTAATATAATTGATATTATATCTATGTTGATATTTGGTTTAACAATTATTATCTAATGAAGTATACATAAATTCAAGAGAAAAGATATTTAAGAATTTTTACATAGAAAACTTTTAAATTATCAAAATACACTTTTTAGTATTTAAATATAATTCTATTATTAATCAGATACACTTTTTAATATTAGATCTAACAATTCTCATCGATCTATTTAAGATCTAACTGTAATTATTAATTTGGTCGTATAGTGATCGTACACGGACCATATCGATTTTAATTTTTTCATAAATTGATTTTAATATTTTATTGAAATAAAAATAGAATTTATAAATTTAAAAGAATTAGGAAAAAAATTAAATCTACAATAAAAAAATATTTATTAAAATTTAGATAATCACTTTACTGTTTGGGCTCTATCTTGAGTTTTAGACAACAGATTTTAACGATTTTACAGCCCATGCGAAGCTAACAAAATTATCTTTAATTTAATGATGGTTTATTAATTTTTATCTAACTGGAACTATCCATAAACTAAAGACAAAAGATAATTACGAATTTTTACATAAAGATTTCTATTCAATATAGAAAACCCATTTATAGTTGGTTTAAATTATCAAAATACATCTTTTAGTATTTAAATACTATCCTATTATTAATCAAATACAATTTTTAATATTATATCTAACGGTCCTCATCTATTTGAATATTTATAGTTTTATAATCCAACGGATCATATACTTTTGGTAGTACAGTGACCGACCAAAGTTTTGGATAAGATCTCCCTTACGCTTATTATATATAAGGTATTAATAGTATAGATATCTACATGACATATCACATCATTAATAGGGATTTCTAGTTTTAGTAAAAAGATTAATTTTTAATTTAATAATAGTTAATTTGAAACTAAATCAATTATATTAAACTAATTAAATTAATAAATATATGTATACCGCGATATACATGGCATACCATTGAGTTTCTGCAGATTCTTTTTAAAGGGTCTGAAAACATAATTGTTAAAAGAACTTATCATTTTTTCATCAGCAAATGAAGATGATGAATTGTTAATACATTGTGCTGAGAAGTATGGATATTCAGCAAAAACGTCATAACTATTCTGCTAATAATATTTCAATGCAGTTTAATTAAACATCTGCTTGAATAAACTAGTAACTGATTACAGTTAATTACAACAGATGCAACTGCTGCTACAAAACAATAAAGGGTATCAATTCCAGATTAGGTAACCAACCAAAACACAAGTTTTAACCTGCACTGATTGAATCACTTATCGCGCTAAACCATTTATACACATCTATATCAACCTTTTACGCTGGTGCTCAAGCTTTAATATCATTCTTTATCTCAGAATCCAAATCTTCAGGGGTCTGGTAAGTAGAAAGAAAAAAGGTACTCTGATTCTTCTGCAAAAACCTGCACACAAAATATGGATCATAAATTCATAATGTGGGTTAGAATTGGCTCATGCAAGCAAATTCGGTAATGAAACGAACATTGTTTTTTTATTTGGGAGTCTAAAACAATAAGAAGATCATACACTGAAGAAGAGTTTAAAGGAAAAGTGATAGAGAGGGCGCCTCTGGTTCATGGAATTTCAACCCAGTTCATGGAAATCGAATTGAATCTAATTCTCATCTGTTAGTGTTTGATCGAAATGGTAATTAACCTCAGTCCCATCAACTTCGTAACTAATTTCCCAAGTATCCCTAAGGATTCTATATCATTCACAATCTCCCATTCCTCTCAACAATCTGAACACCCCCAAAGTAAATGTGAATAGCACTTTTTCTCACTGATGATCGAACATCTTTTACTTAAAACTCACAGCATTTTAAATCATATAGCCTACACAATTATCCTTTCCCTGTATCGGTGTCTATTTAAATATTATATAAACTACTAGGTAAAGAAATGCATATAATTTTCATAGTCTGCCAAAAAACTAAAACAAAATCTTCTGCAAAGCAGTTTGAAGAATTAGACATACTTCAGCAAATCAAGTATCTTTGGTTGGAGATTCAGCAGTGTTTCCTCTTCAATATTTGCATCATGCAAGATCTCTGGCAACTTAACTGTAATTGAAATAAATAATCAATTAACCTAAAGAATTTTGTATTTCATATATGGTAATTAGAAGAGAAATATTTGAAAATTTATATGGGCGTGCTAAAATTCATAACAGCGAATCTTTAAGAAACAATATGTAGAGTTTCAAGAACAAGATTTTCAACTTTTATCTTAATGTGTGGTCCTCCGACATCATAAGTAAATAATTGTTCTCCCAAAACTAAAGTACATGATCATAAAATTATACCTATAGACCTACAAAAATGGTAACTGCTCATGATCCCAATAAATTATCAAAGATTCCAGAAAATAAATTAATATTAATTAAACAAGTAATAAAAGGAATTGGAAACATTAAACAGATTAACATAGCTGAACCGAAAACATAGCATCATAAACAAATCACGAGGGTCCAATTTACCAATATAGCAATATCATAGATATATTTAATCACAGGCTTTGTGGTTTTTACATGATGCTTCCTATATTTTACAGAATATGGAACCCAACTCCATCCCTAGTAACAAATAAATTTATTTGATTTTCATTTTTTTCTTACCTTAATTGCATGTTATAGCATTTCCAGAAAAAGCCATAATTGGAATTTGGAGGTAAGACAAACTTCTCTCTATCAGAAACTCTTATCAATAATTTATCCAACAAAAGTCTATCGGTGCATGATAGGTCTTGAAATGTAAATTTCATACTACTTAGTACTGATACGATACCGATGCCTTCAGAAATTTCGACAACTAATATTAACTTGCACCATATAATAAAAGAGGCAGTATCAGAAAGAATATACCATGCACTTCATTTAACATAAGTCTCTAAGACTGATTGATTAAGCTTACCAAAGAGACGCAATAAATGTTCAGCTCCATATACTGTTGAAGGGGGAATGTGCTCTGCACTCACTTCTTCGTATTGCTTGCGCTCATTCTTGTATAGAAGCATTGCACGCAATGCTTTGTCAAAGTAACAACGTAAGCCGCTTAAGATCTCTTGAATTGCCTCGCTCAACCTTTTACCAGAAAGCATGTCAGAAGATAGACCACCACATGAGCAGTAAAAACACTACAAACCTAGTTTGTGAAACTATATTTAAAGAGATAATGGTAGACAAAACAATAAATACTAATGAAGTTCAATTGTTTGGATGAAATAATTAACATGCTTACAAAACTGTTAGCATTTGACAAAAGATTTGAATTTTTTATCATTGAAGCTAGAAGTCAGCCAGTTGTTTCTTTTGGATGTGGGCCTACATATAGAGAACAAACTCTAACAAATATTGGAAAGGAAGAAAATTTAAATCATATTTATATATATACATCAGATATTCCAACCGAAGTCTCCTTTCTGAAAAGAGGCAACTTTCATTTGTCTACTGGCCCTTCCTAAGACTCGAGAGTTCTCTGAACCG
The DNA here is from genome assembly GCA_030848705.1 of Heracleum sosnowskyi. Taxonomy (NCBI): domain Eukaryota; kingdom Viridiplantae; phylum Streptophyta; class Magnoliopsida; order Apiales; family Apiaceae; genus Heracleum; species Heracleum sosnowskyi. The sequence continues at coordinate 24,990,196 of CM061237.1, forward strand.
GTTTATAAGAAATTACAAATTTTCAACTTCCTGACAAAGATATACTATTCACGGCCTGATTACTATATTTGAGGGGTATTACATTACTTGTAATATTAGGAACATCAATAATAAAACACAAACTTACTTGTTATTCTTCTTCACCCTTGCTGCAAAATACTTCTTCAATATGTCATCAACATTGGGAGTACGCGGGAGCCTAACAAGCTGCAAGGCGTCACCAGACAGGTTAAATCAATATGAAAGACAACATTTATCGCATATGGGAATGTTAAAACCTTAATAATAACTGAAACCACTCCCAACTGATAAAAGTCTAATTATTTAAACATTTTAATAAGCACCCCAGCCACCTGCATATCAAAATTAGGTAACATGGAATGACAGTTCCAGTTGAAAATGTAAATGAGTATTTTCTACCCACTGCACACATACATGGTGGAGTGTCTCAGTGTTGGTAATTGTTGAAAACTTGAAGTTTGACTTTCAACATCTACTTCAATAAATTGTTTCAAACTTGGCAATTTTGATTTACTGGCAAGATAGAAAATAAAATTAACAGAGAAGGTAGAACCTGGTCACTCATAGACAGATCTAACGATTTGGTTTACTTACTATAGGACTAATTTTATAAGAGGTATCGACTATCGAAATTGGGAAAAGATCTTGGCCACTTCGGAAGACTTGCACAAACCAACCATCTTAAACTCCTAGCCATTAATAGTTTAGAAAACCCAAATGGTCAGTGTTCCTTATCCAGATTCCAGTTCCATGTTATACATCCCTGCAGATTCAAGTTAGATTTCCTGTCTGTTGTAGAATTGTATTATTAATTGATATGTATTCCATAAATGTACTATTTGCAATTTTGCACACATTAAACTTTAAAACAACATGAATTCTCTATCTCTGTGTAGGTTGGGAACCCTGAATAAGGCACGAAGTCGTGTAATTAAAAAGTACTGTACACTGACTATCAAGGTAATAGCATGCTGTGTTGACTGCTTTTGCCCAGAAGTATGTAGGTAATTTAGCTTCTTCTAACATAGTTCTGCCAGATTCAATAAGAGTTCTATTTTTCCTTTAAACTACTCCATTTTGCTGGGGTGTGCCAGGAGCAGAGAATTGTTGAATAATTCCTTTGTATTTGCAGAACTCTTCCATCTTTGAATTCTTAAATTCAGTACCATTATCACTTCTCAGTATCTTGACTTTGTACTTTGTGGTTGTCTCAATCATTCTCACATGATCCAACAGAACTTCAGGAGTTTCATCTTTTCTGTGCAGAAAATACACCCAGGTGAATCTTGAATATTCATCAACAATTACAAGAGTGTACCTTTTCTTACTGATGGACATGATGTTGACTGAACCAAATAGATCAAGATGTAGCATGTGATATGGTTCTCCAATAGAGGATTCTAATTTACTCTGGAATGATTTCCTTCTTTGTTTTGCTTTCTGACATGCATCACAGAGTCCATCAGGAGTATACAAAACTTTAGGTAATCCTCTCACTAAATCTTTCTTAACCAACTCATTGATATTGCTGAAGTTGAGATGAGAAAGCTTCTTGTGCCAATTCCAACTTTCATCTACTGATGCTTTACTGATCAGACAAGTAGGAGAGCCATCAGTATTTGATTGAATGTTGGCTTCATAAATGTTACCATGCCTGTAGCCAGTGAGTGCAACTTTTCCTGATGCTTTGCTGACTACTTCACAATGTGTGGAATAGAAGTTGACATGATAACCTCTGTCAGTGATTTGACTAATACTCAGCAGATTGTGTTTTAGTCCTTTCACTAGAGCTACTCTTTCAATGATGACATTTCCAATGATTATATTGCCATATCCCAAAGTTTGTCCAATGTTGCCATCTCCATAAGACACAGTTGGGCCAGCTTTCTCCTCATATTCTGATAACAGGGCTTTGTTTCCAGTCATGTGCACAGAACATCCACTATCCATGACTAACACATTTTTCTTTTTACCCTGCATCAGAATTCCAAAACACTAATTAGAATGTTTAGGAACCCATACTTGTTGGCTCCCTTTTTCATGCATTTTATTAACATTCACAGCAGAAGACTTTCTGACCTTAACAGTCCTGACAGGATTTACTCCATCAGGATTTGCTTTGTCAGCATCAGTATTAACAAAAGCATGCTTCACTATGACATTCTCAATTCTATCAGACTTTCTACTCCTATCAAACTTAGGCAATGGATCATAGAAGTTATAGTACAAATCATGATACTCTTTACAAGTATAAATAGAATTCCATTTACTACCAAAATGAAAACAGGAATTATGTGGTTTATAAAATACTGAACTATTCCTAACATCAGACAAAGGAATTTCAGTAACTTTCTTTAAACTCTTTTTACAATCAATGGCAAGATGATTAGAGTTTCCACAGTTAAAACAACACTTTCTAGGTGCATTTGGGATATATTTATAACCATTCTCTTTATTGATCTCAACTTTACCATTCCTGTTTCTCTTAACAGTAGCTTCCTTTTTCTTATCTGTCACCTCACAGATTTTATCCTTAAGCTGTTTCTGAGACAATAGACCTACATTCTTAGTGACTTTCTTCATGACATGTTTTGACTTTATAATTTTAATTCCTTGAGCAGAAGTAGATCCCTTTTCAAAAGTATAATTAGAATCCTTACCAAACACAAAATTAACAGGAGTAATCTTAGTTTTGGTTTCATCTAAAACATGTCTATAGGTCTTTGGACTGACTGTCTCATCTATGACAACTTTCTCTTTCAATTTCTTATCTTCATCTGACTTATATCCTAGACACTCTTTCCAATTCTTAGAGGTATTAATCTCATGAAATTTCCTACCAGAGTCTGTCCAGGTTCTGATTTTCTCATTAGCATATTCAAGTTCCTTTTCAAGAGAAATACATTTAGATTTCATCTCTAAGTACATGTGTTTAGCATTATCACATTCTTTTTGTACTTCTTGCATACGAGAAAATTCAGCTTCTAATATATCATTCCTTTTTCTAAGTTCAGACATCTCAGATAAGATCCTAGTATTTTCAGCAGTTTGACTTCTAAAGCTAATATGTAATGACTTTAGAAAACGTCTTAACTCAGAAGCATTATCAGTATCAAAATCAAAGATAGTATTTAGTACCTTATCATCAGAAGCAGCAATTACATCAGCATTGGCCATTAGAGCATAGTTGACCACCTCAGTATCAGATTCTGAGGAAGAGTCCATCCAATCCTTGCTTGATGTTATAAGTGCCTTTGTCTTCTTGCACTCAGAAGCAAAGTGACCCATACCATTACAGTTGTAGCATCTAACCTTTGACTTGTCAAATTTGCTACCCTTGCTGTCCTTTTTGATATACTTGTCTTTGTCTGCATTGAAAGTCTTTTTCTGAAAGTTGCCTTGTCTTCTATTCTTCCTGAACTTCATCCTTCTGAAGTTTCTGACAATCATAGCAACCATCTCTTCCATGTCTGAGTCAGAAGAATCATCATCAGGATTGCCATCAGTATCTGATGAAGAGTCATCAGGATCTGACTCAACTATTCTTGATTTACTTCTAGAGACTTCCACAGTTTTTCCTTTTGATTTAGCCTCTGCTTTCAAAGGAATTGATTTTGCCTTGCTACTTTTCTTGTTCTTTCTCTGTTGAACTTCAAGATCATGAGTTCTTAGTATCCCATAGACTTCATCAAGAGACACAGTGTTGAGATAATACTGGTGTCTAATGATCGAGGTTTGAGTGTCCCATTCTTCAGGTAAAGCTCTTAGAAATTTGGTGTTTGAATCTTCAGTTTCATATTCCTTGTCAACTAAAGATAAACTGTTCAATAGTGTCAGAAATCTATCATATAGATCAGTTAGGCTCTCTTCGATTTCACACTTCATGGCATGTCTCCAGTCGTGTTCTGTTGCTGCCTTGTCATAACTTGTAGGTTCTTCCACTCCAGCAAGCAGCAGTTCATCATCTTCCAGGACAACCTCTTGAGTCTCATTGTAAATTTCATTCAGCGATCTAAAGCGTCTGGGCTCGCTATCTGTTTCAGCATCTGAACTTGTTGAGGATAATTGTGAAGTATGAGACGACTGTGGAGTATGAGCAGTCCCTGATATATCTCCATCTAAACTTGAATCTTCAGTCTGAGAGCTTTCATTCTGAGAATTATACGACTCCTCTACTTCAACATTGTCACTTTCCTCCCCTGTGAGTGCACCAAAGACAGTAAAGGTTCCACGATGCTCCCCCTCTGATTCTGTGTCATGCTTCCATGGCCATGCTTTGCTATCCTAAAACACCATGTCACGGCTAATATGAACAGTTTTACCTTTCGGATCGTATAATCTATAATCTTTCATTTCAGGTTCTTTACCAAGATTAACCACCAATTTGCTTCGATCATCGAGCTTTGTTGTATGAACAGATGGGAGTTTCATATGTTCTAGACACCTGAACACTCTAATGTGCCCAATATTTGGTTTACTGCCAGACCATGCCTCATATGGTGTCACTCCAGAGACAGCCCTAGTAGGCAAACAATTTAGCACATAAATCGAGTGACGAATGGCCTCTCCCCAAAGCGTTAACGACAATTGTTTCTCCTTTAAAAAGCTTCTCGCCATCTCCACCACTGTTCTATTTCTCCTCTCTACTACCCCGTTTTGCTGCGGCGAATACGGTGATGTAAATTGTCTGGTGATACCTGCCTCTTCACTGTAAGAACTGAATTATTTCGAAGTGAATTCCCCACCTATGTCGGTTCAGAAAATTTTCACTTTCTTATTCCTGCCATTTTCAACTTGTGCTCGAAATCTTTTGAATGCCTCAAATGCTTCATCTTTGCTTCTCAACATGTATCCCCACATTACACGGCTCTAGTCATCTACTAGCAAGAAAAAGTACTTGTTCCCGACAGAAGTAGCAGGTGAAATCGGCCCACATAAGTCACCGTGTACAAGTTCCAACACTCTCTTTGCACTATAACTCGACTGACCTGGAAAGGATCTTCTAGTCTGCTTTGACATTAAACAACCCGTACACACTTCATTCTGCACCTTAATCTCAGGTAAGCCATGCACCATTTTGGTGGTACACATCAAATTCATGGAGTTAAAGTTAACATGCCCAGGTCGAGCATGCCACAGCCAAGCGTTTTCATCACATAAGATATGTATTAGAGATACGTAACATAAGATATTTTTATTTATTTTTAGAAAATTGCTTGTTCGTATTTTCTTAAAATATATTTTTTAGGATTGAATAATATTAACTTTTCTCAAAATATTTTTTGTAGGATTAAAAATTGTTGTGCCCCAAAATATGCTAAGGGCCTGATTTGAGGTCCACATATGTTATAAGCCCAATGTGCATGGTTTGTGTAGGATTGGGGTTTGATTATGTTGACGTGGACATAGGCAAGTATCTCCACCTCCACCTGATACGGAGGTACGCAAGTTGCTCTATCTCCACCTGATATGAAGGTACGTTTATTGTTCCACCTCCACCTGACAGGGTAGAGTTCTACAAGGATTTTGTTACCAATCTTTTAGGGAATCAGGAATGTCTTCAAGTAAAGGATTTTTGGCTGGATTATATCACTATATACATGATAATCATCATATATACATTGTATATGTATATAAATCTTGGGATAATTATAAAAGGTTTCATGGAAATGCAAGTTTCTAGTATTATGCTTGAGTTGGGACACTTGGAGCTCACTTGGCCGTGGTTGGATCAGCTCAAACCCCTCGGATGGCTTATCAAGAGGTGAGGTGGTTGATTGCACAAGAAACAAAAGTGGTTTACAACCGAACTACACACAAGTGGTTTCTCAAACCTCTCAAATGGCTTATCAGGAGGTGGTTGATTGCACAAGAAATAAAAGTGATTTACAACATAACTACATTAGGGCACACAAGTGGTTTACAACAGAATTACATTAGTGCTTGATTCCTATAAATAGGATATGTAGGCGTTGGCATCCATAAACACCACATTCTACCACCTGCTCCGACAGTAGAACGTGAATGTAACAGCCCGACTTTTCGGACTATTAATTCTAAATACAAAACTTAAATAAAGTACTATACAATGACAAAAATAGACGGAAGCGTGACAAAAGTTCTATTACAAAGCTAACAATTACAAAAGCACAGCTAACGATAATCCAAAAACCAATCTATTCTGAACCTAAGATCCTCGAATCCAATGCTATCCCACTTGAGTTACACCAAACCTGAAAATTGTAAGGAATGAGCTATACAGCCCAGCAAGAAACCAATCGATCCAACTAGTCGGGCAAATAACATATATATACAAAACAGAATACAATATTCGATACGATACGATATATGAAACAAATAACTTTCGATACACATTCTTATTCTTATTCTTATTCGATAGATACGATACGACACCACATAACAACAATAACCTGAAACCCACAATTCATGCCACGACCACTATAATCCGGTGATAACGGTCCTAAATTTTCAGAAAATTGTCACTATAACCCGGTGACTCGGTCCTTATTCTTATTCGATATTTTCACAAACCATGGCACAAATCTGAATCTCAAGACTATTGCTTACACATATCAAATAATACATATCACTTCAAAATATATCATCACTAAGCCCAAGTTTATATAATCAAAACACACACACAACACATAGTTTCGAAAATACTAGATAAATCAATCGGAAACTTACCTCTGCGCATCCTAAATCATATATCCAATTCTGACCAGACCTGTATTTACTCTTTTTGACCCTCTAAACGATGTTTTCATGAAACACTCAAAGGACGAAAGTCGTAGAGAACGAAATTACCTTTCTGAAAAGATAAGGCTCATCAGAAATTGACTTATAACGAATCGGGAATTGAATAAAACGTCCGCTGAATTTGAACAGAAACTGAAAAACAAGATCTGTTTGTGTTTTGTGATTTTAAGAACAGTTCAAAGCATAATCTCGAAAAACACTGTGAAATAGAAATTGTAGGAAATTGAAAGAGCTTTCCGAAAAGTCCAGAATCGTCAAATTCCGACTTACGATGAATATTCTACGAATTTTACAAGACTGCTGAATTGTGTGAGAAAAAGTCCTACGAATTTTACAAGCAAAGACGAAGAAGTAGAACCTGATGTTTATATAACGTAACCAAACCCTAAGTCCAAACCTATTACTTATCTGAACTTAAATCTGATCCATATTTTAGGCCCATTAGTCTAATTTAATTTTAAATCCTATTCTTTTTCCAATTTTAATCCTTTTTTTATTCCTATTTTATTATTATTAATCTAAAAATTACGGGATATTACAGTGAAGCTGTGCACGTAGCTACCGTCCGAAAACCAAGGACACAACTGATTATTCCAGCGATTTATACACGGAGTGTTGTTCCAAATTACTCTCACAACAAAATTAATTAACTTCTTGGTTCGTTACTTTCATTTCATACAAAAAAAATTATGAATTTAATAAATTATTTAGAAATAAAAATAAGAATATCTGTTATGTCAAACTACTAAAATGTTCGATTCTTTTGTTAACCAAGTCTAAACTGAAGCATGTTGTTCCATAGAATGCACCGATTTTTAAATACAACGCAGCTCATTTGTTGATATGAATCACAATCTAAATAATTAAAAATATGTAATATCAAGTAATATATCTGGTAGGTTTGTATATCTTTATAGTTAATATATTTTATTGAATTAAGAGATCTGAAAAAATTGATGAATGTATATTTAATGTAAATTTTTGTGTTAACTTATGTATAAAAATATTCAAATAAAAATAATAAACAAAAGGATGTCAAATAATTAAATGCAAATAATAATCAATAAAGTAATTATAATTTTTGGAATTAAAATGACTACAAAATTTTATAATTTTTTAATATATTAATTGCATAACAGTTTTCAAGTTTTCAACTGGTGTTCTTAGAACTTTTCTCCTTATTGATTATTAATCACTATAATATTTACATTTGAACCTTTTAATAGGTGATTTAGCTTTATCCTTTCTTCTCGGCTTCCAATATTCAGGGGTCTGGTATGTAGAAAGGAAAAAAGTACTTTGATTTTTCTGCAAAAACCTGCACAACAGAATATATGGTTAGGTAATGTAGAAAGGAAAAAAGTACTTTGATTTTTCTGCAAAAACCTGCACAACAGAATATATGGTTAGGTACTAATAATTCTCAGCATTTTGACTACCATTGCGTGCACTAGGATCCTTTTTTAGTATTTGTAGGGTTCGTTTAACTATTGACCTACTAGTTGAAGTACTTGAATAAATATAGGGATATGAAACAATATTCTCTGCAATGCAGTTTGAAGGATTAAAACATACTTGAGCAAGCCAAGTATCTCACGTTGGAGCTTCATCCGTGTTTCTTCTTCAATCTTTACAGCATGTAACATCTCTGGTAACTTAACTATATATAATTGTAGAATGTAATCAAATTATTAAAATAGAATTTTGTGACATAAATATTGTAATTGTTCTACCAGATGAAAACATAAACAAGTTTTGAAAAGACAGTAACATAAACTACATACTTATATATTCAAGATAAATATCTCTAAGACTAGTCCAGCCTACCAAAGAGACGCAACAAATGTTCAGCTGATCCATATGCTAGTGAAGGGGGGATGTTCTCTCCACTCAATGCTTCATATTGTTTGCACTCGCTGTTGTACAGAAGTATTGCAGGCAGAGCTTTGTCAAAGTAACAACGAATCCCATTTAAGATTTCTTGTATTTCGTCACTCAACCTTTTGTTGGATTATTTGAATAAATTTGAAATGCATGCATTATTTTTTATTATTATTTTATTTTGTGACTTATTGCTTTGATTTTGTAACCCCCACAATAATGTTGTATTAGTGATTTGCTCATTATGGTGTGTAGGTTACAAAATTAATTGCTATGTGAGTTACAAAGTTTTACTCCTATATAAGGAGACCTTGGCATCATTGTTTGATACACAAAAAAATCCACAAACATTTTTTTTCTTTGTATTCATCTTAGAGCTCTAGGTTCTTTTCTGTGAGATAGTTGCTGTGTTTGTTCAGTTCGTAGAAGGCGGATCTTTAAGTGCTTAAGATCACCTTTGTTCGTTGTATCCTGGGAGACGGAAGCCAACAAACCTTCAAGCACCATACGGAAGGGGTTTTTCTGTTTTAAGGACAGCGTAGTTTTCACGTGCCTCGAACATATTTTTCGGTATTTTATTCTTGTTGTCTTGATTTCAGGTATACTCTCGATCTATACTTCCTACAAGCTTAAAACAGAAAAAATCGTCTTAATGCATGTGTATTGGTTTAGTCCATAAACTGATTTGTTTAGATTTTATTTCGGGAGTATAGTGGTTTTGCCGCTGTGGTATTGTCTTTATTTAATCGTTTATGCCTGTTCAATTTCCTTGACATGAGTCCATAAATTAGCATGGCCTCCGACCCTCTGTATATTTATTTGTTTGATGGTGTTTTCTTTTCTTAGCTTTGCATGTGGTAGTACCATCAGACATGCATAGTTTATATTAAAGAGCATGTTCCTTTTGTGTAGAGTAAATATTTGCCATGCTTATTTCTTCTTGTTCATTGATTTATCTAGCAATAGACAATGTTCAGTGACATGTTGGTCAATCTATGGATATCACTTGTTTTAATATGCTTTTTGTATATTTATGTTAATCTTGTTTTCAGGTGATACTTTTGTATGTGGTTAGTTACGACAGGTTCATTTATTTTATAGATGAGTCCAGGCCTGCTTTTTATGGTTATATTGGTTTTATTTAATTTGTCCATCTAATTGTTCATGCCATGTCAGAGGTTCAATTTTTTTTTACACCGATTTTGGAGCACCATGCATGGTTTTGATTGGTTTTGTGAGTTTTAATAGATTTAAATATGGACTCTGTATGTGCTTGCCTGCTTGGTGCTATGGTTTTTGGATTAAAATTTTTTTTTGTCCTCCGGTAGTCATTGTTGATTTTATTAAGGTCCATATCTTGTCATTTTTCAAATCTTATTCTCGTGACATGGTTTAAGGTGTTTATTGGTGACGAATCAGCTTAAAGCGTGTCTGCAATATTACAGTAGTTTAATTTTATTTTTTATTTTTTTCCTTCATTGCATGATTTGTAACAGTAGCCTATTAACCTGTTTGGATAGGTTTTTGAACTGTATCATGATGTTATCACTTGCTTTTGTAACTGAAATTTTAACATGCACTGTGTCTGCTGCCATTATTTTGTAACAGCTTTTATTTACAAGTATTTAAATGCCTAGTCATTAATATATGCTTGTGTGGACATATATGATTTTATGTTATCAGATTTTTTTTTTTAAAAAAATAAAATAAAATAAAATAATAATAATAATAAATATATATATATATATATTAATTTGTATGTAACAGTTTTGCATATATAAATATTTACATGTGCGTAAATCTGTTTTGGTTTTCTTATTAATGAGTTCAGTTTCAATTGGTGGTGTTTAGTGGATTCATATATATGCATGTCTTTAATTTCACTGTCAATAGTTTACTAAAATTTTGTGGACTATATAGTAGTCTTTGTTTGTTGCCATGATCCCGATATTTTTTTTAATTGCCCCTGTTAAGATTATGATTATATTCATGTCTTTAGATTAACTTTTTATCATGGATGGCGTGGTGGTACAATGCCTGTATCATATTTATGAGTTTCTGGCCGTTAACTTTTGATGTGCTTATGTGTTTTGCTCGCATGCATCGTGTTATTAGGTGTGCAAGTATGCTAATTTTTTATTCTTGTTGTTCTTGGTTTCAGAAATGTCGGGAGTTGACGGAGCTAGCTTGTCTGGTGATGGTGATAGGCGTGTAACTGCTGAGGCAGTGCCTAAAACGGCGACCCTTGTGGTGCCTAATACGACTGTACCGGTAACCGCTCACGCGGAAAAACCGGAGAAATTCAATGGGCTGAATTTCAAAAGGTGGCAACAAAAGATGTTGTTTTACTTGACCACCTTAAACCTTGTGAGGTTCTTGAACGAGGATGCACCTAAGCTCAAAGACGATGAGTCTGATGTTGAGCTTGTTAGTGCAGTTCAAGCTTGGAACCACTCTGATTTCTTGTGCAGAAATTATATAATGAACTGTTTGAGTGATTCACTGTACAATGTGTATAGTGTGCTAAAAACGTCCAAAGCTTTGTGGGACTCACTCGACAGAAAGTATAGAACCGAGGATGCGGGTACTAAGAAATTTATAGTGGCCCGACTTCTTGAGTTTATGATGGTGGATTCCAAGAAGGTGGTTAGTCAAGTTCAGGACCTTCAGATGATAATGCATGACATGGAATCTGAGGGAATGCCCATGAATGAAGCCTTCCAAGTAGCCGTTATTATTGAGAAATTGCCCCCTGGTTGGAAGGACTTCAAGAATTATTTGAAGCATAAGCGAAAGGAGATGACAGTGCAAGACCTTGTCTTGAGACTCCGGATTGAGGAGGATAATAAAAATCGGTCTGTCTCTTCCTCTAGTGCTAATGTTGTGGAGGCCAAGAAGAACTCCAAGTTCAAAAAGGGGAAACCAGACAAAAGGCCCAACTTGGGACCTAAAGGTGGAGTTTCTAAGAAGAAATTTCAAGGAAAGTGTTTCAACTGTGACAAGATTGGTCACAAGTCAACTGAGTGCAGACTACCGAAGAGGAAGAAGCACGAGGCCCACATGGTAGATGATGTGGCTCAAGATATATCTGAAATCAGTCTCTCTGCTATGGTTTCTGAAGTGAACCTGATCGGCTCCAACCTGAAAGAATGGTGGATTGACACTGGTGCTACTAGGCACATATGCTCGAGCAAGGAGTTGTTCCACACCTTCTCGCCAACTGAGAATGGAGAGAAGCTTTTCATGGGAAACTCTGCAACATCTGAAGTCCTTGGAAAAGGCAAGGTTGTCTTGAAGATGACATCTGGCAAGGAACTGACTCTGAATGATGTACTCTATGTGCCAGAGATTCGAAGGAACTTGGTTTCTGGCTCGTTGTTGAACAAGCATGGATTCCGCATGGTGTTTGAGTCTGATAAGCTAATTTTGTCCAAAAGTGGAATGTTTGTGGGAAAAGGTTATGTAACCGATGGGCTTTTTAAGCTAAATGTAATGACTGTGAAGAGTATTAATAAGAATAATTCTTCTGCTTACTTGCTTGAGTCCTCCAATTTGTGGCATGGTAGACTAGGTCATGTTAATTATGAAACAATGCGTAGATTAATTAACTTGAACCATATACCCACATTCCAAATTAGTTCGAAACACAAATGTGAAATTTGTGTGGAGGCAAAATTAACAAGATCATCGTTTCAAACAATTGAAAGACATACAAAACCCTTGGATTTGATTCACAGTGATGTGTGTGATTTAAAATCAAATCAAACAAGGGATGGGTATAAGTACTTTGTCACTTTTGTGGATGATAGTACAAGATTTTGTTATGTCTATTTGCTTAAAAGCAAAGATGAAGCTATAGAGAAGTTTGAGCTCTATAAAACTGAAGTTGAAACTCAACTAAAGGAAAAAATAAAAGTTATAAGAAGTGACCGAGGTGGTGAATATGTATCACCTTTTGGTGAATTCTGTGCGAGACATGGAATTATTCACGAAGTCACTGCACCGTATTCGCCTCAATCCAATGGGATTGCTGAGCGTAAAAATAGGACCTTGAAAGAAATGAGCAATGCAATGTTGCTAAGTTCAGGGTTGCCTACAAGTATGTGGGGAGATGCTGTTTTGTCAGCAAACTATCTTTTGAATAGGATACCCCGAAAAAATCAAGAGTTGACTCCCTATGAATTATGGAAAAGGAAGAAACCTTCCTATAAATTCTTACGAGTGTGGGGGTGCCTTGCAAAGGTTCTTGTACCAGAACCAAAGAGGGTGAAAATCGGTCCAAAAACAGTGGATTGTATTTTTATTGGTTATGTGTCTAATAGTACGGCATATAGATTTCTTGTGCATGAGTCAAAAATCCCTGACATACACAAGAATACAATAATGGAATCGAGAAATGCTTCATTTTTTGAACATGTATTTCCACGCAAGTCCATAGAAAGTTCAAGTTCATCGAAACGGACACGTGAAACTTATTCTGAAAATGAATATAGTGATGACGAGGAACAAGAAAATACGGATGAACTTGAAACAGAGGATGCACCTCGTCGAAGCAAAAGAGCTAGAGTTGAAAAATCCTTCGGGCCGGATTTTCTAACATACTTGCTCGAAAATGAACCACAGTCTTATTCAGAAGCTGTGCATTGTCCGGATGGTCCTTTTTGGAAAGAGGCCATTAAAAGTGAAGTTGATTCGATTATGCAGAATCATACTTGGGAATTAGTGGATCTTCCTCCGGGTTGTAAACCACTAGGATCTAAATGGATTTTCACTAGGAAAATGAAAACAGATGGATCCATTGATAAGTATAAAGCCCGACTTGTTATTCAAGGTTTTCGCCAAAAGAAAGGCATCGATTATTTCGATACGTATTCTCCGGTAACGAGAATGGCATCTATAAGGATGATCATTGCTATTGCAGCATTGCGAAATCTTGAAGTACATCAAATGGATGTAAAAACGGCCTTTCTTAATGGAGATTTACATGAAGAAATCTACATTAGACAACCTGAGGGTTTTGTGGTTCCCGGATTGGAACATAAAGTTTGTAAATTAGTTAAGTCAATTTATGGCTTAAAACAAGCGCCTCGAGACTGGCATCAGAAATTTGACAGTGTGATATTGTCGAATGGATTTAAAATCAACGAATGTGACAAATGTGTATATGTCAAAGATACAATAGATGGATACGTGATCCTGTGTCTTTATGTTGATGATATGCTCATCGTTGGTAGCAATGACAAGATGGTGAAATCTACCAAAGACATATTACATTCAAGGTTCCACATGAAAGATATGGGCTTAGCTGACGTGATTCTAGGGATAAAGATCCAAAGAACACCAAGTGGACTTATACTAAACCAGTCACATTATGTTGATAAAATCCTTGAGAAATTTAGTAAAGATGATTCTAGTGTGTCAAGAACCCCTTTTGATACGACTTTACATCTATCTAAAAATAAAGGTGAAGGTGTTTCTCAAGGAGAATATGCTAAAGTAATAGGAAGTCTGATGTACTTAATGAATTGTACACGACCAGACATTGCCTTTACAGTGAGTAAGCTAAGCCGATACACGAGTAATCCAGGTGTGGATCATTGGAAAGCGATAACTAAAGTGCTTAGGTACTTAAGGTATACGCGTGATTATGGGTTGCATTACTCGAGATATCCTGCTGTACTAGAAGGGTATAGCGATTCAAACTGGATTAATGGTGTAAAAGGATCGAAGTCCACAAGCGGATACGTATTTACGCTAGCAGGTGGAGCGATCTCGTGGAAATCTTCGAAACAAACGGTAGTGACCAAATCTACCATGGAGGCTGAGTTTGTTGCTTTGGATAAAGCAGGCGAACAAGCTGAATGGTTACGCCAATTTTTAGAGGATATTCCTAAATGGGAGATGCCAGTGCCACCACTTTGTATACATTGTGACAGTACTGCAGCAATAGGTACAGCTCAGCGTGTGCTATATAATGGAATGTCGAGGCATATTCGTCGACGACACAATTCTGTTAGACAACTACTCTCAACTGGAGTTATCACTATTGACTATATCAGGTCAAAAGATAACATTGCGGATCCGCTAACCAAAGGGTTAACAAGAGAGTTAGTTGAGAAATCATCGAAAGGAATGGGACTGAAGCCCATAATAAAAGTTGGTACAAAGGAAACCCAACCTTGTTGACTGGAGATCCCAAGATCTTGGTTCAATGGGACAACCTAACTGTAAAGACTTAGTGAGATCACTGTGGGGGTTTTACTCCCGGGTCCATTCCTATGATGAAAAACAGTGATAAAAATTGGATAAGGCTAAGCTATGCTTTTAATGATCTTTATGTGTCGATATGTCGAACAAATAATACTTTCGTATTGTGCAAGAGATCACCTATGTGAGTGAAGTGGGGTCGCTTCAAGAAGGAATCGTGGGGCTAATTCTGGGAAAAACTCACAGAACCAGGCTAAAGCTCAAGACCAAAATGGGCTTAACAGTGAGAACTGAACAAATATAGGGAAAGACTCCAGTGGGGGATGTATCATCATTTCACAATAAAGAAGGGCAGTTCAAGGTCAACGTGACTACTGAAATTCTAGAAATGTAAATATGTTCTTACAATGGAAGGTTCAAGGGTATACGCCTACCTATCCTATGCTGGTTTCTACCGTGCGCATCTATCTCCGTGTCAAAGAGTCGTTTTGCATATCAATTTTATTCATGTGGGGGATTGTTGGATTATTTGAATAAATTTGAAATGCATGCATTATTTTTTATTATTATTTTATTTTGTGACTTATTGCTTTGATTTTGTAACCCCCACAATAATGTTGTATTAGTGATTTGCTCATTATGGTGTGTAGGTTACAAAATTAATTGCTATGTGAGTTACAAAGTTTTACTCCTATATAAGGAGACCTTGGCATCATTGTTTGATACACAAAAAAATCCACAAGCATTTTTTTTCTTTGTATTCATCTTAGAGCTCTAGGTTCTTTTCTGTGAGATAGTTGCTGTGTTTGTTCAGTTCGTAGAAGGCGGATCTTTAAGTGCTTAAGATCACCTTTGTTCGTTGTATCCTGGGAGACGGAAGCCAACAAACCTTCAAGCACCATACGGAAGGGGTTTTTCTGTTTTAAGGACAGCGTGGTTTTCACGTGCCTCGAACATATTTTTCGGTATTTTATTCTTGTTGTCTTGATTTCAGGTATACTCTCGATCTATACTTCCTACAAGCTTAAAACAGAAAAAATCGTCTTAATGCATGTGTATTGGTTTAGTCCATAAACTGATTTGTTTAGATTTTATTTCGGGAGTATAGTGGTTTTGCCGCTGTGGTATTGTCTTTATTTAATCGTTTATGCCTGTTCAATTTCCTTGACATGAGTCCATAAATTAGCATGGCCTCCGACCCTCTGTATATTTATTTGTTTGATGGTGTTTTCTTTTCTTAGCTTTGCATGTGGTAGTACCATCAGACATGCATAGTTTATATTAAAGAGCATGTTCCTTTTGTGTAGAGTAAATATTTGCCATGCTTATTTCTTCTTGTTCATTGATTTATCTAGCAATAGACAATGTTCAGTGACATGTTGGTCAATCTATGGATATCACTTGTTTTAATATGCTTTTTGTATATTTATGTTAATCTTGTTTTCAGGTGATACTTTTGTATGTGGTTAGTTACGACAGGTTCATTTATTTTATAGATGAGTCCAGGCCTGCTTTTTATGGTTATATTGGTTTTATTTAATTTGTCCATCTAATTGTTCATGCCATGTCAGAGGTTCAATTTTTTTTTACACCGATTTTGGAGCACCATGCATGGTTTTGATTGGTTTTGTGAGTTTTAATAGATTTAAATATGGACTCTGTATGTGCTTGCCTGCTTGGTGCTATGGTTTTTGGATTAAAATTTTTTTTTGTCCTCCGGTAGTCATTGTTGATTTTATTAAGGTCCATATCTTGTCATTTTTCAAATCTTATTCTCGTGACATGGTTTAAGGTGTTTATTGGTGACGAATCAGCTTAAAGCGTGTCTGCAATATTACAGTAGTTTAATTTTTTTTTTTTTTTTTTTCCTTCATTGCATGATTTGTAACAGTAGCCTATTAACCTGTTTGGATAGGTTTTTGAACTGTATCATGATGTTATCACTTGCTTTTGTAACTGAAATTTTAACATGCACTGTGTCTGCTGCCATTATTTTGTAACAGCTTTTATTTACAAGTATTTAAATGCCTAGTCATTAATATATGCTTGTGTGGACATATATGATTTTATGTTATCAGATTTTTTTTTTTAAAAAAATAAAATAAAATAAAATAATAATAATAATAAATATATATATATATATATATATTAATTTGTATGTAACAGTTTTGCATATATAAATATTTACATGTGCGTAAATCTGTTTTGGTTTTCTTATTAATGAGTTCAGTTTCAATTGGTGGTGTTTAGTGGATTCATATATATGCATGTCTTTAATTTCACTGTCAATAGTTTACTAAAATTTTGTGGACTATATAGTAGTCTTTGTTTGTTGCCATGATCCCGATATTTTTTTTAATTGCCCCTGTTAAGATTATGATTATATTCATGTCTTTAGATTAACTTTTTATCATGGATGGCGTGGTGGTACAATGCCTGTATCATATTTATGAGTTTCTGGCCGTTAACTTTTGATGTGCTTATGTGTTTTGCTCGCATGCATCGTGTTATTAGGTGTGCAAGTATGCTAATTTTTTATTCTTGTTGTTCTTGGTTTCAGAAATGTCGGGAGTTGACGGAGCTAGCTTGTCTGGTGATGGTGATAGGCGTGTAACTGCTGAGGCAGTGCCTAAAACGGCGACCCTTGTGGTGCCTAATACGACTGTACCGGTAACCGCTCACGCGGAAAAACCGGAGAAATTCAATGGGCTGAATTTCAAAAGGTGGCAACAAAAGATGTTGTTTTACTTGACCACCTTAAACCTTGTGAGGTTCTTGAACGAGGATGCACCTAAGCTCAAAGACGATGAGTCTGATGTTGAGCTTGTTAGTGCAGTTCAAGCTTGGAACCACTCTGATTTCTTGTGCAGAAATTATATAATGAACTGTTTGAGTGATTCACTGTACAATGTGTATAGTGTGCTAAAAACGTCCAAAGCTTTGTGGGACTCACTCGACAGAAAGTATAGAACCGAGGATGCGGGTACTAAGAAATTTATAGTGGCCCGACTTCTTGAGTTTATGATGGTGGATTCCAAGAAGGTGGTTAGTCAAGTTCAGGACCTTCAGATGATAATGCATGACATGGAATCTGAGGGAATGCCCATGAATGAAGCCTTCCAAGTAGCCGTTATTATTGAGAAATTGCCCCCTGGTTGGAAGGACTTCAAGAATTATTTGAAGCATAAGCGAAAGGAGATGACAGTGCAAGACCTTGTCTTGAGACTCCGGATTGAGGAGGATAATAAAAATCGGTCTGTCTCTTCCTCTAGTGCTAATGTTGTGGAGGCCAAGAAGAACTCCAAGTTCAAAAAGGGGAAACCAGACAAAAGGCCCAACTTGGGACCTAAAGGTGGAGTTTCTAAGAAGAAATTTCAAGGAAAGTGTTTCAACTGTGACAAGATTGGTCACAAGTCAACTGAGTGCAGACTACCGAAGAGGAAGAAGCACGAGGCCCACATGGTAGATGATGTGGCTCAAGATATATCTAAAATCAGTCTCTCTGCTATGGTTTCTGAAGTGAACCTGATCGGCTCCAACCCGAAAGAATGGTGGATTGACACTGGTGCTACTAGGCACATATGCTCGAGCAAGGAGTTGTTCCACACCTTCTCGCCAACTGAGAATGGAGAGAAGCTTTTCATGGGAAACTCTGCAACATCTGAAGTCCTTGGAAAAGGCAAGGTTGTCTTGAAGATGACATCTGGCAAGGAACTGACTCTGAATGATGTACTCTATGTGCCAGAGATTCGAAGGAACTTGGTTTCTGGCTCGTTGTTGAACAAGCATGGATTCCGCATGGTGTTTGAGTCTGATAAGCTAATTTTGTCCAAAAGTGGAATGTTTGTGGGAAAAGGTTATGTAACCGATGGGCTTTTTAAGCTAAATGTAATGACTGTGAAGAGTATTAATAAGAATAATTCTTCTGCTTACTTGCTTGAGTCCTCCAATTTGTGGCATGGTAGACTAGGTCATGTTAATTATGAAACAATGCGTAGATTAATTAACTTGAACCATATACCCACATTCCAAATTAGTTCGAAACACAAATGTGAAATTTGTGTGGAGGCAAAATTAACAAGATCATCGTTTCAAACAATTGAAAGACATACAAAACCCTTGGATTTGATTCACAGTGATGTGTGTGATTTAAAATCAAATCAAACAAGGGATGGGTATAAGTACTTTGTCACTTTTGTGGATGATAGTACAAGATTTTGTTATGTCTATTTGCTTAAAAGCAAAGATGAAGCTATAGAGAAGTTTGAGCTCTATAAAACTGAAGTTGAAACTCAACTAAAGGAAAAAATAAAAGTTATAAGAAGTGACCGAGGTGGTGAATATGTATCACCTTTTGGTGAATTCTGTGCGAGACATGGAATTATTCACGAAGTCACTGCACCGTATTCGCCTCAATCCAATGGGATTGCTGAGCGTAAAAATAGGACCTTGAAAGAAATGAGCAATGCAATGTTGCTAAGTTCAGGGTTGCCTACAAGTATGTGGGGAGATGCTGTTTTGTCAGCAAACTATCTTTTGAATAGGATACCCCGAAAAAATCAAGAGTTGACTCCCTATGAATTATGGAAAAGGAAGAAACCTTCCTATAAATTCTTACGAGTGTGGGGGTGCCTTGCAAAGGTTCTTGTACCAGAACCAAATAGGGTGAAAATCGGTCCAAAAACAGTGGATTGTATTTTTATTGGTTATGTGTCTAATAGTACGGCATATAGATTTCTTGTGCATGAGTCAAAAATCCCTGACATACACAAGAATACAATAATGGAATCGAGAAATGCTTCATTTTTTGAACATGTATTTCCACGCAAGTCCATAGAAAGTTCAAGTTCATCGAAACGGACACGTGAAACTTATTCTGAAAATGAATATAGTGATGACGAGGAACAAGAAAATACGGATGAACTTGAAACAGAGGATGCACCTCGTCGAAGCAAAAGAGCTAGAGTTGAAAAATCCTTCGGGCCGGATTTTCTAACATACTTGCTCGAAAATGAACCACAGTCTTATTCAGAAGCTGTGCATTGTCCGGATGGTCCTTTTTGGAAAGAGGCCATTAAAAGTGAAGTTGATTCGATTATGCAGAATCATACTTGGGAATTAGTGGATCTTCCTCCGGGTTGTAAACCACTAGGATCTAAATGGATTTTCACTAGGAAAATGAAAACAGATGGATCCATTGATAAGTATAAAGCCCGACTTGTTATTCAAGGTTTTCGCCAAAAGAAAGGCATCGATTATTTCGATACGTATTCTCCGGTAACGAGAATGGCATCTATAAGGATGATCATTGCTATTGCAGCATTGCGAAATCTTGAAGTACATCAAATGGATGTAAAAACGGCCTTTCTTAATGGAGATTTACATGAAGAAATCTACATTAGACAACCTGAGGGTTTTGTGGTTCCCGGATTGGAACATAAAGTTTGTAAATTAGTTAAGTCAATTTATGGCTTAAAACAAGCGCCTCGAGACTGGCATCAGAAATTTGACAGTGTGATATTGTCGAATGGATTTAAAATCAACGAATGTGACAAATGTGTATGTCAAAGATACAATAGATGGATACGTGATCCTGTGTCTTTATGTTGATGATATGCTCATCGTTGGTAGCAATGACAAGATGGTGAAATCTACCAAAGACATATTACATTCAAGGTTCCACATGAAAGATATGGGCTTAGCTGACGTGATTCTAGGGATAAAGATCCAAAGAACACCAAGTGGACTTATACTAAACCAGTCACATTATGTTGATAAGATCCTTGAGAAATTTAGTAAAGATGATTCTAGTGTGTCAAGAACCCCTTTTGATACGACTTTACATCTATCTAAAAATAAAGGTGAAGGTGTTTCTCAAGGAGAATATGCTAAAGTAATAGGAAGTCTGATGTACTTAATGAATTGTACACGACCAGACATTGCCTTTACAGTGAGTAAGCTAAGCCGATACACGAGTAATCCAGGTGTGGATCATTGGAAAGCGATAACTAAAGTGCTTAGGTACTTAAGGTATACGCGTGATTATGGGTTGCATTACTCGAGATATCCTGCTGTACTAGAAGGGTATAGCGATTCAAACTGGATTAATGGTGTAAAAGGATCGAAGTCCACAAGCGGATACGTATTTACGCTAGCAGGTGGAGCGATCTCGTGGAAATCTTCGAAACAAACGGTAGTGACCAAATCTACCATGGAGGCTGAGTTTGTTGCTTTGGATAAAGCAGGCGAACAAGCTGAATGGTTACGCCAATTTTTAGAGGATATTCCTAAATGGGAGATGCCAGTGCCACCACTTTGTATACATTGTGACAGTACTGCAGCAATAGGTACAGCTCAGCGTGTGCTATATAATGGAATGTCGAGGCATATTCGTCGACGACACAATTCTGTTAGACAACTACTCTCAACTGGAGTTATCACTATTGACTATATCAGGTCAAAAGATAACATTGCGGATCCGCTAACCAAAGGGTTAACAAGAGAGTTAGTTGAGAAATCATCGAAAGGAATGGGACTGAAGCCCATAATAAAAGTTGGTACAAAGGAAACCCAACCTTGTTGACTGGAGATCCCAAGATCTTGGTTCAATGGGACAACCTAACTGTAAAGACTTAGTGAGATCACTGTGGGGGTTTTACTCCCGGGTCCATTCCTATGATGAAAAACAGTGATAAAAATTGGATAAGGCTAAGCTATGCTTTTAATGATCTTTATGTGTCGATATGTCGAACAAATAATACTTTCGTATTGTGCAAGAGATCACCTATGTGAGTGAAGTGGGGTCGCTTCAAGAAGGAATCGTGGGGCTAATTCTGGGAAAAACTCACAGAACCAGGCTAAAGCTCAAGACCAAAATGGGCTTAACAGTGAGAACTGAACAAATATAGGGAAAGACTCCAGTGGGGGATGTATCATCATTTCACAATAAAGAAGGGCAGTTCAAGGTCAACGTGACTACTGAAATTCTAGAAATGTAAATATGTTCTTACAATGGAAGGTTCAAGGGTATACGCCTACCTATCCTATGCTGGTTTCTACCGTGCGCATCTATCTCCGTGTCAAAGAGTCGTTTTGCATATCAATTTTATTCATATGGGGGATTGTTGGATTATTTGAATAAATTTGAAATGCATGCATTATTTTTTATTATTATTTTATTTTGTGACTTATTGCTTTGATTTTGTAACCCCCACAATAATGTTGTATTAGTGATTTGCTCATTATGGTGTGTAGGTTACAAAATTAATTGCTATGTGAGTTACAAAGTTTTACTCCTATATAAGGAGACCTTGGCATCATTGTTTGATACACAAAAAAATCCACAAGCATTTTTTTTCTTTGTATTCATCTTAGAGCTCTAGGTTCTTTTCTGTGAGATAGTTGTTGTGTTTGTTCAGTTCGTAGAAGGCGGATCTTTAAGTGCTTAAGATCACCTTTGTTCGTTGTATCCTGGGAGACGGAAGCCAACAAACCTTCAAGCACCATACGGAAGGGGTTTTTCTGTTTTAAGGACAGCGTGGTTTTCACGTGCCTCGAACATATTTTTCGGTATTTTATTCTTGTTGTCTTGATTTCAGGTATACTCTCGATCTATACTTCCTACACCTTTTACCAGAAAACATGTCACAACATAGTACGACCACATCCACTTGAACAGGAAAACCCTTCATAAAACTACATTTCTAAATTTAATGGTAAACAAAAAGTAAAAACATGTAATGATGTTCAGTTTTTCAGATGCGATGATAATTACTAAAGAATTGAATTCATTTCATTAAAGCTAGAAGAACCAGAGCTCTTTCTTTTAGAATTATTGGGCCTTTATAATTCACTCCCTGACAAGTACAAATTAATTCAGATCCATACCGTTGGATCGTCGAAGAAATCAATTAAAAAATTATTCAGTGATTCTCACACGTGTCCGGTTCTCGTAAACAGTATTGTTCCAACGTTTCTGGAAAGATGAGGCATAACCAGACCTTTATATTTTTTAATTATTTTTCCCCAACACTAGAATGAGTACCGATTAAAATCCGTACGGTTGGATCGTCGAATAAATCAATTAAAAATTTATTCGAGTTTAGGATTCGGGTTTAAGGTTTAGGATTCGGGTTTGTGGGGCCCACTTTTTTCTGTGGGCCCCACTTTTTATTATTATTCTTTTTTAATTAAAAATTAAAAAAAATTGGTGGGGCCCACTTTTATTATTATTATTATTTATTAAAGATTAATTATTAATTAGTTTTTAATTAAAAATTAAAATATTATTGGGGCCCACTTGTGGGACCCATTTGTTTCTGTGGGCCCCACTTTTTTATTATTCCTTTTTAATTAAAAATTAAAAAAATTGGTGGGGCCCACTTGTTGGGCCCACTTTTTATGTGGGACCCACTTTTTTTTTTAATTAAATATTAATTAATAATTATTTTTTAGTTAAAAATTACTCCCTATGTTCCATCCAATTCTTTACACTTTTCTTTTTGTGATGTCTCATCCATTTTTTTACATTCCAAAACTTTCCAAATATAGTAAAGTATTAGAATATAAAAATCAACTACTTCCACTACTTTCCTCCACTTTATTAGAATATTGATGGGTTCCACCACTTTACTCATTTTTCTTATTTTTTCCCCTACTTTACTCATATTCCGTAACATCCGTGTCCAATCCAAATGTAAACAATTGGGCGGGACGGAGGGAGTAAAAAATATTAGTGGGGTCCACTTTTTTTATTGTTAATTTTTAATTAAAAATTAATTTTTAATGATTTTTTAATTATTTGTTTAAATAAAATTTAAAAAATTAGTCGGTCCACTTTTTACTATGGGGCCCACTTTTATTATTATTATTTTTTAATTAAAAATCAATTATTTTCTAATTTTTTTTAATTAAAAATTTAAAAATATTAGTGGGGTCCACTTGTGGGACCCACTTTTTTCTGTGGGCCCCACTTTTTATAATTCTTTTTTAATTAAAAATTAAAAAAATTGGTGGGCCCACTTTTATTATTTTTATTTTTTAATTAAAAATTAATTATTTTTTAATTAAAATTTTAAAAATATTAGTGGGTCCCACTTTTTTTTGTGAGGTCCACTTTTATTATTTTTATTTTTTAATTAAAAAAATTGGTGGGCCGATTTTTTTTTTTATGGGGCCCACTTGTGGGGCCCAATTTTATTATTATTATTTTTTAATTAAAATCAAATGCAATACTATCTCGATTCTCGATAGAGTAATACAACTAGTTCAAAAATAGTGTATCAATTGTAACACAAAATGGGCGTTGCAATTTAAAAGTATTACATCCGGTCATCAATGGCATAGTGAAAAAATTATAAATTTCTTGAAAATGATTTTCTTAGACATTGTTCTTTCTAAAATGAACATTTACTCTTCATTTGTTTTTTGAAAGAGAATTAATTCAATAATGAAAAGTCATACGGCATCTACAAAAACAATTGACTCGAACAAACAAAAACAATTGACTCGAAAAAACATAAAACAACTGATTAATCCAGTGTTCATGGAGAGACAATCAATCAATTTGTTGAAGTTGATATATATACATGTACCCACTTTGTCACGGCCAGTTTGAGCCATCAACCGTAGTTGCAATCCCATAAAAATCTTTATCATTGAATCAAAACCTTGAAAATCTCGCAGATCTAACATCCCGGACATTAAATTACATTAAAATACACCAAAACACACAAAGTTCTCACAAGGAGAGGATAAAACAAAACCCAAATAAATTGGGAACAAAACTCACCAAGAAGAGATTTAATTAAATAAACAGAACAATCTAAAAAGGCAGAAATCCTTACCCGGGGAGGAGGATTATCGAAGAAACAAGAACAAATCAAAGAAATTAATTGATTTGGGGTTTGTCATCGGTGAAAACCGATATGAAAAAAATAAATAGGGAGGCTGAGAGAGAACCCTGGTATTATTATCTTAATAGTACAATCTTGTATTTTAGATGCTTTTTTCTCATCATTTTTCATTATTACTTTGATAATGTAAAGTAGCATGAGAAAAAAATAAAAATAATTTCAAGAAAATATAGGAGAATATTTCCCAGAATTTAGTTATTTGGTACTGAAAAATGGGGTGGCCAGGTCCCCCATATCAAATGGTAAGTAGGCCACCAGTTAAAATGGAGGTTTATGAACATGATCGCATATTGCAACAACACAAATATATTGCCTTAAGGCCTATATTTGTTGCATTAGATTTAATTGCAACGAATGTGCAAAATTTTACCGTTGCATCCGCCCATATTGCAATAAAGCCATTTAGCAACAATTTCAGCTCCTTACAGCAACGTTAAAAATCATTGCAATACAGGCATGTAGCAACGTTTTATGATCTTCAGCAACATTTAAAAATCATTGCAGTAGCAAATGGTCGACAAACAAGTCACTTTAAAGCAACAAATATTAGTCCAATTGCAATGAATTTATTAGACAAATTGCAACAGTTTAGGCCCTTATTGCAATAATTTTATAGCATTTGTAACATTATTTGCAACATATTTTTGACACAATTGCAACAAATTTTAAAAATAAAATTGCATGATTTCATTTGAATATACAACTAGCCACGCATAAAAGTCACAAATCCAAGCAACAACAAAACATCAATATCATTTCATACAGACCACTAATTACCAATAGTTCCAAAGTAGCACCAACATCGTCATAGAAACCATCCAAAAGGTAAATAGCTAGATCACATACAAGTCAAATCCATGGATATCATCATGTTTAGTTAAAGTTACCAAACCAAAGTTGGACACAGTTAGATTCTGAAGAGGGAGAAGGGGAAGGGTTTTAGAAAAAGTGTTTACATTATGTTCGCTTGCAACTTTCCAAATATGTATCTAAAGCTAGTGCTTGATCTTGGGATATAGAACCCAGGGCCAGCCCCAGGGGAGGGCGAGCAGGGTGATCGCCTGGACCTAGGGGTGGCAAAATCAGACTCGACCCGACAACCCGACACGAATTCGACCTGAAGAGTACGAATTCGGGTTGAAGTTTTTCGGGTTCGGGTTGATTTCGGGTTGACCCAAAAAATTCGGGTCATTTTCGTGTTAATTTCGGGTTACCCGAAACTTACCCGAAATTACCCGAAATAATATTTATATAATATAAAATGAAATATATTCTGAAAATACCTATATTTTATATTATTTTTGTATTATTTGTTATTTAAATTAATATATATTCTAATTCAATAATATTAAAATTAATTTATATGATCAAAATATAATTTATTTATTATTTATAATATATAATTTATATTTATTAAATAAATAATAATTATTTTGGGTTGGGTTCGGGTTGGGTTCGGGTTACTCATAAATTTTCGGGTTGGGTTCGGGTTGAGTATTCTGACCCATTAAAATTTCGGGTCGGGTTCGGGTTGGATCAAATTTGTGACCCGAGTCTGTCAACCCGACCCGAACCCCACCTGCAACCCGAAATTGCCAGCCCTACCTGGACCCTTTAATTTTCGGAGGCCCAAAATTTCTAGGTTAATACTAGTATATATTGGTATTTAGTAAAAAGGTTAAAAATATTTACAGATTTGTCTTAATGTATGGTATGATTAAAGACTTATTCATTTAACTTCTCTCTTATCTTTCTTAATTTTATTCAAGTGATTTGCTTTCATCTTGATTTTGTAAAATTATTTATTGTGTAGTTTAGGCCATTAGGATATACTCCCTCCGTCCCACTTTTATTGTCCACGATCAAAAATCCATTTTTTATTCAATCATACCAAATAATACCAAATAAATAGATAGCTACCAAATAATTATATTATTTTTCATAAAAGTTAACATAATTAACACCTAATTTACCATATTAACTAAATGTGGACAAGAATTTTTGGACAGCCGAATTTGGAAATAGGAGACAATAAAAGTGGGACGGAGGGAGTATAATATTCTTGGATAAACTTTTAATTTTTTTTAATTTTCTCTTAATCTTGTCAAAATTTACGCACTATCATATTTACTTGAATATCAGTTTGCACGATCATATATTTTTTTCGTCTCATTTTACATATCTGCCTCCAAAACTTTATACTTATATTTACTATTAATTTCATCATTTTAAAACTTAATTGATTCTCAATTTTTAAGATTAATAATTAAGAGTGTTAGAAGGAAAAAATATATAACGAACATCTTCTTTATTGCGTAACCTTTTTAAAATTGATATGTAAAAGAGACGAAAGGAGTAATAAAAAAATTGAGAATCTACTTTCAATTATCAACCTTATTTTTGCTTCGTTTATATTTACACGAATTTTAATTCGCATTACTATAATAAAAATAGGGCCCTTTTTCCGATTTCGTTCCGGACCCTCAAATATTATGGAACGGCCCTATTAGAAGATCTTGGGGTATAGAACGGAGAATCGGATACAGCAGCTGAAGTCGAGTTAGCTTCTTAAAAAGCCTTAATAAAATTGTGTATACACCATGGCCAAAGTCATCCTCGGAGTTCAATTTTTCAGGACCAGATTTTAGTTCTTATTCCTCCTCCCTGGGACGTTGTAAAATCGCTGAAAACAAGTTGAAGACTTCGTCTAAGTATATTTTTCCAGTCTTTACAAATTACTTATTACAATATTAATCATAGAAGATAAAACTTAGTCACGTAGATCCAGAAAAGGGTCAAGCTGAACATGTTTAATTAAGATCTTGTATGCGCGTTAAGTTAACACAGTTATATTGCTAACATGGCCGTTGATGGATAGATGTCTTAATCAAATTAAGGTACTAAAAGTCTATATTGCTGGTTATATCAATCGAACGACTGGGAGCAGCCAACACCCTTGTAAATTACATTAATAAAGTGAAAAGGTCAATCCAGCTCTAATATTCCAAATTATACCAAGCACTGCAACTGCATGCCCTGCGGCCGAACAACCACTGCAACTGCATACGGTGCCATTTGTCAGTACAATACAATACATAGTATAAAATCTTTGTATACATATATTTTCCCACAGAACATAACATTTGAAAACGTACTTGCACACGGACACGCGGAGATATATTATATATTCCCTCTTTCCTTTTTGGGATGTCTCATTCATTTTTTTACATTCCAAAACTTTTCAAAAATAATAAAGTTTTATAATATAAAAATCAACTACTTCCATTAATTTCCTCCACTTTCCTTCATTTATACCTTAAATATTGACGAGTCCCACCATTTTACTCATTTTTCTTACATTTTCCCCTACTTTACTTATATTTCTTAACCTCCGTGCCCAACCCACAATTGGACGGGACGGAGGGAGTATGATTTTACGAGTCTATCTACAGTGCTACACACATGTATACACATGAACGGATAGTAAAGTTAATGTCAACAAATGCAAGGTTAGATCTAGCAATGGAAATTAAGCTCAAAATGATACAGCTAGGTCGCGTTGCGAGACTTCATATTTACCGTGTTGCGAGACTGCGGACAGACCGCGTTGCGATATGCTGGACATAATGGTATATAAAATCCCACTTCCAGCTAGATGTATCGAATTACCTTCATCCAGCTAGGGAAGAATCGTATGTAAATGACATACGTATAAGTCCAAATCAAGAACTAAAAAACGTAGGATTAACCTAAGTTGTACTAAAAATACAAGTGTTTAGTCTATGTTTCGGGGCTGGCGTGGCGGCAACTTACAACCAAACACATTTCCTTCTATGTTTGGTCAAGATTAGCTTCATATGTTGCCTTCAGATTCCATGCGTGCATATAGTATATATATAGTTACTTAGAGAGAGTGGGAAGATAAATAGATTCAACCTAATTGATTACGATATTCATTTGCTCGATTCGAAAACAAGTTTTCCCACTCAATTTGATTTTTCGTTACGGAAATCATTTGACATCCATTGTACAACTACAAGGCACATTTTGTGTCATTGAATTCAATTCGAAACAAGTTTAGACTCTCAATCGAAGTTTTAATTCACATCAAGATATTTGAAAGCGATGGCAAAGAATCTCAAGCCAGGGGTTACACTTACCGTATTACTAATTTTTGTTATAGCATGCTCTATAATTCTAGCAGCCAAAGCTCGTCCTCTCAATGATGCCAAAGATCTGAACTCGGCAGGCAAAGAAACTATTACAATTTTTGGAGCTCTGCATGTTTTGGAAGCCAAAACTGGAGTTCTAAGCAGTGCGGGAAAGGTTTCCGTTCAAGATGATAGTGATGAATCTGGTCCAAGTCCCGGTGTAGGGCACTAGTTAGTGATGTCTATATATTCTTTTATTTACTTTTTGCCGTTGTTAAGCGGCTAATTTTGTTCGTTTTATGAGATCGTTTACCTTTTACATTATTCAATTCATGGAAAGAAAAAAAATTCAAAGAGATATACCATCGATCAAAAAATTAAGTTCTGTAATTGTGTCACATGTGCAGAATTTATTTCGACTCTTTAGTCTAGTATAACATATTATAGTTATCAGCAAACTCTGAAATTAACATATATCTCCAAACTCTAAATAAATTAGATTTTGTTTTTATTTAAACTAGCTTATAACCCGTGCGAAACATGGATCGAGAATAAAAATTAAATTATTAAAATAAAATTTGAATATTGAGTATAAAAATAATTAATAAATATTAATTTAAATATGTTGATTTGTAGAATTCAATATGAAATTTAAATGAAAGTCTATAATAAATAAAGACTATTTAATTGAATCCAGGTGAAATAAAAGAAGTTAAATTTAATAAATAAATAATTTGTATAATTATGTAGTAGCAACAGCAAATCGAACCTGAGTTTTAGTACTATTGTGTTTCAATGAAAAGAAGTTTTCAAATTATTTCTATATATATGGCCATTCACGCTCGAACCTGGACAATTTTCCAAATTCCCGAACTAATTGAGGTGGGGAACATATCGAGATCGAGAGATAGTAATTACATTAATATAGAGTTAGTGTATAACTTATATAGTATAAAAGGTAATTGTTATTAATATAGTAGGGGTGATCGCGGTCCGGTTTGGTTCGGGTTAGATATCAAACCGGAACCAAACCGCAAAAGAGCGGTTCTTGAAAAAATCAAACCAAACTGTAACCCGTAAATCAACAAAACCAAACCATTCGGTTCAATTTTAATCGGTTCGGATTAACGGATTTTGACGGGTCTCGACAAAATTTGGTTAACAAAAATATAAAATAAAATAATACCTTTCCGATTTAAATTTTCCCAGTTAGTTTGATTAGTAAAATTAGGAAATAAAAATACTTATGAAATTCAAATTTTCCTTCTTTAAATGTGCATAAATAATAAAAATTATTCCTACATAACAAAGTATTAAGCAAATGACTAACGTTCAATTTAGTTACAACAATGATATATTGGATACGAAAAGTAATATAAAATTTGTGATTTAATTTGTGATTCATAAAATAAAATTACTTTATATTATATAATCATAAATATAAAATTAATATATATACTCCCTCCATCTCATATTATGTGTCATGTTTGACTTTTTTATGGTCAAATTGACTCAAATTTGACTGAAAATTAGAAACTATTCGTTTATAATTTCGAATATTTGAGAAATACATTATAAAGTATATTAAAAATACTTTCTAATGATATAAATTTTATAATTTTTTTAATTATATATTATGTGTAATTTTAAGTCAAACTTTAGTCAATTTGACCATTAAAAAATCAAACAAGACACATAATATGAGATGGAGGGAGTATATATAAGCATATAAATGTGGTTCGGATTGAGAGCGAGTTGGGTTCTTGTCAACCCGAAACCAACCCACGATCCGCGGTTTTTTAAAGTAGTTGAACCAAAATCGTAAACCACACTTTGGTTTCGGTTCGGATCGATTTAAAATCGAATTATTTTTTGCGGATTATGCGGTTTAACCCGAACCGTGATCACACCTAAAATATAGCGTATATATTAATTGTATTATTATGCAATTTTATATTAATTGCATTAATCAATTTTCTTTATTAATTGTATTATAAATTTTTATTATGCAATTTTTTACAAATTTGAAAATAGAAATAAATTATTCTTATTAAAATAATTATTATTTTACTAATAAAGAAATGTTTCTTGTGTGCTGGTGGTTGTTCAAGGAAGAGCTCTTGGGTCCGGGTAATGTTAATGGATGATGTTTAAATTCCATTATTTACTCTCACGTACAAAATTTCTTAAGTTTATTAGTTACCAACTTACCATTATGCGTATTAAAACTTTTTAGTAGCAAAAAAAACATTGTATGAGAACAATGTAATATTTGTGATTGAGTTTACTTTTAGTACATAATGTTTTAGTGTTTAACTATGATAGTCACCTCTCTTCAAACAATCCTCCCGATATCAGTTCAAACACCAAGTTATTGGTAGATTTCTAGTATACAACTTTGTTATTGTTGGTAATTAATTTAATCTTATAGTGATAATTATATTTATTTTGAATTAAACTAATTACGCATTAAACTAATTAAACTAATAATTATATGTGTATATCACGGTATACATAACATATCATATCTTTAAGAGGGGGTTATATTTTTAAAAAGTATAGATTAGTTTATATTTTAATAACAATAATTAAATAAATTTGGAATTAAGCTAACAATATTTTTTTAACTAATTAAGTTAATAATTATGTGTATATCGCGGTATATATGACATACCGTACTATTAAGAGGGGGTTTCTACTTTAAATTCAGAGATTAATTTTTAATTAAATAATAATTAATATGAACTTAAATCAATTATATTAAACTAATTAAACTAATAATTATATGTACATTGCGGTATACATGGCATATCATACCATTAAAAGGGAGTTTCTGCTTTTAATATAGAGTATAGATTTCTTAAGTTTATCGGTTACCAACTTACCATTATGTGTATTAAAAAAGTTTAGGAGCAAAAAGGCATTGTATAAAAACAATGTAGTATTTTTGATGGAGTTTACTTTTAGTACATAAGTATGATACTTTAGGATTTACCCCTCCCGATATCAATTCAAACACGTTGCTGATAGATTTCTAGTGTGTAACTTGACTATTGTTGACAATTAATTTAATTTAATAGTAATAATTATATTAATTTTGAATTAAACTAAGTAGGTATTAAACTAATAATTATATGTGTATATCATAGTATACATGACATATCATACATTTAAGAGAAGGTTATGATTTTAAAAAGTATAGATTAGTTTTTATATTAACAATATTTTTAAAACTAATTAAACTAATAATTATATGTACTAGCTTATATCCCGTGCGACGCACGGTCTTCTTTAATATTTTCTTATTTTTTATTTAGATTTTAGTTATTATATATAATTTGATAAAATTCTAATATATATATACCGGATTTATAAATCTAACAATTTAATATCTAAATTTAATATATTCTTGACGTAATCTGTAGTAGTATTTTAGATATTAAAATATAAAATATTTTAAAATAACAGATCTAATGATTCGTATTTTTTTACTCTTAAAAATCTAAAAAGGGACTCAAATGTAAATATCAAAATATGTGCTCGTGCAATATACCGAGTTTATTTGAATATACTATTACTTTTATTTTCATTAATTATCTCGTTTAAATTGAATGTTAAAAAAATTATAATAAACATGAATTTCATAAGTTTAATATAATAATATTACCAATATATCTGTCTTTTGCCGTGTTATTTTTAATTTGAACATGAATTGTTTCAGTTAAAAAATATAAAACATGTAATATTCTTAAAAAGACAATTAGTTACTTATTCACAATTATATAAATTATATTACTTTTTTTATATATGTCGTCTGCATTATTTTTAGAAAATTAGTTGTTTAAATTAGAAAATATAAAAGAGGTAATGTGTTTTAGCTGAAAAGAATAAATAGTTATTTATTAATATTTATATAAAACAATATTACCATTGTATATTTATTTTGCATGTATTATATTTAGAAGATAAGTTTTTTTAGTTAGAAAATATAAAACAAATAATGTGTTTTAGCTGTCGGTTATAAATATATAATAATATTACCATTTTATATATATGTTGCCCGTCTTATTTTTAGAAAATGATTTGTTTTAGTTAAATAGATATATGAAATAGGTAATATGTTTTAGCTGAAAAAGGTAATTGGTTATTAATAAATTGGTTTCCATATATGTGTATTTAGAAGATGAGTTGTTTTATTTAAAAATATAAAAATAATATGTTTTAGCTGAAAAAGGTAATCGTTTATAAATATATAATAATATTACCATATTATATATATGTTGCCCGTTTTATTTTTAGAAGATGAGTTGGTTTAGTTTAAAAATAATATAAAATAGGTAATGTACTGAAAAAGGTAATTGATTATTAATAAATTGGTTATAGATAGGCCCGTAAATCGGCCCAAATACCGACCGACTGACCGACCAAAACTTTTAATGTTTCGTCTTTAATAATATAGTATAGATATCTACATGACATATCACATCATTAATAGGGATTTCTAGTTTTAGTAAAAAGATTAATTTTTAATTTAATAATAGTTAATTTGAAACTAAATCAATTATATTAAACTAATTAAATTAATAAATATATGTATACCGCGATATACATGGCATACCATTGAGTTTCTGCAGATTCTTTTTAAAGGGTCTGAAAACATAATTGTTAAAAGAACTTATCATTTTTTCATCAGCAAATGAAGATGATGAATTGTTAATACATTGTGCTGAGAAGTATGGATATTCAGCAAAAACGTCATAACTATTCTGCTAATAATATTTCAATGCAGTTTAATTAAACATCTGCTTGAATAAACTAGTAACTGATTACAGTTAATTACAACAGATGCAACTGCTGCTACAAAACAATAAAGGGTATCAATTCCAGATTAGGTAACCAACCAAAACACAAGTTTTAACCTGCACTGATTGAATCACTTATCGCGCTAAACCATTTATACACATCTATATCAACCTTTTACGCTGGTGCTCAAGCTTTAATATCATTCTTTATCTCAGAATCCAAATCTTCAGGGGTCTGGTAAGTAGAAAGAAAAAAGGTACTCTGATTCTTCTGCAAAAACCTGCACACAAAATATGGATCATAAATTCATAATGTGGGTTAGAATTGGCTCATGCAAGCAAATTCGGTAATGAAACGAACATTGTTTTTTTATTTGGGAGTCTAAAACAATAAGAAGATCATACACTGAAGAAGAGTTTAAAGGAAAAGTGATAGAGAGGGCGCCTCTGGTTCATGGAATTTCAACCCAGTTCATGGAAATCGAATTGAATCTAATTCTCATCTGTTAGTGTTTGATCGAAATGGTAATTAACCTCAGTCCCATCAACTTCGTAACTAATTTCCCAAGTATCCCTAAGGATTCTATATCATTCACAATCTCCCATTCCTCTCAACAATCTGAACACCCCCAAAGTAAATGTGAATAGCACTTTTTCTCACTGATGATCGAACATCTTTTACTTAAAACTCACAGCATTTTAAATCATATAGCCTACACAATTATCCTTTCCCTGTATCGGTGTCTATTTAAATATTATATAAACTACTAGGTAAAGAAATGCATATAATTTTCATAGTCTGCCAAAAAACTAAAACAAAATCTTCTGCAAAGCAGTTTGAAGAATTAGACATACTTCAGCAAATCAAGTATCTTTGGTTGGAGATTCAGCAGTGTTTCCTCTTCAATATTTGCATCATGCAAGATCTCTGGCAACTTAACTGTAATTGAAATAAATAATCAATTAACCTAAAGAATTTTGTATTTCATATATGGTAATTAGAAGAGAAATATTTGAAAATTTATATGGGCGTGCTAAAATTCATAACAGCGAATCTTTAAGAAACAATATGTAGAGTTTCAAGAACAAGATTTTCAACTTTTATCTTAATGTGTGGTCCTCCGACATCATAAGTAAATAATTGTTCTCCCAAAACTAAAGTACATGATCATAAAATTATACCTATAGACCTACAAAAATGGTAACTGCTCATGATCCCAATAAATTATCAAAGATTCCAGAAAATAAATTAATATTAATTAAACAAGTAATAAAAGGAATTGGAAACATTAAACAGATTAACATAGCTGAACCGAAAACATAGCATCATAAACAAATCACGAGGGTCCAATTTACCAATATAGCAATATCATAGATATATTTAATCACAGGCTTTGTGGTTTTTACATGATGCTTCCTATATTTTACAGAATATGGAACCCAACTCCATCCCTAGTAACAAATAAATTTATTTGATTTTCATTTTTTTCTTACCTTAATTGCATGTTATAGCATTTCCAGAAAAAGCCATAATTGGAATTTGGAGGTAAGACAAACTTCTCTCTATCAGAAACTCTTATCAATAATTTATCCAACAAAAGTCTATCGGTGCATGATAGGTCTTGAAATGTAAATTTCATACTACTTAGTACTGATACGATACCGATGCCTTCAGAAATTTCGACAACTAATATTAACTTGCACCATATAATAAAAGAGGCAGTATCAGAAAGAATATACCATGCACTTCATTTAACATAAGTCTCTAAGACTGATTGATTAAGCTTACCAAAGAGACGCAATAAATGTTCAGCTCCATATACTGTTGAAGGGGGAATGTGCTCTGCACTCACTTCTTCGTATTGCTTGCGCTCATTCTTGTATAGAAGCATTGCACGCAATGCTTTGTCAAAGTAACAACGTAAGCCGCTTAAGATCTCTTGAATTGCCTCGCTCAACCTTTTACCAGAAAGCATGTCAGAAGATAGACCACCACATGAGCAGTAAAAACACTACAAACCTAGTTTGTGAAACTATATTTAAAGAGATAATGGTAGACAAAACAATAAATACTAATGAAGTTCAATTGTTTGGATGAAATAATTAACATGCTTACAAAACTGTTAGCATTTGACAAAAGATTTGAATTTTTTATCATTGAAGCTAGAAGTCAGCCAGTTGTTTCTTTTGGATGTGGGCCTACATATAGAGAACAAACTCTAACAAATATTGGAAAGGAAGAAAATTTAAATCATATTTATATATATACATCAGATATTCCAACCGAAGTCTCCTTTCTGAAAAGAGGCAACTTTCATTTGTCTACTGGCCCTTCCTAAGACTCGAGAGTTCTCTGAACCGGTTTATAAGAAATTACAAATTTTCAACTTCCTGACAAAGATATACTATTCACGGCCTGATTACTATATTTGAGGGGTATTACATTACTTGTAATATTAGGAACATCAATAATAAAACACAAACTTACTTGTTATTCTTCTTCACCCTTGCTGCAAAATACTTCTTCAATATGTCATCAACATTGGGAGTACGCGGGAGCCTAACAAGCTGCAAGGCGTCACCAGACAGGTTAAATCAATATGAAAGACAACATTTATCGCATATGGGAATGTTAAAACCTTAATAATAACTGAAACCACTCCCAACTGATAAAAGTCTAATTATTTAAACATTTTAATAAGCACCCCAGCCACCTGCATATCAAAATTAGGTAACATGGAATGACAGTTCCAGTTGAAAATGTAAATGAGTATTTTCTACCCACTGCACACATACATGGTGGAGTGTCTCAGTGTTGGTAATTGTTGAAAACTTGAAGTTTGACTTTCAACATCTACTTCAATAAATTGTTTCAAACTTGGCAATTTTGATTTACTGGCAAGATAGAAAATAAAATTAACAGAGAAGGTAGAACCTGGTCACTCATAGACAGATCTAACGATTTGGTTTACTTACTATAGGACTAATTTTATAAGAGGTATCGACTATCGAAATTGGGAAAAGATCTTGGCCACTTCGGAAGACTTGCACAAACCAACCATCTTAAACTCCTAGCCATTAATAGTTTAGAAAACCCAAATGGTCAGTGTTCCTTATCCAGATTCCAGTTCCATGTTATACATCCCTGCAGATTCAAGTTAGATTTCCTGTCTGTTGTAGAATTGTATTATTAATTGATATGTATTCCATAAATCTACTATTTGCAATTTTGCACACATTAAACTTTAAAACAACATGAATTCTCTATCTCTGTGTAGGTTGGGAACCCTGAATAAGGCACGAAGTCGTGTAATTAAAAAGTACTGTACACTGACTATCAAGGTAATAGCAAAGGCTTTACGGAAAAAGCTACATCTGTATTAATAAAAATGTATAAATAGTTCCAAATGATACATTGTGATTAGTTTTCTTACAAACTAAGAATTAATGTTAAAAATAATGGTTTTTGATCTAGATAGCAAAAGATTTATAATATTGCATTGCACAGTTAACTAATACAATAAAGAAACCAGGTGAATAATTTGATTAAGTAAATGAAAGACGGTGATTGGAGTACCTTGCCTAAATGATTTACATATTCACAATCATCCAGAAGTTGCTTCTTTAGCGTTGGTGGTATTTCAATATTCAACAGATTTTCGTCCGTTATCAAACACTTCTCCTGATAAATAACAAGAAACGAAGTTAAACCTTGTCATGTTGAAAAATTCTATATAGACGATCAATAAAAGTATTTCACTGTTGCTAAGATCTAAAAGATAATTGCATAATTAAGGCACCAGATATATGAGTCGGAATGTTCTCAAGTGCCATCATAAGTGATCTAACATTCATGGGTGATATTATCAAAGCATAAACAAGATCCCTGAAAATGGGCACTCGTCCTCGTGATATAACAGTCCACATTCTTGTTACCAAGTGTTTCATTTATGTTTAAACCTCCAATGCTAAAACGACTCTGCATTTCTTCGATTAAACTAAAATATTTGTTGAATCGATTTTTAACTGAAGAACTTGTATCATGTGAAGAACATGAAATCATTTTCAAACTACCTCAACTTGTATCTCAAACCACCTCGACTTGAGAGCATGAAGTAAGAGCATGAATATAAAAAGGCCAGACTGAAACTTTCAGAGAGCAAATGTGTACAAGGACTAGAAGAATGAAGAATTAGGTAATAAATTATACAATAACGTCACTCAATAAAAACCTATGAGAACAGAGATGAAACAGAGATGTACCTTGATAATGCTTTCACTGCTTTCACTGTTTCCTTTCTTGCCTCTAGCTGCTGTCAAGAACATTATACGAAAAGTTTAGAACAGTTCAAAAATGCAGTTAACTTAACCATTAGCTCACTATGTAATTGCAGACCTATTCAAGTAGCTGCAACAAAACAAAGTGGCAAAACTAACATGAATACTACTAAACCATATCATGTACAAAGGACAGAAGTAAACAGTAGTGAATATTATGGTACTTTT
Organism: Heracleum sosnowskyi; assembly: GCA_030848705.1. NCBI lineage: Eukaryota > Viridiplantae > Streptophyta > Magnoliopsida > Apiales > Apiaceae > Heracleum > Heracleum sosnowskyi. The sequence goes on from CM061237.1 coordinate 25,028,458, forward strand.
GAAAGCATAAATACATAAAAAGCATGCAAAGTTTACAAAGATTAACCCTCAGTTATTTTATCTCAACAGATTAAAATTAATGAATCAAAATATACCGGACAACCTCCAGATATAGAATTTGGTTATATTTAGTAAAATATGGTTGGGAAAAGCCAACTTGCTCAGGCTTTTAATAGGAATTAGGATCACATCGTCTTACCGACTCCAAAAACGGTTCTTTCTTCAATGTAATATATGTTTCCCCTCTCTTAATTTAACATAACAATACATCAAGATTCTACCCGGGATGGAAAAAGGCAATGACAGAAATATAGGATACTTGGCACATATATTATTTGCATAATAACAACTCAATCCAACTACATCTTTTTCCTAACACAGTTGACGTAGGTCTACCAATGCATATACTTAACAGTGAACTAGTATAAACAGTGATTGTAATAATGACCATCATCATAACAGTATACAAGTCCCAGCAGGCCCTAAAGTATGTAATGCATGTATGAAATGTAAAATAGTTCTAACCAGTAGATTCTATAGTTTTATTCTTACGGCCAGGCTTTGGGTTTTTCACCATAGCTGATCTACCACGCTTCACCAATTGCTTTTGAACATCCTCTTTAGCAAATTTCTTTAAATGCTCAGTTTCCAGCCATTCATCCCATCTGCTAGTATACGTAGATTTAAAAAATGTTTAAGAGTAGGTTACCATGCTCCAAGATATTTTTAAAGTTTGAACATTAAACACTTCGGAAAAGATAGAACTAGAACGATTATCCTGCACAAAATTTTTCATTAAACTCACTGCTCACTCTAGTCGTAGAGCATGCCTTCTTTGATGAATAACATTACCAATAACAGGTATAACGACAATTCTATAATAACTTCCATAAAAGTGCCCTGTTTTGCGTTAGAAATGATGAATGACATGAGGTGCTTTTTGGTTTAGCGTTTTCACCTCTTATAAGACAAGAACAAGTACTTTTGGAGGTACTTTTGCTTCTTATAAGAAGTGAAAACGGTAAGCCAAACAGCCTGCAATCATCGCATTGGATAGGATTACAAAAATTTTAGCATAATGTAAAGACTGCTTGCACAAAAGAATACTTGATAGAGTTTAAAAATGAACACAATCATTTAAAAACATTTTTAGAAAAGAATTCAGAGAACAAGATAACAAGAAGAAACATTTAATTCCAACTGGAACATGCATCGTCATAAGGCATATATACTCTTCAAGGGCAATTTATACTAACCTTTTCTTCCAACCCTGCATATATAATGAGACTATGTCAATAAATTAGATTAATATTATCGCTGTTCTTACATAAACTTTCATCAATTAATAGAAAAGAGAGAACTGGTCTAATAAACCGGTAAATTATACAAAATTGTACTCACAAGATAATGAACAAAATATGTCCATGCCTCCATCCGAGATTCAACTTTCTGTACCTTTAAAGAAAAGAAACATGATTTTACCACTTTTGTTGTCAAAGAATATTAAAGATACAAAGGCAAGAAAAGCGCAAGACAGGCAATTGCTCAATAATGCATGCATATATAGCAAGCTTGACACTAGTGAAGCACAAAAAAAATCTCAAATCCCAACTACTATGGTAAAGAGAAATTAAAAAGCAGTAATGACTTTCATCAGTTATTGGAAGGAGCAAATACTAAATGGTAGCACACATATCATGTAGTCGGACACCATATGAGCTAGGCATCAACATATCTGATATTTAACTCACAAATTGCTCTGTTTGATGTTGAAGGATAAATTCTAAAAGAAAATAATAAAAATAACAAGGTATATACATGGAAAGCTTAAAGGCAAGTGGTGGCTTCTGTTCCTGAAATAAGCACATTGCAATTTGCAAGTATGTATTAACTCCTCGAAACAGTGTGAATACTGACGAGGACAATAAGAAAGACTTGTTCTAGGCCTCACATGCTGTAGAACCTTAGTTAGAGGCAATAAGCTGAAACAGCAATGCATCAATTTAAAATTCATGATTAAGCTGGCCATAAATCTTGCAAAAATCTCTTTAAAGAGTGCTGTCTAATTGTTCAAATTAAATAGTATGTTCCCTGGAAGTGTCAGTTTAAATTGCTATCAACATGCCCAATGCCCTTCCATTCTAACAGGAAACTAGCACAAGCAGACAAAGATTTCATATAAAGTAATGCACATTTTTCGTAAAGGGTATTCAACAAAATCAACACAAACTACAGTTATATCTTGGTTTTAAAAAGAATCCCTTACTCAACATCACTTGTAAGATTATTCCAACTTAATTAAAATTTACCTAACACTCCCCATATTTATATTTTCCCCGCAAAAAAAAATATTTTTATTAAAAATTAAACATATGTATGAGAAAGTTCAAATCTTTTGCAGAATAACCTCCTTTTAGTCAAAAAAAAATGAACATACATATGTTGAATGTGATGCACTGTTGTTTAAAACCAACACAACACTGCTAACCAAATTAAATTAAAAATATTACAAGAAAACAACTTTTTTCTTCATCCCAGCCCAGTAAATAGTTCATCACATTCAACATCAAAAAATAAAATTTAGCAAAAAAAACATTAAAAAACAACAATAAACAAATATAACATGTGTCTATCATTCAGATAAAGGCCTTAAAATAGAACTCTTGCAACAAAAAATCACAACTAACAACATTTTTATCCAACACAATCATAATAATAACCTAATAATCTCCCAAAATAAAACCACCCACATTAATAAAAACAAATAAAAATCACTCCAATGACAAACAAAAATCAAAAAAAAAAAAAAAAGTACAAGTGTGTATATGTTTGTAAGCATATATATATATATACCTTGGCCTGATACCAGTTGCCGTTATGAAAAGCCAAGACTTTTTCACCTTCAACATAAACACTTTCATGAGTATTATCAGATATATTCATCATCAAGTCAACAGAATCGCCGGAGACTCCCGAGTTCGATCGTTTCATTTCCATAGGCCTTTCTTTTCCAATAACCTACAATTACAAATTTGGCCCTTATATATGTTAAATCCCGAATAAGTAATATATCCCGCTCGTAAAACAAAATCTCGTAACGTAATTATAAAAATATAAGATACTAATATTTTGTTACAATATATTTTGTATATCCCGCTCGTATGGTAGGATTATTACGGAAATATTTAGGAATGTAAACTGAACGTGAAATGTGTTTGTGTTTTTTTCGATTAGTGTGTAATAAGGAATAGAAGGAAAGTACCTGTGTTTGTTTGTGTGTGTGTAGTTGGTTAATTTGTGTTTGCGATAGATCGATGATGTCTGAGAGAAAAAACAAACGAGTGGGGGAGGTTTTATAGTGGGGCTTTGAGACTCCGTTCCGTTTTGTTGTTGTCGTTAATTTCACACGTGTGCTTGTCAACGGACCCTTTTTTTAAAAGTCGCAACGATTATGATTCATCAAGAGCTTTTGATTGGAAACGTGTCTATTGGATTGTGTTAATTTTTGGGGTTTATTGGTATCGATTGTATAATTTTTTTTATTTTTTTAACTTTTTATGATTGTGTTCTTTATTTACTGATATGAGTTGTTTTGAATTAAGTGTGTGGTATTTTTTTTTCAGCCATCAGTAACATGTATCACCTACTCTCTCACCTGCTTAGCAATCTTGTTCTATTTCATTTGCCCTCTTTTAAGAAACTATTACTCCATCTATCCCCTCATTTCTTTACAGTTTTTTTACATTGTTGGTACACATTTTAAAGCTCCTATAAAGTATAATTCTATAACTTATTTTCAAAATTTTCTTTTTCTAAATAAAAATTTAAACATTATACTTTTATTCAAAAGAAAAAATATTTAAAATAATTTATGAAAATATATTTTATAGGAGTCTTAAAATGCGTGTCGAGCCTCCGTCCTCCAATGTAAAGAACTCAAGGGGACAGAGGGAGTATGTATTTTGGTCCTCCTTCCTCTGAATTGAGGTGATCAGTTCGGTTTCGGTATCGATTTTGGTTATTACAGACTCGCGGATGATCCAACAGCATTAGGACTGTTCTCAAATTAAACTACATTGAGTACCCTTGCATAATTGCATTCAAATATGGTCTCGTTTGATTCGCGAATTTTATAGTTACACAGGAATTTGAACTTTCCAATAACTAATTTATAATTATAGGTTCTAAGGTAACTGAAATGTATGTGTTTGGTTTATTACTGTAACTGAAATGTATGTGTTTGGTTTATTACAGATTACATGATTAATTTTGGTAAGTAGTTAATGATTTTGTTGGAACCAAATTTTTGATGCTTCGGGCTCCGAATAGCTCTTCGGATTCACCTGCAAAAGAGAAGAATGCGAGGGGTTTATCCCCCGATTCACCTCCGGTGTGAGAGTAAGTTAAGTGGTTCCGGTGAGTAGAAATAGAACGTACAAGTGTTTGTGTATTGTGTGTATTGAATATTAGTCTCAAAATGGAACCTGGTGTGAGCTTTAATAGACTCAACAGTTGCTGGCCTCCGATATATTCGGGCGCACTCCGAACGTGGGGGAACGTGTCAACCTCTTTCTTAGAAGTAGGATAGACCCGGTATTAGTGGCGTAACGGTCACCTGTAGTGGACTGGGCCGAAACAATGGGTTGTGCCTCGCATAACCGACCAAACCCAATATCATATCTGATCCAATTATACTTGGGCCTCCAACAGATTTATATGGTGGATTGCTATGTAACTTGCAGTGACTATGGTGGACTTTGATAACTAAGTTTTCATGTTTTGTGATAACTACTAAAATCTTGGAACTTGGAGTTATTTTGTTCAATTTAAATACAACGAACCAAACACGATAACTGATTTATAATCCAAGAAATTTTGGATTAAGTAGTTGGGTTACATATAAACAAATGAGGCCTAGGACATTCATCCACACCATCAGCATTTCTAAACATTGGTACACAAACAATTACATCATTTGAACATCAGCATATTTCGAGCAAAGCATTTGGAGAAGACATACTTTACAGAATTTGCATTGGTTTCAACGCATAAAATTATAAGCATATATGGACTTAACGACTTTAAAATAACATAGACCAGCGCACCTGATTCAGAACTTCTCCAGACATTTCTCCGGACCAGGGCGCCTGATTGAATTTACTAATTATCCACAGACATTCTCCACATTCTTTCTTTGACCAGTTGTTAGTACAATGCAAAGTTGCATATACAAACATCTAGCATTCTTGCCTTACAACCTTAGAAATGAAGTTCCTCTTCAACTTCAATTCTTCACTGATTTGTACTAGACCTGTGCTGCTGTGCACTATCTATGTAATTACCAGCAAGCATATCAACTACCTGGCTCATAGTTGGTCGTGCACTTTCTTGATCTTCTATACATTGAAGCGCTACTTGAACAAGAGCTTCCATTTTAGGCATGTTGTATATGCCATTCATCCGAGGGTCAACAATATCCCTGATAGGCAAGTCTTTCCCAACTTCATTGGCTGCTTGCATCTTATCGCGTATCCATTTTACCATCATCTTCTGTTCAGACCTGCTGCTTTCAACATCGTTATCGTAGACATTCGTTGTAGGGCTCCTACCTGTTATCATCTCCAGCACTACGATACCATAGCTGTACACATCAACTTTTGAAGTTATGCTTTGATTTGAAATCCATTCAGGTGCCATGTAACCTCTTGTCCCTCTTATCCTTGAAAACCTTGAATTTCCTGTCACATCTCTTTTCAGTAATTTAGACAACCCAAAATCTGCCACTTTAGGCTCGTAAACGGTGTCCAAAAGTATGTTATGAGGCTTTACATCACAATGCAGGACCCATTCCAAGCACTCCTCGTGCAAATAAGCAAGCCCTTTGGCAGTGCCCACGGCAATGTTATATTTCTTTTCCCAGTCAAGTGTATTTGAAGATAAGTTATCTGCCAAAGACCCATTATCCAAGTACTCGGACACTAAAATTCTTTGCTTTCCCTTAACACAGTAACCCCAAGTCTCTATCAAATTTATGTGGTTAAGCCTCTCAATGATACTAATTTCCGCCAAGAACTCTGCCTCACCCCGGAAATTTTCTTCTTTGAACCTCTTGATTGCTGCAACTCGATTGTCCAAAAGCACGCCTTTGTATACAATGCTACTTCCCCCTCTGCCAATCTCTTGGCTGAAGTTATTTGTCGCCTTCTTGAGCTCATCATAGGTGAACCTTTTGAATGATGTAGCTACCTGATGGTAAACTTGGTTATTTTCATATGTACCCATGTTCACAGAGAAGAAGTAAGCCACGGAAATCACCTCGAATCCTCCTAATGCACATATGAACCAGAGCATGTATTTAACTGAATCATTCTCACTATTTTTCTTGTAAGCTCTTCCCAGATGCATTATATCTTGGCCTGAACAATTTAAATTGGATTTTTCTTCCAAAGGGTCAATCTTTTTCTCATAGATTTTGATTATGTTTGTTGGTAATTTTACATATATATAGCTATGAACACCAAATTTTTGTTGCCCATTCAACAAACGACTCTTGGTGTAACAAAGATTTTGGCCAGCAGAGCCGTTGGCTCTAAAAAGGAACCCTTTACAATCGTGATGACTCAGGCACTCTTCTTTACACCTGTCAAAGGTGAGATTGAGGAAGAAGCCGCTGTCATAGCCATAGAAATCAGACTGAGAGAGCTGTAAAAATCCGAAAGTCCTGCCATCATCGTCTAAAGGCTTAAAATCTGGTTCACATCCGTAAGACCAATCCGTTTGAACTTTCATCTTGTGCCCAGGTAAGCATTTACATTTTCTTCCAGACTTTTGAGAATAAGTACACAAGCTGTTGAGTCCACATATCCCATGTACGTGACATGGGCGCGAAATAGCCTGCCATGTAACTTCCCAGACTTTCCTCTTTTCATCTAAACTGTAAACACGAATGTTTCCATCTGGCTCAAGTATCAACCTTCTCCAAATCTGCGAACCAAAATCTGATGTCCTGAATTTCAGATTATCTGTTGATGTGAAATAACCGTAATTATCAAGAAATGCAATCTTACTGCTATTGTACATAGTCCTATTTGCTTCTGCAGGATGTTTCCAAGCAGAAGGCCAATAAACGCTACTCACTTCAAGATTGCTTAAGGATAATCGGAGGATGTTATTCTCATCAAAACGTAACTTGTAGAAACCAGAAGAGTAATTCGTACGGCTTCTTGTAGATATTAACACCATTCCTCTGGTTAGTGGTTGATGTGGAAGAAGAGTGTCGGTTGGGGAATCAAAACTTTGCCACAATCTTTCGCCCTCTCTAGTGTAAAGAACAAGGTTGCCATTGTCTTCGAGACTTAGCGTCACTACTGAGGCGTTCGAGTTTGTGACAGTTTCCCAAACAGGTGGATGCCATTGTCCTGCATCTATCAATACAAGATTACCATTTTTGAGAAGCGAAAGCTTTGAGCCTTTCCTATTAACCGGATAGTCACGGTTGGCCATCCAAACCACGGTGTGATTTTGGTCCGAGACTGACTGATCAGTGAACCATATGGCAAAGCAATATGCATTCACACCAACACTGTGAAATCCTGCAGAAAAAACTTCATTCCTTGATATTAAAACATCTTCTTTGTTTTGGACATCGAGGGAGGAACCTGTACTTAGACTCACCAGAGTCGAGGATGATGGAATTGGTAGCGAAAAGGCTTCAAGTATAAATACAACAACAAAAATCAGTAACGAGATATCCATGGCGACGTTTTTAGCTACTTCTATAGAACTAGGAACAAGTACGGTATATTAGTGCTAGTATGATCGCACTCAAAAAAATAATGAAAATAAGTTCAATTATCGACCGAAGAATTGATCAATCATCTCTTATTATATCTTCTTCTTCAGTTCGAAAAATGAAGAAATGGCGTTGCAGCTCGAATCATGGTCAGTAAACTTCAACACTCAAAGATACTTAAGATCATTGAAGAAGTAAATTAAATTCTGTATTGACAAGCTCAATTATGATGCTCAATAATGGAGTAGCACATATGGTTGTCAAGACTTTAATACTTAATTCAAAAGATGGCTATAGGACTTGATTCAAAATTTGGAACGCATGAATAGGTTTAAATGTAGAAGCTGAAGAACTAATAATGCAGAGATTCGGTAAACAAATGCAACTGCATGTTGATAAATATGACTTTGCAGTCTTTTATGAACAAAATACGCATCTATGATCGTTCAGACGTCGTATCTTAATAATAATGCTATAAATAATGCACTACCAAACAGTTACAAAAGTCTAATGCTAAATTATTAAAGTCTTGAAAAAATAGAGGCCCGGTTTTCAATACAAATTAATGGGAATGAAAAATTAGATTTCAAAACAAATTTGTATGAATAATTTCATTTTCATTTGTATTAATGGAATTGAAAATCCATGATTCAAATGTTTAGGAAATGAACAATAAAATATTAACACATATTATTTGAAAACGAATTTGAGAGTTCTAGCATTTCTCAATGTTTAAAAGACACTTTTCTTTAAAAGACATATTATTTAAAATGTTTGAGTTTTTGCTTAATAGATTTTCAGGTAAGTGGTTGTATTTTGTTTCATAAAACTGATGAGTAGATTATAATCCCAAAGATTATTAAATGGACAAAAAAAATTCTATATATGAAATACTATCGCATATAAATAATTGAAGTTGGAACTTGGACCTTGGATAATTTGGGCCTAGTGACGCTTCTATACTATATTATTAAAGCTGAAACATTGAAAGTTTTGGTTTTCGGTTAACGGTGGGTTTTTGGTTTTCGGTACTTTTTCTAATAAATAAATTAATACTATAATCGAAATTCGGGAAAGTTTTATTCTACATTAATATTTCACTATATTTTACTACATAAAAATCAAATAATATTGAAATCTAATCAAAAAAATGAAAATGTGGGATCTAATTTGTTTAAATTTAGGATACACTGCTACAAATATACTTCTTTCTTTTTAGGATAACGAAAGCTACTACAAATCAAATCTTTAATGGAATTGTATTATTGTCAAGTTACCAAAATAGTAAATTGGCTTTTATAATTAAAATATTTTTTTTCTAACAAAATCTACTCCTTTTCCAAAAATATCATTACAATTATCTTTAAATTAAAACATATTACCTTTTATATTTGTTATTACTAAAATCTATGTTTTTCAAAAATATGAGGTGCAATCCTTACTTATTTATTTTAAAACCTATTTTAATACTCTATTTAATAAATAATAAAATAATATAAAAATAGTAACTAACCGATTGCCTTTTATAATTAAAAAAAAATCTAACAAAATCTACTCCTTTTCCAAAAATATCACGACAATTACCTTTAAATTAAAAAATAATATCTTTTATATTTGTTATCACTAAAATCTCTATTTTCCAAAAATATGAGGTGCAATCCTTACTTATTTATTTTAAAATCTATTTTAATACTCTATTTCATAAATAATAAAATAATATAAAAATATTAACTAGCTGATTGCCTTTTATAATTAAAACATTTTTTTTCTAACAAAATCTACTTCTTTTCCAAAAATATCACGGGCAATTACCTTTAAATTAAAATATATTACATTTTATATTTTTTATGACTAAAATATCTATTTTTCAAAAATATCAAGTGCAACTCTTACTTATATATTTTAAAACTTATTTTAATACTTTTAATTATTTAAAAAAAATTACCTATTTTAACAAGTGAACATATTTTTTTTAACAAATACAATTAATATAATTAAAACACATCATCACTAAAATTCCTATTTTACAAAAATATGAGATGCAATCCTTACTTATTTATTTTAAAACCTATTTTAATACTCTATTTAATAAATAATAAAATAATATAAAAATAGTAATTAGCTGATTGCCTTTTATAGTTAAAACATTTTTTTCTAACAAAATCTACTTCTTTTCCAAAAATATCACAGTCAATTACCTTTAAATTAAAATATATTACCTTTTATATTTGTTATCATTAAAATCTCTCTTTTTCAAAAATATCAAGTGCAACTTATATATTTTAAAACCTATTTTAATACTTTTAATTATTTAAAAAAACTTACCTATTTTAACAAGTGAACATATTTTTTTAACACATAAAATTAATATAATTAAAACACATCTAAAAATATTACGTTACTTTTTTTAATTAAAACATGTTAACTTTTCTATTTGTCTTTATTAAAAAAACTTACTTATTTTAACATGTCAACGTATTTTTTTAATAAATACAATTAATATAATTAAAACACTTCTAAAAATATCACGGTTAATTACTTTTTTTAATTAAAACATGTTAGATTTTCTATTTGTCCTTATTATTAATATTATTTTATTATAAAATAATATTAATAATACCTCATTTATCTTTCTCGGCCTCATTTCTATTTTTTTTATATTTTTTATGTTCCAATAAATATTTAAGTTTCTCATTTTATAATTTATCATATTAATTTTTACTTTTATTTTAATATTTTCCGTTCACATTAAATTTTTTAGTTTATTATTTTTAAGGCTCGTGCCTTGCACGGGTTATAGGCTAGTACCTTTAAAGCCTGAGAAAGAGAAAAAATGCGGTTTCTGTGTAAGCAATCGTTTTTCGAGTAGTTATTTTCAACATTTTTTTTGTTTTGATATCAATTATTTTCAACATTTGAAATTCGATCGAATACTTGCTCAAATATGAATTAATTAATCTTCAATTTTTGAGTACTTAATCGGGTACTCGGCGGAGTCGATCAATTTTTAAATACTAATTTTGTGATTTTGGTTCTGCTTAATATTGCTGATAATATTTGTTATGTCGTTAGAAAAAGTGGCATCAAAAGAACTTATGTTGTGAAATTTTGATAATTATTTGTTAAAATTTTTTATGTATGCATGTTTTGTAATAAGATATTTAAATCAGTAGCTAGTAGCTGCTTCCAGCAAAATTTGAAAATCAATTTTTTTTTAAGAAGTATAGGGGGGCCTACTTTCTTTAAAAGTTTTTTTCATCCAAAAATGCTTGGATATGAGCATGGAGATCGGGAACAAATATATAAAAAATTTGGGAATCAAATATATAATAATTATTTTTACATGTATATCAAATAAATTATCAATAATATATTTATATGTGTAATATTATAATTTTTTTAATTTTTTATCCACTCAATAATTTAAAAGTTATATATTATGATATAATCAATTTATAATAATAATAATAATAATAATAATAATGTTTTTGCCTATTATTAGTAGTACAAATAAAATTTAATTTAAATTAAGGTTTAAAATCTTTTTTTCAATAAAAATAAATATTATGATATCATGTTAATTTACTTTAGAAAATATTATTCACAAATTATAATTTTTTTAAGGAAAAAAAAAAGAATTTTCCGATTTTTTGCAGGGATCCCTGTTCAAGATGAAAATCGAAGAGTGAATAATCTTCATTCGAAGACCGGGCTAAGTTGGGGAACACATTAATATGCAAATATTGAAAAAACAAATTGGAGAACGCATTCCGAGATCGGAAATTGAAAACAGAGATAGCACTCCCAACAACGAAATAACGCGATACCCATTAGGGGTGATTACGGTTCGGATTAAACTGCATAATTCGTAAAAATTAATTTGATTTTGAACCGATCCGAACCAAAACCAAAGTGTGGTTCGCGGTTTCGGTTCAACTACTTTAAAAAACCGTGGATCGTGGATTAGTTTCGGGTTGACAAGAACCCAACCCGCTCTCAATCCGAACCACATCTATATACTTTTATATATATATATATACATATATATATATATATATATATATATATATATATATATATATATATATATATATATATATATATATATAATGAGACCCCCTCTTATAATGAGAAATGAGACTTAATCACAGCCCTCCAATTTTTTATAATATCTTTTAATCTGGTTCGTTGATCATTTTAACTAATATATCAGACAGAGACACATTAATATACGTATTTTTGTCTCTCTCATCGCATCTCTCTCATCGCATCTCGCATCTCTCGCATCTCTCGCATCTTGTTCATGTTTCATCTCTTGTTTCGTTCTTCATCACAATCGCAATTGCGTCTCTTCATCTCAGTTTGTGCACTTTTGGAACTGTGTTTATCAATTGAAATGAAATTATTGGTGAAATCTTGTTTTACAACTATATTCAACATGATTACAGATGATTTGTTGCGAATTAGCTCTAATCAAGGTATATTTGTTCAGCTTTTACTGTTTAAACAAAGAATAATTACGTTTTTAAGTGATTTTGATGTTTTAGGTGTGTTACTTTGATTTTTAAAAGTGATTTTTGATGTTTATGTGTGTACTAGGTGCAATTTAGGTATTTGTTTTTAAAAATTTTATAATTAAAACTGATATGTAACATGATTATAGAGGATTTGTAGCGAATTGGCTCTAATCAAGGTATATTTGTTCAGCTTTTACTGTTGAAATGAAGAATACTTACGTTTTTAAGTGATTTTGATATTTTAGGTGTATTACTTTGATTTTTAGAAGTGGTTTTTAATGTTTATGTGTGTATTAGGTGCAATCAAGGTATTTGTTTTTAAAAATTTTGTAATTAAAACTGATATGTAAGCTGAATAGTATATTAATTTGTTTTTGTAAAAAGTATCAAGTTGTTGCTATTTTTGGATTTATTTTTAGTGATTTTTGTCAGTATTCAAGTGAATTGCATATGTTTTCCGCAATTTTATAAATTGTAAATTATACAAATACATTATAATTTTATTGTGATTTGTCAATTTTTTAAGTGATTTGCATATGTTTTTGTTAGGTCCAAAGTATCGTAGAAGGGGGGGTTGAATACGATACTCACAAATAATTTAATTTCGTTCGCGGATTAATCTTCCAGTTCTATAACGAAATCAAACACACCAAACCAAATCAAGTTTCGGGGAATATATCTTTTTATAAATATAAACCTCGAGGGGTGCTACAATTTCTAATCCGTAGATTAGCGTCAATGAGTTTAAGGTAACACAAATACAAAACAATAATCAAGTTCTGAGCACTATTAATTTCTCTGATAATTTTCTCCGGCTCTTCTCTCTCTCAGTAATGTCTCTATGTTAGAATCCTTAACTGAAGAAGACACACTCTTCTCTCAGTATTAATTGTAGACTTGATTTGAAAAACCATCGAACCATTTAGAATAGAATATTCTTGGCCGTTGGATCTTCATCAACCGTTCACAACAAGTTACTTTTCACCTGCTCCTTGAAATGCAAAACCATCGAATGGATTAAAAAACCATCGAATGGAATTACTTTATTTACCATTCGATAGTTTTTAATTCAAAACTATCGAATACTAAATAAAGTAAAAGTGGTTTGCCAATAATTACTTTAACCACCATTCGATAGTTTTCTCAATTGAAAAACTATCGAATACTTTTCCTTGTCTTTTGTCCTTTAGTGATTACTCCTGAGCTCCTGGGTGTTTAAGTTTTAGACAGTATCAATTCCTTCTGAGACGATAAAACAACTTGATCTTTTCAGTGCCGTCACCTAGTGCAACTGGTCTGGTTCACAGATGAATAACACTTGATCAATTCTTATTTTATGTCTTCAATACATTGCTGCTGATACGTCCCTTGTCGTTCTGGTTGCTTCATCACTGGAATCCCGTGGTACTGAACCCTAAATCATTCACATACTTCTGTCGTCTTCAAAGTCTTGTTTCCATTGCTGTCACTGAGGCTTGAACATTTTCATGAACTTCTTTCCGTGACCTGTTTACGGACTTCAAGAATACATAACGTATTTTGATTTTTTGAGTTTACCTTTTCTTCTTTGATTCTGGATTCCTGTGCTTCTGTTAATATTATTGTCTGTCTTGTCCTTTGTTGAGTTGTAGTTATCTCTTTTAGATCTTATGTTACATTATGCTTTACAATCTCCCCCTATTTGATTGGATAGAGTTCGACAAGCAAATACTTCGAGGATAACTCAACTAACTAAGGAAACATGAAACTACTTAAAGTAAGACAGCGTAATAATATTAATGCATTCTGGATCAGATATTTATACATTTCCAGATTTCATAAATCAAAAAACAATTAAACTTTATACAATTAAGTTGCTCCTCTAGACTGAGCTGATAGTTCTTTTGTTCTTTGCTTCTTGTCTTCAGTCCAATTCGATCTCACCTTCTTCAATCACTGGATCGGAGTTAGCAGCTTGATAATCAATCACTGATGGATAGTGCAGTGGTTCTCCAGGTTTAAGGATTGCTCCTCGGATGTGTCTTCCAATATACTCAACCTCTTGACCCACTCCAGCCCACAACCATGCAATGTTAACATCTTTCTTGTTTAGCTTTGGCATGTTTGGCAGTCTGGTATGCACTTCCAATCCTCTTTCCACTCTTTTCCTATAGTAAGGAACATTCTCCATTAGAAATCTTCTAAGAGTGTCTGCTGCCTTGTCCTTCTCCGTTGAAGAGAATCCAGTGGATCTAAGATACTTCTCAACTGAGATTAGATAGTTGCTTGGGTAGTCCCTCAGTTTGTCCTCAGCCAAATAGCAGATTCTGAACAAGTCATTCGTCATGAATCTAACCATTGGAGGATCTTCAGTAATCTCTGGACTGACTTTCATCACGATCTCCTTAACATGCTCTCGGAGCAGTTCATTTAGCCTTGTAGTTCTTTGGATCTTGATGAGTATAGCTTGCAATTCTGTATATGTCCTCTGTTCTAAAAAACTTAGTGGAAATTACAAATGTACCTTTCTCCAGAAAACTGATCAATAAGCTCCAGGCACCATTTGCTTTAACCCCAGCATTCAGACAGATTATAGAGCTTCTCAGTGCTTTGAAGTAAGTCTGATCATCAAGATTAGCACTTCTGATGTCCTGAATAATGACTTCCACCTCCGCATTGTCGTTGACTTGTAATCCGTCTTCAACTCCACAAAAGGTTTTATAAGCCATTTCCCATTCAGTACCATCTTTCTTTGCCAGATCTATCATCTTCTTCTTCCTCACTTCATTATACACCTTTATTCTCTTTAGCTTTTCACTTCTCAGAATTGCTTGCTGTTTTTCCTTCTCAGCTTGCCTGGCATCTATTGCAGCTCTCTGAGCTCGTATTGCTTCCAAGGCAGCTTCTTCTTCAGGTGATAGAGAATTTGCTTCTTTCATATCATCATCCAAGATAGGATGTTCTATTGGCTCAGGATAATATGGTTCATGCTCCTCTTGAATAGGTTGCTCTTGCATGAATTCAAATTCCTCTTCACTCTTCTCTTCCTCTACAAGCTCCTCAATCCAGTACTGTCTGATTGGAATAGCCTCAACAGTCTCCCAAACTCCCCATTTATCCTTCACCCCCTCTCCAACTTTCTCCCCCTTAGTTGAGGAATCCTCGATAAAAGCATCCTCAGCATAAAAGAAATTAGAAGGATCAGGTTGCTGATATGAAGAACCAGGTTGTCCAGATTATTGGTTCTTTAGCATACTCCATATAGACTGTACTCCGTCACCTTGATTCTCCAAGAAATCCATAAGCTGCTTATTAAACTCTTTTATTGAAGCTAGCGACAGGTCAATGTTCTCCAATCTTGAGTTGGTAGTCTTTTCCATGTGATCCAGCCTCTTGTTTAGCTTAGACTCCACTCGTGAAAGGGAATCCATTGCATCCTTCACCCGCGCTTGACCATCCCGGATAACCAGAACGTCCTCTTTCAAAGCTTCATGTCCCTGGGACAGTGCAGTTACTTCATTCATGAATCCATCTTTAAGCTCCCTTACGTCCATCCTCAAATCGACCAGCTCTTCCATAGCTTCCTTCTTTAAGGAGTCCACTGCCTGCTTCGTACCTGTTATAGTGCCAGATGCACTGCCAATGACCCTGAATGTTCTTCTGGAATCAGCTGCAGCCAAGTCAACTTTCTCTTGAATAGACTTTAAAGAAACATTGTCTTGACTGGAGGAGATCCCTTGGTCAAAGGAAGGTCGCAGTGGAATCTTGAATAATGGATTCCCTTCTTTATCATGAACTGTCATCTCCTTGAGGGAAGATTGAACTTGTAGCTCTCTTTCTGTTGGTAACAGCAGATCATCAATATGAGTTAGGGTTTGGGTGTCACTCCTCACATTTGGCTCTGGGTGTTCACTCACAGTTACTGTTAGTGTTTCACTCATTTTTCCTTTCCCACTCAGGCCAGGTGTAAGTGTTTGTGTTTCACTCAAATCCATTGTGCTGGTTGTACCTGCAGAAGAAAACACCGTAGCCGTCCTTAAGGAGGTCACCGGTGGTGCAATGGGGCTTCGCAAGTCCCCGTCCTTGGTTAAACCAAGTTGCTGATCATCCGTAGATGATATATCCTTTGTAGGATCTAGAGTTTGAATCTCTAGGGGGTTAGAAACAGGCTCTTTTAACAGCAGAGATCCCGAATCTTCCCCGTGAGTCTGTAAAGACTTCACCTCAGTTGACTCCTCAATAGTAATTGATTCACTGTCAACGAGTTGCCGATCTGCACCTACGTCAGACCCTTTACCCGCAGGATCCAGATATGTTCCATCTGGGGAGGTAGACAATGACCTTTTAGATTGTGCATTTAGGTCAAAGCCTTCTCTCGACGTCTGTGAAGACCCTTGGTTCAGAGAACCTTCAACCAGTGAACCTGACCGTAATATGGTCGGAACACCAGTTGCTTCCGTCAATTCTTCCTTACTTGATTGAGCTATTGGTTCAGATATTGCTTTCGTTAGCGTAGCCCAATCAGCATCAGAAAAATCAGTAAAGGGCTCTTTGAATGAGAGAAATGAAGTATCAGCAGTTGCCTCAGTTTCTGTTCTTCTCCTTTTAGAGGAAGGCAGAGCTGCTGTTGAAGGGTGTATCTCCTTATGTGGTGCTGCTTTGGCACTATCTCCCTCTACACTCAGGGATGTTTCTTTACTGGGTATAGGAGAGGAAGGAGCATCATTTATGTTTTCATTTGGCTCGTTCAAAGGCTCTTCGACCGTGGTTAGAGGTTGTGGGTTTGCAACCTCCTGGTCTGGAATGGCCACTGAGGGCTCTGGATCAACATCCATTGGTACAGGTGCCATTACAGGTTCAGGTTATGGAATATTACCTTGATTTACCTGTTCCCCTGGGGGTAGAAGTGGTAGGGGCACCGTTCTTAGATATTCAGTGAGAACAGTGGGTACCCCTGGAAGATAGTTGTCCTTCCTAATGAGAGCGGTTATAGCATTGCTCTTCATTCTCATGCACTCCTGGTTGGCTTCACCTTCAAAGATCTCCCGTTCATCATCTGTTAAGATATCATTGAGAATTAGCTGTAGGAACCTAGGATAGAAACAGAGCACATCTTCATTTATGCCTGTTCTTTCATCCAGTGGTCCCATGCACAGAATTACTTGATCAATCACTATCCGTCCTATGTTAATATATGCCTGTTGTTCGCAATGGCAAACCCTATCTTTTGAAGGAATAAGGGAATGCCATGCAGATTTGTTAGCTTGGCAGTAAAAACATGTATCAGGGTATGAAAGAAAAAGTTCCATGGCTTTGGCAGGTAATGCTTTAGGAACTCTCCCACCAAGAAGTTAGGTTGTTGACTTCTGATAAGAGTGAAGAAAGCATGTATCTCCTCAGTTGTGGGATCCGGAACAAGGTTTTCTGTAGGAAAATGAAGTATTCTGTTAAAGTCATGTTCCGTCACCCTTATTGTTCTGCCCCCTGGCACAACAAAACTGAAGGACCTTATATTATTCTCACTTGTATCCGTGGCGGTTGTGTACAACGCAGTCAATTGATCGATACAAAGGACTACGGGAGTACTTACAGCGTATGCCACTAATGAACGTATATTCAAAAATTCTGCCCATGCACGAATTTGAGGATTCGTTATGGATTGCAGATTTTGAAACGAGACATGATTAGTTTTGGTAATAATAAATTCTCCGGCCATTGTATTTTCACACTTTCCAGAAAATTTAAACAAACCAAAACTATTTTTTTCTTTTATATTTAATTAATTATTACTAATTAATCAAATTCTTAACAAAATTACCCCCTTTTTTTTTATGAAACAACAATACAACCTTAAATCACTTTTACCCAGAACTTTAATCCTGTAAAACCAATAATCAGAATTATCTTAAGAAAAAAAAACTCAATTTCTTAAGAACAATAGTGAAAAAGCTTTGGTAAAGTTCGAGTAAATGGATTCGATAGTTTCTTCCTTAGATATGTCTCAAAAACTTAAAAGAAACAAAGTTCCACGGTTAAAAACAATTAACAATGAAGAAACTGTAACTTTTAAGGTTTTAATCGGTGAAGGTGAAGAAAATTGTATCGAAAGTGATGTTTTCAGTTGTAAGTAATCTTGTAAGTATAAACAAAACCTTTAGATCTGAGAATAAGAACAAAAAAAAACGCAAGGGGCTGTTATATACATACTGAATTGGCAGGGGCAAAAATGTCTTTCCAGACTTCGATAGATTTTAAATGAGCTCTCGATGGTTTTCCAGAGGGGTAATAAAGTCAAAAGGACTTCGATGGTTTTTTTAGAAAAACTATCGAAGTCAGTTTCTTTGAATTTCAACCGACTTTATTTGAAAAACCATCGAAAGGCTATTACTTTGAAAACTCAAAAACTATCGAGGGTTTTTAGAAAAACTATCGAGAATTTAAATCTTTAATCTACATAAATTCACTTCGATGGTTTTTCTTCTTATTTTCAAAATCTATCGAGAATTTAAATATAGAATTAATTAAATTCCTTCGATATATTTTAAAATGATTCTCAAAAACTATCGAGAATTGTTTTCGATAGATTTTCTTTTCCTTTTCAAAAACTATCGAAAATTAATTTCGATAGAATTATCTATGTACTTGAAAAAACTATCGAATTTCCTAAATTCGATATTTTTGCTTCTTTTCCAATTTCTAAAACCTGTTCTTGTTTTAGGAATCAGAAACTTTTATTTCCTGTCCAGTTTTAATTCTAATAAATCTTTTCAAATTTACCAAAATCAATTCTTAACAGAAAATTCACAATTTTCTTAGAATAAAATCAATTAAGTATCATTGAGTGATATTAATCAATTAAAATCCAATCAATTATGCTGCATTAATCTACAATGTTAAAAACAAAGCAAATTAATTCAAATTAAATAGATGCTTTAATATTTAGAACAAATATTAGCACCTAAATAATTTTTAGAATTAATAACCAATTAAATGCCAGAAGATATATCATCCATAATTATGACATAAAATTAGTATAAAAATCCTAACTACGAGAATTGCTCCAGAAAATAAACTCACAAGTCCAAAGGATATAGCAATTCTTGAACTCATGTATTTACCAGGACTCTCTGCAGTTACTGACTTCTAATCAAAATCAATTAGAAAGATTTAACATCCCAAGTTCACCAACCAGCTTATTGAAAGTGGATTCATCAAGCGGTTTAGTAAAGATGTCTGCAATTTGATCCTCTGTGGGTACAAAGTGTAACTCCACAGTTCCATTCATGACATGCTCTCGGATAAAATGATACCTGATGTCGATGTGCTTCGTCCTCGAGTGTTGCACTGGGTTGTTTGAGATTGCTATGGCACTTGTGTTGTCGCAAAATATAGGAATCTTTGTCAACAGAAGTCCATAGTCACGGAGTTGGTTTCTCATCCACAATATCTGAGCACAACAGCTACCAGCAGCAATGTATTCAGCCTCAGCTGTTGATGTGGACACTGAATGCTGCTTCTTGCTATGCCAGGAAACTAATCTTCTTCCAAGAAACTGACAGCTTCCTGAAGTACTCTTCCGATCAATCTTACAACCTGCAAAATCAGAGTCTGTGTATCCAATAAGATCAAATCCTGTATCTTTAGGGTACCAAATTCCAAGATTTGGGGTCCCCTTAAGATATCTAAATATTCGCTTAACAGCTATTAGATGAGATTCTTTAGGATCAGACTGAAATCTAGCACACAAGCATGTTGCAAACATTATATCTGGTCTACTTGCAGTGAGATAAAGTAATGAGCCTATCATACCTCTGTAGCCTGTGATGTCAACCTTCTTACCAGTTTCATCCTTATCAAGCTTAGTGGCAGTTGGCATAGGAGTCTTTGCTGTAGATGAGTCTTCCATTTGATACTTCTTAAGAAGATCCTTGATGTACTTGGACTGACAAATGAATATACCATCTTGTTTCTGGTATACTTGCAATCCAAGAAAGAATGACAATTCACCCATCATGCTCATTTCATAACGACTCTGCATTAACTTAGCAAATCTCTTGCATAGATCATCATTAGTAGAACCAAATATTATGTCATCAACATATACTTGCACCAATATCAAATCATTTTTATGCTTTTTGACAAAGAGAGTTTTGTCTACAACACCTCTTGTAAAATCATTTTCAAGTAAGAATTCAGAGAGAGTGTCATACCATGTCCTCGGAGCTTGTTTGAGTCCATAGAGAGCTTTGAATAGAAAGTACACAAAGTCTGCCAGTTTTGAATCCTCAAAACCTGGAGGTTGTTCCACATACACTTCTTCTTCTAACTCCCCGTTCATAAAAGCACTCTTCACATCCATCTGATATACCTTGTAATTGGAATGTGCAGCAAATGCCAGAAACATTCTGATGGCCTCAAGTCTTGCTACTGGTGCATAGGTTTCATCATAATCTATACCCTCTTCTTGAGAGTAACCTTTAGCAACCAGTCTGGCTTTGTTTCTCGTTACAATGCCATCTTCATCCAACTTATTTCTGAATACCCATCTTGTTCCAATAACAGATTTTCCCTTAGGCCTGGGTACCAGCTTCCAAACTTTCTGCCTTTCAAACTGATTGAGTTCTTCTTGCATAGCGATTACCCAATCTGGATCATCTAGAGCATCTTCAACTTTCTTAGGTTCTGTTTCTGAAAGAAACCCAGAATAGTGACATTCATTTTGTGATGTTCTCCTAGTTCTCACTCCTGTGTCCGGATCACCAATGATCAAGTGAAAGGGATGATCTCTATTCCATACCCTTTGTCTTGGCAGATGCGATCTTGATGATTCTCCTTGTTCTAGATGTTGTGGAGTGTGACTAGTTGATCCTTCTCCTGCTCCCCCTGAGTTGTTGACGGTTTGATCTGTTGATTCTGAAGACTGACTAGTGGATCCTGTATGTTGAGGATTTCCACTTTGGTCACCACTTGGTCCAGAATCATTATCATTATGATTATTATTAATGACTGTAACAACTTCAGGTACTTCTTCATTGTCAGAGAGATCTCCTGATAGATTTTTAAATACCAAGGATTCAGAGTTCTCTCCAGTTTGTAGGCCTGGTCTTTTAGTGTCGTCAAATGTTACATTAAAGCTTTCCAACACCTTCTTATCTTCAATCACATATACCCTGAAAGCCTTAGATTCCAGAGAATAGCCCAGAAAAATGCCTTCATCTGCTTTGGCATCAAACTTGCCAAGATGTTCTCCATCTTTAAGTACAAAGCACTTTGCACCAAACACATGAAAGTACTTCAGTGTTGGCTTCTTGTTGGCCATTAACTCATACGGAGTCTTTTCATGATCTTTGTTGATCAGGGTTCGATTCTGAGTGTAGCAAGCTGTATTCACTGCTTCAGCCCAAAAATAAGTGGGAAGTTTTGATTCACTCAACATGGTCCTTGCTGCTTCAACCAAGGTCATGTTCTTCCTTTCCACTACTCCATTCTGTTGAGGAGTTCTTGGTGCTGAAAACTGTCTTGATATTCCTTTCTCTGAGCAGAAATCATTTAGAACTGCATTCTTGAATTCAATTCCATTGTCTGATCTGATTGTCCGCACAGGTAGCTTAGCTTCCACTTCTATCTTCTTGATGTGATCAATGATTAGTTGTGTTGCTTCATCCTTTGTTTGTATGAACAACACCCACGTGTACTTGGAGTAGTCGTCCACCATCACCAATGCATATCTGTTTCTTGAAAGTGACATAACATTAACTGGACCAAATAAATCCATATGAATCAGCTGTAATGGTTCAGTAATACTTGTCATTCATTTGCTTCCATGTGATGCTTTCTTCGACTTCCCCTTTTCACATGCTTCACATAGTCCCTCCTGATTGAATTCCATCAGGGGCAACCCTCTCACTAACTCTCTCTTTACCAAAGAGTTCATAGTTTTGAAGTTCAGATGTGAGAGCTTCTTGTGCCATAGCCAACTTTGTTCTGAAGATGCCTTTGCATAGAAACATGTAACTTCTCCTTCACTGGTAGAACTTAAGTCAGCTATAAACAAGTTTCCTTTTCTCACTCCCAGTAGAGTAAGCTTCTCATCCTTCCTGTTGGTGATCAAGCACTTGTCCTTTCTGAAATCTACATTGTAGCCTTTATCACAGAATTGACTGATACTTAGTAGATTGTGCTTTAATCCTTCAACAAGAGAGATGTTTTCAATGATGACATTTCCAGCTTTCAATTTACCATATCCCGTAGTGAATCCTTTGCTGTCATCTCCAAAGGTTACAATCGGGCCGGTCTTCTTAACCACCTCTGTAAGCAGGGACTCTTCACCTGTCATGTGTCTAGAACAGCCACTATCCAGAATCCACACAACCTTTGAGCTTTTAACCTTACCCTGCAATCACAGATTGATTAAGCGGACTTTGGTACCCAAAATTGTTTGGGTCCTGAAGGTTTAGATGATTTAACAGGAGTAACATTCAATTTAGTCTTACCCTGTTTGATATTCATAGTATCTGTGGATTTAACATTACTAGAGCTATTGCTACTATCAGACATCAACTTAAAATAAGCATGCATGATGTTGTACTTACATAGCAAACACTCTTTCTTTCCACAGGGCTCATGATTATCAGGCATGTCAGACATGTTATGCATTTCAGAAGCATTAGCAGTTTCTACTTTAACCTTTTTACATGCATGTGTAAGGTGTCCAGCAGAATTACAAATAGAACACAACTTCCTAGATGCAATGGGAGAAGATGGAACCAATTCCTGATTAACAATCTTTTTCCTCCCATTCCTGTTCTTTTTAACATTACTAACTAAGGAACCTACTTCAGTTTTAGGTAAATCAGGTTTAGGTAAAACATTCTTTACTGATTTCCTAGGCAACTTAGTCTTTACCTCTTTTTCCTCCACTAAATCCTCCTCAAGCAATTCTTGAGCTATGAAAAGATCATCCTCATAAAAGAGAGGTGGAAACGGCTTAACAAAAACTGGACAATCAACATTCTTAAGAACATGTGGAGTATTCCTTTTGACAACTGAAGGTGTCACAGGGAATTCCAAAATCTTCTTACCAGCTTTCTTGTTATAGTCAAATCCTATAGCAGTTTTATTCTCTACGGCCTGAGTATCAATGATTTCCTTAGCCACTAGAGCGGAATTCTTAAAAGCATTCAGCTTCAAATCTAGATCTGAAATCTGCTTCCTGAGGATAGTCTCTATCTCATCATTACACTTGACCTTGTTCTCTAAGTACGCATTCTTTTGCTTAAGATCTTCTAATGTGACAGCTACAAGCTCTAGTTCTTCATTTTTAGATTCTAGTTTTTTAATCTTAAGAACTAGTTTAGAATTTTCCATTTCAGATGCTAGCATGCTTGTGTGTACATTAAACAATTCTACACTAAGATCTTGCACAGTTTTCTTGTACTCAGAATTAGACATATCAATTGTAGTTAAGATAGGTACCTGAGATGATTGAGGTGATTCCTCTGAAGAGTCAGCCATTAGAGCAACATTTACATATTCCTCCTCTTCATCCGAATCAGTATCATCCCAGTGCTTTCCCTCTGCTATGTAAGCCTTCCCTTTCTGCTTTCCAGAGAATGCCTCCAACTGCTGTTTAAGCTTGGCATTCTCCTTCTTCAACTCATCATAAGAATCCTTCTTTCCATAGACATCTTTCATGTCTCTTGCTTGACGAGGCTTCCGGCATTCAGTGGCGAAATGCCCTAACTTATTGCAGTTATAGCATCTTGATTTGCTTCTATCAATCATGCCAGTCTTGTAGCCTCCCTTAAAGCCTGTACTAGGTGTATAATTGCTCTTCTGGAATCTGTTGGTTGAGCCCTTGAACTTGTACTTAGGGTTTCTCTTGAAACGAATATGACTAAACTTTGCAGCTAAGTACGCCATGGTTTTGTCTTCCATTTGCTCAAGCTCTTCTAGGGTGTAGTAATCACTTTCATCAACACCCAGATTCACAGAATCCATTTCTGCTTCTATTATCACCTCCTTTCCAGCTCTTTGGGTTTGAACCTGAATCTCAGAAGTTATTGGTTCATCCACTACAAGTGCTGCTGATCTCACAAGTGCATTGTGCTTGCTGTCCACTGTCCCTGATCCGTAGATTATCACCCTTTGTTCCTGTTCCATCTCATAGGTCTTCAACTTGCCATAGATCATCTCTAATGACATCTTTGTGAAGTCAATTCTTTCCCTAATGGATGATGACTTGTGTTCTACATGATGGGGCAGCGTCATCATGAACTTCCTGTTCGATTCTCTCAGTGGATAGGTTTTTCCTTTCATTGCCAATTCATTGAGGAGCTTAGTATATTTCTCAAAGACCTGAGTTATACTTTCTCCTGGTAGTGACCTAAACGCTTCATATTGAGAAGTCAGAATGTCCAATCTGTTTTCCTGCACGTCTTCAGTTCCTTCCATTATTAGGTTAATGGTATCCCACATATGTTTCCCGCTTGTACAGTTCATCAACTGATAGCTCATTTCCTTGTCCGCGGAGTCCGCCAATATCAACATTAAACCGGTGTCCAATCGAATCAGTTCTTTGTCAGAATCTGTAAATTCACTTATATCCTTAGGTTGGGTGCCTGAAGGAATCCTGCTACCATCAGGAGCTGTAGATTCACTAACTGGTTTCATTGGTACAAACGGTCCGTTCTCTAATATGCCAATATACAACGGATTAGATGCCTTGATAAATAACAACATCTTCATCTTCCACAAACCGAAATCATCTCTAGTAAACGGGGGAACTTTAATACCAGCGGTTGTCTTTGGAGCACTCATGGTTTCTGAAAATTTCAAATTGTTTAAAATTCAAGAAATTCCAATTAAATGAAAATTTTTGAAAGTTAAAAAATTTGCTTCGAATTTTCACGCTACGTTTGATTTTGGTCTCATTCACCGGATCTGATTTGTATATCAATCAAGTAGCTCTGATACCAATTGTTAGGTCCAAAGTATCGTAGAAGGGGGGGTTGAATACGATACTCACAAATAATTTAATTTCGTTCGCGGATTAATCTTCCAGTTCTATAACGAAATCAAACACACCAAACCAAATCAAGTTTCGGGGAATATATCTTTTTATAAATATAAACCTCGAGGGGTGCTACAATTTCTAATCCGTAGATTAGCGTCAATGAGTTTAAGGTAACATAAATACAAAACAATAATCAAGTTCTGAGCACTATTAATTTCTCTGATAATTTTCTCCGGCTCTTCTCTCTCTCAGTAATGTCTCTATGTTAGAATCCTTAACTGAAGAAGACACACTCTTCTCTCAGTATTAATTGTAGACTTGATTTGAAAAACCATCGAACCATTTAGAATAGAATATTCTTGGCCGTTGGATCTTCATCAACCGTTCACAACAAGTTACTTTTCACCTGCTCCTTGAAATGCAAAACCATCGAATGGATTAAAAAACCATCGAATGGAATTACTTTATTTACCATTCGATAGTTTTTAATTCAAAACTATCGAATACTAAATAAAGTAAAAGTGGTTTGCCAATAATTACTTTAACCACCATTCGATAGTTTTCTCAATTGAAAAACTATCGAATACTTTTCCTTGTCTTTTGTCCTTTAGTGATTACTCCTGAGCTCCTGGGTGTTTAAGTTTTAGACAGTATCAATTCCTTCTGAGACGATAAAACAACTTGATCTTTTCAGTGCCGTCACCTAGTGCAACTGGTCTGGTTCACAGATGAATAACACTTGATCAATTCTTATTTTATGTCTTCAATACATTGCTGCTGATACGTCCCTTGTCGTTCGGGTTGCTTCATCACTGGAATCCCGTGGTACTGAACCCTAAATCATTCACATACTTCTGTCGTCTTCAAAGTCTTGTTTCCATTGCTGTCACTGAGGCTTGAACATTTTCATGAACTTCTTTCCGTGACCTGTTTACGGACTTCAAGAATACATAACATATTTTGATTTTTTGAGTTTACCTTTTCTTCTTTGATTCTGGATTCCTGTGCTTCTGTTAATATTATTGTCTGTCTTGTCCTTTGTTGAGTTGTAGTTGTCTCTTTTAGATCTTATGTTACATTATGCTTTACAGTTTTCAGTAAGTTTTTTTTGTTGTTGTAATGCTAATTCGTGATTATTATGTTTTTAGATAGGTGTTAGCAACGTTGATTCTTCACATCTTTGTCGACTCATTAATGATAATGTTTCAGATTGTGCTAATGGTTCCACTGATAATTCTAGTTCGAATGTAAGTGATGATGCAATTTCAAAGTGTACCATCACACCAAGTGGTAGGAGATATTATGTTCCTATATCTATTGATGAGGCTTGCATACCTGTTGTTAATAAGTTGTTTGACTGCATGGAAGAATGTATGGAATTTTATCAAGCTTATGGTAGGTTATCTGGTTTTAACACCCGTCGGAGTACGGAGAAGACAGACGATGATGATATTATTGTTAGCAAATATGTGGTTTGTAGTAGGGCTGGATTTAATGAGAAGAAATTTATTGTGTCTTATAAGAAAAGTAGTCAAGTAAAACGGTGCAGAACTGTTTCTAATAGGTGTGGCTATGGTGCAAAGATAATTTTGAGAATCGTATCTGGTAAGACCTACAGAATATCTATGTTTGTTGAGGAACACAATCGTGATCTTGTTCCGAAAAGTGGTAGGCAGTTTATGAGAGTCAATCGTCAAATGTTTATTATTTCACGAAAATTTGTGTTTGATGCTGCCAATGTGAACATATGAGTAAGCAAGTCTTATATTTTTATGAAGGAGTGTTAGGTCCCGAAGTATCGTAGAAGGGGGGGGGGGGTTGAATACGATACTCACAAATAATTCAATTCCGTTCACGGATGATTCATTCAGTTCTATAACGAAATCAAACACACCAAACCAAATCAAGTTTCGGGGAATATATCTTTTTATAAATATAAACCTCGAGGGGTGCTACAATTTCTAATCCGTAGATTAGCTTCAATGAGTTCTAGGCTATTCATAATCAATACTTTGATCGAATTCTGAGCACTATAAATTTTCTGATCTTCTCCGGCTCAAAATCCTCTCTCCGTGATTGCTACTATGAAAATAGCCAGACTGAAGAAGACACACTCTTCTCTCTGTTAATTGTAGACTTTTCAAAACCAATCTTCCGATAGATTTTGCTTCGACCAATCAGAATGCAGCAGGTGTCCAATCTACTTTTTAGAATAATTAAAAACTATCGAATCTTTTGTTTTAAAACAAAAACTATCAAATCTTTTGTTTTAAAACAAAAACTATCGAATCTTTTGTTTTAAAACAAAAACTATCAAATCTTTTGTTTTAAACAAAAACTATCGAACTATCACCTGGCCAATTTGAAAAACCAAAGGGGCTTATTTCGTCCTTTTGTGTAATTCGTCATGTAGTCTGACAGCTCCTTAAAATTGCTTTTCGACCCGCACAGCTTCTAATCTTAATAAATAATTAATTAATTTAATCCAGAAAATATATAAATAAATATCTAATAATATGTAGATATTTATAAATATAATTTTCTAATTAAATAAAATATTTAATTATTTATTTAAATCCTTATAGTCCAAGCTGCGGTCTGTGAGTGTCTGGAACTGGACTCCTTTTGCTTAGCAAACCATATATCAATTCCAACCGGGGTTCCATCTTTCCAAATATCTCAACCTGCATTTCTTTCGGGTTTATTATTTTCATAACTTTGGCTCAGTGGGTTCCTGTAGCTGTTTGGACGTATCCTGTTCTGACCTGTTTTCTCCTATAAATTCCTTAGAACTTTCAGGGAGAACCAAGTCTGACTGTATCAATTTCTTCTTTAGAATAGATATGTAGATCATCCTCGTATGTGTTGACGCCTCGTGCAACGGTCTGGTTCACAGACGACTAACAGTGATTCAAACCTTCACATCTTCATTTCAATACAATTGACAAGTCGCTGCATTCTTGATTGCTTCATCACTGGAATCTCGTGGTACTGACTCTAAATCATTCACATACTTCTGTCGTCTTGAAAGTCTTGTTTCTTTTGCTGTCACTGAGGCTTGAACATTTTCATGAACTTCTTTCCGTGACCTGTTTACGGACTTCAAGAATACATAACGTATTTTGATTTTTTGAGTTTACCTTATCTTCATTGATCCTGGATTCCTGTGCTTCTGTTAATATTATTGTCTGTCTTGTCCTTGGTTGAGTTGTAGTTATCTCTTTTACATCTTATGTTACATTATGCTTTACAATCTCCCCCTATTTGATTGGATAGAGTTCGATAAGCAAATACTTCGAGGATAACTCAACTAACTAAGGAAACATGAAACTACTTAAAGTAAGACAGCGTAATAATATTAATGCATTCTGGATCAGATATATATACTTTCCAGATTTCATAAATCAAAGAAACAATAAACCTTTTCACATTGAAGTTGCTCCTTCTGTCTGAGCTGATAGTTCTGTTGTTCTTTGCTTCTGTTTTTCAGTCCATTCCAATCTCACCTTCTTCGCTCATTGGATCGGAGTTAGCAGCGTGATAATCAATCACTGATAGATAGTGCAGTGGTTCTCCAGGTTTAAGGATTGCTCCTAGGATGTGTCTTCCAATATATCCAACCTCTTGACCCACTCCAGCCCACAGCCATGCAATGTTAACATCTTTCTTGTTTAGCTTTGGCATGTTTGGTAGTCTGGGAAGCACTTCCAATCATTTCTCCACTCTCTTCCTATAGTAGGGAACATTCTCCATAAGATATTTTCTTAGAGTGTCGGCTGCTTTTGTCCTTCTCCGTTGATGTGAATCTAGTGGATCTAAGATACTTCTCAACTGATATTAGATATTCGTTTGGGTAATCTCTCAGTTTATCCTCCGTCATGTAGCAGATTCTGAACAAGTCATTCGTCATGAATCTAACCATAGGAGGGTTTTCAGTAATCTCTGGACTGACCTTCATCAAGATTTCCTTAACATGCTCACGGAGCAGTTCATTTAGCTTTGTAGTTCTTTGGATCTTGATGAGAATCACCTTCAGTGGTGTCTTTCTCTCTTAGTGATAGAGAATTTGCTTCTTCTTCCATATCATCATCCAAGATAGGATGTTCTATATGGCTCATGCTCCTCCTGAATCGGTTGCTCTTGCATGAATTCAAATTCCTCCTCACTTTTTTTTTCTTGCACAATGTCTTCAATCCAATACTGTCTAACTGGAATAGCTTCATTGGTTTCCCAAACTCCCCATCCAGTTGTTTGCCAACCTTCATTAGTCACTTCATTTGTTTCCCCTTCTCCAACTTTCTCCCCCTTAGTTGAGGAATCCTCGATGAAGTTATCCTCATTCCAAAAGGTAGTAGAAGGATCATGTTGTTTTTGTGAAGGTCCGGGTTGTTGGTTCCTCAGCATATTCCAAATAGACTGTACCCCGTCACATTGATTCTCTTTGACATCAGTCCTCAATTCGACCAGTTCTTCCATAGTGGATTTCCTTGTATGTTGTGAACTGTCATCTCCTTGAGGGTGAACTGAACATGTACCTCTCGGTAATAGCAAATCATCAATATTTGAAAGGGTTAGGGTGTCACTCCTCACGTTTGGCTCTGGGTGTACACTCAACGTTTCTGTCAGTGTTTCACTCATTTTTCCTTTCCCACTCAGGCCAGGTGTAAGTGTTTTTGTTTCACTCATTCCCTTTGTGCTCAATGTACCTGCAGAAGAAAACACCGTAGCCGTCCTTAAGGAGGTCACCGGTGGTGCAATGGGGCTTCGCAAGTCCCCATCCTTGGATAAACCAAGTTGTTGATCATCCTTAGATGATATATCCTTTGTAGGATCTAGAGTTTGAATCTCTAGGGGGTTAGAAACAGGCTCTTTTAACAGCAGAGATCCTGAAACTTCCCCAATAGTCTGTGAAGACTTTACCTCAGCAGACTCCTCAATTAAAATTGATTCATTGTCACCGAGTTGCCGATCTGCACCTACGTCAGACCCTTTACCCGCAGGATCCAGATATGTTCCATCTGGGGAGGTAGACAATGACCTTTTAGATTTTGCATTTAGGTCAAAGCCTTCTCTCGACGTCTGTGAAGACCTTTGGTTCTTAGAACCTTCAACCAGTGAACCTGACCGTAATATGGTCGGAACACCAGTTGCTTCCGTCAATTCTTCCTTACTTGATTGAGCTATTGGTTCAGATATAGCTTTCGTTAGCGTAGTCCAATCAGCATCAGAAAAATCAATAAAGGGCGCTTTGGATGATCAGAGAAATGAAGTATCAACAGTTGCCTCGGTTTCTGTTCTTCTCCTTTTAGAGGTAGGCAGAGCTGTTGTTGAAAGGGTGTAACTCCTTATGTGGTGCTGCTTTGGCACTATCTCCCTCTACACTCAGGGATGTCTGTATACTGGGTATAGTAGGAGAAGGAGCTTCGTTTGTGATTTCATTTGGCTCGTCCAAAGGATCTTCGACCGTGGTTAGAGATTGTGGGTTTGCAATCTCATGGTCTGGATGGCCACTGAGGGCTCTGGATCAACATCCATTGGTTCAGGACCAATTTCAGGTTCAGGTTGAGGAAATTACCTTCAATTACCTGTTCCCCTGGGGGTAGAAGTGGTAGGGGCACCGTTCTTAGATATTCAAGTTTGAACAGTGGGCACCCCTGGAAGATGATTCTTTCTTATCAGAGCGGTTATTGCATTGCTCTTTATCTTCATGCACTTCATGGCCTCCTCTTCGGCGAATGTCTCACGCTCATCATCTGTTAAGATATCATTGAGAATTAGCTGTAGGAACCTAGGATAGAAACAAAGCACATCATCTATGCATGTTCTTTCATCCAGTGGTCCCATGTCAGGTAATGCTTAAGGAACTCTCCCACAAAGAAGTTAGGTTATTGACTTCTTATGAGAGTGAAGAAAGCATGTATCTCCTCAGTTTTGGAATCTGGAACATGCTGTTAAAGTCATGTTCCGTCACCCTTATTGTTTTGCCCCCTAGCACAACAAAGCTGAAGGATCTTACGTTATTCTCACTTGTATCCGTGGCGGTTGTGTACAACGCAGTCAATTGATCAAAGCAAAGGACTACGGGAGTACTCAAGGCGTATGCCACTGACGAACGTGTGTTCAGAAACTCTGCCCATGCACGAAACTGTAAATTCGTAATGGCTTGCAAGTTTTGAAACGAGACATGATTAGTCTTGGTTACTTTTAAACCAAAACTAACACCAACTAAATTTAATTAATTATTACTAATTAATCAAACTTGACACAAAATACCCTTAAAACAAAATTACCCCTTTTTCTTAATAAACACAACTTCGAATCACTATTATCAAGAACCCTACTTTTGGTAACACAAATAATCAGAATTATCTGAAGAAATCAATTGAAAACAATTAACTTCTAAAGAACAATAGTGAAAATAGTTTTCTTAAAAACAAGTTCTTGAGGCAGTGATGTTCTTGGTTATATGTATTCTAGTAAGTATAAACAAAAGCCCTTAGATCTGATAATAAAAAAAACCGTAAGGGGTTGTTAAATACTTATTGAATTGACAGGGGCAATATTGTCTTTACAGTGTTCGATGTTTTTTAATAGTATGTTCGATGGTTTTCAGTTGGGGGTAAAACTGTCAACTTTACTTCGATAAATTTTGAAAAATAACGAAGAGTTTGAAAATCAGAATTTAAAAAGTTTTTCTGAAAAACTATCGAACTTGTTACCTTTTAAAGCTTGAAAAACTATCGAGGGATCCTTTGTGGAAAAACTATCGAGAATTAAAATAAAGGAAAAATTAATTCTCTCAGATAGATTTTCATTTTAATTCAAAAACCATCGAGAATTTAGATAAAGAATAATGAAATTCAATTCGATGCTTTTTCAAATTTTCCTCAAAAAGTATCGAGAAATGTTTTCAACAGTTTTTCTTTTTCCTTTTCAAAAACTATCGAAAATTTATTTCGATAGATTTATCTATGTACTTGAAAAACTATCGAATTTCCTAAATTCGATATTTTTTGCTTCTGTCTTCATTTTAAAACCTGTTCTTGTTTTAAAATTTAGACTGTTTTATTTCCTGTCAAGTTTTAATTCTAATAAATCTTTTCAAATTTACCAAAATCAATTGTCAACAGAAAATTCACAATTTTCTCAGAATAAAATCGACTAAATATCATTGAATGATATTACCCAATTAAAATCCAATAAATTATGCTGCATATTTATTTTATGTATTTTAAATTATGGAGCAAATAAGATATTGAACTGCTTCAATTTCCATAATTCAAATTTCATTAAATAAATAATAATAAATTAATACTAAATATCTATGAGATAGATATTAGCACTAAATTATTAATGTGAGGACTGGATGTTAAATAAATTCACAAGTCCTTAAAATATGAACAATTTTATACTTGTGAACTTATTCAAGAGTTTCTTGCAGATGAGATTTTCAAATAAGGTGCGTGTCTG
This sequence comes from Heracleum sosnowskyi, assembly GCA_030848705.1. NCBI lineage: Eukaryota > Viridiplantae > Streptophyta > Magnoliopsida > Apiales > Apiaceae > Heracleum > Heracleum sosnowskyi. Next base: position 25,061,231 of record CM061237.1, read on the forward strand.
CAAGTTACTCTATGAATTGAAGACATTCTCTCGAAAGAAATGATACATGTTGTCAAGGTGCATTGTCGTGGATTGTTCCACAGAGTTGTTAGAGATAAAGTTATTTCCTGAAATAATAACAAGAAATCAATCTTCCTCCACGAAGTTGACAGCTTCTAGAGATGCTCCTCCTGTCATTCAGAGATGCTTCTCCTGTCTTTCTTACAACCTGCGTATTTTATATCTAAATAGCTAAACATGTTAACAAGTATCTTTAGGGTACCTTATACTGAGATTTGGTATTCCCTTAAGATATCTCAAAATCATGTTGATAACTATAAGACTAGATTTTTGAAATCCACTTGGAACCTTGCACATTGGCAACTTGAGAATAAAATATGTGTTGTCAATTTGCAGCTAATAACTTAATGAGACGCATACCTCTCTAGCTTGTCATTTCTGTCTTTTACCTGATTTGTCCTGATCAAGCTTTAGTGGCTGCTATTGGTAGGGAGTCTTGGCATGTCTAGAATCTTCTCAATTGTGCACATTCAAAAGATTCTTGACTTACTTTTATTGCCATCACTCTTTTGGCTTACTTGTGCTCCTAAAAGAATTAATCTTCTGGCTTGCTCAAAGTAAATCCAAAAAGAATTGCAACTTTTCCAACATACTCATCTTGTACATTCTCTGCAATGACTTGGCAAATTTCTTGCACAAGTTTTCGTTAGTAGACCAACATATAATATAATCATGATATCACTGCACATATATGACATTATGTTTGTGCCTTATGACAACTCTAATAAATTCATATTCTGTAAAAGTTCAGTTGGAGTGTCATACCATGTCTTTGACGATTGCTTGAGTATTGATACCGGTTCATACCAATCTGTAGTGATCTTGTGAAGAGAAGTTATACAACGTCCAATTGATCTGCAACAACAAATGCCAGGAGCTGCTGTACATTGACTTCTTCTACTATCTCACCAATTAGGAGTGCACTTGATCATATTCACCATATAGATATTAAAGTTTGAATATGCAGCAGGTGCCAGATATATCCTGATATCCTCAAGTCTCGTCACTGGTGCTTCTTGTTAGATACTGCTTCCTAATAGTAACCTAGCATCCAGTTTGGCCTTGTCCCTCATAACAATGCCAATTTCATCCAGTATTCTGGATACCCATCTTGTTCCAATAACAGATTTTCCCTTAGGCCTGGGTACCAGCTTCCAAACTTTCTGCCTTTCAGATTGATTGAGTTCATTTTGCTTTGCAATCACCCAATCTGGATCCATCAGAGCTTCTTTACCTTTCTTTGTTTCTTCTTCAGAAAGAAAACCAAGAAAATAATCATTCATACTCTATAGCTCCAGTCTTCACTCCACTACTAGGATCACTAAGAACTAGACATCAGGAATGATATTGAATCTAAACCCTTTGTCTTGACAGATACGTTCTTGAAGTGTCCTCTAGATATTCATTGTGGTGTTGATCTGACTAATTGATCCTTCTTTTGCTCCCCCTAAGCTGTTGCTGGGATTTCCTGAGAATCCTCATCTTTGCTGAGTGGCTCTGTTGAAGTATTGAGTTGTGTAGTTAAACTACCATTACCACTGCTTGGATTTGAATCATCATTACTATTAATTTCACACATAACAGCTGAGAGCTTGGAGTTGTTGAACATCATATTCAGACTTTCAATCACCTCTTGTTGATTAATCAAATTTACCTCGTAGGCTTATTCCACTGATTAGCCGAGGAACATATCCTAAAGAGCCTTAGCTGCCAATCTTGCCAAGATGCTTACTTGTAAAACATTTTCCTCCAAACCCCTGAAAGAAATTCAGTGTTTGCTTCTATTGGCCATCAGGGAAATGTGATTAACCTCATCTGTGATGTCCTGTCCTTCAGATTGAACAAACAACACCAGTTTGTATTAAGAGTAGTCATCAACCATCACTGAAGTATATCTTTACTTTGTTGTAGATAAGACATTAACTAGTCCGTAGAGTTCCATACGTATCATCTGAAGCGGCTCAGTAATGCTTATCACATTATAGCTTTTCTGTGATGTTTCTTTGACTTCCCTTAATGACATGCCTCATATATTTCATCTAGCTTGAATCCCAGATGAGGCAGTCCTCTCACCAATACCATCTTTAGAAAAGAGTTCCTTGTATTGTCATGCAAGGGTGAGAGCTTCTCAACCTTCCTGCTTGAGATAAAACACTGCTCCTTCATTGAATAAAAAGATTTGTGCTTTGAATCTTCAGCAAGAGAGTTGCTTCTAATTGTTATCCTTGACTCCAATTATTAGTTGTTATCAATGATACCAATTATTGTAAACATGATGACATTCCATTTCAAACGTAGCCATGTCCCGTGATGAAAACCTTTGCTGTCATCTCCAAAGATTATTAACGGAACAGCTTTCTCAATCACATTTGATGGCAAGTTCTTTCTTCGATCATATGTCTTCAGTAGTAAAGACCAAGAAAGCATATAAATCGATTAACCTGATTTGCCTGCACTCACAAATGGATTGACAGTTCTTGGTACCCAACTTATTTGCTTGGGTCCAGATGGATTAGAGATTTTGCTTTTAAAAGTGGTAACAACAGCTTCAACCTATACATGCTTATTCTTATCTCTGACTGACCTTGCAGTCGTTGCTCTAATGTAATTCTTAAACATGCTTTTTCTATGATTAATGCAAGTTCTAAGATATGCATTCATAATATTTAAATAAGCAAACATGTTAATAAGAATAAATGGCATACATTGAGCATTTTGACATTGTAGATAAGAGATGTGCAAATTAGGCATGTTCTGCATTTTAGAAAATTCAGTACTTTCTACTTTAACCAATATACACAAGTGTAACAGGTAGCAAGTAGATTTACAGATATTCAATAATTTTCTAAGCACACATGGAATAAAAGAATTAACAATTAAATCACTAATTCTATCTAATCCATTCTGTTGTTGTATGGCATCTAACTTTCTCTATTACCTAAGTCAGTTTTAGATACAGCTTGGTGTTCTACAAATTCTACTGACTCTAAGGTAATTCCTCCATCCTTCAAACTGATTATCCCTTAACAAACAATTTAGAATAAATGAGCAAATCTTGTTCTACTAGGGATACTGAAACTTAGCTTTACTAAGGTCTTATGTGCCAGAAACTTAACCCCTAAAACTAAGAGTTGTTTCTTAAGAAAGCTTCTATCTCACTTGCAAATCTTATTCTTCAAATATTCATACACACATATATAAGATCTCATATGTACATGCTTTGAATATTGAGAATTAAATACTGCATTGGTTCAAGGAAAAGATACCTGAGATATGTGAGGTGAATCATCTTCAGAGATTGCTATGAAAGCAAGATATCCATGATCTTCTCGTCATCTGATCCATCCCAACTCTTTCCTTAAGCAACATAAGTTTTGTGCTGATGCTTCTTCAACAAAGCATTCCACTTCTGTTTCAGCTATTAACTGAGTCCCTATTCTTCTTTGTTTGTCAGGCTTCTTCATTGTGTAGCACACCCTGATAGTTTCTCGTTACATAGTTCTTATCATAGTTGAAACTATCACTCTTGTTTTTGTTACCATCTCAGTCTGTAACTACCTCTTTGAACTGAATCCTGAAGAATCTTTGCTTCGTAATAAATAAGCCTGATCCATGGATGTGGCTTTTGTACTCCTTCTGAATCTGATGTGACTAAACTTCCTTGACAAGTGAAACACTGATCTTTAGTCTAGTCTCTCGAGGTTTTCTACCTGAGCTTCTTCTGATTCAGCTACTAGTAATTCTTCTATTCTGTTCTGAGGTTCCAACAATAATAAACGTTACTGAGATATTTGTTTGTCCGTTCAATTCTCTAACACCCGGAGGAATCTTCTTCTACAAGCCCTTGAACACCCTCAATTTAATACTTAAGAAAAATTTAAATATTCAGAATTTTTAATTTTCCTTAAAAATAAATTAATCAAAAATAAATATTTACAAAACATTTAATTTTCAAGAATTTCGAATTCTTAAAAATTAAATCATGTAAATTAATATTTAAGAAAAATTAGAATTTAAGAAATTTTTTAACAAAAATTCGAAATAAATAAATAACTCAGAAATATATTAATTCGGGGTGTTTTTGTAAAGCTGGCCATTTTTGTTAAGAGCATTAAAAAAACCACTTCGATAGTTTAAGAAAAAAAACTATCGAAGTCACCTCAGACTTAAAATTGGCCACCTAAATTGTAAGGGGTCTCTTTAGCACACTACAAATTGCTCTGTGCCGCACCTCTAAAATAAATTCATAACATAAATTAAATTTACTTAAGTTTAAAATATAAATTTATTTAACTTGAATTTATAAAATAAATTTATTTAAATTAAGTTAATCAAATAAACTTATTCAAGTTTAAATAATGAACTTATTTAAATTAAATTTATAAGATAAATTCATTTTAACTTAAATTTATAAAATAAACTTATTAAAATATAAATTCATAAAATAAATTTATTTAGAAGTTGGCCTCCTCAGAATTCTTGTCTGACTGGTCTGAAATACCCGGATCTAATCTGTATGTCGATTAACAAGCTCTGATACCAATTGTTAGGTCCCGAAGTATCGTAGAAGGGGGGGGGGGGTTGAATACGATACTCACAAATAATTCAATTCCGTTCGCGGATGATTCATTCAGTTCTATAACGAAATCAAACACACCAAACCAAATCAAGTTTCGGGGAATATATCTTTTTATAAATATAAACCTCGAGGGGTGCTACAATTTCTAATCCATAGATTAGCTTCAATGAGTTCTAGGCTATTCATAATCAATACTTTGATCGAATTCTGAGCACTATAAATTTTCTGATCTTCTCCGGCTCAAAATCCTCTCTCCGTGATTGCTACTATGAAAATAGCCAGACTGAAGAAGACACACTCTTCTCTCTGTTAATTGTAGACTTTTCAAAACCAATCTTCCGATAGATTTTGCTTCGACCAATCAGAATGCAGCAGGTGTCCAATCTACTTTTTAGAATAATTAAAAACTATCGAATCTTTTGTTTTAAAACAAAAACTATCAAATCTTTTGTTTTAAAACAAAAACTATCGAATCTTTTGTTTTAAAACAAAAACTATCAAATCTTTTGTTTTAAAACAAAAACTATCGAATCTTTTGTTTTAAAACAAAAACTATCAAATCTTTTGTTTTAAACAAAAACTATCGAACTATCACCTGGCCAATTTGAAAAACCAAAGGGGCTTATTTCGTCCTTTTGTGTAATTCGTCATGTAGTCTGACAGCTCCTTAAAATTGCTTTTCGACCCGCACAGCTTCTAATCTTAATAAATAAATAATTAATTTAATCCAGAAAATATATAAATAAATATCTAATAATATGTAGATATTTATAAATATAATTTTCTAATTAAATAAAATATTTAATTATTTATTTAAATCCTTATAGTCCAAGCTGCGGTCTGTGAGTGTCTGGAACTGGACTCCTTTTGCTTAGCAAACCATATATCAATTCCAACCGGGGTTCCATCTTTCCAAATATCTCAACCTGCATTTCTTTCGGGTTTATTATTTTCATAACTTTGGCTCAGTGGGTTCCTGTAGCTGTTTGGACGTATCCTGTTCTGACCTGTTTTCTCCTATAAATTCCTTAGAACTTTCAGGGAGAACCAAGTCTGACTGTATCAATTTCTTCTTTAGAATAGATATGTAGATCATCCTCGTATGTGTTGACGCCTCGTGCAACGGTCTGGTTCACAGACGACTAACAGTGATTCAAACCTTCACATCTTCATTTCAATACAATTGACAAGTCGCTGCATTCTTGATTGCTTCATCACTGGAATCTCGTGGTACTGACTCTAAATCATTCACATACTTCTGTCGTCTTGAAAGTCTTGTTTCTTTTGCTGTCACTGAGGCTTGAACATTTTCATGAACTTCTTTCCGTGACCTGTTTACGGACTTCAAGAATACATAACGTATTTTGATTTTTTGAGTTTACCTTATCTTCATTGATCCTGGATTCCTGTGCTTCTGTTAATATTATTGTCTGTCTTGTCCTTGGTTGAGTTGTAGTTATCTCTTTTACATCTTATGTTACATTATGCTTTACAAGGAGCAGGTTGGCAGATATGCTAATGTGGGTGCTACAGTAAGAGACTTTAGAAATTTCAGTCGAGACTTAAAGACGTATGTGGGGGAACGTGATGCACAAATGATAATTAACAAAATTTAAAGCAAAACATGCGAGTTGTGAGTCCTTTTATTATGCGTATGATGTTGATTCTGAAGACCATTTGACCAAATTATTTTGGGCGGACGCAGTTGCTAGGAGGAATTATGAACTGTGTGGTGATATTGTTTCTTTCGATGCGACATTCGATACCAATATGTATGTGATATTCAATACTTTTTTCATGCTAACATGTTTTAATTTTTGGTGATTTGTAGTAATTAATTTTGGTGATTTGTGTATATTGGCTCCAATAACAGGTATATTGACAAAGAAAGCTCATATGGAAGTAATGATGGGGCCACAACCAACAGAAGACATTACTATTCATGCACCAAATCAATGTAAAAACAAGGGTTCTGGTTTGAAGAGGTTTGTCAGTCAAAGAAAGAATGCAATAAAAGAAGGAAACAAAAGACCTAAGAAGTGCAAGTTTTGTCAGTCAAGTGTGCATGATGCCAGAACTTCTCCACAAAAAAATAACTCTAGTGCAACGGATGCTGAGAAAAACAAGTCTAGTACAGTGGATACTGAGAAAAACAAGTCCAGTACAGTGGATGTTACCGGGGAAGCTGAGGTTGATTCAGGACATGAAGATTGAGTAATAAAAATAAATGATTTGTTTTGTATTTTTGTATATAGAACCTTCTTTATAGTATAAGAAGTGTATTTTTTGAATTCAATTTTTCAGTGACTTGCCTATATAAGAAAAAAGTGATTTTTTAGGTGATTTGTGTTTTAGAAAGGTGATTTGTGTATTTTTCTCTGACTTAAAAAATTGTAATTAGTCTTTTTAAAAAAATGTAGAATAAATATAGAAGTGCACAATAAAGTTTAGCTTGAACATTAACGCAAAATATAGAATAAACTTGTTTGAAATTAGGGTAATTACCACTGCCAATGGTAATGTTTGAACATAATTTCAACAAGATAAAATGTAACCAAATTTTAACAATAAGATATGCAACAAATGGTATCTTTTCCAATCGATGACAGTTCAATCATTCAGTTCCTTTCTTTGTTTCAGCAACATTAGCATCATCTACAGCAACATCAGCATCATCTACAGCAACATCATCTGCATCGTCATCTGGAAACAACAATGTTCCTTTCTTAACATTTCTTTCTTTCGTCTTCTTTTTACTTGATTCTACGATTGCTTTTAGCAGTCCTTTTCATACTAGTTTGTTGTATAAGAAATTCGACTCTCTAATGAATAAGTTCCTTTTCTCATTTACATGTGAGGTCAACCTGGCATCTGCATACTTTATTCTCAACCTAACCAACTGTTCTTTTTCCCCTGGTTGTCCTTTTTCTTTGAATTGAGTATCCTAGTTCTTTGTATCCCTTTTGTAGGTCTCCATGTGCCTCATCAGAAATACACCATAATCTGTGTTGTTTTGTAATGTTTGCCAAGGCATTGTCAAGTAAATAGTCTTCATTCGAATGATAGAGCTCGCGAACCATGACTGCTCTTTCTCATTTAGGTACTTTGTAAAGTGCTTTTTCTAAATTTATCATTTTCAAAATGTCACATTCCTTAAAAAAAAATCAAAGGCATACAATATAGTAAATATCATTGAGTTGGTGATTTGTGCAAGCTTACCAATCGACGAAGTTTTGCAGTATATACATTATTAGCAGCCTTGGCATGTCTAATGTTATCAATCACCTCCCATGTTCTTGCCTATACGTTCAAGCAAACGAGGTAGAAATGCTCATATGCTAATATGGGAAAGAATATCTGCAAACATTAATTGTTAGTACTAGGTGATTATAGTTATTCTAGAATAAGACAGGCTGCTAATTATAGACCAGGTCATAATCCTTGAATTTTGTATTTGGGTGTTTCTGAAGGAAGTGATTCATCTCTGTGACATATATTGTTCATCTTCCGATCTTGTCTCGTCCAAAGGTACAATCTGTGTACATTTTTAGGATAATAAAGTTAGTACACTATCTAAACTATCTTGAGCTATAGCATAGTTTTATATTGCCTTACTGATAAGCCAATGTTCAAGAACAAACGCACTGGTGATTCTGCTGCTTTATATGTCTCTTTCTCATTCATTAGAGCAACCCATTTATCTATCACAGAGTAATATAACTGGCTTCTTGGTCTCAGGGCTGCTATGTGCTTTCGTATGCAGAATAAATCTCCTGCCTCAAATACATGTTCTCTCTCAGTGTTTTAAGGAAAACAATTAGTAAAACACAAAAAAAAAGGTTGTTTTGTGGTGATTTGTAGTATGGCAATTTTTACAAATTATAGCTAGTGCAGAATACTTACATTTTATCTTGTCCCTCTTGTATTATCCATCTCCATACAACATATTCTTGTGTTTTGTATTTTCATTCAAATCTATTACCCTACGAACATAAGGTGACCGATAAGCAGCAGCAAGTCTCACTTTCCTCTTACCCCTTATTTCTTGTTCAAGAGGTTCTGGTGTGCCCATTTTATCATCATGAGCGGGTGATGGTGTGCCCATTTTATCATCATCAGCTTGTGCCTTTGGCTGTGATTCTCCATGTTCCTTGTTGATGTCCTTGCATATATCCATTACTGGATCATTTATACCTAGTGAAAATGTATGTATCCACAAGTTGTCCATGTAGTCATTCATATCTATATCCCCTGCGAAGAGTATAAATACTCAATCAACTCCACGTGATCAAGTACATATGGATCAATTTCACCAACTTCTTTCTCAACATCTGGTTGCATCTCAACATCTGTTTCTATCTCAACATTTGCTTTATTATATTGATCTTCCATTCCATCTTCAGAGTTGTTAATACTTTCACTTTCTGAATAAGAGATACAGTCAACTTTCTCTTTTGTCGAGCTTTGCATCATTTTTTGTATCCCTGCAGTCACTTTCCACTCGATATCAGAACATTCATTTGGATGCATAACCTTTGCTTCGTCCAATTCAATTTTATATGTCTCAAGTGCATCCAATAACATTACAACCTTCACACTTAATCTTTCAAACCAGCCCTGTCAAAAAGGATTAATACTTTGGTTATATTCCTAAAACAACCTAGTGCAGTTATATGTATCTCATTGTGCAGTTTTTTTTAAAAAAAATGATGTATTATTATACCTCTTTTGTTGGTTTAGGTTTTGGAGGTTGCTCTTCTCGTCCAGCTTCATTCTTGTCCATGTCCTATTTGACAAGAAAAAAATTAGATAAATGGGACTGAAATTAGATAAAGAATGCCTTATAAACCAAAAAAAGTACATTTTTCTAATTTACCTCTTGTGTTGGTTCAAATTGTGGTCTAGGTTGTGAGCACTGTATTGTCGAATTCGTTTGTTGTTCAGCATAAACAAAATCATCATTTTGTACATTTTCCTATTTAGAGAAGATATTGCCATCATTTAGTGATTTGTACTCTAATCACTAAAACAATTATAGCGATTTGTACATGTTTTAGTGCTTTATGAAAATAATACAGTGGTTTGTGTAATTATTACTAGGTTTTAGTAAAGGTATCATACCTCCTCCACGTATCCGCTGACATTATCTTTTTGGATTGCATTCTAACCTTTTTCCCATCTAGCTTGAATTAGTTTGCCACTTCCAAAACAATCAGATTTTAGTTCTTCTACTTGTCTTGTTTTAAGGAGCTGCGTTGTCCATCCTTTAAAAGCTGGGAACTGTCGTTTTATCTGTTGTTCCCCTTTGAGCACACGATCAACATAGAATATCTGAAAAGTTATTAAAATTTAGAAACATTTTAATATCAAGGACCAATTTTTATATGTGTGCAGTATAAATGTAAACAATGCTTATAGTGAGGAAAACTATTGGCCCAGGATAAAACAGATTTCATTGAACCCCAACTATTTTTTGTCTTCACCAGGCATGAAATCAAGTACTCTCCCAGTTATATGCAACACAATTGTCTAGGCTGATGTCATAATCTAGCACATCCCTAATCAAGTGAGATGTTGTGTTTCGTTCGATCAACCCATTTGACATTATCATCAAAAAATTTAGCTTGAACATCTCATTGTCTTCAATCATGTCTTTCATTATATCAATCACCGCTGACGGTAAGATATTGTACTATGGTTTTTGAGGGAACTGTGATGTCCATAAATTCTTCTTTGCTGTAGTGTCTGCGAACTTTAAAGTTTGTTGTCCAGCAGGTAGTCCTAACACATCATACATATTTCGTTCTGTTATTTGTATTGAACTATTGGGAAGCTTCAAGGTTCGGCTCGATGAATCAAATGAGTTGAATACATGATAAACTAGTTGTAAAACATAATGTAACATAATATGTAACAAAGATAACTACAACTCAACAAAGGAACAAGATAGACTATAATATTAACTGAAGCACAGGAATCCAAAAGAACAGAAGAAAAGGTAAACTCAAAAAATCAAAAAATGTTATGTATTCTTGAAGTCCGTAAACAGTTCACGGAAAGAAGTTCATTAATATGTTCAAGCCTCGGTGAAAAATAAAGAAATAAGACTTTCAAGACTATAGAAGTATTTGAATGATAAAGACTTAGTACCAGAGGATTTAAGTGATTTTATATTGAAGCAACCAGAATGACAAATGACTTATCAATTGTATTGTATTGTATTGAAGACGAAGAGGTTTTGATCAAGTGTTAGTCATCTGTGAACCAGACCAGTTGCACCAGTTGTCAGCACTAAGAAGATCAACATGTTTATCGTCTTGGAAGAAATTGATTTAAGTCAGACCTGAAACATCCTGGAAGTTAAAAGAAATTGATAAGGTATGTTTAGGATAAATTGAAGTGCAATATGCTTGCTGCAGAAAGATAGAATCTTCAAGTATCAAATTGCAAATAAGGACATTCGATGGTTTTCATTTTGAAAAACTATCGAAAGAAGAAAGGAAGGTTTGATAAAAACTATCGAGGAAGGAAAAACCAATTCGACAGTTTCTTGTTTAGAAACCATCGAAGTGGACAAAATTTTTTTGTTTGATAGTTTTATTTATAAAACTATCGAACTAAGTTTCAAAGAAACAAACCATTCTTTTCGATAGATTTTATTTAAATCTATCGAATGAAAAAGAAAAGTTTGTCTTCGATAGATTTTAAAATGGAGCAGGTGAATGCTTTCAAGTTTTGTCAGAAGGTTGGTGAAGGAAATGGACGGCCATGATTGAATCTAGGCCTTCGATGGTTTTCCTAAAGCCTACAATTGAGAAGTGAAGACACTGTCTTCATTAGTAAGTTTTGCAGAAGATCATTTACGCGGAAGAATTTAAAAGCTTGAGAAATTCTACAGAAGAAATTAATAGTGCCTTAAATTCTATCTTTTGTATTGATTACTGTAACCTGAACTCATTGAAGTTAATCCTATGGATTAGAATTGTAGCACCCTTCGTGGTTTATATTTATAAAACGATATATTCCCCGGCTCGTGTTTTGATTTGGTAAATTTGATTTCGGACAAGAACACAAATAATTATCCGCAAACGAAATCGAATAATTTGTGAGTATCGTATTCAACCCCCCCCCCCCCCCCCCTCTACGATACTTTGGACCTAACACTAGTCTATGTGGTATCTTTCCCATTGAATTATCTAGCAGATGTCCAAATCCAGTTTTTCTCACCCACACCTTTTGTTGCTCAGAAAGTCTAGATATCATTTCCGTCAAGTTTGACGGTGAGTTTCTTATCTTGAAGACATTGCATATATTTCCCTTCTTTTTCTTGGATTTTCCTTTTGGTTCATCTTCATCAATTACTTATCAACAATATATAAAATATTAAAAAACAAAACTTAAAGGTGATTTGTGTGTAAAATTAAAGGAGTTCTGTGTGAATGATAATTAAAGGTTTGAGAGGAATATTTACCTCTTCAGGCATCTTCCATTTCCCCTTCATTTTTTCATTTTCCATGGCTTCTGGTGGTTCATCTTCATCAGTTGTCTATCAAAAGTTAAAAAACAACATAAATAATACAATATTATAGTCAAAAGTTTTAGATAAGAACATGTAATCATAATAACAATTACCTCGTCAACAAGTCTGAGCTTCACCTTTTTACTTTTATCACGTACTTTCTTTCTCGCCTCTTGTTGTTCAATTTCAATCTGTACATTTTTTGGACTATCATTGCATTGTTCAAATACAATATGTAGTGCTACAAATTGGTGACTTAAAATGTACCTCAACATCAAGCTTCCGTTTTCCTGCACTTCTTCTCTTGACAACTTTTTCTTGCACCTTTTTTGCCTTAATTCCTCTAATTTTGAACTTCTTCTTTGCTTTGTAATGATTGAAATGCTTTCTGGGGTCAGTTCTGGAACATCTTCTGTCATTTTTCTCCCAAACTCTTTTCGCACCCCACTTTTTGTTTTAAGTTGTGTATCATATGTGTGTGAATCTTTTCTTTTCCATATTACTGGTTGCACAAAATCATCATCACTATCACTCTGATGTCTACAATCTAAAAAAATAATACACCGCGTTATAGGATATAACAATATTTGCGCAATGTTTCTGAAAATCAAATCATTATTTGTACGTTACCTATTTGAACATTCATAGGAGTTCCACTATCATCAAGATTTTGTACTTTCAGTTGTTTTAATCTCTTTTTTTGCCTTGTACCAGAATCTGCATCACATTTACTTCACATTTACTTTGTGTATGAATCACATGTTAGTTTTATAAAATCACTTATTAACAATACTAATTGACTAATCATCACAAATCACTTTATATTATCACAGATCACTTTTATTCTTATCACAAATCACTTTATATTATCACAAATCACTATTTTTGAGACTAATTTACACTTATTTGAAAGCACTAATTTGAATCAAAAGTCACTAAATTAGATTTCTAATATGAAAAGGACCAAGTACACACAATAGTTATCATGCTAGCAGAGCAATTGATTTTACATTATGTCTGTTTCTTTAAATAGGATATTACTTGAAACATTGAATATAACACTGAATATTGCTCTTTACCTGTCAGATTGTTGATGTCAGATCTACTATCATCAAGATTTTGTGGATGGTTGTACGATGTTTTAGGAAACTTCTGTTGTTTCAATCGCTTGCTTTGTCTTGTACTAGAATCTGCAAATAAAAAATCTGTATTATCACCAAGTATCAAATCAATTATTTCAAAATATGACAAATCCTAAATCACTAATTTTCCGAATCAATTTACATAATCACAAGTCACTACTATGAATCATACAATAGTTATCTAAAAATCAATACTATTATATAATAGACGAAACATTAAAAGTTTGGTCGGTCGGTATGGTACATTGTGATTTTACTTAATTGCCCTTTCTTAAATTCGTATTTTTACTTAATTAACCTTACTTATTTATAGAAATATATTATTAAATAATAATATTACCTATTTATAACCAATTATCTTTTTCACCTAAAATACATTATTTTTTTTATTTTTTCTAACAAATTTCCCTACTTTTTCAAATTTATCACGGGCAATTACATTTTTTAACTAAAACATGTTAGTTTTTTAATTTTTCCTTACTAAAACTCCTCATTTTCCAAAAATATCACGGACAAACCTTTAGTTATTTATTTTTAAACCTAATATTATAATTATTTTTAAAAGTTTACCTATTTTAACATGTTTACTTATTTTTTTTAACAAATGAAATTACTAAAAATAATCAAATATAAATAATCAAATACATATTTATAACCAATTACCTTTTCAGCTAAAACACATTATATATTTTTTCTACAAAGTGCCTCATTTTCTAAATATATCACGGGAAATTGTCTTTTTCAATTTACTTTTTCTATTTTTCTCACTAAAATTCATTCTTTTTTTTAAAATGTCACGGACAAACCTTTTACTTATTTATTTTAAAACGTATTTAAATAATTTAAATTGTTAAATTTTAAAACCTAATTTTCCAAAAATATCACGGGCATTTACCTTTTTAAACTAAATATATGTTATATTTTTTATTTTTTCATACTAAAACCCCCCTTTTCCAAAAATATAACGAGCAAAGTCTTACCTATTTATTTTAAAATCTGTTTTAATGTTTTTAATTAATTAAAAGTGTTTAGCTATTTTAACATGCCTACTTATTATTTTTTTTTAACAAATACAATTAAAAAAATAATAATAAAATAACAATTAACAATCCGTGCATCGCACGGGTTTTAAACTAGTAAGAAATAAAAGTGTTACTAACATAATTCAGCCTAACACGATTATGATGTCCATCACTTTTGATTACATCTATTTACTCTCTTTATTATCACCAAGTACCAAATCAATTATTTCAACCATGACAAATCATAAATCACTAATTTCTGAATCAATTTACAAAATTCCAAGTCACTACTATGATGGTGAATCGTAAAGAAGGTAGTTAGGAATGAGCAACTTTTTTTAATTTCAAATTAAATTGAATGTTTGTCCACAAACTGACTGAGGCGCGCCCATTTAGTTATTGGGCCTAATTTTATGGCCCAATATGCAGTTCTCATAATAACAGGGTCTCACTAGAATAGCTATATATATATATATATATATATATATATATATATATATATACTAGCTTAAAACTCGTGCGATGCACGGATTGTTAATTGTTATTTTATTATTATATTTTTAATATTTTATTAATTATATTTGTTAAAAGAATAAGTAGGCATGTTAAAATAGCTAAATACTTTTAATTAATTAAAAACATTAAAACAGATTTTAAAATAAATAAGTAAGTGTTTGCCTGTTATATTTTTGAAAAATTAGGGGTTTTAGTAAGAAAAAATAAAAAAATATAACATATATTTAGTTTAAAAAGGTAAATGCCCGTGATATTTTTGGAAAATGATGTTTTAAAATTTAATAATTAAAAGTATTTAAATTCGTTTTAAAATAAATAAGTAAAGGGTTTCCTATGATTTTTTTGTGAAAAAAATGAATTTTAGTGAGAAAAATAGAAAAAATAAATTGAGAAAGACAATTTCTCGTGATATATTTAGAAAAGAAGGAATTTGTTAGAAAAAATCTATAATGTGTTTTAGAGTAATTGGTTATAAATAGGTATTTGATTATTTATATTTTAATATTCTTAGTTATTGCATTTGTTAAGAAAAATAAGTAGACATGTTAAAATAGGTAAACTTTTAAAAAATAATTATAATATTATAGGATTAAAAATAAATAACTAAAGGTTTGTCTGTGATATTTTTGGAAAATGAGGGGTTTTAGTAAGGAAAAATAGAAAAACTAACATGTTTTAGTAAAAAAAGGTAATTGTCATGTTTGAAAAAGTAGGGGAATTTGTTGGAAAAAATAATGTATTTTAGGAAAAAAAAGTAATTGATTATAAATAGATAATATTATTATTTAATAATATATTTCTGTAAATAAGTAAGGTTAATTAAGTAAAAACACGAAATACAGTTAAGGGCAATTAAGTAAAATCACAACGTACCATACCGACCAGCCAAACTTTTAATGTTTCGTCTATTATATAATACTAGCCTATAACCCGTGCAAGGCACGGGCCTTAAAAATAATAAACTAAAAAATTCAATGTGAACGGAAAATATTAAAATAAAAGTAAAAATTAATATGATAAATTATAAAATGAGAAACTTAAATATTCATTGGAACATAAAAAAATATAAAAAAAAATACAAATGAGGCCGAGGAAGATAAATGAGGTATTATTAATATTATTTTATAATAAAATAATATTAATAATAAGGACAGATAGAAAATCTAACATGTTTTAATTAAAAAAAGTAAATGACCGTGATATTTTTAGAAGTGTTTTAATTATATTAATTTTATTTATTAAAAAAATATGTTGACATGTTAAAATAAGTAAGTTTTTTTAATAAGGACAAATAGAAAAGTTAACATGTTTTAATTAAAAAAAAAGTAATTGCACGTAATATTTTTAGATGTGTTTTAATTATATTAATTTTATGTGTTAAAAAAATACGTTCACTTGTTAAAATAAGTATGTTTTTTTAAATAATTAAAAGTATTAAAATAGGTTTTAAAATATATAAGTTGCACTTGATATTTTTGGAAAAGAGAGATTTTAATGATAACAAATATAAAAGGTAATATATTTTAATTTAAAGGTAATTGCCCGT
This sequence comes from Heracleum sosnowskyi, assembly GCA_030848705.1. Lineage (NCBI taxonomy): Eukaryota > Viridiplantae > Streptophyta > Magnoliopsida > Apiales > Apiaceae > Heracleum > Heracleum sosnowskyi. Next base: position 25,077,615 of record CM061237.1, read on the forward strand.
GGTATTTTTGGAAAAAAAGTAGATTTTGTTAGAAAAAAATGTTTTAACTATAAAAGGCAATCAGCTAGTTACTATTTTTATATTATTTTATTATTTATTAAATAAAGTATTAAAATAGGTTTTAAAATAAATAAGTAAGGATTCCACCTCATATTTTTGGAAAATAGGGATTTTAGTGATGATGTGTTTTAATTATATTAATTGTATTTGTTAAAAAAAATACGTTCACTTGTTAAAATGGGTAAGTTTTTTTTAAATAATTAAAAGTATTAAAATATATAAGTAAGAGTTGCACTTGATATTTTTGGAAAATAGAGATTTTAGTGATAACAAATATAAAAGGTAATATATTTTAATTTAAAGGTAATTACCCGTGATATTTTTGGAAAAGAAGTAGATTTTGTTAGAAAAACAATGTTTTAATTATAAAAGGCAATCAGCTAGTTAATATTTTCATATTATTTTCATATTTATTAAATATAGTATTAAAATAGATTTTAAAATAAATAAGTAAGGATTGCACCTCACATTTTTGGAAAATAGAGATTTTAGTGATAAAAAATAAAAAATATATTATATTTTAATTTAAAGGTAATTGTCGTGATATTTTTGGAAAAGGAGTAGATTTTGTTAGATTTGTTTTTAATTATAAAAGGCAATCAGTTAGTTACTATTTTTATATTATTTTATTATATATTAAATAGAGTATTAAAATAAGTTTTAAAATAAATAAGTAAGGATTGCACCTCATATTTTTGGAAAACATAGATTTTAGTAATAACAAATATAAAATGTAATATGTTTTAATTTAAAGATAATTGTAATGATATTTTAATTGTAAAAGTCAATCATCTAGTTACTATTTTGGTAACTTGACAATAATACAATTCCATTAAAGATTTGATTTGTAGTAACTTTCGTTATCCTAAAAAGAAATAAGTATATTTGTAGCAGTGTATCCTAAATTTAAACAAATTAGATCCCACATTTCTATTTTTTGATTAGATTTCAATATTATTTGATTTTTATGTAGTAAAATATAGTGAAATATTAATGTGGAATAAAACTTTCCCGAATTTTGATTATATTATTAATTAGAAAAAGTACCGAAAACCAAAAACCGACCGTTAACCGAAAACCAAAACTTTCAATGTTTCGGCTTTAATAATATAGTATAGATTGCCCGTCTTATTTTTAGAAAATGATTTGTTTTAGTTAAATAGATATATGAAATAGGTAATATAATTTAGCTGAAAAAGGTAATTGGTTATCAATAACTTGGTTTCCATATATGTGTCATATTTATAAGATGAGTTGTTTTAGGTAAAAAATATAAAAATAATGTATTTTAGCTGAAAAAGGTAATCAGTTATAAATATATAATAATATTACCATAGTACATATATGTTGCCCGTTTTATTTTTAGATGATGAGTTGGTTTGGTTTAAAAAATATATATAAAATAGGTAATGTAGTGAAAAAAGGTAATTGGTTATTAATAAATTGATTATAGATAGGTCCGTGAATCGGCCCAAATACCGACCGACCGACCGACCGACGACCGACCAAAACTTTTAATGTTTCGTCTTTAATAATATAGTATAGATAAGTAAGGGTTGCAGTTGATATTTTTGGAAAAGAGATATTTTAGTGATAACAAATATAAAATGTAATATATTTTAATTTAAAAGTAATTGCCCGTGATATTTTTGGAAAATAATTAGATTTTGTTAGATTTTGTTTTTTTAACTATAAAAGACAATCAGCTAGTTACTATTTTTGTATTATTTTATTATTTATTAAATAGAGTATTAAAATAAATTTTGAAATAAATAAGTAAGGATTGCACCTCATAATTTTAGAAAATAGAGATTTTAGTGATAATAAATATAAAAGATATTATGTTTTAATTTAAAGGTAATTGTCGTGATATTTTTGGAAAAGTGGTAGATTTTGTTAGAATTTTTTTTAATTATAAAAGGAAATCAGCTAGTTACTATTTTTATATTATTTTATTATTTATTAAATATAGTATTAAAGTCGTGATATTTTTGGAAAAGGAGTAGATTTTGTTAGAAAAAAATATTTTAATTATAAAAGGCAATCATCTAGTTACTATTTTTATATTATTTTATTATAGATTAAATAGAGTATTAAAATAGGTTTTAAAAGCTAATCATCTAGTTACTATTTTGGTAACTTGACAATAATACAATTCCATTAAAGATTTGATTTGTAGTAGTTTTCGTTATGAAAGAAGTATATTTGTAGCAATGTATCCTAAATTTAAACAAATTACATCTCACATTTCCATTTTTTGATTAAATTTCAATATTATTTGATTTTTATGTAGTAAAATATAGTGAAATATTAATGTAGAATAAAACTTTCCCGAATTTTGATTATATTATGAATTTATTAATTAGAAAAAGTACCGAAAACCAAAAACCGACCGTTAACCGAAAACCAAAACTTTCAATGTTTCGGCTTTAATAATATAGTATAGACTAGCTTAAAACCCGTGCCATGCATGGATTGTTATTTGTTATTTTATTATTATTTTTTAATATTTTTTTAATTGTAATTGTGCAAAAAATAAGTAGACATGTTAAAATAGCTAAACACTTTTAATTAATTAAAAACATTAAAACAGATTTTAAAATAAATAAATAAGGGTTTGTCCGTTATATTTTTGGAAATGAGGGGTTTTAGTAAGAAAAAATAAAAAATGTAACATATATTTAGTTTAAAAAGGTAAATGTTCGTGATATTTTTTGGAAAATGAAGTTTTAAAATTTAATAATTAAAAGTATTTAAATACGTTTTAAAATAAATAAGTAAAGGGTTTCCTGTGATATTTTTGGGAAAAAAAATGGATTTTAGGGAGAAAAATAGAAAAAGTAAATTGTAAAAGGCAATTTCCCGTGATATATTTAGAAAAGTAGGGACTTTGTTAGAAAAAAATATATAATTTGTTTTAGCTGAAAAAGTAATTGATTATAAATAGGTATTTGATTATTTATATTTTAATATTTTTAGTAATTGTATTTGTTAAGAAAAATAAGTAGACATGTTAAAATAGGTAAACTTTTAAAAAATAATTATAATATTAAAATAGGTTTAAAAATAAATAACTAAATGTTTGTCCGTGATATTTTTGGAAAATGAGGGGTTTTAGTAAGAAAAAATAGAAAAACTAACTTGTTTTAGTTAAAAAAAGGTAATTGCCGGGGGAATTTGTTAGAAAAAATAATGTATTTTAGGTGAAAAAGGTAATTGGTTATAAATAGGTAATATTATTATTTAATAATATATTTCTATAAATAAGTTAGGTTAATTTAGTAAAAAGATGAAGTAAGGGCAATTAAGTAAAATCATAACGTACCATACCGACCAACCAAACTTTTAATGTTTCGTCTATTATTTAAAATACAAGCCTATAACCCATGCAATGCACAGACGACTTTAATATTAATTTTGAAATTTACTTTAAATTTTTTTGAGATTTTAATACTTCTGAAAATGCTAATTTTTTAAAAAGAATTAAAAGTACTACTTTAATACTTTAAATCTAAAAAACTTTATAGATTTAATAATAGTTTAATAACTTAGTAAGCATGTCAATAAAGATAACCGTCAAAATTATCAATATATTTTGTTGTAATATATATAAATATAAATATAAATATTTTCTAAAAAAAGTCGTGTTTTTGAATTCTAAGTAAAGTATAATTAAAAGAGTTTGTAGTTAACTTAGCAAAAAAAAAAAGTTTGTAGTTATGTTATATATGTGAGAAAATCGAAAATCAAAATTTTCAGTGTTTCGGCTATTATATAATATACTAGCTTAAAACCCGTGCGATGCACGGATTGTTAATTGTTATTTTATTATTATTTTTAATTGTATTTGTTAAAAAAATAAATAGGCATGTTAAAATAGCTAAACACTTTTAATTAATTAAAAACATTAAAACAGATTTTTAAATAAATAAGTAAATGTTTGCTCGTTATATTTTTGGAAAATGGGAGGTTTTAGTATGGAAAAATAAAAAATGTAACATATATTTAGTTTAAAAAGGTAAATGTCCGTGATATTTTTGGAAAATGAGGTTTTAAATTTTAATAATTTAAATTATTTAAATACGTTTTAAAATAAATAAGTAAAGGGTTTGTCCGTGATATATTTAGAAAACGAATGGATTTTAGTGAGAAAATAGAAAAAGTAAATTGAAAAATGTAATTTCCCGTGATATATTTAGAAAATGAGGGACTTTGTTAGAAAAAATCTATAATGTGTTTTATCTGAAAAAGTAATTCGTTATAAATAGATATTTGATTATTTATATTTTAATATTTTTAGTAATTGCATTTATTAAGAAATATAAGTAAACATGTTAAAATAGGTAAACTTTTTAAAAAATAATTATAATATCAGGTTTAAAAATAAATATTTAAAGGTTTGTCTGTGATATATTTGAAAAAGTATGGGAATTTGTTAGAAAAAATAAAAAAAAATGTATTTTAGGTGAAAAATGTAATTGATTATAAATAGGTAATATTATTATTTAATAATATATTTCTATAAATAAGTAAGGTTAATTAAGTAAAAACACGAATTTAAGAAATGGCAATTAAGTAAAATCACAACGTACCATACCGACCGACCAAACTTTTAATGTTTCGTCTATTATATAATAGTATTGATTGATAGTATTAAAGTATTGATATATGTATATATGTTATATTTATGATTATATAATAAAAAGTAATTTTATCTTATGAATCACAAATTAAATCACAAATTTTGAATAGTTAACTAAATATATATTTTTGACAGAATTTAACTATTTTTTTAAATTAATCGGAGCTCAAGATAGGTTCAACCAGTCACCCGCCTACCCCCACACGAAGTAAATAAGAAGACTAACCGCTTAACAATTACTGGCAAAAACGGAAGGTAAAAAACAAAACGGTAAAAAAGTTAGGAGTAGAAGAAGAAAACGGTAAGAGTTAGTTAAGGAACAAAACAGAAAATGGAAAGAAACACGTGTGAACGGATAATGGAAAAGCCGTTAGGATTAGTGTACAGCTCCACTAATTTAAAATAAAATAAAAATATTTAAAAATATCTACAGGCTGGACTGCTCCACTGACATTACTGGTACCGTTCGTTCCCCGATTTTGCTACCATCTTTTGTCTTCTTCTTCCACCTCATCTCTTTCCATTATTCTCATTCATCTACACACATGTATGATGTATGTATTTTCTTTGTATATCCCTCTATTCCTCCTATCACTCTTCTCCACGAATCTTATCAAAATTTGTAATTCTCGCACTACTCTATATTAATACGTCTCGTTATTTAGACAAATGTACGAGTTAGTTGCATAATAAATTATAACAAATATAATACCGACATCCCGATAAATGTACGAGTTTGACAAATAACAAAGTGTTTCGTCATTATTACGCTGAACAACAAATTTTATGTAACAAAACAAATTATTTCTAATTTTACTGAAATTTAGATTAGGATAAATATGAAAAATGAAATTGCTACGTATACGTACACCTGCAATTTAAAATTATAAATAAATATTCTAGGAGTATAAAAGTAGGAGAATTTGAAAAGAAAGAAGGGGGGGGATAGAGATAGGCGAGTATATCTAAACTTTTGCAAATTGTGGCGTCCAGGCTGTCTTGAGTCAATAAAGTCCCAACCGTACGCTTCACTACTCTCCTCCCCCCTCGTTTTTATTAACTTCCAAAACGGTCGGTGTTTCCTTTTCTCATTTTCCACCATTTCTGTTAATCCCTCCTCCAATTTTACACAAAATTTCCAAATTATTCGACTCAAATTCAACTTGATTAAAAAACAAACGTAAAAAAATTAAATTTATAAAAAATTAAAGTTCTCCTATTCGAAACTTCAAAAATAATTTGAAACTCAATTCGATACAACTCGATCTTGTAAAAATAAAAATAAAAATGAATTTCTTCATAAGAAAAAAACTCGGACACGAACAACATCCAAACCACAAAATTCAAACAAAACACTTAAACACTTGATCTGGATGATAAAATACACAAGAAATATAATTCAGAACTCGATAAGAAAAAACTCGACCCGACAACGCAAACGACATCCTAAAAACAAAATTGAAAACCTCTCGAAATAAATTCGAAACCCCTCCACTCCCGAGATTTCGGCTCTCTAAAAAAACATTTAAAAAAACCCAGCTGTACACCTCACACACTCTCCTAACGACACCTGTCCATCTCCAGCTGTCTGACTGTAACTGCCCTCTTCATCTCTCTTTTACCCTTCCTTACCTGTTACCGGCTCAACCGGTCATCCCTATCTCTCCCACATCTCTCCCATATAAATCACACACACACCTCTTCTCATTCCCCACATATACTTACAACCCACAAATCTATACACACAACTTAAAACTTCAAACCCCATCATGGATCGTATAAAAGGGCCATGGAGTCCTGAAGAAGATGAGATGTTGACTAAATTAGTTGAGAAATATGGGCCGAGAAACTGGAGTTTGATTAGTAAATCAATTATGGGCCGGTCTGGAAAGTCGTGTAGATTGAGGTGGTGTAATCAGTTGTCACCTGAAGTTGAGCATCGGGCTTTTACGGCCCAAGAAGATGAGACTATTTTGAAGGCCCATGCGAAGTTTGGGAACAAGTGGGCTACGATTGCAAGGCTTTTGAATGGACGGACTGATAATGCGATTAAGAATCATTGGAATTCGACGTTGAAGAGGAAGTGTTCGTCTATGTCGGGTCAAGATTTTGTCGGGTTTGATGTCGGGTCGGGTCAGAATCAGCCGTTGAAGAGGTCGGCGAGTCTTGGGTCGGGTCAGGAGAAGGTTGTGTTTTGTAGTCGGTTTAATCCGGGGAGTCCGACCGGGTCGGATTTGAGTGATTCGGGTCACTCGGGTATTCCGCCTGTTCCGGGTTCGGTTCAGGTTTTTCGACCCGTGGCCCGACCCGTTATCCGACCCGACCCGGTTGTGGTGGTTGCTGACCCGGTGGCTCTGGTTGATCCACCGACTTCTTTGTCGTTGTCGCTTCCCGGGTCGGATGAGATGGGGACCGAGACGAGGAGGGAGAGTGCGGAGAAGGAGTTCTTTAAGCCGGAATTTTTGATGGTGATGCAGGAGATGATTAAGAAAGAAGTGAAGAATTATATGAGTGGGATTGAGCAGAATGGAATGTGTGTTGAAAGTGAGGCTATGATTGGGAATGCGATCGGGAAGCGAATGGGGATTACCAGAATGGATTAGCGGGTTTTAGTATCGGATCCTGCTCTAAGCGGAATATACTGGGTATGTTTGGGTCGGAGAATTCGAGATAGGGGGGTTTAGTGTTCTTCAAGTATCGAAATTCAACTACTACTGTGTCTTAAATTTGTTGGTTAATGAGAGAAAGTAATAAAGTTTTGGGGGAGTGTACAAAAGAGGGGATGAGATGGGATTAATTTTAAAATTAATCAAGTTGTAGATTAGGGTTTCATATTTACTTATTTTAAAAGTCTTTAAAAATTCAACAATTTGTCTAATGTTAGTGTTTCTTTGCTATCTACAGTGACGAAAAAACATTTTAGTTTACTCTAGTAGCAAACAACGTTTACTGAATTCACGAAAGGCAAAAACTCTTGGAAGCCAAATTTTGATGAATCTTACCATTGGCAAAAAACGAATTTTGAAACATTTCGGAAACTCTAGCATTACTCGTATCGAACTAAATGTATTTTTGGTCGTTGCTAATTTGCAGACATGACGAAATATTTGTAACTGTGAGTTGAAGTGTGTCCAAGATATTCGAAGAGGATTTAGTTGACCGGTAGAAATGTGGTTTTTAACGTCAGTAACGGTTGAAACAGGCCCAACAAGTACCTAAATGAGCGGTTAGTTTGATTACGACTTGAACCTAAATTTTCCACTGCCGTTTTGACTAGGTTAGTTAACAAGCTGAGCTGTCGGTGAGCAGTTTTCAAACATGGAAGATTTATTTGTAATGGATTTTTAACACGCGTGTTTCGTGCTAAATTCTTAAGAGAGGTTTTTTTTAAAAAAATTGGATTGTTTTAATTACAGATTCTGATTAATTTTAAAAGATTTTAAGTTTTGCATATGGTAACACATCTAAACATTGATCATGCACACTCTTAAAACAGGTTTTGGGAATAACCTTTTATAATATTGAAATTAATTTATTTACATACTTCTCAATTGTGCAATGTATTTTTACAAAAATAATAATATAATTCATAAATATTTTCAAATGAGGAATAAAATATTTAATCATTATTCGAAATTAATCGAAACTGATAAAAACAATTTTTTTTAAAAAACAAACAGGACTGAAATTAAAAAACGAATTCAGTATGAGCTAGCCAGTTATGCCACTGTCTGAAATTTGTCTAAATGTTTTGCTTCAATGAGGTTGGTTATACTGATTGATTATATTTTAAAAATAATATGTTATTATTATTTCAAGTTGTTAGAAATAGAATTTAAAATAACATGTTATTATTATTTCAAGTTGTTATAAATAGAATTTATTATTTCAGTATGGTAATAGATGATGTAAAATTTTGTTACAAGTCCCCGAGGTTGGCCAAATATACTCAATATGAACAGGTTATCTAAATTTTTTGCTAACAGTTATGACGAGCTTACATATTTACATAATCTCTATATTTCTTATTTAAGACATGCCATATAAGATTTTAGCCGAGAACTTCTCATGATTGGAAATAGCAGATGCTATGATGCAATGAAATTCAGTGAGTAAACCTCCAATCATACCAATTTCAGCCAAGAAATCTACCTCCAAGTTGGTAGCTTCCTTAAAATTTGTTATTGAAAGAACTCGATGCTCAAAATTAGGCAAACGTTTATCCATGATGTCGATACTTCCTCATCCAATGTCTTAACTAGAGTTCTTCGCGGTCTTCTTCAGTTCGTCATAGGAGAACCTTTTGAATCCAGGTTCCAGTAACAATCTGAAGGTAAATTTTGTTTACCTTGTGTGGTTCTAAGCAAGAACAAACTACAACATTTTCTCTCAATTCCACCAAAATCCTAATACATATTAGAACCAGAGCAAAAAATTTCACTAAATCACTTTTGTGATCTGAAATGACTAAGATGCTGATATATACCCACCTTTCCTAATAGCCGTCAACCCGCCTCGCGCCTGTCGATCACCCATTCTGCCATGATCGCCACCCCTGAACGGTCGTGTGCATCACTACTCGAGCATCTTCAACCCCCGGGCACTCAACTATCACAGAAGGACGAACACAAGTTAAAGATAGAAGATTAGATCCCCTACTCTTGGTTAATACTTAGTCAACAGACAGGTGGCAACAGAATAAAAGATAGAATACTTCTCGAGCGTGCCCATGACCAAAGCAAGAAAGTACAAACAACTCAACTGTACATCTCAACTGTAGCAAGAAAGTACAACAACTCAACTGTACATCTCAACTGTAGGAAGGAAGTACAACAACTCAACTGTACATCTCAAATGTAGTAAGAAGGTCCATTCATCCCACTGTAGTCACAGTAGGCGGCGCTTATACTACAGGGGGCAGGTTTCGGCCTATAAATACTCTCCCCTTATGCATTTGCAAAGGCACTTACATTCACACACACACAAACACTTCACACACTCACTCAAAAGCATATCTCGATACTTGTTGCATTTTCGCATATTGCTTCACTCCGTTACTGATTTTGACGTCGGAGGTGCTTGACGGCCAGCACCACCGGGCAAGCATTGTTTTGTAGGTTCCCCACCACAGGCCAGACCACCACCGGAACAGTGTCTTTGGCGACGGAGCAAGTGCAACACTTATCATTTGTCGCTAGAAGAAGGGGATCCTTTCTTTCGAAAAGATCTCCACCAGTAAAACACCATTTTCCGGCCATTTAGGGTAAATCTCGGTGGGAACACGCCGCACGAGAGACACACCCATGGTAAACACGAGATCAACCGCGAACAACCGAAACCCATTCACAATGGAAGATCCCACACCCTCAGGAAACATTCGTCATGAGATCCCTAACCCCGCTAACAGAACCACTAATCCACAAAATCAGCAGCAACAAAGACCCCCGGTCGATCAACAACCTCTACACGACCAAGAACTACCTCCCAATACTGGACTCAACCTCGACCTCACAAGATACACTCAAGCCCAAGTGGACGCCCTCATCTGCGTCGCGTTCGCTTTCCCTCAACCACTACCACAACCGCGACAAACCTTCCCCCGAGCCTCACAGCTTAACAAACATGATGAGAACCTCCAAAGCGAAGCACACAGCCAACCTAGGCCCGCCAACTCGGTTTTCTCCCGCTTAGGCTCATCTCAAAATACAAAACACAAAGAGCATGGTGGACCACAACACAAACCGGAAACCTGGAAGGAAAACAGGATAAAAAGAGATCTAAGGAGAGACATTGCAGAGAAAAAAGCTGAATATGAAAAAGCCAAGCGACGCCTGGAAAGAGACAGATCCCCAGAACCCTGGGTTGAAACGGGAAGCGTGCAGCCTACAAATGCAGATATGCTAAACACCAACCTTGAACTAAAAAGGAAGCTAGAGGGAGGAAGCTACGCGGAAGCGGGTGAATCACCATTCACCAAGCGACTGGAGAATGAATCCAAGCAGAGGCACATAAAACACATCAGTCTCAACTCTTTTGACGGACTGGGCGACCCAGAAGAACACTTGAGCTACTTCGACCAACTCGCTCTTCACTATGAGTATAGAGACCTAACAAGATGCAGGTTCTTCGCCGCCACACTCAGGGGCGGAGCCCAGAGGTGGTTCTGTCGCTTGCCTGCTCGCTCACTCGATTCTTGGCCTGAGTTCAAGAAAGCCTTTCTCAACAAGTTCAAAGCAAACCAACCCCACGAGGTACACACTGTCTTCCTGGAAACTATCGCTCAGAGAAACGGAAAAAGTCTGCAAGCATATATTGACAGGTTCAAAGAAGCGGTCAACAAGGTTGTATGCGTTAACGAAACAAAAGCCCTAGTACATTTGCGAAGAGGTCTCAACCAATACGAATGCGAGAAGTATGTCTGCAAACTCATGGAAGTACAACCCACGACGCTAGCACGAGCATATGACCTAGCTTCCTAAGCAATCAACGAAATGGAATCACTCAGCGTGCTCAAACAGTCAAGAGCGCCTCTACCCCCGCCACTGCGGCAGCCCTATTTCCAAAGAGAGCAACACACTTTCAGTCATGCACAAAAACCAGCCGCCATCCCACACCAAGTACAGACAACTCACGGCTCGGGACCAGTCAAACAGGCCTCCACCTCAGTAAAAGACAGGTTGGGCCCCGTAGTACCCCCGCGTCCCGAGAAACGTCCTGAGCCTAATTGGACAACTTCCAGCATGCCCAGGTCCGCCATCATCAACGAGATTAGAGGAAAACCGTTCTACCAAGCGCCCCAACCAATGTGGACCGCCCCAGATGACAGAAACAAGGATAACCATTGTGATTATCACGAAGCTCACGGGCACACGACTGAAAGCTGCCTATCCCTCAAACACTTCTTGGAAAGGCAAGTAAAACTAGGGAATCTGAACCAATACTTACCCAGGCAAGCCCAGACGACGGCTCCTAACAAAAACGTGGTGAACACGGTCTTCGGAGGATCCCTGTCTCCTCCCAGGGTCGCTCAACAAGAAGTACTCGCCATCTCCCAAAATAAAACCGATAACACTATATCTTTCACTGACGTGGATTACGAAGGCATCAACCCAAACCATACCGAGGCCCTCGTAGTAACTTTGGATGTGGCCGAGAACGAGGTGAAAAAAATATTAGTAGACAACGGATCGGATCATCAGTCGACATATGTTTCAAGCATACGTGGAATAGACTCAAACTTGGCGACAAAAAACTAGAAGAATGCCCCGATGAAACGCCACTTTACGGTTTCGGCAAAGCACCCAAGCAAACCCGCCACCTCGTCAAGTTCTACGTAATTAATACCGTTTCCTCCTACAACATGATACTCGGTAGACCAACCCTCAACCTTCTCAAGGCAGTCACATCCACACCTCATCTCAAACTAAAGTTCCCCACTCCCGGAGGCATCAGAGAAGTACGAGGCGACACAGAAACCTCTAAAAGGTGTTATGGAATAGCCCTAGCTTTGGCCGCGACTGAACCTAGCAACATGAGGCGTCACAAGGCCACAAAAAGACGTCAAGACAAAAAGAGGAAGCACTTAGAACATCAACTCGCCTGCTCCAAAAGGAAGAAAGAGGTACAAATCATTGATACTTTCGATCCCATGCTAGAAGATCCCCCAAGGATCGACACCAACTTAAAAAGATGCCTGGAGAAAGAGGCACGACCCAACATATCACCGACGGTGGAAACCGAGAAAATTGAAGTGGTCCCAGGCGACCCCACCAAGCAAGTAAGCATATGCAGGGGTTTGGATTCGATATTCAAGGAAGGATTAACATACATACTCAAGAAGTACGCCGACATATTTGCATGGTGCCCAAGCGACATGCCCGGCCTGGACAAATTAGTCGCCATGCACAGACTCAGTGTAAACCCCAACAAGGAACCCAAAACACAAAAAAGATGGAATTTTGTACCAGAAAGACAGCGAGCAATCGATGTGGGGATAGACAAGTTGTTAGAGGCAGATCTGATATGCGAAGTCTCGTACCCTAAGTGGGTTGCCAACGTGGTACTGGTTAAAAAAGCAAGCGGCAAGTGGAGGGTATGTGTTGATTACACGGACTTATATGCCGCTTGCCCCAAAGACCCTTACCCGCTCCTCAACATAGACCAACTCATTGACGCGACCGTCGGGCACCTCATGCTTAGTTTCATGGATGCGTTCTCAGGATACAATCAAATCAAGATGGCACCAGAAGATAGAGAGAAAACTTCTTTCATTACCCATATGGGAGTTTTTTGTTACAAAGTCATGCCCTTCGGCCTCATCAACGCCGGGGCTACTTACCAAAGGATGATGAATAAAATCTTCGCTCCACAATTAGGAAGAAACATGGAGGTATACGTGGACGACATGATCGTGAAATCTCTCCTGATAGAATCTCACCTAAAAGACTTGGAAGAATGCATCACCACCCTCCGAAAGTACAACATGAAGCTCAACCCAGACAAATGTATATTCGCTCTTGAGGCAGGAAAATTCCTTGGGTTCCTCGTCAGTCGAAGGGGTATCGAAGCTAACCCCGAGAAAATCCAAGCAATCATGGACATGCAAACACCCAAAACTCTCAAAGATATACAAAAGTTAACAAGCAGATTAGCGACGCTGCGAAGATTCATCTCAAAGATAGCAGACAGATGCCTTCCTTTCTTCGACACACTTAGGGGAGCCACATCTTCTAAAACCATTTCATGGACTGAAGAATGCCAAAAAGCCTTCGAGGACCTCAAATGATACCTCGCCTCACCACCACTACTGGCAGTCGCCAAACCCATGGAGCCACTATCCTTATACCTGGCAGCATCAGATAAAGCCGTGGGCGCTGTCCTCATCAAAGAGGAAGGGACCACTCAGAAACCCGTCTACTATGTGAGCCAAGTCCTCAAAGACGCCGAAACCAGATATCCCAATGTGCAGAAGTTCGCCTTCGAGCTTGTAACTGCTAGCAGGAAGCTAAGACATTACTTTCAAGGAAGGGAAATCACAGTGGTCACCAACCAACCTTTGAAAAAACTACTCCACAAACCGGACCTGTCAGGAAGACTGATTAATTGGGCCATAGAGCTCAGCCAGTTCACGCTCACTTTTGTGCCTAAAACCGCCATCAAGGCACAAACACTATGGACTTTATAGTCGAGTGTTCTTTCTCTGAACAAAATATTGAAGACCAAAACCTATCCCCATAACAAGGAACGGACAACCCCATAAAAGAAAGCGACAAAGGCATTTGTTGGAAACTATATGTGGACGGGTCCTCCACCTCTCAAATAAGAGGCGCATGACTAATCCTCACAAGTCCAAAAAACTTTCAATTCAAGCAAGCGATCCGATTCGCCTTCAAAGCGACGAATAATCAAGCCGAATACGAAGCCATTATTGCAGGACTCACTCTGGCAAGAAGCCTGCAAGCCGAAAACATCATCATCTATAGCGACTCCCAACTAGTCGTTAGGCAAACAACGGGGGACTACGCGACCAAGGACGAAACCCTACACAAATACCAATCTATCGTCAGGTCCCTGCTCGCCAACTTCCCCACTCACCAGCTAAAGCAAATTGATAGAAACGATAACATGGTGGCGGATACACTATCAAAGCTAACCCAGGGAGAGGGAGCGACATACGAGGACTCAGTCTATTTCGAAGAATTCACACGACCCATCATCGAACGAATTGAGACACTTGAGATCGAGGAGGCCAAGGAAAGTTGGATGACGCCTTACATGAACTACCTAAAAGATGAAACCCTCCCAGATAATCACACCAAGGCGAAACTAATAAAATTCCACGCCGCCAAATACTTTCTCCAAGATGGCGTCCTATACAAAAGAGGAGTCACATGCCCTATGCTAAAATGCATTGATGAAGAAGAAGCGACGTATTGCATGATAGAGGTTCACGAGGGAATATGTGGGGATCATATGGGTGCAAAGGCACTAGCACACAAGATTTTGAGACAAGGATACTTCTGGCCAAAGATGGGAAGAGACTGCAAGCTGTTTGTCAAAAAATTCCACCAATGCCAACTCTACAGCAACATGTCTCACAAGGCGCCAGCCTTACCATCCTAAATATTTTCCCCAATTCCCTTTGCGGTATGGGGAATCGACATCATGGGACCTTTCCCCAAGGCCAAAGGCGATCTACAATACGTGATGGTCGTCATCGACTATATGACAAAATGGGCAGAGGCCAAGGCACTCAAGAACATCACCCAACAAGACGCCATTAGATTTGTCAGAGAACACGTCATCACAAGGTTCGGCATCCCTCGAATCCTAATCTCAGATAACGGCACGCAATTCGTAGGTTCAAAATTCACCAAGTTCCTCTCCGAACACGGTGTTAAACACAAGAAAGCGTCCATCTGCCATCCTCAAAGCAATGGACAAGTTGAAGTCACAAACGGAATCATAGTGCGCGGGATCGAGAAACGTCTAACAGCGTCAAAAAAGAAATGGCCAGAAGAACTCTCCCACGTCATGTGGTCATACCGAACAACCGCCAAAATAAGCACGGGAGAAACACCTTTCAAATTAGCATTCGGCACAGAGGCGCTTGCACCAGTGGAAATTGGATCACCCTCTTTCCGAACGATCAACTTTGATGAAACCTCAAATATAGATGGGTTACACACAAATCTCGACCTTTTAGACGAGACACGCGACGAGGCTGTCGAACGAATTGACAAGTACAAAGAAGAAACAAGAGAATACTTCGGCAAACGAGCAAGGATCATGACATTCGTGGTAGGAGACTTGGTCAACCGAGCGACCGAAGCATCTGACCCGCGCCACACGGGCAAACTCATGCCAAAATGGGAGGGACCCTACAAAGTTACCCAAGTACTAAGGCCAGGATCGTATAAGCTAGCAAGGATGGATGGATCAGAAGTCAACAATACCTGGCATGGAGACAAACTCAGGAAATATTACCAGTAGAAGCAGATTAAGCGGTTTTTGTTATGTATCAATTGCCACAACTCCACTTTGTGTACAAGTCGGGAGGCAACCCCTTATGTTAGGAAAACGCAATCTAATGAACATGCGATGCTTTTGACTGTAATTTTTATCATAAATTAGTCAACCACGATACCAGCTAAGTCAAAATGGAGGTATCGCCCACCTCCAAGCAAAGTAACATGCAAATAAAGCCAAGTCAAAATGGAGGTGACGCCCACCTCCAAGCAAAGTAACATGCAAATAAATCTAAGTCAAAATGGAGGTGTCGCCCACCTCCAAGCAAAGTAACATGCAAATAAAGCTAAGTCAAAATGGAGGTGTCACCCACCTCCAAGCAAAGTAACATGCAAATAAAGCTAAGTCACAATGGAGGTGTCGCCCACCTCCAAGCAAAGTAACATGCAAATAAAGCTAAGTCACAATGGAGGTGTCGTCCACCTCCAAGCAAAAGTCACATTCAGACAAAACTAGGTCAGAATGGAGGGTGTCGAAGAACAAAGGACTCGCAAGATAAAGCCGATTCACAAAACACCAGACAACGGAAACTCAAGGCACGAAAAAAAACACACAAGGACAAAGAGAGGACAAGCAAACCACAGATTCGTAGAATAAAATAAATTAAAGCAACCCAAGTTACACAAAAGCACGCTTCCTACGCGGCAAAAAGAGACTGAGTACCCCACAAATCACCAAGTCTATTACACAGGATGGGATACCAGGAGACTGCCAAATAACAAAGTTTAATTAAAATTACAAAGACGGTGATGTTCCGTCAACCAGCTCCTCGTCAGAATTTTCAGCATCAGTATCAGCAGTGACCTCAGGACTCCCAACAACATCACCGACATGCACGCCCTCGACAACAGCAAGAACCTCATTAACATCGACATTAGCCTCACCCTCTACAGCGGCATCCTCAGAACCCATCTCAACATCCACCCCAGCAACCTCCTCACCACCTTCACTAGAGCTACCGGAAGCAGGAATACGTCGCTCGGCCAATTCCTTTTTCAAGGCAACGTACTTCTTTTTCTGCTTCCGTGCGGCCCTTTTCACTTTCTTTGCATCTTTAAATTTCTGCTCGGCTTCATCTAAAAGAGATTTGCGAGTTACTTCGCAGGCTCCCAACCTCTCAAACACACAAGCATCAGCTAAGGCCTTCGCAGCCACCCCCACAGACTTCTGAAAATCGTCACTTTTCTTCCAGTTAGCAACGCCCACATCAACTTTCTGGCGCATTTCCTTTTTAACAACACCCGCAACCTCTCTCATCAACTCCTCCTTATACACATCGCTCGCCTTATACTTCAGAATCGTAGCTTCTTCAGTGGGCCTGTTGGCCAAGTGATTCTCAACATCTATAGCACGATGTTTAGCCCACTCCAGTTCCTTTATCAACCGCCCAGTTTCAGCAACAGACTTTTCAACCCCTTTAGCGAGATCATCCCTTTCTTTCCCTACACTCGCCAACTGTTTTTGCAAGGTCGCTATACACCCGTTGGCAATGTTCATCCTGTTCTTATACACATGACGCTCAGAAAAATACCTTTTCTTATCAGCTTCGATCTGGTTTAGAGACGCTACCAGGTTACGCTTGTACTCTTCTTGAACACTCAATTCCTCTTTCAGCTGCTCTTCACCCTTCCTCGGTCGCTTATTCTCCAACCTATAAGCATCCCCTTTAGCCAGCATGACATCAAAGTGACATTGACTCTGCCAAAAACAATGTAAGACCATCAAAATGGAGCGCAAAAGTATATCAGTACATATAAATATAAACAAACACATACCTTCGCATGATATTTTTGAGAGCGCCTAGCTAACTTGCTCCACCCGTACTCGTTCAACTTTTGAAAGTCATCTTCCGTCATAGAATCAATTGTAAAAGAGCCTGGACCACTTTTGAACATGTACCCATAGCCGGGCCTCCTCTCCCCAGTATCCGCATCAACCACAACCATCTCCTCATCACTATCACTATAAGTCACAACCACTTCAGTCCTCCGTTTCTTAGAGGTCTTCACACCCGGACCAGCCAAATAAAAATTCACCCTCCTTTTCTTCAACACAAACCTCCCACCCAACCGTAAACGACCACCTCTCTTGCTAGTCTCACCAACTTCAGACACAGACTTTACCCTCTTCCCTAGCCTCACCACAGCCCCATCATCTACCCTTTTGCGCCTGTTTCCATATACACCTCTCTCAACCGTAACAGGAGCAGCCTTCACAACAACCCCCTCAGGCGCAACCTCATCAAGCTCCAACTCATATTCATCGCCTCGGCCCCCACTTCCTTCCTCGTTAACACCCTCACTCTCCCCTTGAGCCTGTTCATCCATAGCAGGCGCACTTCCCTCCGCCACAAATGGGACTAAGGCACTCTCCACAACAACATCACTACCAACCGCTTGCTCATCCTCCACGATAACTTCTCTAACATCTTCCTCGTTAGACGATAAAACATCCACCACCACAACCCTATCTTGATTCACATCTTCGTTATCAAAACCCACATCCCCAATCTCTTCACTACTCGAACTCACCAACATCTCTGCCATGCCCGCGTGCGCAACAACATTATAGTTACCATCCTCATCACTCTCGGTCTCACTACCCACATTTGCGTCATCCTCACCCCCAAGGACCTCAATATGTTCATCTTCGGTTAAGGATACATTATCCCCTTCTGCCGCCACCTCATCCATTAACGTTGCACCACTGTCATTTAACTCCCCAAAGGCAACATCTTCCTCATCAATCAAAGAAGTCTTTTTCTTACTGCTGGATTTCTTCTTCACAACTCTACCAACGCCGCTACCCTCGCCATCCTCACCACCCTTCTTCCCTTTTTTCTCACGAGGAGGATAGACATTCACAGAATCACGCGGAGGCATGGCATTTAGAAATTCCATTTGCCTCTCAGGCTCATTGTAATCAGCATTCTCAAGCACAGGTAGATCACCCCTAGTTGGTATTAGCACTGACACAAACACAAAAACAAACATGTATCATCAACCAACACTTAAAATGCAAAAACAAACAGTGCGGCATATTAAACATTTACAGTTGTGCTCCAGCAGCCTGACATTCTCATAGAATTCTGTCTCAGTCCATATGCGACCAAGCGACCGAACTGTCCGCTCTAGCAAGTCGACAACATCCTCGCTCATTTCTTTCTTTTCAGACGGGTTAACATTTTTCACCTCCGCCGAAAAGTTAGGCAAATAAGCAAGATCACCACCACGAACCATGCTGAACCACGGAGCAAGTGCAGCACTTATCAAATGCATATCATTAACTTGGACTTGGAGTTTACAGCGTGCTTTTTTGTGGCTAATTGATGCCTTAGACGGCATAAGAACAAAGTAATGCTAGAATTCCTAAAACATTTTTTGAATAACGATCTGTAGTACACTACTTGAGATTTTATTTATGAATTATATCTAGTTCACTGCTCATTGTCATTTGTTACACCATTCGGTAAAAGTTTCGAGGCCTAACCTATTCAATTGTTTAAATTGGGTTTAATATACTTAAATCCACAAAATAAAAGGCATCTCCCGGCAACATTTTGAATTTGTGAAAAACAGGCACACTTCTTAGAGTTCTAGCAAATGATATAAATTGCCTAGATTATTTAAAACCTAGTACAAATCTATTAGTATATTTTTGCAAACAAATCTGTAGCAAAATCTTGATCGGTTGGTTATTGATCCACTATTGGCCAACTGTCAAGAACAGCTACACTCTTTAAATAATTTTATAGTTCCCATCCATTTCATTAGGTGGACGCGTAAATGAGCACTCAACTAACTGAAGGTTGACGCCAAAAAGACTTGCTAAGCAGGCCATTTGAATTACAGCAAACAAATTCAAACGTGTATAGACAAATTGTTGATGTAATATATATGCATTTTTAAGAACTGTTGATGCGAAACTTAATTAAATAAATAATTAATACTATAATTTATAATTAGCAAGCAGTCGTTAGGAGAATTGACTTGCAAGTCTAAGACAAGATTGCTTGTTCTATAATAGCAATCTGATTATACTTGCTTGCAATGTGGGCTAAATATTTATACTCTCTAGACATTCTCTTTCGAAAACTTTGAAGAAAGTAAAAAGGATGCTTGCCTTCAGTTGGTTGATGCTTTTGGTTTACGCCAGTTTGGTAGGTTGCGAAAACCACATAATTCTACTAGCAGGACAGAGCAACATGTCAGGCCGCGGAGGCGTTGTTAATGATACATGGGATGGAATTGTGCCTGACGAATCCCGGCCTAGTCGATCCATCATCCGACTCTCTGCAGGGCTTACTTGGGAAAAGGCTCAAGAGCCTCTTCATAGAGATATTGATGTGACCAAAGTTTGTGGAATTGGACCGGGACTAGCATTTGCCAAGTCGTTGATGCACACGGACTCAAGTGTTCGTCAGGTGGCGCTAGTCCCCTGTGCCATTGGTGGCACCAATATTAGCCAGTGGGCCCGAGGGTCCCAACTCTACAATCAGCTCGTCCGAAGGGCTGTAGCTGCACTTCAAGGCGGGGGCACCATCCGCGCAATGTTGTGGTATCAAGGTGAGAGTGACACGGAGACATTAGGTGATGCAGAGTTGTACAAAGGAAGGTTTGAAAATTTCATTATCAACTTGCGCAAAGATCTTGTATTCCCTGTGCTACCAGTAATTCAAGTAAGTAATAACTCGAACCAATCAATATTCAATTTTATCCTAGTCAGTTGTGTGACAAACAATTAAATGTTGATGCATGTTTGTGGTTGGATTCATAAGCATGAACTAATGCCAGTTGGTGTCTGCCACTTAAGGTTGCGTTGGCATCAGGATCCGGACCATTTATAGCGAAAGTTAGAGAAGCACAGCTAGGAACCGAGATTCCGAATGTGTGGTGTGTTGATGCAAAGGGATTGCAGCTGCAACCGGATGGACTACATCTCAGTAGTCCGGCTCAGATTCAACTCGGAAAAATGTTGGCTCATGCTTTCTTGCAAACCATTCCTAGCCCCATTCACAGTAGTGCATCAAGAAGGCTTCCCAAATTTAATGGCATAAGCTTATTTCAAAGTATAGTAGGTAGATAGATCATCTAGTTGATGCATAAGGTTAGAAGAAGAGCCATGTGTTTTGTTTTTTTACTCAATGGTTTAAATCCAAGATCAAAATGGTAGTGCTACTATTTAAAAAATGTTCATTGATGGTTATAGTTTCAATATGGATTAACTTACCAAATTCATATATAATCTTCTAAATTCTTTTTATCCTGTATACAAGTGTAACACCCTAGTCTCATATCGAGTTGTCACAACAAGTCTCTCACACATGATAAAATTTGTGATATGATTAAAAATTTCAATATACTTAAAGTTTTAAAACATTCGAGTCACAACTCAATATATACGGATCCCACAACCCACTACTCGGTCACCTTTGTTATATATTAACTTGTTCTTGTACAAACCTAGAACATGTTATCAGTTAATACAAAATATATATGAAAGCATGTTTGAAGTTTAACTAAAGCACCCCCACGGTGTGTCTCAGATGGTTGGACAGTGGCGCTTAAGGCTTGCTGCCTTGAGGTCACGAGGTCGATTCCTGGGCACAACGGAAGTGAGCGGGCTGCCATGCTCGGGGGTATGAGTGTGCTAGTAGCCCAACCAGATTAGTCGAGGTGCGCGCAAGCTGGCCCGGACACTGGTTTATCAAAAAAAAAAAAAAAAAAGTTTAACTAAAGCCAAGCACTAATTATCAAAACGAAAGGTCAACTAGACAACTACTGGTTTGTGTTTATGCAACGGAGCCTAGCAAGTCCAACTCTGATAATCCAGGCAAAACAATCCAAGGCCGTTCTCATTTAAATAAATATTAACTTGTTTCTTAGATTGAATGGAACATGAAGATATGCAGGGACCCTCAAAAAAGATAAAAAAAATTCTAGTTTTGGACACCAACTCTAAGACACCGGCCAACCCAAAACTAAGCCCACTTTACAAATTGGGCTAACCTTATTATAGTCCAAATTACATACTGGACCAACTAACAAAATCTTATGGACCAACTGACAAACTTTCATTGAACATGTACGGAGTGATTCGTCCCAGAAAGTCAGAAACCAACAAATGAGCTCAAAATTTTAATGTGATAGGTTGGACAGCTCCCCGGGGACCTGTAAATATATCACTCCTCAAAAAAAAAAAATCTCCATAAATTTACACCCTGGCTAGCCTTGTGTCTGTGTCTACCTGCCGCCTAAAGTTTATTTAGTAGGGGACATATTTACTTGTATCGTCCCTTTCTTCTCCATTAAAGCAAAACACAACCGAAATGCGCGGTTCTGTAACTCGCTTCCTTTACGAGAGATCGAAAGTTCAAATGTTGTCCAATTCGTTGTGAATATTTAATTAGATAAAATAAGAGGTACGGTTAAGTTCTAAAATGCCTCTACTCGAACACTAAACTTCCATATACAAGCCACAGGCCCTACCCAACAAGAATTAAGGAACTGTGTGGACGGAATTAAGGAGCCGCAGCTAAATAATTGAAATTTAGAGCTCATTATACAAAAGTAGATAAGAACTGCAAATTCCAAACAAGACCACCACCTATGTAATTAATTTATATTCCAGGATGTTTGGACCACAGCAGAATGGACCATGCGTACGGCAAGTAGGGTTGTCTTGGACAGAAATAATACAGCTAGTTTGGCTACATTTGCTTCCCCCAAACCCACCAAGAATACACAAGACAAACTAAAAATTTAGATAGGGTTCCGGTATACAGGAAACGTTTGTTGTAGCTAAATTTAGTCGCATTTCTAATCCTCATGGACTAAAAGTTTGCATATACGTATATATCTAAGGTCCTGTATTCTTTGCACATGCCAAAAATTTACGTCTTAATACTTTGTGCAGATAATAAACGCGAAAAGTTGGCTATAATTGTCTGCCCTCGACTAAAAACCATTTTCATCTATTCAAAATTCAAATACATGGTTATAAATATTTTATCGAAGTTTCTTATATACATATATTCAAATGCAAACTGTCTCGTCCCAGTACCTGATGCTAATGGCCAATGCTTGACATCAACTTGGGACATTGAAATAGAAAATCGCAGAGTGCAGATCAGCCATACACGGTCAGATACTCGTGCTTTCGTGATGTGATCCGGATCTTATATCATTATAATTTGTTTGGTAACAACTTTAAAAAATGTTATCAAACCAAGTGGTCCAAGAACATTTCAGCCCTTAATTTATTCCAATCCGATTTTCGGTTCACCTAAATTATGTTAATGTAGAAGATCATCAAGAAATATTCTAGTGGTAAAGGTGTATCGTCAATGGTGAAACGAACTAAGAGCAAGTCCAAGAGCTTACTTATATCATGTTCTAAGCTCAAATATAAGTAATCTAGCAAAAAATGATGCTCCAACAATGTCCTAATGGTTACCTAAATCACTAGGACATCCATCTCATTACTTATTCAATTTCCAAGAATAAAAAATTCACTTCTCTCCTTTTTCTACATTTCTTTTCTCTCTCTTTCTTCCACTCTTTTTCTCTCTCTTTTCAAATATATTATTATAATAATAATAGGGAATTGATATAAGTAATATTGTTGGAGTTCCTACAAGAAATCAAGTCCCTAAATCACTAGGACACATTATTATATAATATTTATAAGTAACCAACTAGGACATTGTTGGACTTGCTCTAAATATCTTATATCCACTCACCTAACTGGATAAATAATTAGTGGAAGCAGAAATCACGATAAATTTACGAGTACAATGTTATCGAATTGAAGATGATCGGACCCATCATCTTGATTAAAGAAGCCAAGGGTTCTTCATTTTTGTGCTATTAAACCAGTCACGAATGGTGTGTGGGTGTTCTATCTGGCAACTTAGATGGATATCAAGAATCCTATCCCACAAAACATAGTCTTGTTCCTTTCAAATCTTATATATAGGGACCCCCGTTCATTAATTTTTTGCAGTTCTTTTTTTGTACTTATATAGGTGTTGCTATGTCCCATATTTTGAGCATCTTGAAAATTACTACCACGTATTTTTGTACCCTTTGCCTGTAGTAAAATTGACATTGATGTAATAGTTTGCTACTAGAAGGGTCATGCTCTCGGGTGTAAATGAGCCGAGCTGAGCCGAGCTGAGCCGAACTTTAGAGTGATCATGTATCGTTCGTTAAAAAAGTATTGAATTCGAACTCGAGCTCGAGCTTGGATCGAGCTAAAAATTATGTTTGAGTTTGGTTCATTAAGGAAAAATATTGTTCACGAACGGTTCGCGAACAACTCATGAACATGTTTCATGAAGGAACAACTCATTAACCTTGTTCACGAACTTATTCACGAAATTGTGTTCACGAATAAATTTTAAATCTATCATACTATTATTGTTAAAAAAATATTAATTCTAATTATATATATCATACCATTTAACCTCTTTACACCAATTATATATATATATATATATATATATAATTATTAAAAAATAAATTAATCGGAACTACCTGATAACAATTAGAATATCTAGCATAAAATATTAAATATTCTAATTAATGGAGTATAATTAATAAAAAATTTGAGTATATTCTAATAATCGAACATATATTATATTTATGAGATTATTTATCGAATTTTTATTTCCTACTAATGAACTTGTATATCGAGCATGTTAACGAGCTCAATTATCGAACTTATTCACAAGCTTGCTGAGGAAATATGTTCACGAGATTGTTCACGAATACTATTCACGAGCTTGTTTACGAACACATCAATCGAACTTGTTCGCGAGCTATTGAATCGAAGTTTACTGTGATCAAGTTCGGCTCGTTTATAAATCGGTCCTTAAAATCATGTTCAAGATCGACTCGGTTGTGAATCAAATCAAACCCGAATCGAGTTTTTCTCGAACTGAACACAGAGTCGTTAGCGAGTGTATTAGCTCATTTACAGCCCTAGTCATGCTCCTTGAGAAGCGATTGTTATTGAAGAATAGTCAATCATATATTTTGTAACAGAAATTTTGGATAGAATTTTATGAGGAGCATGCCCTAACCTTTGGTGCCAAAGAGTATGTGTAGCAGCATGATGAGAAACAGCTGAAATGAAGACTTTAGAATTTACAAATTGATATAGACCACCAACCAGCCTACCAAGAATCTGGGAATTGGTCTGGGATTGGTCCTTTAAAATACACTCATTGGAATTGAAAGAAACAGTTGAGTTAGTTTGAAAAGCTAATTTGCTAATAAATAGCAAATTAAATTTGAATGATGGAACCAATAAGACTTCAGGTATTAAGAGAGAAAGGTGATGTATATAAATTGATCCAGTGTGAGTAACAAGAGAAGTATCACCATTTGGGAATTTGACAGTAATAGGAACCAGTAAAGAATGAACATCTTGCAAATCATCAACAGTGCAACACATGTGGTTGGTTGCACCAGTATCAAGAATCCATACATTAGTAGCAATATCAGAAATTGAAGAAAGTGCATAGGTAGTACCTGCTGTAGTGTTGCTAGAAAGAAACTGATTTGGAGAAAGAGTACTAGTAGCAACTGTATTGTCATAAGCAAAATAAGGGGATGGTGCCCTTGGTTGACCCTGATTGATGCAATACAATAGTGAATTCATCTGATTTTTTAAGGCCTCCACTTGAGTATGTCAATTTGCTGGAGGACCAGGAGAGGGATCAACAGAACCAGGGACAAAAGTATCTATAGAACTGGAAACCTGCAATGAATTCCGAGGCCTAGTGACAGAAGATTGATGGCTAGCAAAATGAGTAGTCTGACCAGACTTAGGAAAATTTTTCTTTCTGCCTTTGTTGTTAGGGTGGAACGGGTGATCATTAGGATAACCAATGAGCTTGTAACATCTATCCTTAATGTGATTTTTTCCATGACAATAAGAGCATTCCAAAGCAATACTAGATTTATCACTTAAATTCCTCTGGAATTGTGACACAGCAGTAGGAGGTTTAGGAACATTTACCATCATTGCAATAGGAGTACTAGAACCTTGGACTTGCCTTTGCTTCTCTTCTTGCTTAATGAGCATGAATGCTTGATTAACAGTTGGCCATGGGTTCTCATAAGAAGATGACATCTGGCAGCAGTATAACTGCTATGTAAGCCCATTAGAAACTGTATTAACCTAGTCTTCTCAACTTGAGACTCTCATTCCTTAGTAGCTATACAAACACACTTAATAGTAGGTTGTAAGGCTCGTAGTTCATCCCAAAATCCTTTTAGTTTATGAAAATAAAGCTCAACAGAATCATTTCCTTGCTCAAGCTTAAAAAGATCCTTCTGGACTTCATAAATCTTATGTCAACTTACAACAGCAAAACGTTCATTCAATTCATTCCAGACATCATAAGCACTATCAAGATAATCCATATTATTGCTAATTTCATCATTCACCATATTCAGAATCCATGTAATTACCATATCATTAACGCGTTTCCAGTGAGAAAATAAAGATGAAGTCTCACCAGGTGCAGAATATTCACCAGTAACAATCACAAGCTTATTTTTAGCAGATAAAGCAATTTGCATAGATCGTTTCCAACTAGCATAGTTTTCTGATCCTATAAGTTTCTTAGAAATTAACACCATTCCAGGTTGATCATTGTTATGCAGATACAACAGATGTGAATTGTTATTAACAAAATTAACACCATCATCAACATGAGTTGTATCTATATCTGTATCTACAGTAGTACGATTTATATGATTATGTTCTTCATTCTGTACTGGAGAAGAAGTACCTGATATGACATTAGCATATGACTGAAAAACAGGAGTGAAACGAGACATCTCAATCAGAAGAAAGAACACTGTATCAATCACCAAACAATCGCCAAATTCACCAAACAATCAACGAATCAATCAATCATAATGCAACAAATCTGTAAACCTAGGTAAAAAGATGTAAATTGAGATCAATAAGTGCGGAAAGTAGCTCTGATACCATATAAAGAAGAAAAGATCTCAAGCAACTAATACAAAGTAAACGTTAATGGAGATTTGTAGAAAATAGTTCAAGTAGAAGATGAAACTGGAAGAGAAGAAGATGAGAGATATGTGATTAGAAATGAAAACTTAGTTATGTTTACAATCTGTTCTGAATATATACTGCACCATTTGCAGTAACTAACTTTACAAAATTGTAACAAACTTTGACTAACATTGACTTTTCTGTTACAAAATATATGATTGACTATTCTTCAATAATTATTACAATTATCTGTCCGTCGTAATTTTTCACAAATAGGTAAAAATCCTAAAAAGTTTCTCATATTAAGAACGGACAGATAGATGGCTAGCAATAATCGTTTGCGAAAATGCTTCGTGTTTGCCAGGTCAAGCGATGACTAATGAAATAGTAGTGATTAAAGAAGATCGAGATCGATGATAACCGGAACCAACAACTCTCCCTGCCTCATCATTGTCTTTATTTATTTTCTTTTTCTTTATGAGTTGAAATAACAGTAAAGTCTATTCTCTTAACTAACAAAAGGGACATCTCAGACAAAATCAAAAGATACTGTCTCTTATTTTCAACATTCCTCTCCTTTCACCTTTTCTCCCTTTTCTGTGTTATTAGTGTGATTATCATGTTGTTGAATCTAATCTTAGCATCTTACTCACATATCATCTTCTCTTATATCCTTACTTTTCTTACTCATAACTACCTGCAAATCATATATCTAATTAATTTTTTTTCCTTTTAATTTTCGGCTTTCGGCGCAGTCTGGTTAGTCTCGACCTGAATCTTTCCACTTGCCGCTGCATGAATAAATCTATATGTATGTAGACAATAAAAGTGCATGTGAAATTATTGTATTTAGCTGATGAGCCATGCATGCAAGTTAATATGTGGAACAGTCAACACTTGCGCGCGCTTATATAGTCAGATATCATAAGTGCTGGATCATGGAAAATTTTGCAGTGTTGACATGAATTAATAATTGGATCATGTATATCCCCCCAAAATTTCAACTATTATCGCGGAAATATAAATAATCACTGGGATCAATGATCAGCTGACTCGGATTTAAGCGAGTACTCGATCGAGTTTTTGGATATGAAAATGAGTGTTCAATTACTCGAATTTTGGAGACGCAACCGAGTAGAAACGAATTCGGAGTTTTATAGCATTGGTTTGCATACATTGTATTTAAGCGCTTAAGATGAGATCAACTGGTGATTTTTTTTTAGTTTAGTGCAAGTTTTAGAAAAGCACATGCTTGCCTTGTAATGGGTGTCTTTAAACTAATTTCCAGAACCAGTAAGTCCAAAGCAACCTCTACTACATCAATTCTTATTATGTGGTAGATGAGAAGTATGTTGAAATCTTGCACTACTCTATGATCTAATAGCTGGCTAAGATACACAAGTCTTCTTTATTTAATACTATGACAACTTCCATTGTTTACCGCTAACTATTACAATTTCACACGTAAAAGTCAATAGTGCTAGTATTTGTAATTTTGGATATTGAATCTAATGTGTATGTATTCATACACATTTACATGTCAATACACTATCTTCTAGATCATAAATCGGAACTGACTCGCGCTCCTATTCCTCCGAGGCATAACTTCAAAACTACGTGGAGAAATATTTTAGCTGTCACTAGACTCTTATATTATGCTTACTTCTACTCTAGGCATGTAGCTATGGTCGCCAACTCATTGTCATGCTGAAAATCTTAACAAAACACACACAAGTCTCCACACAGACTAGGCACTTGTAACGAGGTCAAACCCCGAAAAAGAAAAATGTAATTTCGGTGGCCGACAATCCATCCCGCCATTCCACATCCAAACAAACTTACCCTTCATATCCCCCATTACATTTTCTCATGATTTTTCTTCCTTCTTTTTCTTTTTTCACTACCAACCCTTTTGCCTCACGGACCTTTATTTTTTTTGGGGTTTTAAATAATACTATGCGGTACTCCAAAACCAAATTTTAATAAAAGAAATGCAACGGAGTAACTCGTAAAAAATTTAAATACTCACACACTCGTGTTTACTAGATGTCTAGAGTAAAAAAACGTTCATGCCTAGAGTTAAAAAGAGTATGGACGCGACGATACCTAATATATCGAAAGAGACTCGAATTGTCAATATTTTGTTATCATAAAAAAGATGAGCGGTATTCGCTAGAACTATGGATAGAAAACACAAAATTGAGAATAAAGGAATTTATTATTGACATTATGGGGGTTTTACAAGGAGAAATGAAATATAACTTGAAACTAATGCTCTGGCTATCTTCATGTTCTTTACTTCCTTTCCTGCTAAAATGCCAACCATATGCATCTCCACCTTCACCTTCAAATCCCTAGATGTTGGATGGTGATGGATTTTGATACAAAGATGGTAGGCAATTTAACTTTCATATGAAACAAAGAACATATCATTGTTATTAACCATACTATAACTAAACCGGACCATTATGGAATACAAGAGTCTTCTCTTCATAAAGGAATGCTAAGGTTATCCGCAGCTGCATTGTCAAAACTCGGCTGATTCTGATCCTGAGCCTTTCTCTTCTTCGAAGCTGGCTCCGGGGAGGATGATACAGAGGTAGGTGCAGATGTGGTCACCGCCCACGAATGGTTTGAGCTTTCCTGGCTAAAACACAGATCCATTACCCCTCTAGGACTCCCCGGAAAAGAACCAAATTTGCGTTTGTTAATGTTGCTACCATATCCTTCTGATACTAGCTCCTGGATTAGCTTGCAGCAGTCTTCCAATTTGCACTAATTATTGAGAATACAAATGAGCTATGTCACTAAACAATCTAATTTCAACAATGCAATTTACTAATTTACAAATTATTAAGAAGACAAATGAGCCATGTCACAAAACAGTCTAATTTCAACAATGCAATTAACTTGTGAAAATCAAAACAAAGATAGTTACCTTATCGATCCCGAGAATTCCCAAAAGCTCAGTTTGGTAATCTATTCCATTACAGGGCTCAACATTTCTAATCACAAGCAGCATTGTAGCAGTTGCTATTACAGAAGGAAGATAACACATGAACCTACAATCTGCAAACATATAAATCAGTGACCATTTTTTCACATTTCACCTAAACATTTGTGGGTTTTTCAAGATTTATGTCAATCTTACCAGCAACGATAGAAAGTACGAGACTTTCACAATTCTTGTGAAACTCCCAGCCAATGTAGCTCTTCAAACCAAGCCTGTTTGTAATACAATCAAGAAATGAAAGTGGCGTCACAGGATTCATCTTCCACTCAAGAGTTGATAACACTAAAACCTCCATTCTCTGAATAGTTTTAGCCTCAAACACATAAGCAGGCTCCTCCACCTACACACCCACAAAAAATAAACATCAAAATTCATTCACACATTTCATCAAACACATGGTGAGCATAACAAAACAAAGTAAAAAATATGACCCACCTGAAAATCCAACAGTAAGGGAACATCAACTTCCTCCATTTTAGCAGCAATTGACAAACAAGTGACGGAAACAAGCTGAATCATCCACACTTTATCTCTACTAAACTCAAATCTTTTCACAAACCTATCAAAATAGTTGACAGCAAGAACAGCAGTGAGTGATGAAAATGAGTAGAAGCCCACCACTCTTAGCATCCACTCCACCGCATCTCGGCGAGACTCAACTAAAAATGGGTTGTTCACAAAATCATCACAAACCACATTACTATCCTCTTTCAAGAACAGTGAAGCTAGCCCGTCTTCATTTTCTTCATCAAAGTGGTCATTAAGTTCAAGAACTTGTTCATGCTCACCATCTGTTTGATAAATGTCCTCATCGAAATGTGGTTCTTGACAGTACAAAGAGTCTAGGTGAAATGAGGTGGGGAGAGACATCTTCTTCTTGGAAGAAGAGTTTTGAAGGGTGAGTTCATTTCATTGTGTAATGTATAGAAGAATGAGTGAAAAATAAGTTATGAAAGATAAGCTTATGAGTTTTTCTTGTGAAGCTTTTTGGGTTAGTGAGGGTGGTGTGGGGAGGTAGAGTGGAGGTGACTGGGGGAGTGAGAAGTAGCTGAATCTTGATTTTTATAGTTCTACATTGTGTGTATCTACGTGTGTATCTACGTACTACGTAGTACTTTAAGTTTGTACAAGTATTCTACATATGAAAATCTGCATTAGTTTATTATTACAGGATCTGGTAAGAAATTGGAAGTGATAAACTATTACTGTTATGGTTAATGTGGTAATAATCGACTGTTCTAGTCAAATCGAATCGAGTCAATCATTTAAAGTTGAATTCGATCGAAAGATTCACCTTGAATATGAACTTGCAAAATTTATTTACAGATTACTATTACCAAATTTTTCAGATTTTATTTACAAAATTTGCAGTATACTAATACCGGTAAAGAAAACAAGCAGAAGATTACAGATTACTGCATGAACTAAGCAGAGGGGGAACTTCATGCTTGACACGTGATATTTGTACAACTAACGTTTTATATGGCTGGATCCGTTACTTGCTCCGCTCAAGAATATTTATATCAACTACACTACCTGCAACCTGCAACCTGCAATGGCTAAATCCACAAAAATCTATCAATTTTTTTATATATTTAATCTATACTCTTTATTAATAAGAAAAATAATATGAAAATGACGCGCCGTATCAAAAGTACCAAGTACCAAAATACCAAATTTGGTTATCACGAGACATGAGTTCGATTCCTCGTAACTACATACAAGGATTTATTAATTTAAATTTTTTAGCTTAATTCAGGATTCGATTCTTTACAACTACGTTATTATACAAAAATTATTTATTTACTTTAATTTCATGTTCAATTGTCTATAACTTCTATACTCTTTATTAATAAAGAAAATACTGTTAAAATATCGTGCGGTACCAAATTTAAGATTAATTGCCTATAATCACATAATTAAATAGTATTTATTTATTATATATTTATATCATTCAAATATCTATAAGTACATTTTTTTAATAATTCTTTTTAATAATTAAAATTAATATTAATTATCAAAACAATGTGAAAATGGCACGTAGTACCAAAGTACCGAATTTGATTCTCATGAAATCCGCGTTCGATTTCTTGAAACTACGTAATTATACAAGATTTATTTACTTTAAATTCTTTAACTTCATCCAGGGTTCGATTCATTGCAACTACGTAATTATACAAGATTTATTTATTTATTTTAAATTTATTAGCTATAGCGAGTGTTCGATTCCTTGCATATACGTAATCATACACGATTTATTGATTTACTTTAATTTCTTTAGTTTTACAAACGGTTCGATTGTCTTTAACTATATAATTAAATAGTGGTTTATTTATTATATACTTTTATCATTCAATTCTCGACAAATAAATTTTTAAAAAATATTTATTAATATTTATCAATATTAATACGTTGATGTCGTTCGTGCTTGACATAGGTTACGGTCTAGTATATATAATGACAGTTTGCAGTACAAAAGAGTGGCTGACTTCCCGTCGAGAAAAAAGTAAAAATAAAAATTAAAGAAAAAATTAAAGTATGAAAAGAAAAAGAAAAAAGAAATGGGGGGATGGAGATGGATGCATGGAAATGGACAGGGAAGTTAAAAAGAGTTTGACATCTAATTTAATTTGTTTTTCATTTTTTTCATATTCACTTTTCTCCTTTTCCTTTTTCTTTTAATGCAGGATTTTCTGTAATTGATGCTCAAGAATAGATCAGATTTCCGTATTTATTTTACTGTTTTTGTATCCATGTAAAAAAAATTGATATACCATACCAAGTTACGGACAACGTTGCTAAAATATTTGCGGAGAAATGACTTGATAGCGAAATTTCTACTATGATGGAGTTAGAATACGTAATTTTGTTGAACAAAGAGTAGGATCTTGGTGAGCTAGCTTTTTTAACGACATAAAATTTTAGTTGAGTTGGTTACTCAACGATTTAAATTTAACTCCGGCCGGGAGCCGAAATTTGTTTGTTGATATTATGATAAGGTTCAAGTAATAAAATTTGGTTGTGTAGTTAATAGTTGAGGTAATTATTGATAGTTTGCTGTTTGAGTACTGAAACACGTTTATGGTTACTGCCTTTCTGCACTGCTATGTTTGCGTTTGTTTCTTTTTCTTGCATCTCGCTCCCCAAGATAAAAGTATGGCTCTATATCCGACGAACATATTACTATTTTTTACGTTGATTTTTGCAGGTGATTGTAATTACTCTACATTCATTTTATTTTTGACAAATTTCTTTCGAATTTCCGATATTTTGTAAATAAAGCAAGGGAGATACCGCCACATCGTAGCAAGAGGTGTCGGTTCAGTACTTGGGTTGCTTCCCGGACCAAATGTGTGAAGTGAGAGACCTTCGAATTGTCTCATCGGTTGTATGAAGAGCACATGATACTCTTTAAATCTCTGATAAAAAAAAATGCAGATACAAAAAGGTTCAGTCAAGATGGATGATAGCATAGCACCCACTATACGAATGACCCCGTGGATGAGAAATAGCACCCACTATTCGAAGTATTGACGATCAGTAAATCTAATTTTAGATCGTACAATTTTTTAAATTTGACATAAAGAAATACTCAGGTTCTACTCACTTTTTTTTTTTCAAAATTCAAGTAATTGATTGAATTATTGAATACTTATTTTCAACATCTGAATACTCAGTCTAGTACTCGCTCTAATTCAAAGCGGTTGTACTCGTCACAATACTCGATCAAATCAACCGATTTTTAGAACATTACGAGAGCTGATTTGGTCATTTTAGTCAAAAGCTCAAATCCACTATACAAACACATGAAGCAAAGCAAACAGAAACAGTGCAACACTACACACTAGTATCCTTGGAATATCTAATTTTTTAAAATGGAAATCCAAAGTGGTTTGTTATTATTGTAAATGTAGCATAGAAATCAAAGCTCTAGAGCTAGTAGCTATAGCTAAAGCTGCATTTCAAGCCCATGCTTCATTTTTTTTTCTGAATTTCTTTACTTTTTCTTTTTATTTACTGCCGGGTTGCATTATGCAGTGTCATTTATAGACTCCGGTTTCATCAACTGTTGCCCTTTGATAGGACCTCTGGTCTATTCTATAAATCATCATGTACACTATTTCTACTGTATCTTTTTTTTGTGTTAGGTTGGATGATATGATGTGCATCTACCCTCATATTTCTCGTTGTTACAACTTTCTTTAACCGCGGCATCTGATATTTTCGTCATGATTCAATGTCGGAACCAGAAATTTATAGAAATCGAACCTAAGATTATTAGAGTTTAGAGATTAATCGAGATTTCAGCCTAGATCGTCTTTTTCCGGCCGGGACTACTATATTATAGTAGTCATATGATTCATCTCTTTATTGACTAGTGTGATTAGAAAACATAAACCATGCTACATTTGATCACAGCTGTTAAGCTATATAATTATGTATAAATAACGGATAATGATAGTGTTTAGTCTCCCGTAATCACAGGCTACAGAAGTACATAAAAAGTAGAGTAATGTTTAACAACCACAACACTTTGAGCCGTTTGTCCCTAAAAGTAACGATTAAGAGTGGCTGTACAAAGATATCTCACCATGTTTTATTGATTTATTGTATTTTTCGATATATTGACATATTTTATTACTATTTCATGTGACTGTTCAAGTACCAGCTGTGTGATACAAAATGTCAAAGTGTACTACATAAAAATTAAAATTCACGAGAGGCTACTTTTCTTTGTTTTAATGTGTGTACATGAAAAAAGCTAGTTAATAATTCCGGGGTTTTTCTTGTATTCAAACACTAAATCGAACAAACACATGCTTGTGACTGAGTACTTGTTCCTAAGCCAAACGGCATCCGAGCTCTATTGCATTTATAAAGAGCTTACGGTTGTTTTGATGTTTGTCCTTTCACAACAATCTGCTGAACTTTTAGCATATAAGCTTATGTTCAACGGATACTTATAAGTTATAACCAAACCAAACCAAACATATCGAATTTCATTTGAAATTTGGAATGTATGTTGTGTAAGTAATGCTCGAGGTTCATCTTACATTCCACGATAAATCACTGATGCATGATCAAATTTGGTACCGATAGCATTACTTACGGCGGTGTTTAACATAAAACGACACAGTTCAATGTCGATGTTTAAATAAAGGTGAATTAATTGCTGCAATACATGGCAGAAAATAAAACAAGCAGCTCTAAAAAGCATATGTTCCAAAGAGTAATTGGCCTTTGCATTAACACATTAAATGTCAAGCTTTGAACATATGTGCATTGCATGGTCACTTTTACAATCGATGAAACAAATTCATTTAATCCAGTGACTGGGCATATTGCTCGGGCTCCAATTTGTCTGTATGGGCACCAATTAATACCAGGACCATCCCAAGTACTAGCATGGCAGCACTAAATTCAAAAATGAAAAGGGAAGTAGGAAAGGAAGAAATAAATACAATTTCAACGAACAAAATGGGGGCAATGCCATTAACAACCCTCCAAACATTCCTCCGTTGCAGAGAGTAATTATGAAGTGAGCCATCTGTTATTTACTACTTACTATATTGACAGATAATGAAGTATTAGTTAATCATTGTCGATAATTTGGGCCATCCTCGTCACGATTAAGTGTTGTCTCTAGACTGTTAACTCCAGAACGGTAAGTGCTATTTAAGACAATTTCATGATTCCTAAAATGCATCGCATGCTGCATGTTTCAGACTGCTCTAGGACTCAGGCGTAGATATGCTACGTTTATAACTTTCTCTGTCTCATAAACTTCTCTGCATGGGATGGATACTTATGTCGAATGTCTGATTTTAAACGCTTCTGGTACAAGAAGTCTATCCATATATCCTCCGTAAATTCTTACTACAAACTGGCATTGGGACTGGCG
Source organism: Heracleum sosnowskyi (assembly GCA_030848705.1). Classification (NCBI taxonomy): domain Eukaryota; kingdom Viridiplantae; phylum Streptophyta; class Magnoliopsida; order Apiales; family Apiaceae; genus Heracleum; species Heracleum sosnowskyi. The sequence goes on from CM061237.1 coordinate 25,113,294, forward strand.
TAAATTTCTAGAACAAAAAAACAATGTCACATACTCACATTCTCATAAGCAATCACAAGTCACAACTCACACTCTGTGCACACCCACTGGGCCGGGCCTGTTCATCGGCACAGTCTAAATAGCATTCAACAAAATAATTAGTTTTTTCAAGGGCAAACTGTTCAGACAGCCCATATGAGCACACGCATGTGTTTCTTAGTTTATGGCTCGTTTCTACAATGTCTGCAATGGAGGAGCTTCATCCCTTTACTGGAATCTGAATCAAGTAATGTTTTTACCGGAATTTGGATGGAGTATTGTTTATTTGGCTGGATTCAGGGTTGTAATTTGCTCAAGCTCGATTCGTTTATCATGATTCGATTCCAACTCATATACAATTTGAGTGTTACCATAGCATTTCAAACACATATTCTTGCCCGTTTAGCTATATGGGCCGAGCTAGAGTAGAACTCAACTCGAGGTAGAAAGTTTATCTCAAACTCGAGCTCCAACTCATTTATAATTATTAAAATTAATACCTATTTCATAATTTATTTACAAATAAATATATTGATACTATTTGATTAATAATCAGCTAACAAGTAAAGCTCAACTAGTTCGCAAGTAAACTCTTTTATTTTAAGAGGCAAGTTCTGTTAGAGATTGAGCTCTAATTACTTATTTGAGTGGTTCTACACGTTTAAAAATACTCAAAAATTCGAATTCAATCTTGTTTATCATAAATGATATACCCATCTCAGCTCGAATCACAACCCTAGCTGGATTGGAGCTAGGCAAGTTCTTGTTTTCTGGTCTGTACTTAAGTTCCAAGCTCAATCTTGGTACTCGGCCTCTCTTCGCTGCTTTGCAGAATTTGACTAGACCTGGCAACACTGATATTCATGATAGATGCAATGTGGATGTAGAATGTATTATGAGCATTTAAAGATCTCGACACAGGGAACCAGAACACATTGTTCCATTAGCCACTTTGTTAATTTAAATGAAACAACAAAAAGATTACTCATACTCAACATGGTTTTGGAATGGAAGGGGGAGAGGAGGGGGAGGATGCAAGACTGCTAGGGACGTTAAGTCAGGATTGGAATTAGGCCGCGATATCAAACAAGAGAGAACATGGTCTGGGATTGGCATCTCACAGTTCCCATGAGCGCGGAACAATGATACAGTATTAATCACCAAAGACAATCCGCATGAATGGCAGTTGACAGCTTAAATCCTTATAATGTTAACATTTGGATATTTCAGTGCACTATCTGCTAGAGTTGAAAGTATTGCCATCAATTTGGTGTATGCCAGGTACATAACACATTTTTCTCTTATATGTACAAAATTACCGTAATGAAATTTAGTCCACAACCTAGTTCATCTTCAGAGAGCATGGGCGATTTTTAGAAGCGTTTCAAACACACTTTCCTCATCTTCTTCAGTAAGACGTTCCCAATCCTTATACCTGACTAAAGAAAAAAATTCAATACATTCGTATTTTAATTCCAATGCATCCTTAACTGGCAGGAAGAAACAGACCGGAACTGATCAAGAATCACAAGTTTCAGGTACCAAAAATCAAACCAAATAAGGAGAAAAGGTCAAGAAATGCATTGCAATGTTGAACATATTTTTAAAGTGACGCAACTTTTCAGCCAAGGCCTAAGATACAACTTGACCAGACGGTAAGAATATTTCATACATAATAGAGAACTCCCAGGTGAAGCAATTGTTGCCATGTTCGTAGGGGTGGATTACAAGGGCGCTGTATGTGTTCTAATAGTCGACGACTAATCAGCCGAAGTGTCTGTCAAAGGGCTCTTTGCTGTCTGTGGTTGATCTTGTCAAATGTGTTTGTTAGATTAAAAAAGAGGTGTCGTGTTGGTCTGCAGACGACCCTGCTCCAGATGTTCCATCTTCCGGTATTTTGTTATGAATTTATCGTCATGTCTACGTCCAAATATGAAATTAAGGTATCAAATTAACACACGAGAGCCTGCCAATGCCAAAATTTAGCTGTCGTCAAGCTAACTAACGTCTAACTTATGCATATGGATAGATATGTACAGCACTCATGATTTATTTCAAGCAATTTTCCATTAGAAAAATATCGATTTTTGAAATCAATTAGTAATATGATTGAAGTCAGGAATATAAAAACACTAACATCGTCACCTCATAATTTTGCGAATAATTGAGTTACATTCAAATTCATCGAATTGGGGTCCGCCTTCCGTACTTTAAAAAATACATAATTTTAACTACAATAATATTATTGCGCATAATTGAGTTCACTACGAATTCACTAAATCAGGATTGAGATTTAAATTCACTATTTGACCAAAAATGAGATAAAAAAATAATCTCATTTTTAACGTGAAAAATAAATACCTAACAACTTGTTATAATATACAATTATTTATTTTTTCTCAAAAAACAAGCACATTTTGTAGAAATTGTTGCAATCAAAAAACAACAAAATCAAAAAATATATATATATTTTCCTTTAATTTAGATTTTTTTTTTTAAAAAACTTGCTTGAAGGCACCAAACAGACCCAAGCTTGCAATTATAATTATCTTCATTTCGGATAACCAAAACGGGGAAGTAAAGTTTCTAAAATAAGAAAAAACCCCGTTTTCAACTCCACTTTAATCTCTTTATCCCCCTTCCCTAACCTATACATACAACCTCCAACCTATACATACAACTCTTACCTATACATACACCTATTCATAGCAGCACGAATTTCGAGGCCGTTATTCGGCCGCCGTGAATGGGGCAGTCATCTTCGACTCCCTCACGGCCGTTCTCCGATTCTCCCTCCGCCGTCATCTCGCCGAGATTTCTTAAAGTTCGTTCCTTTATGGATTCTAACACCGATCGCGATCGCGACTCTGATTGCGATTACTCTTCGTATATACCTGATGAATGTTTAGCTTGTGTGTTTCAATTACTCGGATCCGGCGATCGGAAACGGTGTTCGCTTGTGTGTCGCCGGTGGTTGAGAGTTGAAGGTCAGAGTCGGTATCGATTGTCGTTGAATGCGAGTGTGGAGATTTGTGTTGCGATTGATTCGATTTTTAATCGGTTTGATTCGGTTACGAAACTTGCGTTGAAATGTGAGAGGAGATCTGAGAGTATTGGAGATGATGCGTTGGTTTTGATTTCGGAGAAATGTCGAAAACTAACGCGATTGAAGATTCGTGCGTGTAAGGAGTTGAGTGAGGTAGGGTTGAGTGCGTTAGCGAGGAATTGTAGGGGTTTGAGGAAGTTTTCGTGTGGTTCGTGTACGTTTGGAGCTAAAGGAATGAATGCTTTGCTTGATAATTGCGATACGTTGGAGGAATTGTCGGTTAAGAGGTTAAGGTGTAATCCTGATGGAGCGGCATTGGAACCGATTGGTCCAGGATTGGCTTCAAATTCACTAAAGACGATTTGTTTGAAGGAGCTTTATTCGGGACAGTGTTTTGGTCCGTTGATTATGGGAGCGAAAAATTTGAAGACGTTGAAGCTTTATAGGTGTTCGGGGGATTGGGATAAGCTTTTGGAGGAAATAACGAGTCGTGTTACGAGTTTAGTTGAAGTACATTTGGAGAGGATTCAGGTTAGTGATGTTGGAGTAGCCGCATTGGCTAATTGTGTGAATATTGAGATATTGCATCTTGTGAAGACTCCGGAATGTACAAATTTGGGATTAATGGCTGTGGCGGAGAGTTGTAAGCTTATTCGGAAATTGCATATTGATGGATGGAAAACGAATAGGATTAGTGATGAAGGTCTTATTGCTGTGGCTAAACATTGTCCTAATTTGCTAGAACTTGTTTTGATTGGTGTGAATCCTACTTGTGTTAGTATTGAGCGGTTGGCTACGAATTGTCGGAATTTAGAACGGTTGGCCTTGTGTGGAAGTGAGACTGTTGGAGATGCCGAGATTTCGTGTATTGCTGCAAAATGTGTTGCTTTGAGAAAACTATGTATTAAAAGTTGTCCCGTATCTGATCATGGTATGGAAGCTCTTGCCGGGGGATGTCCTAATTTGGTCAAGGTCAAGGTTAAGAAATGTAGAGCTGTGACTTCTGAGGGTGCGGATTGGTTGAGGTTAAATAGGGCTTTAGTGGCTGTTAACTTGGACACAGCTGAGCCTGATAACCGGGAAGTTGTTGCTGGTGATGGTGCTCAGGAAGTTAATGTTGTGGAGAATGCACCTGAAACTGCCCAAGACGTGGGTACTAATGTTGCCTCAAGCAGTAATGGTCGACCAAGGTCTGTTCGGTCAGCATCATTCAAGGCTCGGTTACGCATTACTGCAGGAAGAAGTTTAGTTGGTACTCTAAGAAGATGGTCTAGCTTCAGCGGCAGCACCTCAGGAAGTAGCCAGAGAAGGACCTAAATGGATATATCAAAGAAAAGTACAAAGGCTCTTGGTCTTTTTCACATTATAATCCATAGTTTGCTTTTCATTATCCTTTGTAATTGACTTCTGTAGCTGTTTATGCCTTTAAAGTTTAAAATTTGCAATCTGCAATTATGATGTATTTGTTTCCTTTCTATATCATCCTATATATAACTCAAACTGAAACAAACAACTTCCTAAATTTGTGATCTACTCATTTATTGTTGGAGTTGTGAAGTTTAATTTAAAAATTAATGCATGCTAAGAATGTATTCATTTGATTAAACGGGATTTGAATTTCTTGACTGGGTGTCCTGTGGTTTATATAATGTGATTTTGTAGCCAATGATATTACCTTGAGATGTTGTGCCATGCATTTTACGTGAAACTCGACAAGAGACTGCAAATGCTTTTGCCCTACGTAACTTCTTCATCTTGTTTTGTCGCATTCCTTGTTTGTATGCTTGTATAGTAAGATTGCAGCTTCTGTGATAAGGGAAGGACTATTCGGCTCTGCCCATCTGCTATTTCTTTACAATTGGCTCCTGATTTAGTTGCTTCCTTTTGTAGTCGTCATACCTCGTTAAAATGTATTCTTTTTTGCGCACGTTCTTGCCTTTGGTTTATCTGGTAAAGCTATTATGACATGGCCATAAACATTCCTTGACATTTTGTTGGTAGGGAATCTTCATGCAACTGCCTTTATCAGGTGTGATATTCCATCCCTCCAATTACACTACTGAAATTGTAGTGACGGAAATAGCTATAAGCTACCATGTATGCTATAATAAGAGTGACTAGAATTATGACCTATATAAGATAAAGAAGCTAAGAACGGAAAGGATTTAATTTACAACCCCGCTCTCTCCATCAATAAGGTATCGCACATCTTTTTCCAGTAATTAACCTGTAATGAGTGCATATTACAATATAGGTTCATCTGAAAGTTGGGAACATACTGCATCCTCTTTCGTTGAAGCTTGTATTATCTATATTTTGGCTCTCCTAATATGAGATTTAGATAGTCATATTTTAAAATTTTGCTTTTGGTGATTGATATATCTGTAGTGGCCGTATGTATACACGTGTTTTGGGGAGTTGTTCTCTTTCTTAGGTGCAGATGCTGCTGTGCATGCCCTGGGAAGGTGGAATGAACCTGTTGGCATGCTGCTTCCATATAAAAAGAAGTTTGATGATATATGCTGTCCCTTCAAACAAGAAATGTTCAGCTTTTATGGGTATGTATTTCAGTTATTACCTTATAAAATCTAAATGCCATATTACAAGTTGCATGAACCTAAAATTTGTATATTTTTAAAGATATAATTTAGGCAAGCATTCCATGGTCAGTTTCCATGCTTGCCCTATTCTGCACTTTTGTTATGGTCTCATTAATTTAATACTGATACTAGTAGTTTTACACCAGCTTACTCTAACTCTCAATCAATACGTTTAACTTTATGTTTTTAACTTTGTAGATCTTGTAATTTTGCAGCTATCCTGCTGGACAAAATGTTGAAATGAACTGTTTACTTGCCTCTATGTTATGTTTTAAAAATTTCTTGGCATTTTTTTTGTGTTCCAGATATATTGCATTTACTCAAGTTCTCCTTACAAGATTATATAGAATGAAGGATCTAGGGATAGACTAGTAAGAAACGCTCATTCCCCACCCTCTCCCCCATGATAAATAGGCTCACCCCTCATATTCCCTCCCCTTATATGTAAAAAAAACTAATATGTTGGTATAAGAGAATGATGACTCGCTTTGTGGAGGAGATGAGTTGAGATAGGAATAAACAATTGTAAATTGGAAAGAATGAGGACCAGTTCAATTTTGTGGACTCTAATGAGAGAACTGACAGATAATGTGCATGATTTCAACAAAATAGCTTTAAAATTGCATGCCACTCCGACAGTTCTTTCAAGTGCACGAAATGCAACATAAATTGATCGTTTTTATCATTGATTATGTATTGTGTTTTCTGTCGATTATGTATATTATGGCCTGATCGTTGGGAACATGCTATTGCTTTAAGTCTTCGAAAGAAACCAACAAACTTTTGAAAGGATGTCTCGTTGTGTTGTCACTAATCCTGCTTTTTGTGTACAGTCGGGACTCAGACATATTAATGTGATTTGGTTTAAGTTGTTTTTCCTTTCTCTACATGGCTACTGGGCAGCTTTCTGAATGTTCCACTATGGTTCCCAGTGTTAAAGAAATCATGTTTTTTTCAAGGACCGAAATCCCTTTGGTTGTTTCGGACTTTGGGTTGCAAAGTTAGATCAATTAAGTACCTCTAATCCTTCTCCGGTTCCTTGTCAGTCCCAGGTGTGTTCACCCTAACTCTTCCTCTCCGTTTCACTTTGAAGTGCTCGAGATCATTAAGTTTTGTTCTCTTAAATTTGATCCTAAATTTGTGTTATCTCTCTGTTTTCTTATATGTTTTCCATCTGTGATCGTCCCCCCTGTGACATTGTAGGGGGTTAGGAGACCATATGTTCACACAGATGATTTTATTTTTTGGATAGTTCAGAGGTGGTGCTCCGGAAATAGGGGTGCAACATTGGTGTTTTCAGAAGTAGTTGGATAGATAGATTGCCTTCAGATCGATCGTGTAATTGTATTTGCAGATAGAGTGCTTAAATCTATTTCAAATTTGGAAGCAGGTGGTAAGTTGTAACACGAAACAAGGCATTTGAGTAGTCATGATCTGCTGCTTGTTCAGGATTGGATATAGATTTGTATGGTTTGTGGGGACTATGAGTGTTGTAACTTGACATTCAGGTTGTATGCTTAATATTATGTTCAACGTTGTAACAGAAAGAGTTTTTGGAGAAAAGAAGGCCACTTCAGTCCGTGCTAATACATTTGAATTATAAAATTTTCTATGCAAGTGGAGGATCTAGGGCAGCAGCAGCCTGGCCAAATGATAATTGCCTCGTTCTATTTAATATCCTGTTTGCACCGCATGATATAACAGCTGCATCTTCTTTGCCACAACTCAATTCACCAGTACAAGGAATAAAATGGTTTCTACTGCAAAAGTTTAACATTCGGGAACGTGAACCGTTTCTAGTAATGTACTATGCTTTAGTCCTGTCTGCTGTTGCCCGGCAATTGGGTTTTTTGTAGGTTGATTTTTTCAGGAGTTTTCCTTTTATTAGTTTTTATTTTTGTTTTGCTCACAAAATCTAGTTGATTACATCTACACTGGGAAGCCACTACAAAGTAGTTAAAAGTAACAATATCATATATAAATTGAAGACGGACACTACAAAGTTAAAACACAGGGAAGAGTATGGATAAAACTACAGAATCTTGGTGTATGATCTGGTCCAAGTCTTATACAAGAATCTTTATCTAACAGGTGATTAAATTTAAGCTATATCTCTTCTTCAATGAGTGTATCGAATGATTCCACAATAATATTTTATAAGTCTGTATGATTACTGTTTGATGCAGCTTCAGCGGCAATACACCCACAAAACGAATTAGCAAAATAAATAAATAAATACCCCCACAAACCGAAATCCGGTCTCTAGTCTGTTTTCTTCTCTTTCTTTGCAGGTCGCTTCTGGTATGCCATTATCTGGCTTAATATGATGCCATTGGTCACTATGCCCACCACAGATCCCGCAACAACTTCACAAAATTAGAGAAATCATATTAGTAAAAATTTGAGCCAACAAAGATTCATCAAAAGAAGCTCAGATTAGAGTATTATTGGTTGTGAAATGATAAAGCAGGCATCTGGTTCTAAATAGGCATTAATTCAAACATTCTAGGTTCAATCTTCCAATATGTTGAAACACCGGGCACAATATGCAACGTAAAATGGAGATCGTTTGAGTTTGATAGTTCACCAACAAAGCATGTCCGGTGAAAATTTTCTGGCTATGAAAAAATTTGTCCAAAAGGACCAATTATAGTGTTTTACAGAAAAGACCCATACCACTTGTTGGAGCATTCTCCTGGATGCTGGTAAAAACTCGTACTGCAAAAATAAAAATAAAGAGAAACATAAATATACTGTTGGAATAATAATAACAGATTAACAGATGGCAATGATCCTTCCGTATAATCTCTAGTTCTAACCATCTTGGTTCTAGAAAAAAGTGAACGAACCTAGGGAACCCGCAGAGTTCATTAAAGAGGTTAGGAAACTGAGCTCTCCTGTACTTCGGTTCTGCTCAACCAGAAATAAACAATAATTAATAATATAACTTAGCTATTCACATAAAAGGATACTTTGGAAGCAAAAGAAATGACAGAAGTACATAACACACAGATAAATGTTAAGGATTCACTATTAATTTGCGACAACTGTACTAATATGGCAACGATGTATTCCAAAACTATACTGTAAATCCAAAGATATTAGTTAAGCAGCTCACCCTTTTTCTGCAATTTTTACAAGTGACAAGAACACTAAATCGAAAATGAAATAGTATCAGTTGAAAAAACAGTGTGATATCGGGATATTTGTTAACTATGGATGACGGGCAAAAATCGTAGCTGATCATGCTGTCTGAAGATGTTTACTACATGTTTTAAAAGGTACTGATTATGCTTACATTTTAAGCCTTCGATACTTGGTAGTTAGTAAATTTTTTGGGTTTGTTAACTAATTTTTGTGTTTCAGGATATTTTGGAGGATAGGTTAAGTTCTGATCTTTTAAAGGGGTGAAAAGTAAAGTTCTCTGGGATTCTAAGCAACGGTAGAATACTCTGAAGATGGATATTGTTCAAACACAGGTACCACAATGTATTAGGGAAGAGAAACAGAAGGAAAATCAAACAGCATTGTGGCCTGGGTTTTGTCTGGTTATTTGATTTCTCCCGTTGCTATGTTAGAGTGAATAAGTACAAGCTTTACCTTCCAGTGGTTACAAGGTATACAGAGCCTACACATGTCAAAATTGAAAATACGAATGAGTTCCAAAAGGTTTGTTTCATACACCTATTTACAACTTTAAAGTATTCATACTGGCATCTACAAAGCCTTGATCTACTTTAATACTTTATTTAATTATCCAATTTTCAGTTGTAAAAATTTCAGATCCAGTATACATTTTTAAGTAGGGTCCGGGTCCCTGGCACAGGGACCACTAATCTAACATATCATTTCTCCATTGTCGGAACAAGCAGTGGATGGCTGAGATCATACCAAAACATTACTACAGACCGGACCGCGGTTAATTGGAGGACAATCCAGTACATAATTAAAATTAGATATGCAATAAGGTGATAAGGGTCACCTTATTGTATACAATTTAAGCCAAATTTACACCAATGTACTTGATAGAAAACAAATTAGACTGTCCATGTTAGGAGTTCCTCCTGGAATTTATAAGAGAAAATCAACTTTCTCATGGTGAGATCAAGACGGAGACATCAATCTCCAAAAAATTTGAAGAGTAAAAGCTGGATATGTCTAGCTAGTGGTCAGAGAGAGTTGTGTATCAACCATCTGGTTTTTTTTGAATAGTAAACAGGTGGTTCTTCATTTCTTTCTATTGGTCATTTTCATTATGAATTAAAAAGTAAAATTCAAAGTAAAAGATAGAGGCTTCACATTATATAATTGCGTAAATGTTCTAACCTCACTACAAACACCATTAAGGACAATATAGGCCTGTCAGGGAGTTTATATAGCTTGATGTGGGACACGAATCAAGAATGATAAAATAACAATAGAAGGGATAAGCTCGGCTGAATTAATTACATATAGTTCACAACCCCAACAAGAAATGTATATGTTGATTGCAAGCAATATAAAGAAAACCCATCATACAACACCAAATCAAAAGTTTATATGCTATTATATATGTCAGGAATTACATGGGTTATTATTAGTTTTGCCCTAGCAGTGTATCAACTTGGACACGTAAAGCCTCGAAAAACTGAACTTTTTACACAAGTAAGATATCTGTATGGTTTCATCCCTGGAGGGAGTTCAGCTCGCGAATGACTCATGTCGGCGAGGGTAATATCAGAAGATAATATAGAGGCTTTCCCTTTTACTTCAGTTTCATTTCATCCCGGCCAAAGATACAGATCCTCGTATCTAAACACCAATATATATATATATATATATATGTTCTTAACATTTTTCGTACAAGATTATGGTCTTACATTGCAACAAGAGAAGGGCATGTAACTTTATAGGTCAACAAGTTTTATTCGCGGTTGTTATGAAAAATCAAGAAATTCAAAGGTGAAGTTGAGAAGTTTGAAGGTTTTTATGAGAAGAAGATAAAGGAAATATAATGTCATAATTCAAAAGGGTGCCTGGAGATGTTTATTAATCTCCCATCACAATAACAAGTTTTGATCTTCAATCTCCATGCCTTGCTCTTCGGCTGCTTCACTCCTAATCAAGTTTTGTGATTTTACAAGGGGCTAATATGTTTATAAGGGGAGATGCATATGTGTGTAGCATGGTTGTTACGTCGGTAAGTCGAGTCGAGTCGGACGGAGACTCCAGCAAGTCGAGTCGTGACTAGTCGAGACTAGTCGACACTAGTCGACTAGGTATAAAATAATAAAAAATTAAAAATATATATGTGCGTGTATGTTCCAACATTCCTCTTTTCTCTTGTAAATAGGAGATCTTAAACCTACTTAGATAAAGACTACAAAGAATAAAGAATATTGAAAGAACAATAGAGAAAGAAGAAAGAAGATTAAAAGTAGAGAAGAAATATTGTAATTTTTTTATTTTGAAATGTATTCTACAAAGTACAAACAAAAAGATTAAAATGCAGTGGCTAAAATGCAGAATTCTTGTCACTAATCAGCACAATAGAATATAAAAGTCATTAGTACAGCAGAAATCAAAGTCTGGGCACATGGCAGAATAAAAAAAATCTGGACACAATCAAAGTCTGTATTGTGTATGTATACATATACATACATATATATATATATGTATGTGTGTGTGTACTCTGCGTGTATATTATATATATAAGTGTGTGTATGTGTGTTTGTAACTGTGTATATATATAAATGTGGGTACTGTGTATATAAGAGAGAGTGTGTGTGTGTGTAGAAGATGAAGATTAGGTTACTGGTAGCGATTAGGTTACTTAATGTGCAACTGGGTCGGATCTTTTTATTATTTCTGCACCAGTCGAGCTACTGGGTCGCCTAGTCGACCCGACTAGTCGACCCAGTCGACCAGTCGAGGCCCAGTCGCCCGAAAGAGTAACAAAAAGCAAGTCGAGGTTTCAAGTCGCCCTCTCCTGACCGACTGCTCGACTAGTCGTCGACTAGTCACGACTAGTCGAGCGAAGTGACAACCATGGTGTGTAGTTATATAATATACAGCTACAAAAAGTAACACTGTAATTTATGTCTAATTTAAGTCTCTGACTCATTAATAATATAGCTGAGCTACTGGAAACACCTTGATTAAAAAGACATGCAAGGAATTAGTATAACCGTGCCCAGTTTTACTTAACAGTATCACTTGGACCATACCCATAATTCTACTTGATAAATTAAAAGGGAAATTGTACAAGATGCAATATATAAACAAACACATCCCTTTTATGTTAAACAAAAAAGGCATAACATGTGACATTCTTTCCCGTCCTCTGAAGACAAATATTTTCAGGCATGAACTTACCTTGAAGTTTTCATATATTTGTGGGATTCTGGCAAAGAGAAAAATTGCATGCTGGGTTGCCTGAAAGACATAATTTAAAACGAGAGAAGCTTAGATACTAGAAAGATATAGAAAGTGTAATGAATGTAAAAATACCATCACAACAAGTTCATGCAGAAAATTCCTTAAAAAGAAGAAAGTTCAAGAAGAGAAATATATATATATATATATATAACAAGGTCCATATAGAAGAAGCTTTGCCACTTACATAGAGAGCTTCAAAGAGAAGAGGATCAATCCGACCAGCTAAAATAGTTGGTGCTATACCACAATATCTGTAATACATTACTAAGGAAATGCAGCTATATCACATTTCTACAACATGAGCAATTCTCAGAATAAACTTTAGAAAATACACTGCATTGGCTGAAAAACGAATCAATAACAATCTAGACCAGTAAGTAAGAAGGATACAGCAGTGGTCGAATATATGTTGATGTACGCATAGGCTGAGAGAAATAATATATGATTGCAACTAAAATTATAGCTGCATCATATAAGAAAACAAACACAGAAGTATTAGATCCACTATGAAAATAGTAATCAATAATAAACAAATAAAGAGTAATTCTATATAGATCGAATTGATAATCGAAACTTATTAACGAACAACGTGGATATAAAGTATTGGTTATTAAATACGCAGGCTTTTAATCTGTGACAACCCGGGTCATCAATAATAAACAAATAAAGAGTAATTCTATATAGATCGAATTGATAATCGAAACTAATTAACGAACAACGTGGATATAAAGTATTGGTTATTAAATATGCAGGCTTTTAATCTGTGACAACCCGGGTCAAATCCCGAGCATTTTCCGAAAATCGGGTCAAGTCCCGATTCTGAGCCCGAATAAGCCGAAGCCTACTGACCCAAACGCAGCCAACTTGGGTAACAACAAGTCCACCACAGACCCCCAAAATATCATGATTTTATTGGTGCTAATTAGTAGTAGTACTTTGCCTTATAAACTGAACAGAATGTCCCAATCTACTCGATGTGGGACTGGGGTGTTACATAATCACTTAGGTGGGCCATATTTTAAGCAATAGACATCCACACGCCAGTTGGCATTTTTTTTTAATCCACAACTGCTAGATTATATCAGTTTCTATAAATACCCAACACAAAGTTTAGTGAAATTATTGAACAAGTTTTTGATGCAAAAATAGAGCCATAGAACACAAAGTTTAGTGGAATTATTTTAGTGACATTATCTGATCAAAAATCCCATGCTTCTTCCACCCCCACCACCAATCCAGGAAATGACAAATAGATTGAGAGAACACAAAAGAGAATGACTATTAAGGAGGACTGTTCTCTTTCTGATGTTTTCATATAAGAACTTTGATTGTGAACTTATGGTTCTAGCAATCACAAATTTATTCACAAATTTATAATATACATTCCTTCCTGCTAGTAAAAATATCCTCTTAATCTTTTATATATGTTGAATTCATATGACCTCCTAGGCTTAGCAATATTTTCAGAATAACTTTTCAGTTTTCCACTAATGCTTTCAAGATAAAACTCTAGATAACTAAAAATAACCAAGATACCATTCTGCAAGATTGATACTATTAATGCATAGTCTTATATATATATATATATATATATATATATATATATATATATATAGAGAGAGAGAGAGAGAGAGAGAGAGAGAGAGAGAGAGAGAGAGATTTTAATGGTGAAATTATGAGGAAAGAGAAGGTATGAGCATAAGGAACAATAATACATTTTTCTCGATCTGTGTGTCCAAACAAAAGATAACATCTGAATCGTGGCAGAATATTAAGAGGAAGAAGAGAATTTTATAGGCAATTATTAGGTGGGCTACTACCTTGGATCAGAAGAAATGCCAACTCCCCATAAGCTGAAAAGGGCAATTCTTTGTGCAGACAATATGCCAAAGCTATGGTATAACCAATTACTTCAAGTTCGAAGGAAATAAGGCTAAGTCCTCTAATACTTTTGTTTTGCAATATCTTTAATATCTGCAAAGAGGAAAAGACACATAAGAGAATGAACACTGTTCCTAAAATTAATACTGATCCATACATTGAGAAGAAGAGATCAGAATTCGTGACAAATCCACACACTTGATTCTTAAAAACATACACGAAACTAAAAACCTAGTATCTCTCACTTCTAAGTTCTAAGTAGTGTTTAGGGAAGGTAAGATATACGCATACCTTACTGGCTTACTCCTACTCCTAAAACTACTTCTAAAAGTAGAGAGTCAATGTCCAATTAAAGATTAATCATGTAAAGCTTAAATATTTAGTATCGTAAACATTAGTAGTGTACGCGAAGGAACTAGGCTGGCCTTACCCCTACTCTTCGAAAAATTATCACTAAACTACACAATAAAGATCCAACCTTCCTAACTCAAGACCCAACAAAAAAACCAATCTCAACTTTTAATTACTATACATATAAAGATCCATAATTTCTAATGTAAAACAATCCCGATTTTGGGTTTAACCCCATTAACCCACAATCCCCAGTACTAAATGGGACTTTACAATTAAACCCATATATTAAATTAATAATTAGAGAGAGAGAGAGAGAAGAGGGAGAGGGAGAGAGAGAGAGAGAGAGAAGAGACAGAGAGAGAGAGAGAGAGAGAGAGAGAGATAGAGAAGAGAAAGAGAGAGGAGAAAGGGAGAGGGGGAGAGAGAGAGAGAGAGAGAGAGAGAGAGAGAGAGAGAGTACCTGAGGGAGCTTAACAGTGGTAGAAGCAGCAACAATGGCATAGCCAAGAAGCTTAGAAATCAGTGGAAGCAAGCAATCTTTATTGGGAATTGTACCATTACTCAGTGATTGAAAAGCACAAGTGAAATCCATTCCAAGAAATTGCATTGGGATCTTGTCCATCATTTTGATCTGCTCTCCACAAAACTCAAGATTCAACAAGATTTTAAGATAAATGGGGAATTGGGGTTTTGGGTTGTATATATACCTCTATATATGTATGTAAATATCGATCTAGTTGGAGAAGATGGGTTCGATTCGAGCCTGGACTCTACAATTTTGTCAACTTTGATGTCCTTGTTTTGCCTTCCCTCACGCCCACTCGATTAAGGACCCTGCAAAATGTTGTTCGAATAATCTTTTCAAAAATAATATGGATATTTTATTTTTTTTAAAGTAAATTAAATAATTGAATTAAAATTTTCTTAATTTATTATATTTCTAAGGGAAAATAGATTGTTTTGTCACTAAAGTATATGGTCTTTTAGAAACTTACCACCGAACAATATTTTTACTCAAAATTATCACTAACGTTACAGACGTTTGTGATTTTTGCCATTCCGTTAAATTTAACATTTAAATTTAAAACAAATAATGAAAAATAGATGTTTTTACCACTGAACTCTTGTATCTATTAGAAAGTAACCAATGGACATTTAAATAATTAAATATAGCCACTAACGTTACATGTATTATTGTTTTTAATCATTCCGTTAAATATAAATGAAATCTCAGTTAAAATAACATTGATTTGGACTTAATCTTCCACATAATATTTTTCAAATAATTATTTTCCCCCAATTTGGTATTGTAAAATTTTCAAGATAAATTTTTTTTATTTAGAATCTAATATTTTAATTCAAAATATCTAGATATTGATCGAAAAGAATAAATTAGATATCTATTTTTTTTTTTTTTGTGGTCAAATTTGGTTTATGAAATCTTAAAAATCAATGATACGAATCTAAAACATTTATACATATATATAATAATATTATGTTTTTAATAAAAATATATAATTTCATTAATCTTTTGTTTAATATGATAAGTTTTAAACGAATATTATTAACAAGATAAATGATTTCAATATTATTGAGTTGATTTATGAAAAGATAATAAAATTTATGCAATAATATCTCTCTATTCATGTTTAGTATCTAATTTTTAATAATTATGCAATAATATCTGTCTATTCATCATATTAATAATATTTCAACGACACATTAACGACACAATTAACAGAATGACTAGAAACAAAAACTAATGTAAGGTTAATGGTTAAAATTAATTATTTGATAGTTCAATGATTACTTTATAAAAAACTCAATAGTTGAGTGATAAAAAAATCTATTTTTCCTTACTAAATTTAACGGAATTGCAAAAATGACAAACGTCTGTAACGTTAGTGATAATTTTGAGTAAAATTATTGTTCGGTGATAAGTTTCTAAAAGACCATATACTTTAGTGACAAAACAATCTATTTTCCCTATTTCTAAATATAATATATTACATTTGTATATCTTATACGTGATTACTGAAATATAATTAGTTAGTTTCTATAATAATATAATATTGATCACTTCACTTGATTTTAATTGAAGAAATTGATAAATAACATATTTAATATCGGGTACAAAAAAAGTGATTCGATCTTCTTTTTGTTATGAAAAACCTTTTTATTTGATACTCATATAACCAATTACGTAAAAAATTAAAATATGAATTGAGCTCGTGAAATTTTCTTCCTAGAAAACAAAAAACATCAAAACTATATAATTGCCTTTGAAATGAAATCTTGATTCTATCTCCACTTGTTATTGAGATTTCATCTCTACTTATGCAGTGTCCCATACTACCATGTAAACAGGGACCGAACAGTACTTTGTTGTTCCATTCACGCTAAATTTCCGATAACTGTTTTCAGTCCTAAAAAGAACCGAGAGAGCAAGACCTTGTTATTGAGCTTCCGTAAGTTATTTGGAAGATTTGCAAGGTTTTTGCGGTATTTCAATTTGATCATTCTTTTAGAAGACGAAAATAAAATTTGATGATTAATTTATTAATTTTAAACTTTGGTCACTTTTTTGAAAATTGGTGTGAAATTTGGCGACAATCCTATAATTTACTCTATTCTTTTTACAAAAGTGCGGATTATCTCTGATTTTTAGGGCTGTTCACAAATCGAGCTGCTCGCGAACAAGTCCGAGCTCAGCTCGTTAAGATCTCGACTCGACTCGTTAAAGGTTTGAGCTCGAACTCGAATACAAAAAAATGTTCGTAAAGAAAACGAGCTCGAGCCGAGCTATTAGTGAGTTCGACTCGAGCTCGTTCGGCTCGATAAAACTCGAAAAAATAAGATATATTTGGTATATTTTGGTATTTTTTTATAGTATTTGTTGCACTTTCTAACATTTTAAATTAAATTTGTAATTTATAGTACATGTATTTTAGGTTTACTGAGAATTGATATGGGATTGGGTTGGGCTTTGACAAAAAATATTTTAGTTCGTCGAGTCGAGAAAAAATGAGCTTTTTAGTCTATAAAAATTATAAATTTTAATGAGCTCAGCTCGACTCGGCTCGTTTTTGTTCGATAAAAGCTCCTGTTCGGCTCATTAGTTAACGAGCTCGGCTCGACTCGGCTCATTTTTGTTCGATAAAAGCTCGTGTTCGGCTCGTTAGTCAACGAGCTCGAGCTCGAACATATATTTTGTACGATAAGAAAGCTCGGCTCGGTTCAGAAAAAAAAATAAAACTCGACTCATTTACATCAAAACTCGGTTCGGCTCGGTTCGTGAACAACCCAACTGATTTTTAACAACTTGTAATATGTAAAGTGGAGATGGAATGAAATTTAAGGATACAAAATGCAATCATTTCTATTTGTAAATTTGAAATCATAAAAGAAAATGTGTAAAAAGCCCAAGAAGAATAGAATTCATATAATATGCATTTATAATTTAAAATAAAATTAAGTGATCCCATAATAATCCAATTAACCTAAGAAAACTATATAAAAGACAACAAAGATAAGTAGGCAAAGTGTTAATTTTCCAAGTTGCTCAAAACAGAAGGAAAATCTGGGGCGGGGACTCGGGGAGTGTTGTTTGTATCACATGGATTTATCAAGTTGCTCAAAACAGAGGGAAAATCAGGAGTGGAGAGTGTTCTTTGTATCACATGAGCAGCAAACATCTCTACCTTGACATCTTCGTAAGGACCTTCTGCTTGTCCACTACGTAATTGCCTTCGAAGAACAATCTTAATTTTATCTCCACTTCTTATTGAGATTTCATCTCCACTTATGCATCTTACCAGATAAAATACTTCACCCTCTGTAATGCCTTTAGATACAGGAATCAGACAGGACTTTGTTGTACCATTTGTTATATTAGTAACATCAGCTTTCATGCTTAAACTATAATTACTGTTTTTGCTCCTACAAAGAATCGAAAGAGCAAGACCTAAGAAGTTATCTGCCGACAGTGTCGCGATATCAAAAGAGACTGTACGACCAGTGCTTTTATAGCTGAACCATTCTGCAATCTTTGGTACCTCAAATGCATAGAAAGGGAGGAACTGTTTTCTTACCTGTAATATAAAAAAAATATTGTTAAATTTAATAAAGTGTATCATTGAGAGGGACACAGGGAGGGATATCAAACAGAAACCAACCTGAAGGAAATTCTTTTTCAAACCAACTAATTTCAGCTTGCAGCACCTACCAAATTGTAAATCACTCAATTCCTTCAACATTGACATATCTGATAGATGTCGTAGGCTTGTGCAGTCATAAACTATAAGAGATTGAAGATGAGGAGGAAGTGGTGGAAGTGATTCAAGGCTGGTGTAACTGTATATATCCAACTTCTTTAACTGTTTCAAGCTGGATAAATCAGGTAGATGTACCAGTGTTGGATGGTCATATAAGTTTACGTGTGTTATATTAAGAGGAAGTTCCGGAAATGTTGACCCAAAACTTGTACATTTATACAATTGGAGACATTGTAGGTTGTAAAGCTTAGAGAGGCTAAATGGGTTGGTTGAAGATAAACTCTCATCCCTATCACTAAGAACTAACGATCTCAAAGAAGAGAAACTTAGAATCATAGGCAGCCATACTCTTATATTACACTTCAATGTTAAAGTAACCAACTTTGTATCTTTCACAGTATCAGGCAAATTAATTCTATCAATGTCCGTTTGCAGAAGATACAATTCAGTAAGTGATTTAATATTCCATACACAATCCGGCAGATATTTAAGCTTCTTGCAATAAGTCAAAGACAATGTCCTTAACCTACTCAGTAGTCCAATTGAATCTGGTACCTCTTCGATTGCTGTATGAGATACATACAACTCTTCTAGACATTGCATATTCTCCAATTTATAAGGCAATCGCTCCAGCTTTGAACAATATCCCAGGTCTAGTACGTGGAGCAACTTAAGCTTCCACATGCTATTTGGAAGATTTCTAAGGTTTTTGCAGTAGCTCAAATTCAGTCTCTCCAAACTAATGAGGCATACAAACAAATCTGGAAGTTGTTCAATTGCACTAAAACTTGCACAAAATGTCCTTAAGCCTACCATATTCCCAATCTGCTCTGGTAGCTTTTTAAGCTTCTTGCAACCATCCAAATTCAAATAAACCAATTCCTTGAGTTGAGTAATTGAGTCCGGCAGTTCCTCAATTGCGGTGTACCTTGCATCAAGCTTCTTTAACCATTTCATACCACCCAATTGTCTTGGCAATCGTCTTAGATTGCTACAATAATCCAAATACAAATGGCGCATTTCACTCGACTGACCCAGTGATTCAGCCAAAACTTTCACGTAAATGCATTCCGTCAAATCCAAAACACCCAAATTAGTCAACTCTCTAATTGATGGGTGGACTGTTAGCAAACTTTCACAACCACGGAAGTATAACCTCTCAATAGATTTTGAATTTCCAAAGTTGGGAGTTGCTTTCAAGTTAACAGAATTTTCAACATTTATCATCTTCAGGCTCGTGAAAGGCTGTTTAAAAGAACACACAAGACACAAGTTAGCAAATGGCAATTTTTTCCGATCAATGATATTGCCCTTACATATTCTTTTAGTAATAAAATTAATCTTATTAGTCATATATACAGGGATTTGGTCCCCAGTCATCGATGGATGCCAACCACCTGCCGCTATGTTCATTGCGGAGGTGATATTGACTCCCACTATGTTTCATTGCGGGGATGATTGCTCCCGCTATGTTTCATTGCGGAAGGTGGTTGGTATCCCACGAGAGCACCCATATATATATATATATTATGGTTTATTTATCGTTAATTAACCGTGTAGTTCATTAAAAAAATGAACGAACAACAATTTGTACATATATACTGATTCATACCCTGGCATCATCCCACAATATCTTGAAGTTGCTAAATGGCATATGAAAAGAGACCATTTTCTGTGGTCGAAAACTAGAAGATAACCGTGTCCACGTACAATAACTCCAATAGATGCACCTTAACTCATGAAATGAATTTTTGAAATGTCCTTTGATGCCGTGAACATCACGTATCTCAAGTAATCTTAATTTTGGAAGCCTCTCAAATATTTGGGAATTGATTTGCTTTTCCGTTGACTGAGTTAGATCTAAGACAAGACCTTCAATTTTATCTAATTCCTGCAAACACATAAAATTAGTAAATTTTGTATTTTTACCGGGTAATTATATTTATGTAATCATAGTGCAATATGTTAGTTTTTTTGAAAAAAATAAATGAAAACAATTCTTGAACTTTTTAATTTAATGATATAATATTTAGTTATCAAAGTTTATAGTCTGAAAATTATAAACTTATACCTATTTTTTAAACACCCCAATTAGACTGAAAATTTGGGCAAACTACAATTCTACAACAAATTAGTATATGAGTTCTAAATCTAATTACCTCTTGAATTTGCAAATATTCCCATGCAGTTCCTCGCAAGAACAAGCGCGTGTTCTTGGCAATTTTCCTTCCCATGTCTTGTATAAGATCATGCATCTGAAACATATTGTTTTCGCCAATCGTGAGCAGACATCTTTCCACTAGAATTTGAATTCCAACTTCTGGATAGTAGTCACATGATTTGAATATGTCAACAGCCTCATATTTGTACTTTCCAACGAAGAAGAATGCAATATCAAGAAACATTGATTTTACAGTCTCATCATCCAACTCATTGTAGCTCAGTTGAAGAATTTCCAGTATCTCGTTTGCTGGAATTTTTCTAACTTTCTCAAGTTTGTGTTTCCAGAATACCTCATCTTGAGTTCTACCTCGCAAAGAAGAACCCAACACTTTCAGAGCTAACGGAAGACCTCCAGCATAAGTTACAAAGCCTTCTGCGAGCTCTCTTATACTGGCAGAAAAACAAGCACACAAAATTGGTTTTCCAAAGGCATGATAATTAAAGACCTGCCGTGAATGAGTGTGTCCCAATTTATTCACCATGTATACATCTACCTCGGAAATATCTTGTTTTAATTGATTTAGAAGGTTAACGTCTCTTGTAGTAATAACAATTCTACTTCCAGCTGAAAACAAGTTGTAATGCCGTGCTAGAAATTCTGAACAACTTGATTGGTCCAGATTATCCAGAACAACGAGCGCTTTTTTGAAAAAGAGAATTTGTTTCAGTTGTCCAATTCCACTGTCAACATCAGGAACCTTGTAATCCTTCCTCCTAAGAAGCGCAGTCAAAAGTTGCTGAAGTAAAGGAAGTAGAGGACTACCTCCTTGTGAATATTGTTTAACATTTTCAATAAAGCAGCAACTTTCAAATCTTTTATGATATTTGTTGTAGAAAGCTTTGGCAATTGTAGTTTTCCCAATTCCGCCCATCCCACATATCCCAATGGCACGTAAATCATTTGATTCCATCCTCAGTTTCTGATATATTTCTTCAACAGCAGAATCTATCCCAAATACTTCTTCTCCAAGGTACAATACCTTTGTAGATACTTGTCGTGCGATGTTCTCTACAATGCTCTGAATAGTTCTTGATTCATTCCTGTTTGTAATTTAAAATACAGACTTGTAGTCAGATAGTAATGTCATGATAATTTATTACGCTAATTTGTGGAAGAATAAGATAAAGAGACATACTCAATTGCATGTTTTGTGAGATGGTGTCCTGACAGGCCAGCGATTTGAATAAGAGCATTTTTCCACTCGCCTATTATGTCAGCAGAGTAACGCTTCTTCTGATAATGATAATCAAGAGCGTCACTGAAGCTCCCTTTCTGGTAGCGCACATCTGATGGATCAACATAGTAAAAAACAGGAACAACCTGATTGTCTGTTTTCTTGCAACTAAGGATGTCTACGAGCTCTTTAAGGCACCATGGGGAATAAGCATAGTTCTCAGAGATAACTACGACAAACATCTTGGAATCTCGAATTGCATTTAGTAGCCCGGATGAAATCTCCTGGCCCTTTTCAAGAGCAGGATCATCTCTGAATGTTGAAATTCCAACGTTATCCAAAGCATAGTAAAGATGTGAAGTAAAGTTTTTGCGAGTGTCATCACCGTAAAAGCTCAAGAAAACATCCCAGGTGATCGGTGGAGAGGAAGAAGTTATTTCATGATTACTGGTGGTTGCCATGGAATTAGAAAGGAATGGTTGTGAGTTGTGAATAAAAGCGGTGTGGAAATGAAGTCAGTCAACGTTAGTTTATCTTTTTTCTTTTGTGTGGACACTGGACAGTCGGTGGACACTAGCCAATCTGATCCTGGATGAAAATGCAGCGAAATTACTTAAACATCAACTTCCATACTGTATGATATTTTAACAGATTGTTGTTGGTTTTAATTTTACGTACATTTTGACAGAGTTTGTGTAAAATTTTGTAGAGTCTTGCTGATTTAAAGGGGAGTTTTCGACAAATACTTCAAAATCTCATGGATTTTAACAAGATTTCAAGACATGCAAAATACACTAACAAATCCTTGAAAATCCACAACTTTATCAAATAAAAAAAAGTTCATGGACTTTTGAATACCACAAGATTTTAATGTATTTTTTAAAATCCATATTGAATACCACTAGATTTTAAAGGACTTTTTAAAATCTAAATTGAATACACCCAGATTTTAAAAGACTTTTTGAAATATTTATTGAATACCACAAAATTTTAAAGCATTTTTTAAAATCTAGAATGAATACACCAAAATTACATAAATTCATAAAAATCCTTTAAAATCCCAATTGAATACATCCCCTTAATATTTGAAATGCTGGATTTAACTGAAATCAGGCATAGAACTGTTGGATGAAGTGACCCTGAGACTTGTCTTGGGTAGGATGCCTTGTTGTATGATGAAATGACCAAAAAAAAAATTGTGGATAATTTGTTTGCTGCTAAGAGCAACTCCAACGCAGAGCTCCCTTACTCATATCTGATCTAGGTGGACAGTATTTAGGGATTAAGATTGAAAAACAGTCCTCCAACGCTGCTCCCCATCCCCTAAAAATTTTAGGGGAGAGAAAACTCAACCCCATAATTGAGGGACCAAAAAGCAATCCCCTATCTCTTGCCCGCCTATTATCTCTACAATTCTTCTTGGTCTTTTTCACTTCTTCAAATTCTCTGCATCAATTGACGGCTTCTTTACAAGGGTGAAATCCTAATTTTTGTATGTATGTTATTAAAAAAACGTAGCTTACATCTTTTTTCTTTTAACAACAAATTAAAGGTGTTTTTTATTTGTATCTAATATCTATATATGTATTCACTTTTTTCATGGGTATATCTAAATTTGCCATTACTGCTTCTTTTAGGCCTTGATTTGTGAAGAAAGATCAGAATTTTAGAGATTAAGGTATGAATATACTCTGTTTTGTTCAATTTCAGGATTGTTTTTTTTTTTTGAGTTAAAGATTTGAATTTTATTTTTTTGTGTATTAATTGGGTTGGTGCGTAAGAATGCCTAGAATTATACCGTTTAAATATAGATGTTGGCATTTCAAATTTCAAAATACTAACTAAATATTACTTTTGAAAATATAGGGAACCAATATAGATAGACTTAATTGCACTTTAGTGGCTCGAATTATAATTTTTTGGCAGAAAAATGGCCGAATTATTAATTTAGCCACTTTAGTGGCCGAACAATTTATTTTTTAACACTTTATTGCATTCCGTCATGTCAGTTGGACGGTGTTACAGTGTGAAAGGGGTATTTTCGTCAGTTTACTTTTCAACGGTTATATATACATACAGCTGCCTATATCACTATATATCACCATATTGATCAAACAAAAACCTCGCAGACGCCATATGATGATTCTGAGGATGATGATTCTGATCCTGGTGGTCCTGATTTAGATGAGAAGGTGCAGGGAGATGAAATGTCCGAAGACCTTAGGAGGGTTGAAACAATTAACTAGAATTGACATTGGACACAACAACTTCTCTGGGCTAGTTCCTGACTCTGTCTGTGCATTGCCAAGCTTACAGAACTTCACATACTCTTACAACTATTTCTAATTACAACTATTTCCAAGAAGAGATGAAAGCTTGTTTAGCAACAAGACCTAACCTTGTGTTTGATTTCAACAAAAATTGTTTGCCAGACAAACCAGACCAAAGAACTCCGGATGAATGTTTCCCTGTGGTAAGCCATCCTGTCAATTGTAAAGCTGTTGGCTGCAGAGCAAGTCCCCTGCACCCAAGCCCTGTTGATAGTCCTCCTCCACAACCAAAACAACCTCCATCAACACCTAAAGTGACCCCATCACCACCGAAACCACAACCTCCTCCACCACCAGTTCATTCACCTCCACCACCAGTTCATTCGCCCCCACCGCCTTCACCTCCACCCCCACCGCCCTCACCTCCATCACCAGTTCATTCACCCCCACCACCCTCACCTCCACCACCAGTTCCTTCACCCCCACCGCCCTCACCTCCACCACCAGTTGCTTCACCTCCTCCACCAGTTCCTTCACCTCCCCCACCGTCACCTCCTCCACCAGTTCCTTCACCTCCCCCACCGTCACCTCCTCCACCAGTTCCTTCACCTCCCCCACCAGTCCACTCACCTCCACCACCGTCACCTCCTCCACCAGTTCCTTCACCTCCCCCACCAGTCCACTCACCTCATTAATAATCCGTATACAACACCTCATTTCTCACAGACATTTCATCAAACACGTTCCGTGCGCACTCAATCTCTCTACACTTCCCATAAAAATCAACCAAACTTGACCCAACAAACACATCTTCACCAACCCCACATCGCACAATCAACCCATGAACAACCCCACCTTCTCTAACCGCCAATTCTCGAGCACAAACCTTAACCAAAGACGAAAAATTATACTTATCAGCACAAACACTCGAACATCTCATCATACGACGAAACAACAAAAATAACCCCTCAACTGTCGACTTCTCTGAATGAATTTTAATCAACATGTTCCAAAGATATATATTAGGCTGATGTACACGATTAAACACAGATGAAATAAAAGTAATATCGGAAGAAAGAGAGTTGTAGAGAGATATGAATTGGGTTATAATAAAATGGTGTTGTTCGAAGCCTTGGTGGATGATTTTAGTGTCTATCAATAATTGAAGTGATTTTATATTAAAAACTTATCAATTTACCTATATACCCTTGATGATATTTTACAAAGGCTGAAAACTCAAACGCCGTCTAAACTGACATGACGGAATACAATAAAGTGTTAAAAAATAAATTGTTCGGCCACCAAAGTGGCTAAATTAATAATTCCGCCATTTTTTTGCCAAAAAATTACAGTTCGAGCCACTAAAGTGCAATTAAGTCATATAGATAATATCATTGGAGTAAAATAACTTTTTGGTTGCCTATATTTTAGGTAACCATTATTATATTATATTTAAGGGGTTAGGAAGCCCATTGGAGTTGCTCTAACAAAGCTGCCACGAGGTTGGTCGGAGAAGGTTACCTTTATGTATGCTCTTCAGTGAAATCGAACGTTAAAATGTAAGCATGGTAAATGAAGACCAATATCTACAATTTCAATAATAAATCTTACGCAACTTTAAGTTATAACTTATAAAGTATGATGAATGAATATCTAAGGTTAAACTATGTGGACAACGTGACTGCTTTATATACATTACATGTTTGATAAATGGGAAAATAGATTTTTTTATCACTCAACTATTGGCTCTTTTAGAAAGTAACCACTGAACTATCAAATAATTAATTATAACCATCAACGTTACATTCGTTTTTGTTTTTAGACATTCCGTTAATTGTGTCGTTAATGTGTCGTTAAAATAATATTAATGTGCTTAATAGATCGATAATGTGTCAAAATTAATGAAAATTAGCCACTGAACATTGTATAACGTTAAAATATATCAGCATTATAATTTTTTCCATAATTTTTATTATCTTTTCATAAATTAACTCATTATTATTGAAATCATTTACTATCTTGTTAACAATAGTTTTTTAAAATAAACAAATGATTAATGAAATTATATATTTTTAATAAAAACATATTATATATATAAATTTTTTAGATTCTCTTCATTGATTTTTTAAATTTCATGAACCAAATTTAATCATAAAAATAAGATCAGATATCTATATTACTTTTTTTGGTTCAATATCTAGAATTTTGGATTAAAAAAATAGATTCTAATCAAAATTTAATATATTCGAAATTTTGCAATATTAAATCGGGGAAAAAAATTACTTTGAAGATATTCACTACAACAAACAGCTCTATCAGCGACCGCTCATCCGCGACGGAAGTCTGTAGCGGATGGGTTTTAGCGACCGCTTCCAGTCGCTAAAGTTGGTGGCAGAAAAACTGGTCGCTAAATGGTCTTTTTGCGACGCCCTATCGCGACCGCAGTCGTAGCGACGGCGTTTGGCGACCGACTTGGTCACTAAGCTGAGTCAGCGACAATTAGATAGAAATCCACGTGTCCGCGACTAACCCGGCGACGGATTACTAAGTTTGGTTGCCGTTTTTGGTTACAAACTGTTGCGACTACTATAGCTACAGAATCCGGTCGCTAGAATCCGGTCGCTATTAGTGGCGACCACCTTTAGCTACTATAGCACCGTCGCTAATAGTTTTAAATCCAGCAACCACCACTGGCTACCAATATCAGTCGACTATCAATAGCTACAAATTTTTGGTCGCTAAAAGTAGTACTTTTTTCGAATAATAATAGCTATTGAATTTGGTCGCTAATTGTTGTGCATTTTTTTAGCTACTAATTTTTTTGCTACTAACTTTAGCTACCGATTTCGGTCACTAATACCTATTTTCCAGAATATATATATATATATATATATATATATATATATATATTTATATTTAGCACATAATCTAAAATTTTATACTTGTTTTCTCAAAACATTCACAATACATTTGGCAGGACATATTCACAACATTATAAACATTTTCTTGAATAAAAAATAATCAAATCAGATTAATATAAAAGTGCAAATATCTTTCCATAATCTAAAAAACGAATAAGACCACATCCATAGGTTCGAGTATCATTGGAGTACGAAAATACAATACGAAATCACAAATGTAACCAAGTACGAGTTCTAACAGAAATATAAAACATAATGTGAGTAAGACACCCTATGAAGATCCACCAAACCCGTCATCTTGATCATCATGATGTGATCCCTGCAAGTATTAAAATAATAAAAGAATATTACATATATTGGTATATATTATGACTATGTATAACAAACTAATTCTGCCACTCAAGAACATAAAGAATAGAAATTCAGAATACTTTACTAAATGAAAATACCTCATCGCCATCTTGCTGCTGTGATGTTGCTGCCGCCGCTACTGCACGAGCCAGATCCTCGGGATCCATAGCCCCCAGATGACCTCCCAGTTCAAGAAGAAGCTCGCGATTTTGGCATATGGCTCTGACACAGTCAGCCGGAGTATGAACAGATGTCTGGCTTGATGACTGTGAACACTGTGTGTTACCTGAGGAACCACTGATGGATCGGCGTCGTCGTTGCCCTCGACCTTTCACATAGTTTTTCTTAACAATGGACGCCCTTTCCCACAACTCCAGATCAATATTCGGACGATCGGTACCCTCAGGATATCGCTCATCAAATAAACGACGATAAGTATTCTGTCAAAACATTAACAATTAAATAGTTAACAATAAATTGGTAAAAATATAACAGAAATTAATATAGTGATAACATGCATCTGATTCCTGAATATCGTTTGGCTTAAAGACTTTGGTTAAATAGCACAACTGTCAAATTTGCAACTGATGTTACCCAAGTAGTGTCTAAACAAAATCACATCCTACAAATATTAGAAAACTTGTGTATGGTTTTGTGTTTTTTAATTCTGGCCATGACACCAAATAAAGTATAATGCCCTAAGATAACATTTAGATGCATGTTATCAGGCTTATACACTAGCTGACTCGAGAGCACAAATTTTGATTGTCAATTTGGCAGAAATACAATTACACTGTCTAATAGACAAGACTCTGCAGTACTCGCCAGCATATTCAATTATTGTATAAACTTTTGAAAGATCATATGTATCTGTAAAGAATTTTCAGTGTGAACTTCTGCAGATCATAAAGAATAATAATGCCATCTTGAATTCTTGATAGAGTGTAGCCGAAACTAATTTCGAATAATTAGAATACTTATGTCTCATTGTTGTAAGTGGTCAATTATAACGAAATTATATCATATGTTTTCATCTCTGATAGGTTGTGTCAATTGTAACGAAATTATATCATATGCTTTCAACCCTAACACAAAAGCAAAAAAAATCAAAACTTATTACCACTATATTGACAGCATCAGGCAGACCATCACGAGTTTCCACATACACATCCAACCAGTGAATAGGAGTACCCTGAAACTGAGACTCCTATACAAAACAAAACAGAATCCCAATATTACAAAGTAATAAACATGTGACATTCAGAATTCTTGATTGTACAAATAAAAATTAACATGGCTCGCGGGTTGGATCAAGCTTTTCGTAGGTATTTTCTAATTCGATCGAATCTCTATTTTAGTCTCATTTCTTATTAGATATATTTATTTTAATTTATAAAAAAAATTATTCATTAATTTTTACTTTGTAATACAAATTT
Organism: Heracleum sosnowskyi; assembly: GCA_030848705.1. Classification (NCBI taxonomy): domain Eukaryota; kingdom Viridiplantae; phylum Streptophyta; class Magnoliopsida; order Apiales; family Apiaceae; genus Heracleum; species Heracleum sosnowskyi. Next base: position 25,142,260 of record CM061237.1, read on the forward strand.
GAAAATAAGATACAAATTTATAAGATATACTAATTGAATTAAATTAAATTATAAAATATATTAACTTATAATATATCAAATTATTATAAATTAATGTAATATAAATTAAAAATAAGATAAAGTTGTAAGATTAATTGTTTTTTAATTTATAGAATAAAATAGATAAGTGACGGGCATCTGCTACCAAATTCGGTCGCAAATAAAATTGTGTCGTTAATAAAATGGCGCCAATATTTTACGATAACTCAAAAAGTGGTTCAAAAAGTTCTGCTACCAAAGTCGGTCGCCAAAATACATCTGTCGCTGTTAAATTGCGCCAAAATTTCATTCGAAATTAATATATATAAATAATTTTTCGCAAAACATTAGCTACAGAATCTTGGTCGCTGAATGTATGGCTGATGTTGAAGTATCTGCCACCGCGTTCGGTCGCTAATACATCTTAGTCGCTAAATTAGAGTGCCAAATTTGTGTGACATATTAGCGACTGTAATCGGTCGCTAAATCTCTGGCTGATGTGGCATTTTCAGCTACCCGTCTCGGTCGCAAATGAAGACTAGTCGCTAATAATATGGCGCCAATTTTTCCCGATAATTTTTTTTGGAGGGTTGTCGCTCGAGCGACCAGACAGCGACTGAAAACGGTCGCTAATCAATTAATTGCTACCAAATCCATACCAGCCGCAAAAAACGGTCGCTGATAAAAATCATTAGCTACCAATGTTGCGGTCGCTAAAGATGTTAGTCGCTGATAGAGCTGTTTCTTGTAGTGATTGTTGAATTATTTCTTAAATAAAATGACTAGTTGCATGAAAAACAATGACAGTATTGTACTTAAAATATTTTTTATTTATCATGTTACGTTAGATGATTAAGTCCACATTAACATTATTTTAACTGATATTTCATTTATACTTAACGGAATGATTAAAAACAAAAAGTCATGTAACGTTAGTGACTATTTTTAATTATTTGAATATTCAGTGACTATTTTCTAATAGAAACAAGAGTTAAGTGGTAAAAAAATCTATTTTCCCATATTATTTTAACGGTATATTAACGGCATAATTAACGGAATGCCTAAAAGCAAAAACAAATGTAACGTTAATGATTATAATTAATTATCTAGTAGTTCAGTGGTTACTTTCTAAAAGATCCAATAGTTAAGTGATAAAAAAATCTATTTTCCCTTGATAAATAGTTGTAAAATGGTGACCGAGTAGTTTTTACTAGGGTGATCGATGTTTGTTTCATTTGCTAAGCAACTTTGGTCTGGATATTAGTCTTAATGGTAGCTGAACTGTGGTTTTATTGTAGAGTAATGCTAGAGGTACCGAATTGGGTACCGAAATCTGGTACCGAATGATGTGGCATTGATGACGTGACAATTTAGAATGATTTTATTGGTGGAATTAATGTGAATGCAGCGGGGTCCATTATTATTAGCCAATCAGAATATGACACATGGCATTCGGTACCAAATTTCGGTACCCAATTCGGTACCTCTAGCATTATTCTTTATTGTATTTGCAACTTGTAAAACCCACTTCTGCACTAGTCAAACAATGTATTTACGAAAGTCTGGTCCAGTGTGACAGCTTACAAGATGAGATTCCAACTTGGTTTCATTCAAGAACAAAAATTGTAGTTGTATATACAATGTATCTAGGCATGTTTGACACTTTCTGTTTGAATTATTTGACATTTACATTAAAATTTACAATTAAAATTCTATTACTTTGCCAAGCATTGCTAGAATATGATGTCCAGGATTTGAAATTCTACACGTTCCCGAACAATATATTAGGGTCTAAAATTCTGGAACTGATATTTTTGTGCTATCCAAACATAGAATTTGGAAAGGGATTCCAAGATTTCAAATCCTAGAATTGAATTTCAGAATTTCAAATGAATTTCATGTTGACAAATGGTATCTCATTTATAAAGACACATACTCAATTACATGTTTTGTGAGATGGTGTCCTGATAGCCCAGATATTTGAATAAGAGCATTTAGTAGCCCGGATGAAATTTCCTGGCCCTTTCGAAGAGCAGGATCATCTCTGAAGGATGAATTTCCAACGTTATCCAAAGCATAGTAAAGATGTGAAGTAAAGTTTCTGCGAGTGTCGTCACTGTAAAAGCTCAAGAAAACATCCCATGTGATAGGTGGAGATGAAGAAGTAGGGGCATTTATTTCGAGATTATTTTGTTAGATACATGAAAATAATATTATAAGTGTATTTTGTTGTTAGTAGCTATATTCAAATATTAAAAAGAGTCTTTTGATAATTTAAATCAAATTCAAATAAATTTCTTAAGTTGAATAAGAATTCTTAATGTAAAAATTCGTTACTTTTTTTTTTTTTTGTCTTCAGTTTCAAAGTATTTTTAATTGAAAAAAAATTGTTACACCATCACTAAATTAAATATTATTTTGTGAGTTTTGTGTGTACCGTAAAAAACATTACAAATTAATATATTTATAGATTTTAAAAAAAAATTGTGTTGCACGGGATCTTAAACAAAATTTTGGTCCATATACCGTCAAACTAATAGGGACTATTGATTTTGAAATAGATAAATAAGAACCGTTAAATCTAATATTAAAAAGTGTATTTGATTGTTATTAGAATTATATTCAAATACTAAAAAGTGAATTTTAATAATATAAACCAAATATGAGTAGGTTTTCCAAGTTCAATAGAATTGTCAATGTAGAAATTCATAACTTTCTCTTCTATTAGGTACTTGAGTAATTTCAATTGAATAATAATTACTGAATTATCATTAAATTAAAAATAATTTCTTTAATTAATATAATTATAAGTTTTGAAAGATAATCGTGCATTGCACGGGTTATAATCTAGTACTAGCGTAAAAACCCGTGCGAGGCACGGGCCTGTTTATATTATGAAATTATTTTCCACATGAATATGTATATATATCGAAATAGTCTTGTGATTAAAATGTAGTTAAGATAAAATATTTTGAATTTATCTTATACTTGTATAATATTTTTCTAAATATTTTTTAATTTAATAAGATTCGTTTGGATAAATTTCTATAATATAACGATCAAATGACCATTTTTAATTGCCAAAATATTAATTTAGTTTTAAATGATGTGAAAAGAATTTTATCAAATTCAACAATTAATTATTTTAATATATTTGTCCGTATATAACATGGACGTATGTAAACTCATGTGTTTTTAATGAAATAACATTGTATTTTTGAAATACAAAATTGGTCACATATGTAACCGTGAATACATCATAAAATCTATTAGTTTTAAGTCCATATATTGTTTAACATGGAAGTATGTAAATTAATATAATTTTGATGAATATATAGGATATTTATAATATATAAATTTCGCCATTGATGTAAGACTATACCATTAACATATTATAGCATCTCTACATTTTATGTAAAGGTCGATCCCGAAGTTGTCAGTCTATTATTTATATATACATATTTGTACACTTTTAAACTTAATTGTCTATAATATAGAGATATATATTTAATTTATTGAAAAAAAATTGTAACTTAAATCGGGTTGGGTAGGGTTGATCGAATATAATATAAACTCATACCCAACCTATTTTGTCGGTTTGAAATCTTTTCAACCCAATTGATTATATTTTTAATCAGCTATCAGTTTTATATTTCTCCTGCCAATCCTACTCAACCCGATTTAAGTTACAAATTTTGTTTAATAATTTAAATATATATCACTATACTGTATACAACTACACGTTATGTGATATATCATACATCATCTCTAGATGTGTGCTTAAATTTTTTGCATATACATATAGGGTTGAATAACAATCCAGTCTGGACCTGTAAATTGTACTGAACCGCATAGAACCAGTTCGATCAAAAAAATTCAGTTTCCGTTCCGGTCCGGTCCGTGAAAAAACTCGGACTGGATCGAATTGCATGTATAGAGGTATTTTGACTTTACTTTACCTTTTAAATTATCATGTATATAGATTAAATAAGACATATAATATTTTAATTAGCCAAATTAATAGATAGTAAATTGATAAGACAATAGAGATCAAAACTACAAACTAAATAATTGAATTTGCGCTTTGTATAATGACAAAATGATATACATACATTACATATTAATATTACTTTATAAATAATAAGATATTTATGTGCTTGTTTTTATTGTCATACTAAGCAAATAATATATTATGTGTATTTAAATGTGAAAGAAAAGTAAAAATTAAATTATAAAATTTAAAATTTAAATTTTTTTAATCAAACCGGTCTATATCGGTCCGCTTCGGATTTTTTCAGTTCGGACCCAAATATCGAATCTATTAAGTCCGGTCCTCGGTCTATGAATTTGAAAAAAGTTCGATTTTCAGTCTCGTTCGGGTCGTTTCAATTCAAAAATTTGGGCTAACAGCTCTATATACATATGACTTGCAACATAATTTATATTACTAAAATATTAGCACTAAAATCGTAATGTATATGTATTTCAGTTTTACTTAGATTTTCGAAAGAGAATTATATCATATTTCAATTTTTTTTCTACATAATTATTTAACCCATTAAAACCAACCCAACCCAAATTGATATATGATAGGTAGGGTTGGGTCACAAATCTATATTTTGCGGGTTGAGTTAAAAAAAAAATTAAACCGAATAAATTAGATCGGATCACAAAAATGCTTCCAACTCGACCTACCCAACGTATGAAAACCCTAACTCTAATTCGCACTTTTCACACTACTAATTTGAAATCTATTATAAATTATGTATGTAACATATAATTATATCAATTTTAAATATTATATTTATGTATCAACACTTGAATAATCCATATAAAGCGTAATAAGTGACATATTTTTACATAATAATATAAATCATATAACAATTAACATCATAACTAATATTTTATAACAAAATACAAGTGGAATAAGAATCTATAAAAAATAATTGAATACATAATTATATAGAAAAACAAAAGTTTTTAAAAATGGAGTTATGAAGATAATATGAAATAACATTTTACTTACCGAAAAGTTAAAATTAAAAAAAGAAATTGGATAAACATGTTATATAAATAAATAAAAACGTCATGCTATTGACTCAAAAATTATATAATAAAAAAGAATATGATAATAGAGTGTGCTTTATCTAATAATGCTTTTTTTTTTAAATTCTTATCTAATAATGTTTATAAAATAAACTCAAAATTAAATATAGCATACTGAGTTTATTTAAGGTTACTATTCTCAATGTTTACACAAATTAATTTTTTTTTATTAAACAATAAAGGGATGACATTTTTATAATTTTTAAATATATAAAGGTTGCTTCAAAAAAAATAAGGGTAAAATTATAAGTTCACAATAATGTTTTTGGTTTTTTTACCATTATTTGGTTTTTAATATGTAGAAAGTAGATAGAATATAATATCCAACATTTTAAAAAATTATTGAATAATGTAAACCAACATTTTATTTTAAAAAAGGAATAGAAGTAAAACATTTGGTTTATCCAATAAATTTTTTAAATCAAATCCAAAAGTCAATGTAGCACAATGATTATGACATGTTCTTTGTTAAAGAAGGTTAATGGTTCAATTCTTAGTGATAACACAGTTTCATTGTTTTTAACATAAAAGTATGAGTTGACACTTTTGTAATTTTTCAACAAATAACGGTAAAATCGTAACTTCACACATTAAAATGTACTTTGCAACATAAAAATATGAGGTGACACTTTTGTGATTTTTCAACAAATAAGGGCAAAAACGTAACTTCACACACATTAAATTAACACTTTTTGCCCTTGTGTTGTGGTTTAATATATAGTAATAGATTTTGTGGGTCGGGTTGAAAATGTTTAAATCGATTTAATTGAGTCGGGGTCTACTACCATTGTGGCCAACCTGACTCTTGAACACCCTAAATGTGATACTCAGTTTTTACCATACTCCGTACATTTTAGAATTATTCTAAATAATATAAGTAAAATATAATATGTTACTTATATTAGATCAAAATTTATTATTATATTTATGTATCAGAACGTGGACACTCCAATATAGAGTATACTAAATGACAAAGTATGATATAAAAATATAAATTATATAATAATTAAGAACATAATTGATATTTAATCGAAACGTACAAGCGAAATTAAAATATATAAAGATAATTGAACATATAATTATATATAAAATTTCGAAAACTTAGAAAATAGAGCTATATTAATAATATGAACTAATATTTTATTTACTTAAAAATAAAAATTAAAGAAATATTAGAATATAATCCTGTTTTTTTTTTCAATCTAATATTTTTTTATCCAGATTTTGTTTCATTTATATATATCTTAGAATTTAATTTTTATAAATAATATAAACCAACAATTTGTTTACTCAAAAGATGTAAAAAAGAAAAAATAGGATTATAAGAGAACATGTGATTGATCAATAAATAACGGTAAAATCGTAACTTCACACATTAAAATGTATTTTGCAACATAAAATATGAGATGACACTTTTGTAATTTTTCAACAAATAAGGGTAAAAACGTAACTTCACACACATTAAAATGACACTTTTTGCCCTTGTATTGTGATTTAATATATAGTAATAGATTTTGTGGGTTGGGTTGAAAATGTTTAAATCGATTTAATTGAGTCGAGGTCTACTAACATCGTGGCCAACCTGACTCGTGAACACCCTAAATCTGATACCTAGTTTTTACCATACTCCGTTAGAATTATTATAAATAATATAAGTAAAATATAATATGTTACTTATATTAGATCAAAAATTATTATTATATTTATGTATCTAAACGTGGACACTCCATATAGAGTATACTAAATGACAAAGTATGATATAATTAAGAACATAATTAATATTTAATCGAAAAAGTACAAGCGAAATTAAAATCTATAAAGATAATTGAACATATAATTATATATAAAACTTCAAAAACTTAGAAAATAGAGCTATATTAATAATAGGAACTAATATTTTATTTACTCAAAAATTAAAATTAAAGAAATATTAGAATATAATCATGTTTTTTTATTTTAATCTAATATTTTTTTTATCCAAATTTTGTTTTATTTATATATAACTTAGAATTTAATTTTTATAAATAATATAAACCAACAATTTGGTTACTCAAAAGATGTAAAAAAAAAAAAAGGATTATAAGAGAACATGTGATTGATCTAATAAGATATTTAAAATATTCTCAAAATTAATGTAGCACAATGGTTATTATACTTTCTTTGTAAGTGGGGGATATGGGTTCCATTCCTAAAAGCATCACAAATTAATCAATTTTTGTATAAGTTATATATGGATGACACTTTTGTAATTTTTTAACAAATAGGGGTAAAAATGTAATTTCATAGCCATTTAATTGACATATTTTGCCCTTGGTTGACTTTTAATATATAGAAGAAGATTATTAAAGACGAAACATTAAAAGTTTGGTTGATTGATCGGTGGGTACTTCATATTTTTACTTAATTACTCTTACTTATACTTAATTACCCTTAATTATCTTAATTATCTGTAAAAAATATTACTAAATAATAACATTACCTATTTATAACCAATTACCTTTTCAGCTAAAACTCATAATTTTTTCTATTTTTCCTAACAAAATCCCCTCCTTTTCCAATAATATCACGGACAATTACATTTTTCAACTAAAACATGTTCTTATTTATAACCAATTACCTTCTTCATCTACTTTTACTATTATTCTATCAAAATCCTTTTTTTTTCCAAAAATGTCACTGACAATTATCTTTTCAACTAAAACACGTTACCTTTTTTTATTTTCCCTTACTAAAACCTCTCCTTTTCCAAAAATATCACGGGCAACCCTTACTTATTTTAAAACTAATCAATGCTAATAATTATTTCAAAAAGTTTACCTATTTTAACATGCCTACTGTATCATGGGCAATTATCTTTTTCAACTAAAACATCTTACATTTTCTATTTTTCATAAAGAAAACCCCTCCTTTTCCCAAAAATATAACGGAAAACCATTGTTTTTTATTTTAAAACATATTTTATCACTTTTAATTATTTAAAAAAGTTTACCCATTTTAACACGTCTACTTATTTTTTTAACAAATACAATTAATAAAAAATATTAAAACATAAATAATAAAATAATAATTATTAAATACAGTCCGTGCATCGTACGGGTTTTAAGCTAGTAATACTAAAAATTAATATATATATATATATATATATATATATATATATATAGGGGTTTACTCCAATACAAACCACTCTTAGACTACAAACTACAAACTAAATAATTTTAGTGATTTCTGTAAGAATAAATAGTGGTTTCAGCATAGATCTAGCTATTTATTTTTATATACGTATAAATTTAGTGATTTTACGGTACAAAATCTGTAATTTACGTATAGATCTGGAGAAAAAATCACTATTTATTCTTACAGGAATCACCAATATTTTAGTGATTCTCGCAAACATAAATAGTGATTTATCGTCGGAATATATCAAATATGGTATGCAAATTGATCGTTGGGAGATGGAGAAAAATACGGTGAAGTCGGATTTCAAAAAAAGCTCTCCGATTGACGGGAAAAGTCAAATTAAAAAGGGAGGGGAATATGTGTGATTGTATGTGGGAGGGTGTATTTTAGTTGTGTGTTGTGCATATAGGGGGCCATTAGATTAGATTAATCTAAGGGTTTAGATTGGTTCTTAGTTTGTATTTTAAAAAAAGTTTGTATTTGATCACTAGCCTATATATATATATATATTAAATTTGCTAGTATGTCCGCGTGAAGTAACTAAAAGTTAATATATAGAAATAATTGGTTAGTATAACAAAAGAATGTTATATTCAAGTAGTAGTAAAATTTTGCAAGTTTAAATATCACACAATTTTTTGAGTTATTTGCGCATTTGTTGGCACTATTATAATTGCTCATAAATTAAAAATTAACAACTGTGAAAACTTGTGTTAGAAATAAACTTTAAAATATTTTATTTTCTACTTGATGCATGGTTTCTCACATTTACTTCTTAACTCCTTGTTAGTGAAGTTTTGTTGATTATAACAATAATTTTTTTTTATTAATATATCGGCATTTTTTTGTTAGTATAAAAAAATAGTTTGAATTTATTAGTATTTTGTCTTTTATTGATATACTAATATTTTAAATTTGTTCTGAGATAAAAACTTTACGCGTGTAACATGAGATGGGTTTTAATAATTTAATGTCTCATAAATCATTGTCCTACTATAATAAAATAAACTAGATATACAATAATGGATACTAAATATTCCTCTACTCACGCGATACACACATATATGATGTGTGATTTAAAAACACATGTGATTGAGTGGTGTGGTGGTAAGAATAGGTGCAAATCATTGCATAGACCTGAGTTCAATTTTCTTTAACAACAATTTTTTAAAAATTTAATAAACACAAGGGCAATTAAGATATTTCAAGTGCATTAAATGTCTCATCAATTTAGATGGAATAAAATGTCTCATGAATAATAGCCCCATGTTGGCCTATTAATAATACTAGCATGATAGCCCGTGCAATGCACGAGTTATCTTTCTGTTAGTCTACTCCACCTTTCACGTATGTCGATTTATAGAAGGTTAGAAGTTAATAGTCTTTCCAAATTCAAGATATTAGCACACTCTAAATTTTTAGGATCATATTTATAGTGCTGTTTGTTTAATGTGAGAAGGATTAGTAGCAAAAGCGATATATAAGTTAATTGTTAGGAATCAAGTTATTACCACGACAATAGTGTGCAGTTTAGTTTGTTTTTCGTTAGAAATTTTAAAAGAATCACTACGTTTTATCTTCTTGTCAGTCTACTCCACCTTTCACGTGTCTCGATCTTTCGAATATTAGAAGTTAATAGCCTTCTCAAATTTAAGATATCAACACACTCTAAATTTTAAGGATCATATTTATAGTGGTGTTTGTTTAATGTGAGAAGGATGAGCAACAATCTTTTATGCCTAATTGAGCGTAAAAATTGAGAGTAATTGCAAGTCGATTGTAAATTTCATAATGAAGTCTCTTTCACGTCAATCTTGTATACTCGTTTAGTAGGATAATTGATTTTTTTTTTATGTGTTAACTATGTTGAATTCCTTTAGGACAAAGGCGATTTTAAAATTCTTTACATAATAAACCCGTCTTTAACAAAATTTAAGAACTAAATAGATCCAATATTTGTAATTGAGGTTATTTAGGAAATAATAATTTTAAAAATTACAATATATACTAAGATAGTTTGCATACATTATATATAGAGAGTCCGTCGTTCAGAAAATTTGGTATTTGAACACAATCCTATAAATAAATACTATTTTATTAAAACTAACCTATTATAAGCTCAGTTGATTAGTTCAAAGCATAGTATCATTAGTCATTGTATGTGTTAAAGCAAATAAATAAGAACTATTACATTTAATATTGAACAATACTCTATATTTTAATATCTAAATAGTATAAAAAGTTTATGGTTTGATTTATGTAAAAATATATATTAAAATCAAAATATTTATATTGGTAGTTCTAAGGATTCAATAATAACATATTATTATATCTTATTGTATTATTAGAATACATAATTAAACAAATATAAAGTGTTAAAGAAGGTTCATGCATCGCACATGTTATAACCTTGTATGTACATTATGTGTTCAAATAAGAACTCACCTTGAAATAAGTATTGAGATCCAATCTCAATCCCACATTTTTAACCACTTTCGGTCTTAGCCACAACATTATATTAATATCTATTTTCGTTTCCACTCATATGCCTACCTCATATTTCCTCCAATTTAGTAGCAACCACCTACCTTTTCACTTCGGTCTCTTTCCGATCAGTTTTCAGCCACCTCAATACCTCTCAGATCTGTCCATCCCTCCAATTAACCATGTCTTATATGCACATTCATCTCCCCTTACCTCTTCTCATTCATCTTCAACAATCTTAAATTTGCTCATCATTCCCTCTCCGATCATCTCTCATTCATCTTTAATAAACTCTCATCGACCTGCATTTTCATATTTATATTAAATTAATGTTATTGTGGTTACCAGCTGATTATGCATGATGATAATAAAATCGTTAATTGTCACACCTCTAACACATTAAACTTGTACACCTCTTTCGAATGTTATTGAGCTAAAACTATGTTTTTTGATTATTTTCAAATTATACTTATCTAAAATTTGCCAACTGATTAAATTAAGTTATATTTTCATTTGTGTTTAAGTTGATAAAAAAATCGATGCACCTATTTTTTGTTGCTAATTAGTTCGGACACAGGTGTTTGCAATAAATGTATATCATATTTGATGTCCAAATTTGACGCTGAATGAATTCATATTGTATTGCTTGCCTAGGGCATGCATCGAGTAAATTCAGGACCGGGAATGTCAATCATGCCCCAATCCTCGAATCCGAACTCAATCATCATTTTCTAAATGATTGGAAATGTCACGTTGGGTTGAGTGTTTTGAGTTTTAGGTCACGTTCAAATTGAGTAAAAATTTATTCGAAAGTCGGGTCAATTCCAAGTTGACCCAAAATACCCAAACTGACCCAAAAATTTAATATACATTAAAAATTATATAAAATGTATAAATTTAGATTACATAATTGTATACATGTGTGATATATTTGCATATTATTTAGATACTTTGAATTCATTTATCATCCCATAAAGTTAATATCTAATTTTTAATGAATAATAAATAAAAATCAATTTATACATTAAATAATTATTTTTAATTCTTTTCGAGGTAAAAGGGGCCATTCTTGAGTTGAATGGGTACCACCAACATGTCAGATTGGTATTGAATTCTAATCCAACCATGTGTTTTATCTAATTATTTATTCGATAACTAACATGAAGTCAAGTCTTATATATAATAGTATTATTATTTTCCTAAAATTATCTTTTTTCCAGTGCAGTTAAATATATTTTTGATTGAACATTATAGTAAATATATCATGAAAGTCACTTGCGAATATAATCAATGAATTTCAAATCATAAAATAAATATTAAATAGAATATAAAAACTAAGTTTTCGGTGCATGTAGTTATTGATTTTTTAAAAAATGTATCAAAAAAATTTGACGTAGTTCATTTCAATAATACTATTATTATATATGAGAAAATTTTAAAATTTTTGATGTAGGTCATAGTTATTTTGTGAAAGTCTTCTTAGCCTATAATAGATACGTAAATAGATAATGAATAAATGTTAAATAAATATAATAAATGAGCTCTTAGTGTATGGAGTTAATGAATTTTAGAAAGATACAAACAAAAGCCTTTGGTGTAGTGGTTGTACTTGTGAATTTAAGTCATTCCTAATTCTTAATTCTTAATAATAAGAAGGTCATGGGTTCAATCCCTATAACCAACATTTGTTTTCACATTATATGATAAAAGGGTAATTATGTAATTTACTAAATACCTTGAAAGACCATGTTGGCCTTTAATATATATAACTAGCATGATAGCCCGTGCAAAGCACGGGCACCATTTAAATTCATAAAATGTTGTTGTTTTGATTTTATTATATAAACGATTTATAATTTTTGAAATACTATACGTCGTTAATGTGGTATTTTTTATGGACATTGGCAATAACTCAAATTTCTTACTTGAATTTCATATATGATCGTAACAATAGAATCACATCTAGCCATTTAAAAAAATAACTTGGAATAATTAAAAAATATGTAATTTAAAAGTCTAATCATGAGTTAGTAGACTCACGTGTTTATATATAAAGAAGTGCTAAATAAGATAATTCACATAAATAAGAAGCGAAAAATAATTATGGTCACACATTCAAATCTAATTTACATCTCAACCATCACCCATATTCACTCTTATGCCCCTTCCATTATCGGCGACCTTACACACCATCACTTACTTTACACCGCTGTTATCACCATCTCATTCCATTTGTCATCATCATTCATGACACACACACACACACACACATATATATATATATATGTGTGTGTGTGGGCGAGAGAGATAAATTGTGTGTATAATAAACCATAATCACTCTACAATCTTTTGTTGTCACCAGATCGACCACCACTCCGAAAGTAACTTATCAACATGTTTGTCGCAAATTCCAATCTCATTCCTGACCACACCTCCAGTAATTTATTCATCCTTCTCTCAACATATCTAATTTTACCGATCGATGTCATTTTCACTCACTCTACTACCGTCAACACTATTACCAACAACTTCGAACATTTACAAATAAATATTTTTAATATAGTATCCATATTCTATTTTTTAATAAATATTTTTGAACTAACTATGTGTTTTATCTAAATATTCATCTAATAACTAATATGAATTCCAAATCTCATGTACAATAATTTTTTTCCCCTTAAATTATCTTTTTATAGACTATAAAAATATTTTTCCTAATAGCAGTGAGAGTGGGGGTTTAATCGAGTCGAACACTGCCGGACTCAAAAAATTAGCTAGTGTTAGTATTAAAAATAATGCTAGAGGTATTAAATTGGATATAAAAGTAGATATAAAATGACATGTTTCATTATTTGATTATTTATAAATAAATGTATAATGTCATTTACATCATTTTCACAAATTAAAATATTTCAAATTGACATATTAGCAACTCCACATTATCTTGTACCCAATTTCGGCACCTCGAGCATTGATATTAATATATATAAATTATATTTCAATGAAAAAGTATTGTTTAAAATTATAAATATACTATTTTCAAAATATATCCAACCTTTATAATCAACCCATTGGAGTACAACGCCTTACAGATTCAGTAAATTTTACCCAAATATTACTTTATATTATTTTAGCCAACAATTTTAGCTAACTCTATTGGAGATGCTCCAATGATTCACAAAATGGTTCTCAAAATTTCTTTGGTGTAGGAGATGTGAATATAATTTATTTTTTTAATATTAATATGATGAAAGAGCGAATTAGTAAATTACTAAATACTGTTAAAAGGGCTTGTTGGCCTTTAATATATGTAATATAATATAATATATACCGGATGGATGGATGAGTTTTAAAATAAAGTTTAAATAACATACACATATTAAGAGTTATTTAAGTATGGGGTAAATGAGTTTCAAAATTTTATCAAAATGGGTTATAAATTATTTTTCAATGAAAAAGTATTGTTTAAAATTATAAATATACTATTTTCAAAATATATCCAACCATTATAATCAACCCATTGGAGTACAATGCCTTACAAATTCAGTAAATTTTACACAAATATTACTTTATATTATTTTAGCTAACTCCATTGGAGATGCTCCAATGATTCATAAAATGGTTCTCAAAATTTCTTTGGTGTAGGAGATGTGAATATAATTCATTTTTTTAATATTAATATGATGAAAGAGCGAATTAGTAAATTACTAAATAGTCTTAAAAGGGCTTGTTGGCCTTTAATATATGTAATATAATATAATATATACCGGATGGATGAATGAGTTTTAAAATAAAGTTTAAATAACATACACATATTAAGAGTTATTTAAGTATGGGGTAAATGAGTTTCAAAATTTTATCAAATGAGCTCCTAGCATGATGGTTTAGGTGGTAACATAAAATACCTTTGCATCCAAAGGTCATGGGTTCAATTCTTTCTAGTAACAATATTATTTTTAATATATTTATACATTATAGGGGTATATAAGTAATTTAATAAATGGCATAGAAAGCCATGTTGGCCCATAATATAGATAATAGATGGATAATGGATGGATTATAGATAATATTTTTTGGAAATTTCGGTTCTTGAAACCGAATTGAATCAACTGAATTTACCAAGTTATTTCGGTTCGGTACAATTGTACGGTCCCATACCGAACCAACCAAGCCCTAGATCCATGTATCTGAATACCTAATCCTACATCGTATCTCCAAAATTTTGTCAACTTTGATGTCCCTTCTTGTCCACACATTAATGTACATTTTCTTTTAACAACATCACCAACAAGTAGGGCTTTCTTGTCCACACATTAATGTACATTTTCTTTTAACAACATCACCAAGTACGGCTGTAAATTGAACAGAACTATCTGATATCTCGACTTATATTTGATTCAAAAGTATGATATATGTCTTAAATTTGTTTTATAAACGATTCAAATCTTGAAATTTGAAAGTCGTATGTAAGGGCTTGATCTTTCATAAAATTCTTGAAATTTTTTAATAATATAGATTTTGTCCTTAAACTAATAGAAAAATATGTTTTTACATTCCGTCATAATTTTATTTTAAATTTTAATATATATAATATATGAGTTGAGTTCTATGAAGACTGTATTTCATTGGAGACCATATATGTTCTGCAAACAAAATCTTGCAAAATGTAATATTTTATCAATTATGTTATATGAAATCACTATTTCATTGAAAATCTTTAAAATTATATATGATTTGCAAGAAAAACATTGCAAAACATATTGTTCTGCAAAATATATTTAGTTTGCAGAACATACAAGTTTAGTTTGCAAAACATACATGATTTTCAAGATTTTTAATGAAATGATGATTTTAACAAACATATTTTGCAAAATAATACATTTTGAAATTTGTTGATTATGAAATATAATCTATTTTGAAATGCAGAACATATATGATCTACAAGTCTCCAATAAAATAGTGGTCTCCATAGAACTTTTATATATATATATATATATATATATATATATATATACTAGCTTAAACCCGTGCGATGCACGAGTTGTTTTTAATAATTGTTAATTTTAATTTTTTGTTAAATGTATTTGTTAAAAAAAATAAGTAGGTGTATTAAAAGAGCACCCCCAACATCTCCCACTTAATCAAAACCCTACGCTCTTCTCTCCCTTCTCACACAGTCTCCTTTTTCTTTTTCTCCTAGCAGCCGGCGGGGCTTCCATCGGTTTTTACCGGTGGAAAGCCCCAAATCAATTAATTTCTTTGATTTAATCTTGTTTTTTTCAATAATTCTCCTTTCTGATAAGGATTTATGCCATTTTAATTCTGTTTTGTTTGTTTAATTAAATCTCATCTTAATGAGTTTTGGTCCCAATTCATTTGGGTTTTGTTTATCCTCTCATTGTGAGAGCTTTGGTGAGAAGGGAAAGAAGGGAGAGAAGAGCGTAGGGTTTTGATTAAGTGGGAGATGTTGGGGGTGCTCTTTTAATACACCTACTTATTTTTTTTAACAAATACATTTAACAAAAAATTAAAATTAACAATTATTAAAAACAACCCGTGCATCGCACGGGTTTAAGCTAGTATATATATATATATATATATATATATAAAAGTTCTATGGAGACCACTATTTTAAATGTATTAAAATCTCATCTTAATGAGTTTTGGTCCCAATTCATTTGAGTTTTGTTTATCCTCTCCTTGTGAGAGTTTTGGTGTGTTTTGGAATAATCTAACGTCCGAGATGTTAGATCTGTGTGATTTTCAAGTTTTTGATTCAATGATGAAGATTTCTATGGGATTGCAATTATGGTCGATAGCTCAAACTGGTTGTAGCGAAGGAGGTACATGTGTATATATCAAATTCAACAAATCGCTTGATTGTCTCTCGATAAGGACTGTAATCAACGATATGATCTGTTTTACGTTTGTTCGACTCGATTGTTTTTGTAGATGCCGTATGGCTTTTCATTAATGAATTAATTTCTGTTTCAAAAAAAAAAAGTAGGTGTATTAAACTTTTTTAATAAATAAAGGTATTAAAATAGATTTTAAAATAAATAAGTAACAGTTTGCCTGTGATATTATGGAAAAGAAAGGTTTTAGTAAGAAAAAGAAAAAAAGAAAAATGTTTTAGTTGAAAAAGGTAATTGCTCATAATTACAAAAAATAAGTAGGTGTAATAAACCTTTTTTAAATAATTAAAGATATTAAAATAAATAAGTAACAGTTACTCGTGATATTTTTGGAAAAGAAATGTTTTAGGAAGGAAAAATAGAAAAAGTAATATGATTTAGTTGAAAAAGGTAATTTCCCATAATTAAAAATATTAAAATAAATAAGTAAGAGTTTATCCGTAATATTTTTATAAAGGAGGAGTTTTACTAAGAAAAAATATAAAATAGAAAACGTAACATGTTTAGTTGAAAAAGGTAATTGCCCGTGTTTTTTTTTAGAAAAAAAAGGATTTTGTTTAACAAAATAGATAGATAGATATGTTTTTAATTATTTAATTTGAATTGAAAATTATATAAAATTATAATAAACATGGATTTAATAACTTTAATATAATAACATTACTAATATGTATATGTCGCCCCTGGTATTTTTAGTTAGAAGATGAGTTGTTTTATTTAGAAAATATAAAAAGGTAATGTGCTTAAAAAGACCATTAGTTATTTATTCATAATCATACAAAATTATATTACCTTTTTATATGTATATATGTTGTCTGGGTTATTTTTAGAATATTGGTTGTTTAAGTTAAAAAATATAAAACATGTAAAACATGTAATATGTTTTAACCGAAAATGGTAAAACAATTATTTATAAATAATTACATAAAATAAATTATCATTTTTTTTATATATGTTCGTGTTATTTTTAGAAAATGCGTTGTTTTACTTAGAAAATATAAAACAGGTAATGTGTTTTAGGTGAAAAAGTTAATTGGTTTGAAAGTTTATCTCCCCGGTTCTTCAATTTCACTTACGGCTTTTTCATCGTCATCATCAATTTATACAATACGAATTTATATACATACGTATATGCATTTACATGATAGATCTATATCAAAAATGTTCGATTATTAAGAGATAAAAGTTGTTTATTACTAGATCGACTTAAATTCTTTGATGAGGAAGGGAGTTAAATTTGCAGCAAATTAGTGGGAATCAAGAGAAATCGAAGTTAATTGTGGTTACTTTTTGTGAGATTTAATTTATTCTGGGTTATTTATTGAAAATTAAAATTATACTCGTAGTTGATTTCATAGTTATTAAGGTTGCAAATTGGTTGATTATGATTTGGTTGTTGATTTTGCTGGATGCAACTTAAGCAACGTTTTGTGCAGCCTGCAGCCAATTTAACATGTTATGCAATTGCAATTAATTATATTTCAAGTGTTTTAAAACCTAAAAGGCCAAACTATTATTTTTCTTGATGCAACCACTTATACAACCTATCACGTAAATGAATACTATTTCAATTGTCTCAAAAAATGGCATTTTTGGTTTATTTTAGTTGCAAATAGAATTGTAAGATTGCAAACTGTTTGATTGTACGTGTTTTGGTTGTCTTTGGTAATTGTTTTAGTTGATTTTGTTAGAGGCAACTTGAACAACTTGTTCTACAATGCAATCGATTCTACTTGTTATACAACTAAATTTAATTTTAATTATTTTAAATTTTGAATTTGGACTTATGGTATTTTTTGGTTAACTTTAGTTGCAATTATGGTTACAATGTTGCAAATCGTATTTTTGTAAATATCTTTAAAAAACTTGTATTTTTTGTAATTTTTTTTAAAAAATTGTATTATTGCAATTTTTTTTTTAAAAAGGACCGCACATTAGCAAAAAAGTTTCAACGACCATGTTGTTTCGAAAAACCCTCAAAAATTTATATGATTGTTAATAATTTATACACCGAACTGATCATTTTACAAATTGACTTCATTGATCAATTTAAAAAATTATTATTATAAGCATGTTAGAATTCTCAAAATTTAAAATATATGGGATGCAAAGTAAATTTTGAAATGTAAAAGGGATACAAATACATTAAAAAAAGGAAGTTTTCGAAAATACCGATATTTTCAAGCACTTTTTTTAAAAAGCCGCGAAAGAGGTTGCAAAACAAGTCAATTTTCAGGTTGCAATACTTGTAGTTGAGGTTGCCCATGAGGTTGCACCAAATTTTTTAAAAAAGTAAATAAATTACAATGTGCGTATTTTTTTTAAAAAAGCCCTTATGTTTCGATCTATTCTCGAAATCACAAAACATAATCAGATTCCGTTTTCAGTATTGAGAAGTTAATCAGCAGACGTTTTATTTGATTCCTGATTCGTTATAAGTCCGTTTCTGACGAGCCATATATCATCGGAAAGCTCTTTTCGTTTCCTGCAACTTTCATGTTTTTTGTTTTCCAAAAAAATATCGTTTACAGGGCCAAAAAGGTAAAAAACGGATCTGGACAGAATCTGAATAATGGAGATGTTAAAGAATTGTGATGCAATATTCGTAGCACATGATTTGATTACTTCAATAGCTCGTGCATGGACAAAAATAAGCGTGGAAGGTCCTTATCTGATAAGGGTAATGTTTTTGAAAGCTCTCTTTTCCAAGGAGGATAATATTTTTGAAGAACCTATTTCGAGTAAGATAATATTTTTGAAGACCCTCTTTCGAAGAAGGATAATATTTTTGAAGAACCTATTTCGAGTTGGATAATATTTTTGAAGACCCTCTTTCGAAGAAGGATAATATTTTTGATGACCCTATTTCGAGTAGGATAATATTTTTGAAGACCCTCTTTCGAAGAGGAAATTATTTTTGAAGACCCTCTTTTGAAGATGATAATCTTGTTTGAAGTCCCTACGGGGTGATCGTCTTGTGAAGGCCCTTCGGGATAATCTTGTTTTGAAGAACCTGCATCATTCGCATGCATTCATTAATCATCATGTGCATCATTCGCATCATGCATTCATTAATATCATCATGTGCATCATTCGCATCATGCATTCATTCATATCATCATGTGCATCATACATTTACTCGTAAACATTGGACATTCTTAGATTCTGTGGTTGTCTCTGTGTGATATTTTCGAAGACCTTTATTTGCGGAGGGTATCGCTTGAATTATTTTTGAAGGCCCTTCTTTAAGGCGTTGCTTGAAAATTATTTTTGAAGGCCCTTCTTTAAGGTGTTGCTTGGAAATTATTTTTTAAGGCCTTCTTTATGAAGGTGTTGCTTGGAATTATTTTGAAGGCCCTTCTTTGTGGAAGGTGTTGCTTGGAGTACCTTGGTAAACCCGTACTTCCGGGGTGCTTATCCGTACTTCCGGAAAGCTCACCAAGAAGAGAGTTCTACCTCTTAAGAAGGCGAGGTTACACTTCCCTTTTCTTAAACTCTGCTTTGCATAGAGTGTATAAGAAGGCGATGTTACTCTTAACTAATTCTTAAACTCTGCTTTGCATAGAGTGTATAAGAAGGCGAGGTTACTCTTCCCTTTTCTTAAACTCTGCTCAGCATAGAGTGTATAAGAAGGCGATGTTACTCTTCCCTTTTCTTAAACTCTGCTTAGCATAGAGTGTATAAGAAGGCGAGGTTACTCTTCCCTTTTCTTAAACTCTGCTTTGCATAAAGTGTGTAAGAAGGCGATGTTACTCTTCCCTTTTCTTAAACTCTGCTTAGCATAGAGTGTATAAGAAGGCGAGATTACTCTTCCCTTTTCTTAAACTCTGCTTTGCATGAGTGTATAAGAAGGCGAGGTAATTATCTTATTCTCATTCTCCTACACTTACAAAGTTACTCGTACATATGTTCTTCTCACATCTCGCATGTTGTCTCTCTCGCAAGCACATACATATTACGGGCACATCATGTTGTCTCTCTCGATTTTACAGGCATATTACGGGTAATTATCTTCTTCATATTATCTGCTAATCTTCTACTCCTAGTTGTTTCATTGACTCAGGAAATTCGGAAGATCAAAGCACGCTTAGTTCTCCAGTCCATCAAGTTGCACCGAAGAACTGGGGGTAGTTGTTACGCCATATTTTCGGTTGCCTCAATTATCTCCTAATTTTCCAATATGAATCTATTAATGATTAATTGCTTAACCACTAAGTAATATCCCCTCTCTTAAACGAGGAAACAATCAATTTAAATCAATCAATTACTAAAAAATATCTCCAAACGATTATTTCAAATCAGGAAAGAATCCCAACGCTAATCTATAACCTTTATTAATAAGCGAAACCCTCTTTTAATATAGTACCAAATTTGGTTCGCATTTTTTTGGTTCACACTTTTTTTTGGTTTCACCCCTAATTTATCTTTTAAAAAAAATATAATTATCTAATTTAAAATAGATTATATTATATCATAAACTCCTATTTCACGTAGTAGAATTATTATATCCTAAACTCCTATTTCACGTAGTAGAACTTTATATTGTTTTTAAATTATTTTTGTTTTATTCAATCCTCTACTTTCACCAATCTTCTAACAATTCTATTATTATTTCAACTTTTTCGTCTTACAAAAAATAATATTTTATTTTTGACTTTTCGTCTTGCACATACAAGCAATTAAAAGTCTGCATGATAAAAGGTTACCTTTTTTCTTTGTCACTTCTTTGTCGTTGTCATAACATTGATATACATATGTCAATATTATCTGTGATCACATAAAATGGATAGTTAAGTCATAAAATTTAAACATTCCTATCAAGTTTTTTTGGAAAGTATAAATTTACTACACACTTGCTACTTCAATGTTTAACTCATATATTATATATTATTGTAGAATTTTATGTTGTTTTTTAAAAAAAAATTATAACTATCTAATCTAAATAGATTATATTATTATTGTACTATAAACTCCTATTTCATGTAAAATTCTAATTTTTTTAAGAAAAAACTAATTCTATGTTTTTTTTAAATTAAAAAAAATCTAATCTAAAATAGATTATATTATTATTTTACCCTAAACACTTATTTCACGTAAAATTCTATGTTATTTTTAATATTAATCTAATCTAAATCTACAATAAATTATATTGTTATTGTACGAATATATTATATTGTTATTAAATTATATTACTATTGTACCAAAATATATTATATTATATCATGTAATAGATATCCCATGTCGGAGGAGTTATCCATCACCAAAGTACAAAAAAAGTTACTAATCGAATACAAGTTGTGGACAGGTAAATTTACTTTTCAGCATGCCAAGTTTTTGTTAGTACATGTTGTGTGGAGGTAAATTCACTTTTCAGCATTCCAAGTTGTTCCCATCTCCATGCGAATCAATTTCATAGAAAATGTTCGAATATTTACATCACCAATCACAAGGGCATAAATTGAATTCAATTATATTTGTCCTGTTATATTTATTCTTTATTCATGAATAGCCTTATTATATTTAAATAGTCCCAAATGAATTTAACTATTTATCTCCTGTACGGTTAGTTAATTCATGAATAGGCTTACAATATTTAAATCATCCATACTTTGTACGATATTGAGCTAATTTCTTAGTCACTATATTTTTTCCTTCTAACTATGCCTTTATAATTGGAAGACAAAAGGTATCCATACAAAAAATGATATCATCAAACAAGAGATTCTATGAGTGAGATGAACGTAATGATTAAATTCACAAAAAAAATTATGTCCCACGTATTACTATCAAAAGTTTCTTTTTCCTTAATTTTTAGAATTATTCGATTCAGATAATGATCTCTTGTGTTTTATGTATAAATAAAAAGTTGTTTCTAGAAATAAAGAAATTCAACTCGATAACAATCTTCTAAATTTTAGCCCATATTGAATATAAATTTTTTTAATTATATATACATAGTTTACACTGTATTTGACCGATTTCTTAGTCCCCTTATAATTATCCCTTACAGTTACGTCTTCAAAATTGAAATTGTAAAGATTTGTCGAAAGAGAAAGATATCGTCAAACAAGTGATTCTTAAACTATTGAGCAGTAGAATAAACATAATGAGAAACATAGCAAAAAATATATGACACATGTATTAGTAACAATGTTTTTTTTTGTTTAATTTTATATAATTTTTCAATTCAACTAATGACCTTTTACGTTTCTATATAACAGAAAGTTGTTTATGGAAATAAAAAAAATTCAATTGAATGTGAATCTTTTGGATCAATATACAGGTTGGTGTTTCGGTTTTAAAATTAATTTGATTTTAATTACGTTTTCTATATAATAAAAAAAACTATTTCTAGAAATAAAGAAAATCAACTAGATGGAAATCTTCTAGATCTTATCCCAGGTTGAATAAACAAAATTTTAATTATATGTATACATACATACGTATACTACATTTGTCTAATTTGTTATTGCCCTTATAATTATCCCTTATAGCTACGTTTTCAAAATTGGAAGTTAAAAGATCTGCTGGAATAAAAAGATGACATCAAACAAGATCTTATTATATATATATATATATATATATATATATATATATATACAACTATTTATCTCTTACGTTTTTTATATAATAGAAAGTTTTTGCTGAAAATAAAGAAATTCATTTAGATGAGAATCTTTGGGATCTATACACAAGTTGGTGTTTTAGATTTTAAAATGATTTTGCTTTCGATGCTGAAATATAAATAATCTACCATTAACATTTCAGTTGATATTGCTCTACAGTTCATTGAGATTCCGTTATGTTGCAAAGGGATTAAAATATAAAGTTTTTATAATTAACTGAATAATAATAATATTTTCATGAGCAAAATATTTGTAAAATTCAGTAACTAATTTCATGAAAAAATAATGAAATTGTAAACATTTTTAAGTTAAAATTGAAAATAACATAATTGATAATATTAATTAAAAAATACTATAAATAAAATAAATTTCCAAAAAAATCATTCGGCCCGTGCTTCGCACGGGTTATTTTCTAGTATAACTCTAAAGAGATAAAATCAACTTATCTCAACATATCCCTTAACAATCACAGGGATTAAAAATACTATCCTATCACAGAACTGCGTTGGCTTGATCCCTATATATAAACATGGTACGCAGGCATCTTAGAATAGGATCCGACACATCGAACAAGTTAAGACACCTTTCAAGTCCAGCCCCAAACATCCAAAAATCCCAAATCCCCCTATTTTCATAATTCGTTATTCCAGCAATTCCCCGAAATTTGTTATCACCAAATTCCCCCGTTAACAGGAAGTGTACAAAGAACCGAGTTCAGGACATTTGTAATGTAAAGTATATTTATTGAAATTATACATGCCGAATATTTTTAGATAAAGTTAAAGAACACAAAAAGCAATCAACACTTAAAAAAAAAAACATAAAAGAGGATGACAGGAACACATCAAATTATCAATTTGCTCAAAATTGAAGGAAAATCAGGGGTGGAGAGTGTTCTTTGCATCACTTGAGCAGCACACATCTTCACCTTTACTTGTTCAAAAGGAACTTCTTGTTGTCCAACGTAATCATATATTTGCCTTAGAAATGAAATCTTAATTTTATCTCCACTTCTTATTGAGATTTCATTTCCACTTATGCATTGTATCAGAGAATATACTTCACCCCTTGTAACGTATGCAGGGATCGTACAGTACTTTGTTGTACCATTAGTTTTATTAGTAACAGCAGCTTTAAAAGTAAAATGATGATTCGGGTTTTTCCATGTAAAAAGGACCGAGAACGCAAGACCTAAGATGTTATCTGACGACAGTGTCGGGATATCAAAAGAGACAGTACGCCCACTGCTTTTGTAGCTCAACCATTCTGCACTCTTTGGTACCTCGGCTTTATTTAAAGGGAGGAAGTGTCGTATTACCTGTAACATAAAAAAAATGTAGTTAGATTTAAAAAATTATGATTGTTTGTCAATGGGAGGGACAGATAGACAAACCTGAATGAAACTCTTTTCCATACTAACTGATTTCAGATTGCTGCACCTACCTAAAGTCAAATAAATCAATTCCTTCAACATCGACATATCTGATAGATGTTGTAGGCTCGAGCAGTCATAAACCGTAAGTGATTGAAGATGAGGAGGAAGTGGAGGAAGTGATTTAAGGCTGATGTAACTGTATATCTCCAAATTCTTTAACTGTTTCAAGCTGAATAAATCGGGTAGATGTACCAGTGTTGCATGGTTACTTAGCCATAAGTGTGTTAAGTTAAGAGGAAGTTCCAGAAACGTTGACCCAAAACTTGTACATTTATACAAGTGGAGACATTGTAGGTTGTAAAGCTTAGAGAGACCTAATGGTGTGGTTGAAGATAAACTCTCACCCCCTTCACTAAGAAATAAACTTTTCAAAGAAGATAAACTTAGAATCAGAGGCAGCCATAATCTTATATCACAGTTCAGCGATAAATTAACCAACTTTGTATCTTTCACTGTAGCAGGTAGATTAATTCTACCGATGTCCGTTTGGAGAAGATGTAATTCAGTAAGTGATGTAAGATTCCACACACTATTCGGCAGATATTTAAGTTTCTTGCAATAAGACAATCTCAATATCCCTAACCTACTCAATAATCCAATTGAATCTGGTATGTCTTCAATTGATGTAGAACATGCAACCAACTC
The DNA here is from genome assembly GCA_030848705.1 of Heracleum sosnowskyi. Classification (NCBI taxonomy): domain Eukaryota; kingdom Viridiplantae; phylum Streptophyta; class Magnoliopsida; order Apiales; family Apiaceae; genus Heracleum; species Heracleum sosnowskyi. Next base: position 25,167,666 of record CM061237.1, read on the forward strand.
TTCTAAACATTGCATCTTCTCCAATTTATTAGGCAATCGCTCTAGCTTTGAACACTGATCAAGATTTAGTACTCCAAGCAACTTGAGCTTCCATATGCTATTTGGAAGATTTCTAAGGTTTTTGCAGCATCTCAAAATCCAGTCTCTTCAAATTAATGAGGTCTACGAACGAATCTGGAAGTTGTTCAATTGCACTACAACTTGCACAAAATGTCCTTAAGCCTACCATATTCCCAATCTGCTCCGGTAGCTTTCTAAGCTTCATGCAACCGTCCAATTTCAAATTGCCCAATCCCTTCAATTGAGTAACTGAATCTGGAAGTTCCTCAATTGCGGTGTAACTTGCATCAATCTGCTTTAACCATTTCATACCACCCAATTGCTTTGGCAATTGTCTTAGATTGCTACAATAGCCTAAATACAAAGAGCGCAATACACTCGACTGACCCAGTGATTCAGCCAAAACATTCACATAAATGCATTCCATCAAATCCAGAACATACAAACCAGTCAACTCTCTGATGGATGGGTGGACTTTTAGCAAGCTTTCACAACCACGGAAGTATAACCTCTCAATAGATTTTGAATTTCCAAAGTGGGGAGTTGTTTTCAAATTCACAGAGTATCTGACATTTATCGTCTTCAGACTAATGAAAGGCTGTTGTTTAAAAGAATACAAAAGTTAGAAAATTCAAAAAATTTGATACACAGTTATATTTCCCTAAGAGATTCTTTTGATAAAAAAATATGATCAATCTTGTTAGTCATCAATAACAAATATTTATATATATGGTCTATATTGTTTTAAATAAAACAATTAACCAAAATTTTATTAAATAGAATGAACAACAATATGCACATATAATTTTTTATTATGAGTATCGCATTCTGATTCATACCCTGACATCATCCCACAGCATCTTAAAGTTGCTAAATGGCATATGAATAGAGACCAATTTTGGTGGTCGAAAACTGGAAGGAAACCGTTTCCATGTGCAATAACTCCAATAGATGCACCTTAACTCATGAAATGAATTTTTGAAATGTCCTTTGATGCCTTGAACATCACGTATATCAAGTAATCGCAATTTGGGAAGCCTCTCAAATATTTGAGCATTGATTTGCTTCTCCGTTGATTGAGTTAGATCTAAGACGAGACCTTCAATTTTATCTAATTCCTGTAAACACATGGAATAAGTATTTTTTTATTAGGATGCCTAATTTTTGAACAACTCTTATGGTACTGAAAATTTGGGTAAACTACAATTCTACAAATAAGTGTATGGGTTCTAAATCTGATTACCTCTTGAACTTGCAAAAATTCCCATGCATTTCCTCGCAAGAACAGGCGTGTGTTCTTGGCAATTTTCCTTCCCATGTCTTGTATAAGATCATGCATCAGAAAAATATAGTATTTATCAATCGTGAGTAGACATCTTTCCACTAGAATTCGTATTCCAAATTCTGGATAGTAATTACAGGATTTGAATATCTCAACAGCCTCATATTCGCACTTCCCAACAAAGAAGAATGCAATATCGAGAAATAGTGATTTCACAGTCTCATCCAACTCATTGTAGCTCAGTCGAAGAATTTCCAGTATCTCGTTCTCTGGAAATTTTTTAACTTTCTCAAGTTTGGTTTTCCAGAATACCTCGTCTTGAGTTCGGCCTCGCAAAGAAGAACCCAACACTTTCAGAGCTAATGGAAGATCTCCAGCATAAGTTACAAAGCCTACTGAGAGCTCTCTTAAACTTGTAGGCGGTGTTACTTTTCCGAATGCATGATAATTAAAGAGCTCCAAAGAATCAACTTCTCCCAATTTCTTCACCATATATATATCTACATCTATTAAATCAATTTTTAATTGATTTAGCAGGTGTACATCTCTTGTCGTTATAACAATTTTACTACCAGCTGAAAACAAGTTGTGATGCCTTGCTAGAAATTCTGAACAGCTTGATTTGTCCAGATCATCCAGAACAACGAGTGCTTTCTTCAAACGGAGAATTTGTTTCAATTGTCTAATTCCACTCTCAACATCAGGGACCTTATAATCCTTCCTTCTGAGAAGTGCATTCACTAGTTGCTCTAGTAACGGATGTAGAGGACTGCCTCCTTGTGAGTATTGTTTAACATTTTCAATGAAGCAGCTACTTTCAAATCTGTTGTAATATTTGTTGTAGAAAGCTTTGGCAGTTGTAGTTTTTCCAATTCCGCCCATTCCACATATCCCAATGACACGCACGTCATTTGATTCCAACCTTAGTTTCTCATATATTTCTTCAACCGCAGAATCTATCCCAAATAGATCTTCTCCGAGGTGCAATGCCTTTGTAGTTACTTGTCGTGCCACATTTTCTACAATATTTCGAATAGTTTCCGATTCATACCTGTTTTTAATTTAAAATACAGATTGTAATTTTAAAAGTTTATGTATTGGATATTATTATTGCTCTAGCTTTCACATATTAAAGAACTAAAGAAAAACATGATTAGATTTAGATGCAATAAACCATACATAATGAAACTGTGGAGCAAACACAAATATTGGGTGAAGTACTCTTTTTAAACCTTCATCCAATTTCATAGAAAATTTCTTGAGTAGATAGATATAAATGCCATTACAGTTCATTATGCTAATATGAGGATGAGTAAGATAAAGAGACATACTCATTTGCATCTTTTTTGAGATGGTATCCTGATAGGTCAGCGATTTGAGCAAGAGCAGATTTCCAGTTGTCTATCATGTCAGGAGAGTAACGCTTCTTATGATAATCAAGAGAGTCCAAAACTCCCTTTCTTGTGCCGTACATCTGATGGATCAACATAATAAAAAACAGGAACAACCTGATTCTCTGTTTTCTTGCAGTCAAGGATCTCTACGAGCTCACTGAGACACCATGGTGAGCGAGCATAGTTCTCAGAGATAACAACGACAAACATCTTTGACTTGTTTATTGCATTGAGTAGCCCAGATGAAATTTCTTGGCCCTTCTCAAGAGCAGGATCATCTCTAAAGGTTAAAATTCCAACTTCATTCAAAGCAGAGTAAAGATGTGAAATAAAGTTTTTACGAGTGTCGTCACCGTAAAAGCTCAAGAAAACATCCCAGGTGATAGGTGGACATGACAAAAAAGAAGGGGCAGTTAATTCAAGATTACTGGTGGAAGCCATGGTAGAAAAAATAGCTAGAAATCGAAGGATTGGTTATGTGTAAAGTTGTGAGGGAATAAGGTCAGTCATCAAATTTTGTTTCAGTGGAAATTCATCTGAAATTTCCGTATGGTGGGATGGTGGTTAGTATGGATCCTAAATAAATAAACATCCCACTACTACCTTGTATTTTTTTTATTCATGACTTTATTGACATTAACAACATTATCAAGAAAGTGAGTTGAATTACAGAGACAACGTAGAAGTAAAAGGATTTCTCTTGGATTTTTAATGGTTATGTCTTTGAACTCACCTTTTACCTACCCACATTCTATAGACATAAGACTGTTTGGTAAAATGAGCCAGACACCTGTTATATTCACAGAAGAAGGGCTTATCAAGTGTGTAAACTCGGATAAGCTTAATACTTTTTACTATATATAAATATAGAAATTCTGCGATTTCGGATGAATAAATCAACAAACTTAAGCTCAATTTACGTAAATTCATAATTAAACTCATTCTCCGCTTCCATGCAAAACTAGAATTCTATTTTAATATTACCTTTTTATAATCAATTACCTTTTTCACCTAAAATACATTATTTTTTTTCTATTTTTTCTAACAAATTCTCCTAATTTTTCAAATATATCACGGACAATTACCTTTTTTAACTAAAACATGTTAATTTTTCTTTTTCCTTACTAACTCCCCCCCTTTCCAAAAATATCACGGACAAACCTTTAGTTATTTATTTTTAAAACTATTTTAATATTATAATTATTTTTTAAAAGTTTACATATTTTAACATGTCTACTTATTTTTCTTAACAAATTCAATTACTAAAAATATTAAAATATAAATAATCAAATACCTATTTCTAAATATATCACGGGAAATTGCCTTTTACAATTTAATTTTTCTATTTTTCTCACTAAAATCCGTTCTTTTTCCAAAAATATCACAGGAAACCTTTTACTTATTTATTTTAAAACGTATTTAAATACTTTTAATTATTAAATTTTAAAATCTCATTTTCCAAAAATATCACGGGCATTTACCTTTTTAAACTAAATACATGTTACATTTTTTTATTTTTTCTTACTAAAACACCTCATTTTCCAAAAATATAACGAGCAAACCCATACTTATTTATTTTAAAATTTGTTTTAATGTTTTTAATTAATTAAAAGTGTTTAGCTATTTTAACATGCCTACTTATTTTTTGCACAATTACAATTAATAAAATATTAAACAAAATAATAATAAAATAACAATTAACAATCCGTGCATCGCACGGGTTTTAAGCTAGTATATATAATAGGAGAACAATGGGATAATTTAGGGGCATTTGAGCCAATAAACCCCCGTGAAATTATCATTTTACCCTTACATGTTACAAAATTACATATCATGCCACTACTCTCTTATCTAAAGAAAAAATTTAAGTAAATAATGATTTACTCAAGGATCGAACCTCTAACATTCGTTAAAGAAGTCATCCTTGTAACTATTGAGCTACATGATTCTTTTTGATTTTGAGCTAAAAATCATATGACATAAATCTCACATCTTTTTTATCCTATATTTATTATTATTTAAATGTTTGAGTAAAAATTAAGGTGATTTATAATATTTATTAAACTTTATTTTTTTAATACTTAAAATATCATACAAAATCATATATACTACCAGTCTTATAAAATATTAATATTAAGTTTTAAAAACAATATTATGTGTGGTTCTTTTTATCTTTCTTTTAACTAAACAAATATTTTGTACATGTATCGATAACTATAATATATTCTATTTTTTTACATCAGAGTCGAACTTTTCTTGTACTACGCAATATATTTGAATTATTCAAATATTTAATATATAAAATGTATTATTAAACATTGATATAACATAAATAACATATTACAAGTAGCTTATTTACATATTTATGACTTATTTATTTTTAAATTAATGAAATTAGTGTTAAAACATGTGTAAAAATTAGACAATAATTTAGGTATGGGCGATCGGTCACTTCGGGGTCGAGGAGACTCCGAACATGAACTCATTCATCAAACCCGCCTCAATCCTCGAACGAGGATTACTTTATTTATCGCACAATAATCATTGTTAAATAGCACATATTGATAACATGTATACATGATATTTATAATTATTTGTTCTTATCTATACTACAAGTATAGAGTCAGTGTGATGCATACGACATTCATATTCTTCTTATTTTACATTTATATTTACTTTGTTTGAAGTTCATCTTAAATTTGAATAGTTTAATGTGATTGTTGAACTTAATGTTGAATTGACGTGTGTGTTTCTGTTTGAGCGTGATTAAATTGTGTTTTAAAAGTTTTGTGTTTAACAATATTTTAAAAGTATATTTAATTAAAATTGTTGTTTTTAATAAATTAAGGTCAAATTGCAAAAGAAAAGGGACTAAAGTGCAAATATCAGAATATGAATGTCGTATTGACCGACCGACTACCAAACTATATTTTGAATAAAATTGTTATTTTTAATAAATTAAATAAAGTAGTAAAATTAAAAGAACTAAAGTACAAATATCAAAATAAGAGAACCGTACCGACCGACTATCAAACTTTCAATGTTTCGATTTTAATAATAGAGTATATATATATATATATATATATATATCTAATAGAAGTGACCAGATTTATAATTAGATGGGATGCATTATATATGTGACACATTTTTTGTTATTATCAAATAAATTTTAAATTAATTTTATAAAAGAAAATAATTAGTTATTTGGAATTGAATTAATACACACACACACACATATATATATATATATATATATATATATATATATATATATATTTATATATGAAAAACATAAATTACTACTGCTTAGCTTTCAATTTGCCTCTGACCATCAAATGAAATGTGAATAACCCGTCCTCTTCTTTTTTAAATAAGAAGCGCTTCCGGTTCTGTCGGTGTTTGAAACAATTTTGTCTTCTCCATATTACTATATCTCTAGAGTGAATAATTTTATATGAGGAACTACTGAACTCAGTCACTTGATGTCGTTACTCTTCAATTTTCTATTGAGGTCTATCCTGTAGAGGAAGTTGGATCAGTGATCTATTTCTAGGTTTCGTCGTAAACCTAATTGGTTACTTCCAATTACGTAAATCAATAGTTCAAACCGCACTCAAAGGTAGGGCATTTCCCATTTTTACAGGAACTTCTGTACCAGAAACAATGGTATCTCCAATTATAGCCCCTCTGGGATGTTAAAAAAAAATTTATATATATATATATATATATATATATATATATATATATGAAAAACATAAATATTGAGTCAAAATATGAAAAACTATTTGTTTTGAGTCAAAATATTGTAAAAGATGAGATAATAAAAATAAACAATAAACAGATTAAAATATATAGTCCATAACAAATTTAAAAAAAATATGATATTGCATATCATACATTATGATCAGATCAAATCACATTATACAGCCCGGGTTATTTAAAATTATAGTCCCCGATCAATCAAATTATCTATATAAATTAAAGTAAGTAAATTGTAACAGACAAAAAAAATGTGCAACCATACCTAGAAAAAAAAATTAACCGCAAAGAATAAAAATTTATGTTGATTGCTAGAAAAATGACCTGTGTTTTAATTAGTAAAGATATTTCCCTGGATGAAGTTGTATTTTGAAAAAAAATAAAGGATGAATTCATTGTCAAAACACGGACAGAACTCAGAAGGCATATGAGCAATTTTAACTTACAATGATATAAAAAAAATATTTATCCATCCATAATTGATCAATTCTCAAGTTCAGAGTTAAAAAAAGTCTGTTTGTTTGGAAGAATTGAAACACATCGAAATGGTATCAAACATACTTAATAATAGAATGATTTGACACAAGGTAGTTCCACTTAAGTCAATTAACTACATTGTCTACATTGTCCTATGTTCTGAAAGTTAGATAGACAGGGGAAGAGAAATAAAGGTAAAAAATGCTTAAAATCAAGAGGTCAGAAGAAAGGACATAAAGAGTTACAAAGAAAGTTTTAAGAACTGAAAACGCAAGGCCTAAGTAGAGTATTAGAAGATTTAGGAAGGCTTTTGAGTAAAATCAGTACTAAAACCTACAATCTCATACTGCATCATCTTAAAGGCTATTTAGTTTCTATCTTGAATATTGTCGGAGATGAACTAAATGAATGCATCATTTTTGAAGAACTGAAAAAAATTTAGGATTATAATTTTAAAAATGTCGTCTTAATTAGAAAACATCCATAGAACACTCTAATTCTATTCTATGATCCACAACAAAATTAAAAACATACATGATTTATCAAAACTACTCGTATTAGTTTTCAAATTATAAACTTGAACATATTTAAGCAAGTACAGTATAGTCATAACATTAACAATAAAAACTCTATGAACATCAAAAATATACAATCATATATGTCAAAAGACATTGATAATGCGTAATTTAGTTTAAAAACACAATCTAAGCTAGCGGCCCGTGTCTTGCACGAGTTTTTATGCTAGTATTTTTGAAATTTAAACATACAAAAATAGTTTTTAAACAAAATTAATGGATATAAAATGCATTTAATTTTCAAAAAGATACATAAAAGACTAGTAAGGTTACATCAAATTATCAATTTTCTCAAAGTAGAGGGGAAATCAGGGGTGGAGAATGTTTTTGGGATCACATAGGCTGCAAATGCCTTCACTTTCACTCCTTTAGAAGAAGCTTCTTCTTTACCATCAAAAGTATATAATTGCCTTTGAAATGTAACCTTAATTCTATCTCCACTTCTGATCGAAAATACATCTCCACTAATGCATTGTACCACCGAATATTCTTCACGTCCTGTTATGTGTACAGGGATCACACAGTTCTTTCTCATACCATTTGTGTGATTAGTAAAAAAACCTTTCATGGTAAAATTATGATAACGGTTTTTGCATGTAAAAACAACCGAGAACGCAAGACCTATGAAGTTATCTCCCAATAGTGGTGCTGGCGGGACTTCAAAAGAGATTGTACGCCCACTGGTTTTGTAGTAGAACCATTCTGAAATCCTTGGCACCTCAACTTTATAGAAAAGGAGGAATTGTTTTATCACATCTATTACATGTAACATAAAATTATGTTGTTAGACATATAAAAAGTGTGATTGTGTATCATTTAGAGGGTCATAAGGAAGGAGATGAAAACAACAACAAACCTCATGGAAGCACATACAAAACTGAAGGATATTCTCTCTGACTAACTTCGGATTGATGCACCTGCCGTAAGTCAAATCACTCAATTCCTTCAACATTGACATGTCTGATAGATCTTCAAGGCTTGGGCAATTATATACTGTAAGTGATTGAAGATGAGGAGGAAGTGGAGGAAGTGATTCAAGGCTGATGTAACTGTATATATGCAACATCTTTAACTGTTTCAAGCTGGATAAATCGGGTAGATGTATCAGTGTTGCATGCTGACATACGGATAAGTACGTTAAATTAAGAGGAAGTTCTGGAAACGATGACCCAAAACTTGTACAATTATACAATTGGAGATATCGTAGGTTGTAAAGCTTAGAGAGAGTCACTGGTTCGGTTGAAGATAAACTCTCATCCTCAAAACCAAGAATTAACCGTTTCAAAGAAGAGAAATTTAGAAGCATAGGCAGCCATAATCTTATATTACACTTCAGAGTTATAGTAACCAACTTTGTATTTTTCACTGTAGCAGGTAGACTAATTCTACCGATGTCCGTTTGGGAAAGATATAATTCAGCAAGTGATGGAAGATTCCATACACTATTTGGCAAATGCTTAATCTTCTCGCAATACGCCAAATTCAATCGAAATAACTTACTCAGTTGTCCAATTGAATCTGGTACTTCTCTGATTGTTGTACAAGGTGCATCCAGCTGTTCTAAGCATTGCATCCTCTCCAATTTATCAGGTCAGAAACGTGATGGTCCACATATCATTGCAAACCAAGCTTGCAACACTCCAAATCCACGCTCAACATCTCTTCTGGCAGCTACATAATTCTTTTTTTTTTGTTTCCTTAAGGGGATGGAATAGTTTTAACAAACGTAGGCCAAGATGGATATATACCATCAGCAAGATAATATCCCATATTATATTCGTGCCCGTTGATAGTGTATCTCACTTCTGGTCCACCACCTTCTGTTAATTCTTGAAATAGATGTGATCGATCTAACACATTAATGTCATTTAACGATCCGGGTTCCAAAAAAGGCATGCCAAATCCAAAGATCTTTTAAAGCTATTGCTTCTATAATAGTGGGTTCACGAATATGACCTGTATACATACCTTGCCATCCAGATGGACAATTTTTCCACTTCCAATGCATACATTCAATGTTGCCTAACATTCCAGGAAAGCCACGACGTTTGTTTTCCGCCAACAATTTAGCCACATCTTCATTCGTTGGTCGTCTCAAATATTAATCACTAAATATTTCGACAATTGCTTTAACAAATTTTTTCAGACTCTCAATCGCTGTGCTTTCGCCAATTCTTACATAATCATCAATAGCATCAGCGGGCGTTCCATATGCAAGCATCCTTAGTGCAGCCGTCATCTTTTGAAAAGAGGAAATCCACGAACTCCCACACCATTAGTTCTTTGAGTAAAATAGTTATCATGGACTGTGACCGCTTCTTGAATTCGTAAAAATAATGATCGACGCATCCGAAATCTTCTACGAAAGGATTCCTCTGGGTATGTTGGTGTATCAGAAAAGTAATCATGATAAAGTCTAGCATGACCTTCTTCTCTATTCCGATTAAACGTACGGTGATTTATTACTGATCCACCAGGATGTGTTACCATATTTGTGTTGGGGTCCGCCCCGAATTCCTAAATAAGTTAAGAATCCTATTATGAGCAGTATTCTAATTTGTGATAATTGAGAAAAGTCTTATTCTGGTAGAGATAAGAATTGAGGAAAGATTTCTATCCAAGATAAGAAAAGATGGTAATTGTCACAAATAGAATTGAGATATATTAGGATTAGACAATTTGTGGTTCCTATAAATATAGATATTTGTAGGGGTTTTGAAGTATTGCAAAAGTTAGAGAGTTGTGTGCGATACACAAGAGAGAGCTTTTGTAATCAAGGTGAGGTGATTGTATTCAAGAGCATTGAGTGAGGGAGCGACTCCAATCTTGTAATACATTCATAGTAAATTTGTGGTTTTACCCTCCCTTGAGGGATTTCCACGTTAAATTGTTGTGTTCTTTACTTTCGTGATTGTTATTGTGTTTGATTATATAGTGGATGCGATCCTAACAATTTGCTCTATGGTGTTGATGATATTGATAAACAACATCGGCCATCGCTATTAAAGCATGAGCTTCATCTTCTTTTGCATTCATCAACTCATGAATAATTCGTAAATTGTTTGACATTGTGGAATAAATTTAAGTATGCTAGGATAGTATATTGGGACTTGTGGCTGAAATATCATCTATATATAAACACTAAAATATAGCTATTGTAATGTGACTGTTGAAATATGGTTGTTGGAAATATAGCCGCTGAAATATGACTGTTAGAATATGACTGTTGGAATATAGCCATTAAATTATATTGTTTAAATATAGCCGTTGACATTTCAAATTTCAAAATACTAATTGAATATTACTTTTGAAAATATAGGGGACCAATATTGGAGATACCATTGAAGTAAAATAAATTTTTGGTTCCTTATATTTTAGGTAACAATTATTATACTATATTTTAGGGGTTTAATATGAGGAACCCCAATGAAGTTGCTCCTATATTATAGATAGATGCGTGCCATCCAATTATTGGTTTCAAAGTTTTTCTTCAAGTTAATGTTGTTGGAAACAAACTTTCAAACATATACTATTATTTAACAAAACTAGATTTCCCCGACCTATCCCGTACTAATGGAAAACCTTTTAGATTTTTACAAGGGTCTATACAGATGACCAAGAAATTTAATCTTCTGCGTAATTAACACTCGGGGCACAGCCAATCCAGTGCTAATAGTAGTGGCTAGCTAGTGGTGTATATCAAAATGAATAACTCCATAGCGACAGGTCCGAAGCAGCTTCCATTTCATCATCCCCATCACTTTGCACACCCTGAGGGGGTGGAATCATCATCCCCTGTGCCATACTGTTGATGAGTCCAGGCATTCCAAAAAGTGCCTCTTCATCCATGTATATAACCAAATTTTGTTGCAGTACTAATGCCTTCACCGGGTCAGGTGGCCTGAACGACCCTGCTGCCTTAGCTTCAGCTATCAATACTAATGCCTTCACTGAACCCGGTGGCCTGAATGCCTCTGCTGCCTTTGTTGCAGCTATTTGAATATCTTTGGCATCAGATGAAGCTGGAATAGGCAACCTCCACACAGAGTCAGCAAAGTTAAGGCATGCATTTCGACCTCTAAGTGCAATTGCTGCAACGTCATTAGCCCGAGCTGCCATTTCAGCAGTGGGATAAGTTCCAAGCCAAATTCGAGAGTTCTTGACAGGTTCTCTAACCTCGCAAACCCACTTGCCTGAATTTCTACGCCTTATTCCTCTGTAAATAGGGTGGCGTGTCTCCTGAAATTTCTTCCTTCCGGAGCATTTCTTCGGATTACCTGAAGCTAACAAAACTTGATAAGAAACATGAACTGGGGCGTCAATCTTCAAGGATTGGGTATTTTGAGTTAAGCCAGTATATGGATACTGAGAGAGAGGTTGCTCCGAGACAGAGAAAACAGGATCCATATTTGATATTTTCTAAATAAGGCTAGAGAGTATTTATTTTCTATATAAGTGGATGAATAATTTTAGAAAGCGGGGACCGAAGAGTGTGTGGTTTACATACGATCAAACAAGTTAAGATCCTAGCTGTTTGAGTTGCTACTGTTGTATAAACAGGCGCGGGCTTCCATATTTTGGTTCACGTGTCAACATTTTTCTTCCCTTGCGTAAATTTTTCTATTTAGAAGGCCTTGTGTATAGTAACTAAAGATTTGATTATTGCGGTTGGGCCACTCCAACAATTTTTCCCGAAGCTTCAGATATTTGTTTCAGTGTTGTCTGGTCAGAAACTTGCAGACATGTCACAGACAACATCAAAACTAGTCTTCTTCGCCGGGCCTATAGGGTACTAATTGTAACAAAATATCTAATGTATGAATGAAACTTTACATAGTTGAACGCTGTATCCACAAATTACACGCGTATACACGTATATAAACAACCTAAGATATTGAATAATTAACACTTGACAGTTGGTCCATATATCCGGTCTGTGGCTACATACATATATACGTATAAAGATCACAAGATATTTAAGCTTCTTTCTACATTATTAACACTTGGCTGTTGGCATCCAATCAAATACCAGTACTCTAGACTCTAGTAGTAGAGTAGAGGTGTGTCATGTGTGTGTATCAAAATGAATAACTCCATAAAGACAGGTCGATAGCATCTTCAATGTTCAATGTGACTGATATCTCCAAAGTTCAATGTGACTGATATCTCCAAAATCCGATCCAGTCCTTTCTGTTGGGTTTTATTTGTTTGTAAATGGTTTAACAGGATCAATATGAGAAGAAAATAATAGGAACAGGACTCAAGTTTCTCTGGAATATTATCTCTAAGGGTTTTCTGTTGTATTGAAGTTATAATGTATGGATTACATAAAAGAGATCTGCTTAAATAGGCAGATTAGTACATAGGAAATAAACAGATTACATGAACCTCACAAAATACAAGACTATTAAATTAGATGCATGAATAGTTGAACAGACTTGATTCATGTATTTAGATTCTCAAAAAAAACACAAACAAATAGATTTGAGATTATAGTCAACAAATTCCTCCCTTAATCTCGAATCTGGTTTCCATTCTTCATCCCAATCTTCTCTATGAATTTGTAGAACAAAAGTTTTGATAAAGGTTTTGTGAACACATCTGCTATTTGATCACGACTGTTCACATGAATTAACTTCACCTTCTTCTCAGTCACCTTTTCTCGAATAAAATGAAATCTTACGTCAATATGCTTGCTTCGTTCATGATTTACTGGATTTTTAGCTAATTCGATGGCTAACTTGCTATCCATCTTGATCTCTGTTGCTTCATTCTGAGGAAGATCAAGTTCTTTCAGGAAATATTTCAGCCATACTGCATGGCATACGCACCACGAAGAAGCTACATACTCCGCTTCGCATGTTGACAAGGTCACTATAGGTTGCTTTTTTGATTGCCATGTGAATGCAGTATCTCCGATATAAAATACATATCCAGACGTGCTTCTCCTTTCATCTATGTCTCCGCCCCAATCTGAATCAGAATATGCCCTTAGTTTGTATTCTTTTGATTTTGAGTAAAACAAGCCCATTCCTTTGCTTCCTTGTATGTATTGTAAAATCCTCTTTACTTCTTTCCAATGCAAACTCCTTGGTTCCTCCATATATCTACTAACCATACCAACACTGAATGCTAGATCAGGTCTTGTGCTACACAAGTATCGCAAACATCCTATAAGACTCCTATATTTGGTAGCATCAACTCTACTTCCTCCTTCTAGTTTTGACAATCTTGCTCCGGGCTCCATTGGAGTAGAAACTGGTTTGCAGTTTTCCATCCTAAATTTCTTTAGAATTTCATCTGCATACCTTTCTCGAGACAAAAATATGCCAGATGCAGTCTGTTTTATCTCCAAGCCCAGAAAATATTTTAACAGACCAAGATCTGTCATCTCAAACTCAAGTGTCATATCCCTTTTAAATTCATCAATAAGCTTTTGACAATTACCCATAAAAATCAAATCATCAACATATAAAGCAACAATTAAAATTTTACCTTCAACCTTTTTTACATAAACTGAATGCTCATAAGGACATTGCTTAAATCCTTTTTTCCTGAAGTACCCATCAATTCTGGAATTCCATGTTCTTGACGCTTGTCTTAAACCGTATAGTGCCTTCTTTAGCTTTAAGACTTTTCTTTCTTCTCCGGTTTTTATATATCCTGGAGGGTGGTTGACGTACACCTCCTCTTCAAGAATTCCATTTAGGAATGCTGATTTCACGTCCATCTGGTAAATGGGCCAATTGTATTGAGCAGCTTGTGAAATAAGTAATTTGATGCTTTCCATTCTTACTACTGGAGCGAATACTTCGTCATAATCTATTCCTGCCTTTTGTTTATAGCCTTTCACTACGAGACGTGCTTTGTATTTCTTTATTGCTTCATTCTTTTTCTTTTTATAAACCCACTTCACATCTAAAGGCCTATGACCTTTAGGCAAATCGACAAGCTCCCAAGTCTCGTTCCTTTCTATTGCTCCAATTTCCTCATTCATCGCATTTTTCCAACTTTCTCCTTCCACAGCCTCTTCAAAACTTAAGTTTTCTGTATCTGCCATAAAACATATCAGTTGTACTTCATTAGTCTCATCATAAATATCTTGTAGACTCCTCATCTTTTGATTTTCTTGTTCTTCATCAGATGATGTACCCTCTTCTACAACTGCATCTGAATTTGTTGACCCTTTTTGGAATGAGATGGGCACCTTTTCCAATTCTGATTTTTCTGTAGCATTTGTTTTCTTCTTCCAGTCCCATGAGTCTGCCTCATTTATACGAACGTCTCTGCTGACTACAACCTTCTTTTCATCTGGGTCAAAAAGTTTGTATCCATTTGTCTTCTGATCATATCCAATAAACACCAGTTTCTTGCTTTTATCTTCAAGCTTGCTCCTTTTCTGATCAGGTGCATGCATATAAGCTATACTCCCAAACACCTTCATATGTTGCGCAGTTGGTTTCCTTCCATTCCATATTTCTTGTGGTGTTTTATTTCCAAGCTTGGAGTGTATACTTCTATTCTGAATATAAACGGCGCACTGCACTGCCTCGGCCCAAAACTCCTTTGGCATTTATTTGTTCTTTAGCATAGATCTAACCATATCCATGATAGTTCTATTTTTCCTCTCTGCGATTCCGTTTTGCTGAGGAGAATATGGTGCTGTCAAGAATCTTCTAATTCCATGCTCCTCACAAAATGAATTGAATTCTCTAGAAGTGAACTCACCACCGTTATCTGATCTCAAAGCTTTAATACAGCATCCAAACATTTTCTCTACCATAACTTTAAATCTTTTGAACACTTCAAAGGCTTCTGATTTTTTATTCAAAATATATACCCAGGTACGACGAGTGAAGTCATCTATGAAAGTAATGAAGTACCTTTTGCCACTGAAAGAACCTGGAGTAATGGGTCCGCATATGTCTGAATGTACGAGATTTAGTTGCTCCCAAGATTTGTATGTGGCTCCCTTTTGGAAAGTGTTCCTCCCTTGTTTTCCATATGTACAGCTTTCACAAAATTCATTATTAAACACAATATCGGGTAGTCCATGTATCATCTGATGTTTTGCCATCAACTTTAAAGCTGTATAATTCAGATGTCCGAATCTCTTGTGCCACAAAGCTGCCATGCTTTCTTCAGTCTGTAAACACTTGTCTTGTGAATATTCCAGGTTCACCTTGAACATTCTGTTGCTTTCCATTTCAGAACTTATGACCAACCTACCACTTTTATCTCTTAATTGCATCTGTTGCTCCTTTGTATGAATTTCATATCCCTTTTGCAACAATTGTCCAACGTTCAAGATATTAACTTTAATATCTGGAACATAGTATACATCCTCTACTGCTCCAGTTTTTCCATTCTTTTGTATAAAGCCTATCTTACCTTTTCCCATCACTTGCACTTTCGATGCATCTCCAAATGAAACACTCCCACATACTCCTTCCTTTAGACTTTGAAACAAATGACGGTGCCCACTCATATGATTACTTGCACCTGTATCCATGTACCATGTGGACTCATTATCTAGAGTCACTCCTTTATTTGCAGTTAATAACAAATTTTCTTCCTCTTGCTTTGTCACCAGACTTTTGCTTTCTTCATTTTTCTTGTTATGCCAGCATTCTTTTGAGATGTGCCCGAACTTACCACAAGTGTAACACTCTCTGCCTTGAGTTGTTGTCCCTGATCTACCTCTTTCACGACCTCCTTGGCCTCGATAATTATATTGGATAGGTTGTGTTTTTTGTTCTAGTTTGTAAAAGCTGCGTCCGTTGCACCTTCCGTAACTATTAGAATTTCTGCCTCCTCGGCCTCGTCCTCGATTTCCTTTAAATTGTTGTGTGTACAACATCTTTTCTTTATCTTTAACTTTCACTTGCAAAGCTTCTGCTATGGGCTCTTTCTCTTTTAGTTTCTTCCTCTGTTCATGAGTTTCGAAGCTTCCAACTAATTCATCTACCTTCATCTCTGAAAGATTTTTTGATTCTTCTATTGCACAGACAATATTCTCGAATTTATCTGTCAAGGATCTAAGAATCTTCTCTACCATTCTTGCTTCAGTTATCTCCTCTCCATTGCTCTTTAATTGGTTTGTTACCTTTTCCACCCTTGTGATGTAATCTGAAACACTTTCTGTTTCTTTCATTGTCATAGATTCCATTTCACCTCTAAGTGTCTGTAAACGCACTTGCTTCACCCTGTCTGCACCCTTAAACGTTTTAAACAAGATATCCCAAGCTTCCTTAGATGTTTCTGCTCCTGAAATCTTCTCAAAAATTGAATCTTCCACTGCATTCTGTAAGGCACTTAGAGCTCGGTTGTCTCTCTTTCTTTCGTCCCTTAATTTATTTTGTTGACCTTGAGACAAAGCTCCCAGATTTTCAGGTTCTGTAAAACCATCTCTAACCATTTCCCAAGTTTCTTCAGCCTTCAACCAAGTCTTCATTTTTATGCTCCAAGTATCATAGTTGTTCTTTGTAAGTTGTGGAATTGGAGTCTGTGTATGTGAAGAACCTCCAGCCATTGTTTAAATCTGATTTCTTCCGTAACAGCGCTCTCCTTTGCCGCAGCTCTAATACCAATTTGTTGGGTTTTATTTGTTTGTAAATGGTTTAACAGGATCAATATGAGAAGAAAATAATAGGAACAGGACTCAAGTTTCTCTGGAATATTATCTCTAAGGGTTTTCTGTTGTATTGAAGTTATAATGTATGGATTACATAAAAGAGATCTGCTTAAATAGGCAGATTAGTACATAGGAAATAAACAGATTACATGAACCTCACAAAATACAAGACTATTAAATTAGATGCATGAATAGTTGAACAGACTTGATTCATGTATTTAGATTCTCAAAAAAAACACAAACAAATAGATTTGAGATTATAGTCAACACTTTCTAGCCGTTCCCACGCTTGGAAGCGGTGTAACTGCTGGTGGGTGTCTGCAAAACAACACCGGAGGGGGGGTTTGGACCCTGACAGCGCCTCCGGCGTGAGAATAAGTGTGTTTTTTGGAAGAGAAGATAAGACTATAAAGATATCTAAATATGGGAAGGGTGTGTGTATAGTGTGTATAGAGAATGTAAGAGTAACCCCACACCTTTCCTTCTTGGGTTATTTATAGGCCCAGAATTAGGGTTCAGGGGGTGTACCTGCAATCATGAATGTTGGATTCTAGGTAGGTAGGACACCTGGGTGATGTTGATGGGTCACACATGTCCAGGTGAGAATTGTGGTGTCATGTGCCAGGCTCCTGCTGGCGTGTGGTTTAGATAGGACATAATTGTGTCAATCATTAGGTATCCTTACGTGTCGTCATCAGGTGTGGCCATCAGTGATGACCTAAGCACGTCACGTAACAAGGTTTAGTTTTTCTCACGCAAGCTATTTTCTTTGTCGCCGGGAGTGGGTTAGACTTTGAGCTTGAGCCATAACTCAACTATGAATTCGGGCTTGGAGGTGAGCCATGACTCAAATATGAGCTCAGACTTGGAGATGAGCCATGACTCAAATATGAGTTCGGAATTGGAGATGAGCCATGACTCAAATATAAGTTCGGACTTGTAGGTGAGCCATGACTCAAATATGAGTTCGGACTTGTAGGTGAGTCATGACTCAAATATGAGTTCGGACTAGGAGGTGAGCCATGACTCAAATATGATTTCGGAATTAGAGATGAGCCATGACTCAAATATAAGTTCGGACTTGTAGGTGAACCATGACTGAAATATGAGTTCGGACTTGTAGGTGAGCCATGACTCAAATATGAGTTCGGACTTGTTGGTGAGCCATGACTCAAATATGAATTCGGGTTCAGGAGTGAATCAGGACCCAAGATGAGTTCGGGCTATATTTAGCCTATCATTTGCCCCCCACTCCCTTATTCAGATTTTCTGGATGAGGGAGTAGAAGCTCCTGAACGGCTTGATGGCAATCCGGGGTTGATCATGAGTCATGGTTCTTTCTCAAGTCCAAAGCTGTGTAGATTTGGGTAACTTAGAAAAATTTATGTCTTGATAGTTGCCCCCCAACCCGGATTGTTATCAAGGATGACAATCCGGGGTTGAAAGTGAACCATGGTTCTTTCTCAAGTCCAAAGCTGTGAAGCTTTGGGTAACTTAGAAATTTTTTTGGCTTGATTGTTGCCCCCCAACCCGGATTGTTATCAAGGATGGCAATCCGGGGTTGAAAGTGAGCCATGGTTCTTTCTCAAGTCCAAAGCTGTGGAGCTTTGGGTAACTTGGAAAATTTTTTGGCTTCATTGTTGCCCCCAACCCTGATTGTTATCAAGGATGGTAATCCGGGGTTGAAAGTGAGCCATGGTTCTTTCTCAAGTCCAAAGCTGTGGAGCTTTGGGTAACTTGGAAAAATTTATGGCTTGATTGTTGCCCCCCTAACCCTGATTGTTATCCAGGATGGTAATCCGGGGTTGAAAATAAGCCATGGTTCTTTCAAAGTTGTGGGGCTTTGGGTAACTTAAAAAAATTTATGGCTTGATAATTGCCCCCCAACCCGGATTGTTATCAAGGATGGAAATCCGGGGTTGAAAGTGAGCCATGGTTCTTTCTCAAGTCCTAAGTTGTGGAGCTTTGGGTAACTTAGAAAAATTTCTGGCTTGATTGTTGCCTCTAACCCTGATTGTTATCAAGGATGGCAATTTGGGGTTGATAGTGAGCCATGGTTCTTTCTCAAGTCCAACGCTGTGGGGCTTTGGGTAACTTAAAAAAAAATTCTGGCTTGATTGTTGCCCCCCAACCCGGATTGTTATCAAGGATGGCAATCTGGGGTTGAAAGTGAGCCATGGTTCTTTCTCGAGTCCAAAGCTGTGGAGGTTTGGGTAAGTTAGAAAAATTTCTGGCTTGATAGTTGTTTTGGAAGTCCGGGACGGACAGTTTATCCGATGTTCGGGTCGACTTTGATTTTGTTAAAGGGATAAGTTCGGGCTCCAAATTTTTTTTATGGGTTTGGAATTTGAATCGATTTTCATCTGTTTCCCTCCTTTCCCTTTGAAAGCGCACGACTCCATTTTGTCTTGAAATGCGTTTATAACTCTTGTCAACAATAATTGTACTGTGTTTTCGTATTTTCTTTTTTCTTTTTTTGATTTTTCTAACCAATAGATTTGTGCCACTTGTCCTTTGGGGGTTATTTTCTTTCTCCTCTATAAAACCCGCTTTCTTTACTCCCCATTTTTCACTTTACCAAAAACGCTTTTTGTTCTTCTCTCAGCATTCCCTTCGATTTTTTCATATTCGGTGTGCTTGCTGGTTGCCTTTTGTCGTTTCTCTAATTTCCGCACCAACCTCGTGCTAATCGTAAATTTCTCCATCTTTTCTGCTTTTATTTCACCGATTTGCATCGCATTTTTCATTTGTAATTGGATTGTTGGTCTTCTCGACTTTAGGGTTTGGTAAAGTTCTGAATTTTGTTCATTTTTGGTGATGTTTGGTTGTGAAATTGATTTTGTCTTTATGTAATATCCCAAAATTTTGTAACATTTGAAACCCTAATGTATAGTAAATTTGCTGATGAAAATATTTTCAGACCACACTATGTGGAACACATGGAATGAATGTTTCGAAGTTATATTATTGATGTATAAGGAGAATAAGTGAATGCAAACGCAATCAGAATCAGAAGATTTCCATTCGAGTTTTAAATCACTATTCACTGGACAATCAAGGACATATTGATTTGATCATTTCGAGAAAGTATGTAGAATGAGAAATCCATGATGACATATTAAGCCAAGGTAATAAATGTAGGGTTTTATTGCATACGCGGAAGCATGAATAACAATTTATACATATAAAACCCAATATTACATATATGATTCATGGATAAAATATAGGATCGATTACTAACCTTTTAACAAGCGATCCATGGATGATGTAGAGAGGCTCCTAGCAGTTGCTCCTCAAGTGTGAAGCACTCCACCGGTATCCACCAAGAGCTCGAATCAATGGAGGGAGGAAGTGGCTTGAGAGAGAATTAGGGTTGCCTCCTTTTCTTTTTCTTGTAAAAATAGAGTTACGCTTTTAGGGTTTATAATGATATATTTATAGGCAAAATTTTCAGCTGAAATTTTCCTATAAAATAATATTATTATTAACCTTATAATTAATTAATCTTATTAATCAATTAATTAATAATTAAAACTCTTTTAATCATTAATTCTTTTTCTAAACTCTTTAGAAAATAATTCTCTCACTTAATTTAATTTCTTAAATTAAATTCATAATTAATAATATTAAGAACTCGTCT
Source organism: Heracleum sosnowskyi (assembly GCA_030848705.1). Taxonomy (NCBI): domain Eukaryota; kingdom Viridiplantae; phylum Streptophyta; class Magnoliopsida; order Apiales; family Apiaceae; genus Heracleum; species Heracleum sosnowskyi. The sequence goes on from CM061237.1 coordinate 25,188,487, forward strand.
TAATAATTTATAATCAATTAAATCTCATTTAATCAATTATAAAACAATGCATTAATTATTTATTTCATAAATAAATATTTACATGCCATTATTAATTAAATCCTCCACCAATAAAACTTTCTCTTTTATGGTGTGACCCTGTAGGTTCATAATTAAGCTGTTAGTAGAAATAAATAATAATAAAACAATTTTTATTATTATGTATATGAATTCTTTTAATTCATTAAATACGATTAATAAATTAATCACATTTATTCTACATCGTGAGGGATACTTCTCAGCATATCGCGACTATCCGGATAATATGAATTCACTGCTTAGAATACCAAGAACCTATTCAGTGAATAGTTACCGTACAATTGATTCCTTTTACCCTGCAATATCCCGATTAAATACAAAGCATGGATCTCGTGTCAAGCCTATCTAATTTAATCATATGATTTCCTATTCAATATGCTTAGTTCCGATTAATGCAAATTAGAAACTTCTTTCTAATTTCATTCACTCTGGCCAGAGATTCCTGAACTAGCATAAATGGAATAACATAGGACATTCTCTTCCTTCACTGGAAGGGGCAGATCCTTTATTGATCATTCACTATCTTCGTGCACAAATTCCTATACCCAGAAGAGCACTAATTATTGTCCCTCGAGACTAAGAGCTAAACCAAAGTATAGTTCAATGTACACAAGATGACTATGATGATCTCAAGTCAAAGGACAATTGTACAACCATCACTATATGAACAACTACTGACACATGAGTGAACTCCATTAGTTGTTCAACTGATCGAGTCATGTCCAGTGATCTCATTCCTAATAAGCACCTACATACTAGCTATAGTGTCACCACACAAATGCCTGTGAGAACAGACATCCTTCATAATGAAGCAAGCATAGTATGTACTGATCTTTGCGGATTAATTAACTACCAATTAATTATCCTACGATCGGGAACTATTTAAGTTTAGAGTTATCATCTTTAAGGTCTCATTATCATGATGTCATCATAATCCACTAAAGCTTTACTCTAAATTATGGATCATCTAATTTAAACACTTTAAATAGATAAAGCCCGTTATAAAACATATTACCATTTTTATTAATTTAAACAAACTTGAATCAGATTGAACAAAGTGTGTCCTAACTCATCTTCCATGATTGGATTTAGGACACACATCTTTCAATCTCCCAATTGTACTAAAACCAATCACCTTGGTATCTCATACACAACTTCTCCTAATAAAGAACAAAGCGATTTTCAAATAACGGTTTAGTAAATGGTCTTTACTATGTTGTTATGGGTGTCAAGTCAATATTGACTTAAACATATCTACTTTCAACGATCTCATATATCATATGAAAGTGACGCAACTTGGATCTTGAATCCCTGATTAAACCTAGGTTCCATAGCCTGCGCTACTACCATATGTTGTACCGATACAACAATATAAATCCTATGCTAGGAACCATGTCTAACCAGCAAAAACAGGTTTCACTATCCAAAGAACCTCCTTTGCAGCTTCACTTCTAGCTATATACATATAGTGCTTCCACTACGGAATCAGTTATCTTAAGTTGCTTGGAATTCTTCCAACAAACCGCTCATCCATTTAGAATTAACACTTATTCTTGACATGGATTTTCTATCACTTTTGTCCTAAGAAAATCATAGTGTTTATAACGCTCGATTTTCATTTTGGACCCTCCATAATCAAGAAAGATGTCCTCAACTATTCCAAAGTATTTAAGGACGTTCTTCCAGCTTACTATCGCATTTCTCAAGGACTAGACTGGTGTTCGCTTATCTCGCCTAGTGAGTTAGCAATCATCAAGTCTTGTACAGTACATCCGGTATTTTGATAGATCCTTTTGCCAAAGTATAATAAATCTTACTCATACGTCATTTCTCCTTAGATGTCGTAGAAAGACACTATCTTGGAGAAAGTAACTCCGTGACCTGACAATTCAAGTAACTTCCTGGAGTTATTTATGCTAAACATCTTAGCATATAAATGATGTACACACTTTGGGTTTAGCCCAACACTTGGTTTATCCTATAAATTCTCATTCCTATATCATATGAAGCCATTCCCATGTCCTTTATAGAGAATCTGCTAGATAACCACACTTTGACTAATTTTAGCGTCGATACATCATTCCTTATCATAAGTATGTCATCCACATACATTATTAGTAATGTCATCACGCTCCCACTAACCTTCTTGTAGATCCATAATCCATCATTGTCTTTGATAAAATCAAACTATTTGATTGTCTCATCAATACAGATGTTCGATCATTGAGAAGCTTGCTTCAATCCATAAATGGATTGTCGTGGCTATTAGACCATAGATTTGCTACTCATAGCAACAAATCCCTCTAATTGTGTTAACTACACATCCTCTTCAAGTTTCCTATCGAGGAGGGTCGACTGTTCGACCATTATTAGATATTATAGTCATTATTAGCCGCAAACACAAACAAAATCCGAATAGACTTGAGCACTACTTTATGTGAATTTTATTTTATTTTCATCAAAGTCAATCTTTTTGCTTTGATTGAATCCTTTCACAATAAGCAAGGACTTATAGGTCTTTACCCAGCCAATCACTCTAATCTCCCTTTTATAGACTCACTTGTACCCTTCCGGTTATGACACCTTTAGGTCCTCAACCATAGTCCGTACTTGGTTGATGTACATAGAATCTATATCGGATTTCATGGTACTATGCCATTTCTCCGAGTCATAACTCATAGCTTTAGTATAGGTCATAAGGTCATTATCATATAATTGACACCTCATTGTCATTCTTAATGACAAGGCATTCAACCTCTCAGGTTGGTGATAAAATATCAAGACCTATACTTAAGCTAACCTACAAAAGATTATCCTGCCTGAAAATGTTCTTCCTATAGAACCTTTGTAATTTGTGGTGTTTGAACTTATTTAAGTTCAACCTTCCTCCCACTGAACCCTTCTAGAATGAACAATTCCTCTAAGGAGGCAGTATGTCATACACACTATATTCAGTTGAATATTCAACCGATATCCTTGACTATCATTAGGATATCTCACAAACTTACAATTTGGATCTACCGTCTAGCTTATCAAATTAAACATTTTGACATAAGCTAGACATCCCAAATCTTAAAAGGTTTAAGACTTGTGTTCCTTGCACTACATATCTCATATGACAACTTAGGAACAGATTAAGAAGATACTATATTCAGCATATATACTGATATTTACAAAATTCAACTCTAAACATATATTCGAAGATCAATTTAGCTTAACATGAACCGAACGATGTCTAACAAAGTTTGTTCATTCCTTCATTCATTCCATCTACATGTGGAATCTCAGGATTTGTCCAACGTGAAGCTTTAAACTTAAGATTTGAGATAACCTCAAAACACTCACTCAAGTGTATATCTATTTGATCTTATCAAAGAGTCCCAACACTTGTTGCTTGTTTTGTATTTCATTATTATTCATTTTGAATCACTCCAAAAGATTCGGATTTGTATTGTACCAAATACATATATCTGAATCCGGATCATATCCGTGAATTCTAATGAAGCGTGTGAATCCTTTTCTGGAATGTGTTGTCACTGGTGCACATAAAATTATGTGTACTAATTTTAACACTTTTGTAGCTCATTATCTCTCTATTTCAAGAAAATAGAGATATAGTGGTCTTTCTAGTGAGATGAGTTTCACATGCATAATGTGATTCAATAATCATATGGTTCTTGTAACCCATCACCATGCAATAAGCGATTACTCTTCTCACTCGTGCAACCAAGCCTACAGTTCTTTGGATTTCCATTACCTCTATTCCATAGTCCCTATTTCAAAATGAGAAGTTTCAGTCCCCCTAAACTTCTCCAATTCTTCAACTCTACAAGACAACTCTTGTACTTGATCTTCCAATAACCTCCTTAGTTTAGTGGCTGCAAACCTTTTGCTATTAGAGTCAAACTTAGCCTTTGACTAATTATGTTATCACTCACTAACAAACTTCTTCTTGATGGTATGGTTCATCTCCCACTACTTGATTTCAGAACCATTACTAGTCTGAAGAACAAAGCTCTCTAAGAAGGAAATACGTCTCAACAATCTTTAACATGAAGTAGATTTCATACAATCTGATATACAACCTTTTCATGTAAGAGTTCACAACCAATTTGTGAGTTCGTATCCGGAAGCTATTTCAAGATCATATCCCGACTTAGCTTCCATCTATGACAAAATCAACCTACCCTAGAAGATCAATCAAATTGATTGTCTTGAGTCTATGATTATTCATAGATCAACCCTCATCATAACTATTATGGAATAGCTCATTCGATATCCTATATTGAATCATCTTATTTATCACATTCTACAACTCTCATAGAAGCAACAAGGTAGCCCTGAATGTCCTTGTGCTCATACTGTTTGCACAGTCTTAAGCTCATAGACATCAGTTTGGTTTACTTTGCAACATTTGCATTATTAGACCTCTTGCACCTGGTCTCATACACATCTCCATGTGCATAATAAATAAGACACTGTGTATTAGCGAGTTAAACATTTCGTCTAACTTTTCATTCTTGAGAACATTTCTCAAGTTTCAAAGTTCATCAGCATATTCGGGATAAGTCAACGTGTTATTCTACTACGATGTGTGATAGTGCAGAAGGTATAGTATATATAATTCTATAAGTGAATACACATAACTACTAAGTAAATATTCAATTTTATTCTTATAGCACCATATGAATCGGGTCTTTATTCATTGGTGGCTCCCACTATTTTATTTAAGTTATACAACCCTCTATATGTATAACTAAACATTTATAATGTTAGTGAGAATAAGGATCCTATTTTCCATCACATCACCTCGACTGTGGCACGAAACACAATGTGATGTTCCATAGGAAGACAACTCTTGTCAACTACATCTCATGTTATTCCTTATAATCTTTTAGCCTTTTGAATCATTGAGTCTCGGCTATGGCACGACTCACTCAATATTCTAAGTCAAGTCAAACCCAACATCTTGCATAATTAAATTAGAATTCCAAAAGCCCACGGCTGAAGCACATAACGACAATTGGAACCTAATTTATCATACACATCTCATGTGATAGACACGCATCTCTTAATCTCAAAACAAAGCCCTCGGCTGTAGCACGAAACGACAATGTCTCAATATAAGAACTCTACTTGCTATTATGTTGGAAGGCTATGACCGACACAAGCCTGTTGTGCCATTGGCCATTTACTACTTGATATAAATTTTAATTAAGAGGGATTATATTATGTTGCAACCATAATCATATTACTAGGAGATTCTCTTTTTCTTGAACAAAATACAATTATGATATTTAAATGAAAAATTCTCAGTTTGTTGGAGGGGTCACATCGGTCCCGCTTAAAACCCAACGGCCTAGACAGAATTTTTCATCTTCAACATCAAAAGAGTATTTCACTCTATGTTTCATAAACACAAGAATCTCATGGTTGTGCTAATAATATTCTTAATTACGTTATTAAACATCTTTACCTAACTGATATGGGCTAAAAATAACCCTAAAAATGCAATTAATGACATATTAATTAGACCCGAATTGGTCCAAGAACACGGCCCAATATTCAAGGCCCGAAACCCTGATTATTCATTAATTTCGGAATTAATGAATAGGGAAAATATACAGCTTATAAAAAGAGTCCAAATTATGGCAAATTGGTCAAAGAAGGATCCAGAATCCCAATTAAAGGCAATTAATGAGTCATAGCCTTTATCGACAAGGAAAAGACTTATCCTGCAAGCAATACAATGCTTATCCAATATCAAAAAGGAGACTTATTCGCTAAGACTCCTAAACATACCATAAATACTAGGCTCCAGACGCCTATATAAGGTCCCTGATCCTACAATCAGAACTACGTCTTGGCTTGATTCTCAATAACGAATTGAGATACGTAGGCATCTTGTGAGGACCGATTTAGTCTCGAAACATAAGTGCAGCCATTAAAGCTCGAAGCTCATTAAACCTTAGCATTAATTACATAAGTACGTTTTTTATTCCACAACATTTGGCGCCGTCTGTGGGAAGACAACATCAACCATGGCAAACACGCGAAGAACAGCTCCGGATAATCAAACTCCTGAGGATCGCCCTATCACCTCTGAGGCTGATCAGCCACCGCCGACTACTGGCGCTGAAGGGGCGAATATCCCCACCAACACTCAAGGACCGGAAATCCCGATTTCGGTTGAAGGGACGAATCCCCTGCAGATGGTCATTCATGGATCTAATCCACAAGAGACCGTCCACCAGCAACCAATCACGACCTCCCCGCTGCTCATGAGTGCACCAAGGAGCCTTCAACTCCACACTACTGATCTCCCTCAATACGCAAATCAGACTTTGGGGATGCCAGGCTATGGCATGCCCCCTCGCCCCACAGCGGGTGGTAGTGGAACTAATCCAATCTACCATGAGGCGTATGTGCCCCCTTACGTTCAAGGTCTGGGACCTCAGAATCAACAAACTCGCCAGATCTCTTTTCCAGATTACTCGGGTCCATACACCGAGGATGAGGGTTATACAACTGGGGACGATGTCGCTCCTAGAAGGAGACGTTCTTCGCAAACCAACCAGGATCAACCCCAAACTACTAAGGAGAAGCTTGCGGCCCATGAGGCAGAAGTCGCAAGGCTTAAGAAAGTATTGGCAGAACAGGAGGCCACAAAGGCAAAAAATCAAACTGAAGGAATCCCAATTATCAATTTGGATCCACCATCAAGAAGAACCAAGAGGGCCGAAGCCCCAAGGGGTGATCCTAGCGTTCTGTTGCCCCTAGGAGATCCTGATGATCCTACACCACCGTTTACTCAAGACATCATGAAAACGGCTATATCCAGAAAATTCAAGATGCCAACGATCAAGGCTTATGATGGAACGGGAGATCCCGCTAACCATGTGAGAACCTTCTCCAACGCACTGCTGTTGCAGCCAACCAATGATGCAGTTAAGTGCCGAGCGTTTCCGCAAACCCTTGCGGGCATGGCACAACGTTGGTACAGCCGTTTGCCTCCCAATTCTATTGGATCCTTCAAAGAATTGAGTAAGGCGTTCATCAACCAATTTGTAAGTGGGAGGGTGCATGAGAAAAGTTCTGCATCCCTCATGAGAATCAGGCAAGGTGAGAGTGAATCCTTGAGGGAATACATAAATCGATTCACTAAGGAGGCTCTGAAAGTCCCGGACTTGGAGGACAAAGTAGCTATGATAGCCCTACAACAAGGAACTACTGATGATCACTTCAAAAGGTCGTTAGCAAAGCATCCACCCGAAAACATGTTGAAACTCCAAGATAGAGCCGGAAAGTATATCAAGGCCGAGGAAAGTATGAGAAAGTATGAACCCACTGTTGAGGGAAGTGAAAACGGAAAAAAGAGAAAGGAGACTCAAGAGTATGACGCTAGGGACAAATATCCCAGGACAGCGAAAGATTCTGACTCTCCACCTAAAAGGAACAACTTCGGACCCAGGTTCAATGAGTATGCAAGGTTGAACACCTCAAGAAGTCAAATTCTGATGGAAATTGAGAAGGAGGAAGATCTTCGATGGCCAAAGCCGCTAAGATCCGACTTGGAGAAACGGAACAAGAATCAATTCTGCCGTTTCCATAAAGAAGTTGGTCATGACACTGACGATTGTAGACAACTGAAAGATGAGATCGAGTTCTTAATCCGAAGAGGAAAACTCGATAAGTTCACTAAGGATGGGAATCGAGGATATCAACAAGGAAACTATGAAAGGAAAGACTATGATAGGAGGGACAACGACCAAGATCGTACTCCTAAGCCCCGAGGGCCTGTCATCAACATGATATTTGGAGGACCGACTGCTGCTGGGTCCTCCCGAAACTCAAGGAAAGCTTATGCCCGAGAGGTAATGACTGTTGTAGGAGAAGCACCGAAACGTGCCAAGACAGAAGTGGATATTACCTTTGACGATTCTGATCTTGAAGGGGTGAAGTTCCCCCATGACGACCCGTTGGTCATTATACCTATAATAGGCAACTCTAAAACCAAGAGGGTTCTGGTTGATAACGGAGCTTCCGTGGACATCTTGTTCCATGATGCCTTCATCAAGATGGGATATACCGATTCGCAACTAACTCCTTCAAACATGCCCATATACGGGTTCAATGGGGTTGAATCTAAAATAGAGGGAACTATTCAGCTCCCTATGACAATAGGGCAAGGTTCACAAACAACAACTCAAATGCTGAACTTCGTGGTGATAAAGGCAACCTCGACTTATAATGCAATCCTTGGGAGGACAGGCCTTCATGCATTCAAGGCTGTTGCCTCAACTTACCATTTGAAAATCAAGTTCCCAACAAGGAACGGGGTTGGTGAAGAACAAGGAGATCAAAAGATGGCTAGGAGTTGCTATGTAGCCGCGTTAAGGCCTGATGGAGTCGGGGGGCAGGTTCTCCCAATCAAGGTTATGGATTCGAGAAACAATGGAGAACCAGACAAAGTCACTCACATTGGAGCATTGTTGCCTGAACCCTTGAAGGGACTGAGGTGCCAAAAACTTGGCATGCCTCAAATTTAAAAAGTTTATTATGTTTAAGTGTTTCCTTAAGGGATCCACTAATAGTACAAGTGGCAATAAGGTCGACGAAACCATTATGAGCTCTTAAGCTCTTAGTAGGAAGTAAAGCACTATGTAAGGGTCGAACCCTCTTTTTCAAAGGAAATATTTCAAGTTCTCATTCACTATTTTATTACTTATCTTTGTTTGAGTATTTCCTTATTGTTCTACTAAAGAACAAGTTGTACCAATAACACTTGATCAAAGTGCCAGCCCATTCAAGAGGCCAAGTACTAGGAATTGCCTTACAAAAGAGAAGCTAAATAAATATAAGTGAATGCAAGAACGAAGAAATATAATATGCATAAATAACATGCATGGATAGAAGATCCCGAAGGATCAAAAAGTATGTTACAAGCTCAACTAAAAGCCTAAAGAGGCATATTGGAAGAAGGTTACTATAAAGGGTTGAAACCCCTGAAAATTCGAGGAAGTAGAGCTCAGAACGAGCTTCGATTCGATATACTGGAAGCTCAAATTAAAGAAACAAGTGAAACATTATGTCTGTCTTCGTTCATGAAGACCTCTCGATGTGAAAATTAAGATGTTGAAACCTCAAATGAGGTCTAAGGTGTCAGAACTCAAGTTAGTTCTTGTATCTATAAGCCACGTTTGGCGTTGTTGAAACCTCAAATGAGGTCTAAGGTGTCAGAACTCAAGTTAGTTCTTGTATCTATAAGCCACGTTTGGCGTTGTTGAAACCTCAAATAAGGTCTAAGGTGTTAGAACTCAAGTTAGTTCTTGTATCTATAAGCCACGTTTGGCGTTGTTGGAGCCAACCGAGGTCGAAGAAACTCTACACTGAAGTCGAAAGACCGAGGTCGAAAAAACACGAAAAAATGAGGTCAAATTGCTCGACCTGGGACCAAATTGAGGTCTAAAATACCTCAAAATTGAGGTCTAAAACACCTCAAAAATGAGGTCGAAGGAGACTGGGTTTGAGATCGAACGACCAAGGTCGAGAAAGCACAAATTAAAACAAAGCCCTAACCCGCGGATCGACCTCCGCGGTGAGGTCGCTAGGGAGGTTCGGGGGGGCAGCGCGTCCCCCGATGGCGGAAAATTTTGCAAAATCATGTATCAGAATACAAGGATTCCTTTCCTGGTCGATTTCGACCAGGATTCCTGCTCGAATTTACACTGCATCCTGGTCGAACAAACCTGTTCGAAAACGAACTAAAAAATGAGTTCGACATGTTCGATCTGAAGACAGTTTGAGGTCGAAAAACTGAATAAAGTTTCTGGTCGAAATTACACGAGGTTGAGGTCGAAACTTTGAGCTCGAAAATACACTGTAATTCCTGATCGACATGTTCGACCTTGTCCCCCTTTCTGGTCGAAAATAGCCTGGAGAATCCTGGTCGAAAATGACCTAGGATTCCTGGTCGAAAAATCCAGGTCGAAATAGCCTGGATTCCTGGTCGAAAATTCCTGGTCGAACCATTCGACCTCACTCCACTTCCTAGTCGAAAATGAATACTGGGAATGAGATCGAAATTAAGCTATAATTCCTGCTCGAAAATGCAAAGAGATGAGGTCGAAAATTTGAGGTCGAAAAAGACCTAAATTTCCTGGTCGAACTGATCGACCTCATTCCAGTTCAGGTCGAAATTGACTTGACTTCCAGGTCGAAATTGACTTGACTTCCTGGTCGAAATTGACTTGACTTCCTGGTCGAAATTGGCTTAATTTCTGATCGAAAATACCTGTGGGTACATGAAAATTCCTAAAATATTAGGACTAATTATTAAAAATACCTGTGGGTACATGGAAATTCCTAAAAATATTAGGAATAATTATTAAAAATACCTGTGGGTACATGAAAATTCCTAAAATATTAGGACTAATTATTAAAAATACCTGTGGGTACATGGAAATTCCTAAAAATATTAGGAATAATTATTAAAAATACCTGTGGGTACATGAAAATTCCTAAAATATTAGGAATAATTATTAAAAATACCTGTGGGTACATGAAAATTCCTAAAATATTAGGAATAATTATTAAAAATACCTGTGGGTACATGAAAATTCCTAAAATATTAGGAATAATTCATATAAATGTCAAATTAGCCTCGAATAAGGCATAAATCGTCGTAAATGTGTAGGTCGCTCCACACTTTGCAATAAGGCGATATTTGTGAAACACTAGTGTGAATGAAGTCCTAGGTAAAGGATAAAAAAGACCCCGAATCTCGAAAAAGGTCAATATAATTTCTACGAAAGCTTGAAAAGTTTTCCTAGAAATTGGGGGGCAAATGATATGGGCTAAAAATAACCCTAAAAATGCAATTAATGACATATTAATTAGACCCGAATTGGTCCAAGAACACGGCCCAATATTCAAGGCCCGAAACCCTGATTATTCATTAATTTCGGAATTAATGAATAGGGAAAATATACAGCTTATAAAAAGAGTCCAAATTATGGCAAATTGGTCAAAGAAGGATCCAGAATCCCAATTAAAGGCAATTAATGAGTCATAGCCTTTATCGACAAGGAAAAGACTTATCCTGCAAGCAATACAATGCTTATCCAATATCAAAAAGGAGACTTATTCGCTAAGACTCCTAAACATACCATAAATACTAGGCTCCAGACGCCTATATAAGGTCCCTGATCCTACAATCAGAACTACGTCTTGGCTTGATTCTCAATAACGAATTGAGATACGTAGGCATCTTGTGAGGACCGATTTAGTCTCGAAACACAAGTGCAGCCATTAAAGCTCGAAGCTCATTAAACCTTAGCATTAATTACACAAGTACGTTTTTTATTCCACAACACTAACCTAGAGCGTCTAACGCAAATCCTATGTTCATTGTGTTCGCCTAAGTCTATCATCGCATGGCAAATATAAACATACATCGCATGTATAAACATCAATAAACTCATAGGTATACATGTTATAACATGTAGCACAATTATATTACAAGTGCACGAATTATCGGATGTATTTAAAATGTTTAATATTATCAAATAAGGCATCAAATACACTTTAAGGGCTATAATCAATTTAAAATAAATTAATTAAAATATGTAATTAATCCCAGAAGATACGTCTCGAAAAAACGAATCCAACGGTACCTTACACGTCTCAATCGGAGTTCGAACGCGTCCAAACGAGCCAAAACAAAACTGCCTACAAACAGCCACGCGCGTCAGCCAGAATTGCGCGGGGACACGCGCCAGACAAACGCTGACACGCAGCCGCCGCAGGCACCTGTTACTGACAGTAGCAGACTTCTGATTCCTTCATCCTTTTCCTAGTTTTCAGTGCACGGAATTCCGTGTAATCATTGTCCAGATGATTACTCTAATCATCACAATTATCATCACACAAAATATATAGAGATTATAGTTTTGATTTTAAAACACTTTCATAAATCAGAAACAAATAATCTAAACATCAATAAATTCAGAAACAAATATCCTACTGATCCAAAACCATTGTAGAATCATAATCTGGGATCAAAAATATTTTCATAATTTACTTTGACTTAATTCTCAATTAAATCAATTATAGCCCCAAATATGATAAAATCGATAATAAATTCATACGGCATCATAAAAATCTGAAATTTTTACCACGAATCTTTATGCATACAACCTGTGCTCTGATACCATTGTAGGGTTTTATTGCATACGCGGAAGCATGAATAACAATTTATACATATAAACCCCAATATTACATATATGATTTATGGATAAAATATAGGATCGATTACTAACCTTTTAACAAGCGATCCATGGATGATGTAGAGAGGCTCCTAGCAGTTGCTCCTCAAGTGTGAAGCACTCTACCGGTATCCACCAAGAGCTCAAATCAATGGAGGGAGGAAGTGGCTTGAGAGAGAATTAGGGTTGCCTCCTTTTCTTTTTCTTGTAAAAATAGAGTTAGGCTTCTAGGGTTTATAATGATATATTTATAGGCAAAATTTTCAGCTGAAATTTTCCTATAAAATAATATTATTATTAACCTTATAATTAATTAATCTTATTAATCAATTAATTAATAATTAAAACTCTTTTAATCATTAATTCTTTTTCTAAACTCTTTAGAAAATAATTCTCTCACTTAATTTAATTTCTTAAATTAAATTCATAATTAATAATATTAAGAACTCGTCTTAATAATTTATAATCAATTAAATCTCATTTAATCAATTATAAAACAATGCATTAATTATTTATTTCACAAGTAAATATTTACATGCCATTATTAATTAAATCCTCCACCAATAAAACTTTCTCTTTTATGGTGTGACCCTGTAGGTTCATAATTAAGCCGGTAGTAGAAATAAATAATAATAAAATAATTTTTATTATTATTTATATGAATTCTTTTAATTCATTAAATACGATTAATAAATTAATCACATTTATTCTACATCGTGAGGGATACTTCTCAGCATATCGCGACTATCCGGATAATATGAATTCACTGCTTAGAATACCAAGAACCTATTCACTGAGTAGTTACCGTACAATTGATTCCTTCTACCCTGCAATATCCCGATTAAATACAAAGCATGGATCTCGTGTCAAGCCTATCTAATTTAATCATATGATTTCCTATTCAATATGCTTAGTTCCGATTAATGCAAATTAGAAACTTCTTTCTAATTTCATTCACTCTGGCCAGAGATTCCTGAACTAGCATAAATGGAATAACATAGGACATTCTCTTCCTTCACTGGAAGGGGCAGATCCTTTATTGATCATTCACTATCTTCGTGCACAAATTCCTATACCCAGAAGAGCACTAATTATTGTCCCTCGAGACTAAGAGCTAAACCAAAGTATAGTTCAATGTACACAAGATGACTATGATGATCTCAAGTCAAAGGACACTTGTACAACCATCACTATATGAACAACTACTGACACATGAGTGAACTCCATTAGTTGTTCAATTGATCGAGTCATGTTCAGTGAACTCATTCCTAATAAGCACCTACATACTAGCTATAGTGTCACCACACAAATGCCTATGAGAACAGACATCCTTCATAATGAAGCAAGCATAGTATGTACCGATCTTTGCGGATTAATTAACTACCAATTAATTATCCTACGACCGGGAACTATTTAAGTTTAGAGTTATCATCTTTAAGGTCTCATTATCGTGATCTCATCATAATCCACTAAAGCTTTACTCTAAACTATGGATCATCTAATTTAAACACTTTAAATAGATAAAGCCCGTTATAAAACATATTACCATTTTTATTAATTTAAACAAACTTGAATCAGATTGAACAAAGTATCTCCTAACTCATCATCCATGATTGGATTTAGGACACACATCTTTCAATAAAAAGGTCAAGGAAGTATCTCCTAGCATTGGTACAGAGAAACGTTTTCAAAATCCCTTGAACCTATCTCAAAACTTAGCAGTAAAGCAGAAGCGTAACGAATTATGGATTAAACCCTAACCAAAGGAGAAGTATCATATAAGATCATCAAGTGTAACATATAAGAGGATTGATGACACAAACCATGACATAAGCAATGACAAAGTGATGACAAGGTGAAGAATCACCACCTTGTCACCATTTTTGCCCCAAAACCACAATTGGTTGACATGTGTCCTTGGGTGACAAAACACACTAAAGACCACACAATTAAAAGGCTTGTAATTAGTGTTTATTAGACAAAAATAAAAGAAAAGAAAAATCAAGAAGAAGCACAAAGAAGAACAACAAAACATTTGGCCCTTTTTTCTTCCAAAGATTAGAAATTTTTTTCTTCAAGTTCTACTCCACCAAAAATCATGATCTTGGACTCTAAATCATCCTCATCCATAGACTAAGGTAAATCCTTGATCCTAGATTCATCCATGGATGTTATCATGCTCAAATCATGAGCTAAAGTTGATGATGAATAGTGAAATGAATAGTAATTCTTGATTTTCTTATTTTGATCTTGAAGTTTAAGACTTGTAAATGATAATCAAGGAGCAAGGAAGAGTATAATAGCCATCTATAGTCCATATTAAGTACCAAGGAAGGTATAAACCCTCTCACACTTTTACTTATACTTTGATATTAGTGATTAAATGGATGATTATTAGTGATAGTGTGATTTAGAAGTAAAATACTTGTTAAAGAATGATGTTTAGTGGATTGGTTGATGGTTGAACTTGTGAATGATGGTATGAACTTGTTTAGACAGAAATAAGTTGGTTTAGATGAGAACTTTGAGTTATGGTTGCTTGGGTATTGATTGGTGGATTGATTGGAGTGTTTTAAACACGGGAATCACGATTAAGCGTCGTTACCATGTCAGATTTTTTGTAGAAAGTTTAGACAGAGACCACGGTTACCTTCTAGACATAACCATAAGACTTTCTGACCATGATCATGTAGGTCTTGTGTCGTAGTTTGTTTTGGCGAAAGAATCGTATCGTTTCGATTTACGGTTTAGGAGAAACACCCGTTTTAGTGAAAGCGGTTTCGGATAACTAAGTAGTTCACTATATGAACTTAGAGCTTGTGATCAAACCCTTTAAAATAGAATTGGGTCGTGATATTAAAGTGGATACTAGCATGGACAGAAGGTTTCGTGTTAAAAAGATGATTTTTCGATTTTATAAAAATGCAGGAACAAAAGTTGCGCGAGTGAAATACCCTTAAGGGGATGGTTAAACGATGAGTTTAGTAATGGTAAAGTACTTGGGTTTTGTGAATATATTACCACCCAAACTTTTGACTTAGGAGTTTACGGAATGTCATGAGGTTATAAGTGACCAAGAGCGAGACATTTGATTTTCATTAATAGAACTTTAGTGCTTAAGTTAATAGCACATTAGTTGGTTCTAGGGGACTGATTGTGTATTGTGTATCTTATTATTGATCGACGAGCACACTCCCAAGCCCCCACTACCACTTCACTGAGACACCAAGGCAAGTTTTCAAACTCTACATCTTATATAGATGCTATTGTGACAAACTGTTGTGATGATGATATAAACTGTTTATTACTGTAATGGATTTACGAATTTATGTGGTTTATATGCTATGGGTATATTAGATATAAACCGAGGTTTTATAAAGGCTCTAGGCGTAGAGCACTTGTATGATGGTTTTAAAACTTAGACCGGGAGTCAAATTATTATTTTGTTTTGACTATACTGTTATAAGCTGGAGGGTCCAGAGACAGCTATATGTTAAATATTGATTAAATATTCCAAGATTAATATCATTGGATATTTAATGTGAGGTATTTAAATAATATTATTATATATTATTTGAATATTTATTTAAATAAGTGAATATTATCTTGGAATATTCATTTAAGTAGAATTTTATTGAATAATAATTCAATATTTATTATTTGAATATTTATTAAACATTCCAAATATGATTTAAAAATCATAGAACCTTATTTATATTATTATTTAAGGTTCCAATAATTACGCAAATATTTCTGATCTTCAGAAAATATATTTAAATATAACAGGGATTCCCAAATATTATTCTAAGTTTATTAAAATATTCAAATGCGAATAAATATTTCCTAACTCATCAAAAATTGGGAATCCAGTCCAAGGAGTCGAGTAAATGGTTTTACTCCCTCTATTCCTCAAGAATACCCATAGTTGGGGATGACTTCCCTATTCAATCAAAGTATTTCAGTCTCGATAATTTTCAGAAAAATTTCGATTAACTCTCAGGTCATGATTTTCAAAATACGTGATAATTATTGTTAGGTCCTGATAAGTTTGTAGAAGGGGGGTTGAATACAAACTATACCGTTTTATCGAATTTGTTCTTTATAGAATAAAACAATTTAAGAACAAATTATGGCGGAATTAAATAAAACAGAATTCAAGTTAAATATAACTAATATTAAACTTGAAAGGTGTTACAAATGAGGTACTGATTACAATATTGAATCTCAAACTAATTAAAACAAATCTAGAATAAATTCGACATGAATTTATCTATTTTTGTAATAAAAAGATACAACAATAATTAATAATTTGAGATACGTTCTAGGGATAAAAATCCACTAGATAGTCAAAGCAGTACAAGTGAATGAATTCTATTGGTTTAGATTTAACAAAATAATTCTTAGAATTAATTCACTGTGAAAGAAATGATCTGGCGGTTTCTTTTCTTTTCTTGACAGAAGATTTTCTTGATGAATATAATGTTTGATCATTCTAATCTTTCTGTCTGATCTTTTCTTTAATAGTAATCCACTGCACGTGTAATGCTTTTTGCTTTCTGGAATGACTATCCAAAAATGCCTTGGATGACTATCAAATGGCTTAACATGACTATGATAATTTAGGATAATTAAATTAGAATTAACTAAAATAAACTTGGATGACTACCGGGATGACTACCGGTATGACTATCCTGGGTAGTCATTCCAGTTCATTTTAATTAATTAATTCTAATTTAATTCAAATTCTAATTCTAAATTAATTCTAATAATTATTTTATTTCATAAATTAATTCTGATGAATTAATTTATTCAATAAATTAATTACTTAATTTATTTGCTAAATTAATTCTGATGAATTAATTTAATAAATTAATTAATAACTAATTTAAAATAGAATTTAAATTCTCATAGAATAGCAAAACCAATTCTTGAACCACTTGAACTGCTGAAGAATATCCATTGTCTGAGGTTGTCATTTGATGCACTGTCTGGTTCATAAATGACTAACTTCAATGTATGTTCTTCATCTTGACTTTAAGCTGTGGTCCATTGTCTGCTTTTGACTGTTGTTCAACCTTTGTAACTTGTACATTTGCTATCACAAATCTGAAACCTCTGTCACTTTAATAAATCCACTTCTTTGAAGACTTCACTAAGGCTTGATCAAATAAATGAACTTCTTTCAATGTAGTATTTCTTCAAGTCTGTAGGATGACTTTAATCTGTATTCTTCTGACATATATGATCTTCTGAGATTCCTGTGACTGTGACAATTGAATTATTACTTACTTATTACAAACTTGTTTAAGTTGAGTTGAATCCTCGATGTAAACAAATAGGCCTAAACATATGTCTTTCAATCTCCCCCTATTTGTTTGTTAGAGAATAACAAGCAAATACCTAGAGGATAACTCAACTAACTAAACAAGTAAAAATAAGACTTTAAAAGTTAAGTAAATAATAACACAAAGTTCTGGATTTCATTAAACATTTTCCAGATTCAAACAGTAAAGATAAATACAAGATAGATGTTCCTCTAGACTGCACATGTGTTTACATTGATCCTATCTTGATTTACCTATGCTCTATACATTTAACATTTACAGAACAGAGCTTCTTCAAATTTCTTCATCCATCATCTCTCCTTCTTCAAGAGCTTCAAGCAAATCCTTGTCCAGAACACGATCAGATTCAGAAGTAATGCCACTTGGTCTGACAGGTTGAGTTGTAACTTTCTTCAGCCTATTCTTCATTTGATGATATCTCTTGATATTGGCAATGCAATAGTCTTGAATCATATAGGTATAATTGTGTCAAACTAGGAGGAAGTTCCGGAAACGTTGACCCCCAACTTGTACACTCATACAATGCGAGAACTTGTAGGTTGTAAAGTGTAGAGAGACTAAATGGTTTGGTTGAAGATAAACTCTCACTCCAATCACAAAGATGTAAGCATTTCAAAGAAGAGAAACTTAAAATCATACATATCCATAATCTTAAGTTACACCTCAGACTTAAATTAACCAACTTTGTATCTTTCCCTGTAGCAGGCAGATTAATTATCTCGATATCCAAATCAGAAAGAAGTAATTCAGTAAGTGATTTAATATTCCATACACAATCTGGAAGATATTTAAGCTTCTTGCAATAAGTCAAAGACAATGCCCTTAACCTACTCAGTGGTACTCCAATTGAATCTGGTACCTCTTCGATTGCTGTATTAGATGCATACAACTCTTCTAGACATTGCATATTCCCCA
Organism: Heracleum sosnowskyi; assembly: GCA_030848705.1. Classification (NCBI taxonomy): domain Eukaryota; kingdom Viridiplantae; phylum Streptophyta; class Magnoliopsida; order Apiales; family Apiaceae; genus Heracleum; species Heracleum sosnowskyi. The sequence continues at coordinate 25,207,091 of CM061237.1, forward strand.
ATCTATTAGGCAATCGCTCCAGCATTGAACACCACCCCAGGTCTAGTACTCGAAGCAACTTGAGCTTCCACATGCTATTTGGAAGATTTCTAAGGTTTTCGCAGCATCTCAATTCCAGTATCTCCAAATTAATGAGGGCTACAAACGAATCCGGAAGTTGTTCAATTGCAGTATAACTTGCACGAAATGTCCTTAAACCTACCATATTCCCAATCTGCTCTGGTAGCTTTTTAAGCTTCTTGCAACCATCCAAATTCAAATAAACCAATTCCTTGAGTTGAGTAATTTAGTCCGGCAGTTCTTCAAGCTTCTTTAACTCTTAGATTGCTACAAATCTATACTTTTTATTAATAAGGAAACAACGTGAAAATGACGCACGGACCAAATTTAAGTACACCAAGTATACACAATCTGTAATTTGTGTACCTATAGTATTAATTGTGCACTTTGTGTACCTGAACTTTATAAAAATCATCAATTTGTGTACCTAAATTTTATATGTGCACTTTGTGTACCTCAACTTTGCATGTATATATAAAAATTTATTTTTTAAATAATTTTTTAGAAAGTTATTATTCAAAAAAAAAATATATTAACATATAAAGTATGATTTAAAAAATTAAGGATAAATACTATAAAATTCTTTATTTAATTTAATTGTAACTAAATTTAAAACATTATTTAATAAGTTAAAATAGTAAATATTTTAGTTAATATTATTAACTTCTATTATATCAAGTTATGTTATATTTTTACTTCATATTATTTTTTAGTAATTATTTTTTGATATTCCATTAATATACATATAATTGAATATATAGAAAAAAATGTGTTATCAATTATATTAGTAAACTTCAAGTACACAAATTGCTCAATTTTAATAGTTAAGATACACAAAATGCATCATTTGAATAAATAAACAACGGAAGTACACAAATTGTTTGTTTTTGCATACTTCAAGTATACAAAGTGCACAATTGATAGTTTAGGTACACAAAATGCTATTTACTCATTTATTAATTTAAATTCTTTAGCTTAATTCATGGTTCGATTTCTTACAACTACGTTATTATACAAGATTTATTTATTTACTTTAATTTCATTCAAAGTTCAATTGTCTATAAAAGAAAATAATGTTAAAATATCACGCGGTACCAAATTCAAGATTAATTGCCTATAACCACATAATTAAATAGTATTTATTTATTATATATTTCTATCATTCCAAAATCTATAAGTATATTTTTAAATAATTTTTTTAATAAATAAAATTAATATTAATAAGCAAAACAATGTGAAAATGGCGTGCGGTACCCAAGTACCAAATTTGATTATCACGAAATCCGGGTTCGATTCCTTGCAACTACGTAATTATACGAGATTTATTTACTTTAACTTTATCCCGGGTTCGATTCCTTGCAACTACGTAATTATACAAGATTTATTTATTTACTTTAAATTTATTAGCTACATCGAGGGTTCGATTCCTTGCAGCTACGTAATCATACAAAATTTATTTATTTACTTTAATTTCTTTAGTTTTACAAACGGTTCGATTGTCTATAACTACATAATTAAATAGTGGTTTCTTTATTATATTTTTATCATTCAATTCTAGACAAATATATTTTTTTAAAATATTTATTAATATTTATCAATATTATTATGTTGATGTTGACTCATGCTCGGCCCGTGCTTGACACATGTTATCGGCCGGTAATCCAAATACAAATAGCGCATTTCACTTGACTGACCCAGTGATTCAGCCAAAACTTTCACGTAAATGCATTCCGTCAAATCCAAAACACTCAAATTAGTCAACTCTCGCTGTGCTCCACAATTTTTTTTGGTGTAAAAGAGAAGAGAAGAGAAAAGAATGTGAAAGAAGAGAACAAAAAAAATATTCTCTCACGTGTTCCCAAGTCTTTGAAGAAAGAACAGAAAATTTTGAAAAAAAGGATAAGGAGAGAATTATTTGAAAAGTTGTATAAGAGTTTCTCTCCTAATCATCCCACTTTTGGGAAGAAAATTATGGAGAGAAAGTTGGTAGAATTTTCTTTTTGGATCTTTTCTCTTCTCTTCCAAAAAAACTCGGGAGTACGATTTGGGAAGAAAATTTTGAAATTTTCTTTTCTCTTCTATCAACAATCTAACTCGGGAGCACAGTGTAATTGATGGGTGGACTGTTAGCAAACTTTCACAACCTCGGAAGTATAACCTCCCAATAAATTTTGAATTTCCAAAGTTGGGAGTTGCTTTCAAGTTAATAGAATTTTCAACATTTATCATCTTCAGGCTCGTGAAAGCTTGTTTAAAAGAACACACAAGACACAAGTTAGCAAATTTAAAAAAAAATTGATCAGTGATATTGCCCTCACATATTCTTTTAGTAATAAAATTAATCTTATTAATCATCTAAATATATAATAGTTTATTTATCATTAATTAACCGTGTATTTCATTAAAAAAATGAACGAACAACAATTTGCACAAATATTCTGATTCATACCCTGGAATCATCCCATAATATCTTGAAGTTGCTAAATGGCATATGAAAAGAGACCATTTTCCTCATCTTTTTCCTCCCACATGGCATAAGCCTTAACAGTTTCAGCTCTTTCCTGATCAATAACCGGTTTCTCATATTGCACCACCGGCCATAGACCCTTTACCGTAAGCCACAGTTTCATCTTTTTCTGCCAACGAGAAAAACCAACACCCCCATCAAATTTATCAGGCAGTCCTGACAAATCGATAGGCTGTGGGAAACGGTACGTGGTCCAATCAATGGTGGGTACAGTAACACCAGAACCAGAAGCAATAACACCAACACCAGGAGTTACAGTTTCGTTAACCATCTTGCTAATTAACAATATATAACACAGAAAAAATAATCTCTTCAAGATTGTTGGGTATAATTACTAACTACACAACAACAATAGGGCAGTTATATATATAATTGTATTAACAAGAACATGCAAAATACCAATAAAAGAAACAAACACAAAGGTCGAAACAATAAAATAATTAGAGACTGTAAATATAATCAGATAAGAAAGAACACTTATCTATCAAGAGCTTTAACAAATTCTGAAAGATAAAGAAACAGTTGAGTCGCCAAGCCTTTTAGAAGTCTTGACTGTTCTTGAAGAGATTATTGCCCCACTTACGCTGTGTTGGGTTGCAGCAATATCACTCCCAGGATAAAACAGCACAGATCAATCCACTCACAGATATGGCAATGATCAACAACGAACAGCACCTCACTTCGCCCAAGAACTATGTATTCTGTTTGTGTTGAGAGAAAACCAGAGAAGATAATAGTTGCCTAGGGTTTTCAGAGTTACGTATATACTTGTCTCTCTATCCTTCAAACGTTCTCATTTGTATATATAAATATAATACAAAATAAAACGTAACAGACCAAATATTGTAACTGAAGATATGACATTTAATACTAATTATTCTGATTTAATTACCATAACAGTAGTCATCAGGATTTAATAACAGTTACAGCCCAGTCAGGATTTCCTAGTCCATCAGGATTTGATCATCATCAGTACTCCAAGCCATCAGGACTTGCTGTCCGTCACCATCATCAGGATCCAAATACTGACACAGGCCATCAAGATCAGTAGTCATCAGGATTTCACTCCAAGTACTGACCAGGCCATCAGGATTTGATCCAAGAACTGGTCCATCAGGATTTACCCAGTTCGTATAGCTGTTACAAATAAATACTGATACTGTTAAATTAAATCAATAAATAATATTAAATAAACAGGTAATAAAATTCCTCGCCCAGGCCGCTTCGCGTACGCGAGACGCCGAGACATTCTCCCTTCGGCCCGATCCGATCCGATCCGACCCGAGTCGTGACGTGGCGTGGCGAGGCGGGCGGCGGCGCACGCGTGTGTGTGTGCGCGTGAGGCACATACTAACACCATGCACACCCACATGCCTTAGTAGTTGTACACTACTCTTGCACATGTTTCTATATAAACCCACCAACCTCTCATTACCATTTCAATATGGGATACAAGTTATTTCACAATAACCAACCCACATACCCCATTTCAAGCAACCTAATTCAACTCAATTTATTTATGGATTACACTAAGAAAAAGTCTTAGATCCAAACATGAAAGTTTAAGTCCTCATTACAAGGAACAACCTCCGATCATTAGTTTCCGGAAATTCCATCAAGTACATATTTAAAATATGCCTCAAAACTTTCCATTTTCTAACACGTCACATATCTCAAGTAATCTTAATTTTGGAAGCCTCTCAAATATTTGGGAATTGATTTGCTTTTCCGTTGACTGAGTTAGATCTAAGACGAGACCTTCAATTTTATCTAATTCCTGTAAACACATGAAATTAGTAAATTTTGTATTTTTAGAGGTTAATTATATTCATGTAATCATAGTGCAAGGTTTTTTGAAATAAATAAATAAATAAATTCTTGAACTTTTTAATTTAATGATAAAATATTTAGTTATCAAAGTTCTTAGTTCGAAAATTATAAACTTATACCTATTTCTTAAACACTCCAATTAGACTGAAAATTTGGGCAAACTACAATTCTACAACAAATTAGTAGTATATGAGTTCCAAATCTAATTACCTCTTGAATTTGCAAATATTCCCATGCATTTCCTCGCAAAAACAAGCGCGTGTTCTTGGCAATCTTCATTCCCATGTCTTGTATAAGATCATGCATCTGAAACATATTGTTTTCGACAATCATGAGTAGACATCTTCCCAATAGAATTCGAATTCCAACTTCTAGATAGTAATAACATGATTTGAATATGTCAACAGCCTCATAGTCGTACTTTCCAACGAAGAAGAATGCAATATCAAGAAACATTGATTTTACAGTCTCATCATCCAACTCATTGTAGCTCAGTTGAAGAATTTCCAGTATCTCGTTTGCTGGAATTTTTCTAATTTTCTCAAGTTTGTGTTTCCAGAATACCTCATCTTGAGTTCTACCTCGCAAAGAAGAATCCAACACTTTCAGAGCTAACGGAAGACCTCCAGCATAAGTTACAAAGCCTTCTGCGAGCTCTCTTAAACTAGCAGATAAACTAGCACACAAAATTGGTTCTCCAAAAGCATGATAATTAAAGACCTGTCGTGAATGAGTGTGTCCCAATTTATTCACCATGTATACATCTACTTCCAGCTGAAAACAAGTTGTAATGCCGTGCTAGAAATTCTGAACAACTTGATTGGTCCAGATTATCCAGAACAACGAGTGCTTTTTAAAAAAAGAGAATTTGTTTCAGTTGTCTAATTCCATTGTCAACATCAGGAACCTTGTAATCCTTCCTCCTAAGAAGCGCAATCAAAAGTTTCTGAAGTAAAGGAAGTAGAGGACTACCTCCTGGTGAATATTGCTTAACATTTTCAATAAAGCAGCAACTATCAAATCTGTTATAATATTTGTTGTAGAAAGCTTTGGCAGTTGTAGTCTTCCCAATTCCGCCCATCCCACAGATCCCAATGGCACGTAAATCATTTGATTCCATCCTCAGTTTATGATATATTTGTTCAACAGCAAAATCAATCCCAAATTGTTCTTCTCCAAGGTACAATACCTTTGTAGATACTTGTCGTGCGATGTTCTCTACAATGCTCTGAATAGTTTTTGATTCATTCCTGTTTGTAATTTAAAATACAGACTTGTAGTCAGATAGTAATGTCATGATAATTTATTACGCTAATTTATGGAAGAATAAGATAAATATACATACTCAATTGCATGTTTTGTGAGATGGTGACCTGATAGGCCAACAATTTGAATAAGAGCATTTTTCCACTTGTCTATTACGTCAGGAGAGTAACGCTTCTTGTGATAATCAAGAGCGTCACCAAAACTCCCTTTCCGGTGACACACATCTGATGGATCAACATAGTAAAAAACAGGAACAACCTAATTCTCTGTTTTCTTGCAACTAAGGATCTCTACGAGCTCATTGAGGCACCATGGAGAACGAGCATAGTTCTCAGAGATAACTACGACGAACATCTTTGAATCTCTAATAGCATTTAGTAGCCCGGATGAAATTTCCTGGCCCTTTCGAAGAGCAGGATCATCTCTGAAGGATGAATTTCCAGTGTTATCCAAAGCATAGTAAAGATGTGAAGTAAAGTTTCTGCGAGTGTCGTCACTGTAAAAGTTCAAGAAAACATCACAGGTGATAGGTGGAGATGAAGAAGTAGGAGCATTTATTTCAAGATTACTAGTGGTTTCCATTGAATTAGAAAGGAATGGTTGTGAGTTGAATAAAAGCTATGTGGAAATGAAGTCTGTCAACGTTAATTTATTTTTTTTTATCTTTTTTTTTCTTTCCGTTATTATTTAACAGTCCTGGCCAAATCTATAATGACCTGTTTGGACCGAATTTATACTCTTTATTAATAATCAAAACAATGTGAAAATGGTGTTTGGTACTAAACGTACCAAAGTACCAAATTTGGTTATCACTAAATCCAGGTTCGATTTCTCGCAACTACGTATTTATACAAGATTTATTCACTTCAAGTTCTTTAGCTTCATCCAGGGTTCGATTCCTTATAACTACATAATTATACAAGATTTATTTATTTACTCTTAATTCATTAGCATCAAAGTACCAAATTTGGTTATCACTAAATCCAAGTTCGATTCCTCGCAACTACGTAATTATACAACATTTATTTACTTTAAATTCTTTAGTTTCATTTAGGGTTCGATTACTCGCAACTACGTAATTATAAAACTTTTATTTATTTATTTTAAATTCTTTAGCTTCATCGAGGGTTCGATTCCTTCCAGCTACGTAATCATACTAGATTTATTTATTTACTTTAATTTCTTTAGTTTTATCCACGGTCGATTTTCTATAACTACATAATTAAATAGCGATTTAATTATTATATATATTTTTATCATTCGATTCTCGAAAAATACATTTTTTAATAACATTTATTAATAATTTATCAATATTAATATTTTAACGTCGACTCATTCTCGGCCCGTGTTTCGCACGAGTTATCAGCTAGTTGTGTATATATTAGTTGTTCGGGAATTTGAAGGATTTGGATTAATTCAATTCATTTTCCAGAAATTTCTGTTTTAGGATTGAAAATGCGTTCTTTATCGGTATCTGTGTTTGCTTTAATTAACTTACTCCATCTGTTTTTCATGTTCGAATATACATCAACTTACTTCTTCTGTTTTTCAAGTTCGAAATGTACTATATTTAATCAAATAGTGCATATCAGCAATGCAAAAAAGGTGCTTTCGTTAGCTGATCATCCTTCTAAGACCTTAATCCGAGTAGAACCAAAGGTCTAGGTTTTATTTTGAGAGAACCATGTTATATTCACAGAAGAAGTGCTCATCAAATGTGTAAATGGTTCGGTTATATGCCCAATTAAGTTTGGAAGGGGGTTACGGCAAGGAGACCCCCTCTCCCATGTCTCTTTCTCTATGTGTTGAAGCCTTGAAGGGTTGTCGAAAGCTATCTCCAATGCTGCCTCAGATGATATCATTAATGGGTGCGAAGTTAGTCAAAATGCCTCGGTTATTACTCACCTCATGTTTGTAGACAATAGCTTTTTGTTGTTTAAAGCTACGTCAGAAGAATCATATGCAGTAAAAATAGTGCTTAAGAATTATTAAAGGATGTCAAGACCGTCCATCAATTTTCAGAAATCTAGAATCTTCTTTAGTGCCAATATGCAGCGAGAGACACAAGTAGAGATCTCAAATATTCTCCGAGTACATAATGATATCCGAGACAGTTGGTACTTAGGTCTGTCATCTTTACTTGAAAAACCAAAAAAAACAATGTTCAATTTTGTAAAGACATAGTATGTAAGCAACAACAAGGCTGGAATAATAAGTTGTTGTCGAAACCAGGTAAATCAGTACTGATAAAATATGTAGCTCAAACTATCCCTTCATATTGTATGTCCTGATTTTTGGTCGCTAAAAACATTTGTCAACAAATTAAGAAGATGCTCAATGCGTATAGGTGGAGTTCAAAATCACCAAATAACAAAGGAATACTAATGGTTGAGGTGGGACACAATGATTATGGCTTTAAAGAGGGATGCATGGGCTTCTGCAATCTTCATGGATTTAATATTGCCATGTTAGGAAACATTGTTGGAATTTAATGAAAAATCCCTACTTGCTTGTTTCAAGGTTTACAAAATGGCCTCCGGGCATGTAACTGAGTTGGTGAGAGCACTGGTCATTGACTAAAATATTCAATGTTCGATTTCTGAGGGTGTGGGAAATTTTTCCCGCACTTCAGGTTGAAGAGCCACCAGTGTGGTCTTGTCGCTCAGTTAGTACGATTTACATGTCACATGTTAGGCCTGAGGCGGTCTGGTGTGATACCGGTTGGGATGTCTAAAAAATACATCTTTTGACCAAAGGTTTACAAAACAAAGTATTTTCATAATAACCATCTTTTGAAGACGGCTAAGGGTTAAAGATCCAACTTTATTTGGTCGGTGATTTGGTATGCTAAAGAAGCTTTATTTTCATGTTTTCGTTGGGTAGTGGCAAGGAAATAAATATTTACACACACTGATTTATGGCTTCAAAAGAAGAACAATCACTGCGTTGACAATGGCTATCTGCATAAATATGTAATTAAAAGGCTAACAACTTGTTTATACCAGAGACTTAGATGTGGAATGATCAGTACATTGTTAATGCATTCCCCGAATCGTATGATAAAGCAATTTTGACAACTCCTATTCCTTAAACAACTAAATCAAAACCAGATGAAAAATTATATCAACGAAAAACTAAGATGCTCAATAAGTATGAAATCAAAGCCTTGTTAAAGGCATACACTACTCAATTCTTGTTAAAGTTATGCAATTATCAACATAAATTAATAAAGGGCATACAAGAAAAAGAAGGATTGCAATTTTGCATAGTACTGTATGAAAAAAAGATCCCAAAAATTACATACTAAGATCATTATAGATTGAAAAAAACATGTTAAAGCAGAAATCAATGGAAAATTCGAAAATATTGGATTGATTGTTTTTGTTAGACAAAAATTTGCTAACAAATTTTAAATTAGTGTTAGGTAAATTGTGGCCATACCACTCAAAATCCACAAAAGGAAGAGTAGTCCATATATCTTTCCATCGTTTTGAGAGAACACTAGTTTATACGGTTTCTCTTGCTTCTACAAATGATAGAATTCTATTAATTAGATTATCGGGCAATTTGTTGATTCTATCTACTTTTACTTCACATATTCTAACACTGTTCTTCTTCTTACTAGCCATCATTTTTATTGATAGACACTTCATTTTTTCTAACCCTAAATATTTATGTGCTAATAATACGATAATATCATATTTGAGGGCGATAAAAGCAAGTTGTAATTGTTTCATTTTTAATGTCAACTATTTCTTCAATAGAGTCGTCAGATATTATTTGTGTCGTATAAAATTTTTGCTTTTATTGATTTGTGCAAATTTAATATGAAAAATATAGTGTCGGGATCCCCTTTTTATGTTGTCATTAATTGCAATTGAGGAAATATCTTGCAAATATCAATTGTTGATATACATTATTGGTATAACTATAAGGATGACACGTTATTTTTTATCATATTATTAATACATATATTACTAACTTTGGGTAAGTGGTAGGAGGGGGCAATATTTAGAGAAATGTCTTTTATGCCGTTTTATCATATATTAGTATCTTTTGGTGCGTTACAACTATATCTCTATAGATTTTTGAGTGGCACATAAATATTTAAGGTTATAAGAAATGAAGTGTCTATGAGTAAAAATGTTGGCTAATTAGTAAAAGAAGAGTGTCAGAATATGTGAAGAAGAAGTAGACAGAATGAGCCAATTACCTGATGACCTAATCCATGGAATCCTCTGATTTGTAGGAGGAGGAGCCGTACAAACCAGTCTTCTCTTTAAACGATGGAAAAATATCTGAATCTACTTTCCCTTTTGTAGATTTTGACTGGTATGGGCACAATTTATCTAATACTAATTTTGAATTTGTTTGCAAATTCTTGTCTAATCAAAACAATCAATCCAAAATTTCAAAATTTATCATTGATTACCGCTTTAAAATATTTTGTTTAATCTATGTAAAGAAAGGGGGAGAGAAAGAAAGAGATAGAAGGCGAGAGTGAGAGATCAGAAGAGAGAAGGGGGAGGGGCGAGAGAGATTATGGGAGAGGAGATAGATTGGGAGATAGAGTAAAAATTAGAGAATATACCTTTGAGATTTTCATGTCGGGGAGCGAGATGTTTATATCGAGGAGAGGAGCGGAGCAAAAGCACTGAGTGTAGGGAGAGAGTGGCTAACACCCCGATTTGGGATATTGAAAGTGCTTAATTCTTGTTAGATATGAACCCCCTCCAACCCTTTAATAAACCCCTTTTCAACCCAACCCAGGTTTAAAAAATATTTACCAAACATGTTGGATTATGAGTAAACATTTAAAAACGGTTCTGAATCTACCTGTTGAAGCCGATTTTCGTCAATGACAAAATTTCAAGATTAAATTTATAATTGGGCATTCAGATAGAGATAATAAGAATAAAGATGTAAATATATGAATCAGATTAGGGTTTTTGAGATATTTGGGGCTGTTTTTGAGAGTATTGTAATCAATTGTGATTTTTGGATACCTCTAAGGTGCCTACTTGCCCTTATTTATAGGGATCAAATCCACGTAGTTCTATTCGAGATAAACTTAGGCCCAACCCATATTTTTCCTTTGGCAGCAGGTAATGTCCATATTAAAAATATTTTGAGTATCTGGATTCTTCTAGAATCAGGTTTTCTATGCTATAATATCTTTCTACCACCTTTAAGAATTGGGCTCGGTTTCATGGGCTTTTTATTGGATTGGCGTCAACATATTTATATATTTTTGATAACGCCTTTGGATATAATTATTATTTAATCAAAGTAATCCCATTCAAGAATAGTCCTCAGAAGCGGATATATTGGCCCATTCTTTAGATACAAAATAAATATATTTTTTTGTATCAACACTACCACATAGCAAAAGGGAAAAAAGAAACAGGCCTTAATAATTAAATACTCATCGGTTTCAGACTAGCTTTTTCTTCCGCAATCGATTTTTTTAAACAGGAACTAAATTTGTCATTCTGATATAAGAGCCTATTCTCATGTTAAACTTCATCTTGATTTCTCGACATCTCGTTGTCACATAATTTGACGGGGATGATATGGTAATTTTCATTTTCTCGAAATGATAATTGTTTATTTTTGTTTAGAAAAAAGTTTCAAATTTTGAATACCACTCAAGTTGATTACTATCTCAAAGTTTGAAGTAGAATTCAACATTCTAGGATTCGAAATATAAAACTTTTAAGTTAGGAGACGAAATGATTCTTTTTTGAATCAAAAAAGCCCTTGGCCTTTAACATGAGTAATGACTAATGAGCCATGAGCTTATTTTTGAATAGTAATGGATATTCTTAATAAATTGTATATTTGTTGAAAATTAAAATATTTACCTTTTTTGAATCAAATTACCCGTATAGATAATAAGATTAAATCTTTTTATTTTCAAATAAAAGTTTCTTTACCACTTCTCTTTATATATATTGTTTACTTACTCAACAAAATAAGATAGATATATTTTATTTAGTTATTGTTCGGGATGCTAAAATATTTTTGATTATTTATTTAATTCGTGAAATCTTCTATCCGGGAAGAAAAGAAATAAAATATAATTATATCTCAATGATTCACATTTTTAAAGCACTATCTCCTTTTATGATCATTGACCATGTCATTTCACATAACTTAAATATAAACTTTGGAAAAAAGTAATTAGCCATGCTTTCAAATTTAACATAATAATTTATATTCCAAATTATATACACAGAAGTGTTGCGATCATTATAATTTTTCCAAAACTATACAAATATTTATATAAACTTTTAAAATTCAACTAAATAAAGATTATATTATAATAACAACCAATATACCGAAAACAATTCTTTTGAAAACAGTATTGAACACGTTTGTGATGTAAAGTGAATTTATTAAAATAATTAATATTAAAATAAAATGGAGATAAGATCTAAGGGCTAGAATATGCAAATAATACCCTTAAAAGGGGAAGTATATTAAGTCTATCATGTGAATTCATCAAATTGTTCAAGACAAAGGGGAAAATCAGGGGTGGAAAGTGTTTTAGTATTGTATGGCCAACAAGCATCTTTACCTTCATTTATGTATAGGAAATTTCTTTTCGGCAACCATCCAATTTCAAATGTTGAGTAATTCCTCGAAAGCTCATTTTTAGGTTGAAAAGTAGGTTATAGGCGCCCATTTTTGGAGCATTAGTTGGCCTTCGTGTTCATAATAAATTGTGAGAATACTGTTTGGGGAAGGGAGTCAAATTTGAGACCCCACCGACTAGAGTTCTGATACGTTAAGTAACTCGCACTCTAAAAACTTAAGGGGTTAGAGAAAGGCTCCAAATCAAATTTATATTATACTAGCTTATAACCCGTGCCAAGCACGGACCGAGCATAAATCGACATTAAAATATTAGTATTAATAAATTATTAATAAGTATTATTTAAAAATGTATTTCTCGAGAATTGAATGATAAAAATATATAATAAATAAATAACTATTTAATTATGTAGTTATAGACAATCGATTTAACGCTCGATGAAACTATTGAATTTAAAGTAAATAAATAAATCTTGTATAATTACGTAGTTGTAAGGATTCAAACACTGGATGAAGCTAAAGAATTTAAAGTAAATAAATCTTGTATAATTATGTAGTTGCGAGGAATCGAACCCGATTTAAAGTAAATAAATAAATCTTGTATAATTACGTAGTTGTAATGATTCGAACCCTGGATGAAGCTAAAGAATTTAAAGTAAATAAATTTTGTATAATTATGTAGTTGCGAGGAATCGAACCCGGGTTAAGTAATAACCAAATTTGGTACTTTGGTACTTTAGTAACCAAATTTGGTACTTTGGTACTTTAGTACTTTAGTACCGCGCACCATTTTCATATTGTTTTGCTTATTAATAAAGAGTATAGATTTTAATAAAATAAACCAATTTCTTGAGTTGAGTAATTGAGTTGGCACTTCTGAATTGCTTTGGCAATGGTCTTATATTCCTTTAATAACTTTAACACAAATAATCCAAATCACTTATTATTATTTTTTTGAAGAAAAGAGAACAACTCTATTAACTTGAAGAATCATACAGAAGGGTCTCCAACAACAAACTTGGAGGAGACATAAATTCATTGTAGCTATCTAAACGTGCCAATTGGTGGGCTACTTTGTTCGCTTGCTTTTTAACAAAAGTAACTGAAACATCCCTACGTAGCTTAAGTAGCTTGCGACACTCACTCAAAAGATTCCCAACCTCAAGATGATTATCCCCTTCTCTGGCCAAAGCAGTGGTAGTCAGCATAGAATCTGTCTCAACTATAACAGATTGGTGGATCTCTGCAACAACCCATGATAGTGCCTCTAATACCCCTCGAGTTTCAGCTTCAAACACAGAGACTGCACCCCTGATACACATCGTTCGTCCCCTTATATACATACCTCTATCATCTCTAAGAACTAAACCTAGAGAGAAAGAAGACGCTCCCCCATACACTGAAGCATCTACATTTATTTTCATGGTTCCTGCTGGTGGAGCCAGCCATCTATGCTTCGTTTTTGACACACTGGACACTTGAGTTATATTTACTTTAGTCTTCTTTCGTTGAACCTCATGCCACTCCGTAATCTGCTTCTCGCTCCATTCCATAGCAATGTTTGGAGTCATCACCTTACCATCCCAGACTTTCTTATTCCTTTCAAACCATATAGCCCATAAAACTGAAGCCATTTTAATAATTACCTCAAAAGTTCGCAAACAAGCCGTTCCAAAAGCCATTCCAGAGCTGATTCAACCTGAGACATATCATAATGCAGACCACTGGACATCCAACATTGAGAGGCAAAACTGTAGTAAAAAAATACATGTAAAAGATGCTCAACATCATTGTCACGCATAGGATAGATAATGGTTGTTGCTACACCTTTATTTCTGAGAATATTTCTCACCGGTACATTATTCCTGCAGAATCTCCATAACAGGATTTTCACTTTGTGAGGAACACTCACTCTCCAGATTTTACTCCAACCCGGTGAACCGGAAATAAGACCATCATGCATGCGATGAGATTGCCAATATTTATAACCCGTTTTTGCACTATACACACCATCCATAGAGTGAATCCACGCCAATCTGTCTACAGAATGATTCTGAGGTATTCTTGTCACAAGAATAGCACGAGCATCAGATTCACTGAACATGTCTTGAACCTTACCCACATCCCACTTCTTAGCTCCTGACACAAAAAAGTCACATACTTTTCCTTTTCTCGTGACAGTGGTATGATCAATGTCCACTCTAAAATCATCCTTCCCCCTCAACCAGCGATCCCTATATGCCTCAATAGACCTCCCATCCCCTACAACCCAACGAAATCCCTCATTTAACTCCTCCTTTGCAGCCCAAATCCCAGACCAAATAAAACTCACCCCACCTTCTGAAAAAACTCGAGTTCGGGAAATACCTTGCCTTAAAAACTCTCGATACAAGAGAATTTGGATTATTAATAAAATTCCAGCAGTGCTTCCCAAGAAGAGCCAAATTGAAACCGTGCAAGCTTCGAAAGCCCAAACCACCTTCATTTCTAGGCATAGACATATTATCCCAAGAGAGCCACCTGATCCCCTTACTATTGCTTGAATTCGTACTCCACCAATACCCATTCATCATCTTTTCGATTTCTTGACAAAACGATTTAGGTAGAAGAAAACATGACATACAGTAAGACGGGATAGCTTGAGCTACTGTTTTAAGCAGCACTGAATTACCAGCTCTGGATAATAATTTAGAACTACAACTTTGAATTTTCCTCCAGACTTTCTCTTTCACAAAATTAAACACTGCCTTTTTAGACCTCCCGATTAGAGATGGCAATCCCAGATACTTAGTGGTGCTTAGATCATTACGTACTAACAAGATGTCTTTAATCTCCTGTTGTTTGTCACGACGGACGTTCGCACTAAAAAATATACCTGACTTTGCAAAATTAATTGACTAACCTGATAACAGCTCATACGAATGCAAAAGGGACTTTACCACCAAAGTTTCTGCTGAGGTAGCCTTAAAAAATAGGAAGTTGTCGTCTGCGAAAAGCAGATGAGACACGGCTGGTGCCGACGCGCTAATCTTACAACCTTTTAGTTTACCTTCACGCACAGCATTAGTAATAGACGTAGACAAACCCTCAACACAAAGAAGGAAAAGATATGGCGAGAGGGGATCGCCTTGACGAAGACCTCTCCCTGGAGTAATGGGGCCAATACTCGAGCCATTAAAACAGAAATGATAGGAAACAGTAGTTACACATAGGAGAATCCATTGGATCCAAGTGTTAGAGAAACCCATTTGAATCATTCTATCTTTCAAATACCTCCAATCAATGCGATCATAGGCTTTGCTAACATCAAGTTTAAGAGCCACTTCACCCTCAGAGCCATAATTCTTTCTTTTCATGAAATGTAACATTTCAAAAGCTACAAGCACATTGTATGTGATACTACGACCCAGATCCAAATCACTTAATCACTTGACTGACCCAGGGATTTAGGCATTCAGCCAAAACTTTCACGTACGTGCATTCCGTCAAATCCAGAACACACAAACCAGTCAACTCTCTAATTGATGGGTGGATTTTTAGCAAACTTTCACAACCACGAACCTTTGACTCAATAGATTTAGAAATTTCAAAGTTGGGAGTTGTTTTCAAGTTCACAGAGCATTCAACAGTTATCATCTTGGAACTCGTGAAAGGCTTCTTATAAAGGCAAACTCAGTAGTGATCCAAAGATTCAAATTTGGGGCAAATTGGTGATCCAAATTTGAATCGGCGAACAGTGTTGATCCAAATTTGGATCAACGCTATTCACATATTCATATTTGGATCAGTTGGTTTATTATTAAAACTAGCCTAAAAACCCGTGCGAAGCACGGGCCTGCTTATTTACTGAAATAATTTTTCGCACGAAAATGTATATATATCGAAACAATTTTGTAATTAAAATTAATTTTGAATTTATCTTATATTTGTATAAATTTTTTTTAATTTTTTTTAATATTTAATAAGATTTCACAAATTTTGGAAAAAAAATTTATAAAATAAAGATCAAATTATTATTTTCATTTGACAAAATATTAATTTAGTTTTAAATGTCGTGAAATGCATTTTATCAAATTCAACAATTAAATATAATCTAAATGATTATTTTAGTATAGTTGTTCATATATGATATGGATGTATCTAAACTAATGTGTTTTTAACGAAATGACAATATACTTGTAAATAAAATATAAAGTTGGTCAGGTACGTAAGACTACACACCGTGATCACATCTTAAAATCTTTTAGTCTAAAGTCCGTATATAACATTAGTGTATGTAAATTAATATGATAACATAACTGTGCCAAACCCAAGGCTTTGGGACTTGTTCATAGTGAGTATTATTGATATTAAGAACAAATAGAAACAATGTAAAATTTGAAACACGGTCGAACTATTGTTCTTGTTGCAATTATAATCAGGTTTACCGGAGTTTTCTATGTTGGAGAAAGTATAATTTGTAAATAGGTATTTTGCCTTAGTAGTTGTTGTTTGTTTTTCAGCGATCAATTGATTTGGTTTTTTTTATTTTTTTGCAGTCTAGAATATAAATCGTTAAATGCACACAATGTTGTTGTAATATAATCGAACACATGTGAATGAGATAGAGGATTTTAAAAAGAAGCTGAAGGTTGGTGCATCTTTGCACACTCTCACAAGACAAATACTTTGGGAGATGAGCACCTATTGCAATATGGAGTATTCATATCACGTGTTTATTTTTTTAACTTGGGAACTGATTTCACACTTCTCTCTTGTGTCCATCACTGTATTAAATTATATGAACACACTTAGTACTTTAATAATATGTTTGGAATGTCGTTTTACAGTTACAAATTTTAATCCAATTTTTTTTATAAATGATCATCGTGTACTAATAATAATGTATTTTAACTTGACTATATATATGTATTTTATGTAATTAATTAAGCGTTAATAATATCGAATTCAAAATTCAAATCTCATTTCGATTAATTTAATATATATACATATATATTGGCGACCGGAACGCCCTTAAATTCATATATATATATATATATATATATATATATATATATATATATATATATATATATATATATATATATATATATATATATATATATATATATATATATATTGAAATCGTAGATCCAACCATATATTTGAAAAAAGATTACATAATTGTTTTTTAGTATATTAACTTATGTACAAATTGGCATGGTTAATGATGCAATTTATAATTTATAGGATATAAAATTTGAGTCTTTGTCTACTTGATACAAATAAATATTATTTACAATATAAAAGTAATTCTATTATTTTTGGGTCAATTTTAGAACAAGTTGTTTTCGTGCTTATTTATTTATGTTTTTTTTTATATGTTATTATTTAAGAGATAATTGAAATAGAGTCCAAAATTTAAATCTCATATATATTAATTTGATTAAATATTTTTCGATCCAAACTCCTTTAAATTCACATTGTGTTTTTTTTTAAATCGTAGATGCAATCATACAAACGAAACAGTAGTTACGTAAAAATTGTTAAATGTATTAATTAAGTTACTTACAAATTACAAATTAGTGCATAGATGATGCAAATTGTAATTTATATATAAAAAATATGAACCACTATCTATGTATAGTTGCATGGTTACATTTGCAAAAAACAAAATATGTTATAGATGAAAACATTCGTCTACTATTTTTAAAAACATTTAAAAGAAATTAAAACATTCGGCTATATATGTATTATTTCGACCGAAACGTTCTTAAATTCAAATTATTTTTCTTAAAAAAATTGTAAGTTCAATCATATAGATGAAAAGATGACGTAATAATTATCGAGTATATTAATTTATGAAAAAATTTATATGATAGACGACGCAATTTGTAATCTAATACGATATAAAGTTCAAACCGTTATATATTTAATGCAAATAAATAAAATTTATAATATTAAAATAATCTTATTTTCTACGGGTGAAATTTATAATATTTTGTGTAATTTGTTATTTTTGTACGATCTTTTCTTTTAGTACCGTTAGATTTACAAAAAAAATATGAAAAATATTTATGTAAATCATTTGTGTAGATAGATTCCCTATCTTGCGAAGTAAATTACAAAATTGTCGGTATATAACATAGGCGATGCAGTCTTAACATTGTCAGATATAAACGTAGGGCTGAGACTTATTACAAAATCTATTAATATTATTTAAAAGTCATCCATGCGGCGTCTCACTCAATTTTTTTACTTTTAAAATTTTATAAAAAATTTATACTCTAATCTTATATGTTATCTATAATCTTATTATTATGTAGAAATTATACGTTATCTATAATCTTATACTCTTTTAAAATTTTATTTTTTATATCAATCATTTAAAATAAAAGAAAGAGAATCGTAGAGTATGCTCAATCCATTAAAATATTTTTGGTAATTATATACAATGCAATATTTTATAAATAATATAAACCAACATTTTATTTATTTAAAAATAAAAAATTATAAAAAAGAAGACGAGAGAAGAAGAGAAATTAACATTAATAAGATTTTAAAGAAAACTTAAAACAAAATGTACTATGCTACTTATGCATGAGCTTGATTAGAGAAGATTAATGGTTCAATTTACTACACTAACATAATCTTATCTACTATTTGCATAAATATAAAAGAGTTGACGTTTTTGTAATTTTTTAGCATGTAGGGGCAAAATCATAAATTCAAGGTATTAAAATGACATATATCAATAATTTAAATTGATAAAAGAGAATTGTAGATTATGTTCAATTGCTAAAAATATTTATTATAACTATGTATTGTGCAATATTCTAAAAATAATATAAATCAATGTTTATTAACTCAAAAAATAAAAAAATTGGAAGAAGAGGTGGTTTATCTAATAAGAGTTTGAATATAAACTCAAAACAAAGTGTAGCACAGTTGGTTATGACATGAGTTTGACATGGATATGTTAAGGGTTCGATTCCCATCATTAACATAATTTCACAATTTTTACATTTTTATTAAAGAATGGTATTTTTGTAATTTTAGAAAATATAAGGGTAAAATCGTAACTTCACAGCCATTAAAATGGCAAACTTTGCCCTTTGTTGGCTTTTAATATATAGAGAAAGATAATACTTTTGTTATTTGTATATTTTTTAGTTTATTAGATTCAAAATTAATTTGTGACTCTTTTAATTATTTAATTAATAATACTATGTAATTAATAGCTAATAATTTTTAATTTTATAATAAAACTTATAATATAATTTACTTATACAATTTAAATGTTATTTACGTGTATTAAAAAAATTATATCTTTAATTTAATTTTAGTGTTTATAATTGAGGAATTCTCTGATGGATCAACATAGTAAAAAACAGGAACAACTTGATTCTCTGTTTTCTTGCAGTCAAGGATCTCTACGAGCTCACTGAGGAGCGAGCATAGTGTTGGAAAATATGGGTGAATTATGGTATGGGTGAGCTAATTGATTTGGTAAAATTAAATCATTGATTTTGAGTTATCTGATAAAGTCATTGATTTTAAATTATCTGATAAAATCATTGATTTTGAGTTATCTGATAAAATCAATTCTGTTTTTAAATTCGAATTTTTTGCCATTGACGCGATTAATTAGCTTGACTAATTAATTAAGGAAATTGCCACCAACATAATTGCCACCGATGCAATTAATTAGCTTGACTAATTAATTAAGGAAATTGTCAACCGATATAATTGATTAACGTGGTTAATTAATTATGACAATTGTGTAGCGCACAAGTTTTCCTAGCCTATATAAACTCATGTCTAGCCTTGAAATTATTTATTCGAAAAATACATCCTCTCTTACACGCATCTCTCTTCTCTTCCTCCGGTGATAGTTGCTATTCGACAGCCTCACTGCAAACCGTTTTATCCTGGGAAGCAATTCACTCCCACGTACGGTGAGGGCTAATACGCTTTAAGGAAACAGTCACGCACTGGACTCGGTTTTGTTCATTGTCTCCTTACGTTATTCTTATTATTTGTTTACTGTTTTATATACACCTTATCTGTAATTCACACACCATCACATTATTTTTATGTATTAATATCACAGATTGTCTAACACATAGTTTTCAGAGATAACTACGACAAACATCTTTGACTCGTTTATTGCATTGAGTAGCCCAGATGAAATTTCTTGGTCCTTCTCAAGAGCAGGATCATCTCTAAAGGTTAAAATTCCAACTTGATCCAAAGCATAGTAAAGATGTGAAATAAAGTTTTTACAAGTGTCGTCACCGTAAAAGCTCAAGGTGATAGGTGGACATGACGAAAAAGAAGGGGCAGTTAATTCAAGATTACTGGTGGAAGCCATGGTAGAAAAAATAGCTAGAAATCGAAGGATTGTTATGTGTAAAGTTGTGAGGGAATAAGGTCAGTCATCAAATTTTGTTTCAGTGGAAATTCATCTGAAATTTCCGTATGGTGGGATGGTGGTTAGTATGGATCCTAAATAAATAAACATCCCACTACTACCTTGTATTTTTTTTATTCATGACTTTATTGACATTAACAACATTGTCAAGAAAGTGAGTTGAATTACAGAGACAACGTAGAATTAAAAGGATTTCTCTTGGATTTTTAATGGTTATGTCTTTGAACTCACCTTTTACCGAAACAATACTACAATGAGTGCATTTCCAGTTTATACATATATATGAGTAATGAGTGTGAATGTATATTATTGAGGCTAACCATCATAATTATTGTGAAGATGACACCCCTGGTCTCAGTCAACGAAGCGGACAGCTTTAGCATCATCATCTACGGTGGAGGTTGCTACTGCCTGCTGGTGCTGGTGCTGCTGCTGAATAACGCTAAAATCTACAATTTGCTTTTTAGTGTTTATAATCGAGGAATTCAAAATGCAATGTTTTCCATTTTGTGAAATTAAATTTAGACCAGAAATATATACATAGATGAATAAAATATGGAGTTCAAGACGTGATGTGAAGTATATTATTGAAATTTAAACATACAAAAATAGTTTTTAAACAAAATTAATGGATATAAAATGCACTTGATTTTCAAAAAGATACATAGAAGACTAGTAAGGTTACATCAAATTTCTCAAAGTAGAGGGGAAATCAGGGGTGGAGAATGTTTTTGGGATCACATAGGCTGCAAATGCCTTCACTTTCACTCCTTCAGAAGAAGCTTCTTCTTTACCATCAAAAGTATATAATTGCCTTTGAAATGTAACCTTAATTCTATCTCCACTTCTGATCGAAAATACATCTCCGCTGATGCATTGTACCACCGAATATTCTTCACGTCCTGTTATGTGTACAGGGATCACACAGTTCTTTGTCATACCATTTGTGTGATTAGTAACAAAACCTTTCATCGTAAAATTATGATACCGGTTTTTGCATGTAAAAACAACCGAGAGTGCAAGACCTATGAAGTTATCTCCCAATAGTGGTGCTGGTGGGACTTCAAAAGAGACTGTACGCCCACTGGTTTTGTAGCAGAACCATTCTGCAATCCTTGGTACCTCAACTTTATAGAAGGGGAGGAATTGTTTTATCACATCTATTACCTGTAACATAAAAATATGTTGTTAGACATATAAAAGTGTGATTGTGTATCATTTAGAGGGTCATAAGGAAGGAGATGAAAACAACAACAAACCTCAAGGAAGCACATACAAAACTGAAGGATATTCTCTCTGACTAACTTCGGATTGCTGCACCTGCCGTAAGTCAAATCACTCAATTCCTTCAACATTGACATGTCTGATAGATCTTCAAGGCTTGGGCAATTATATACTGTAAGTGATTGAAGATGAGGAGGAAGTGGAGGAAGTGATTCAAGGCTGATGTAACTGTATATATGCAACATCTTTAACTGTTTCAAGCTGGATAAATCGGGTAGATGTATCAGTGTTGCATGCTGACATACGGATAAGTACGTTAAATTAAGAGGAAGTTCTGGAAACGATGACCCAAAACTTGTACAATTATACAATATGAGATATCGTAGGTTGTAAAGCTTAGAGAGAGTCACTGGTTCGGTTGAAGATAAACTCTCATCCTCAAAACCAAGAATTTCAAAGAAGAGAAATTTAGAAGCATAGGCAGCCATAATCTTATATTACACTTCAGAGTTATAGTAACCAACTTTGTATTTTTCACTGTAGCAGGCAGACTAATTCTACCGATGTCCGTTTGGGAAAGATATAATTCAGCAAGTGATGGAAGATTCCATACACTATTTGGCAAATGCTTAATCTTCTCGCAATACGCCAAATTCAATCGAAATAACTTACTCAGTTGTCCAATTGAATCTGGTACTTCTCTGATTGCTGTACAAGGTGCATCCAGTTGTTCTAAGCATTGCATCCTCTCCAATTTATCAGGTAATCGCTCCAGCTTTGAACACCTCCCCAGATTTAGTACTCGAAGCAACTTGAGCTTCCAAATGCTATTCGGAAGATTTCTAAGGTTTTCACAGCATCTCAAATCCAGTGTCTCCAAATTAATGAGGCCTCCAAACGAATCCGGAAGTTCTTCAACTGCACTAAAACTTGCACAAAATGCCCTTAAGCCTTCCATATTGCCGATCTGCTCTGGTAGCTTTCTAAGCTTCTTGCAACCATCCAATTTCAACAAATGCAATCCCCTTAGGTGAGTAATTGAGTCTGGCAGTTCCTCAATGGTGGTGGAACTTGCATCAAGCTCCACTAAGCAATTCTCTTAAATTGCTACAATAACCTAAATACAAATAGCACATTTCACTCGACTGACCCAGTAACAGTAATTCAGGCAAAACTTTCACGCAAATGCATTCCGTCAACTCCAAAACATACAAACCAGTCAACTCTCTAATTGATGGATGGACTTTTAGCAAGCTTTCACAACCACGAAAGTTTAACCACATAACAAATTTAGAATTTCCAAAGTCCGGAGTCGTTTTCAAGTTCACAGAGAACTCAACATTTATAATCCTCAGACTCATGAAAGGCTATTTAACAGAACACAGGAGACAAAAGTTAGCTAATTTATATAATTTCGATACACAATTATATTGCCCTAACAGATTCTTTTAGTAAAAGGAAAATATAATTAATCGTGTGACATACTATTAACAAATATTTTATATTATGGTATATTTGTTGCTTTAAATAAAATAATTAACCATATATTTTGTTAAAAAAATGAATGAACAACAGTTCATCTAATTCATACCCTGACATCATCCCACAGTATCTCAAAGTTGCTAAATGGCATTTCAATAGAGATCAATTTTGGTGGTCGAAAACTGGAAGGTAACTGTGTCCAAGTACAATAACTCCAATAGATGCACCTTAACTCGTGAAACGAATTTTTGAAATGTCCTTTGATGCCATGAACATCACGTAGCTCGAGTATTCTCAATTTGGGAAGCCTCTCAAATATTTGTGAATTGATTTGCTTCTCCGTCGACTGAGTTAGATCTAAGACGAGACCTTCAATTTTATCTAATTCCTGTAGAAACATGGCATAAGTATATTTTGTATTTTGACAGCGCAACGATATTCATGTAATCATAGTGCAAAATGTTAGATTTTCATAAAAAAAATTAAACAATGATAAAACACTCGGTTATTTAAGTTTAGAGTCTAAAAACTTCAAACTTACTTATAGAGTATACCTAATTTTCAAACAACTCTTATGAGACTGAAAATTCGGGCAACCTACAATTCTACAACTAATAACATGGGTTCTAAATCTAATTACCTGATGAAGTTGCAAATTTTCCCATGCATTTCCTCGCAAGAACAAGCGTGTGTTCTTGGAAATTTTCCTTCCCATGTCTTGTATAAGGTCATGCATATGAAACATACTGTTTTCATCAATCGTGAGTAGACATCTTTCTAGTAAAATTTGTATTCCAACTTCTGGATAGTAATCACAGGATTTGAATAGCTCAACAGCCTCATTTAGGAACTTTCCAACAAAGAAGAATGCAATATCGAGAAATATTGATTTTATAGTCTCATCATCCAACTCATTGTAGCTCAATAGAAAAATTTCCAGTATCTCGTTCTCTGGAATTTTTTTAAGTTTCTCAAGTTTCGCTTTCCAGAATACCTCATCTTGAGTTCTACCTCGCAAAGATGAACCCAACACTTTCAGAGCTAACGGAAGACCTCCAGCATAAGTTACAAAGCTTTCTGAAAGCTCTCTTAAACTGGCAGATACACTAGCACATGACATTAGTTCTCCGAAGGCATGATAACTAAAGAGCTCCAGTGAATGAGTTTTTCCCAATTTCTTCACCATGTATATATCTACTTGTGAAATTACCATGTTTAATTGATTTAGAAGGTTAACATCTCTTGTAGTAATAACAATTCTACTTCCAGCTGAAAACAAGTTGTAATGCCTTGCTAGAAATTCTGAACAGCTCGATTGGTCCAGATTATCCAGAACAATGAGTGCTTTCTTGAAATAGAGAATTTGTTTCAGTTGTCTAATTCCACTGTCAACATCAGGAACCTTACAATCCTTCCTCCTAAGAAGCGCAGTCAATAGTTGCTGAAGTAAAGGTAGTAGAGGGCTACCTCCTTGTGAATATTGTTTAACATTTTCAATAAAGCAGCTACTTTCAAATGTGTTATGATATTTGTTGTAGAAAGCTTTGGCAGTGGTAGTTTTCCCGATTCCACCCATCCCGCAGATCCCAATGGCAAGTAAATCATTTGATTCCATTCTCAGTTTCTGATAAATTTGTTCAACAGCAGAATTTATCCCAAACAGTTCTTCTCCAAGGTGTAATACCTTTGTAGATACTTGTCGTCCCACATCCTCTACAATGTTTTGAATAATTTCCGATTCATTCCTGTTTTATATTGAAAAAATCAATTTATATATAAATCCTGTTGCCTTGCAAATTACATCCCCTACCCCAGGACTTGAGTCATAATTATGACTCATGCCATTACCTTACCCGATTCAAACAACTACACACTGTAAAAACATTTGTTTACCACGTGACATTCCAAAAAACATGCCTACAATTTCTGTTAATTGAATGAAAGCTCATTTTAGTGGTTCTGCCTGGGACAAAAACATGCTCTGCTTGGTTTGTCCCCTTCCAATTTCAGCTTACAAGATTTTTCAAAGCTTGGTTTGAATTTTGAAAACATGCCTAAATGAGCTAAGTTTCTCTATCTGTGCAGCTGCTAATTCACGTGGTTTAAACTTTGCACGATTTCAAAATTTGAATGCTCCAGATCTAAAAGTAAATTCAAAATTTGAAAACAGTCGCTCATCCTCTTTCTCTGTTCCTCTCATCCTTTCTCTTCTCTTTCTTTCTCTCAAAATTGGTACATATGATATTACGTTATTCTAATTTATATATAGATATTTGTATGTATATATTGATTGCATGTTATACATTGGCGATCATAAAACTATTCAAAGTGTTGATCATTAAGATGTTAAATATAAGTGTAATGAATGTAGATAATGTGTTTGATAGAAGTCCTAAGAGAATGACATGCCATTTCGAGATTTATTTTGAATTGTTTGTTGTACTATTGTAATCACTCTTATATGGTGTTGTGTTAATCTCACTCATAGATTTATTCGTTTCTATTTAATTTATATTTTTTTGTTTGATTCAATTTTCAGGTACAAAGAAGCTTAGTTTGCACAGGTTAATCAAAGGTAATTATAGTGCTCTCTAATCTTTTCCTCTGCCTACATATTGTGCGTGAAAATTTATCTACTACGAGCACTTCTGTTATATATTTGACTAAAGAGTTGTTTGATTTAAATGTGAATGCTTGATGAACGGTAAGAGTGAGTGTACTTGAAAATATTTGTGATTTGACAAATTATACCACATCTTATTATTCTTAAGATAGATGGGCATTATCATAAAAAAATGAGTGTATTAAGCTGTAGGGAAATGTTAGTGCAGAAGTCCTAATTAATCTCTAA
This sequence comes from Heracleum sosnowskyi, assembly GCA_030848705.1. Classification (NCBI taxonomy): domain Eukaryota; kingdom Viridiplantae; phylum Streptophyta; class Magnoliopsida; order Apiales; family Apiaceae; genus Heracleum; species Heracleum sosnowskyi. The sequence goes on from CM061237.1 coordinate 25,233,341, forward strand.
AAATCTATATTTGTTTTTCTTTTTCTAAATCTAGAGATATGAGTATTTCATGTTTCTCCAACGTTTTCGATCAAAGTTGCATGCATACTTTTTGATTAAACAAATTTTTCGTTAATGATTTATGTATTTGGGTGATATTTTAAAGTACTTTTTACTATGCATTTGTCAAACTGAATTTGATATTGTTTCTAGGTTTTGAATTTAGTTTACTCTCATTTGTTAAAGCCTATCTTAGTATAGACTAGCTATTATAGTGATGGTGTGTATTTAGTACATCGTACGTACTTGAAAGTGAAAATGGAAAAATTTGGTAGTGAGATTTTGCCCAACATTTATGGTACAATTTGTGACGATTGAGCTTGCTATAATTTGTTTCTAAATTCTGAGCTCACATACGTGGGGTAGTGATCTTGCTATATTGTTTTGTAATTTGTTTTATGTGTAATCATGATGTATACACCAACTGTTTGATAGAATATGTTAATGAAGTCCTCATCTTTTTGATCATGTATAATCAATGTTAAAGCACTCGAGATGTCTACTTGCTTCAGTTGAGAAGATTTTGAGAAGCAGCAAGTCTAGACAATAAAAGTATGGTTTAAAACAAAAGAAAATCGATGATTGAGTAAGAAATTTGATATTTAACGAATGCTACTCCCAGTTTGAAAGTTTGATAATTGCAGACTATTTTGTGATGTTTAATTTCATAAGACAAATTTTAGTAGCCTCCGGATGGTTACAGACTATTTTGTGATGACAGATTTTGCAAGTTATATTTATATTTTAGCATTGTATTTGGATTAAGTTGCCGCTGTTAGAGTTTTTTTAGTAATGAAATATTTATATAATTGTAGAAAATAAGTTAGCTTTTTCAGCCTATACAAATCTTACAAAACTGTTATGAATGTGTTTGTTGAACACAATTATATTTAGATGTAACTTGAGTAAGAGATGAATGGGAGCCTTTATGAGTCCAATTATTTAGCTGAAGGGGAGCCTATATATGAGTCCAATCATTTTGCTTAAAACTATTATTATACAAGAACTGTATACAGGTTCCGGTAACGATGATCAGAGAAGTATTTATTGATAAATTTGGAAGAAGACCACTTCTTTTGGTATCTGCTACTGAGACATTTTTTGGTTGTTTTCTAACTGGAACTGCTTTCATTCTAGAGGTATCTTACAGAAACTACAATCTTTTGTAGTGTTCATCATTTCTTCATTATTATAATCTTTTTCAATATATAGCTTCATGATTTTATTAATTTCACTTTTCTTTTTTGATCAGGAGAATATGTTGCTTCAATGGGTCCTCACACTAACGGTCTCCGGTGTAATTGCAGAGTCATCAATCTTACAAAGCTCAATTTTTGCTGTTGTGTTACAGTCATTTTTTGTTTGTATATTCATATTGACAACCCTGTTTGTCTCTACCTTACCTTTTAAAATTATCAGATTTACGTAGCCACATATGCACTAGGAATAGGAGCAGTTCCTTGGGTAATGACGTTTGAGGTAGCAATCCAAGTGACGTACAATATGTTGAACTTTAGACCTTAAATCTAACATCCACTTTGACATAGATCACAAAGTTCTAATTTTAATTTTTAGGTAATTCTCTGATTTTCTTATGTTTCTAGATATTTTCGATGTGTTGCAGGTATTCCCATTACACATAAAATGTCTTGGTGGTAGCGTGTCGGTGCTTATAAAGTAGTAGCATGTGTTTTAATTTGTTTCTGGATATTAGCATGTTAGTGCTAATATATTTCTGGATGTTTTCTGTTATAGTGCTAATATATTCCATTTTTATTATTTTTAAAATCCTTTAGCACCGTTGGAGAGTTAATCTCTAAGTTTTTCTCAAATATTTAATTAATAAATCTATTTATACATATCTGATTTTATGAGCAGTGAGCATATTTAAGATCAAGAAAACATTTTTTTCTTTGAGCGGTTAACATCAATAGTGATAAAAATCCCAAATGCATGTTCTGTCGTGCAAACTTTGCTAGCCACCTCCATATTTGTATTTTTATTTGAGAAATTTTTTTAGGTTTGGTGATCATAGTGGTTATGGATGATGGTGATTAGAATTATTGTAAGGTGTTTTGGGAATTGTATGTTGGTATATCAAGGATTGTTATGATACATATGTGCTGCTAATACAATAGTTCTGTGTTGTTTTATTCTGTGTGTACTCATGCAACTGTACAATGACTAGGGGTGTAAACGAGTCAAACAGTTCGTGAGCTACTCGAGCTCGGCTCGGAAAATATTCGAATTCGGCTCGGTAATAATCGAGCCGAGCTCGAGCTATTCGAATAATTTACCGAGCCGAGCTCGAGCTTCAAATTACTCGGCTCGTTAGGTTCGCGAGCCTAATCGAGCCTTTATTATTTTTAGTTTTTATATATTATAAATATATATTTTCATAAATATTTAGTATTTAGATATATTTTATATATATAATCGAGTCGAACTCGAGCTATATAACCGAGTCGAACTCGAGTCGAACCTGTCATATTCGAGCTTTTGTCAGTATGTGGTGATATCGATTCGAGCTTTCGAGCCGAACTCGAACATATCGAACTTTTTACGAGCCGAGCTTCGAGCTTGAAATTGAAGGCTCGGCCGAGCTCGAGCCCGAACTTTTTAGTCGAGCTCGAACTCGAGGCTGACAGTGTTCGGCTCGGCTAGGCTCGATTACACCCCTAACAATGACACTCTCATGAGAACCATACAATAGTACCATCTTTAATATACATGTTATGGGAAACACCATTTGTCCACCTCATACTAACTTCGGCATTTACATATGGATACATATTAAACATTTTATAGTTGTAAGCCACCACGCACCAACAGTCAAACATAACTTAACAAAAATCGATTCACAAACAAATAGAACAAAATCACACAAACTATAAATTTCAGAAAAAATTAAATAAAAAAAGATAAAAATACACAAAAATAAAGAATTCATAATATTTAATGCCTATTTATATTAGAAAATAGTAATCAGAGAAATTATATATTTGAAAACAAAAAAATAAACTAGCAATATCATAAGTGTGTATATATATAGCTAGATTATATTAAATCATAAATTTACTTAAAAATCGAATATTTTTAATATAACAATTGTCACCTAACAATATTTAAATATATTACAATATCTTCCTTTTTCGAATTATTTTTTCATTAAACAAATTATTATTATATTAAATATTTACATTGTCTTCTTTTTTCTAATTAAATTCTAGTAAACAAACTATTATTATATTTATTTGTATATTTTATGTTTTAAAACATAAACCAAATAAAAATTAAAAACCAGATTTTAGTTTAGATTTACATAAGATCGGCTAAATTACTCATATTTACATAAACTTATAAAATTTAACAACGTCAAGCGTAGCGGGATAAAATGCTAGTAGAATTATAATTCTAGAAGTTTATACGTATTTGTTATTGTTCTAGCATTCACATCTTAAAAAAACTGAAGAAAGACGTGATTAAATACAATCAAGCACATTGAATAAAACTGATGAGCTAACAAAAATTATTAGGCTGTTAGACTAAGTTGTGAGAGCAAGTCCAATGCTGATGCTAAAATTGATGTAGCTATTGCTATAATATGAAATCAAAAAGTGATTTTTGATGTTAAAATAGAATTTTTAGTCCGATGCATGGTTTTAAAATAGCACTAGATCCAAATTTAGTTATATTGCAAAATCCTAAACTTTAAATTTAAAACTATGGTTGTAGCTTTAATTATTCACTTCTCTCCATCTAACCACTTGCATGCCTATGTGGCAATTATAACTACATTTATACTTGTTCTATATTTAGAATCAACTATATCATTTTTTTATTTTAAAACCAAATATAACATTGAATTGGAGGGATAAGTTTTATAATTGATGCTATATTATAAAAATAGCACCTCTTTTTAGCATTGCATTGGACTTGGCTCCTCACTTTTATATTTCAATGTAAAAGTTGGATGGCAAGATCATGACAATTAATAAAGGGACATACTTGTTTGCAGGTTTTTTGAGATGGTATCCTGATAGCTTCCCGATTTGAGCAAGCGCTAATTTCCACTCGCCTATTATGTCAGCAGAGTAACGCTTCTTCTGATAATGATAATCAAGAGCGTCACTGAAGCTCCCTTTCTGGTAGCGCACATCTGATGGATCAACATAGTAAAAAACAGGAACAACCTGATTTTCTGTTTTCTTGCAACTAAGGATGTCTACGAGCTCTTTAAGGCACCATGGGGAATAAGCATAGTTCTCTGACATAACTACCACAAACATCTTTGAATCTCTAATTGCATCGAGTAGTCCAGATGAAATTTCTTGGCCCTTTTCAAGAGCAGGATCATCTCGGAAGGGTGAAATTCCAGCGTTATCCAAAGCATAGTAAAGATGTGAAATAAAGTTTTCGCGAGTGTCTTTACCGTAAAAGCTCAAGAAAACATCCCAGGTGATCGGTGGAGATGAAGAAGAAGAAGAAGGAGAAGAGGCAGTTATTTCAAGATTACTAGTGGTTGCCATGGAAGAAGAATGATTGCTGAGTATGGGTAGGACTGTAGTTTTAAAGCAGTGACGGAGCCAGAAAACAAAAACAGTGAGGGCTAATAATTAAAAAAAAGTTAAAAAATAATGTGAACAGTAGTTTTTTAGAGAACTTTTATGTTTCAATACTTTATACTCTAAAATTATTACAACATTATATAATGACAATAGATTTCAAAATATATAAAGTTCATATATATCATAAAACAAAATTTGAATCATTAGACAACTTTTTAGGATAGTGAAAATTACTTCTAAAACTTTTAAGTGTAGTCTATTCAAATTTACATTTTAATAATTTTAAAATATGACTTTGCAAAAAAAATGAAATTAAAATATTATGATCAGAATTTTGATATCTTGTATTAATATTAAAGCGATGAATATAAGAAGATGAATTACTTTGACAAGACAAAAAGAACTACCTTACATATTTACTAATAATTATAATTTATTATATAAGTGAAAATTTATAAATTTATTTACGTCAATTAAATAGAATAGTTAATACTATTATATTTAATGTCTTGTATTTTAATGTGAGATTATAATTTAAAAGTAAAATCGCAATTGAACACAATATATATGTACATGTCAAAATAGAAAGAAAAAATCAAGATATAAATATATTGTATGAAAATTTCAAAAAGTTTTTTTTAATATGAGATTAATTAAATTATAAAGAATTTTTTTGAATTTAAAGAGGACATATGTTTCATATAAATTAAAATATTAAAATATGTTCTAACAAAAAAACATAAGAAGATTAAAATATGTAATTAGAAAAATTACAAATATTATATAAATTAATTATTATAGGTTACTTTTTTATTGTTGTGGGGGCTAATTAAAATTAACACTATAAATTATGAATTTATTGTAGTGGGGGCTAATAAAAATAACACTATAAATTATGAACTCATTGTAACCGCCCCTTGACAAATGGTTCTGGAAATGAAGTCAGCTAATGTTAAATTTAATAGTGCCGCCCCTTGACGAATGCAGCGAATTTAATAAGACTAGTGGTTTTTTATTCATGTATTTTATTGACATCGACAACAAAGATGAAGAAAAGTTGGTTAAAATACAGATAGATTATAAAATATTTATTATAATATTAAGCTGTTTGGAAGCTAGTATTTCTCTTGAGAATATTAGGTGTCTGGGAATATTTAAAGAATATGGGTTTTGGTAGTATTTCTCACGATGATGGCATTAAACTGTTTGATGACAAGACCCAACGAAAAACTGTGGAAAATTTATTTGCTGTCAAGAAAATGCTGGATATTGAGATTCTCAGGGTGAATTGTTCTTCCCTCTAGCTCCTTGATCTGGATAACTGCGTTACGGAGCATGGGTTTTAAAACAAGCGTGTGCCAATTCTTTTCCCATGTCCTTTTATTTTTAAGGCAAAAACAGTCGGACACTAATTAAGTATAATCAAGCTCAGATACCATGTCTCAGAGACTCGGACATTGTTAAAATACTTAATTAGTATTCAGTTTCATACAGTCATGAACTAGATGTCAATTTATCAAATAGTAACTCTTAAAAGAGAAAATTACTATATAAACGTAACATGTCAATTTATCAAGTTGTTCAAGACAGAGGGAAAATCTGGGGTGGAGAGCGTTCTTTGTATGACATGGACTTCTTATTGAGATTTCATCTCTGCTTATGCATTTTACCACATAATATGCTTGAACCCCTGGAATGCCTACAGATACAGGAATCAGACAAAGTAAAGTTTCTGCGAGTGTCGTCACTGTAAAAGCTCAAGAAAACATCCCAGGTGATAGGTGGAGATGAAGAAGTAGGGGTATTTATTTCAAGATTACTAGTGGTTTCCATTGAATTAGAAAGGAATGGTTGTGAGTTGTGATTATCGGCAGAACTGTAGAATAAAAGCTATGTGGAAATGAAGTCTGTCAACGTTAATTTATTTTTTGTCTTTTTTTTCTTTCGGTTATTATTTAACAGTCCTGGCCAAATCTATAATGACCTGTTTGGGACCCAATCTATACTCTTTATTAATAAACAATGTGAAAATGGCGCGCGGTACTAAACGTATCAAAGTACCAAATTTGGTTATCACTAAATTCAGGTTCGATTTCTCGCAACTACGTAATTATACAAGATTTATTTACTTCAAGTTCTTTTGCTTCATCCAGGGTTCGATTCCTTGCAACTAAGTAATTATACAAGATTTATTTATTATTTAGGGTTTGATTCCTCGCAACTACGTAATTATACAACATTTATTTACTTTAAATTCTTTAACTTCATTTAGGGTTCGATTCCTCGCAACTACGCAATTATACAACTTTTATTTATTTACTTTAAATTATTTAGCTTCATCGAGGGTTCCATTCCTTCCAGCTACGTAATCATACCAGATTTATTTATTTACTTTAATTTCTTTAGTTTTATCCACGGTCGATTGTCTATAACTACATAATTAAATAGCGATTTTATTATTATATATATTTTTATCATTCAATTCTCGAAAAATACATTTTTAATCATATCTATTAATAATTTATCAATATTAATATTTTAATGTCGACTCATACTCTGTGCTTGACACGAGTTATCAGCTAGTAGTGTATATATTAGTTGTTCGGGAATTTGAAGGATTTGGATTAATTCAATTCATTTTCCAGAAATTTCTGTTTTAGGATTGAAAATGTGTTCTTTATCGGTGTCTGTGTTTGCTTTAATTAACTTAGTCCATCTATTTTTCATGTTCGAATATACATCAACTTCATCTGTTTTTCAAGTTCGAAATGTACTGTATTTAATCCAATAGTGCATATCAGCAATGGAAAAAAGGTGCTTTCATTAGCTGATCATCCTTCTAAGACCTTAAGCCGAGTAGAACCAAAGGTCTAGGTTTTATTTTTAGAGAACCATGTTATATTCACAGAAGAAGTGCTCATCAAATGTGTAAATGGTTCGGTTATATGCCCAATTAAGTCTGGAAGGGGGTTACGGCAAGGAGACCCCCCTCTCCCATGTCTCTTTCTTCTATGTGTTTGAGGCCTTGAAGGGTTGTCGAAAGCAATCTCCAATGCTGCCTCAGATGATATCATTAATAGTTGTGAAGTTAGTCAAAATGCCTCGGTTATTACTCACCTCATATTTGTAGACAATAGCTTTTTGTTGTTTAAAGCTACGTCAGAAGAATCATATGCAGGAAAAATAGTGCTCAAGAATTATTAAAGGATGTCAAGACTGTCCATCAATTTTCAGAAATCTAGAATCTTCTTTAGTGCCAATATGCAGCGAGATACACAAGTGGAGATCTCAAATATTCTTCGAGTACATAATAATATCCGAGATAGTAAGTACTTAGGTCTACCATCTTTACTTGAAAAACCAAAAAAATTCAATGTTCAATTTTGTAAAGACATAGTATGTAAGCAACAACAAGGCTGGAATAATAAGTTGTTGTTGAAACCGGGTAAATCATTACTGATAAAATATGTAGCTCAAGCTATCCCTTCATATTGTATGTCTTGATTTTTGGTCCCCAGAAACATTTGTCAACAAATTAAGAAGATGCTCAATGCGTATAGGTGGAGTTCAAAATCACCAAATAACAAAGGAATAATGATGGTTGAGGTGGGACACAATGAGTATGGCTTAAAAGAGGGATGAATGGGCTTCTGCAATCTTCATGGATTTAATATTGCCATGTTGGGAAACATTGTTGGAATTTAATGAAAAATCCATACTTGCTTGTTTCAAGGTTTACAAAATGGCCTCCGGACATGTAACTGAGTTGGTGAGAGCACTGGTCATTGACTAAAATATTCAATGTTCGATTTCTGAGGATGTGGGAAATTTTTCCCGCACTTCAGGTTGACGAGCCACCAGTGTGGTCTTGTCGCTCAGTTAGTACGATTTACGTGTCACATGTTAGGCTTGAGGCGGTCTGGTGTGATACCGGTTGGGATGTCCAAAAAATACATCTTTTAACCAAAGGTTTACAAAACAAAATATTTTCATAATAACCATCTTTTGAAGACGGATAAGGGTTAAAGATCCAACTTTATTTGGCCGGTGATTTGGCATGCTAATAAGAAGCTTTATTTTCATGTTTTCGTTGGGTAGTGGGAAGTGGCAAGGAAATAAATATTTACACACACTGATTTATTTATGGCTTCAAGGGAAGAACAATCACTGCGTTGACAATGGCTATCTGCACAAATATGTAAGTAAAAAGGCTAACAACTTGTTTATACCAGAGACTTAGATGTGGAATGATCAGTACATTGTTAATGCATTCCCCAAATCATATGATAAAGCAATTTTGACAACTCCTATTCCTTAACAACTAAAGCAAAACCAGATGAAAAATTATATCAACGAAAAACTAAGATGCTCAATTAGTATGAAATCAAAGCCTTGTTAAAGGCATACACTACTCAATTCTTGTTAAAGTTATGCAATTATCAACATAAATTAATAAAGGGCATACAAGAAAAAGAAGGATTGCAATTTTGCATAGTACTGTATGAAAAAAAGATCCCAAAAATTACATACTAAGATCATTATAGATTGAAAAAAACATGTTAAAGAAGAAATCAATGGAAAATTCGAAAATATTGGATTGATTGTTTCTGTTAGACAAAAATTTGCTAACATGTTTTAAATTAGTGTTAGGTAAATTGTGGCCATACCAGTCAAAATCCACAAAAGGAAGAGTAGTCCATATATCTTTTCATCGTTTTGAGAGAACACTGGTTTGTATGGCTTCTCTTGCTTGTACAAATGATAGAATTCTATTAATTAGATTATCGGGCAATTTGCTGATTCTATCTACTTTTACTTCACATATTATAACACTGTTCTTCTTCTTACTAGCCATCATTTTTATTGATAGACACTTCATTTTTTCTAACCCTAAATATTTATGTGCCGCTCACCCATCTACATAGATATAGTTGTAAGGCACCAAAATACACAAATATATGGTAATATGCCCTAAAAGATATTTAGAGTTAATAATAATATGAGAATATCATATTTGAGGGCGATAAAAGCAAGTTGTAATTGTTTTATTTTTAATGTCAACTATTTCTTCAATAGAGTTGTCAGATATAATTTGTGTTGTATAATTTTCTTTTCTTTTATTGATTTGTGCAAATATAATATGAAAAATATAGTGTCGAGATCCCCTTTTTATGTTGTCATTAATGCAATTGAGGAAATATCTTGCAAATATCAAGTGTTGATATACATTATTGTTATATAGTGACTATAAGGATAACACATTATTTTTTTATCATATTATTAATACATATATTACTAACTTTGGGTAAGTGGTAGGTGGGGGTCAATATTCGGAGAAATGTCTTTTATGCCATTTTAGCATATATATGTATCTTTTGGTGCGTTACAACTATATCTCTATAGATTTTTAGATTTTTGAGTGGCACATAAATATTTAAGGTTAGAAGAAATGAAATGTCTATCAGTAAAAATGTTGGCTAATAAGTAAAAGAAGAGTGTCGGAATATGTGAAGAAGAAGTAGACAGAATGAGCCAATTACCTGATGACCTAATCCATAAAATCCTCTGATTTGTAGAAGGAGGAGGAGGAGCCGTACAAACCAATCTTCTCTTTAAACGATGGAAAAATATCTGAATCTACTTTCCCTTTTGTAGATTTTGACGGGTATGACCACAATTTACCTAATACTAATTTTGAATTTGTTAGCAAATTCTTGTCTAATCAAAACAATCAATCCAATATTTCCAAATTTATCATTGATTACCGCTTTAAAATATTTTGTTTAATCTATGTATAGAAAGGGGGAGAGAAAGAAAGGGGAAAGAGAGAGATAGAAGGCGAGAGTGAGAGATCGGAAGAGAGAAGGGGGAGGGGCGAAAGAGATTATGGAAGAGGGAGATAGATCGGGAGAGATTGTAATCGGTTGTGATTTTTGGATACGTCTAAGGTGCCTACTTGCCCTTATTTATAGGGATCAAGTCCACGTAGTTCTATTCGAGATAAACTTAGGCCCAACCCATATTTTTCCTTTGGCAGCAAGTAATGTCCATATTAAGAATATTTTGAGTATCTGGATTCTTCTAGAATCAGGTTTTCTATGCTATAATATCTTTCCACCGCCTTTAAGAATTGGGCTCGGTTTCATGGGCTGTTTATTGGATCGGCGTCAACATATTTATATATTTTTGATGACGCCTTTGGATATAATTATTATTTAATCCATGTAATCCCATTCAAGAATAGTCCTCAGAAGCGGATATATTGGCCCATTCTTTAGATACAAAAGAAATATATTTTTTTTGTATCAACACTACCACCGAGCAAAAGGGAAAAAAGAATCAGGCCTTGGCATTCTTTTTTAGCTATCGATTTTTTTTCTTCAGCAATCGATTTTTTTTAAAGAGGAACTAAATTTGTCATTCTGATATAAGAGCCTATTCTCATGTTAAACTTCATCTTGTGTTCTCGACATCTCGTTGTCACATAATTTGACGGGGATGATATGGTAATTTTCATTTTCTGTAAATGATAATTCACTAGTACAGAATGGGCCTATAGCGTCGGTCAAAAAGAGCTATAGCGTCGGTCAAAAGGCGTAGTATATGTAGGGGACGCTATAGGTATATACATATAGCGTCGGTCAAAACAGCGTCGCTAAAACCTCTTTGGCGTCGGTTAAACAACCAACGCAGAATGTACAATAACCGACGCTATTGGTACTGACAATAGCGTCGGTTTTCTGGAATGCCGACGCTATTGGTACAGACAATAACGTCGGTTTTCTGGAATGCCGACGCTATTGGTACTGACTATAGCGTCGGTTTTCTGGAATGCCGACGCTATTGGTACTGACAATAGCGTCGGTTTTCTGGAATGCCGACGCTATTGGTACTGACAATAGCGTCAGTTTTCTGGAATGCCGACGCTATAGGTATATACCTTTAGCGTCGGTGGTCTTAAAAACCGACGCATTAAGTGTAACACAATAGCGTCGCATAGATTTAACCGACGCCTAAAGTCTTAAAAAATTTAAAAAAATCCTGGCCATTTTTGTATATTATTTAACCTGATTTATTAGTATAAATTTCAACCTGCTTACACACTTAAATACAATGGTACAACCACGTTAATAATATACAATTTCTTAGAGAAGTAAATAGTTTTGGCATAACTTTTTATCAACTATTTAAAAGAAAGAAAAGTAACCAACTCTACAACTTGTAGGTGCTTAGAATATATAAGCATTACCAACTTCCAAGCAAATGGATAAAACAAAATCCTGATATCTGATTCCTACTGTAAAAGTTACAGAACACAATATTTTTATGTAAATCTTGGACAATATACATAATAAAATGGCTGTTTCCTTATGTTCTATCGGGTTCCCCCTGCATTTGTTGGATGCGAAGTCGGCAGCAGAGCAACTCCTAAAAAAAGAATCATGTAGCCACTTTCTCGAGAACAAAAACTCCTTTTCCAAGACCACGCATTGGGGCAACCACGATCTACAAAAAGGCTGGTACCTGGTTGAAATTATAAGAAGTAATCTGCCGGGTGGTGTCGGGTTCAATCTGCCGAGGTGCTGGGTCAAACTGTTAGTTAATTTCAGATAGTTAATTTCAGATTGTTGTTTCTAATATAAAATTCATTCTAACACAACAACCTACCAAACTACTATACTATTAGCCTTAAAATTTGCAAGTATGGTAACAATAGTTATAATGGCACCAGCTGAAACAAGGCTGACAAATAGATGCAGTGAACTATTGCTCTTTAAGCCAATAGATGCCATACCTGATTATAGACATTCTCGGATAAAAATTTTTGCCCACAGCTCTCGTATCTCATTAATTTCCTTTTTGCTATAGCTTCTTGAACCAAGACCCTTCAAAATATAGAAGATAACATATTTTAAACAAAAATCTTTAGTCCGATATATTTGTAAAACATTGCTAAATAGTTTTGTTTCTTACCACTTTCCAATTCATATCCGGTGTTTTTTGAGAATGCATGATAATGTCATACATGTACCTCATAACAAAAAAACCACACTCCGTACCTCCTTTTTGTTGAGGACACTACGAAGAAACCAACATTATTTAAGTACAAAAAATAAATAAGTGGAGGAATTTAAATGTATATTTCAAGTAGGGTTATACCTGAACCTCGGTGTGAATAATGAGAAATTCTTTTCTATTATTCCTCAGTCCACCTTGTGGTGTGTATAATTTAAATGCCCTATGAAATAAGTAAATATACGTCACAATTCACATATCTTACGAAGGTGGACTCAATTAAATTCATATTTAACTTACCTCTTGCTTGTTTCAATGAGTCAAACACGTAAATAATAGCTTCTTTGAGACTAAAAAGGAGCAGCATCCAGTGGTTGCTACAAACAATACACACATATATACATTAAAGTAAAATATTAATGCTAGTAAATGCTTTGATAATTTAAATTTGCTCTTACTCTTGGACGAAAGGTGCTAGGATAAAATGCCTCTCTTTATTGGCAGTCAGAATTGTTGTCATGTAATCAGCTGCTTCATTGATACGTTCATAGTCACGCTTACTCGATATTGCCAATCTAGATGGAAACATGAATGCAAATCTGTTTTCATTCAACTCAGTGCATAGCGTCCCAACGTACCTACAAAAATAACTTGTCACAATAAACACGTGTATGTGAATGACTTTAAAGTTAATTGAGCGAAAAAGACTAGTCTTACTTGATAAAAATTTCCAAAATGGATACGTTCAAGTCACTCATTTTCAGAAATTGATCAACATCTTCAGGGGTTACATATATCATTTGTTCTCCAATTTCTTCAAACTTGAAGACCTCATCTTTTGCAATAGAGGTCCTCTTATTAAGCAAGAAACGTAAAGATCGACAATGCTCACTTAAATTTCAAATCTTTCATTGAAACAATGTTTTTTGGGTTTGAGGAATAGCCAGTTGGAACTTTCACACTAGATAAACACTCACAAAAGCTGATTTTCTCTTTTCTAGACAAAGTAAAACAAGCAGGAGGTAGATATGCACGTTTACCAGATTGTTGAGGCGCTAACTCTACCCGTATACCCATCTTTTGCATGTCTTTTCTGGCTTTGATCCCATCCTTTGTCTTACCCGGAATATTCAAAAGTGTCCCAACAATGCTTTCACATACATTTTTTTCAATATGCATAAAATCAAGACAGTGTCTAACTTGCAAGTGTTCCCAGTATGGAAGATCCCAAAATATAGATCTCTTCTTCCAAAGACTATTGGGAGTTGGCTTTTTATACAACTTTCCAAGTACAACATTAATATCTTTAACTCGTTCAAAAACTTCCTTCCCGGTCAAAGGCAAACGAGCTACTCGAGTCTCAATTGTCCCATCGAAAGACTTTTTCCTCTTACGATAAGGGTGATTACGGTGAAGAAATGTACGATGACCCATATATACGTTTTTTTTGCAATTGTTTAAACGAAGGTCAATCGTAGAATCTTCACAAATCGGACAAGCTTTAGCTCCTTTGATAGTGTACCCTGAAAGGTTTCCATAGCCAGGAAAATCGCTTATAGTGCAAAAAATCATGGCACGCAAAGTGAAATTTGTTTGGCTGTATGCATCATATATCATCTGACCTTCATCCCACAATAACTTCAGATCCTCAATAAGTGGCTGAAGATAAACATCTATGTTATTTCCGGCTTCTTTAGGGCCGGGGATTAACAATGTCAACATGATATACTTGCGCTTCATGCATAACCAAGGAGGCAGGTTATAAATCGTTAGAAGAACCGGCCAAGTGCTATGTGAAGAGCTGAGAGTACGATACGGATTCATGCCATCCGCACAAAGTCCAAGTCGCAGGTTTCTTACTTCACCACCAAAATCCGGGAACTTTCCGTCAATGGTTCTCCACTGTGGAGAGTCTGCAGGGTGTCTGAGCATCCCATCTGATTTTCTCCCTTCCACATGCCACCTCAGAAGCTTTGCTTCATTGACATTTGCAAAGAGGCGTTTGAATCGTTCCATTATGGGTAAATACCGCAACACCTTGGCAGGAGGCCTTTTCTTGTCACCACTTGAACAATTATTTCCCTCCCGCTTATACCTACAGGCTCCACACTTTGGACATCTGTCTAGATGTTCATACTCATTGCGAAACAGCACACAATCATATGGACAAGCATGTATCTTCTTTACATTCATACCCATGGGACACAATATCTTCTTCGCCTCATAGGTGGAAATTGGAAGCTCGTTATCTGAAGGAAGTATGTCTGATACAAGTTTCAACAATTCTGTGAAACTCTTGTCACTCCACCCGCTCTTTACTTTGAGCTTACATAACTTCAAGGTTGTTGATAACCTAGTAAATTCATCGTTGCACCCTGGATACAGAAGTTTTTTAGAATCGTCAACCAAGTTCTCAAGAATTTTCGGTTGGTGCACTAGGAGATCTTCAACATCTTCTATCATCTCATTGATCTTATCATTTTCTGCATCATCTTCTTTATTCGTAGGCATACTATCTTCATTACTTCTACGATTCCCATCAGATGTCCTTGTCTTTTCAGAATGTATTCCTTCGCCATGCCATATCCACTTAGTGTAACCAGCCATAAAACCACGACGAAATAAATGTTCACGAATTGTCGCAACACTAGAATACTTCTTCAAATTATAACAATCATGACATGGACATGTGATCCTATCTTCTTTACCATGTTCCTTTTTCTTCTTTAGGTTTTCCTCCGCACACTGAATGAACTTTTCAACTCCATCAATATATTCTTGTGTTGCACGTGATATTTTGTACATCCACGTATGGCGATCCATGTTATATTTCTACAGAATATATAAAAGGGAAGATCAACAAATGTGCTTATACATTATTCTCTTATATCTATACCTCAATTTAGATGTCTCTACCTTAAATAGAGATTCTAAATCTATACCGCTGCCAGTTGACCAGTTACTGTGAAACCATAAACATACATACAACCTTCCCAAATTCAAGTGCCTTAATGTTCCCTCTTCAAATCAAATTTTCAGAGTACACTTTTGAGAATAAACTTGGCTGATTTTATCTTTAGTAGTGAAAGAATTCTAAGTCGGCCGATCATTGTATTGAAAGACAAAGATCTTATAAGTTTATAACTTCCGACAGCAGAAACTTTTATTGTTCTGAAATTTACATTTATGCAAAGATCTTGGGAATTTGCTCTCAGTTACTTACTGGGACAAAGTGTTCACCAGATACTGCCTGTTTGATTAATAATTTTGTTGACATTTTCTAAGCAGGCAGTGACTGAAAGTTTCTCAGAAAGTAGAAAGTTCAGTTACAAATTTTAAAATTCTGATGAACAAAATAATAAAGGTAACTGAAGCCTTCATTTCCCATGTACAACTGATTCAAGAATCATAGTTAGAAATCAACACTACAGTAGGAGACACATCATTTAAAGTGAAAAACATAAACATAGGCTCGCATGCCAAAAATATAACCAGCATTGCAATAATTCTTCGTAAATTATCAAGACTGAAAGTGTTAAAAACTCGTAAATTTAAAAATGCTTCAAATATAACATAAGCAGTGTCATAGAGAGTCGCTGACTACACATCTTCGGTCGCCATAAAATTCTACCAGAACATTACAAAGTAAAGAATCATCACAAAACAAAGTCCATGGAAATTCAGCCTAAAATCCAACCATTAGTGCCAGCTATCCATTTAACTAATAGAAATTTGCATCTTGATTATCGATTGATAGAGTTAAGGAGAATCGTCTAACAAATCACAACAAGAAGTATAATCGCTCAAACACATCAATGTAACATCAAAAAAACTATCCAACCTAACAATAATTCAGTAATACAACTTCTCTGCAACAAAAATTCATTTCCCTAAAACAACAGGCAAATCAAGAATCAAAGCATATACACACAAATTATACACACAAGCGGACATATACATAAATAATCCAAGTTCAACTTCTGATAATAATTAATTGAAGAATACCTGTAGTGAATCCCCAAATTGAGTTGAGAGTCAAACCCTAATCGAATCCAGCAAACCCAAATCGAAAATTGCTTAGGCTTAGAAATCCCTAATCGAGCTTTGAATATTGATTACAGATGAGAGGAGAGTCGAGTTGAGGGGGAAATGGTGGAGATTTGAGAGTACAGAGGCGCGCAGCAGTTGAGGGGTGGAGAGACTTCGACTAATTAGTTTTATTAGAACCGGCCTGTAACAAAACCCCCAAAACCCCAGCCCATGCCAGTAAATCAGAGTTCGAAATATTTTTTAAAAATAAATTCAAAAAAAATAATTTCAGAATAAATATAAAATTTCTTAATTTTAAAAAGTGTGAAAAAATTTAACATATTTAAGTTACAATAGTTGTATATTTTTATGTTAATATATAGTAATTACACAATATATAAAAACACTGTTTATGTTACTTAATTAAATAAATTTTTATATTAAAATAACTTTTTATTTTTATCATCGATCAAAATATTAAAATATTATTTACAAAACATATATGTATAAAATTATTAATTTTAATATTTTTTAATATAAATCTTATTTGTATAATTACATAATATAGAATATTATATTATTTGTACAATATTAATTTATTTAACAATTTTTCATATAAATGCTACAGCGTTAGTTTATGCAAAAAAACTTTAGGCGTCAGTTCTAAGCTGCCCGACGCTATAAAGGATACACTATTGCAACGGTTTTCTGACAACCGACGCAAAAAATACCTTTTAGGCGTCGGCATTTTAAAAGCCGACGCAAAAAATACCTTTTAGGCGTCGGCATTTTAAAAGCCGACGCAAAAAATACCTTTTAGGCGTCGATTAATGTAAAACACCGACGCCATTGATTCTGTCAGCAGTCAATAAGCGTCGGTTATTGTTAGAACCGACGCCATAGGAATGAATAGGCGACGGTTTTCTGATTAACCGACGCTAAAAGTGCGACGCTATAGATCAGTTCTGTACTAGTGATTTTTTATTTTTGTTTAGAAAAAAGTTTCAAATTTTGAATACCACTCAAGTTGATTACTATCTCAAAGTTTGAAGCAGAACTCACTAGGGTTCAAAATATAAAACTTTTAAGTTATGAGACAAAATGATTCTTTTTTGAATAAAAAAAGCCCTTGGCCTTTAACATGAGTAATGAGCCATGAGCTCATTTTTGAATAGTAACAGATATTCTTAATAAATTATGGGTCCTGGTCCTGACAATCGTGTCAGGGACGAGTTACACAATAATCGGTTTTTCTGCCGTTGGATTAAGATTTCGACGATCAGGATTAAAAAAAAAATTATATCGCTCCTCTATAATTTTCCGCGGAGCCACTTAGTCTCCGCTATAATATTCAATGAACTCCGTGATAAATAACCACGGAAAATGATGATGCGCGTGACTTGGACAGTTCATTTAATAAAATTATGGGAAATTCTCAATGGTACCATCGTGATATTGACTTTTCCCGATGGTACCATCTTGTATATTTGACTTACACATGGTACACCTAAACTTTTGACTTGTTAGTCTTATACTTTTATTGTTTGTCAAATTAAGAAATTCCTTAACCATCATTAAATATTTTAAAATAAAGATCAAGATAAATTCAGTTTGATTTTCTTCCGCTCCTCGAACAACAAGCAATTTAGTATATTATTCGTCAATGGTCTAATCTTTACTATATTCTATTTAACCATCTTTTTATTTGCAATTTTTTTCTTATGTTAATGGCAATTAGAGGATTCTCAATAGTACCATTGACACCATTTGGAAAAACTAATACTATGGGAAAATGGTACCAATAGAAAAAGTCAAAACTACAATGGTACCATTAGGAATATCCCTAAAATTATTAACCGAATCCGTGATTTTAAGAAGATTTAAAATAAAAAAAAATTTATCCAGCTAGGGGAGGAAAATGAGAGCTTTTGTGTAGAGATAATTGTGAGTAATGAGAGAACGAGAGTGAAAAGAAGGCAGATAAAACAAGTAAATTTAAGTTATTGCAACTGTGATCTTAAGTCATGGTTACAATAATTATTCTATAGTCCTACCTGCTCGTTTCGGTGCATTTATTTTTAAAATCACCACGCAAGTGACTTCGAGTCACTATACTGATTGAGGGTTAATTTTGGTATTTTGAAATTAGGGGACAATAGTGACTTAAAATCACGGGTGCTGTGACTTAATGGTCATTTAATTGTTCCGCGAAAAATTATAGCGGAGAGTAAGTGGCTTCGCGAAAAATTATAGAGGAGCGATTGAATTTTTTTTTTAATCTTGACCGTCAAAATCTTAATCCAACGGCAGAAAAACACATTGTTGTGTAACTCGCCCCTGACAATCGAGGACCCATAAATTGTATATTTGTTGAAAATTAAAATATTTACCTTTTTTGAATCAAATTACCCGTATAGATAATAAGATTAAATCTTTTTATTTTCAAATAAAAGTTTCTTTGCCACTTATCTTTGTATATATTGTTTACTTACTCAACAAAATAAGATAGATATATTTTATTTAGTTATTGTTCGGGATGCTAAAATATTTTCAATTATTTATTTAATTCGTGAAATCTTCCTAGGGAAGAAAAGAAACAAAATATAATTATATCTCAATGATTCACATTTTTAAAGCACTATCTCCTTTTATGATCATTGACCATGTCATTTCACATAACTTAAATATAAACTTTGGAAAAAAGTAATTAGCCATGCTTTCAAATTTAACATAATAATTTATATTCCAAATTATACACTGTTGCAATCATTATAATTTTTCCAAAACTAGACATATATTTATATAAACTTTTAAAATTCAACTAAATAAAGATTATATTATAATAACAACCAATATACTGAAAAAAATTCTTTTGAAAACAGTATTGAACACATTTGTGATGTAAAGTGAATTTATTAAAACAATTAATATTAAAATAAAACGGAGATAAGATCTAAGGGCTAGAATATGCAAATAATACCCTTAAAAGGGGAAGTAAATTAAGTCTATCATGTGAATTCATCAAATTGTTCAAGACAAAAGGGAAAATCAGGGGTGGAAAGTGTTTTAGTATTGTATGGCCAACAAGCATCTTTACCTTCATTTCTGTATAGGGAATTTCTTTTCAGCAACCATCCAATTTCAAATGTTGAGTAATTCCTTGAAAGATCATTTTTAGGTTGAAAAGTAGGTTATAGACGCACATTTTTGGAAAATTAATTTGTCTTCGTGTCCATAATAAATTGTGAGAATATTGTTAGAGAAAGGCTCCCAATCAAATTTATATTATATTTTAATAAAATAAACCAATTTCTTGAGTTGAGTAAGTGAGTTGGCACTTCTGAATTGCTTTGGCAAATGTCTTATATTCCTTTAATAACTTCAAACACAAATAATCCAAATCACTTAATCACTTGACTGACCCAGGGATTTACGCATTCAGCCAAAAATTTCACGTACGTGCATTCCGTCAAATCCAGAACACACAAACCAGTCAACTCTCTAATTGATGGGTGGATTTTTAGCAAACTTTCACAACCACGAACCTTTGACTCCTCAATAGATTTAAAAATTTCAAAGTTGGTAGTTGTTTTCAAGTTCACAGAGAATTCAACAGTTATCATCTTGGAACTCGTGAAAGGCTTTTTATAAGGGTAAACTCAGTAATGATCCAAAGATTCAAATTTGGGGCAAATTTGGGGCAAATTGGTCATCCAAATTTGAATCACTGACAGGGTTGATCCAAATTTGGATCAGCACTATTCATATATTCAAGATTTGGATCAGTTGGTTTATTATTAAAACTAGCATAATAACCCGTGCGAGGCACGGGCCATTCTCTAGCATTGTTCCAAAATACATATCATTTTTAATTTTAAACGGTTTGAATGAAATAATTTCCTGAAAATTTTGTTGCATGTACTTATATCTCCTAATAAAACTCAAGTGCAAGATCACACGTCGATCAACATCTAACAATTACATAATAAAGCTTAAGGCTATCAATAATATTGTTATAAAGATCTGACATAATTAAAGACCGATATTTTTCAACCCAGAGTAACCTGGTGCGCTTTATAAAGCACCAAACGTCAACCACATATATAGAAATAGTCTGCCCCAAGCAATAAAACATGTCCCTCAACAGTGCAATAATGTGTCCTAACTGTATAAAATTCATGAATACTAATTGTACTATTCATCCGATGTTGTGAACTTTCCACATCACGGTGCTTGATATTAGTTTGATACCCATATTTTCTATAGGGAACAGTAGCAATTGACATAATTCGTTTACTTTTATGGTTTAAAAGATATATTTGAATGTAATTATATATTTTTCGTTTATACATGTTTAGTTATAATGTCCCTAGTTTAATTTACATATAATTTGACTTACTTGTTCATATAAGCATTAAAAATAAGATATATTATAGCTTATTGTACAAACTAACACAAATAGACCGATTCTTTTAATATGTTCGAATTTACGTCATAAGTAGAAAACATCTAGTAATTTGATCTTATAATAACTCCGAACTCTGGGCAAGAGAACATAAAGTTTAAAAATAAGAGTGTTTTTCTTTTTTGTTCTTCTTAGAGTTTTTCATCGACACAAATTAAATTTTGGAATGAAGTTATTTAATATTTTAATTTCTTTCTTTTCCAAGGTATATCTGAAAACACAGTTACAATATAAATGAGTTATACAAGGATGACATATTTTGATCTTATATCAGTTATAATTTTGACACCTCAAAAAACAGACTATTTATCAACATAATGTTGAGAAGCGGTTGAGATGTCTTTCAATCAAAATGTGAAAAATTAATAATATCTGTTAAATTATTAATAATTTAACTTACTCATAGGTATAATGTGGTTGATCGACCATAATATTTTGTGTACGTGTCTACCATGCGTTATCCTATTTTCTAAAATGTATTGATTCTTGTTAACTTGATTATTTTAATCCAATTTTTTCAAATTTTATTATCTTTAATTACCAACCGAAATTTCTAAGTGCATATTATCCAACATTATAATCGATGTACATATAGATTAATTTTTATATTTTGTCCTACTATATATTATATATGATCCTTTTTTTATTTATATAAGATTCATTTAACGGCCTTTTTTGTTACTATCTAATATTTTTAAGAATCTCATCTTTCAATTATTTTACCTCATGACCAAATAATTTTTTCAAACATAGTTACATTTATTGATTAATTCGATTCTGACTAATCAATCTATTTTTCTTTGATAAAATTACTATATATAAATTCATATTAATATTAACTAAAAATATGGTAAGACAAATTTACATTACGTGATATTATTATCAATATTTTTAAAATTGGTAGAATACATAATCACGTACCATATTTCTTTTTAAAATAGAAAATTTTAAACATAACATCATTTTACTCAAATGTTAAAGTAATAGTAAAAACAGGATACATGTTGGATTTATGTAAAAGAATTTTTAATTCAAAATTAGAAAATTATGTAACACAATGATTAGAATGATGAATTATTTAAATGAGATTAGCGGTTTAGTTTACCAAAAGAAGTAAATTAACTCATTTTTTCCATTAAATAAGAGAGTGACAATTTGTTTTCGAAATTGGTTTTACGTACCATATTAGAAAACTAATATACAAAATTTTAAAAATAATACGAATCACCATTATTTCTACTTTAAAGTATAGGACAAATAAGAGGTCGAGTTTATCTAAAATGATTTTAAAATAGAAACCAAATGACAATGTAGCACAATGGTTGGAAGGATGAATTGTTTAGAGGAGGTTAGTGGTTCAAATCACCACTCAAACAAAATTAACTTCTTTTTTCAAATTAAATAAGTGAGTGGCATATGCATGTAATTTTGTAACATGAAAGGGTATATCAGTAATTTCACAGGGAATTTTCTTGCTCAAATTACCCTTGTGTTCTCCTATTATATATAGAAGAGATAATACTTTTTGTTATTTGTATATTTTTTAGTTTATTAGATTCAAAATTGATTTGTGACTCTTTTAATTATTTAATTAATAATAGTATGTAATGTTAATACTCCCTCCCTCCGTCCCATCCATTTGTTAACATTTGGGAGTGAGAGTTCGACACGCATTTTAAGACTCTTATAAAGTATAGTTCCATTAATTATTTTAAATTTTTTTTTTCTTCTGAGTTAAATTTTTATTCAAAAAGAAAAAATTTGAAAAATAAGTAATGGAATTATACTTTCTAGGAGCCTTAAAATGCGTGCCGAAACTTCTATCTAAAATGTTAACAAATGGATGGCACGGAGGGAGTAATTTTTAATTTTATAATAAAACTTATAATATAATTTACTTATACAATTTAAATATTGTTTACGTATATTAAAAAAATTATATCTTTAATTTAATTAATTCATTAAATATAATATAAGTAGTTAACAATGATTAAACATTAAATTTAAGATTAAATAGTTTGATATAATATTTAAGTAATATAATATGTAAATAGTAATTTGGATCAAAATTTGGATAGAGTTATGGTCAGAAATTTGGATCAGTTGGTGATCTAAATTTGGATTTTTAGATCACAACTACTGGATATGGCCTAAGAATACAAAAGACACAAGGTAGAAAATTCAATAATTTTAATACACAGTTATATTTCTCTTAAGGATTATTCTAGTAAAAAATTAATCAATTTTGCTAGTCCTTAATAGTGTTGCAAAAAGTGGGATTCAGACTTAAACGATGGAGCACTGTCTAGGGATTAATCGAGAATTAATCGGAATTGATTTCATATTATTCAAAAACAATTAAAAAGGGTGGTGGAGATTAAGTTTCTAACATAAGCCTAATTTAATAGGCGGTGGCAATTTTGTAATTAATAAAATTACGGAGGGCAATTTCTCTTCACCACTTAATAATACACATAATGTACACATACTTATTAAAAAGTCTCAGATCTAAAAACTACGCTTTTTCTTCTTCTTCCTTTTCTTTTTTTTTTCTTCTTCTTACAATACACACAATACATACAATATATATATACACACACAATATATATATATATATGTATATCATCAATTTTTAATACAAATCATCTCCAAAATCACTTTTTTAATCTTTATAAAAGAGATTAACAAAGCTATTTTATATAATTGTGTTGTGACAAGAGTTCAACAAAGATACCAATTGTTGCCCAGTAAATAACGATTATAGAAGGGGGGTTGAATATAATTGTACAAACTAATCGAAATGAAACATATATTATATGAACAATACCAGCTTTTATTAATCTTTATAAAAACTGATACAAACTCTCTCAAGAAACTGTGAGTTCTTAAGAGCTGCTAGGTTTACAAATACTCTTGTAAGTTGTTACAATGTGTAAAACCTATCCCGTGTTTATATATACACACAACTACACTTTCTGTTACAGGAGATAATCATTCTTAAATGAGATTGATATCCTTGTCGCTTATCTTCCGTAAACAGCTGCTCTTCCTGACTTTGTGTAAACTGACATATCTAGCAAATCAATCCTCTCCTGAAATCATGGATCAGTATCAATCAGTATAACTACTGATTCTGCCAACTCCTGATGATGATGTCATCTGTCGTCAGCTACTGATACGCTAAGTACTGATGCCTTAATCCTGATGCACTCATTAAATCAATAATATCCAACAACATCATTGATGTTCAACAACTTGAAACTTATTTATCTGAAGATATTTAATGTTCAACAGTTGTATAGCTGACATTGAACAACTTTTTGATCTGCAACAAATTTAGAAAAGATATTCAACATTTTTGGAGTTGGAATAGTGATCAGAAATTCTGCATGGGAAGTGGTATAGTGATATACAGGGCCCTCTTGTTCAACAAAAATAACGTTTAAATTTCAACATATTGTTTTTTTACTATAAATCATGTATCCCTTCGTGAAAATCATCAAACTTTATGAAATTTTTATGTTATTTTCTTCGAGAATACATGTTGCATCTTACAATCTTGAACATGGTTTTGATGAATAAAAATAACATATATGTTGAATATTGTGTCCATACAATGACCTCAACATTTTCAACAAATTAATTCTATGAACCTTGTTAAACCATGACTTTATTAACGTTGAATGTAAAGTTTTTAATCAATATATATTTTTTAAGTAAATAGAATATTGAATACCTAAAATTTCGTGTTAAATGCTTCGATTACTGATTAGTTATATATTTTTTTAAAAAAATATCAAACTAAATTAATTGGAAGTTTAAATTATAACTGCAACATGTACAAATTCCAAAAAAGTACCACAACCAAAAGTTGAAGCACATTTCATTTTTACCATGTTAAACATACATTATTCTTATTACTTCTTTGAATAATTTGTTAAATCAAACTATTGTATGTGTTGAACAAATGGTTCAACTGCATTGAACATAATTCTATACCTAAAGGTGGACTATTAAACCCCAAGATAAAATGATTTATAAAAAAAATAAAAAAGATTAAATAAAAAACAAAATTTCTTTACCCAGCAATGCACTAGTGAACTCCAGTGGAAAATGATTTATTAAACATATAAAGATTAAATAAAAATTGATATTTCTAAACTCCAATAGTAGACTGTTGAACCCCAACGGGAAATGATTCACCAAAATAAAAAGATTAAATAAAAAATGAATATGTACTATACCCTAAGGATGGACTAATGAACCCCAAACAGAATAGTTTTGTTGAACCAATGGTTCAACTATGTTGAAAATAAGTATTTTATACCCCAAAGGTGGAATATTGTACCCTAGATGAAATAGGTTTGTTGAATAAATGACTCTACTATATTGAACATAAATATTCTATACCACAATCGTCTACTTTTGAACTGTAGAGGAAAATAATTTCTATACCCCATGAATGGATTAGTGAACCCCAGAGATAAATGATTTGTAAAATATTAAAAGATTTGATTAATAAAAAATGAATATTTCTAAACCCAAAAATGGAATGTTGAACCCCAGATGAAATATGTTGAACATAAGTATTCTATACCTCAATTAGTCGACTATTGAACCGTAAAGAAAAACAATTTATAAAAAAATAAAATATTAAAAATTCTATACCCTAAAAATAGACTAGTGAACCCCAAAGCGAAATTATTTCTAAAACATAAAATTATTAATTAAAAAATGTATATTTCTAAAACCCAATAATGGACTAGTGAACCCAAGATGAAATAGGTTTGTTGAACAAATGGTTCAACTATGTTGAACACAAGGTTCATCACATATATAACTCAGATGCAACACACAGTCATGTTGAATTGTAGTTAGGCATCATGTTGAACCTGTCAAAAATTATCCAAAAATTTAGTTGCATCATCTCTCACACAATTCATCAAACACCTTAACTACAAGTTATTCAACTCTTATAAAAACAAGATCTAACATATCAAAAACTATCATTATTAACATTTATCATTCAACTTTCATGAAACCCTATGAATGGACTAGTGAACCCCAATGAGAAATTATTTCTAAAACATAAAATTATTAATTAAAAAATGGATATTTCTAAAACCCAATAATGGACTAGTGAACCCCAGATGAAATAGGTTTGTTGAACAAATGGTTCAACGAATGTTGAGCATAAGGTTCAACATATATATAACTCAGATGCAATACACAGTCATGTTGAATCGTAGTTAAGTATCATATTGAACCTGTCAAAATTTATCCAAAAATTTAGTTGCATAATCTCTCACATAATTCATCAAACACGTTCTCTACAAGTTATTCAACTCTTATAAAAACAAGATCTAGCATATCAGAAACTATCATTAATAACATTTATCATTCAACTTTTAAAAAAATAACTAAGATTCAACAAAATTAATAATGTTCAGCATCGTAACTAACTCATATTTAATGAATATGTTGAATCATAATTATTTATCGTGTTGAAATTGTTAAATAAATAAAATTAAAATCCACAAAGATATAAATATAACTGAATTTAGAAAATAAGGATAATCACTATACAAACAAAATCAGATCAATTTTCAATGTCTCTATACAACACATCAGATTTAACACATACATAACTCAAATTCGACAAATGATCATGTTGAATCATAATTACGTCGTGTTGAACCTGTTAGAAAAATGTCAAATAATAATAATTTCACCATCTTTGAAATATTTCATCAAACACCTTAACTGCACTTTCTCCAAATCTCAATAAAGTTTATAGAATAGATAGACCTGAACCATAATTTTAGTTTTACAAACCTCTATTTTCTAAATTATCACTACACCATAGATGGCTTATCGCAACAAATTGGCAGGGGTGTTACCTTCTTGGATGTTACTATAGCTATGAGATTTTTGTGTTATCGTAACGTAGTGATTTATGGTGTTACCAAATCCATGAACATATGTTATCATAATTGTAAAAGGTGTTACGCTGGGTAACATAGTGAGACGTGTTACCTTAGAGTATTAATGAACAAATTATATAAATTAAATTTTATTTATAATTAATAGTTTGATAATTGTTTAAATTTAAAAGTAATTAATTTTAATAAAATCATTGAAGTTATCATTAGAAAAAAGTAATATTCCATCAAATTATTGAATTATTTATATTTCATAAAATTTAAAATATTTTTAATAAATTTAGAATTAAAATATTTTAAAATAATATTCAAGAATTATTAAATTTTAATTAAAATCATTAACAATTTTATTAGAGAAAATAATAATTTGTAAAAACTGAGAGTTATTACAAAATAATGAAAATTATGAATTTAATAGTAATTTTAATTTAATACAAACAAGTTGAAATAATTTTTTTAAAAAAGGAAAGGACAGTCGGGGGCCATAATTGAGACACTGAGCGGGACAAAAACACTGAGCAGCAAAACGAAATTTAGAATTAGGGCTAAACACTAAGTCGGGGGGGGGGGGGGAATTGGGGATAAACAAAACACTTCACACACTTCTTTCTTCTCTCACTTCTCTCAAATCTCTCAAAATTAGTGTTCAATTTGGGTTCGAAGCTTGGAGCAATTAGGGTTTAATTAGGGTTCGAAGCTGGGTTAGTCAAAGCTCGGTTCAATTAGGGTTCGAAGCTTGGAGCTTGTGTTCAATTAGGGTTAATAGAAGCTTGGTTTCGGGGTTCAATTAGGGTTTATAGAAGCTTGGAGCTTGTGTTCGAAGGGATTTGATATCAATTTCATGTATAAATCTCTCTTTATATGATTCGATTTGTAGCTTAGTTTGTTTTGCATGCTTGGTTCTCTCTCTCTCTCTCTCTCTGCATCTCTCCCTATCTCTATGTCTCTCTCTCTCTCTGTATCTTTCTCCATTTTCTTTCTATGTATCTCTCCCTGCCTCTCTATATGCATCTCTCTATATCTCTATGTGTCTATGTATTGCTCTCCCCTGTCTCTCTATGTATCTCTCCATATCTCGTTATGTTTATATGCTCTGTTTGTGTATTTTTTTTAATTTATGATTTATGCGTAAAACTGTCTCTCTTTGTATCTCCCTGCTTTTCTTAATTTGTGATTTATGTGGATTTATTTGAATTCTCGCATTGCGTCTCTCTCGATGTCCCTATATATTTGTGATATACATATTATTTGATGTTGTTGCTTAATTATGATTTAGTTATGCGTTAAATTATCATTCTCAAGAAAGCATGATTAATCGAGAAAAAATTAGTCATAAATTAACTGCATAATGACAGTTGTGTGAGGACATGAAAGTCTTAAAAACTCTATCGATTAGTTAATTATTTATAGGTATTTATTTGCTTAGGTTGGCCTTTGCTTAGGTTGGCCTGAATAAAACCTCGACTAGGTTGACCGCTGACACACACACTTATATTCTTCGTTTAATATAGTTAATGTAGTTGTGCTTCATGAAATGTAGTGATGGACGATGAGGAAATTACGTGGACAGAACTTTCAAAGTTTAGTGACGGCTATATTAGCGGTGTAAAAGATTTTATAAAAAATATCGTTTCTAGATTCGCCGTAGGTGATGAGATAACATGTCCTTGCAAGAAATGTAAAATTGACAATTGGTATCGTCAAGACATAATATACGACCATCTGGTCTATAATGGTCCTTCGCCATTGTATGTGGAATGGATGTGTGAGGTTTCTCGACTAGGGAGTGAGGAAGATATGAATTGTGAGGGTGGTATAGGTTTTGGAGACACTGTAGGTGATATGTTCACCATACCCATGGAATGCTCATATATTTAATTGAGCGTCTAAAATCTAATAAATAAAGTCCAATAAGTAATAACATAAAATAATTAAAGAAAATATAAATTAATATAATTATAGATATTAAAGAAATAGTCGTGTATTGCACGGGAACTTATCCCAAAACTTTCGTCCATGTACCTGAGGACCGTTGATTTCGAAACAAATAAATAAGAACCGTGAGATCTAATGTTAAAAAATGTATTTGATTGTTATTAAAATTATATTCAAATACTAAAAACTGAATTTTAATAATATAAAAAAGAGTAAGTTTTCTAAGTTGAATAGAATCGTCAATGTAAAAATTCATAATTTTCTCTTTTCATCGGTTCTTGAGTAATTTTAGTTGAATAATGATGATGACTGAATCATCATTAAATTAAAAATAATTATAAAATTTAAAAAATAACTGTGCATTGCACGAGTTATAAGCTAGTTAGATTAAATATTTTGCAAACATTAAAAGTTTGATCGGTCGATTGGTATTTTATAATTTTACTTAATTACACTTACTTATTTTTAGAAAAATATTATTAAATAATAACATTATTTATAATCAATTACCTTTTCAGCAAAAACACATTACTTTTTTTATTTTTTCTAACACATTACTTATTCTATTTTTCCTAACAAAATCCCCTTTTTTTTCTAAAACAATCACCGACAATTACCTTTTTCAACGAAAATATGTTATTTTTTCTATTTTCCTTACTAAAATCCCTCCTTTTCCAAAAATATCACGGGCAAACCCTTACTTATTTATTTAAAAACCTATTTTAATACTTTTAATTACGAGCAATTATCTTTTTTCAACTAAAACATGTTACTTTTTCTATTTTTCCTTACTAAAACCCCTCATTTTTCAAAAATATCATGGACAAACAGTTACTTATTTATTTTAAAACATATTTTAATAATTTTAATTATTTAAAAAAGTTTAACAAGCCTACTTATTTTTTTTAACAAATGCAATTAATAAAATAATAAAACGTAAATAATAACAATAACAATTATTAAAAACAATATGTGCATCGGGTTTTAAGCTAGTTAAATCCTTATATATAATAAGCGTAAGGGGTAGTCTGGTCCCTGGTCCCTGTATGACCACTATATGACCAGATTAATAAGGACCGTTAGATATTAAATAGATAGATGAGAACCGTTAGATCTAATTTTAAAAAGTATATTTAAATACTAAAAAGTGTATTATGATAATTTAAACCAAATTGAGTTTTCTATATTGAAGAATTCTCTATGTGAAAATTTGTAACTTTATTTTCTCTTCAATTTATGGGTACTTCCAATTATATAATAATTGTTACACCAAAAATCGAGATATCGATTCATATCAATTACAGCATTAAAAAAATTATTCGTATAATGCTCATGTATATCATTGATAATAATAATGCATGTGAACCATATGTTATAAGAGACGTAGTACATAAATTTACGTTACAAATTATATCCTTATACTCCCTCCGTCTCACTAGATTATATACATTGGGGGACGGGGGTTCGACACGCATTTTAAGACTCCTATAAAGTATATTTCTATAAAAAAAAATTAAATTTTTTTTTCTTCTGAATTAAAATTTAACATTTAAATTTTTATTCAAAAAAATAATTTAAAAATAAGTTATAAAACTATACTTTATAAAGATTATTACAATTTGAAAAGGATATAGGTTTAAAAAGATTGTATTACAATTTGAATTTTAGAATGTCTAAACTAAAAAGTAGTTATAAGTTAATAAGATGACCAATTAATTAGTACACGTAAATTATATTCAACTTCTATTATATATCAAAATAATAAGGATTGTTAGAACTTAAAATAGATATATGAGAACCGTTAAATTTATATTGAAAAGTGTACTTGATTGTTAGCAGAACTATATTCAAATTCTACAAGGTATTTTGATAAGGTATTTTGATAATTTAAACCAAACATAAGTAGATTTCTTAAATCGAATAGGATTCTCAATGTAAAAATTCATCACTTTAATTCTTATCTCTTAAATTTCGGGATTTTTTTAATTGAAAAAGAATTGTTAAATAATCACTAAATTACAGATTAATTTATAAGTTCGGGTGGACCGTAAAATCGTACAAATCTGATTTTTAGAACTCTGAATAGAGTACAAATTGTAAATTAATTGTCTAAAACCTAATAAATTAATATCAACTTTTAACTAAAATTTGATCATCTTTTCTTTAATATATTTAAATTTATAATAATTTTTTGTAAATTAATATATTATATAAAAAAAGAATCGTGTATTGCACGCGCTATAAGTTAATATATAATAAAATTCAGAGTTACAAAATACAATAGTTTGTACTCTCTTTTTTTGCCACAATAGTTTCTACTTTGTAAAGTTGAAATCACAAAAGAAAATATATAAAAGGATAGAGCAAAAAGAGTAAAATTCATATAAAATGTATTTTATTACATGCTAAAATAAATTTAAGATATAATCAAGTGATATATAATCCAATTACTCAAAAGGGAACTGGTCAAATTATCAAGTAGCTGAAAACTGAGGGAAAATCTGGGGTGGAGAGCGTTCTTTGTATAACATGGGCAGCAAACATCTCTACCTTCCCTCCTTCATAAGGAATTTCTTCGTGTCCTTTTACACTATATAACTGCCTTTGAAGTATAATCTTAATCCTATCTCCACTTCTTATTGAGATTTCATCTCCGGTTATGCATTTTACCACATAATATACTTCAGCGTCTGCAATGTATCCCGGAATCAGACAGGACTTCGTTGTACCATTTGTTTTATTAGTAACATCAGCTTTAATGCAAAAACTATAATTACTGTTTTTGCTCGTAAAAAGAACTGAGAGTGCAAGACCTAAGAAGTTATCTCCCAATAGTGGTGACACTTCGAAAGAGACTTCAAAAGAAACAGTACGCCCAGTGCTTTTATAGCTGAACCATTCTGCAATCTTTGGTACCTCAACTTCATAGAAAGGTAGGAAGTGTTTTCTTACAACCATTACCTGTAACATAAAAAAATGTAGTTAAATTTATTAAAGTGTGATTATGTATCATTGAGGGGGATACAGGGAGGGATATCAAACAGAAACCAACCTGAAGGAAACTCTTCTTAGAATCAACTGATTTCAGCTTGCTGCGCCTACCAAATTGCAAATTACTCAATTCCTTCAACATCGACATATCTGATAGATGTTGTAGGCTTGTGCAATCATGAACTTTAAGTAATTGAAGTTGAGGAGGAAGTGGAGGAAGTGATTCAAGGCTGATGTAACTGTATATCTCCAACTTCTTCAACTTTTTCAAGCTGGATAAATCGGGTAGATGTACCAATGTTGCATGGTCATATAGGGTTAAGTGTGCTATGTTAAGAGGAAGTTCCGGAAATGATAACCCAAAACTTGTACAATCAAACAAAACGAGATATTGTAGGTTGTAAAGCTGAGAGAGACTGAGTGGTTTGGTTGAAGATGAACTCTCACCCCCATCACTAAGACCTAACAGTTTCAAAGAAGAGAAACTTAAAATCACAGGAAGCCATTCTCTGATATTACATTTTAGAGATAAAGTAACTAACTTTGTATCTTTCGCTATAGCAAGCAGATTAATTCTACCCACGTCCGTTCCGTGAAGTTGTAATTCAGTAAGTGATGTAAGATTCCATACACTATCCGGAAGATATTTTAGATTCACGCAATAAGACAAGTCCAATACCCTTAACCTACTCACTAACCCAATTGAATCTGGTACGTCTTCAATTGCTGTAGAAGATACATGCAACTCTTCCAAACACTGCATCTTCTCCAATTCATTAGGCAATCGCTCCAGCATTGAACAATATCCCAGATTTAGAACTCGAAGCAACTTGAGCTTCCATATGCTATTTGGAAGATTTCTAAGGTTTTTGCAGCATCTCAAGTCCAGTATTTCCAAATTAATGAGGCCTACAAACGAATCTGGAAGTTGTTCCATTGCAGTAAAACTTGCACTTAATGTTCTTAATCCAACCATATTCCCAACCTGCTCTGGTAGCTTTTTAAGTTTCTTGCAACCATCCAATTTTAAATCAACCAATTCATTGAGGTGTGTAATTGAATCTGGCAGTTCCTCAATTGCGGTGTGACTTGCATCAATCTCCTTTAACCATTTCATATCACCCAACCTCTTTGGCAATCGTCTTAGCTTGCTACAATAACCCAAAAACAAATAGCCCAATTTACTTGACTGACCCAGTGATTCAGCCAAAACTTTCATGTGAATGCATTCCGTCAAATCCAAAACATGCAAACTGGTTAACTCTCTAATTGATGGGTGGACTTTTAACAAGCTTTCACAACCACGAAAGTTTAACCACATAAGAAATTTAGAATTTCCAAAGTCCGGAGTCGTTTTCAAGTTCACAGAGTACTCGACGTTTATAATCTTCAGAGTCGTGAAATGCTATTTACCAGAACACAAGAGACAAAAGTTAGCTAATTTTTATGATTTTGATACACAATCATATTGTCCTAACAGATTCATTTAGTAATAAAAATATATAATTAGTCATGTTAGTTATTATTAAAGAAAGATACTTATGTAGCATGGTATATTCATCGTTTTAGATAAAACAATCAACCATGTATTTAATAAAAAAATGAATAACAACAATATGCACATATAATTTTTTTTTTGTAAAAGTATCTGATACGTACCCTGGAATCATCCCACAGTATCTCGAAGTTGCTAAATGGCATTACAATAGAGATCAATTTTTGTGGTCGAAAACTGGAAGGTAACTGAGTCCAAGTACAATATCTCCAATAGATGCATCTTAACTCATGAAACGAATTTTTGAAATGTCCTTTGATGCCGTGGACATCACGTATCTCAAGTAATCTCAATTTGGGAAGCCGCTCAAACATTTGGGAATTGATTTGCTTCTCTGTTGATTGAGTTAGATCTAAGATGAGACCTTCAACTTTTTCTAATTCCTGTAAACCCATGGAATAAGTATATTTTGTATTTTGACATGGCAAGGATTTTCTAATAATCATAGTGCAATATGTTAAATTTTTTCAAAAAAATTTAAAACAAATCCTGAAATTTTTAATTTAATGACAAAATATTTAGTTATTTAAGTTTATAGTCAAAAAATAATATTTCTTTGAATTGGATACCTAATATTTAAACAACTCTTGTGAGACTGAAAATTTGGGCAAACTACAATTCTACAACAAAGAACATTGGTTCTAAATCTAATTACCTCTTGATTTGGCAAATATTCCCATGCATTTCCTCGCAAGAATAAGCGTGTGTGCTTAGCGATTTTCCTTCCCATGTCCTGTATAAGATCATGCATCTGAAACATATTGTTTTCATCAATCGTGAGTAGACATCTTTCCAGTAGAATTCGTATTCCAACATCTGGATAGTAATCACAGGATTTCAATACGTCAACAGTCTCATATATAAACTTCCCAACGAAGAAGAATGCAATATCGAGAAATATTGATTTTACAGTCTCATCATCCAACTCATCGTAGCTCAGTTGAAGAATTTCCAGTATCTCGTTCTCTGGAATTTTTCTAACTTTCTCAAGTTTGGCTTTCCAGAATACCTCATCTTGAGTTCTACCTCGCAAAGAAGAACCCAACACTTTCAGAGCTAACGGAAGACCTCCAGCATAAGTTACAAATCCTTCTGAGAGCTCTCTTAAACTGGCAGATAAACCAGCACCGAAAATTGGTTCTCCAAAGGCATGATAATTAAAGACCTCCAGTGAATGAGTGTGTCCCAATTTATTCACCATGTATACATCTACTTCGGAAATATCTTGTTTTAATTGATTTAGAAGGTTAACGTCTCTTGTAGTAATAACAATTCTACTTCCAGCTGAAAATAAGTTGTAATGCCGTGCTACAAATTCTGAACAACTTGATTGGTCCAGATTATCCAGAACAACGAGTGCTTTTTTGAAAAAGAGAATTTGTTTCAGTTGTCTAATTCCACTGTCAACATCAGGAACCTTGTAATCCTTTCTCCTAAGAAGCGCAGTCAATAGTTGCTGAAGTAAAGGAAGTAGAGGACTACCTCCTTGTGAATATTGTTTAACATTTTCAATAAAGCAGCAACTATCAAATCTTTTATGATATTTGTTGTAGAAAGCTTTGGCAGTTGTAGTCTTCCCAATTCCGCCCATCCCACAGATCCCAATGGCACGTAAATCATTTGATTCCATCCTCAGTTTCTGATAAATTTGTTCAACAGCAGAATCTATCCCAAATAGTTCTTCTCCAAGGTGTAATACCTTTGTAGATACTTGTCGTCTCACATACTCTACAATGTTTTGAATAATTTCCGATTCATTCCTGTTTTTAATTGAAAACTTAGAATTATAATTCTAAAAGTTATATATCGGATATGGTTAAACTGTTGTAGCATTCACGTCTTAAAATAAATGAAGAAAAACGTGATTAAATACAATCAAACACATAGAATAAAACTGAGGACCAAACAAAAATTATGAGGCTAAGTTCTCGCACTTTAATTTTCCAATATAGAAATTTCTTAAGCAGTTAAATAGCAATTTCATGGCAAATCATGAAGGGATACATACTCATTTGCATGTTTTTTGAGATGGTATCCTGATAACTGCGCTATTTGAGCAAGAGCGGACGTCCATTTGTGTATCATGTCAGGAGAGTAACGCTTCTTATGATTATCAAGAGCATCACCGACACTCCCTTTCTGGTTACGCACATCTGATGGATCAACATAGTAAAAAACAGGAACAACCTGATTCTCTGTTCTGCTGCAACTAAGGATCTCTACGACCTCATCAAGGCACCATGGCGAACGAGCATAGTTCTCAGAGATAATTACGAGAAACATCTTTGACTCTTTTATTGCATTGTGTAGCCCATATGAAATTTCTTTGCCCTTTTCCAGAGCAGGATCATCTTTAAAGGTTAAAATTCCAGCTTGATCCAAAGCAGAGTAAAGATGTGAAGTAAAGTTTTTACGAGTGTCGTCACCGTAAAAGCTCAAGAAAACATCCCAGGTGAAAGGTGGAGAAGAAGAAGTGGCAGTTAATTCAAGATTACTACTGGTTGCCATGGAATTAAAAAGGACATGTAATTAAGAAGTGGCAGAACTTCAGGAAAAAAAAAAGCT
This sequence comes from Heracleum sosnowskyi, assembly GCA_030848705.1. NCBI lineage: Eukaryota > Viridiplantae > Streptophyta > Magnoliopsida > Apiales > Apiaceae > Heracleum > Heracleum sosnowskyi. The sequence continues at coordinate 25,269,446 of CM061237.1, forward strand.
GTGTGGAGCTGCCAGTCAACGTTAGTTTATCTTTCTTCTTCTGTGTGGATACTGCCCACTGGCCAATCTGATCCTGGACCAAAATGTAGCGAAGCTGCGAAGTTACTTATATACAAACCTAATAATTATATTATATTTTATCTTAATATTAAAATTTTATAACAACGTAATTTATATCACTACTAATTAAATACACATAATTTCATTTTTTTAAAGGGAAAGAAGTAAGTGACGAGAGTAAACGACTTTCATCTAATTTTTGGGATGAAAGTTTTGGAGTTAAAATGGGTTTAATTTGTATTCATTTTGGGATGAACATCTTGGAGTTAAATGGGTTTAATTTATATTCATTTTCATTTACTTTCGTTCATATTAATAGCTCAAGAGCATCAAGAGCACAAATATAAGTGAAAACAAAATTATTTTACTTAACTTTAACTTACTTTCTTCCTTATTTAAAACTAATTCTAAAACATGAGAGTCAAATTTCCGATTAAAGTCTAATTATTAAAAAAACATGTAACGCTTAAATATTTATCATCGTAAATATTAGTTTACGGTAAACTTATTCTAAAGTACAAGATACTCCCTCCTTTCCATCCAATTATATACATTGGGGACGGCTCGACACGCATTTTAAGACTCCTATAAAGTATACTTTCATAAATTATTTTTTAATTTTTGTTCTAAATTAAAATTTAACGTTTAAATTTTTATTCAAAAAAAAATAATTTAAATATAAGTTATACAAGTATATCCCTTAAAATGCGGTTCAAACAGTGAGAAAAAACTGTATAGAAATGAGTGGACGAAGGAAATACATATTTACGCTATGTCATCTCATTATATCTTTATATATAATTTGTGTAAAGGGGTTTAGGTGGTATGGTATGGCGTGGTCGTCAGGTCCTACATTTAAGGTTTAGCCGGTACATTTTTTTTTTTTTTTTTTTTTTTTTGAAATAAAAGCACTTGCATTACTTAAATTGAATCAAAACTCAGAACATCACTGATGAATTCAGGGGCATACCCCTGCCATTCTTGAAAACCTGACATAGAAATAGAAGCCCTAGCTAATGTATGAGCCACTACATTCGCAGATTTATATGTAAACTGCACCTTAACCTCATCGAGGTGCTTAAAATCCTCAACACATTCTGCTATAATAGAGTAAAAATTTGATCTACCAGATCCACCATTACAAGCGTCCACAACAACCTTCGAATCTAACTCAAAAACACACCTCTTGAAGCCCATGGTCACTGTCCAGCCAATAGCATCACGTAAACTGCGAGCTTCAGCCTCTTTTACACTCCATTCGCCTGCAATATTCATACACCTCGCATGTAAGAACCGTCCATCTTCATCCCTTATCACTGCCCCAGTCCCAATCTGATGCGCACCAGGAATAACTGCTGCATCTGTATTAATCTTAACCCATCCCATACATGGTTTTTGCCACACCTTACTACCCACACACTGGTCTTTTTTCCTCATACTTTCTTCCTGCTGAGCATTCTTCCAGTCCTCCAACATTTTTGTCGCTATTGCCTTTGTTCCATAAACTGATACATTTATACGCTCCCATAGCCATCTATTCCGACGATTCCAGATATGCCAGCAAAATAATGACACTGCTGCTGCTTGATTCCTTGTACACCGGGTAAAGATCCTCAAAAAAACATCAAACACAGTTTCATATGGTTCAAACTGGATTAAATCTGACAGTCCAACAGCCTCCCACACTGCTCTCGCAAATACACAATCAAACAACACATGAATGCCATTTTCTTCATGATTATGGCACCACGGACACTCAATTTCCACATTGACACGCTTATTTCTCAAATCAACAGCAGTAGGTAAACATGATCTACACACACGCCATATAAAATGAAGGATTTTACCTGGTAACTTTAACGCCCATAATTTCTTCCAAAACCCAGCATTCACCATGTTCCTTTCCCCCCTTATACGATTATAGCAGCTCTTAACAGTAAATTCTCCAGTTTCATCAAAAGCCCAGTACCACGAATCCTCCTTATTACTCCTAGGTATTTTAGTAAACAACATAACTAAAAACAAAATAATTAAATATGTATATCAAAAATTAAAATCAATGAAACATCTTTTATATGTATAATTTATGACTTGCGTGGTCTCCTACAGGTTTAGCTGGTACATTTTAGTAAACAACATAACTAAAAACAAAATAATTAAATATGTATATCAAAAAGTTAAAATCAATAAAACATCTTTTATATGTATAATTTATGACTTTTGACTTTAAGCAATTTAAGTTATAAGCAATAATTTTAAATTTACCCAAACAAGCTCATACTCCCACATAAAAAAGGGAAAATAATTTAAAATAAGATTTAAATATAAAATAAAGGTTAGATATACTTAACATTATAATCACCATGCTCCAACAAATATTTAACATTTTGAAACAAAAAATCACTAAAACAAAGAATACAATTATAATTAATTATAATGAATGATCTTTAAAAACTAAAAAGTTATATAAATATTATCTATAATCAGAAAAGATAAATCTTGAAATTAATAATCAACAAATTATGGTCAATATTTAGCTAAAAACAATTAAAGATAAATTTTTAAATGATACATATATTAGCATATGTATTACTTTAATGTAAATTAGTTTCATTTACAAATATGTCTCTTATTTTGAATTAAAAATAAAACAAAATCTCAATTTGTATGAAATTCAAATTATTAAATAGAAAGATAACTAAAATGTCCTATTCTCATTATAAATGAACAAGAAATTAAAGATAAAACTTAAATCTAAAATATGAGTTAGATACGTTTAACCTTGTGATTACTAATATAATTACAACAAAAATAAAAATAAAATAATAACTATAATATAAAAGCAAACTAAAATTATCAAAGTTAAATTTAGGAAAATAATAAATGATTACAAACAAATAGTGATTTTAAAAATATAAAAATAAAAAACAAGTATCATTTCAAAAATACGACATAAACTTAAATAAAATATATGTGAAATTTATATGTTTTCAAGTTTGGTTATCTTAAAAAATTTATAAAGTTGAAATTAAATCAAAATAATACTTTTAAAAAAATTAAAAATAACAATTTAAACAAAATTAAAATATATACAAATGATATATAAAGCATCCCGTGCATTGCACGGGTATAAATCTAGTTATTGAATAAAGAGAGAAGAAGAAAAGAGAAAGAGCGAGCACCTGAGGTAGCTTAACAGTGGAAGAAGCAGTAAACAAACTTTACGGGGAATTGTGCCATTACTGAGTGATGGCATTGGGAATCATTTTGATCTGCTCTCCACAAAACTAAAGATTCAACAAGATTTGCGGTTTTGGGTTTTATATATACCTGTAAATTGTATGTATTTTGATCTAGTTGGAGAAGATGGGTTCGAGCCTGGACTCTGTAATTTTGTCAACTTTGATGTCCTTGTTCTGCCTTCACCCACACATAATCAATTAACAACCCCCTGCAAAATAATATAGATGTGTCCCAATTATTTCTTTACGTAATTTTTTGGATGTTCATATTAATTTTTTACATTTCTTAACATTTTAAAAATAGTTAAATTTTCTAATATAAAAATTAAAGAGTTTTTTTCATAAATACGATTTTTTTACAAAAATACTTATTGTTTTTAATTTTTTTGCAAAATTACAATTTTTTGAATATTTTTTGCAAAAATACGACTTTGTAACCAATTACATCTGAATGCAACCTTATATGCAACCAAAAGCAACTTCAAATATTTTTTACAAAAACATAAATATAAGTTGCATTTGATTGCAAATCGTATTTTTACAAATATTTTCTGAAGATAGTAATATCGCAAAAATACTTAGAAAAAATAGTATTTTTGGTAATTTCTCAAAATTAAAAACATTTACTACCATCCTCGTTGTATTCATTTTTTTTTGTAATAAGAAACAGTTTCGTTTATAAATAAAAAGGGAAATGTTAACCACATCTCTAAGCATCTCCAATGGGGTTAGCTAAAATGATTGGCTAAAATGATATAAAATACTGATTATGTAAAATTTGTTGAATCTGTAAGAGTATCTCCAATGATATTGGCTAAAGTAGTTAGCTAAAATAAGATAAAATACTGATTATTTAAAATTTGTTGAACCTGTAAGGTATTGTGCTCCAATGGAGTTGGCTATAATAATTGGTTATATTTTAAAAATAGTATGTTCTTAAAAATAAAATATGTCATTTTAATAAGGCAATAGATGACGTGGAATATTGTTACAGGTCCCTAGAGGTTCAGCAAATATAGCCAACGTAAGGAGATTGGCTAATTTTTTTGCTAAGAGGAATGTACCATTGGAGTGCATCTTTTTTACATAATCTTTATAATTCGTAATTATGGCATGTTAATTTGAATTTTAGCTAAGGGGTTATTCCCATTGGAGATGCTCTAAGGTGTTTTACTTTAATGGAGTTGACTATAATGATTGGTTATATTTTAAAAATGGTATGTTATTATTATTTCAAGTTGTTAAAAATTGAATATATTATCTCATATAGTAATCGATGATGTGGAGTTTCACTACAGGGTCACTAGAGGTTCGACAAATATAGCCAACATGAAGGGGTTGGCTATAATTTTAGCTAACAACATTGTGCCATCGGAGATAAACGTTTTTTACATATTATCTAAAATATTTAATTATGGTATTTTCTATACACTTTTAGCTAAAGGTTTTGGATGGTTGGAGATGCCAAGGGTTGTTTTTAAGCATTAAATTCTTTTAACTTTTCAATGTTTAAGCATTTAATATAACTCAAACTTTCCAAGAATAAAAATATTGATTGCCATATTTTCAAAAAATCAATTGCATATAGAGATATGATTTTAAAGAGAAATATATTTATGGAAATCAAAGTAGTGTGTTTATAACAATTTACATATAATTTTGGAAATTCTAATACTCTTAACCATAGCCCTAAGGGCTGTTGTTAACATTCCCCGTAAAAAAATGGTACATTTGCCGAAGAGGTTGGGGATTTTAAGGGGTTTTTTATCCGCAAAAGCTTAACATCTAACAGAAAGGCATGCTTAACCAATCTATAAGCCATAACTAAGTTATATATAACAGAAAGAGATTCTCCCGAAAGTTTAGATAATAAAAATGTTTATATCAAGAAAAAAGAATACCTTATAACTTATACATATTGGTAATTATATCTTTATATATAATTAGTGTAAAACACTTAAATGATATGATTTGATTTGGTCGTCAGCGAGTCCTACATAGCTAAAAATTCTCTATTATAAAACGGGTCCTACATAGCTAAAAACTCTCTACTATAAGCTAAAAACTTTGTACTATAAAACAATTACACAATTAGAGTAATTAGAGTTATTAATAATGCGAGAAAAAGTAATATTTCTATAAAAGTAAATAATAATAGAAGTAGTATAATTTTAATATTTTAAATATTTACACTAAAATTTATTAAAATTGAATTTATAGAATAAAACGGGCCCTACATAGCTAAAAACTCTCTACTATAAACTAAAAACTCTCTACTATAAAACAATTACACAATTAGAGTAATTAGAGTTATTAATAATGCTCTACTTTGGAGAAAAAGTAATATTTCTATAAAAGTAAATAATAATAGAAGTAGTATAATTTTAATATTTTAAATATTTACACTAAAATTTATTAAAATTTAATTTATAAAAACAATGAATAAACATATAAATAATCATTATTTTAGTGAATTTGTATATATAAAAAATTCGTAATTTTTATCATTTCAAGAATTACAACATAAACCGAAATAATATATACATATGAAAAACATATTATTAACTTAATGAATTTATATTTTTATGAAAATACACAAAGATATTAATAAATAAATAAATAAAATTATAAAAACACTAAAATAAAATAACTTATTAATTGCACGGGTATCAAGCTAGTAATAAAAATCATCCAAACTAAACTTGAAGTGGAAAGTAACAAGAAACTTTGTCGGTGAACCAAAATTTCTTTCCGATATGATTTCATCGAAATTGAAGCACTTGTGTTTAAAATTTGATATGATGTTAGAAAAAATCGACTTATAAATCCACAAGTTAGCACACCAATTTAGCTATTTTATCCTCTTGCCCTAGCACATCGAGTCAAAAGAATATTTAAAAATTCTACAATTCATATATCTAACTTAGTGGGTACAATATCCAAACCAAAGGTAATTCCTTTGATGAGATACAATAAATTGGTAGTGAGCAAAAAATCGAATTAAAATCGAAATCGAACCGAAATCGATAAAATTCGAACTGTAAAAAATCGAAATCGAGTTGAAACCGAACCGAAACCGAAAATTAAAAAACCGAACCGTTCTTGAGGTTTCGGTTTCAGTTTTAGGTCCAAACCTAACCGAACCGATCCGATTAATAAAAAGAAAAAAAATAAATATATTATATATTCTACTAGACCAATATTAATGAGTAGTGGGAGTAGATTAATAAAGATCCTGACATTCCTTTTAATAATTATACTATTTTGTTCTTATTTTTGAAGTTTTAATTTGTAATAGTTGATTAATAAATGTAGTTTAATAAAATTTTATATCTAGGTGTTTTATATGTTGCTTTATTTTTGGATGTGACGATTTTTCTTGGCTTTTCCGGAAAAACTCTTTATTTATACAAAGACTTCAGATAGACTCGAGATTGTTGAATTTCTAACATTGTATTATATACATTTTAAAGAAAATATTTTTTAAGATCATGTTAAATTTTCATTATTCTCGAATCATGTTGGACTTAAATAATTTATTATGAAAACTTTGTATGTTTATTTTGGACGAAAAAATAATTTGTAACTTTGCAAACTTAAAAATTCAAAGTCATTTTATTTTATTTATTTTGTTATGTTTATTTGAGACGGTTTTAAAACCGAAACCGAACCGATTGTAACCGATCCGATCATTTTAAAACCGAAACGGTTTCGGTTGCGGTTTCGATTTTCGATTTTAAAAACCGAGGATATGCGGTTTCGATTTCAATTTTAACCTAAAACCGAACCGATTCGACCCGCGCTCACCCCTACAATAAACACCTTATGTATCACACCACGATAGCTTCTTGTGTGGCACAAAATTATCATTAATGACATATATCAATCATCAAATATGGTCCCAAAAAATCATCACATATGACACTACTCCGCACGATCACAGAAAAAGTCATAATACCTGACCCAAGACTGCATTAATAACAAAAATAAACACCAAATGTTACAAACAAAATTGTCAAAAACAACGTATAACAACCATCCTACACTGATAAATTGCCTAAATATATGATATTACCTCGCATAGGCACAAAAAATGCACTATATATGATACGAACTCTGCTAGATAAAAAAATATATTTAGAAACATCTATTCAAAAAATCTGATTTAAAAATTGAAATCAAAATTCTAAAAAAGACACTATATATGATACGAACTCTGCTAGATAAAGAATATATTTAGAAACATATATTCAAAAAATCCAATTTAAAAATTGAAATAAAAATTATAATTAAACATTTTACTACTTTACTCACGTTTTAGAATATATTTAGAATATATTCATTTTAATTTATTACTTTATTCATTTTTTTTACTTTTATTCACTATATTAAACATTTTTTTAACCTCCTTACCGAACTCTATCGTAAAGATTTGGGTGCAACAGACTAAGTATATGTTTGGTTTATTTTTTTTACAACTAGCAATAAGTAGCTAATAGTAATCATATAGAGATATCTTCAAAAAAAAGAAGAAAAAAGAGTAAAGTAAGTTAAATTAAAATTTACTTTAAGTTTAGTTTGATATCAATTCATGTATCAAAAAAACTTAAAAAAAATATAATTATCTAATTTAAAATAGATTATATTATATCCTAAACTCCTATTTCATGTAGTAGAATTATTATATCCTAAACTCCTATTTCACGTAATAGAACTTTATATTGTTTTTAAATTATTTTTGTTTTATTCAATCATCTACTTTCACCAATCTTCTAACAATTCTATTATTATTTTGACTTTTTTGTCTTACAAAAAATAATATTTTATTTTTGACTTTTCGTCTTACACATACAAGTAATTAAAAGTCTGCAGGATAAAATGTTACCTTTTTTCTTTGTCACTTCTTTGCCACTGTCATAACATTGATATACATATGTCAATATTATATGTGATCACATACACTTAAATGTTCGACTCATATATTATATATTATTGTAGAATTTTATGTTGTTTTTAAATAAAAAAAATTATAACAATCCAATCTAAATAGATTATATTATTATTGTACTATAAACTCCTATTTTATGTAAAATTCTAATTTTTTTTAAGAAAAAACTAATTCTATGTTGTTTTGAAATTAAAAAAAAAATTATCTAATCTAAAATACATTATATTGTTATTGTACCATAAACACTTATTTCACATAAAATTCTATGTTATTTTTAATAATAATCTAATCTAAATCTACAATAAATTATATTGTTATTGTACGAATATATTACATTGTTATTAAATTACATTACTATTGTACCAAAATATATTATATTATTATATTATATCATGTAATAGATATCCCATGCCGGAAGAGTTACAATAATATCACAACATAAGCAAATTATAGTACGTGTAACTGAAATTTTTATTCTTATTGTAGTTCTAATTCTTTTATAAACTTAGTGTCTTGGTGAATTGAACTTAAAATATGAAACACAAACGAATATGATTGTACGTCGTTATAAATAATCTACCATTAACATTTCAGTTGATACTGCTCTATAGTTCATTGAGATCCCGTTATGTTGTAAAGGGATAACATATAAAAAATTTATAATTAACTGAATAATAATAATATTTTCATGAGCAAAATATTTGTAAAATTCAGTAACTAATTTCATGAAAAAATAATGTAATTGTAAACAATTTTAAGTTAAAATTGAAAATAACATAATTGATAATATTAATTAAAAAATACTATAAATAAAATAAATTTAAAAAAAAAATCGCTCCACCCGTGCTTGGCGCAGGTTATTTTCTAGTAAAACTAAAGAGCAAACACAAATTATTAGGTTGATTAATCACACTTTTTTTTATTCAAGTTTTAAATTTCATCTAATTATATAAAAATTTCTTGAGTAGACATACTCATTGTCATGTATTTTGAGATGGTATCTGATAGCTCCGCGATTTGAGCCAGAGCTGATTTTCACTTGTCTATGTTATTAGGGGTGAGCAAAAAACCGAATTAAAACCGAAACCGATAAAAACCGAACCGTAAAAAACCGAAACCGAGTCGAAACCGAACCGAAACCGAAAATTAAAAAACCGAACCGTTCCTGAGGTTTCGGTTTCGGTTTTAGATACAAACCGAACCGAAAAAAAACCGAACCGATCCGATTAATTAAAATAAATAAATAAATATTATATATATATATTTTAAATTAATAAATACATATATTTTATAAATGTAATTAGTAAAAATTAAAAACAACAGGTGGGCTTTTTGGGCTATTCACTATTGTGTTCAGGCTTTACCATTTGGGCCAGAAGATAAACGAAATAAGTTTTAAGACCTAATTTACTACAACTCACAAACAAGGTACAAGCACAAGCACTTCACTTCTAGTTCTGTCGACTATCGCTGCCGCTGGGTGCTGGCTACTTTGCTTTTGAAGACTACAAACTACAAAGTCTACGACCGACAAGTTCTAATTCAATTTGTAGATCGAGAAACAAACAACAGTTCAGTAACCATGGAAGGGCCTTCCGAGAATCAGATTCCTCAAGAAGAAGCACCTACAAAGCAAACAGATGAACTGGTACGTTCCTATAATTTTTAATCGTCTCTGGTTTTTTGGTCTCTGTTCTCTATTCTTTCTAATTCAGTTTCTGTTAGTTTTATAAGTTATTTAAATTTTAGATACATTTTCTTCATTTGTAGATACATGTGAACTTAGAAGATGAAGTAAAATGTAATGATAAACAGGATGACGGTGATAAAGGGAAAAAGGGTTCAGTTGTATGGGATTATTTTAATAAGATTCCAGGTTGTCCGGTTGGTAAAGAGAAAGCTAAATGTAGCTTATGTAATGTGATAATTGGATGTTTTTCACGAAATGGTACATCCGCAATGATGAATCATTTAAAAACCGTGTGTCCTAAATCACCACTCCGTAATAATCTTGATAAATTGCAAAAGACATTGCGGTTTGAAATAATATCAAAAGAAGATAAATCTCGCACCTTTAAAGCTCACGCCTTTAATCAAGAAAGGTTAAGGAAAAAAGTTGCCCTAATGTGTATCAAAGACAATCAACCCTTTAGGATTGTAGAACACGAAGGGTTTAGAGAGTTATTAAATGAAGCGGAACCAAGATTTAAGATGCCAAGTAGATGGTAACTTGTTTTAATTTTTACAATCTGCTATTCTGGAAACTGTTTATTATGCTCTGTTTTGCTGGAAACTGTTTATTATGCTCTGTTCTGCTGGAAACTGTTTATTATGCTCTGTTCTGCTGGAAACTGTCTATTCTGCTGGAAACTGTCTATTCTGCTGGAAACTGTCTATTCTGCTGGAAAATTGTCTATTCTGGTATCTTGTTTACAATATTTTGTTTACTGCTGGGAACTACTGTATGATATCCAATATTTTGTGTAAACTGTCCAGTGTCCAGTATGCTATCTTTTGCTGAAAAATGTATATTCTGTTGTAAACTGTCTAATTCAGTTTGTTTTTTCTTTATTTACAGATGAGGTGAAGGTTGTTGTAAGCTCGTTTGAGTACCTGGACATTGATGACTAGAGTTGGTTAGAGGTAATTAATTACATTTTAGCTTTCTTTAAAATTGCTTTGTGTGTGTGTGTGTGTTTAACTCTTAATCTGTACTTTTTTGCTAGTCATTGCCTCATTGAGAATAAAAATTTGAAGGGCTTTTTGTGTTATGCATGTTAAAGATACTAGTTTGTGTTTGATTTGAGGAAGTAGGGTATTCAGTTTTATCTACTTGAGTCTTGTTGAGTTTCTTGTGTTTGGTTTGTAATAGAAGGAGAAGATCAGATTGTATTTAGAATGTTTGTTTTAGGTACCAAAAGGCCATTGCGTTTTTAACTTGTATCAAAGATGTGCAAAGTGAAACTAGTTCTGTAGAATTTTGGGTCTAGTGCTCATTTGAGTTCTGATGGTAACCATATGCCTTGATTGGATTACAATATTTCTTTGCAGATATGAGTACAGATGGATTTATGAATCAATTTTCCCTCAGAAATTGGGTAAGCTGACTTTTCTAGTGCCGTTGGATTTATGAATTGATCAAAGAAGTAGGCTGCTTAACATGTCTGTTCTCTGCTGCAGGCACACCATTTCCACCCAATTTTGCAGATGTTGTAAAGACAATACTCAAGCGGCTGTTTCGTGTTTACTCGGCTGGAAATAGAAGCTCCACTGACCAGTGACCACCATCTTACGACTACCACCTAGCACCTGAAGCTTCTTTTTTATTTTGTCAAGATGGAACTCTTCATCCGCGCAACTCCTGTTTGTTTCATTAAAATTATGTTTAGACTTTATTAATTTACTCTTAAAACTTTGTATTATATTTCGAGTAAACAACTAGATTTTATGGATGTAATCTTAAATTTTTACGTACTTTTCAATCAAGTAAGGTATACTTATTTTGTCATTTTTATTTGATGCGGTTTTAAAACCGAAACCGAACCGATTGTAACCGATCCGGCGATTTTGAATCCGAAACCGAACCGTCGGTTTCGGTTGAGGTTTCGGTTTTAGATTTTAAAAACCGAGGAGTTTCGGTTTCGGTTTCGGTTTTACCATAAAACCGCACCGATCCGAACCGTGCTCTCCGCTATATGTTATCACTAGAGTAACGCTTCTTGTGAAAATCAACTTAGTAAAATACAGGAACAACTAGATTCTCTATTTTCTTGCAACTAAGTGTAAGATATAAATATACTTATATAGTATCTGTTTGCCTTTGAAACTGTAAAACAAGTAATACTCTGAACGTATGTTTATTACTAATCAGAAAGTGAATATAAGCAAAGTACAGAACCAAAATAAAGCGAAAATACAGGACCTGCCATCCTAGACATACGCTACTACTACATATTTATTTGCAACGTTTCACAACGTTATTCCGAATAAAACTCAACACCTGATAGACTAAGTCTCAGGCATAACCCAAACACCTACTGCAAAATAAAATACTACGACCCAAGTTTAGATTAAAAGCCCAAAGGCCCAACATTTCACCCCTGTAATCTAAACTTGCTTCTGGAGATCCTTGACACCCAATAGCTTTCTCATCATCTCAAATCTAACAGTCGACAGTGCCTTTGTAAGAGAATCAGCTCGTTGTTTGTCAGTGGTGATATGTTTCACAACAATTTCACCACATTCAATACACTCCCTGATAAAGTGATATCGAATGTCTATATGCTTGCTTCTCCCGTGGAACACGGGGTTCTTGGCCAAATCTATAGCAGACCTATTATCAATAAACAGCACCACTGGTCCTACATAGCTATCCGTTATCTGTCCAAGCAGTTTTCGCAGCCATATGGCTTGACACGCAGCTGCGGTGGCCGCCATAAACTCTGCCTCACAAGAAGAAAGGGCCACACATCTTTGTTTCTGGGAAACCCACGTCACCAAGCTTTCGTTGAGGTAGAAAACCATCCCTCCTGTGCTCCTTCGATCGTCTATGTGACCAGCCAAGTCACTATCTGAATAACCTGTTAAAATGTTGTTCCCGCTGTTTCGTGTGTAAACCAATCCAAATTCCATCGTACCTCTGACATACCTTAGTATACGCTTCGCAGCATGATGGTGTAGAATAGTTGGCTTCTCCATATATCGACTGACGATCCCGACAGAGTAAGCTATGTCGGGTCTTGTATGCACTAGGTAGCGCAACCCACCAACCAAGCTTTTGAAATCAGTACTGTTGACAAGTTTTCCACCTTCGTCCTTTGAGAGTGTCTCCTTGGGATCCATGGGGAACTTGGTAGGGTTACACTCGATCATTCCAGCTTTTTCTAACAGTTTTCTGGCATAGGCGGACTGCTTCAACTCGATGTACCCCTGGCCCTGCTCAACTTCTATCCCCAAATAATATGAGAGTTTTCCCAGATTGCTCATATCGAACCTACTGGTCATTTGAGCTTTGAATTCTTCTATGACTGAGAGATTAGTACCAGTTACCAACAAATCGTCCACGTAAATTCCAATAATCAGTAACTCATTCCCAATCCTTTTGGTATATACAGCATGCTCGTAAGGGCATCTCAGGAATCCAAGATCTATCAGGCACCCACTTAGTTTGGCGTACCACGCACGTGGCGCCTGTCTTAAGCCATACAAGGCTTTTAGTAACCTGTAGACTAAGTGCTCCTGGCCCTTTTTGACAAAGCCTTCGGGTTGGGTAACGTAGACCTCCTCTTGGATTTCACCATTCAAAAACGCCGATTTAACGTCCAAGTGGTGGACTTCCCAGCCATTTTTGGCTGCAAGAGCTAGCAAGAGCCTGACCGTTTCGAGGCGTGTGACTAGTGCGAATATTTCCTCGAAATCCCGTCCTTGCTTCTGTACGTAACCTTTTGCTACTATTCTGGCCTTGTACTTGATGATTGCGCCTGTAGTGTCCTTTTTCAATTTATATACCCACTTTAGTCCAATTGGCTTGTGATTTGGTGGAAGTGTAACCAGCTTCCATGTTTGATTTTTCTCGACAGCTTCGATTTCTGCTTTCATAGCTTGTTTCCACCTGTGGTTTGAAGCTGCTGTTTGATAGCAACTTGGTTCATCCACCCCCGCAAACAGTAGCTCATCATCAAGTTCAATGACCTCTGTTGTATCGTAGACATCCGACAACGACCTGTAACGCCTTGGTTGTTCACTACTAGTCCCACCACTACTCGTCCCACTGTGCGGCTCTGTGTTTGGGCTGGATGCACCTGTTGGAGATGGTGGTTGAGACAATTGTGGAGACCCAGGTGTGTGATTGTCCTCCTCATCAGCAGAAACAAACTCAGACACCTCGTTCTCGTCCTGAGACATGTTTGAATCCATCCCTTCAGTCACAACACCTGCAGCCGGTGTTGTTACTATAAAAGTGCCTCGAGTTTCTGCCTGCAGACCTGTATCATCTGCCCAGTTCCAGCCTTTGGCTTCTGCAAAAACAACATCACGACTGATGTGGAGTGAGTTGTTTGTGGGATTAAATACTCTATACGCTTTCGTCCCGGGCTCCTTTCCAAGATTAATGACAGCTATGCTTCGATTGCTTAGCTTAGTAGTCTGAACAGAGGGAACTTTCATATAGCCCAAGCATCCGAACACACGTATGTGTGCGACGTCTGGTTTTCTACCGCACCAGGCTTCAAAAGGCGTCATTCCTGAGACTGCTCGTGTAGGCAAGCGATTCAACAAATAGACGGAATGGCGTACAGCCTCCCCCCAAAATGACAACGGGAGTTGTTTTTCTTTTAACAAGCTGCGTGCCATTTCTACCACTGTTCGGTTACGCCTTTCGACTACCCCGTTTTGTTGGGGTGAGTAAGGTGCTGTGAATTGACGTTTTATTCCAGCTTCAGCACAATAGTCGTTGAAGAGTTTTGAGTTGAACTCTCCTCCTCTATCAGTTCGGAAACTCTTTATTTTCTTGTGCTCATTTTCTTCAACCAGGATTCGAAATCTCTTGAAGGCTTCCAGAGCTTCATCCTTCTGTTTTAGCATGTAGACCCACATGACTCGGCTAAAGTCATCCACCAAGAGAAGAAAATATCTGTTGCCGGCAGAAGTTGCAGGTGTGATTGGCCCACATAAATCTCCGTGTATAAGCTCCAAAATTTTCCCAGCACTGTAGCTAGCTTTTCTTGGAAATGGTTGCCTCGTTTGCTTCGACATCAAGCATCCTGAACATACCTCACCCTGCTGTCTGATTTCAGGAAGTCCATGAACCATATTTTGTGATGACATGAGTGACATTGCCTTAAAGTTTACATGCCCAAGACGGGTATGCCAAAGCCAAGAGTTTTCGTTCAATTTTGACATCAAGCAACCTGCATTGTTACTCTCAATAATAATTTTATAAAGTCTATTGAAAGAACGCTTTACCTTCATGACCAATTTCATGTCTTTATCATATACCCACAAGTGTTCACCCTTTAGAATGACTTGATTTCCCTCTTCGGATAATTGCCCAAGGCTAATTATGTTGTTGCAAAGATTTGGTATGTAGTAAACATCTTTCAGTATCTTCTCTTCTCCGTTCTTGCAGTTTAGGACAATATTTCCCTTGCCTTTTATGAGCACAGTTGAGCCGTCTCCAAATCTCACACTGCCCTTCACACTTTCATTTAGTTCGTGAAATTTAGATAACTGCCCAGTCATGTGGTTACTGGCGCCGTTATCTAAATACCACAGATTTGAGTTCCCTTGGTTGCTTTCATCTTTATTGTAGTCTAGCTTTGGTTTCACTCCCTCTTCGTTAATTAACACCATCTGTTCCTCCTTTTCTGAACTTTCTGTCAAAAGTAAAGCCGGTTCGTCGTCGTCTTGTATTTGGGTGATGTTAGCCTCCTCCTTATGCTCTTTGTCACGCTTTTGTTTCCTACATTCTGCAGCAAAATGCCCATATCCAAGACAATTAAAGCATCTAACCTTACTTTTATCACGTGGGCCTCGACCGAAATCTTTACTGTTCCTTGGGCGTTGCTTTTGGAGTGCATCAGAACCTCCCTTATTCGCCTTTTTTAGCCATTCCTCCCTTGTTAATAAAAGCTTGCTTTCTTCTTTTTCTCTCTTCGACCATTCCTCCTCTGTGAGTAATAGTTGTGACCCACCTGCTTTTCCCGACTCAGCTTGGCCTCGCAACCGTTCTTCATGTGCTTTTAACGACCCCACTGTTTCCTCTACGGTCATTGTTTCTAGGTTACCAAACTGCTCGAGTGTGGAAGCTATCTGTAAGAATTTCGTTGGGACAGCTCGCAGTAACTTCTTCACAATGTAGGATTCGTCAATCGTCTCACCCAAGGCCCGTATATTCGTCACCAACGCACTCAGTTTCATACAAAAATCGTCCAAGGCTTCATTATCCCTCATGGTTAGGGTCTCAAATTCAGCCTTAAGAGTTTGCACTCTCGCCTTCTTCACACGTTCTGCACCCAAACACATAGTCTTCACGGCGTCCCACGCCTCCTTCGCTGTCTTCTTCTCTGCCAGGGATAACAGTACATCTTCAGGTATGCCCTGGTAAATAGCTGCCAAAGCTATTTTGTCTATTCTGTCTGTCACCGTCGCTTCAGGGGTTCCAGGATCTACAGCTTTCTAGACTCCGTGTGCTTGCATATAAACCTTCATCTTAAGCGCCCACGCCGTGTAATTGGCTCTGCTTAACATAGGGTAGGTTAATCCTAGTGATCCTTCCTTTGTTTTGTTTGTTTCCATTGGCAAACACTTTAGGAATATACTTCACCGTCGTACACCTGCTCTGATACCAGATTGTAAGATATAAATATACTTATATAGTATCTGTTTGCCTTTGAAACTGTAAAACAAGTAATACTCTGAACGTATGTTTATTACTAATCAGAAAGTGAATATAAGCAAAGTACAGAACCAAAATAAAGCGAAAATACAGGACCTGCCATCCTAGACATACGCTACTACTACATATTTATTTGCAACGTTTCACAACGTTATTCCGAATAAAACTCAACACCTGATAGACTAAGTCTCAGGCATAACCCAAACACCTACTGCAAAATAAAATACTACGACCCAAGTTTAGATTAAAAGCCCAAAGGCCCAACACTAAGTATCTCTACGAGCTCATTGAGGCACCATGACGAACGTGCATAGTTCTCAGAGAAAACTACAACAAACCATCTTTGAATCTCTGATTGCATCGAGTAGCCCATATGAAATTTCTTGGCCCTGTTCAAAAGCAAGATCATCTTTGAAGGTTAAATTTCCAGTCTGGTCTAAAACAGAGTAAAGATGTGAAGTAAAGTTTTTGCGAGTAAAGATCTCTAGTTTGGCAATATTAAAAGTGAATACATAATAAAATTTAGAGATACAAAATACAATAGTTTTCATTGTAATCAGAAAAGAAAATATATAAAAGGTGCAAAAAGAATAGAACTCATACAAATAAAATTATAAAAAGATAGAATTAAGTGATATACAATCTAGTAAACCCACAAAAAACTATATAAAAGAAGATAAGTGGGCAATGTGTCAATTTATCAAATTGTTGAAAATAGAGAAAAAATCTGGGGTGGAGAGTGTTTTTGGTATCACATGAGCAGCAAGCATCTCTAACTTCACTCCTTCGTTAGGAAATTCTCCACGTCCAGTAATATTATACAATTGCCTTTGAAGTACAATCTTAATTCTATCTCCACTTCTCATTGAGATTTCATCTCCTCTTATGCATTTTACCACATAATATAATTCAGCCCCTGTAGTGCGTACAGATAACGGAATCGGACATGACTTTGTTGTGCCATTTGTTTTATTAGTAACATCAGCTCTCATGCTAAAATTATTATTTCTGTTTTTGCTCGTAAAAAGAACAGAGAGAGCAAGACCTAACAAGTTATCTGCCGGCAGTGTCGGGATATCAAAAGAGACTGTACGACCAGTGCTTTTATAACTGAACCATTCTGCAGTCTTTGGTGCCTCAACTTCATAGAAAGGGAGGAAGTGTTTTCTTACATCTATTACCTGAAACATAAAAAAAATGAAGTTAGATTTATAGAAATGTGATTACGTATCATTTAGAGGGATGAAAGGTGGGAGTCCAATCAGAAACCAACCTCAAGGAAACTCTTTTTCAAACCAACTGATTTCCGCTTGCTGCACCTACCAAATTGCAGTTCACTCAATTCCTTCAACATTGACATATCTGATAGATGCTGTAGGCTTGTGCAATTATGAACTATAAGTGATTGAAGATGAGGAGGAAGTGGAGGAAGTGATTGAAGACTGATGTAACTGTATATCTCCAACTTCTTTAACTTTTTCAAGCTGGATAAATCGGGTAGATGATGTTGGATATTAATTTCAAACTAGTTATTTCATAAATAAAAGTGTTAGTATTTAGTTTTTATTTGTCTGAGACTTGGTCTTGTGGTTTACTAAGTCGTGGAGTATTTGTAGGGTTTACTGAATAAGTTAGAGTGATTGTAGGAGTGTAGTGAGAGCAGTGCGTAGTGGTCCTATTTTGTAGCTTTCCAGTTGCTTTGTACTCATATTAAAAATGCTGTGATGATTGAATAAAAGTAGCAGAACTCTTGACAGCAATTCGTGCAGTTGTTTACAAGTTTACATATCAAACACTTATATTTATATTTGTTATATGCAACACGTGGTATCAGAGCAACCAGGTCACGAAAGGATAGTCGGAGATGGCGACTGCGAATGTAAACAAATTGAAGGGAGGTTCATTTGGGTTAAGTTACCCAATGTTGGATAGAAGCAATTACACTTCTTGGTCCCTCAAAATGAAGGTCTTCATGCAAGCCCAAGGTGTGTGGGATGCTGTTGAATTGACGGATCCGAAAGCGACAGTAGAAGATAAGATAGACAAGATTGCGTTGGCAATGGTGTATCAAGGAATCCCTGAGGATGTACTTTTATCAGTCGCTGAGAAGAAGACAGCGAAGACGGCGTGGGAAGCCATCAAAACCTTGTGTCAAGGAGCTGAACAGGTGAAGATGGCTCGAGTACAGACGTTAAAAACGGAGTTCGAGGCTCTAAATATGAAGGAGTCTGATCAGCTTGATGATTTTTATATGAAACTAAATGGACTCGTGACAAACATACGAGCCCTAGGAGAGGAGGTGAAAGAATCGTACATAGTGAAGAAATTACTACGTGCAGTACCTGCAAGGTTCTTACAGATCACGTCTACGATCGAACAGTTCGGAAATCTCGACACCATGACTGTGGAGGATGCAGTGGGATCTCTAAAAGCTTATGATGAAAGAACCAAGGGTAAGTGTGAGACAAATGACAGTAAATTGCTGCTTACTGAGGAGGAATGGCGTAAAAGAGAAAACACTGAGGGAAAACTTCTCTTGACAAGAGAAGAATGGCTGAAACGTAACAACAAATCAAATGAAGGGCAGTCGACGTTTGTGAAGAATCGAGATAAGAGCCGTATCAGATGCTTTAACTGCAGTGCTTACGGACACTTTCAAAGAGAATGTAAAAGGCCCGTACGGAACAGAGAGCAAAGGCAGGAATCGAACTTGGCACAAATAGAAGACGACGAACCAGCCCTTTTGATGGCAAAGGTTGAACAAACGGAGTCGAAGCTATTGTTGTTGGATGGGAGTGGTGTGAACCCACGTCTGGCTATAAAGAGTGAAAGCAAGATGCAAGAGTCGAACATGTGGTACATAGACAACGGTGCCAGCAACCACATGACTGGAGAGAAATGTAAGTTTAAGGAACTTGATGAACGTGTTACTGGGCGGGTAAAATTCGGAGATGGATCTACTGTTGATATTAAAGGAAAGGGCTCAATTGCTCTCAAGTGCAAGGATGGACAAGAGCGAATTCTCAATGAGGTATATTTTATTCCCAATCTTCGTAGTAATATCATAAGTGTTGGACAGTTAGCTGAGGAAGGCAGTAAGGTGGTAATTAGAGGGGAGTTTATGTGGGTGTACGATAAAGAAGAGAAACTGCTAATGAAAATTAAGAGATCTCAGAATCGGTTATACAAGATAATAATTGAAACTGAGAATCAATATAGTTTACTGTCTAAATTGGAAGATACTTCAAGACTATGGCACGCTCGCATGGGTCACGTGAACTATCAAGCTCTGGTAATGATGTTCAAAGATGAGATGGTGCGAGGATTACCCAGAATTATGCAACCAAAAGAATTATGCAGTGGTTGTTTGGTGTCTAAACAAGCAAGGAAACATGTACCACAAAAGTCAAGTTTTACTGCAAAGAAAGCTCTGGAGCTCATACATGCGGACTTGTGTGGTCCTATAACACCTGAAACAGCCTCCGGGAATAGGTATTTCCTGTTATTGGTGGACGATTACAGCCGCGTAATGTGGACATATATGCACAAGACCAAGAGTGAAGCTTTTGAGGCATTCAAAAGGTTCAAAGCATTAGTTGAAGATGGTAAAGCTCGAAAGATTAAAACATTGAGAACAGATCGAGGAGGAGAGTTCATGTCCAACGAGTTCAGAAGTTATTGTGAAGAACAGGGAATAACAAGACACTACACCAATCCATACACGCCACAACAAAATGGCGTCGTCGAGCGGAGGAATCGGACAGTGATGGAGATGGCACGAAGCTTTCTAAAGGGAAGAGAGCTACCAGCAATGTTTTGGGGTGAAGCGGTTAGACATGCCGTATACGTTCTTAACAGGCTTCCGACACGTGCACTGACAGGGTTAACTCCTTACGAAGCATGGTCCCGATCAAAACCTGATGTAGCACATATACGGATTTTTGGCTGTCTTGCACATATGAGGATACCTAGCCAAGGAACTCAGAAACTAGATGATCGAAGTATGTCTGTCATAAACTTGGGAAGAGAGTATGGTACAAAAGGCTATCGTTTGTACAGTCCTGATAAAAAGCAAATTTATGTGAGCAAGGACGTAGTGTTTGAAGAGTCGAAGTCGTGGCCATGGGGAACAAAAGAAGATGTAGAGGTGACACAAGTGGTATTCCCTCCTGATGTTGAATTGGAAGAAAGTGCAGAAAAAGAACATACCAATGAAGATGATGACACTACAGAAGACAGGGAGGAACGTGAAGCAGTCACACCTGCATCTCAACCTAGCTCTTCAAGATTGAAATGGGGGAACCACGATGAAAGTATTGAACCAAAGAGGACTCGACTGCTTCAAGAGGTATATAATGATACTGAGGAAATCACATTGGATGAAGAATTATATTTAATGGGGACCGAGGAACCAGCAAATTTCAAGGAGGCTATGAAGGATAAAAGCTGGAAAAAAGCAATGGAGTCGGAGATTGAATCCATCGAAAAGAATAACACCTGGAGGCTTACAGATCTTCCAGCTGGTCAAAAGGTAATAGGTTTGAAGTGGGTTTTTAAACTGAAAAAGGATGCAGGGGGAAATGTAATCAAGCATAAAGCTCGCCTTGTTGCAAAGGGATACTCACAAGAGCATGGCATAGACTATGAGGAAGTTTTTGCGCCTGTTACACGTTTAGAGACAGTTCGATTGTTGCTAGCACTTGCAGCGAAGAATTCTTGGCAAGTCCATCATCTCGACGTCAAAACTGCGTTTTTGAACGGAGAAATAACTGAAGATGTCTATGTGGTACAACCTGAGGGCTTCGAAAAGCATGGTGAAGAACACATGGTTTACAAGTTGATTAAGGCTTTGTACGGCTTGCGACAAGCACCTAGGGCTTGGTACTCCAAGCTCAATCAAAGCTTAAGAGATTTGGGTTTTGAACGTTGTCCATATGAAAATGCAGTGTACACTAGAGGAAAAGGAGATAATTGTTTGATTATCGCTGTGTACGTAGATGACATCTTGGTCACTGGACAGAATGTGAAGAAAGTTGAGGAATTCAAGCAACAAATGGCAGGAATGTTCGAAATGACAGATCTTGGTATGCTTAGCTATTATCTGGGAATCGAGGTAAAGCAAGGTGAAGATCATATCGAGTTGAAACAAGCTGGGTATGCCGGAAAATTATTAGAAAAAGCTGGGATGAGAGAATGTAATCCAACAAAGTTTCCGATGGATCCGAAGGAACAGATCACAAGAGATGAGAATGGAAAGATGGTGGATGCAACGATGTACAGAAGTTTAGTTGGTGGATTGAGGTACTTGGTAAATACTCGTCCGGATATAGCATATTCTGTCGGGATGGTGAGTCGATTTATGGAGCGGCCTACAGCACTTCACTTGAGCTCAGTAAAGAGGATTCTACGATACATAAAGGGGACATTGCAATACGGTTTGATTTATGCAAAGGACAGTGGGAATAATGTGGTCACTGGTTTTTCTGATAGTGATCTGGGAGGAACAGTTGAAGACAGGAAAAGCACAACAGGTTTGGTGTTTTATATGAATGACAGCATTATTTCTTGGGTGTCACAGAAACAAAGAGTAGTAGCATTGTCGACATGTGAGGCTGAGTTTATGGCTGCTACAGCAGCTGCGTGTCAGGGTATTTGGATACGAAATGTGCTAAGGCAGATCACAGGAGAGCACATAGGTCCAGTGGTTCTGTTTATAGACAATAAGTCAGCCATCGATCTTGCAAAGAATCCGGTGTTTCACGGACGAAGTAAGCACATAGACATTCGCTTTCATTTTATTCGGGAATGTGTGGAGCGTGGAGAAATTGTTGTGAAGCATATCAGTGGAGAGAAACAACGTGCAGACTGCTTGACCAAGGCGTTGGCAACCATTAAGTTCGAAAGGATGCGAAATCTGCTGGGAGTCAAGGAACTGAAGAAGCAAGTTTGAAATTAAGGGAGGAAATGTTGGATATTAATTTCAAACTAGTTATTTCATAAATAAAAGTGTTAGTATTTAGTTTTTATTTGTCTGAGACTTGGTCTTGTGGTTTACTAAGTCGTGGAGTATTTGTAGGGTTTACTGAATAAGTTAGAGTGATTGTAGGAGTGTAGTGAGAGCAGTGCGTAGTGGTCCTATTTTGTAGCTTTCCAGTTGCTTTGTACTCATATTAAAAATGCTGTGATGATTGAATAAAAGTAGCAGAACTCTTGACAGCAATTCGTGCAGTTGTTTACAAGTTTACATATCAAACACTTATATTTATATTTGTTATATGCAACAGATGAAACAATGTTGCATGGTCATACAGGAATAAGTTTGTTATAGTAAGAGGAAGTTCCGGAAACGATGACCCAAAACTTGTACAGTTATACAATAGAAGATATTCTAGGTTGTAAAGCTTTGAGAGACTGAATGGTTTGGTTGAAGATAAAAACTTGCTCCCAATACTAAGAACTAAGTGTTTCAAAGAAGAGAAACTTAGAATCACAGGCAGCCATACCCTCACATTACACTTCAGAGTTAAAGTAACCAACTTTGTACCTTTCACTATAACAGGCATTTTAATGCTATCGATGTCCGTTTGGGAAAGATATAAATCCGTAAGTGATGTAAGATTCCATACACTATCCGGCAGATATTTAAGCTTCTTGCAAGATGACAAATCCAGTAGCCATAACCTACTCAGTAGTCCAATTGAATCTGGCACTTCTTCAATTGCTGTATATGATGCATGCAACTCTTTTAAACACTGCATCTTCTCCAGTTCATTAGGCAATTGCTCCAGCTTTGAACAATATCCCAGATCCAGTACCTGAAGCAACTTGAGGTTCCATATGTTATTCGGAAGATTTCTAAGGTTTTTGCAGTATCTCAAATCCAGACTCTCTAAATTATTGAGGCCTACAAACGAATCAGGAAGTTGTTCAATTGCACTAAACCTTGCACTAAATGTCCTTAAGCCTTCCATATTCCCAATTTGCTCTGGTAGCTTTCTAATCTTCTTGCAACCATCCAGTTTTAAATAAACCAGTTCCTTGAGTTGAGTAATTGAGTCTGGCACTTCCTCAATTGCGGTGTGACTTGCATCAAGCACCTTTAACCATTTCATACCACCCAATTCCATTGGCAACTGTCTTAGATTGCTACAATAACCCAAATACAAATAGCCCAATTCCCTTGACTGACCCAGTGATTCAGCCAAAACTTTCACGTAAATGCATTCCCTCAAATCCAAAACATACAAACTAGTCAACTCTCTGATTGATGGGTGGACTTTTAGCAAGCTTTCACAACCACGAAAGTGTAACCTCTCAATAGATTTTGAATTTGCAAAGTTGGGAGTTGATTTCAAATTCACAGAGTATTCAACATTTATCATCTTCAGACTCGTGAAAGGCTGTTTAAAAGAGTACACAAGACGCAAATTAGAAAATTCAAAAAAATTGGTACATAGTTATATTGCCCTTAAAGATTATTTAGTAAAAAAAATTAATCAAGTTTGCTAACCTTAATAACAAATTTCTACATGTTATGTTATATTTTGTTGTTCAAGATAAAATAAACAAAATATTTTATTAAGATATTAAATGAAAAAAATATGCATTAATATTCTTTTAACAAGAGTACTGTATTGTGATTCATACCATGGCAGCATCCCACAACATCTTGAAGTTGCTAAATGGCATATGAATAGAGTTCAACTTTTGTGGTCGAAAACTTGAAGGTAACCGTGTCCACGTACAATAATTCCAATAGATGCACCTTAACTCATGAAATGAATTTTTGAAATGTCCTTTGATGTAGTGAACATCACGTATCTCAAGTAATCTCAATTTCGGAAGCCTCTCAAATATTTGGGAATTGATTTCCTTCTCCGTTGACTGAGTTAGATCTAAGACGAGACCTTCAATTTTATCTAATTCCTGTAAACACATGGAATAAGTATATTTTGTATTTTGATAGGGCAAGATATTCATGTAATCACAGTGCAATATGTTAAATTTTGTAAAAAAAAATTGAAAACATTCATGAACTTTTTAATTTAATGATAAATGTCAAGTTATTTTAGTTTCTAGTCTGAAATTGATGAGACTGAAAATTTGGGCAAACTACAAGTCTACAACTAATTAGTATATGAGTTCTAAATCTAATTACCTCTTGAATTTGCAAACATTCCAGTGTATTTCCTCGCAAGAACAAGCGTGTGTTTTTGGAAATTTTCCTTCCCATGTCTTGTATAAGATCATGCATATGAAACATATTATTTTCGTCAATCGTGAGTAGACATCTTTCCAGTAGAATTCGTATTCCAACTTCTGGATAGTAATCACAGGATTTGAATATGTCAATAGCCTCATATTCGTACTTTCCAACAAAGAAGAATGCAATATCGAGAAACATTGATTTCACAGTCTCATCATTCAGCTCATTGTAGCTCAGTTGAAGAATTTCCAGTATCTCGTTCTCTGGAATTTTTCTAACTTTCTCAAGTTTCGCTTTCCAGAATACCTCATCTTGTGTTCTACCTCGCAAAGAAGAACCCAACACTTTTAGAGCTAACGGAAGACCTCCAGCATAAGTTACAAAGCCTTCTGAGAGCACTCTTAAACTAGCAGATAAACTAGCACATGACATTGGTTCTCCGAAGGCATGATAATTAAAGACCTCCAGTGAATGAGTGTGTCCCAATTTATTCACCATGTATACATCAACTTCGGACATATCTAGTTTTAATTGATTTAGAAGGTTAACATCTCTTGTAGTAATAACGATTCTGCTTCCGACTGAAAACAAGTTGTAATGTTTTGCTAGAAATTCTGAACAACTTGATTGGTCCAGATCATCCAGAACAATGAATGTTTTCTTGAAATTGAGAATTTGTTTCAATTGTCTAATTCCACTGTCAACATCAGGAACCTTATAATCCTTCCTCCTAAGAAGCGCAGTCAATAGCTGCTGAAGTAAAGAAAGTAGAGGACTACCTCCTCGTGAAAATTGTTTAACATTTTCAATAAAGCAGCAACTATCAAATCTGTTATAATATTTGTTGTACAAAGCTTTGGCAGTTGTGGTTTTCCCGATTCCTCCCATCCCACAGATCCCAATGACTCGTAAATCATTTGATTCCATCCTCATTTTATGATATATTTCTTCAACAGCAGAATCTATCCCAAATAGATCTTCTCCATGGTGTAATACCTTTGTAGATACTTGTCGTCCCACATACTCGACAATGTTTTGAATAATATCAGATTCATTCCTGTTTTTAATTGAAAACATAGAACTATAATTGTAGAAGTTTATATATCGGATATATGTCATTGTTCTAGCATTAACGATTAAAAAAACTGAAGAAAAACATGAAATGATAGAGTCAAGCACATATCATGAAACTGAGGAGCAAAAAAAAAATTATTAGGCTGTTAGGTCAAGTTCTCACACTTATATTCCAATAAAAAACGATTAGATAGCAATGTCATGACAATTCATAAAGGGACATACTCATTTTCATGCTTTTTGAGATGGTATCCCGACAGCCCCGCGAGTTGAGCAAGAGCGGATCTCCACTTGTGTATCATGTCAGGAGAGTAACGCTTCTTATGATTATCAAGAGAATGTCCAAAACTCCCTTTCTGGTGCCGTACATCTGATGGATCAACATAGTAAAAAACAGGAACAACCTCATTTTCTGTTTTCTTGCAACCAAGGATCTCTACGAGCTCATCAAGGCACCATGGCGAACGAGCATAGTTCTCAGAGATAATTACGAGAAACATCTTTGACTCTTTTATTGCATTGTGTAGCCCATATGAAATTTCTTTGCCCTTTTCCAGAGCAGGATCATCTTTAAAGGTTAAAATTCCAGCTTGATCCAAAGCAGAATAAAGATGTGAAGTAAAGTTTTTACGAGTGTCGTCACCGTAAAAGCTCAAGAAAACATCCCAGGTGATAGGTGGAGAAGAAGAAGTGGCAGTTAATTCAAGATTACTACTGGTTGCCATGGAATTAAAAAGGACATGTAATTAAGAAGTGGCAGAACTTCAGAAAAAAAAAAGCTGTGCGGAGCTGTCAGTCAACGTTAGTTTATCTTTCTTCTTTTGTGTGGACACTGCCCACTGGCCAATCTGATCCTGGACCAAAATGTAGCGAAGTTACTTGCATACAAAGCTAATAATTATACTAACTATAAACACCGACGATTTTAATATTAATTTTGAAATTTATTTTGAATTTTTTTGAGATTTTAATACTTCTAAAAATGCTACCTTTTTAAAAAGAATTACAAGTACTACTTTTATAGTTCAGATTAAAAAAAATTTATAGATTTTATAAAAGTTTATTAGCTTAGTAAGCATGTGAGTCAAGTAACCGTCCAAAATATCAATATATTTTGTTGTAATAATATAAATAAAAATATAAATATTTTATAAAAAAAGCCGTGTTTTTAAATTTTAACTAAAGTGTAATGGAAAGAGTTTGTAATTATGTAATATATGTGAGAAAATTAAAAATCAAAATTTTCAATGTTTCAGCTATTATATAATAGTACAGATAGATAGATTAAATAGAAAGAACTACCGAAAATTGAAAATCAAAACTTTTAATGTTTCGACTATTATATAATAGTGTAGTATTGATAGTTGATAGATGTCGTCTGCGACAATTTTAGAAAAAGATAAATCTTGGTTAGAAAATATAAAAAAGAATATACGATGCCTAACAAAGGTAATCGGTTAATTATTAGTATTTATAATATTACTATTTTATATTACTAAATAAAATTGTCTGTGATATTTTTGAAAAATGTGAGGTTTTACTTAGGAAAAATTTTAGTTAGAAAATATAAAAAAAAGAATATACGTTTTGACAAAAAAAACTAATTTTTGTGATGAGTTTACTTTTAGTACATAATGTTTTAAGTGTTTAACTATGATATTTACCCTCCCTTCAAACAATCCTCCCGATAGTTCAAACACCAAGTTGTTGGTAGATTTCTAGTATACAACTTGGTTATTGTTGACAATTAATATAATTTTATAGTGATAATTATATTTATTTTGAATTGAACTAATTACGCATTAACCTAATTAAACTAATAATTATATTAACATATAAGAGGGGTCTTAAGAGGGGGTTATGTTTTTAAAAAGTATAGATTAGTATATATTTTAATAACAATAATTAAATAAATTTGGAATTAAGCTAATAATATTTTTAAACAAGTTAATAATTAGGAGCAAAAAGACATTCGAGTATTTTTGATGGAGTTTACTTTACCCTGACTTGACCCGGGTTGTCGCATATGGTATCAGAGCCGACTCTCGAAAGCTTGATTCGTCAAGTTGCCGGAGGTGGGGGACACGAAGACTGGTGGTATTATCTCACAATGGACAGAGATCCGGAGGTGGGGACACGAAGCCAGTCGGTATTATCCCACAATGGCTAGGGAGGAACGATCTTGGAATCTATGGGCTATCCGTTCAGGCTTGACGAGGATGTCAAGAGTTTAAGTGGGGTAGTTTGTAACACCCTAGTCCCACATCGAGTAGATTTTGGACTTCTGTTCAGTTTATAAGGCAAAATACTAATACTAATTAGCACCAACAAATCATGATCTTTTGGGGGCATGTGGTGGACTTATTGTTACCCAAGTTGGCTGCATTTGGGCCAGTAGGCTTTGGTTTATTCGGACTCGGAATTGGGATTTGACCCGATTTTTGAAAAAGGCTCGGGATTTGACCCGAGTTGTCGCATAATATCAATTCAAACACGTTGCTCATAGATATGTAACTTGACTATTGTTGGCAATTAAGTTAATTTAATAATAATTATTATATTAATTTCGAATAGTAATAATTATATGTGTATATCGTAATATACATGACATATCATAGATGCAGTTATGCTTTTAAATTAACAATATTTTTAAAACTAATTAAGCTAATAATTATATGTATATCTACATGACATATCACACCATTAATAGAGATTTCTAGTTTTAGTAAAGAGATTAATTTTTGATTTAATAATAGTTAATTTAAATTAAATCAATTATATTAAACTAATTAAATTAATAATTATATGTATACAGTAGTATACATCATTTCTGCTTTTAATATAGAGTATAGATTTACTTACTCCTGATTTATTATTATCGTTTTAGATCAAATTGTGCACAAAACATTTTTTACTTTCAAACTACCCTTATCAACAATCCTTTCATAAACTTAAATCTTTTGAAAACATTCATTAAAAAAATAAATAAATTCTCTAAAAATATATCCTACGTACCACAATCATCATAAATATGAGAGGGAAATCAAATTAAGAAAAATAAATACATAAAAATACAATATTTCTATATAAACACAAACAACCAAAATCAATTAAAATAAATTAGAATAAGTTAAGGCATAGACACGTGTATTATTTCAATATGAACTAGAACAGAATTCATATAAAACGAATTTATAAATTTAAAATAAAATTAAGTGATATATTACCCATTAACCCACAAAAATTTCATAAAAGACAACAAAGATAAGTAAGGAACGTGTCAATTGATCAAGTTGTTTAAAACAGAGGGAAAATCTGGGGTGGAAGGTGTTGTTGGAATAACATGGGCAGCAAACATCTCTACCTTCACTTCTTCGTAAGGAACTTCTGCTTGTCCACTATATAATTGCCTTCGAAGTAAAATCTTAATTTTATCTCCGCTTCTTATTGAGATTTCATCTCCACGTATGCATTTCACCTGGGAAAATACTTCACTCTCTGTAATGCCTTTAGATACAGGAATCAGACAGGACTTTGTTGTACCATTTGTTTTATTTGTAATATCAGCTTTCATGCTATAACTAAGATTACTGTTTTTTTTCGTAAAAACAACCGAGAGAGCAAGACCTAGAAAGTTATCTGCCGACAGTGTTGGGATATCAAAAGAGACTGTACGCCCAGTGCTTTTATAGCTGAACCATCCTGCAATCTTTGGTACCTGTAACATAAAATAAATAAATTTTGTTAAATTTATTAAAGTGTGATTGTGTATCATTGAGAGGAAACAGAATCCAACCTGAAGAAAACTCTTTTTGAAAACAACTGATTTTGGCTTGCTGCGCCTACCAAATTGCAAATCACTCAATTCCTTCAACAGTGACATATCTGATAGATGTCGTAGGCTTGTGCAATTATGAACTATAAGTGATTGAAGACGAGGAGGAAGTGGAGGAAGTGATTCAAGGCTGATGTAATTGTATATCTCCAACTTCTTCAACTGTTTCAAGCTGGATAAATCGGGTAGATGTACCAGTGAGGCATGGTCATATAGGAATAAGAGTGTTATACTAAGGGGAAGTTCCGGAAACATTGACCCAAAACTTGTGCAGTCATACAATTGGAGATATTGTAGGCTGTAAAGCTTAGAGAGACTGTATGGTTTGGTTGAAGATAAACTCTCACCCGTATCACTAAGAGCTAACCGTTTCAAAGAAGAGAAACTTAGAATCAAAGGCAGCCATACTCTTAAATTACACTTCAGACTTAAAGTAACCAACTTTGTATCTTTCATGGTAGCAGGCAGATTAATTCTACCGATGTCTGTTTGGGCAAGATGCAAGTCCGTAAGTGATGTCAGATTCCATACACTATTCAGCAGATATTTAAGCTTCTTGCAATTAAACAAACTCAATACCCTTAACCTACTTAGAAGAGCAATTGAATCTGGTACTTCTCCAATGGCTGTATTCATTGCATACAACTCTTCTAAACATTGCATCTTCCCCAATTCATTAGGCAATCGCTCCAGCTTTGAACACCATCCCAAATCTAGTACTTGAAGCAAATTGAGCTTCCATATGTTATTCGGAAGATTTTTAAGGTTTCTGCAGTATCTTAAATCTAGTCTCTCCAAATTAATGAGGCCTACAAACGAATCTGGAAGTTGTTCAATTGCAGTATAACTTGCACTAAATGTCCTTAATCCTACCATATTCCCAATCTTTTCTGGTAGCTTTTTAAGCTTCTTGCAACCATCCAAATTCAAATAAACCAATTCCTCGAGTTGAGTAATTGAGTCTGGCAGTTGCTCAATTGCGGTATAACTTGCATCAAGCGACTTTAAAAATTTCATATCACCCAATGGCTTTGGCAATCGTTTTAGATTGCTACAATAACTCAAATCTAAATTCCGCAATGCACTTGACTGACCCAGCGATTCAGCCAAACCTTTCACGTAAATGCATTCCTTCAAGTCCAAAACATACAAACCAGTCAACTCTCTAATCGATGGGTGGACTTTTAGCAAGCTTTCACAACCACGCAAGTATAACCTCTCAATAGATTTTGAATTTCCAAAGTTGGGAGTTGTTTCCAAGTCCATAGAGTATTCGACATTTATCATCTTCAGACTCATCAAATGCTATTTAACAGAACACGAGAAACAAAAGTTAACCACAATATTGCCCTAACAGATTGTTTTTGTAAAATATATAAAATTAATCGTGTTAGCTATTATTAACAAATATTTATATATAATGGTAAATATAATATTTTATATAAAATAATTAACCATGTATTATATAAGAGCATAATATTCTGATTCATACCCTCACGTCATCCCAAAGTATCTTGAACTTGCTAAACGGCATTTGGATAGAGATCAATTTTTGTGGTCGAAAACTAGAAGGTAACCGCGTCCAAGTACAGTAACTCCAATAGATGCACCTTAACTCACGAAATGAACTTTTGAAATGCCCTTTGATGCCCTGAACATCACGTATCTCAAGTAATCTCAATTTGGGAAGCCTTTCAAATATTTGGGCATTGATTTGCTTCTCCGTTGACTGAGTTAGATCTAAGACAAGACCTTCAATTTTATCTAATTCCTGTAAACACATGAAATAAGTAAATTTTAAAATAGTATGCCTAATTTTTAAACAACTCCTATGAGACTAAAAATTTGGGGAAACAACAATTCTACAACTAAGTATATGGGTTCTAAATTTAATTTAATTACCTCTTGAATTTGCAAAGCATCCCATGCATTTCCTCGCAAGAACAAGCGTGTCTTCTTGGCAATTTTCCGTCCCATGTCTTGTATAAGATCATGCATTTGAAACATATTGTTTTTATCAATCGTGAGTTGACATCTTTCCACTAGAATTTGTATTCCAAATTCTGGATAGTAATCACAGGATTTGAATATCTCAACAGCCTCATATTTGTACTTTCCGACGAAGAAGCATGCAATGTCGAGAAACATTGATTTTACAGTCTCATCACCCAACTCATTATAGCTCAGTTGAAGAATTTCCAGTATATCGTTCTCTGGAATTTTTCTAACTTTCTCAAGTTTTGCTTTCCAGAATACCTCATCTTGAGTTCTACCTCGCAAAGAAGAACCCAACACTTTCAGAGCCAAGGGAAGACCTCTAGCATAAGTTACAAAGCTTTCCGAGAGCTCTCTTAAAGTAGCAGATAAACTATCACACGGCATTGGTTCTCCGAAGGCATGAAAAGTAAAGAGCTCCAGTGAATGAGTTTGATCCAATTTATTCACCATGTATAGATCTACTTCTGGAATATCTAGTTTTAATTGATTTAGAAGGTTAACATCTCTTGTAGTAATAATAATTCTACTTCCAGCTGAAAACAAGTTGCAATGCCTTGCTAGAAATTCTGAACAACTTGATTGGTCCAGATCATCCAGAACAACCAGTGCTTTTTTGAAAAAGAGAATTTGTTTTAGTTGTCTAATTCCAGTGTCAACATCAGGAACCTTGTAATCCTTCCTCCTAAGAAGCACACTCAATAGTTGCTGAAGTAAAGGAAGTAGAGGACTACCCCCTTGTGAAAATTGTTTAACATTTTCAATAAAGCAGCAACTATCAAATCTTTTATGATATTTGTTGTACAAAGCTTTGGCAGTTGTAGTTTTCCCGATTCCTCCCATCCCACATATCCCAATGACACGTAAATCATTTGATTCCATCCTAAGTTTTTGATATATTTCTTCAACAGCAGAATCTACCCCAAATAGATCTTCTCCAACGTGCAATACCTTTGTAGATACTTGTCGTCCCACGTACTCTACAATGTTTTGAATAATTTCCGATTCATTCCTGTTTTAATTGAAAACATAGAATTATAATTCTAAAAATTTATATATCGGATATTGGTTAAATTGTTTTAGCATTCACGTCTTAAAAACACCGAAGAAAAACGAGATTAAATACAATCAAGCAGATAGAATAAAACTGAGGAGCAAACATAAATTATTAGGGGTGAAAACTAGTCGAACTGTGATGTAGTCATGTTCAATTCAGATTGTTATTATAGTGGTGAAATTCGGCTCGGATTCGGATGTTGTAAAAGAATGAGAGCTCGTACTCGGTTCTTATTCGAGTTCGTAAGCTCGTTTTTAGTTCGATTTTATTCATCAATTATACGAGATACTCGAATTCTTTTGAATCGAACTTGAATATGATACAATTCAAAAAAATTACACAACTTGACATTTATTAAATAACAAGGACTTGAACTCGAACTTGACAAATTAAGTGTCATTTTGTTTACAAATCATGCCATGATAAAGCGGGTTTGGAGTAATCAGTGTGGTAATTGATTTTTTAATCAAACATTAACATGTATATGTAAATTAGCTCGTCACTAATTTTTCAACATAATAATAGAAAATTTAAAATGAATGAAGATGGAATCTCATCTATATACAGCGAACTACTCGTAAGTAACATAAATGAATATTTATATCGAATACTCGTATTATAACCGAGCTGATCGAAACTTTATTTGACTAAGTAATTTTATGGTAAAGATCGGATCGAAAAAAATTTGAACAAATATATTTAGTCGAATTCGAATCAAATTTCTATGAATACGAGTCTCGGTCATACTTTTTCGAAACGATCACGAATCGAGCCCGAGTTGCTCGCGGTCACTTTCAGCCCTATCTACTTCTATATATTAAACGGGGTCTAGGGGCAAACTGAGCAAATAAAATGACTGTAAAATTACAAGTTTACCCTTATTTGTTGAAAAATAACAAAAATGCCACCCTTTTATAACTTAAAGGTAAAAATGAGAGAATGTATGGTCTTATCAAGAATTGAACTCATGACTTCCTGTTAGTAATTCCATGTCTTAACAATTATGCTACATGATTTTTGGATATATTTTAGAACTCTTATTAGATTAACCCCATTATCTCCTTTTATTTTACTTTTAATTTAAGTTTTAAGTATGTAAAATGTTGGTCTATCTATACTATCAATACTATTATATAATAGACGAAACATTAAAAGTTTGGTTGGTCGGTATGGTACTTTGTGATTTTACTTAATTGCCCTTAATTAACTATACTTCGTGTGTTTACTTAATTAACCTTAATTATTTATAGAAATATATTATTAAATAATAATATTACATATTTATAACCAATTACCTTTTCACCTAAAATACATTATTTTTTCTATTTTTTTTAACAAATTCTCCTACTTTTTCAAATATATCACGGGCAATTACCTTTTTTTAACTAAAACATGTTAGTTTTTCTACTTTTCCTTACTAAAACCCCTCTTTTTCCAAAAATATCACGGACAAACATTTAGTTATTTATTTTTAAACCTATTTTTATATTATAACTATTTTTTAAAAGTTTGCCTATTTTAACATGTCTACTTATTTTTCTTAACAAATGCAATTACTTAAAATATTAAAATATAAATAATCAAATACCTATTTGTAATCAATTACCTTTTCAGCTAAAACACATTATATATTTTTTCTAATAAAGTCCCTCATTTTCTAAATATATCACGGGAAATTTCCTTTTACAATTGCCATTTTCTATTTTTCTCACTAAAATCCATTCTTTTTCCAAAAATATCACAAGAAACTATTTATTTATTTATTTTAAAATGTATTTAAATACTTTTAATTATTAAATTTTAAAACCTCATTTTCCAAAAATATCACGGGCATTTACCTTTCTAAACTAAATATATGTTACATTTTTTATTTTTTCTTACTAAAACCCCTCATTTCCAAAAATATAACGGGCAAACTCATACTTATTTATATTAAAATCCGTTTTAATGTTTTTAATTAATTAAAAGTGTTTACCTATTTTAACATGTCTACTTATTTTTTGCACAATTACAATTAATGAAATATTAAAAAAATAATAATAAAATAACAATTAACAATCCGTGCATAGCACGGGTTAATGATTAAATTTTAAAACCTCATTTTCCAAAAATATCAGGGGCATTTACCTTTTTAAACTAAGTATATGTTACATTTTTTATTTTTTCTTACTAAAACCCCTCATTTCCAAAAATATAACGGGCAAACCCATACTTATTTATTTTAAAATCTGTTTTAATATTTTTAATTAATTAAAAGTGTTTAGCTATTTTAACATGTCTACTTATTTTTTGCACAATTACAATTAATAAAATATTAAAAAAATAATAATAAAATAATAATAATTAACAATCTGTGCATCACACGGGTTTTAAGCTAGTATTATTAAAGCCGAAACATTGAAAGTTTTGGTTTTCGGTCATTTATTCTATTTAATAAATAATAAAATAATATAAAAATAATAAATAATGATTGACTTTTACGATTAAAACATTTTTTTCTAACAAAATCTATTACTTCCAAAAATATTATGAGCAATAATCTTTAAATCAAAATATATTACATTTTATATTTGTTCTCACAAAAATCTCTATTTTCCAAAAATGTCAGGTGCAACCGTTACTTATTTATTTTAAAACTCATTTCAATGCTTTTAATTATTTAAAAAAGCTTACATATTTTAACATGCCAAACGTATTTTTTTTAACAAATAAAATTAATATAATTAAAACACTTCTAAAAATCACGGGTTGTTACATTTTTAAATTAAAATATGTTAGCTTTTCTATTTGTCCTTATTATTTGCTTTTTATAAATAAAACAATTTTTTCTAATAAAATATACTCCTTTTCCAAAAATATCATGGGCAATTACCTTTAAATTAAAACATATTATATTTTATATTTGCTCTCACTAAAATCTTTCTTTTCCAAAAATATCAGGTGCAACCCTTACTTTTTTATTTTAAAATATATTTTAATGTTTTTAATTATTTAAAAAAGCTTACCTATTTAAACACGCCAACGTATTTTTTAACAAATACAATTAATATAATTAAAACACTTCTATAAATATCACGGGCAATTAATATTTTTAATTAAAACATGTTTGCTTTTTTATTTGTCCTTATTCATTAAAATAATATTAATAATGACCCATTTGTATTATTTATTTATTTATTTCTATGTTCCAATTTATATTTAAGTTTCACATTTTATAATTTATCATATTGATTTTTATTCTTTATTTAATATTTTTTGTTCACATTAATTTTTTTTAATTTATCATTTTTAATCTCTTTTTTATGGCTCGTGTCTTGCACGGGTTATAAGCTAGTATTATTAAAGCCGAAACATTGAAAATTTTGGATTTCGGTTTTCGGTCCTTTATTCTAATCAAAAAATAATTTAATAATATAAAAATAGTAACTAGCTAATTGTCTTTTATAATTAAAACATATTTTATTATTTTTTTACAAAATTCACAAATTTCCCAGTAATATCATGTACAATATATTTTCAACTAAAACATGTTACATTTTCCATTTATAGTTACTAAAATATCTCTTTTTCCAAAAATTTCACGGGCAACTCTTCTTTTTATCATTAATATTATCTTTTTTAATTATATATTTTTCAATTATTAATATATTCATACTATCTATAATCTATACTATCAATACTATTATATAATAGACGAAACATTAAAAGTTTGGTTGGTTGTACGTTGTGATTTTACTTAATTACCCTTAACTGTATTTCGTGTTTTACTTAATTAACCTTACTTATTTATAGAAATATATTATTAAATAATAATATTACCTATTTATAACCAATTGCCTTTTTTTCCTAAAATACATTATTTTTCTAACAAAATCCCCTACTTTTTCAAACATGACAATTACCTTTTTTAACTAAAACATGTTAGTTTTTCTATTTTTTCTTACTAAAACCCCTCATTTTCCAAAAATATCACGGACAAACCTTTAGTTATTTATTTTTAAACCTATAATATTATAATTATTTTTTAAAAGTTTATCTATTTTAACATGTCTACTTATTTTTCTTAACAAATGCAATCACTAAGAATATTAAAATATAAATAATCAAATACCTATTTATAACCAATTACACTAAAACATATTATAGATTTTTTCTAACAAAGTCACTTATTTTCTAAATATATCACGAAAAATTGTCTTTTTCAATTTATTTTTTCTATTTTTCTCACTAAAATTCATTTTTTTTCCAAAAATGTCATAGGAAACCGTTTACTTATTTATTTTAAAACGAATTTAAATACTTTTAATTATTAAATTTTAAAACCTCATTTTCCAAAAATATTATGGGCATTTACCTTTTTAAACTAAATATATGTTACATTTTTTATTTTTTCTTACTAAAATCCCTCATTTTTCAAAAATATAATGGACAAACACTAACTTATTTATTTTAAAATTTGTTTTAATGTTTTTAATTAATTAAAAGTATTTAGCTATTTTAACATGCCTACTTATTTTTTTAACAAATACAATTAATAAAATATTAAAAATATAATAATAAAATAACAATTAACAATCCGTGCATCGCACAGGTTTTAAGCTATATTATTAAAGCCCAAAAATTGAAAATTTTGGTTTTCGGTACTTTATTCTATTTAATAATTAATTAAATAAAATAAAAATAGTAATTAAATGATTGCCTTTTATAATTAAAACACTTTTTTCTAACAAAATCTACTCCTTTTCCAAAAATATCACGAACAATTGTCTTTAAATTAAAAAAATATTACCTTTTATATTTGTTTTCACCTCTTTTCCAAATATATCACATACAGTTATTTTTTTAATTAAAACATGTTAACTATTGTATTTGTCCTTATTATTAATATTATTTTAATAAATACTAAAATAATATTAATAATGCCCCATTTATTATCACGGACAATTAACTTTAAATTAAAAAATATTATCCTTTATATTTGTTCTCACTAAAATTTTTCTTTTCCAAAAATATCACGGGCAGTTACTTTTTTAATTAAAACATGTTAGCTTTTCTATTAGTCTTTATTATCAATATTATTTTAATAAATAATAAAATAATATTAATAATACCCCATTTATTATCACGGGTAATTACCTTTAAATTAAAAAATATTACCTTTTATATTTGTTCTCACTAAAATTTCTCTTTTCCAAAAATATCACGGGCAGTTAATTGTTTTAATTAAAACATGTTATTTTTCTATTAGTCCTTATTTTTTTTCTATTAGTCCTTATTATCAATATTAATTTAATAAATAATAAAATAATATTAATAATGCCTCATTTATCTTCTTTATCCCATTTGTATTCTTTATTTATTTTTTCTATGTTCCAATCTATACTATATTATTAAAGCCGAAACATTGAAAGTATTGATTTTCGGTTTTCGGTTGGTTTTCGGTCTTTTATTTTATTTAATAAATAAAACAAATATAAAAATAGTAACTAGATGATTGCCTTTTATAATTAAAATATTTTTTCTAACAAAATCTACTCATTTTCCAAAAATATCATGGCAATTATCTTTAAATTAAAACATATTATCTTTTATATTTGTTATCACTAAAATCTCTGCTTTTCAAAAATATGAGGTACAATTAATATAATTAGAAGACATCTAAAAATATTACGGGCATTTACTTTTTTTTTTTAATTAAAACATGCTAACTTTTCTATTTTTCCTTATTAAAAAAAACTTACTTATTTTAACATGTCAACGTATTTTTTTAATAAATACAATTAATATAATTAAAACATTTCTAAAAATATCACGGACAATTATTTTTTTTTAATTAAAACATGTTAGATTTTCTCTATGTCCTTATTATTAATATTATTTTATTATAAAATAATATTAATAATACCTCATTTATCTTCCTGAGCCCCATCTGTATTTTTTTTTTATATTTTTTTATATTCCAATTAATATTTAAGTTTCTCATTTTATAATTTATCATATGAAATTTTTTAGTTTATTATTTTTTAAGGCTCGTGCCTTGCACGGGTCATAGGCTAGTATTATTTATATACCATTTTTTGTTTTTGTTGTTTAACATATACAGTAATTACATATTCAAGATATAAGTATATAAATTTTGATACACAAGATATAATATTTAAATACGATCTAATATAAGTTACATATTATATGTAGGGATCTTAGTATTCGTTAATTAAATGTTTTTAAATTAAAAGAATTAGTGTTCAAATTATTTCATTAAATTGTACAATAATTATTTATATAATTTGTTCGTCTCATCCATTTTCTACCAGTTTTTTCCCGAAATGTACACTACTTTGTTTTAATCTTTCAAAATGACATGTTATTCTTTATTTACTCTGATATATCTCACACTATCGCTAATTTGTCCATTTTTTCACAGTCCTCGCTTTTCTGAATCTCCTTATTACACTCAATAATTTAGTTTTTGATTTGATTTTTGATACACGAAACATGAAAATAAACGAAGAAACATATAATCTCTTAGTGACATGTACTCTCGCAACTTACAAGTTTTGTGACTGTAATCATATATATTATGTATATATTTTTTTCAACAAATTTTGTTCATTTTGTCCCACCTTTCCTGTCACTTCACATTTTACAAATTGTGGTTAATAAATAAAATAAGTAATCATTTTCATCAACAAGTGAAATATATTAAATTCTTGTGGTAAATTTTATAATGGTTACTGAGTTAAGATCAAATATCAATATTAGTTAAAAATCAAATATTAAAATCGGTTAATTTTCAAATAAGTTATACATAAAATTTAGGGAAAATAAATTGATAAGTCACTAAACTATTCCCGTTTTATTGTTCAAGTCCCTGAAGAAAAGATTCCGCAGTCCGGGTAATTAAACTTTTGAATTTTTTTTTATCAGGTCCTTCCGTCAATTGGATTCTAACGGACGTTATAATCAGTCAATTGTTCTTCACCAAACGCGAAATCATACCAGTTTTTCGTGATGATTTTGGTGTCCAAATCGAGTGTGTGAATATCCAAAACAACCCCATCTCCCCCCTCTATCCACCCCCATCATCAAAATTAAGTTTTGATAATCTTTATTTTTTGGTATAATCTTTATCACCGGAGTTCTTAATTTTGACCGGAATATGTTTTTATGTAATTGTTTGAAGGTTTTTCTTGTATATACGTATAGATCCATGTAGTTGGAGGGTTATATAATTTTTTCAAAAATTTGGAGCTTGTTTTTGGTTCGCCGGAAAACGACTATGCCGCCGGATTTTATTGTTGTTGTGATTTGATTTTGATGTAATTATGGGTCATAGTTGTTTATAAGGGTATATATATTGTAAGAAGATTAATTGCTTGAGTTTTGAGATTGTTTTAGATGTGGCCGGATTTTTGTTGGCCGGAATGCGGTGGCCGGTTTTTACACATTTTCCAGATTTCGGTGAGATTGACGTTCGTTAATCATTTTTTAACGGAAGGACCTGAATCAGAAAATTAAAAAGTTACGTGACCTTAATATTGGAATCTTTAGTTCAGGGACCCGGACAATAAAACACCAATAGTTCAGTGACCGGTGAATTTATTATCCCTAAAATTTAAGAATATTTGTAATATGTCTTAAAGTATAACCTCACATATATTATTAGTGTTTTACGAGTTTACGAATATACTTTTATTTCTTTAAAATAACATTAATTTACAAACGTCCATGTTATACACGAACAGTTATGCTACAATTATAATTTATATTGCACTTGGTTGATAAATTTAATAAAATTTGTTTCACGTGATTAAAAATTAAATTATTATTTAAGAAATTATTGATAATCATGTGATTATTATCGAATAGATATTTATTCAGTTGTTTTGTGAAATTTATTCAAATCATAAAATATTTGATTCAAGAAAATGGTATACAATATTATGAAATTACTACACAAATACAAAATAAAATCGAAATATTATCATTTATCCTATTTTTTATTATAAAATTATTTCAATATATGTACCGGTTCGTACGAGAAATTATTTCAACATACGAACAGGTCCGTGTCTCGCACGGGCTTTTACGCTAGTATGTGTATTATTAGCCTTAAAAATATTAATAAAGCTTAAAACTACTAACCAATGTTGGGAATCAGAGTTAATCGGTGAATACACCGTCCAGGGATTAATAGAATAGTCGGGGATTAATTAGAATGATTAATCAAAATAAATTCAATATATTTTTTATGTACAATTGTATTTTAAATATAATTGTTTTTTTATTTCAACTAAACATATATTATTATCATATATTTATGCAAATATATTAGAAATATTGTATAATTGTAATAAATAAAATTTTCAAGATTTAACTTTTGAATTAAAGATCAATTTGAGAGGAAAATTAAGAAAATTTATGATTTAGGCATCTAAAATTATAATTACATGTAAAAAGTAATATTATTTCTTATTTTTTAGTCAGGTTTCTAACTTTTTAATTATTAATTATTTTTTAAATTTTAACAAAGTTTTACTAATTAACCCGATTTTGCACATTTCAACCGATTTTTGACCTTTTTTTTGAAAAACGGTTTTTTGACATATTTTCACTTAATCAGTACGGTGGTCCGCCATTTAGCCGATTAATCGCCGAATTTTGGAACGCTGCTACTAACATATAAATATTTTAAAAAAATGTAAAACATATTAATAGATATTAAGGAGCCGAGGTACCTTCAGATTGATGTTTGATGGAGAATAGAGGGAGGGCCCGAGTTATGCGTTTCAACAATGGAGAACTATAAGAATTGACATATGGATCAATTGTTTGAATCACAAATTGGTGAAGAGAGGGTTTTTGATGTTTATTTTATTTAATGATGTTTAATGTCCCTAAATAATCATATAATGTTTTATATTTGTCGTATAAGTTTTTATTGTCTTAAAAATTATTAATAGCTAATATGTTTTGTATACATACATGCAAACGATCCAAACAAATTTGATTAAATAATAATCGAACATATAACTAAGTATATCAAGTGTTTATCTTTTAGTATTTGATCGTTATCGTTAGTGTATGATATTAACATATTAGGATATAAAAAATTTCGTTATCGTTAGTATCTTTTATAGCTTTCATTGTATTGATAATAATAATGTTTAATTTAAATTGGTGAAAACATATATTTAATTGATACTCATACACATAATGATATATGTGTATCACATAATGTTTAATTTAAATTGGTGAAAACATATATTTTGTTGTCCAAAAGATATATCATCATATATATCATTATGATATATATATATATATATATATATATATTCTTATAGATAGATCATTATAAATTCGACTGGTAGCAGTAGAAATTATAAATTCGACTAACTAGGGGTTGCCGTCAAATATATGATTAAATTTGACAGCCAGCAGTCGAATTTATAAATTTGATTGGCAACAGTCGAATATATACATCAATTAAATTTAAACTTGTTAAAAAAAGTAATGTGCAATATTTTTTATTTATTGACTTTTTGCATAAACTTTTAAAATATAACAAACTTTGAATCCGTACGGTTGGATCATTCAAATTTTAATTATAATAAATCTAAATTACTAACCCTAGATACTAAATCACTAACCCCTAAATACAAACCTTAAACCCTACATTTCAATCATCCATTTAACACATGTATCGTATTACTAAGATTTTTTTTCACCCACACTATTATGATCTCTAATAATTTTTATTGGATACAATATGTTATCAAATGCTGCTATAAAAAATTCAATTTTTTTAAACATAATCATTATTTATTAAAATTTTCCAAACTTCTTCAACAAATATAAAATGAATAGTTTCTTACTTCTGTTAAAATTTAATTATCTTAAATGGCCAAAATAAATTTTAACATGTAATTCTTCCTACAACGATGTCGTGGTAATTTTTTTATAATTTATTTGTTAATTAAATATTTTTTGAATTTTTTAAAATTTAATTATTAGAATTAATATGACTGGACGCAGTCAAATTTATAAAAATGACTGGTTCTAGTCGAATTTAAATTTCAAAATTTTGGAAAATTTTAGGCGGGAATTTTCCCGCCTAAACATAAATTCGACCGATTTTAAGTTCGACTGGTTCCAGTCGAATTTAAGGCAGTTCAATAATTTTGTTGGGCGGGTAAATTCCCGCCTTTCCTGGAAAATAATTTCGACCGATTAAATTCGACCGGAAATATAAAATCGACTGGTTAAATTCGACCGCCATTAAAATCGACTGTAGCCGGTCGACTTTAATTTTGACCATCAATTTATTTTAGTTGACTTTAAATTCGACTGGAAGCAGTCGAATTTAGGCCAGTCGAATTTATGCAGTGGAATTTAGCCGAATTTTCTTGTAGTGTATGATGATATATCTTTTGGACAACAAAATATTTTACCAACTATAATTTTACACTTATATGCCCAAGAATGAATTATATCACTCATTTATAACCTTCTTTTACTGTAATTTCATTTATGTTTCGCAAACAATAATAAATAAACTTTGATAATAATGTATGTGTACGCTCATGCACTGAAAAATTAAGACATATATTTGAATGTATAAGTTTTACTACTACTTGAATATAAAATTTATTTAATGTAGGTATACTAGCCAATCAGTTATAATTAATTAACTTTTAGTCATCTACACATCATAACCAATTCAAATTTGGAATACAATTAAATCATGTTCATTGATAATTAGTTAACTTATATTTACCTAAGACATTGCATAATATTTATCAATAAACAAACAATTAAAAATACTAATTACGTATTGTATAAAAAAAATTCTAGATAATGACCCGTACCTATTATGCTAGTTAAGCAGTTATATAGCAATTTCATGGCAATTTATAAAGGGACATACTCATTTGCATGTTCTTCGAGATGGTATCCTGATAACTGCGCTATTTGAGCAAGAGCGGACGTCCACTTGTCTACAACGTCAGGAGAGTAACGCTTCTTATGATAATCAAGAGCGTCACCGAAACTCCCTTTCTGGTTACGCACATCTGATGGATCAACATAGTAAAAAACAGGAACAACCTGATTCTCTGTTCTGCTGCAACTAAGGATCTCTACGACCTCATCAAGGCACCATGGCGAACGAGCATAGTTCTCAGAGATAATTACAACAAACATCTTTGACTCTTTTATTGCATTGTGTAGCCCATATGAAATTTGTTTGCCCTTTTCGAGAGCAGGATCATCTTTAAAGGTTAAAATTCCGGCTTGAGCCAAAGCAGAGTAAAGATGTGAAGTAAAGTTTCTGCGAGTGTCATCACCGTAAAAGCTCAAAAAGACATCCCAGGTGCTAGGTTGAGAAGAAGAAGAAGAAGAAGGCGCAGTTAATTCAAGATTACTGGTGGTTGCCATGGAAGAAAGAATTGTTCTGTGTATGGGGAAAACTGTAGTTTAAAAGCAAAGTGAAAATAAAGTCAGTCAACGTTAAATTTAATACTGGTACCCGCCAACCTGGCTGATGGTTTTTTATTCATGTAATTTCGTTGACATTTTTAACTTACAGATTCTAATGAGAATACTCGAAATTTTAGTCAATGGTCTGTTTGGCATAAATTAGCTCTTTGGATATTTCAAGGAATTTTAGTTGATTCGAGTTCTAGAATTTTAGTAAATTTTTCTAGCTTAAATGTAGTTTCCATATTCATAGGTGGCAGAAGTAACCTGTTTCTTTCTTTGGTCCCAGGTAGGATGATTGTTATTTCCCTAACACCTTAATGTTTTAGGAGCGGTAACATAACAGGGTGTCCGAGTTCGAGTTCAGAATGCTCCTAGCCTGTTTGAGAAAAGACCCAAACAAAAATTGTGGATCAATTATATGTTGCTATCAACGCTTTACCTTTGTGTACAGGAAACAAAGGAGGCAGAATGGCAGGCCCTTCAGTAAAATTGAAAAATAAGACGAAGGTACAACTATAGTACTGATATCGGATAATGTTAGCTAA
The DNA here is from genome assembly GCA_030848705.1 of Heracleum sosnowskyi. Lineage (NCBI taxonomy): Eukaryota > Viridiplantae > Streptophyta > Magnoliopsida > Apiales > Apiaceae > Heracleum > Heracleum sosnowskyi. The sequence goes on from CM061237.1 coordinate 25,314,284, forward strand.
ACTTTCATGTTAAGAAAAATGTATTCGCTAGTTTTTATCCCAAATGATGCCCCTCGAAAGCTACTTTTGCACTCGTCAAACACTGTATTTGTGAAGGCGTGGTCTAGTTTGTGATTAGCAAACTTTAGCATATCTTTTGATCATGATTTTGTATAATGTATGCAGGTTATAAGAACCATTTAACAGCTGACAAGATAAAAGGGCGAAGGCCGCTTCAAAGTGAGTTTCCAACTTAATTTCATTAATATTCTTTGACAATTTTGTTTGAATGATTTGGTATTTAAATTAAGTTTAGAATTAATATTCCATTAATTTGTTAATTAATAGTGCAAGAATTTGAACTCCGCGATTTGAAATTTTGGAATTGCAATTCTTGTGCTCTCCAAGCATAGAATTTGGTATTGAATTTCAAGATCTTAAATTCTAAAATTTAATTGTATATTTCAAATGAATTTTTTGTTGTCAAACACAATTTTTTTATGCAGCACCTCTTCCCGCATTTTTCCCTCACTTTTTCGACACAACAATTTTCTATCACAACAAATTGTAGACAACAAAGTGAACGAATATATATATTATAAGTGAAAATCAATTGAAACATGTACGTGTACTAGGCACAGTAATTATTTGTTTTACCTAGTTCCAATCGATCACTTGATGTTCATTGACGACTGAAGTTTTGTTGATTCAAAGTTAAGCGTAAATTATTTACCTCCACAGTAGGCATCAAGGCCTCTTCCTGGACTGCTAGGCTATTTCAGCTTCTGTAGACCTTTAACTCTCATGAAGCAGTTTAGCACTTTGTTCAATCTATTAACCAGCCACAGAATAATTTTCAGCTAGGCCTGAAGCCTTGATATAGAAAACCTTGGAACTGGTTTATGAGTAAACTTCTATAGACTGTTTTGAGTCTACCACAGCAAAAAGAATAAAAAAAAAGTCTGGCCTTATTAGCTGACTACTCATTGGTTTTGGACCAGCTTTAATTTTAGCCATTGAAAATCAATTCTTTTGGAAGGGAAACTAAACAGGTCTTTTTTTGGTGTAAAAGCCTTCTCTCATGTTAGACTTCATCTTCTGGTCACATATTTTGAGTGCAAGAAGGATATGGTAGATATATTTTTGAATTTCTGGAAACAAAAACGACATTACCCGTGCAATCTCAATTTTTAAACAATATTACAAGTTAAATACCTCAAAGTTTTATGCTGAACAGCTTCGGGCTTTTTAGACTTGAGGTTGCAATTGACTCTTTAATGTTTAGGAATATAGTACTAAAGAACTTTTAAGTGATGATAGGAGCTCATCTACAATAGGACATGATCCCAGATAAGTAGTCGTTGTAAGAATATTTCAATGAATGACAAGTATCAAGAATATGAAGAACTGAACCTGAATGAGAAGCCATTAATGCATAGATGATTTGAATACCGCATTGTCTTCCCAGCTTGTCCATTAATAAACCCTTTTGCTATGTTTTAAAAAAGATGCGCCGGAAGAACAATAGTGGATTATAAACTATATGGCTCATTTCTGATTATTGACGCTCATGCTTTTAATTTTACTTTTTAGTTAACTTCTAGGATATGCTGTCAGATTAGCTAATATCTATTTGGTTTATCTACCACAACAGGTATTCACTATTTAAAGCATTATGCATTGCCTTCGTGCTGATTGTCTTCAGTGCATTTGATATGCCTGTATATCGGCCAATTCTACTGATTTATTGGATTGTTCATTTCATCTCAACAATATTTAAGAGACAGATAATGCACATGATTAAGTACAGATATGTGCCATTCACCCCTGGCAAGCAGGTATATCTAACATTTACATTCATGTATTTTGTATGCGCTTCCTTAACAAATCTATACTATTATTTTTATGTAATGGTTGGGGGGATTACCTCGTGTATTTTTTGTCAATATTATTTATCAGATTGAGTGCATATTTCTGTTGTAGATTACATAGGTACCAGCTGTAAATCTGCATAGATAACACAGTTGTATTCAACTGATATTAAGTGATTTTGTAGGCTGATTTAGAGCCTGAAATTCAGGGATTTGTTGGGCTGATATAGAGGCTGATATTAAGTGATTTTGTAGGCTGATTTAGAGCCTGATATTGAGGGATTTGTTGGGCTGATATAGAGGATGACATTAGGGGATTTAGTTGGTGATTTGTAGCTCTAGTTTAGATCTGTTGTGCCTATTCATAGCATTTTTTGTATCTTTGTCATGGTATCAGAGCTTCTTAGTTAAAAAAAAAATCATATCTTCTGTTTTGATTCTTGTCTAGCATCAAAATCATATTCTGCTCTTTCTTGGATTTCATCTCCTAGTTTTTATCTTCAATCAAATCATGTCATTAGAGCGTTCCGACCACTTCCTTGTTCGATTTAATGGGAAGAACTACTCTGCCTAGGCTTTTCAATTTCAGATTTTTGTCAAGGGAAAAGAACTATGGGGTCATATTGAAGGAACAATTCCTGTACCCGACAAAAAAGAAAATGAGCAACTTGCGAAATGGGAAGCAAAGGATGCTCAAATTATGTCTTGGATTCTTGGAAGTATGGAACCCCCCATGCTTCTCAATCTCAAGCCTTACAAGACTTCTAAACAAATGTGGGGTTACATGAAGAAAGTTACAACCAAAGCAATGCAGCCCGACGTTTTCAGTTAGAACTCGAGTTAGGACAACTCAATCAAGGAAGAATGACAATCCATGAGTTTTATTCTTCATTTGAGAATTTGTGGGGTGAGTACACAGATATTGTGTACGAAAGTGTGTCTTCTAAAGGACTCGTTGTTGTCCAAAAGGTGCACAAGACTAGCAAACGTGACCAGTTTTTGATGAAATTAAGAGAAGATTTCGAGCCTATCAGGTCCAACCTCATGAACAGGGATCTGGTTCGTTCAATGTATATTTGCATAGGTGAGCTCTTTCATGAAGAACAAAGGCTCGTAACACAAACTTTCATCGAGCAAAAAAGCTCAAAATACTGCTCCAATTCCAGTTGCCTACGCTGCCCAAGGAAAGCATAGAGGTGGAAGAGATATGAGTAATATCCAGTGTTATAGCTGTAAAGAATTCGGACATGTTGCTGCAAATTGCACTAAAAAGTTCTGCAATTATTGTAAGAAGACGGAGCATATCATCAAAGATTGTCCCATCCGGCCTCCGAAGAAATCTGGAACTGCCTACAACGCCTCAGTTGGATCTTCAAATTCTCCTAATTTTGGTCAGTCTTCTGTAACTCCTGAAATGATCCGGCAAATGATAGTGTTGGAATTAGAGTAATTATGGAGGATATGAATTGATTCAGCTAATCAGTGTTGATATCAGATCCCAGAATTACAGGGATCAGATTTGTAGATCTATATAGTTGTTATTATTCTAGAATAGTCTTCTGTATGGTTATATATATGTACATTTTGTAATCCTAAAGATAATAATAATACAGTTCATTGTAATTCACTTATTCTCATGGTATCAGAGCCTAAACAATAAAACTCTAACCGTTGTTTAACATCCTCTCTACCTAAACACAACCACCATGTCTGATATTACTTCTGATTCCACAAGCTCTTCCACAAAGACCCAAAACCCTGCATCAGAATCTCACTCCATTCAGATCACTACTATACGACTGAATGGAGAAAACTTCCTACGCTGGTCCCAGTCTGTTCGCATGTACATCTGTGGTAGGGGTAAAATTGGTTACTTGACAGGGGATAAGAAAGAGCCTGATGCTAAAGATGTCGCCCATCCAACGTGGGATGCTGAGAACTCTATGGTTATGACTTGGCTGGTGAATTCAATGGAGGAGGATATAAGCTCCAACTATATGTGCTACCACACTGGAAAGGAGCTTTGGGATAATGTCAATCAGATGTACTCTGATTTAGAAAATCAGTCTCAGGTGTATGAGCTGACTTTGAAGCTCGGAGAAATCCGCCAAGGTGAGGATAATGTTACTAAGTATTTTAATTCCTTAAAACGTCTTTGGCAAGATTTAGATCTATACAATAATTATGAGTGGAAATCCCCAGAGGATTGTAATCACTATAAGAAAACGGCGGAGGACAATCGTATTTTTAAATTTCTCATTGGTCTTAATGTTGAGTTTGATGAAGTTAGAGGCAGGATAATTGCTAGGAAGCCTCTTCCATCTATTGGCGAAGTGTTTGCAGAGGTCTGTCGAGAGGAAAGTTGTCGCCTAGTAATGCTTGGAAAAAAGAATCTCATCAGTACTGTTGAGAATTCTGCTCTTGCAGTTGGTAATAATATTGGCCGAATTACTTCCAAACGGACTGATGAGAAGTCTCGTATTTGGTGCGATCATTGCAACAAACCACGTCATACACGTGAAACTTGTTGGAAGATTCATGGAAAACCAACAAACTAGAAGAGTTCTCATGAAGGTCGATTCAACCGTTCTCCTGCTGCACATGAGGCAAAATCTGTTACACTTAATGAAGAGCATGCCACTAATATTTTAAAGTTGTTAAACTCTAATCTAGGCTTATTAAGTGCTCCTAATGCTTCCGTTGCGCAAACAGGTAGTGAAATAAAAGCCTTATCTTGTTATTTCCTTCATCATTCTACCCCCGGATCATTGACTCCGGGGCTTCAGATCACATGACCAATTCTTCTTACTTATTTCATACTTATAATCCTTGCTCTGGTCATGAAAAAATTTGTATAGAAGATGGCTCATATTCTGTAATAGCCGGGAAAGGTTTGATTAATTTGTCTAAAACCATTTCCTTGAAATCTGTTCTCCATGTCCCAAAACTTGCATGTAATCTCTTATCAGTTAGTAGATTATCCAGAGATTCTAATTGTCGTGTTATCTTCTGTGAAACTCATTGTATATTTCAGGAACAGAGTTCGGGGAAGATGATTGGCAGTGCTCTAAGTTGATAGATGGTCTCTACTATTTTGAAGATGACTCCAAGAATAAAGAAGCTCCAGGTTTCAGTAGTATCAGTTCTATCCCTAATAAAGATCAGATTATGCTTTGGGATTACTGACTAGGACACCCTAGTTTTTTATATCTTAAAAAATTATTTCCCAGCTTATTCAAGGGAGTAGATTGCTCTAAGTTTTATCGTGAAAACTGCATTTTATCTAAAAGTCAGAGAACTTTTTATCCTTCTAGGCCTTATCAAGCCTCAAAACCATTTTACTTGATATATAGTGATGTTTGGGGTCCCTCTAGAATTAAAACTTACACTGGTAGGAGATGGTTTGTCACGTTTATTGACGATCATACTCGTTTATGTTGGGTTTATTTGATGAGTGAAAAATCTGAAGTTGCGGACTTGTTCAAGAATTTTTACTCAATGGTCGAAACCCAATTTCAAACTAAAATCGGAGTTCTTCGTACTGATAACGGAACCGAGTATTTTAAAGGAGTTCTTACAAGTTTTTTGAAAGAAAAAGGCATTCAACATCAATCTACTTGTGTTGATACACCTCAACAAATGGCATCGCAGAGCGAAAAAAAAACATTTACTTGAAGTTGCACGTGCGATTATGTTTTCTATGCACGTTCCTAAATATCTTTGGGGAGAAGCTATTTTAACTGCATCCTACTTGATTAACTGGATGCCTAGTCGTGTTTTAAACTATGTTACTCCCCTTGAACATTTCAAAAAGTATTTTCCCGAGTCACGTATATTGTCAAGCATTCCTCTCAAAACATTCAGGTGCACTGTTTATGTTCATCTATCCACTAAAGAAAGGTCAAAACTTGATCCTAGGGCTGAAAAATGTGTTTTTACTGGTTATGCTCCAAATAAAATAGGATATAAGTGTTTTAACCCAAAATCAAGGAAAACCACTATATCTATGGATGTCATATTTCTTGAACATCAACCCTTTTTTCAACAAAATTTTCTTCAGGGGGAGGAAAAACAGCAGACAAAAGAAAATTTCTGGGATATGATACCCACTCCTTTACCTAAAATTTTTGATAATGACATGTTATCATTTAAAGAGGAAACTGTTATGCCTCTTGCTACTAGTAAAACTGGAAATCATGGCAGCGATATTCCAAGTATTAATGATTCTTTAACAGGGGAGAAATACTACCTTTGATTCCTGAGGAACGGAGTACAGAGCTTCGTGTTTATACAAGGAGGGAAAATTGTCAAAGAAGCAGTGTTCTAAAAAGCGGTTTATGCGGCCGCTTATGCGGAATCGGGATAAAAACGCAGCGATTAGTGCATAATCGGGTTGGAAAACGGTTAATGAAGTTTAGGCGGTCTAGTAAGCGGATTAAGCGGTCATTAAGCGGATTAAGCGGTCATTAAGCGGATTTAAGCGGTCAAAATGATGTTGACCTGCTATTTTTTTAATTTTAAAATAATAATGTTTATTATAATATGACTATAATTATCATAAAATTTTAAAATACCTTTTTTGATTAAAAATGTTTTATATTTAAATTCTTATTACTTAATTATTACATAATTTTAATTTTACATGTAATAATATTATATTTAAAATTTTAAAAATATATATTATTAATCCGATTAGTGACCCGCTTAAAATTCCGCTTAAGCGTCCGCTTAGCTGCTTAAGCGCTAGAAGGTCCTCTTACCGCTTCGGACCGCTTTGCGCTTTTTAGAACACTGCAAAAAAGTAGAGAACCTGATATCCCTTTTGCACAAGTCCAATCAGAAACCCTGGGTAATGAATCTGAAAATGCAGGTACTTCACATATACCTTTACCTAACCTTCATTGTCCAAATAATTTTTCTCCAACTTCTAATAATTTGTCTTACCCAAACATTGCTTCTAATGATCATGATATTCCAATAGCAATCAGGAAAGGAAAGCGTTCATGTACTAATCACCCTTTGTCCAAATATTTGTCGTATAGTAAACTCTCAAAAAAACACAGTTCTTTTACATCAAAAATTTCTAACTTGTTTGTGCCCAGAAATATTCAGGAAGCACTTAATGATCCTGATTGGAGACTGGAAGTGATAGAAGAAATAAATGTTCTACGAAAAAATGGGACTTGGGAAATTGTTGATCTACCGAAAGATCATAAAATAGTTGGATGTAAATGGGTGTTTACAGTGAAATGTAAAGCAGATGGAAGTATAGAGAGATACAAGGCAAGGTTGGTTGCCAAAGGATTTACTTAAACATATGGAGTGGACTATCAAGAGACTTTTGCCCCAATCGCTAAAATAAACTCTATCCGAATACTATTTTCTCTGGCAGCTAATTTCAATTGGCCTTTACATCAGTTAGACGTCAAGAACGCCTTTCTCAATGGAGATTTAGAAGAAAAGGTGTTCATGTGTTTACCTCCTGGATTTGAACAGGTATTTGGTCATGATAAGGTACTAAGATTAAAAAAGTCCTTATATGGCCTTAAACAATCTACGCGATCATGGTTTAAACGCTTTGCCAAGGCCGTAAAGGGCTACGGTTACCTTCAAAGTCAAGCTGACCATACATTGTTCTATAAACGGTCTAGAGATGGTAAAATTTCTATTTTAATTGTTTATGTGGACGACATAATTTTAACCGGTGATGATCTTGAAGGAATAGCAGGTTTAAGGAAACGATTGTCACAAGACTTTGAGATAAAGGACCTAGGAGAGCTAAAATACTTCCTTGGAATGGAGTTTGCAAGGTCATGAGAAGGCATCTTTGTCAATCAAAGAAAATATATACTTGATTTACTCAAGGAGATAGGACTACTAGGTTGCAAAGCTGCTGAGACTCCAGTTGAAGCTAATGTAAAACTTACACCTGCTGAGCCTGAAGACGTAATCAACATAGAACAATATCAACGTCTTGTAGGGAGGCTTATCTACCTATCACATACTCGTCCTGATATAGCTTTTGTTGTGAGCATGGTGAGCCAATTTATGCACTCACCTGGAAAAGAACACTTTAATGCAACCTATCGAATATTAAGATACTTGAAGGGAACACCTGGAAAAGGTCTTATGTTTAAGAAGCGTGATAATTTAAAAATTGAGGTTTACACGGATGCAGATTGGGCCGGAAGTATTACTGATCGACGTTCAACATCAGGGTACTGCACCTTTATTGGAGGAAACCTTGTCACATGGAGAAGCAAAAAACAAAGTGTTGTAGCTCGAAGTAGTGCTGAGGCTGAATTAAGATCTCTCGCAAATGGAATTTTTGAAGCTATATGGATAAAAAGATTATTGGAGGAGTTGAAAATTCCCATTTCATTTCCTATAAAAATCTATTGTGATAATAAAGCTGCCATTTTGATTGCTCATAATCCAGTTCTACACGATAGAACAAAGCATATTGAAGTTGACAAGCATTTCATCAAAGAGAAGATTGAAAGTGGTCTGATATGTATTTCATACGTTCCAACGACTCAGCAAACAGCTGATATACTCACCAAGGGATTAGTAAAAAGACAGTTCAAACTACTTGTTACCAAGCTAGCTATGGAAGACATCTACAAGCCAGCTTGAGGGGGAGTGTTGGAATTAGAGTAATTATGGAGGAAATGAATTGATTCAGCTAATCAGTGTTGATATCAGATCCCAGAATTACAGGGATCAGATTTGTAGATCTGTACAGTTGTTATAATTCTAGAATAGTCTGCTGTATGGTTATATATATGTACATTTTGTAATCCTAAAGATAATAATAATACAGTTCATTGTAATTCACTTATTCTCAGATAGTTAATGCTTTTTCAACCTTAGGCATCTCAGGTAACAAAAATTCTGCTCATAAGCCTTGGTATTTTGATTATGTTGCTTCAAATCACATGACTAGCTCAACATCACCTCTAAATAATATTCAAAAATATAAAGGAGACCTTCAAATCCAAACTGCTGATTGTAACTCTTTACCTATAACTGTCGTTGGTGATATTTCAAGCTCTCTAAATAATGTCTTTGTGTCTCCAAAGTTGTCCACTAATCTTATATCTGTTGGTCAATTAGTTGACAACAATTGTACTGTTCAATTCTCAAATTCTGGTTGCCTTGTGCATGATCAAATGTCCGGGAAGATGATCGCGAAGGGGCCTAAAGTGGGACATCTGTTTCCTTTACTTTCATCACCCTCTCTAGTGTCAAATAAAGTTTCTTGTAATGTTGTTGAATGTAATAATCAAGTGTGGCATAAACGGTTGGGTCACCCGAATCCTCATGTTCTCAATGTTTTGCTTAAATTAGGTTTACTTGGGAATAAAGTTCCAACTTCTTTAAATAAAGATATTGTTGATTGTGCATCTTGTAAACTTGGCAAAAGAAAAACACTTCCTTTTCCACTGCATAAATCCCGCACCACCACACCTTTTGAACTCGTACATATTGATGTATGGGGTATTACACCTGTGATTTCTCATCAACATTACAAATATTTTGTTACTTTTATAGACGATTTCACTCGTTTTACTTGGGTATATTTTCTTTGATCTAAAAGTGAGGTTTTTCATGTATTTAAAACCTTTCATGCTTTAATTGAAACACAATTTTCTGCTAAGGTCAAAATCTTACAATCCGATTCAGGTGGTGAATACATGTCAAATGAATTCCAATCTTTCCTTCAACATCATGGGATTATATCTCAACGTTCTTGTCCTTCAACTCCACAACAAAATGGTGTGGCTGAAAGAAAGAACCGTCATCTTCTTGATATTGTTTGCACTATTCTTATCGAGTCTTGTGTACCGTCTCAATTATGGTGTGAAGCTTTGTCCACCGTTGTCTATTTGATTAATAAATTACCATCTCTCACCTTTAACAACGAATCACCTTATTTTCGATTGTTTAAACATGCACCGGATTATTCCAATCTACATATTTTCGGATGTGTTTGTTTCGTTCATCTTCAACCAAATGAAAGGAATAAACTTACTGCTCAATCTGTCAAGTGTGATTTCTTAGGATATGGTGGCTCTGAAAAAGGTTTTCTTTGCTATGACCCTAATGCTCGTCGAATTCGTGTATCTAGAAATGTGATTTTTTTTGAAAATCAACCATTCTTTAGCACACAAATGATTTCTGAACCCTCATCTATAGCTATATTGCCATATTTTCCCGAGTCATCAACACCTAAAGAAAGAGTTAAACCTGGTCATATTTATAACATACGCACTTTGGCTCCTCCGAATCTTCCTGAAACATCTGATCCTGTTGTATCTGCTGCCAATTATCATCCTCCTCTTCGGAGAAGCTCTAGAAATTCGAGACCTCCTGACAGGTATGGTTTTTCAAACCAAGTAGCCATGTCCACTACTTTGTCTTCTATTGTTATTCCTACTTGTTATAAACAGGCCATGGAACATGAGTGTTGGCAACAAGCAATGGAAACAGAACTTCAAACTCTTGCAGAAAATCATACTTGGGACATTGTTTCCTTACCTCCAAATGTCAAGCCAATTGGTAGTAAGTGGGTTTATAGTGTGAAACTCAAGTCTGATGGCTCTTTAGATAGATATAAAGCTCGACTGGTTGCACTTGGAAATAAACAGGAATATGGCCTTAACTATGAAGAGACATTTGCGCCAGTTGCTAAGATGACAACAATAAGAACCATTATTGTTGTTGCTTCTTCTAAATCTTGGCCTTTACATCAAATGGATGTGAAAAATGCTTTCTTAAATGGGGATCTCAAAGAAGAAATTTACATGAAACTTCCACATGGTATGGCATGGATAGCTCCTCACAAAGTTTGCAGATTAAGACGCACGTTGTATGGGTTGAGGCAGTCTCTTAGAGAATTGTTTGATAAGTTTCGTAGTACTCTTATCAACTTCTCTTTTATACAAAGTCAATATGATTCATCTCTATTCTTTCATAAGACATCGGCGGGTATGGTCTTTGTCTTGGTTTATGTCGACGATATTATCATCACTGGTGATGACTCTGTGCTAATATCAAAGCTTAAGAATATGTTGCATGGTACATTTCAAATGAAAGATCTTGGGAATCTTAATTATTTTTTGAGTCTAGAAGTTCTTTCTCAAGATCAAGGAGTGTTCCTGAATCAACATAAATATATCAAAGATGTTATTGAGTTGGCTGGTTTGAAGGAGGCTACTGTTGTTGATACTCCAATGGAAGTGAATGTCAAATATCAAAAAGAAGAAGGGGAGCTTCTGCCTAATCCTTATTTACATAGACAGTTGGTTGGTAGCCTTATTTACTTGACTATTACAAGACCTGATATCTCATATACTGTCCATATTGTTAGCAGATTCATGCAATCACCTCGACATCTTCATCTTGTTGCAGTTAAGCGTATTATTCGCTATTTAATTGGGTCGCCTACCTGTGGACTGTTTTTCCCCACACAGTCTGATCTTCATTTGACAGCATATAGTGATGCTGATTGGGTTGGTTGCCCGGACACTAGAAGATCTATAACTGGATGGTGTGTATTTCTTGGAGATGCCTTGATCTCATGGAAGTGTAAGAAGCAAGACCGCGTCTCTAAATCTTCCACCGAGTCAGAATATAGAGCCATGTCTGCAGCTTGTTCTGAAATTGTATGGTTACGTGGCCTTCTTGCTGAGCTTGGAGTGCCTCAGATTAATCTACTCCACTCCATGCTGATAACAAAAGCGCCATTCAAATTGTTGCCAATCCGGTGTATCATGAGCGCACAAAATACATTGAAGTGGATTGTCATTATATTAGAGATGCATTTACTCGTGGTATTATCAAACTTCCTCATATTAGCACTAATCTTCAAACAGCTGATGTTTTCACAAAAGTTTTGACGCGCCAACGACACCAGTTTCTTAGTGGCAAATTGCTGCTGCTAGATTTACCAGCATCAATTTGAGGGGGATGTCAATATTATTTATTGAGTGTATATTTCTGTTGTAGATTACATAGGTACCAGCTGTAAATCTGCATAGATAACACAGTTGTATTCAGCTGATATTAAGTGGTTTTGTAGGCTGATTTAGAGCCTGATATTCAGGGATTTGTTGGGCTGATATAGAGGCTGACATTAGGGGATTTGGTTGGTGATTTGTAGCTCTAGTTTAGCTCTGTGTACCTACAAATACAGGAGCTTGTTTTGTATGGAAAAGACATCAGAATTCATAGCATTTTCTGTATCTTTGTCATATTTTCGTTTGTTCCAGTGATACACTGAGAAGAAAGCAACTTTCAATGATGAAACTGATACTGTATTTAGGCCTTGAGGGTTCAGGAAACTGAACAATTCAAGGCATATATAATACACATCTTCGGTTACAAGTGGTTAAATAATTAGTGGAGAGGAAAACCCTGAAGTAATTTTATAATGCATGCAATTCCAATTCTTAACAGCAAGATATCCCCTTGTAGTCCTCTTCGAGGATCAAACATAATTTCCCTTTTAACATCTGGCAAGAATTGAAGTACCGAGTGGATTAAGGAAAATCTTGATCGGACTTCTTCTTCCTGATTGAGTGTCGAAGTATATGACAAGGTTTCAGATAGTGGCAATTATGAACGCCAAAGATTATTTTCAGCGTTCAGGTGGATGAAATAAAATAGCATAGCATCCGATATAGACTATCTGTGTATATTTATTTATGCATATTTACTATTTTCATTCACAGGTTTAAATTCCATTTCTTATATCTTATGAGAAATTGTCCATTGCTTTGATCTTATACAATCGCCATTTGCCAGTTTTGAGTTCATACAATTGGTAATAAAAGGAAAGATAGTCTAGTAGTTTTAATATAACATGTCACTATCTTATGTTCCAACATATATATTTACTGGCTGGCATTTGTCGTAATTGTGTTGCTCTCTTCTCACTTTACAGGAGGCTTAGATTGGAAACATGTGGAGTTGTGTAAGTTCTTATTCATACACACGCACAAACACACACGCGAGATAAAATTATATTATCTGTGGAGCTGCGCTCTGTAGACATAGGCCCCGGAGGTTTAGCATGAGTAATGAAGTGACAGAATGTAGGTCAAAATTAATTGTGGAAAAGCATGGTAGAGACTAGAGATGTGGTTATATTATCTATGGAGCTCAGCTCTGTGTATATAGTTGTCATGTACTGTATAGATATGAAGTTGTGACTTGGTAGCAAAGAGATGTATAAGGAAATCTTAAGAGATAAGGGTAGGAAAACGAAGGAACATTATTGAAGAGAAAGGAGGGCCTATGCGGTGGATGTTTAGCCCTTTTGTCACAGTATATCATAGTTAGTAGTTGTCACATCCCTTTAGTTGCCTCTAACTTGGGGTTCATATTTACTGACCTGAGCTTATCAAGCTAGTTAAGTCTAACCCTCTTGCCAATTTATGACCATTTTTTCTTGTTAAGTTATTTAGGACCATCTTTTGTGACAATGATATTGTTGCGACATTATTTGTGCTTTTTTATTCTGCGACGAGGGTTTCAAAATAAATTAATGATAGAATGAATTTGTGTGGGTGGGGGAGAAATAATGCAGATGAAGTCAAAAGCCAAAAGGTGAGTGGGAATCCTCATTTCAATTGTCTAGGATATGCATGATTATACACACCCCCACACATAAGGAAACCTAGATTTATTGTAATAGAAAGGACCACCAGTTTCTTAATATTTCTTCAACTGTGACCTGACCTAAGGTTTTCGGCTAAAATTTAAATGATTTAATCTTCCTTTTTCCAGTGATTCACAAGATGCCCACGTAGAATCATTGATACTCGAATGGTGATATTTTGCTACATCTTTTAGAACTAGCACGATATTATGAAAAAATCTGAACTTGTTTTTTGAAGTTTCAGTTCAATGTAAGATGTTTTAAGTTTGCACTATCTATCAAAACCTTCTGAACTTGGAGGTAGGCAGGGTTGATGCTTACTTCCTTAATAGAGCCTACGTGTATCTGAAATAAATAAATTAATTGATTGCTCCAAGAGGCTTCGATCGACAATCTTGTATTTTAGCCACTCTGATTCCTTGTTTGACCCTGTAGGTTGCAATATTTGCATTTCTTGTAGTTTCGGAAGTGTTGTTATTCCCAAATACCTTGGTCGAAGATCTTGTACATTGGTCGATCTGATTCGATGTTTGAGCATCTAGGTTGAGCCTCTTTTATTATTCTTATTATTCTAAAGAATGGTATTTAATGTGGAATGAGTATCTGTTGGGCCAGATCCTATAAGTATTAAGTACTAATGTTCCCTAATACCAAAAGAGTGTGTGTTTGTGTAATGTCACTGAAGATTTAATCAAGATATTCCAAATCTTTTGGGGACAGAGCGGGAATGGTTTGAAACAATTATAAGGGCAGAGGGACAAAGCATGGCACAGATTGTGAGGTCATAATCTTACAGTGATTGCCTTCTGGTATGATCAAGACCTTAAATTTGGACCACTGCAACTATCAGCTAGCCACTGTGAATGAATAATATATAATTTGCAGTGGCACTTCTTACCAGTTGCAGTTGCAGATTTGATTAGAACTTCGATCTGCGATTATTTTAGATGGTCCATAACCATGAAAAAGTGAAAAAATAGCTAGGAATATCCTTTCGATTGAAACTACTTTGCAGTTCTTTCCTCATGTTATTTCATATTTCACCAGTATCACTCACTATGCAGTGAAAGTATCGTGCCAACAATTATAACAGGACATCAATGTATTTAAATTTTAATCCAACTTTTTTGTTTAGGCAAATGATCTTTGATCAATCTTTCGATTATTTTCTGTGTTTTTTCTGCCTGGACTAATTTTCTCTGATTATATATCTCCTGTCTTAGCCGATTATTAGAATACCTCCTTTTTTAATTATGGTTTTTAAGCGGACATAAGTGCATAAGGTAACTTTGTTGGAATGGACCAGAATTTGTTTCTCTTTAATCTTTGGTGCAGGGACGGTTGAATTTGGTTAAATTTACATCTCTCTTTGTTTCTGAAAGATCATACATTATTTATTTTTTTTCTTCAAAATACGCTACATTTTATGCATTTTATGCATGTTTCAGGTACTAGTGTTACAGGGCTATGCTAAACTAGCTTTATAACCCGTGCGAGGCACGGGTATGATCTAAATTCACATTTTGCTGAACTTATTATATGTTTAAGAAATAAATTACTTGTCATTTTAAATTAATTTTTTTCCCAATTTTTAATAGGACCTACCCTTGTTCACAAAAAATGTAAGAATTTTGAAGTTTTGAATTTTGCAGTAGTCGTGATTGCATATGGACGTTCATTAGTTTGGAAGAGATAATTAATGGATTAAGAATAAAGTGAGTTGATTTACATCAGTTGTCTTAATTTTATATGTTGTGTATGTAATATACACGCTAGCAGCTGTCTCTCATTAATTTCATCAAATACGTGAGAGTCAGCCACTTGCACCGTTCAGAGTGTATGCTTTTTGGTTTGGACGTATATAACGAAAACTAAAAGTCCGACATGATTGATAATTTTTTAATATTTCGGGTTTAACGATACAGTTTAATATATACACATACATGTATGTATTGACATATTAATTTTGAAATATTATTAAGTAAATTTTTGAACATCAAATTTATCTAGGTCATCTGCCATGCACTAAGATATCTGAAATGTCTCTTTCTTTTCACACAATAACATATTACTCCTTTCAGCATTAATTTTCTTTTCACACAATAACATATTACTCCTTTCAGCATCAATTGATCAAAGTTGCACTCAGGTCCTCAGTTTTATTTAGTTAATTGAAAAATATGTTAATTTTAGTGACCAAAAGCACACATATATTCTGAATTCTCAAATTTTATTAAATTTTATGAATGTTTTTAGTGTGATAAATGAGTTATTCGAATGTTGACAAAAGTATGTGCTGCCATTAGTTAATTTGTTTAAGTGTTATAATTTAAGTAAATATTCATTTTTATCTGTTTATGTGTAAATTTAAACCTCTTTTCGTTATAAATATAATGTTAAAAGTTTAGTAGACGATATTAATTATCTAATCATTTAAGTATTTGTAGAAATATAATTATAAATTATTGTATTTAATATTAATGAATAATAAATATATAGGTATTAATGACGATTAATGAATTAGATGTAATTAATATATGCATTAATTACAGAATTATTATTATATAATAAGTAGGGGTAGTTTAGTAAATTGAGACCGAATAACTGGGGGCATAATCGTAATTTCACTCTGAATTTTTTGTCTCACACAACCCCCTAGTTGCTCTATTATATATATGATAATGATAATAGATTTTGTGGAGTAACTTCTTCCAAGTTAAAGTAGTACTTTCTCTGTTAAGTTTTAATACTTTCAGTTCACAAGTGTTAATGTTTACTCTGTTGTAGGTACCAGGTACCTCTTGCTCTTGTTTCTTGCCCTTTATCTTTTAATTGTCATGATGATGACCGAAACAACTTTAATTACACTCTCTCCAGGCATCTTGTATAAATAGATATCTACATATCCTTATCTTTTAATTTGTCTCTCCTATCTTTTCTTCTCTATAGGACAATGGAAGGTGGACTTCCCATGCTTAACTGTCTTTTACAACAAACACTAAGAAGCCTTTGTTCATTTAATACAGATTCTTCTAGATGGGTGTATGCAGTCTTTTGGAGAATCTTGCCTCGGAATTATCCTCCTCCAGAGTAAGCAACTTTTTATGTCCTTTGGAACGAGAAACTATGTGTGTGTGGTTTTGTTGAAGTCATTGAAAATGCAAAAGAAAATTGAGTTCTAAATGTGTGTAGATGATGAACAATAGTATGAACTGTTCATGCAGGTGGGATCAAGGAAAAGGTTCACTTGAATGCGCCAAGGAAAACAAAAGGAATTGGTAAAATACGAGACAAAATTGCTGTTTATAAAGTTATGTGAAGATAAACTGTTCCAACTTCATGCATTGCATTTCAAGATGTAATTTTTGTTTTCAGGATTCTTGTCTGGGAAGATGGTTTCTGTGATTTTTGTGAATGTGAAAGGGCTGCTGAAGGATATCCAAATGGTAGGTTTGGAGCTGATGTTTACTTCAAAATGTCTCATGAAGTATACAATTATGGAGAAGGGTATGCTTCTTTACTTTCACATTTTTAAACCTTGTAATTAGTATTATTCTCGAACTCTCTAGTAGACGATTTTCAATCTCTACTGGTGAAAATTTCCATTTGAATTTGCTGATTTCTTGTTACTCGCATGCAGTTTGATTGGAAAGGTTGCTGCAGATAATAGTCACAAATGGGTGTTCAATGATACTCCAAATGTAAATGATCCTAGTTTCACATCGTCGTGGAATGTTTCCCTTGATCTTGTAAGCCTTTAGGAAAAGAGATTTAAATCTCCTCTCTGTTCCATATAGCTAAGAAAATCTGTAATATTAATTTGTTTCATGTTATGTTGTTTTTATTCCCAACTACTTAAATATTTTCCGATCTTCACAGCAACCAAGAGCATGGGATCTTCAGTTCAACACTGGCATTCAGGTATTAAGATTAGAAATCACCAACTGATTTATAGCTTAATTGAATTTAATATATTTTTACCGATTTGAAGTTCTTTATCGTTGTAGACAATTGCAACCATATCTGTTAGAGAAGGGATAATTCAACTGGGATCGTTAGATAAGGTAAATGTTTGTCTCCATTTTTATCGATGTAAATAAGTTTGCACTCCAGTACACTCTACTCATGATTATTGGTTCACTTAGATTGTCGAAGATCTCAATCTTGTGATAAGCATACAAAGGAAATTCAGCTTCATTCAGAGCATACCAGGCGTATATGCCATGCAAAGGCCATACCTACCAATTCAACATCCATACACCTTCAAGCCTAACAATCCACATATAGTGACTGAATCAAGTGACACGGCTTTCTTTAACGACGAGAAGCACCATTTGAGTGGATTGAAAATGCTGCAGTACGAAAGACAACATGATCAGTCTTCGAACAACTCTACGTATTTCAGCAATATCAGTCAACAAAATGGCAGTGTTCGATCATCCCCACCCCTTTGGTCAATTCCACCTCTCTTGCCTTCCACGTCCTGCAATTATAGAGCTTTGTCGTCGAAGCTACCTTCCATTACACCGTATCATAATGCCACTGCAGAATTTGAGTATAAAATCAATGGTGATAATAATGAAAGCCAGAATGTCAAGTTGCATGACTTTGGTAGGCCTACTGAAGTTCAAAGTTGTCGGAAAGTGGAGCCATATTATGCTGTGGAGATGGCAACTCATCAAGAATCTACCAATTTTCTAAACCATAATCTGGGATTAGGAGACGTTATCGCAGTAGAATCAGGGTTTACAGGCCCTATCAGTGCATTTAAAATACTATGAATCTTAACTAATTAGTAAAGTACTACAGTCTGATTGCATTGATTGGATTTTTCCAGCTTGGTATGTTGGTTGGTGTCCCAACAAATTTATGCTCCGATGTACAAACTTTCATTTATACAATAATATGGTTATTAAATTCAGTTGTACTATAATGACCATCTTTAGAGCATTTTGAAGACATAGCTAGTACTATTTGATACATCAAAACAATATTGCAACAAGTTGGCAATGTTGTCATATTCAGACTACTAGTAGGCATCAGTCATCACCATCAAAATTATTATACATTATGGCCACCCTGACAGCAATATCTATAGAAAATATCAAATATCTGCTGCTAACTGGTCTCTGATTTTTATAAATATGATCTTAGCAATGATGTTATGTTGATCATAACTGAATTTAAAGGACAAAGTAACACTGGTAGGATCAAGTTGATTGCAGACAACACCAAGAAACATAATTCATGGTCCCCTAGCACAAATGTTGTCTCCTTTGTTTATTTATTTATTTATTTATTTATTTTATGTTTTAGTAATATTTCGGAAAAAAGATACATTTCAAATTGTATGAAATGAGTTGTGGTATATATCCATGAGGTCCATTTTGTAAGAGAATTACGATTACACTTATTTCTTGCCCACATTCAACAATGGATCAAGTATACATCACACCTCCAGAGAAAGTAGAAACATCATGCTCTATCCATCTCTATATCATACTAATATTTGTAGGCTTCAATGGTCAGGGCGTACAAATGACAAACATTAAGGGTATGGAGGTATGTTTTTAAAGTTTGAGGGTTTATCCAGTAAAACACGGAAACTGATAGGATCAAAATGTAAAAAAACCTTTTCAAAATCTGCATTAAACAAAAATTTATAAATAGGTATAAACACCCTTGTAACTTATAAGAATTCATCAACTTATAATTTATATGGCACTTACCCATTTTAAGTTATAAGTCAACTTTTTTGTGATATCCCAAACACGCACATAGTAATAATACCAAACCTGTATTTATTAACTAAATAAATTTGTTCAGGACAGCCATGACTATGCAGACTCCAGACAGTTTAAACATATTTACTTTACAGGATTAATAACAAATACAATACTCCTGTTCAAATGTAATACTGAAAATTCAAATATCATACTGTACAAATGTTGAAGTGAGTTTCCAATTATTGACCCTCTTCGGATTCTGATATTCCTACCAGGAACGTCAGCAACTCTGCTGTTGTGGTTCATCTCTGATGTATGTTCCGGTTTTCCCACAAAATATTACATGAGGGCCCTTCGTGGTCTTTTCTTAAGCAGTAACCTTCTTTCCTTTGCTTCCGTGTTGCCAGTTTGGAGTTGCAAGAATGCGCTGAATTGCCTTTACTCCCAATGGATTGTTGTTGCTCTGTAGAACAGCAAGATTGTTAAAATTAAGCAATAAACAATCTGGATCCGATACACCCTATTTTCTTAAAAATACCATTTATCATGTCAAAGTTAGGGACTGAAAACTTTGATCTATCACATTTTTTATTTCAAGAAGAAATGAAACATTTTAATTAAAAATTATATAATAGGTTTTATAGTTCTTACCATCGAGCAGGTCCCTGCGCGGACATTGCAGACGGGGTAATCATGAGGACAGCAACTGTAACCATCATCACAACAAGACGCACCCTCAAGAGGGCAACAACCCCAGGCAAAGCAGTAGCCATAATACTCATACATGCAGCAGCAGGTGGTACTCATAGGGCAAGTATAGTATTCATCACAAACACTTTCAGGTGTTTTAGGTGTTGGAGGAGATGGACCAGGATTTGGAGGGTTTACACCAGTCTTCACAGGGTAAGATGGTTCGATAGCGATTCCACATAAACCCGACTTGGAGGAAATTCCACGTTCCATCCTCAAATAGCCCTTCTCTCCCCACTCAGCACCCCATGAGTTTCGCACAATCCAGTAATCTTTACCATTTTCTGTACCATAGCCAACAACTGCCACACCATGGTCCAATGCTGTCCCACATTTCCCTGTAAATATACCCTAAGGATATCGAAAAAATGGGAATCATCAATATATATGTATTGCAAATAGATATGTTTGAAAATAAAAAACGACATAAACCAAGTATGGAAGAAAACAGTTATTAATTAGTTGCTACACAAGTAATTATTCAGCACTAGGGACAAGAAACTTCATAAGCCAAGAACTTGCATCGTCATCTTACGAATCCACAATCAACTAATGTGATAAATTGACATATCAGATGGAGAAGCTAAACTTAGAATTGCTATGTTTAATGGCTTTATATACCTTAACCTAGATTAGAAGTTTTGAGCAATTTCAGTTATCTCAAAAGCTAAGAGGAAATAAGCTATTTCCATTTTCCGGTGCTATAAGCTTATGTTGGCATGAAACCTATTCCCAACAAGTACTAAAACAAACATGAAATGCAAATGACAACTTATTGTTCAGACAGCAAACTGGAATTAGAAGTAAAAGTTTTTACCGATTCATAGAACTGGAAATCTCTACCACTGGCTTCAATAGCAACGCTGATAGGCTGGTAAGCTGCAGCCTTCTTCAATGCCAACTCATCATTTGCAGGAACATCTTCATAAGAATCAATAGTGACAACTTTTGCATTTTTCTACACAGGACAAAAAATAAAATTAAATTCCGATAAATATATATAATTCTTCGTTAATTCTAGCAAGTCCAATTAGTAGTAACTTGTGTTTGTAACTTGTAAGTTGAAACAAACTAGCAGAAATTTACAAGTACCCTGTACTGGTCACACTTTCCATCACGTCCAGTGTAAGGATAATCAACATCCGTGTCAATACCACCATTGTTGATAATGAATTCAAAAGCATAGTCCATGAGACCTCCATTACAACCTTCATTGTAAGACCTGTCACAGTCCACTAACTCTTGTTCGGATAACGTTATCAACTTCCCTGTGGCTATCTGGTTAATTCCTTCTACTGCACTTATTGTCGAAAATGCCCAGCAGCTCCCTAATTCATTTCAAATCAATTACTGATGGAGATCACTTTGAAGAATTTGATTTATGAATAACAAATTCCTTGTATTATTCTACGAGTATTGCTAGAGCCACAAAATTTGGTACAAAAATTTATTACAAAATAACATGGTATAGGTGATTTGGCAATTTGGAATGTTTTGATTGGTGTTGTTGGTGTGAATGCAGTGGATCCACTTATTATTACAACGAATCAGAAATTACAATGTGTATTTGGGAAGAATTTTGAGAACAAATTTGGGACCTCTAGCATTTTCCTTATTGTATCATAGTAAATATTTAATGTGTGTCGATATCAGAATTACCATAACATCAAGAGTTCGATTATTATTGTTACGATGTTCGAGTTGTAGAAAAAAATCCAGAGAGCATGTGTTCAATCAATACACTTAAGTGTACAAAGTAGGAATAGGACCCACACACATGCACGGACCAATAGTACGAATCATGACAAATTAAAAATGGGACCACACCAGCCATAATGTTGGACTATGAACATGAACAGCTTAAAGTAACCATAGAAACGGGTTAACTGGAAACGGCAAGTAGAATGACATCATGCATGACGATCAACAATCATCGTAACAAAATTAATTCATAATTTAAAATCTAACTATCAGGTACGGGTACTCTCTCTGTTTTAAAACTGATTTTTTTGTAAATTTTTAAATTTAAAGTTTTAGATAAATCAAAAAAAATTAGATAATCGATAAAATATTTTAGAACAATTAATCAATCGGAAAAATCAGGATATTTGGAATAATAATAAAAACATATAAAAACATGATCATAAGAAAAAGAATATTCATAAGAAAAAGAATCTGGCTTAAATAATGGCAACATGAACTTTAGATTACTCAAAATAATTTTAAATTAATAAAATATTTCGCCATGTGACAGCTTAACTTATCAAAAGGTCCACCACATATATAAAATTCCGAATCCTTTAATTTAAATATATTATATTTAGATGACAGCTTAACTCCATTATTACTTTACAACTCCCACCGGCCACCATAAATAAACAATTATATTCTCTTATCACCTCCGTTGAAGAATATTTCCTAACGTCTAGCTAGCATCTTTTATTTTATTTTATTACAAATCTTAATAAAAAAAAATGATACATCAAAAATATTTTGATATCGAGGGTTCAAATATTATCAAAATCGAAATTATTATCGATTGACAATGAATAGTTGCAAGATTGCTCAACCCGGGGATTGACTAGTCAAAAGTGGACAAATGGCTCTGGTACTACCAGACAATACAAGTGTACTATAACTGGACCAGTGGCCTTCTTTGTCTAAAGATACTTTATAGACAATAATGCTTCGTTAATATCATTGCTTTCAAAAATCAAATTTAAGATTTATTATTGTTCGTAAATACTCTTTTCGTCCCTAATTAGTTGTCCTATCAGTAACAGTTTACAAAACACTTAAAAAATCACGAAAAATGCCAGAGAACCTAAGAAATTACCCAAAATTTGGCCAAGTAACAAATCATTTACATATTAAAGCCCTCCAGAAAATCAGTC
Organism: Heracleum sosnowskyi; assembly: GCA_030848705.1. Classification (NCBI taxonomy): domain Eukaryota; kingdom Viridiplantae; phylum Streptophyta; class Magnoliopsida; order Apiales; family Apiaceae; genus Heracleum; species Heracleum sosnowskyi. The sequence goes on from CM061237.1 coordinate 25,337,169, forward strand.
ATGAACTTTCTATATAAAAGAAAAAAAAATCTGTACTTAATTAGCAAAGATCAAGTACTAATCATAATTAACAAATATAACTAATCATGATGATCATTAATAAAATACTCACCACAGCTTCCTTGATCCTTCACGGCAGCGACGGCACCGCTTTTTCTCCAGTCAACAGAGTCCGGCACGCTCTCACCGGAAAGTGTAGCATACCTCCCACTTTTTTTACTCACTTTTTTCCTCAAATCTTTGGTTTTTATACCGGTATATGTAGACCGATATTCTTCATTAGTCAAGTCCGCAAACTTGTTCAACCCTAGTTTAAAACTCCGGTCCTCGACGAGATTGTGCTCGTCGATGTACCGGAGATTATTTTTAAATATTTGGAACCTTTTATCTTTTTCGCCTAGGGCGTTATATGACTTGCCGTGCTTCACAAGCCATGACTCGAAAAGAGTCAATATTTCGTCGTCGGTTTTAAAACCGACGGCGTGCGTTTCGTCGTAGGAGATTATAGACATGTCGGTGGCAGTGGCGACGGAGATGATGACGGTGGTGAGGAAGAGAAGAGGAAGTGCGATGGTCTTCATGGTGTTTTGTATGAGAAAGTGAAATGGTGTGGTTTAAAAGGTGGAATGAAAGGTTTGCTTATAAAGCCAAAAGAAGGAATCTATTTCTTTATTTCATACGTAATATTTTAATAATAATGCATTTATATCCTTATGAATCTGATTTTATGAAAATATATCCATTTGATTTAGATATTTGTAAGTCGTATTTTTTATGAATACGATCCTACAAAACAAACAAAAATACCCAACAAAAGAATTTTTAATACGAGAAAAATATCTTAATTATATTTAACAAAAATAGTATTTTTGTAAGTATATAATATAATTATATGATTATAAATATGCTAATTTTACATTTTAGTGTAATACAAAGTATATTAAATTTTTTTTTTTTTGAGAAAAGGATATTGCATTAAACAGAAGGAACATCGTACATAATTTGCTCCAACACATGGGAAGGAGGGGAATTAAACAATTTCATTGTTCCTAACAAACAAGGCAGCTTAGCCAAGCTATGAGCTACACTATTTGTTTGTCGTCGAACATATTGAACCTTTAAGTCCGGCCTTTGTCTTAAGAAAAACTTGCAACAATCTAGCGTGTTGCCAACCTCAGTGAAAAAGACCGTATTTTTCGTTATAGCATTGACCACACCCAGGGAATCACATTCAACTACAACATTCTTGATATCCATTCGTTCGATCCAACAGAGAGCTTCGTAGACACCACTTGCTTCAACTTCCATCACTGAGACCCTGCTATCCATACACCTATTCAAACCAGCAACAAACCCCTATTTGTCATCCCTAAGGACCGCTCCAATTTTAAAAGATGAGCTTCCCTCCATAACACACATTAATTTTGTATCCACCAGGTTCTGGAAGAGTCCATCTGCATTGCTCCTTCTGCATATTACCAATCACCTTAGAGGGACAACTTTGATCCTTTTGTTGCGCCTTCTGCCAGTGTGAAACCAATCTACGGCTAATCTCAGTTGCAATCTTAATTTGGAGTCAACTTCTTTCCTTCCCAAACTTGTTTGTTTCGTGCAAACCAGATTCCCCACATAATTGATGTCATCCTCTCTAGGTAAGAATCAGATTCAGTACACAACTTGTCCAACACCCAAGAATACAGATACTCCACATTCGACAAATCATGTTCCTCAGCTGCAATCGACCAGTATTGTCTGGCAAAAGGACATTCATAAAAGATGTGACAAACATGCTCAATATCAACTGAACACATTGGGCAAATTATAGTCGTTTGAACTCCTTACCCCGAAGTAATACTCTAACTGGTATGTTATTTTTGCACACTCGCTACAGAAAAAACTTCAATTTAGGAGGAACTTGAATCTTCCACAGTCTACTCCATCCTTTTGAATTACTATCTGAACCTTCATCATGATTTTTACCATACCAAAAGTGATATCCCGATTTTGCTGTATACTTCCCATCCCCTATATGCATCCATGCTAAACGATCTTGGACATTGTTCTGAGAAATTCTAGTGTTTAAGATACATCGAACATCAACCTCATGAAAAATTTGAGATATTTTAGTCACGTCCCACTCTTTCATGTTTGGACGGAAGTACTCGCTAACTTTGTCATAAATTACAAAGTATATTAATCTAATTCCAACATAAATTGGTAATCGGTAATCATACAACACAATTGTATACACTAAGATATGTAAAATTTGTTGTACTTTCTCCGATTATTTCAGCGTAATACAAATGATTAAGGCGAGAGCTACGGTATTGGATACAAAAATTTTATAAAATGAAATAGGAAATTTAAATGTATCTTAACGGAAAATGTAACTCGTTATAATAATTTTTATAATAATTAAATAAACAATTAAATAAGGTAAGTACCGTACCACAGGTACCAAAATTTTTAATATTTCGTTTTTAATAATACTAGTTTATAACTCGTGGTAAGCAGCACGGGCTTCTTTTTATACATTATAATATTTCTTTTATAATATAATATTTTTGAAAAATGAGAGATTTTAGTAAGAACAAATAGAAAATGTAACATATTTTAATTGAAAAAGATAATTGACCATGATATTTTTGAAAAAAGAGTGGATTTTCTTAGAAAAAATAGGAAAATATGCTTTAATTATAAATATGTAGGCATGTTAAAATAGGTAAGTTTTTTTAAATAATTAAAAGTATTAAAATATGTTTTAAAATAAATAAGTAATGGTTCCACCTGATATTTTAGGAAAATCGGTATTTTAGTGAGAACAAATATAAAAAGGTAACATGTTTTAATAAAAAAAAAGATAATTGTCCGTGATATATTTGGAAAATGAGTAGGTTTTAAAATTAGCTAGATAAATTAAAATTATAAGATAAATTATGTTTTTATTAAAATTATGTTTTTATTATAAAACACAATTAGCTAGATAAATGACCGAAAACCGAAAACCAAAACTTTTAGTGTTTCGGCTATTATAAGATAGTAACAAAAATATTGTGTTAAAAATAATTAAATGAGGCAAGTATCGTACCAAAAAATAGGTACCAAAACTTTTAATGTTTCATCTATTATAAGATACTAGCTTAAAATCTGTGCGATGCACGGATTGTTAATTATTATTTTATTATTATATTTTTAATATTTTATTAATTGTATTTGTTAAAAAAATAAGTAGACATATTAAAATACCTAAATACTTTTAATTAATTAAAAACATTAAAACAGATTTTAAAATAAATAAGTAAGGGGTTGCCCGTTATATTTTTGGAAAATGAGGGGTTTTAGTAAGAAAAAATAAAAAATGTAACATATATTTAGTTTAAAAAGATAAATGCCCGTGATATTTTTGAAAAATGAGGTTTTAAAATTTAATAATTAAAAGTATTTAAATTCGTTTTAAAATAAATAAGTAAAGAGTTTCATATGATATTTTTGGGAAAAAAATGAATTTTAGTGAGAAAAATAGAAAAATTAAATTGAAAAAGACAATTTTTCGTGATATATTTAGAAAAGAAGGGACTTTGTTAGAAAAAATCTATAATGTGTTTTAGAGTAATTGGTTATAAATAGGTATTTGATTATTTATATTTTAATAATCTTAGTGATTGCATTTGTTAAGAAAAATAAGTAGACATGTTAAAATATGTAAACTTTTAAAAAATAATTATAATATTATAGGTTTAAAAATAAATAACTAAAGGTTTGTCCGTGATATTTTTGGAAAATGAGGGATTTTAGTAAGGAAAAAAATAAAAACTAACATGTTTTAGTTAAAAAAGGTAATTGTCATGTTTGAAAAAGTAGGGGAATTTGTTAGAAAAAATAATGTATTTTAGGGAAAAAGGTAATTGGTTATAAATAGATAATATTATTATTTAATAATATATTTCTATAAATAAGTAAGGTTAATTAAGTAAAAATACAAAATACAGTTAAGGGTAATTAAGTAAAATCACAACGTACCATACCGACCAACCAAACTTTTAATGTTTCGTCTATTATATAATAGTATTGATATACTAGCCTACAACCCGTGAAACGCACGGGCTTTCAAAGAATATTAAAAAGTGACAAACTAAAAATATTAATGGAAACAGAAAATATTAAATAAAGAATAAAAATCAACATGATAAATGAAAAACTTAAATATTAAATATTATTTTATTATTTATTAAATATAATAAATGACCAAAAACCGAAAATCAAAACCAAAATTTTCAATGTTTCAACTTTAATAATATAATATAGATAAATAGATATAATAAATTTCTTGCATTCACATTATTTTTATCAATTCACATATCATCAATGTCATGTCATTATATCCGGTGTTCTAAAAGTCGGCGATTAATCGGTATTAATCGCCGATTAATCGCTAGACGGTGGGCCACCGAATTGATTAATCGAAAATCGGTCAATTAATCGTTTTTTTAGAAAAACGGTCAAAAATCGGCTGAATCGGTCAAAAATCGGATTAATCGGTCAAATATCGGGCTAATTATTAAAAAATAGTTAAAATTAAAAATAAAAATAAAAATTTAAAAGGTAGAAACTTGATTAAACAATAGGAAAAACATTATTTTTGTACATATAATTATAATTTTAGATGCCTAAATAGTAAATTCTCTTAATTTTTCCTCTTAAATTGATCTCTAATTGAAAAGTTAAACCTTCAAAATTTTATTTATTACAATTATATAACATTTTTAACATATTTGCATAAATATATGATAATAACATATGTTTAGTTGAAATAACGAAACAATTATATATATGAATATAAATATATATAAAAAATATTATTAAATTTATTCCGATTAATGATCCGATTAATCATTCCGATTAATCCCCGATTACCCGAGACGGTGCCTTCACCGATTAACTCCGATTCCCACTTTTTATAACACTGATTATATTCAAAAATTTATACTCAATTTGGTACATTTAGCATACTAGCACTCAATACAAATATTCACGCTCCTCTAGGATATCAATATATACTTTTTTTGAAAAAAATTCTACTGGTTTAGTTGCAAGGATTTAGGATAGGGAACCCAAAAAAATTCTAAAAAGTATCTCATGATATAACACATGTGAGATGCATATTTATACGCGTAGGATTTCATATTTTTGTTAAATTATTTACCAAGCATATGATGCATTAATTTTTTGTACAAATTTTGACAAAAGTTTGGAGCTCTCTATTATTTTTCTTTAAATATCTTGCAGCAGTTGATGACTTTTGTCATAGAAATACGTTAATAGTTACTATTTTTCTTTAATACGTTAATCTATCTCATAATCTTTCATTTTCATTTGTTAGGATTTTTAGATTGCGTAAGATAGAAATATTGTTTGACTACTTGTTGGGTTGTGATATGAAATGTATTATTTTATCAGACTAAAAAAATACTCACTTCGTCCTCTTAGTTCTTTACATTGAGGTTGGACACGGAGATTAAAAAAATATATATAATTTAGTAAAAAAAGTAAAAAAAGTGAGTAAAATGGTGGAACCAATCAATATTTAATGTATAAAATGAAGATAGTGGAAAAATATAGTGGAATTATTAATTTTTATATTATAAAACTTTATTATTTTAGAAAAAATTTGGAACGTAAAGAATTGAGAATGACATCTAAAAAATATATAAATAAACGAGAGGTATCCTAGTTGAGTACGCAGAGGAGAAGAAAAAGAGTGAAAACAGGAATCTTGGGATTATTGGTGGCTGTCTCATGTAAAAGAAGAGATGATAAGTTTGTGGTGGGGTCGCAATTTCACAAAGTCTACTAATCAATCAATAGACAGAAAACAAATTAATGGATAGTACAAAATTGAGCAAGGTTAGGGATCTCGAAATGACTCTTAAAATCGTTTTCAAATATTATAGTATATATTTTAATTTATGAACATATATTTATATATAGAAAAAATTTATTTATTTTTAAAATATATATTCAATCAAATCTTGTTATATAAATATTGAGAAACGATTTTGAAAACGTTTTTGAAGACAGTACCATTACTAGTAAACGGGTTAAATGGCGTTTTGGTCACTCAACTCACTATAAACTTTCAATTGGGTCATCGAACTCAAAAAACTTTCAGTCACATCATTGTACTCTTAAAAATTTTCATTCAGGTCACTGGCCGTTACACTCCGTTAAAAAATAGACGGAAAACTGACTAAGCTTTGTGATTTAGCTTGAATAAATCCACCAAGGCATGTACAGTTAGCTGAAGTGTCGTTTTGGTCACTCAACTGACTAGAAACTTGCAATTGGGTCATCAGACTGAGTAAACTTTCATTCAGGTCACTAACGATTACATTCGTTAAAAATTGAAAAAAAAATCGGACTAAGAGTTTTCCTGCAACAACGTTAAGGGCTCTCCTACAACAAATACACACACATTATCATTAAGGGTTATATTTTATCGGATTAGAATTTTTTTTAAATTCAAAATGGAAAATACACATTCAATTAATAAACTTATGAATCGATACATATTAACAAATATTTTAAAGATATCATATATTTTTTCAATCCAAAGTGTAATTTTTTCAATTTGTAATTTTTTTGGATGATTATAATTTAATTTAAAATTGAACATACCCATTCAATTTATATGCTTGTAAATCGATACATGTGAACAATTGTTTTTTAAGATATCACGTCTTTTCAATCCAAAGTGTAATTTTTTTCAATTTGTAATTTTTTTCGGATGATTAGAATTTAATTTAATTTAAAATTGAACATACCCATTAAATTTATATGCTTGTAAATTGATACATGTGAACAATTGTTTTTTTAAAGATATCACGTCTTTTCAATCCAAAGTGTAATTTTTTTCAATTTGTAATTTTTTTCGGAAGATTAGAATTTAATTTAAAATTGAACATACGCATTCAATTTATATGCTTGTAAATCGATACATGTGAATAATTTTTTTTTAAGATATCACGTCTTTTCAATCAAAAGTATAATTTAATTTTTAAAGTGAAACCATTAATCTTTAGGTCGGTGACCTAAATGAAAGTTTCTTGAGTTTGATGACCCGATTGCAAGTTTGTAGTCAGTTAAGTGACCAAAACGCCGCTTCAGCTGACTGTACATGCCACGGTGGATTTATTCAAGCCAACTCACCAAACTTAGTCAGCTTTCCGTCTAATTTTTAACGGAGTATAACGGCCAGTGACCCGAATGAAAATTTTTAAGAGTACAGTGATGTGACTGAAAGTTTTTTAAGTTCGATGACCCAATTGAAAGTTTATAGTGAGTTAAGTGACCAAAACGCCATTTAACCCACTAGTAAACTAATGTAAGTAATCACTAATCACCAACCATTTTGCCCAACTTTACGAGTTCAAGATTGTTTGGCCATCGAGTAAAATTAAGTTGGGACATGATTTTCCAATGGGACCGAGTTTTTGTTTGTGTTGGTTGGTTTTCTGAAAATTTAGTTGTACTACTAAGGATCGAATTTATAGAGAGGGCTTGTTCGGAATATAATAGAAAATAACTTCCTAAATTAATTTCAATTTTCAGTCTATATGAAGTTCCTAAGAAGTAAAAAATGTTGTTTGATTTATATGTAGAAACTTATATTTGCAATAACATATATATATATATATCTATACTATATTATTAAAGACGAAACATTAAAAGTTTTGGTCGGTTAAAATGAATTTAAATTTGAAAATTACATTTTAAATTGTAACAATCACATAATTTTAAATTTACTGATATAATTCATGATATATAAAAAATATTTAGATTTAGTAATAGTTTATAGTCAAAAAATAATAATGATATTAAAACTAGAAATATTAGAATCAAAAGATACAAAAAACATATTAGAAGTAATAACAAGATTAAATTTGAAAGATAATACAAAAAGTTTCATAGCTAATAAGATCTAAAGTTTAAAAAATACAAAAAAAAGTGTAGTAGAATGTGAAGAAATTAAAGAAAGAAGAAGAAAAAGAAAGGGGAAAGTAAGAGAGAGAAGAGAGAGTACAAGAGACTCTCATTTAATGGTTCAGTAAAACGATTCAATTGGTCAAAATTGTTTTGAAAAGTAAAATGTTTTAAATTATTGAAAGATAATATATTTAGTATTTTTAGGCGTGTTTATAAAAGATAGTACGCTTTAATTAAAAGGTAACATATTTTAGTTTGAAAATATTTATAAATCTAACAATTTAATATCTAAATTTAATATATTCTTGACGTAATCTGTAGTAGTATTTTAGATATTAAAATATAAAATATTTTAAAATAACAGATCTAATAATTCGTATTTTTTTACTCTTAAAAATCTAAAAAGGGACTCAAATGTAAATATCAAAATATGTGCTCGTGCAATATACCGAGTTTATTTGAATATACTATTACTTTTATTTTCATTAATTATCTCGTTTAAATTGAATGTTAAAAAAATTATAATAAACATGAATTTCATAAGTTTAATATAATAATATTACCAATATATCTGTCTTTTGCCGTGTTATTTTTAATTTGAACATGAGTTGTTTCAGTTAAAAAATATAAAACAGGTAATATTCTTAAAAAGACAATTAGTTACTTATTCACAATTATATAAATTATATTACTTTTTTTATATATGTCGTCTGCATTATTTTTAGAAAATTAGTTGTTTAAGTTAGAAAATATAAAAGAGGTAATGTGTTTTAGCTGAAAAGAATAAATAGTTATTTATTAATATTTATATAAAACAATATTACCATTGTATATTTATTTTGCATGTATTATATTTAGAAGATAAGTTGTTTTAGTTAGAAAATATAAAACAAATAATGTGTTTTAGCTGTCGGTTATAAATATATAATAATATTACCATTTTATATATATGTTGCCCATCTTATTTTTAGAAAATGATTTGTTTTAGTTAAATAGATATATGAAATAGATAATATGTTTTAGCTGAAAAAGGTAATTGGTTATTAATAAATTGGTTTCCATATATGTGTATTTAGAAGATGAGTTGTTTTATTTAAAAATATAAAAATAATATGTTTTAGCTGAAAAAGGTAATCGTTTATAAATATATAATAATATTACCATATTATATATATGTTGCCCGTTTTATTTTTAGAAGATGAGTTGGTTTAGTTTAAAAATAATATAAAATAGGTAATGTACTGAAAAAAGTAATTGATTATTAATAAATTGGTTATAGATAGGCCCGTGAATCGGCCCAAATACCGACCGTTTTATTTTTAGAAGATGAGTTGGTTTAGTTTAAAAATAATATAAAATAGGTAATGTACTGAAAAAAGTAATTGATTATTAATAAATTGGTTATAGATAGGCCCGTGAATCGGCCCAAATACCGACCGACCGACTGACCGACCGACCAAAACTTTTAATGTTTCGTCTTTAATAATATAGTATAGATATATATATATATATATATATATATATATATATATATATATATATATATATATATATATGTATACATATGTGTCTATAACTATTTTTTAGAAGAGGAAATGGAAATAATCTAGGTAAGGGTGATTAAGTGACTTCTCATGTTTTATAGTTATTTACACTTTCTAAGTAATTTCTAATATCTATGGTTTGTGCAATCAAATAACTTGAATATTTCTAACTTCTTAGGTATTTCAAATAACCACAAAAGTATCCGTCAACCAAACGACTTCATAGTTGAAAGCTCAAAACTTATTTTCCTGAAAAATGAAATTTATATCGCAAAGCAAAATTTACATAATCATAAAATTTTGACAATAGTCGATACTCTCTCCGTTCCCCTTATTTTTTACAATTTTTTTACATAACTTGATACGTATTTTAAGGCTCCTATAATAAAGTATAATTCTACACCTTATTTTCAAAAAAAAATTTCTAAATAAATTGATTGATATCCTCATCTCACCATCCAAATCTTCAGCCTCGTCGTCTTAAGAATGTAATCTTTTGCTTCTCCATCATTTAGAAGAAAACAAAACCTGTCAATTGTTCGGCACCAAAATCATATGAAACTATCGAATCTCTGCTAGGCAGGCGGCTCTGCCTAACCAGAGCTTCGCCATTTTTTCGAAAACCTACGAGACAAGAATTATAACTCAAAATCCTTAAGTGATCCTCGTAGTCGTTTTTGTGATAATCAAAATTCCGAATTTGAGCAAGAATTTAAAGTTTTGTAACAACGGGGTTCCAGAGATAAATCTTTCCGTATGTAGAATAATTATTTACATAAATTTTTGAATTAAAATTAAAAGTGTATGTAGAATATTTTACTTTTTGATGTAGCCAACTTTAAACAGAAGTGTTGGATGTTTCAGGCTTTTGAAAGAAGTGAGATATAGGACCGATGTGCCAGAAGCATACCATAGCTTTTCTGCTCAGACTCTGTGATTGCTTTGATCAATTCAGCGTACTCGGTTTTGATCTTAAGATGATCTTGCAGTTGACATGTTTTCATTTCAATTTTGTGAACCTCTCTGTTTCAGATCCAACAGTGTGATGAGGAGCATAAACAACAGAGGGTTACACAATGATACAAGAAGCTTGACGGATAAAACATATTAGAAAATATGCAGTTAGGATTTAATCATGAATCAAGGAAAAAAGAAGAAGCAATAATACTTTTTGGAAGACAATAAAAGATGCAGTGATTCAACAGATTCTGCTTCCAAGACTAACAAAAGAACAAATGTACGTTAGACTCCGAAAACCATTCATGATTGTCGCTCACATGAACAAAGTTTATAAATTGGAATTGAAATGCAACAGTTGGCATTTGGAAGCAGTGCAAAACTCAGGATCTAATACTCAGTATTTTGGTTTCAATAATTTTAACTAAAATTTGTCCACCCACTCACACTTCAAACTTATTGAAATACAACTTTACTATTATCAGAATTTGGATTATTACCAGATCGTAGTCTTCTAGGACGATCAATGGATCATATGATCATGTCCATTGGATAGAACTCCAGTCAGTTGACTAGCCTACTTCAACTTTAGCTAGCATCTAGTGTTTTATCGAATTCCCTCTAATATGCATTTCCAGACCATTCTTTGTTTCTCTTAAGTTAAAGCCTTCATTTCTTCTATTAGATCTGTGAGTTGATTAAGAGAGGACCCGGCATCCAAGACTGCACCTCTAGCCATGTGTGCTATCTCCTGAGCTCGCCGTCTGATCATCAAGGACTCATCAGAACCATCCATTAATCTTGACAATGCATTCTCTATCATTTCTCTTCCCACCAGGGGACTTTCGATTTCAAACCCTGAGTTCCAAACATCAGCACCAACTCTTACACCAACTTTGAGAAGCTCAACAAGCTTCTCATTGTAAAACTGCTCCGCAAATAAGGGCCATGTCACAAGTGGCACTCCGGCCACAGCTGCTTCTAACACTGAGTTCCAACCACAATGAGTCATGAATCCTCCTGTCGACGAATGGTCCAGGATTTTCACCTGTGGAACCCATTCTCGGACTAACAAGCCCTTGTTTTTTTTCACCATTCTTTCTTCAAACCCTGATGGTAACCATGTTTCCTGAAGTTCGACACCCTTGCGAACCACCCAAATGAATTGAATGTTGGAGGCTTCGAGAGCCAACGCGATTTCAGTGAGTTGAGCGTCAGAGAATCTGACGATACTTCCAAAACATATGTAGAGAACAGAATCAGGTTTTTGTGTATCTAGCCAACTTAAACAGTAGTGTTGCTCAAATGAAGAGCCACGGAATGTCTCAGCCTTTTTAAAGAACTGAAATATTGGACCAATGTGCCAGAACTTACTTTTCTTGACTTTACCATAATGATCTGTGTAAGCAGGCTCAAGTTCATAGAAAGTGTCATGAACCATACCGTAGCTTTTTTTCTCAGACTCTTTGATTGCTTTGATCAGTTCACCGTACCTGGTTTTGACCTTAACATGTTCTTGCAGTTGACATCTTTTCATTTCAATTTTGTGCGGAAGATTGGGAACCAAGAAACTCTCTGTTTCAGACTCAACAGTGTCATGAGGAGCATAAACAGAGAGACTATGTGTTACACAATGATACAAGAAACTTGATGGATAAAACATGAGCCTTGGTATGTTGAGCTCATTAGCAAGATCAGCTGTCCACGGATAAAACATATCAGAAAATATGCAATTAGGCGAAAGTTTCCTGATAAAATCTTCCATAGGTTTTCGGAGGAGCATGATTCCATAAAAGACTTTAGTGGACATTTCACTAGAGGTTACAGCATTGAAGTTCTCTATTCCTTCAGGCAATCCAACTTCTTTCGTTGGGAACGTGAGCTCATGGATTGAAATTTTACGGTCTGATACGAGGTCTTGATCGATGGATGATCGGAGTAGGAGAGCATTGCATGGGGTGGTTAATATCGTGACAGTTACCCCACGGGCGGCAAATAGCCTTCCTATGGTAACCAGTGGAATCATGTGGCTTGGGGTGAGGTATGGAAGGATGAGAACATGGAGGTTTTGAATCTGGTCATTAGTTCCCATGACTTGGTAAGCTTGATGAACTTTGGTTTCTTTAGTATATATCTAGTATTACCAAGGTATCAAAATGTAAGACAACTTGGTCAACTTGGAAACTTTGGTTTTTTAGTATTTATCTAAAATTAGCATCAATTCCTGCAATTGTCGGTAGCAAGTGCGTGCACGGTACACCAGCTACTCCTGCAAATATTAATCATAATTTTAAGATTTTACAGTTGCTTCAAGAATGTTGTACCCTCGTTTTCCACACTGCCCACCAGTGTGCACCAGCAATCCCTGGAATCACTAATCACAATGTTGGATTCATGCAAAACGTTTTGTTCAACCATTAAATGGAACTCCGCATCCCAACATGCAAAGGCATGGGGGGTACGCATATTAATTATGCACAATTTTTCAACAGGAGGTGATATGGGGACACCCGCCATCCTATTCTTTTACGTGAACACCGGACATTAGTAATGGATCCAAAAGTGTTATTATTTGTTTACCGGATGGGTGAGACTTTGAGATAACAACACACTACATACTTTTTTTTTTTATGAAACTCAAAGAACTTGCATTAATCAGATCGAATCCAAGATAACAGCATCAGAAATAAAAGCAGGAAGAGTATGAACATAGAATGTGTCGCTCGCGCTAACAAGTGAGCTACATCATTTGCAGACCTACTTACATATTCTACTAACACGTATTCAAAGTGCTTTAAATAATCTACGCAATCCCTCACAATTGTATGGAAGTAAGATCTTCCATGTTCACCTTTGCACGCATCAGCCAGAAGTTTAGCATCTGTTTCAAATACACACTTCTGAAACCCCAACTGCTTAGTCCATGACAACGCCTCCTTCAAGCTCAGAGCTTCCGCCTCCCGTGGGTGAAGTAAATATTCCACTCTTCTATTTCGCGCCCTTAAAAACTTCCCCTGGTCATCTCTAATAACACATCCCAGTCCACTGCAACTAATATTTGCGAAACTAGCTGCATCCACATTGATCTTTACCCAAACTGGTGGTGGTGGAGACCAAGTTCGACTTGCCATATTACAAGCTGGTTTATGCTTCTGTTCTTCTTGTCTTGCTCACTTCCAGTCATTTAATAAATTTAGAGCTGCTGATTTCACCCCAAATACAGACATGTTATTCTTATCCCATATCCACTTATTCCTCCTATTCCATATACTCCAACACAGCAACACACTACATACTTAAAACATAGATAATAAAATCGTTTTTTTTCGTTAAACAAAATTTGAATATATTTAAAAAAAATCTTGCCAACATACTATTACAAAGAAAATCCCCACAATATACACTTTCAAAAAAAAATTCGCTCCCCCCAGAACGAATTCCTGGATTCGCCACTGATGCACAGTGTCTGCAAAAGAGTTGTTAGCTACTTAAATATTAACGAACTTGCTTGAACATTTTTGATAAACTAATTTGGAACATAATAAACCAATAGTTCACAAACATCTCAAATCAAAATAAGTACTCCCTCCGTCCAGCAGAAAGTTAACATTTGGAAGATAAGGCTCGACACGCATTTTAAGGCTCTTTAAAGTATAATTTCATTAATTGTTTAAAAAAAATTCTTTTGAATAAAAATTAAATGTTTGGATTTTTATTCAAAAAATAAAATTTTAAAAATAAATAATGAAACTATATTTTATAGGAGTGCGTGCCGACCTCTCCATTTCAAATGTTAACAAATAAATGGGACGGGGGAGTATATCTTTTTAACTAACTAGCAATTCAAACAATAATTTAATAACTTTGAACCATAGTATATCTATGAATCGAACAGAAGCAGTGCAAAACTCATTCGGTCCCATGCCAAATTTGTCCAGCCACTCACAGTTCAAAATCTTCACCAAGCAAGGTATATAGAATTCCATCCATTTTCTCCCATCCATTCACGTCAGTCTCATCTAGGAGCACAAGAGTCTCAACGAAAGGATGGGCTGAGATAAGATTATTGCGGTCGAAATCAAAATCTGTAAATTGTTTGGCACCGATAGAATTACTCCTTAGGTTGTACACTTCAACCGAAGATTTCACTTTGGTATAATTTTCAATAGTTAGTTTAGCATCTTTGGGAATTATTTTCAATTTTCTAACAAAGGGGTTCCATGTACAGATAGATACTTCCACGACTTTCTTGAAAATCGGTATAGCAAATCACTCCATTGCAGCAGCCATGCACCTTGACGTGTTCTAGCCCAGGGGGAAACACTAATGGAACACAATTCTTATATGGTTCACTATCAGAATATAGTGAATATTCATCAACTAATCTTCCGTCACGGTATGAAGTGTGGCATAACAAGTGTTTGGTGTTATTTGGATTAGAGAGGTGAGCTAGTGTTAATAAATCGAGATGATTTAATTAAAAAATACGATGACTTACAAACTAAGGTGCATCTCAATACAGATTTTGTGCATGTTATCCTTATCCTTGCAAGAATCTGATCTCTGATTTCTTCCAGTAGATAATGGCATGAAGGTTTGGTAGCTATTAGGAACTAGCACTACAACAAATCTGGGCAATTATGATGGAAAACTTATGACGGAATGTTGGGCGTGCCTTACTTACGACGGAAATGAACCTTTTGTCGCAAATACTTATGACGGAAAAAACATTTCGTCCCAAGTTGAATATTTTATTATTTTTTCGAAATTAAAAAAAAAAAAAAAACAGTGTACCAACTAAAACGACGACGTATCCTCTTACGACGGATTTGCAATTCCGTCGGAAGTTGAATATTTTATTATTTTTTTGAAATTAGATTTAATTATAAAATAAATAAATTTTGTGTAGCAGAAGACGACGGAAGTTTGTTCTGTCGTAACTTAGCCTGTGTAAAATTCACCTCCCATTTCTTATTCTACTGCCACTTTTACAAAATTAGCCATTTAAAATAATATTTTTAAATAAATATACGACGATTTTTCCATCACAAAAGAGTTGTAGGGATGGTAAATTCAAAATTTTCCCAAAAACATTTGGCGGTAAATTAAAAAATTTCCCAAAAAAATAGACGGGAAATTCAAATTTTTGGAGTCCAATAACTTATGACAGATTTCGTCGTAAGTTAGCACATGTTTTTTTCATGTTTCAATTATTTTTTTTGAATTTTTTTTACGATTCAAATAATTCATATATTTGAGTGATATTTTTAAAATATTTAGGAGAAATTACATTTATTCTGTTTAAGATTATATGAAATGCATATGTTTAGGTCTATTTGTTAACATCGAGGATATAACTCAACTTAAACAAGTTTGTAATAAATAAGTAATAATTCAGATTGTCACAGCAATCTCAGAAGATCATATCAGTCAAAAGAATGAAGATAACAGTCATCTACAGACTTAAAGTAATTCTACATTGAAAGAAGTTCATTAATTTGATCAAGGCTTAGTGAAGTTTTCAATAAAGTGAATTTATTAAAGTAACAGAGATTTCAGGAGCGTAACAGCAAGGGTACAGGTTACAGAGATTAATTTAAGGGATTTAAAGAAAAGAAAATCACAGCTTAAAGTCAGAGATGAAAAACAACCATTGTAGTTAGTCACTCATGAACCAGACAGGACATCGAGTGTCAACGACAGTCAGTGGAAGTTCGTCATTATTTTAAGTGGTTCACAGGACAATTTCTTTTTACTAGAAATTAGTTTTTATTCTCCTTTAATTATCTATTTTATTTAATTAATTTAACTAATAAATTAATTTATTTGGTAAATTAATTAAGTAGGTAATTAATTTAGAATTAATTATAATATTCTAAATTCAGAAAGACTAAAGTAAAATCAGTAAGACTATTCTTGATAGTCTTACCGATTGTCTTATTGATTTTACTTAAGATTTTAGAAAGTATTTCTAATATTAACTTAGTCTTTCCGAAAGTCTTTCTCACTTAAGGATAGTCTTTTTAGTATTAAAAATAGTCTTTCTAATTACAAAGATAGTCTTTCTGGTAATTAGAAATAGTCTTTCTGCTTTAATAATAGTCTTTATGCTTTAACAACCAATGCACGTGTTGTCTAATGATTCAAATTTTGTTTTATGATATATATGAACTTCATATATTTTGAAATCTATTGTCATTATATAATGTTGTAATAATTTTAAGAGTATAAAGTATTGAAACGATAAAATTTCTCTACAAAAATACTTTTAACATTGTTTTTTAACTTTTTTTTAATTATTAGCCCCCACTGTTCTTGTTCTTGTTTTCTGGCTCTGCCACTGTCTTAACATGATTACGCAACTGCTTGCATCTACTACGCAGTCACATATGCAAATTTTTAATTAAAATCAAGTTACATTTAATTGATTTGGTTGCAGAAGGTATTTCTGCAAATATTTTCAGAAGATAGTAAAATTACAAAAAAAATCTATAAAAAAGTGATGTTTTTGATAAATATCCTAAATTATTTTCTAAAATTATGTTTGTATATTTATGATAAAAAAATTTACTTAAGGCCTGACTTATTATTATTACTAAAATTATAACTAAATTACATTTAATCATCAAAATAAAAAGAAAAATAATAATAAAATTCGGGGGAGATTGTGACTACTATCATGACTATAATCACATGTATCGCTAGTTTAAATCACGTACATGAGCGCCAATCAGCAGGCCTCTAGGTCTATTAACACAGTCAGATTGCATGCGTTAAAATTAGGGATGTAAACGAACCGAACTGTTCGTTAAGCTCGCTCGTGTTCGCTCGAGTTCGTGTTCGATAAGCTCGGTTCGAAGTATTATCGAACTCGAGTTCAAACCATATTTCTTGTCCGATAACCTTAACAAACCGAACCGAACTTTTTACGTGTTCGACTCGGGTTCGTTCGAGTTCGACTCGAGTTCGGTTCGAGTTCGTTAAGCTCGAGTTCGTTCGATAACAAACAAGTATTTCTGAAAATTAAGAATATTTACATACATACATGAATAATTTAAAAGCTAAGATATAGTAATTAGTAATCACTAATCAAAATTAACATAATCAATCCATCAATAGTCAACACATACACATTAGTGATTAGATTACTGATTAGTGATTAATCATTACAAAATTAAAACTCTAAATGGAAACTAAAAGTCTTCAACAAGTTAAACTAAGTAGAGCCAAAATTGCTAGAAATTGAAGTCATGATCATGAACATCCCACATCCAGGGACCTTGACAACCTGCAAAAAATAAGTACAGTCAAAATTCAAAGTATAGCTTGCTAGAGTAAAATGCAGGTCTCAAACAAACAATAAATATCAAAATAACTATATCAAACAATGCGCACTTTGGTGGCTTTTCGAAAAACAACATATGAATATGAACTAAGTGTTCACCATTGCTCAAATAATAACTATATAACAAGATAAGGTGCTATTACTTTAGGGAACCTGTTTAAATTAGTAAAACCTAACAATCAAATATACGAACAGAACGAACGCCACTTCATTCTAATGTAATTAAACAACACTAAAAAGTAAAAACAGATCTAATCTCTACACCACAGCTTCAGCTAAACAATTAAAATCTACGCAGATTACACAACTATCACTACACAGACAAGTGTTTCTTTTGTCCAAGATTTAGAGTTCTAAAAATTACAAACTACACAACTAATCACTACAAAACTATCAGGCAACAAGAGGCAGATAAAGATCAAAATGTAAGAAACAAATTACAAACCTGATTGGGTTAATTTATCTTTTTCATGTCTTTGAGGTAACACTTGAAGGAAACAAATCAATCTCGATATCCTTGAGAGCCTCCTGAAAAAAAATTTAATTATTAACAGAAAAATCAAACTAGAATCACAGTGAAATAAAAATAATAATTACAATTTAGTAATTACTAAAACAAACCTGATTGGGTTGAGGTTGATTTATCTTTTTCAGACCATAATTAAAAACCCAACTTCATAAAAAGAAATACAAATCGAATATGAGAGGATTCAAAGAAGAAGAACAAAGAAATTAAAAACCCTAAAATTAAAGAAAAAAGGATTCGAATATGTACCTAATTAAGATGATTAACTCTGAGAGGAACCCTAATTCAATCTCGGATTCCGGTAGTCGGTAGTCGGTAGTCGGTACTTAGTAGCGGCCAACGGGTAGGATTAACTCTGAGAAGAACCCTAATCTGTTTATGATTTCATTTTTTTTTGGGGTTTAATTGTTACTTTAATTGATATAAATTAATTGGGCCGGAGAGATCGTTTACTTTACTTGTTTGCATTGAGCTTACAACTTAACAGAAGTCCAAAACGACCAAAACCCAAATGACAAATTGTATTATATATCACTTTTCTTAACGAACTGTTTGAACCGAGTTCGAGTTCGTTTCGGTTCGGTTTGTTCGCGAACAAATCGTGTTCGGTTCGATAATTACCGAACTCGAGTTAGGACAGGAAAAAGTGTTCGATAATGTTAACGAACATTGTCTGGTTCGTTAATTAAATCGAGATGATTTAATTAAAAAATACCATAATTTACAAACTAAGGTGCATCTCAATAGGGATTTTGTGCATGATACTTTTACGAGAATCTGCTCTATGATTTCTTCCGGTAGGTAACGGCATGAAGGTTTGTTAGCCATTAGGAACTAGTGGTTAATGAAAAATTAGCTAAAACCCTAACCAATATGTCCTACATGTGATAACTATGTGGGCGTTTGGTATCAAGCAAAAGTTGACTTATAGTTTAAAATGAGTAAGTGCTTTGGATAAATTTACTTATAAGTTAATAATTTTTTTGTTAAATTAAATTGAAAAAATAATTAATTATTATAATGATCTCGATAAATACATTTTAGATTAAACAACATTTAAAAGTATAAATATAAAAATATAAACAACTAAATTTAAAAAATAAATAATTAATATAATGATCTTGATAAATACATTTTAGATTAAAAAACATTTAAAAGTATAAATATAAAAATATAAATTACTAAATAGATAAAGAAATCATGAAAAATGAAATAAGTTGAGCAAAATGTTAGTATTTTCTAACATTCAACTTATCAATTTATAAATTATAAGTTAGATTATAAGTTGGGTAGACAAACACCCCCCATAAGTCATAAGCTAAAAAAATAAGTTATAATTTATAAGTTGATGAAATAAGCTGAGTACACAAACACCCCTCATAAGCTGAAATGAGTTTATAAACTATAAGTTAACTTTATAAGTTGCCGCCAAACAGGCCTAATATATAACCACAATAATGTTTGATCTTGTTACTATAATTTTATAATTCTGACCTTAGTTACCGATAAAAGAAAGAGAAAAAAACGCAATAATCCTGATTTTCTACACGAAAACGTTAGTTTCCCCCAAAACTATATCAAAAAAAATTCCAAAATTAACATGTGTCACCGATTAATGAAAAATACTAGGGGTCCTAACAAAATATCCAAAATTCATCTTGGTAAATTTCTCAAAACATGTTCTAAATTTATTTTGATGATAACATTTTTTATAAAAATATGGACCCTGCGTGTATACACATGAGTCACAAATTAAAATTTGGTCATGTGTGTCACGTCATTCTATACAAATTTTAAAATAATTTGTTGAGTTCTCTGACATTACTCCAAATTAATTATTAGATTCACATTTGATAAATTTGATGAATCTGACCGTTCGTATTAAACTATGAAACTGGGATATGAAATCTAAAACATTGGTGTCCTAAAAATAGTTGTTTGCAAGCTAATCTAAATTTGTCAACTTGGCAAACGAGCAACAAACGAACTTGTTCGAACATTATTAATGCACTAGTATTTGTGAACATAATAAATCAATCATTCTCAAACATCTCACAACGAACAATATTTTTTACTAGTACTTTTTGCCCGCTATCCTTGACGTATTTATTAAATATTGTTCATAAAATTAAAAATAAATATTAATAAATATTTGATTTATAAACCGGTTTATTAACTGGCAATTCGCAAACAATTATTTAAATTTGAACCGGAGCTATCAAGTCAGCCTATCTTTTATGAATCGAACAGAAGCGGCCATGGCATCTTATTCAGGATCTAATCTTGTACTCCCTCCGTCCCAAAAAGGATGAACCACTTCTTTTTGTACGCATTTCAATGCGCTCGATTGAAGTACTTGTAAATAATATTTTTTCAATTTTTTTGATTTGTATAAAAATATAAATCCTATATTTTTATACAAATCAAAAAAATTGAAAAAATATTATTTACAAGTATCTCAACCAAGCGCATTTAAATGCGTGAAAAAATCAAAAGGTCAACCTTTTTGGGACGAAGGGAGTATTAAAATGAATCAGATCATATATTTAAGTGCATTACAGTACAAAATTACCCAACAATATTCGATAAGTTTATGTAGACCCCACTAGCATCCAATGTTGCCTCGATTTCTCAAGTAAAAGCCTTAATCTCTTGAATTAGACCAGTTACTTGATTAAAAGAGGAGCCGCCATCCATGACTGCACTTCTAGCCAGGACTCCTATCTCCTCTGCTCGCCGTCTCATCATCAAGGACTCATCCGAACCATCCATTAATTTTGACAACGCATTCTCTATCATGTCTCTTCCCACCAGGGGACTCTTGATTTCAAACCCTGAGTTCCAGACATCAGCACCCACTCTTACACCAACCTTGAGAAGTTCGACAAGCTTTTCATTGTAAAAATGCTCAGCAAATAAAGGCCATGTCACCAGTGGCACTCCTGCCACAACTGCTTCCAACACTGAGTTCCAACCACAATGAGTCAGGAACCCTCCTGTCGACGGATGATCCAGGATTTTCACCTGTGGAACCCATTCTCGGACTATCAAGCCCTTGTTATTTTTCGATATTCTTTCTTCGAACCCTAATGGTAACCATGTTTCTTGATTTTCGACACCCTTTCGAACTACCCAAATGAACTGAATGTTGGAAGCTTCGAGAGCTAATGCGATTTCAGTAAGTTGAGCATCTGAGAAACTGACCATACTTCCGAAACTGATGTACAGAACAGAGTCAGGTTTTTGTGTATGTAGCCAACTTAAACTATAGTGTTTCTCAGATGAAGAGTCTTTAGATGTTTCAGCCTTTTTAAAGAACTGAAATATAGGACCGATGTGCCAGAACTTACTTTTCTTGATTTCACCATAATGATCTGCATAAGCAGGCTCCAGTTCACAGAAAGTGTGATGCACCAAACCATAGCTTTTTTGCTCAGACTCTTTGATTACTTTGATCATTTCACCGTACCTGGTTTTGACCTTAACATGTTCTTGCAGTTGACATCTTTTCATCTCAATTTTGTGCGGAAGATTCGGAACCAAGAAACTCTCTGTTTCAGACTCAACAGTATCATGAGGAGCATAAACAGAGAGACTATGTACCACACAATGATACAAGAAGCTTGATGGATAGAACATGAGTCTTGGTATGTTGAGCTCATTAGCAAGATCAGCTGACCAAGGAAAAAACATATCAGAAAAAATGCAATCAGGAGATATATTCCTGATTAAATCTTCCATTGGCTTTCGGAGGAGCATGATCCCGTAAAATACCTTACTGGTCATTTCACTGGATGTTATGGCATTGAAATTCTCTATTCCTTCAGGCAAGCCAACTTCTTTCGATGGAAACGTCAGCTCGTGAACCGAGATTTGATGGCCTGATTTGAGGTCTTGTTCGATGGAAGTTCGAAATAGGAGAGCATTGTGTGGAGTGGTTATTATGGTCACGGTGACACCACGGGCGGCAAAGAGCCTTCCCATGTCAACCAATGGAATCATGTGGCTTGGAGTGAGGTATGGTAAGAAGAGAACATGGAGGTTTTGATTTTTGATTTCCATTACTTGTGAGCTTGAGGAACTTTGGTTGTTTAGATACTATATATCTAGCGTCTAGCGATACCAAGGGGAAGATACAAGACAATAGATGCTCTAAATCTTGAAATATTTCAGTGAAAACGAGATCAAGTAAAAATATTTAATTAATTCTATTGAATAACATTGTTTTTAACGTGGTAGGTAAACCAAACAACAAGCCCGCAATGATTAATCACAATTTGAAAACTTTACAGTTCAGACACTGCAACACTGACTCCAATCCCGGATTACCGCTGTTTGGGACTGGGATTCCCTAAACTACACCCATTTATTGAAGGAAAATGTTTGAACCACAAAATTTGTTCTCAAAATTATTACCAAATATACATGACAATTCCTGATTCGTTGTAATAATAAGTAGACCCCCTGCATTCACAACAATAACACCAATCAAAATATTTCAAATTACCACATCACCTATGCCATGTCATTTGGTAACAAATTTTTGTACCAAATTTTGTGTCTCTAGCACTACTCTTTGTTCAATCATTCTCAAACTACATTTTTTACTGTTTATTTGTATTTTTCTTTTATTTCCAAAATTCATTTTGATCCCCTATATTAAATATTTCTTGCATATTGATATTTATGTTTCAATATAAATTTTATAATAACAAATATTTTCATTTTGTTTTTATATTTATGCATGCGCTTAATAATTAATAAGATAGTTATTTTATCTTATTTAATATTTAAAATGTTCACAAATATGTGTTCAAAATTCAATATGACAATTAATTATAAAATAATAATTATTATAATAAAAACATTACATTATTTTTTAACTACTAATGATTCCATTTTTCACGAGAGCAAAAACCATTATGTAAATCTACGATATGTTTGTTGCCACCTTTCCAAGATCCTTTAGATGTCTTGTAACGTGTCGTGATCACTTCAAAAATTCCACTTTGTTCATTGTATAGAATAATCCTGTGTGCTGATGCCTTCTGCTCAATTTTTTCAAACAAACCTTTTGAGTTTTTGCAATAAATATGTCCGCCTTGAAGATCTTTCAATGTTTGAGTACGTCTTTGTGCAACAAGTTTAAGGTGTCATAATCAGGCCATCTAAAACTTTTAAGCTGTCAGAGGAAGGCTCCACCAGAACCCACCAGAATCTTATACTCTTATAATATAATATTATTCAACAGAAGCTCTGTCCACTAGTGTGCTACAAAATTATAAGCCAAAATTTGTCGAACACTTTTTTGTCAATCTTGTAGACACAATTATATATATCAAATATATAATTATAAATTACAAGAAATAATTAATCCATATAACAATACTTATATACATATAATTACAAAATTAATTATAGTTTAAGGAGAAGAGTTTGAGAAAAAAAAATAGAGATTGAATTTAATCTCGAGTCGAGAACCTTAAAGCAGTTTTGTCCCTCACTGTCTGTGCTTAGCGACCTGCCTCATTGGATAAAACGAGATACTAGTATAATCGATAAATCGACGATAATCTCAGCGAACTTGAATTGAGTCTGAAACTATCACCGGAATATTTGAAAGTTTTAATTGAGGAGAGTGAAAATAATAGAGACGGCTATAATTTTTACAATTTAATAAAACTAAAACCCTAAAACTCTATTTATAAAGAGAGGCTCAAAAGGACTTTATTATATTTTTTGATGTGGGACAAGATATTTATAATAAAAATTAAGGAATAGGTTTGTGCTATTCTCGATGTGATACAAAAGTTACTTTATAGATTTAAACGACCGTACTTTGGAAAATCAGTTCTCATTAACCTTTTATTCATTTTGAGCATGTAAATATGCGTTAGAATTCCCTTAAGGATGTAGTTCAACTAATACACAACACTAACAGATAGTGTATCCACTCAAACTTAGGTAGTGTATTCACTCAAACTTGAGTCTCAAAATGATCCACAACTTAGTCTAAAATACTAAGTTTTTCCAACACCCTTCCCGATGCAAGCATAGTTGATTCGGATTATCAAATTTACATTCTCAAGATCAGTTGTTTCTCGAATTTGAAAATTAAAATCACAAGAGGGAAGAGCAAGCCTGGATCAAGTACTTAATAGTTAATAGCTTGTTTAAGATTTGGTTTGGACATAGGAAAGTAATATACTAGCTTGTTTTTATAAAATAGTAAGGCCATGGTGAATCGGTGATTTGGTCTCGCCGTCTCGGTGATAGAACCCACGGATTGAACTTATGTTATGTCCATAGATGCATGTTGTTTTATGTCTTCGAAATATAATATTAGAATAGCAGCCACCAGCTAGCATCATTTGATTCCTTTTCGCGTTGTGCCTGCTAAACACTGAGTCAATTCTTCTTCTTTTTTACATATTCGAGTCAACTTCCAGACACAACCTAAAGTTTAGGCTTGAAACTCCCTGTTGGGTCTTGTTTGTTCTTTCTTGAGAAGAGGGTGTTTGGTATTGTTAGTTTCAATATGTTTTATTATCTAGTTTTGATTTGTTCAAAGTTGCAATCTTATACCAAATTTATTTTATTGGCTTTATGATTGATAGCTGCAAATGTTTTTTTTTAAAATAATATTTAGACTTATATATCTTGCAAATGAGTATGATATTTTCGATTGAATGAGAGTAAAATCCAGATACTACATGCAAGAGATAAGTTCTTGAATTAAACGAGAGTTGATAACTCCAAATCCCGATCTAGTCCTTCCCGGCCGATCCCACGCCCGGAAGCGGTGTCGCTGCGGTTGGGACTCTGCAAAACAACATCGGAGGGGGGTTTGGACCCTGGCGGCGCCTCCGGCGTGAGAATAAGTAATGGTTTTGGAAAGGAAGACAAGACTATAGAGAAATCTAAATATGGAGGGTGTGTGTATGGGTTGAGTGTGTAAAAGAGAATGTAACCCCTAGACCTTTCCTCCTTGGTCTATTTATAGGCCCATGATTAGGGTTTAGGGGTTGTACCTGCAATCATGAGCGTTGAATCCTAGGTAGGTAGGACACCTGGGGGATGTTGATGGATTGCACGTGTCCAGGTGAAGGATTGTGGCATCGTGTGCCAGGCTCCTGCTGGCGTGTGGTTTAAATAGGAAATAATTATCCCAATCATTAGGTATTCTTACGTGTCGTTATTGGGTGTGGACATCAATGATGACCTAGGCACGTCACGTAATGAGGCATAGATTTTCTCACGCAAGATATTGCCTTTGTCGCCAGGAGAGAATTAAACTTAAAGCTTGAGCCATAGCCTGGCAATGAGTCCGGACTGGTATGTAGGTCATGGCTCCAAGATGAGTCTGGACTATGAGGTGAACCATGGCTCGAATGGTAATCCGGGTTCCAGATAACTCCTGGCTCATAGATAAGCCTGGGCTATACATAGCCTATCATTTTCCCCCCACTCCCTTATTCAGATTTTCTGGATGGGGGAGTAGAAACTCCTGAATAGGTGACTTTGAATAAATTCTTGGCTTGATTGTTGACCCCCAACCCGGATTGTTATCAAGGATGGCAATCCGGTGTTAAGGGTAAGTCATGGTTTTTCCTTGTCCAAAGCTGTGAGCCTTGAGTAACTTAGAAAAATTCTTGGCTTGATTGTTGCCCCCCAACCCGGATTGTTATCAAGAATGGCAATCCGGTGTTAAGAGTAAGTCATGGTTCTTTCTCAAGTCCAAAGCTGTAGGCCTTGGGTAACTTAGAAAAAATTCTTGGCCTGATTGTTGCCCCCCAACCCGGATTGTTATCAAGAATGGCAATCTGGTGTTAAGAGTAAGTCATGGTTCTTTCTCAAGTCCAAAGCTGTAGGCCTTGGGTAACTTAGAAAAAATTCTTGGCTTGATTGTTGCCCCCCGACCCGGATTGTTATCAAGGATGGCAATCCGGTGTTAAGAGTAAGTCATGGTTCTTTCTCAAGTCCAAAGCTGTGAGCCTCGAGTAACTTAGAAAAAATTATTGGCTTGATTGTTGCCCCCCAACCCGGATTGTTATCAAGGATGGCAATCCGGTGTTAAGGGTAAGTCATGGTTTTTCCTTAAGTCCAAAGCTGTAGGCCTTGGGTAACTTAGAAAAAACTTTTGGCCTGATTGTTGTCCCCCAACCCGGATTGTTATCAAGGATGGCAATCCGGTGTTAAGGGTAAGTCATGGTTTTAATAGGAAATGAGTCCGGATTATGTGGAATTTTTGTAGCTCTGGAATATGAAACGATTTCATTTCCCCCCCTTTTCTTTTGAAAAGACACTGCTCCCTTTAACCTTGGAAATTGATCCAAACCGCTGTCGCAATTATTACTCCTGTCTTTTCGTTGATTTTTCTTTTTTCTTTTCTGTACTTTATTTTCTTGGCAGCCAATACAATTCTGCCACCTGTCCTCTCGGGTGTCCTTTTCACTTCTCTCTATAAAAACCTTTCAACAATATCATCCTTCTTTTTACTTCTCTTTCGAAAACCCTTCCCCCCTTCTATCTTTCTTTTCCGGCGGTGCGAGTGAATTTCCGGCAAGAGATTCCGTGAAGCCGTTAACGTCTCCTGCTACTTGTAAGTTTCTTTCTTTCCTTCTTCCTATGTTTCTCCTCTTAATCTGTTTTCTCTTTTTCCGATTTGTAATTTCGACATTTTTTCCGATTGTTCCTATTTCGAGTTTGGGGGTTTTGAGAAATTTTTGGTTTTGTTTGATAAAGATGTTGGTTTTTGACTATGATGTCTTTGTGTTTGCTTTTCGAATTGTAAATATCCTTGCATGTGTTGGATTTGTGTTTTTTATTTCTGGGTTTGATGGCTGTTCTTTATGTTCTTGAACTATGTAGGGTTGTGTGTATCTGTTGTGTATGCTTTGATCTTGTTTTTCTAGGATTTTTTTTTTTGTGTTTAAGTGTTTCTGGTTGTTTGTATTCCTGTGTGTTTTCAAGTAATCCGGATTGTTTTACAATCCGGGTGGTCTTGGTCTAATGATTTAGGATGTTGATAAAATACTTGGTTACAACATGGCTAGTATTTGATTCGGTAACGGTAGGGGATAGGAGTTGAATGATAACTTCTAGGTAACAGAAGTATAAATAACTGAAAATATGTAATCCGGGCTGAAATAATAAAACTTACTTCGAATTGATCTTTTTAGGTTTATGGTTCGGATTAAGGCTCGTGCTCGCCGCGTACTTATACCTCTTTCCGACCCTTCTTCTAGTTGTAACGACTCCCCAATTTCTAGCAATCCGGATATTATAGAACTATTTTGGTGTAGAATGGCTAAGAAGAAGAAACAGTCTGGTCCCTTAGTAACCCAACTTTTTGTTCATAAGCCTCCCCGTGGTGGTGTACTCAGTACTCCGGACGGATATTGGTCGGATACCATCTATTTTTTTGTGAGGAAAGATCCGGTTATAGAACAACAATTCTATTATAGAGATCTTAGTACCTGTTATAGGAATCACCAGGAATTTGGTCGACCCGGACCGTACAGTGAATCCGAATTTGACGCCTCTTTTTCCAAAATGGGAATTAGCGAAGCCCCTTATCCTTTGAAGGAAAAGTTTATGAGCCTCCCGGATGTTCAGATGGACAAATTGGTCCGGGCTGCATTCCACTTGGGGCCCGAAATTAGTTGGAGATGACCTCAATCCGGGGAGAGGATTTACCATAGGCCAAAAGATGGTTATGTTGGTGTATGGCTGTAAACTCTGCGGTCCGGATGGAATCCCAGATGCCATCAGTTTGTAAAGCACCTCTGTAAATATGTTTACAAAATTTCAATAATGCAAATTACTCCCAACGGAGTCAAGTGGATAACTTGGTTTTTGGCTGCTTGTGACAAGATGGGGTATCAGCCCACATTGCGGCTTTTCCATCAGCTGTTTGAGCTAGTCCAGTCTAACAAAGATCCTCTGTATGAGATCCGGTTTCATGCGGAAGAATGTGGTTATCCGTCAGGCTCCGCCAAACCGGTTATTCAACAGTCAACTTTAAAGTTCTGGAATGGTGAAATTATTTTCTTGAAAGGCTTGGACTTGGAGTTCCTCCCTCATATCGTTTCCGGTGTTGAGGCCGAAGTTTTTGACGTATACACACTTGAGAGAAAAGCCTTGGCTCAAGTTCACAGGTTCTGTGAATGCCTTGGTTTCCAAATGACTCGGGATAGCTTTATGAAACACGATTTATTGTTTGAGATTGGATGTAAGTTGTTGTAATTCTTCTTTTTGTAAACCGGACTAATTCTTTTGATATACTGATATTTGCCTTCTTTCTTTTGTACAGGTTTGCCTTACTTCCAACCCGAATTGTATAACATCATGTCTTGCAACGCTCTTGCTGCCTCTTTTAAGAAACTCGGCGGTGTCCATAGTAAAAAGAGTCCGGGGGATGTTGGAGGGTCCGGGTCTAGTGCGTTGAAGGAGGGTGGTGCCGAATCTGTTGCCCCGAATGCCCATCAACCCGAACCTGTGATTGATGCTGCTGACGTAGAAATAATAGATGACCTGGAGCAGCGTTCTTTGAAGAAAAGAAAGATTCATGGAGGAAAGAAGCCACCTGCTAAGGCGAAAGTCGTTGTCAAAAAGATTGTTGCTGATGATGATGGGAAGGGTCCGGATAAAGAACCTATCCGAATTGGGAACTTTACTCTGGAGCAACTTGCTGGTATGTGTGCTGATATTCCTACAGATTCCGATTTCGAGGAGATGGAAGACTCTGGTAGCAATGCTTGCCTGAAGCGTCTTGTTGGCCACTGGGCACATGTATGTTGATTCTTGCTGAAGGTTATCTTTCTGTTTTGTAATTCTGTCTTTTCATTCGTTGATTTTTGATTTTTGTTTTGTAGACTGGTAGTTTAATCAGCGCACTTGCCAGTATTATTATTACCGAAAGGAAATCTGCACAGGAGTTCGGCAATCAAAAGGATGCCCGGCTTCGAGATTTGGAACTTGAAATTGCTTCCTTGAAAACCCAGAATGCTGAAAAGGAGTCCGAGTTCGCTTCCAAACTATCTGGTCTTCAAACTGAATTTTTAAAGGTTGAGAAAAGAGCCAATGACCTGGATGAGGTCAACAAGCAACTTGTTTTGGAAAATGCCAAGTCTCGTGAAGCTGTTATATCCGATTTCAAAGGAGGTCCGGAGTATGACCAAGATGTTGCAGATGTTGCTGCTCCCGAGATTCTCCGAGCTTGGCTTGTTTCCGAACGCCATGTCAAGACTGATCCGAATGCCAATTGGGATTCTTTTGTTGGTGAGTTCCTGGCTGCAAAGCTTGCACTTGAGCAAGGAAAGGGGTAGCCCCAGCCTTACGATGGTCCTGTTCCGAGCTTCCTTCCAGCTTCTTCTAACCCGGTTGTGCCTTCTCCGGATGATCATGGTGTCTAATACCTTGTTTTATCTTTTGAACATTTGGTGTCTGAACTCTGTAACCGTGAACTTTGTTTTATTTTTGCTCTCAACTTTAGGGATGTTTCCGGGTTGTATGGACACCCCGGGTCCCTGTATTTTCCTTAACTGTTTTGTATAATCGTTTACAATCCAGCTCTTGATATTTTTCATATCTTTGCATTTTTCTATTCTACTAAAGTTATATTGCTCGTGAGTCCGGTCTCATAGCTTGTTTCTGAGCCGGACTCTTTTCTTTTCTACTTAGAATTAAATCCAAGTGTGGTTTTATTGCATATTGCTCGTGAGTCCGGTCTCATAGCTTGGTTCTGAACCGGACTCTTTATTTCGTACTTAGAATAGAATCTAAGATTTTCATTTGATGCATATTGCTCGTGAGTCCGGTCTCATAGCTTGGTTCTGAGCCGGACTCTTTATTTTGTACTTAGAATAGAATCTAAGATTTTCCTTTGACGCATATTGCTCGTGAGTCCGCTCTCATAGCTTGGTTCTGAGCCGGACTCTTTATTTTGTACTTAGAATATAATCTAAGATTTTCATTTGATGCATATTGCTCGTTAGTCCGGTCTCATAGCTTGGTTCTGAACCGGACTATTTGTTTGTTTTGGTGCGTATTGCTGGGGACCCTGGCTACAAAATTTGCCTATGGCTCCGAGCCAGGGTTACTAGTTTGCGTATTGCTGGTTACCCGGACTACATGTTATTCTTATAGCTCTGAGCCCGGGCTATTAGTTTTGCGTATTGCTGGGGACCCGGGCTACATGTTATGCCTATAGCTTTGAGCCCGGGTTATTACAAGAAATTGAAATTTACTGGAAATTAAAAAATACATGATAATATGAAAGGAAAACAAAACAATGAGACCGGATTTATTTATAGAAAAATCAAGAATACAAAGTTCTTATTCTAATTTGGGCTTTCGGGAGCTCCTTGTTTTTTATCCGGTCGCTGCAATCTTCTTACTGGTAGAATTTTCTGAGTCTAAGGCCATGCCAAGTATTGGGGACCTCAGAACCATCCATATGAACCAACTTGTATGTTCCAGGCCGGAGTACCTCCATTATCTTGTAAGGTCCTTCCCATTTTGGCATGAGCTTGCCAGTATTGGTAGGGTCGGAAGCCTCAGTATCTCGAAGGACCAGGTCTCCAACTTGAAAGTTTTTAACCCTGGCCTTCTTCCCAAAGTATTCTCTTGTCTTCTCTTTGTACTTCCTCATTCTTTCAATTGCTTGGTCTCGAACCTCATCCACTAAAACCAAATTAGTCTGGAGCCCTTCTTCATTAGCCACTTCTTCAAAATTTATCGCTCTATGGGAGGGATTTCCAACCTCGATTGGTAGTAAAGCTTCAGTGCCGTAGGCGAGTTTGAATGGGGTTTCACCAGTGCTAGTCCGGGGACTAGTCCTGTATGCCCATAACATGTTTGGCAGTTCTTCCGGCCACTTATTCTTACTTTCTTGTAACCTCTTCTCAATTCCTCTAAGCAAAATCTGGTTTGTAACTTCAACTTGGTCGTTTCCTCTTGGGTATGTGTTGCCCAGTAAATAACAATTGTAGAAGGGGGTTGAATACAATTGTATAAGATTCTCGACTTTATATAACACAAATATGAAAGATCAATAACAATAACAATAACAGCTTTATTAACTTTGATATAAAACTGTTACAAACTCTCTTAAGAAATTCTGATGTTCTTAAGAGCTGCTAGCTTACAAAAACTCTCTCAAGAAATTCTGTTCTTAAGAGCTTCTCTCCGATTATGTTCTCTCTCGAATGAATACATAAATCGAAACTAAGACTGTGTTTATATAGTGCACACAGCTTCTCTATCAATAACAAGATAAGTCCTAATCATAACAAAGATAGAAACATATCTTTAATCGATAGCTGCATTCTACAAACCAGGAACAAATAGAATAAACTTCCATGTTTATCTAGACTCCAAATATAACTCGAAGTAGGAATCCTGATCAGCTTCAAGTCCTGATGATCAAACCTGATCATAGTCTGAGTAGGAATCCTGATGATCAATAAGATACTGACGCTTGATCAAATACTGATGACCATGCAATACTGATGACGTCAGCAATCCTGATCAGTTGAGTCTAGCTTCTGACGATCATTGAATTCTGATCTAACAATCTCCCCCAATCTCATACTTTGTAAAATAAAGTATAGATTCCAAATATTCAATGATGTCAAAAACATGTATCAAAATGTACGAGTATCTTCAGAAACAACTTATCTGTTTAAGCTTTGTGATAGAACAGATTCATCTTCAAGAAGTTGAATAATAAACTTTCTTCTTTTTCTTCAAGAATTTGAATCAGTCTTTCCTTAAGATTTCTGAGTTCTTCATCTTCCTCATTAATCTGGTAGATAGCTGCTCTGAGATTCTGTATGGAGTTTCTCTGTAGACTGTGCTCTTCTAGCAAAAGATAAGCAATTTCCTTCCCATCAGGATTGAGAGAAAGATGAGTCATGCCAAAATTTACTTCTTTAACAGCAGTACCCCTTTGCATTTCCACATCCTGACCTCTTTGATTTAAGTACATGGGAATATAATTACCATCGAAATTACTGTTTTCATCCAGTCTTCTTCTTATAGTTGACAAAATCATGTCAGCCCATACTTTGTACACTTGGTTCTTCCATCTTAACAGATAGTGAACATATTTCAGTTCCTGTGTAGTTTTCATCAGCAGATCTTGAATAGATAGAATCTTCACACTACCATCTTTCATGAAGTACAGAAGCTTTTCTTTCTTTTCAAAACCATCATGACAATCTATAACTATATCAACAGCTAATAAATTGCTCAGGTTTTCAGAAGTTAAAGTACCTCCAATTTCTGTCAAGGAGTAAGGATCAACATATGACATATTCAGATATTCACCATCTCTGTGTCCAATACCTCCTCTTGAATTACTTGACAATTGCTTCAGATTCGAAAACATCTTTAACCAGAGTGTTTTTGATCTAGCCATATCAGACAAATCAACAACACTTGAAGCACTTGTAATAATTCCACCAGACTGAAAATTGATAGGTGTATCACAACTTAATGTGCTAATATGTTTCCACTTCTTGTATTTCTCCTTTTCATGAGCGTAGCTTCTTTCAAGTAAAGATTCTTGTCTGCTTGAATTTCTCCATTTTCTTTCATTTGAAACTTTAAGCCTTTGTAGATAGAGATTGAAATCTTCATTTGTTCTTTTTGTAATATCTCTTCTTCTGGCTTCTTCTTCTTCATCTACTTCTTTGTTGTGACAATCAACAACAGTAGATAAGATTATCAAATCAACCTCTTGCAGAATTTCAGATTCGTCAGGATCTTGAATATTGTCAGGATTAGAATCTTCAATTTGATTTGTATTGCTGAGAGTTGATTTACTTGACTTTCTTCTCAATTCAGGTTCTTCTTCAACAATTCCATCATCACCAAAAGTAGATCTGTCAGGAACTACTAGAGTTTGAATAGGTTCAGGAATTTCTTCAATTCTTAACCCTCTAGACCTTGTCTGTCTAGGTACTGTTTGAGTTGAAGAACCTCTTCTACTTCTTCTAGCACCTCTCCTACCTCTGCTTCCTCTACCTCTAGCAGGAGCAGTATAGCTTTCCATTGTCTCTCTCTGTAGTCTCAAGAATTCTTCATGTGAGAGATCTGGATATTCTTCACTTGCTGTAGAGAGTGCTTTTCTGGCAAATAATTGTTGAACTCTTTTATCAGTGTGATAAAGAGTAACAATTCTACCATCTTTTGTAGAAAACTTCTGGAATAAATTTGATGCATCTTCAGGATTATCAATAATTACATCTTCATCACCTTCAGGAATTGTAGCAAGAATGTGTCCATGACCAGGTGTCAGGATTTGATCTTCCGTCAGGATCTGAGATTGCACCAATGTTCTTACTGTCTTAACTCCAGAATCAGAAACATAAGTTGACTGCGTTGTTTGACTTTGAGAAGTTTGGATTGTCTTCATAACAACAGCATCAGAGGTTTCTCCTTGTATTAGTTTGTCACCACCATCATCTCCAGTATCATCATCATTATTTCTTAATACTAGATCAGGTGTACATTTTGTCTGAATAACCTTCTCCCCCTTTTTGACATCAGGATTTAACAATAATTGCAAAATTAAGGAAAGAGAGGCTTGAATTTCAGTTACCTTAGTATCCAGAGAATCAATTCTTTGATTGATTGAGGTTTGTTCTGAAACAACAGATTTCACTTGGGATTCCACTACCCTCAGTTGTAAAGTAGTAGGCACCTTTGTAAAATTATTAAAGATATCAGTCCTCACTTTTTCAGTTGAACCCTTGATAGAATCAATCTCACTTTTCAGGCTTTTGGATAACAGAGTAGTAGCCTTCAGATGATTCTTCAAGTCTTGATTCTCTATAGATTTCACTGCATTATAGGCATGTTCAATAGCAGAAGAAAAACTGATAGATTCACCAGATTGGTGCCATGAATTGTTCCATTCATTCTGTCTAAATGCCTCTGCAGGATCAAAGGAAGGAATAGAAAAATCTTGTCTCTGATCTTTCCCAGTGAAAGCATTGCTAGCCATATATGTACTTGATGAACCAAAATTAGTTCCAAGACTAATCTTGAGTGCTGTAGCAAGCTGTTCCTTCTCTTTTCTATTCTCATTATCATCATCACTATCATCAGAAGTATCATCAGCAGTATCATGAGTAATATCAGGATCAGGAATAGCAATACCTTTCAGTTTATCCTGTGGTTCTGAGATAGGATGATCCATTGGTCTTGAACGAAGTGGCTGAATCAAAATAGGTTCATTATCAGGAGCACCACTAGCGTCAGGATGAACATCGTCAGGATTTGATATGCTTGCATCAGTATTTGCTACCAATGGTTCTTGTGGAGCTTGAGGTTCAGAATCTGCTTCAACACTTTGAGTTAAAGGTTCTTGTGTGCTTCCCTCATTGACAATGTTCTCGACCAATCTTTCAACAGAAGCTGTAGCTTTGCCTGCATCTTCACTTTGAGAAGATGGTTCTTGTGTAGCTGGAATGTTGATGTCTTCATTCTCCCTTTGAGAAAATGGTTCTTGTGTGACCATTCCACTAGCTAAGCCTTCACCCAAACTTTGATTGAGTGGTTCTTGTGTGGCAGGATCAACAGTAGCTGCTGAATTACTCTGAAATTCAGGTTCTTGTGGGCTTGATCCTTTCAGCTTCTTCTGTCTCTGATAGACTAACTCTTCTGCATTCCTCTTTTTCTTTGATGTAGGTGTAAGACCAACCAAGGAAGCAGTTGTAGAAACCTTCTCCCAAGAAATTTCTCTAATCTGAGATGGAGAGGCTGGAGAGTCTGATAGAGAGACAACTTTTGTTGCTGCATCAGGAATACTAACATCAGGATTTGATGTCTGAATATCAGTATCCTTCATTTGCACTGTCAAAGGAATATGATACCTGCTCTTTGATAATTTCCTTGTCTTTTGTGGTTTTGATAAAGGTACCACAGCTTTAGTAGCAGTATCAGCAACTTCCTTGTTCACATTCATAACAGAGGATATAGGTAAGTCATCCTCTGAATCACTTTCATCAATCAACCTTAACTTCCTTTTCACAGGAACATTCTTAACAACCTTATCAGCTTTCTTCACCAGGACCCCTTGTACACCCCCTTGTATCTTCTTTTTAGTGAGTGGTGTAGAGGAAAAATCCTTTGAACCTGATTGCCTTCCAGACACATCAGTTCTAGCTGATTTCTTTGATTTTACAACTAAAGTCTTTTGAGAGACAGTAGAGGTGGTTGTTAACTGTTTAGACTGTTTAGGTTGCATGCTTGTGTCAGGAACAAGGTGGGTTGGTCCTTGCCCCATAGCATTAGAAAGTAGTCCATAACGAGTAGGCATTTTCTGATGTAAGAAAAACCTAACCTCATCAGGAATAAAAGCATTTCCGCACAAAATATTTTGCCATATCAGGATTGAAAAAAAATATTCAATAAGATTAAAATAAAATTTTATTTAAGAAAACAAAATTTATTTTAACAATCCTGAATAGCGTTTTGGTTTAAGAAAAATAACCAAATTAATGGTCATAGAATTAAAACACGCTTACCAGCAAACGAGGCAAAAATATTTATGGAAAACCGAACCGTCTCATCGAGATTGTAGAAATGACCTGCACCCTTAATACACATTCTCTATAAAAGAGAACTGTTAAGCATAATCATCATATATCTATTAAAACACAAATCCTCTCCAGAGAAAAACTTACGAAAACCTTTCACCTTCTTTGTTTTTCAATGGCTGCCAACAATCAAAACAACATACCTGATGAAGAACTTGATAGAATTTGGCAACAAATGGATGAGGCTCTAGCAGAGATTGCAGAGCAAGAGGGACCTCAGCCTATTCCTGATCCACAGGAGCATCATGCTTTTGTGAATGCAATGGCTGATGTGCTTCTTCATAACTTCCATCAGGCAAATCCTGATTGGAATCCTCTTGAAAATCTCATCG
This sequence comes from Heracleum sosnowskyi, assembly GCA_030848705.1. NCBI lineage: Eukaryota > Viridiplantae > Streptophyta > Magnoliopsida > Apiales > Apiaceae > Heracleum > Heracleum sosnowskyi. The sequence continues at coordinate 25,373,468 of CM061237.1, forward strand.
TTGTCAATGAAGAGGATGAAGACGATTGGGATGATGAAGAGGATGAGGATGAAGATGATGAAGAGCTCGTCCGAGAGCTTGAGAAACGTAAGAAGAGAATCCGTGATGCTTGTATGTCATGCAAGTTGGAGGCACGGAGGCGTCCCGATGGTCACGGTGATGATCCGCCTTCAAGTAAATCAGCTCCTCTTCTTGTCTCTTAAGGATGGAACAAGAGACCTTCCAGTTCTGAAGGACTGTGAAGCTGCTTAGGAGCATTCATGCTAATTTGCAGGGCACGTGTTCATGCTTATCTGTAAAGCACGAGTTCCTGAGTAGAAAATACACTAGGAAAACAAATATGTAATTTCCAATTTTCATTTGTGATTGATATTCAAGAATTAATGAAAATTATCTATTTTCTCAATTGTTTGCTTCCTGTACTTGCCTGCAAAATTTGTTAGTAACACTCAAAGTGATATAGAGATGATAAATAATAAACTCTGTTAATAATGAAATTGAAATTGATAATTAAGACTGAAAACTTAATCAAAGACTAAGTAATAATCTAATTGTCCAGAGTTTACCAGGAGTGTTGATGACAAATTAGCATAGAACCTCTGGTTTTCATACCAGCTTCAACATCTGAGCATCAGGATTTGACCAATTGATTTCCTGTCAGGATTGAGTCCTATCAGGATTTGATCAAAGATACATACCTTTCTGAATAACCATCAGGATTTGACAGTTATCAGGATTTCCTCTCTGTAGCTTTTCCTCAGAAATTCTCAAAATTCATCAGTCCAAGTTCATTCACCAACTTATTGAAAGTAGCTTCAGGTAGTGGCTTGGTGAATATATCAGCTAGTTGTTGATCAGTAGGAACAAAGTGAAGTTCAATTGTTCCTTCCAGAACCTGTTCTCTTATAAAGTGATATCTGATACTGATGTGTTTAGTAAGAGAATGCTGAACTGGATTTCCTGTCATTGCAATAGCACTTTGGTTATCACAATAAATAGGGATTTTTGAGTATGACAGGCCATAATCTAACAACTGATTTCTCATCCACATTATCTGAGCACAACAACTTCCTGCATCAATGTACTCAGCTTCTGCAGTTGAAGTGGAAATAGATTTCTGCTTTTTACTGAACCATGAAACTAGTCTTCCACCCAAAAACTGACAACTTCCTGAAGTACTTTTCCTGTCTATTTTGCATCCTGCAAAATCAGCATCTGAATAACCACACAACCCAAAATCTGATTCCCTTGCATACCAAAGGCCAAGTGAAGGAGTGCCTTTGAGATATCTGAAAATTCTTTTGACTGCAATCAGATGTGGTTCTCTAGGTTTTGCTTGAAATCTTGCACATAGACAGGTTGCAAACATGATATCTGGTCTACTGGCAGTGAGATACAATAAAGAGCCAATCATTCCTCTGTAGTGAGTTACATCTACCTCTTCACCTTGATCAGGATCAAGTTTGGTAGCTGTAGCTATGGGAGTTGAAGCAGGAGTACTGTCTTGCATGTTAAACCTTGTCAGTAAATTCCTTGTGTATTTAGACTGATTAATAAAAATCCCTTCATCAGTCTGTTTAACTTGAAGACCCAGAAAGTAACTCATTTCTCCCATCATGCTCATTTGATATCTTGACTGCATAAGCTTGGAAAACTTTTCACACAGCTTATTGTTTGTTGACCCAAAAATGATATCATCAACATAAATCTGAACTAACAGCAACTCCTTACCATGATTCAAATAAAATAGAGTTTTATCAATTGCACCTCTTTTGAATCCACTTTTCAGTAAGAATTGAGCTAAGGTTTCATACCATGCTCTTGGAGCTTGCTTTAGTCCATAAAGTGCCTTATCCAGTCTGTAGACATAATCTGGATATTTAGGATCAATGAAACTAGGAGGTTGTTCAACATAAACTTCTTCCTCCAGTTCACCATTTAAGAAAGCACTTTTAACATCCATCTGGAAAACCTTGAATTTCTTATGTGCTGCATAAGCAAGAAATATCCTGATGGCTTCTAGTCTTGCAACAGGAGCAAAAGTTTCATCATAGTCAATTCCCTCTTGTTGGGAATACCCCTTTGCAACTAGTCTAGCTTTGTTTCTGATAATGACTCCATCAGAATCAGTCTTGTTCTTGAAAATCCACTTTGTACCAACAATTGATCTATTCTTTGGTCTTGGTACCAGTTTCCAGACTTCATTCCTTTCAAATTCATTCAGTTCTTCTTGCATTGCAGTAACCCAATCAGCATCTTTAAGTGCATCTTCAACTTTCTTAGGCTCCTCCTTGGATAGAAAGTTATTATATAAACATTCATTCTGAGTTGCACTTCTTGTTTGAACACCTGCATCAGGATCTCCAATTATCAAATCAGGAGTATGATCTTTTGTCCATTTCCTTGTTGGTGTCAAATTGTTTCTTGAAGTAGATGCTCCCCCTGGATTGGTGTTATCTTGATTGAAAGAATTTGATTGATTTGAAGCTCTCCCTGAATTATTGCTATGCCCTCCTGATGTGTTATCAGGATCTTCACTTGAATCAGTATCTGAAGAATTCTGTCCTGATGATAGAGTTGACTCTGAACTTGTAGTTGAATGCCGTTGCTCCCCCTCAACATTAGCACTACTAGTTGTATCACTGTTGTTTGCATCATTAGTATTAGCACCATCAGTACCTGGTGAGTCATCAGGATTTGGTGACCCGTCAGTACTGGATGAATGGACAGCTTCTGATTCACTTTCTTCAGGTTCCTTGGAAGCTTCATTTTCAAATAACAATCTATCATGCGAGTCTTCAATGATTCCAGTTATCTTCTTATCATCAAAAGATACATGTATTGACTCCATGACAGTTCTTGTTCTCAAATTAAAAACTCTGAAGGCTCTTGATGTAGGATAACCTATGAATATTCCTTCATCAGCCTTTGTTTCAAATTTCCCTAGCTGTTCAGGATGAGTTCTGAGAACAAAACATTTACAGCCAAACACATGCAAATGCTTCAGACTTGGTTTCTTCTCTTTGAGTGACTGATAAGGAGTGACACCATGCCTGTTTATCAATGTGAGATTTTGTGTATAGCATGCTGTGTTGACTGCTTCTGCCCAGAAATATGTAGGTAATTTAGCTTCTTCCAACATAGTTCTGCCAGCTTCAATAAGAGTTCTATTCTTCCTTTCTACTACTCCATTTTGCTGAGGTTGAGATGAGAAAGCTTCTTGTGCCAATTCCAACTTTCATCTACTGAAGCTTTACTGATGAAACATGTGGGGGAGCCATCAGTATCTGAGAGAATGTTGGCTTCATATATGTTACCATGCCTGTAGCCAGTTAGTGCTATCTTCCCTGTTGCTTTACTGACTACTTCACAATGTGTGGAATAGAAATTGACATGATAACCTCTGTCAGTGATTTGACTAATACTCAACAAGTTGTGTTTTAGTCCTTTCACTAGAGCTACTTTTTCAATGATGACATTTCCAATGATTATATTGCCATATCCCAAGGTTTGTCCAATGTTGCCATCTCCATAAGGCACAGTTGGGCCAGCTTTTTCCTCATATTCTGATAACAGGGCTTTGTTTCCAGTCATGTGCACAGAACATCCACTATCCATGACTAACACATTTTTCCTTTTACCCTGCATCAGAATAGTAAAACACTAGTTAGAATGTTTAGGAACCCACACTTGTTGGATTCCTTGTTCATGCATTTTATTAAATTTAACAGCAAAAGACTTTTTGACTTTAGCAGTCCTGACAGGATTTACTCCATCAGGATTTGCTTTGTCAGTATCAGTATTAACAAAAGCATGCTTCACTATGACATTTTCAGTTCTATCAGACTTTGTACTACTTTCAAACTTAGGCAATGGATCATAAAAGTTATAGTACAAATCATGATACTCTTTACATGTATAAATAGAATGCCATAGACTACCACAATGAAAACAGGAATTCTGTGGTTTGTAAAATACTGATCTATTCCTAACATCAGACTTAGGAATTTCAGCCATTTTCTTCTTACTCTTTTTACAATCAATAGCAAGATGATTAGAGTTACCACAGTTAAAACAACTCTTTCTAGGTGCATTTGGGATATACTTATAACCATTCTCTTTATTGATCCCAACTTTACCATTCCTGTTTCTCTTAACAGTAGCTTCCTTTTTCTTATCTGTAACCTCACAGATTTTATCCTTAAGCTGTTTCTGAGACAATAGACCTACATTCTTAGTGACTTTGTTCATGACAGGTTTAGACTTTATAATTTTAATTCCTTGAGTAGAAGAAGATCCCTTTTCAAAAGTAGAATTGGAATCCTTACCAAAAACAAAATTAACAGGAGTAATCTTAGATTTGGTTGAGTCTATAACATGTCTATAGGTCTTTGGACTGACTGTCTCATCAATGACAATTTTCTCTGCTAATTTCTTACCTTCATCTGACTTATATCCTAGACACTCTTTCCAATTCTTAGAGGTATTAATCTCATGAAATTTCCTACCAGAGTCTGTCCAGGTTCTGATTTTCTCATTAGCAAATTCAAGTTCTTTTTCAAGGGAAGTACATTTAGATGTCATCTCTAAGTGCATGTGTTTAGCATTATCACATTCTTTTTGTACTTCTTGCATACGAGAAAATTCAGCTTCTAATATCTCATTCCTCTTTCTAAGGTCAGACATCTCAGATAAGATTCTAGTATTTTCAGCAGTTTGACTTCTAAAGCTAATATGTAATGACTTTAGAAAGCGTCTTAACTCAGAAGCATTATCAGTATCAAAATCAAAGATAGTATTTAGTACCTTATCATCAGGAGCAGCAGTTACATCAGCATTGGCCATTAACGCATAGTTGACTACCTCAGTATCAGATTCTGAGGAAGAGTCCATCCAATCCTTGCTTGATGTGATGAGTGCCTTTGTCTTGTTGTATTCAGAAGCAAAGTGACCCATACCATTACACTTGTAGCATCTAACCTTTGACTTGTCAAATTTGCTACCCTTGCTGTCCTTTTTGATATACTTGTCTTTGTCTGCTTTGAAGGTCTTTTTCTGAAAGTTGCCTTGTCTTCTATTCTTCCTGAACTTCATCCTTCTGAAGTTTCTGACAATCATAGCAACCATCTCTTCCATGTCTGAATCAGAAGATTCATCACCAGTATTGGCATCAGGATTGCCATCAGTATCTGATGAAGAGTCGTCAGGATCTGACTCAGCTTCTCTTGCTTTCCTTCTAGAGACCTCCATAGCTTTCCCTTTTGATTTTGCTTCTACATTCAAAGCAATTGACTTTGCCTTGCTGCTTTTCTTGTTCTTTCTCTGTTGAACTTCAAGATCATAAGTTCTTAGCATCCCATAGATCTCATCAAGAGACACAATGTTCAGATCATACTGGTGTCTAATGATTGAGGTCTGAGTATCCCATTCTTCAGGTAAAGCTCTAAGAAATTTGGTGTTTGAATCTTCAGTTTCATATACTTTGTCAACTAAGGATAAGATGTTCAATAGTGTCAGAAATCTATCATATAGATCAGTCAGGCTCTCTTCAGGTCTTGCATCGAATTGCTCATATTCTTGAATCAATAGAGCCCTTCTGTTTTTCTTAACAGATGCAGATCCCTGGCACTGAGTTTCCAAAGTATCCCAGATTTCTTTTGAAGACTTGCATGCAATCACTCTGTTTGACATGACAGCATCAAGGCTATTATGCAAGATATTCTTTATCTTTGGTTCCCTGAGTATATGAGCTTTTTCTTCTGGAGTCCATTCAGCTTTAGCTTTGACCACATAATGTTCTGGTACTGTATCTGTTCGTTCTACGAACTTTGTTGGTATATATGGTCCATCACGAATCCTGTCCAAGTAGTCAGGATCCATAGCCTCCAGGTACATCAGCATCTTTACCCTCCATGTAGGATATTCTGATATCTTCAAGATGGGAATCTTCATGCTTTCATACTTGGTTGTCGACATCTTTAGATCGTATCTGATTCAGAATTAAATCAGTTTGCTCTGATACCAATTGTTGCCCAGTAAATAACAATTGTAGAAGGGGGTTGAATACAATTGTATAAGATTCTCGACTTTATATAACACAAATATGAAAGATCAATAACAATAACAATAACAGCTTTATTAACTTTGATATAAAACTGTTACAAACTCTCTTAAGAAATTCTGATGTTCTTAAGAGCTGCTAGCTTACAAAAACTCTCTCAAGAAATTCTGTTCTTAAGAGCTTCTCTCCGATTATGTTCTCTCTCGAATGAATACATAAATCGAAACTAAGACTGTGTTTATATAGTGCACACAGCTTCTCTATCAATAACAAGATAAGTCCTAATCATAACAAAGATAGAAACATATCTTTAATCGATAGCTGCATTCTACAAACCAGGAACAAATAGAATAAACTTCCATGTTTATCTAGACTCCAAATATAACTCGAAGTAGGAATCCTGATCAGCTTCAAGTCCTGATGATCAAACCTGATCATAGTCTGAGTAGGAATCCTGATGATCAATAAGATACTGACGCTTGATCAAATACTGATGACCATGCAATACTGATGACGTCAGCAATCCTGATCAGTTGAGTCTAGCTTCTGACGATCATTGAATTCTGATCTAACAATATGCAACATATGACTTTTTATGCTTGATTCCTCTTTATTTCAGGTAGCCTTCGAACTCGGACCCCACAAATTGTGGCCCGTTATCAGAAACAAGAACCCTTGGTAGCCCGAACCTCATTAGTATGTTGTCCATAAACCGAATGCAATCCTGCTGATTTATTGTTCTCATTGCCTTAGCCTCTGCCCACTTAGTCATATAATCGATTGCAACCAATAAGTATCTCAAATCTCCTTTTGCCCTGGGAAAAGGACCCATGATATCAATGCCCCAAACAGCGAATGGAATAGGAGACAGGACTGAGGAGGGTAAGACCGGGCTCTGTCGTGGGACATTGCTGAAAAGTTGGCAGTTCTTGCAGTTCTTCACAAACTCCACAACATCATTATGAATTGTAGGCCAGTAATAACCCTGCCTTATAATCTTGTGAGCCAGGGCCTTTGCAGATAGGTGGTCTCCACAAATTCCCTCATGAACTTCTTGCAGATAATAGGTAGCTTCAACCGGTCCCACGCACTTTAAAATTGGTGCTGAGTAAGTCCGGCGATAGAGTATCCCTTCTTCCAGAAAGAACTTTGCTACTTTATTCTTGAGTCTTTGAGCTTGACTCTTCTCAGAAGGCAGTTCTCCCTTCTCCAAGTACAAAATTATGGGTGTCATCCAGCTGGGTTGATCATCAATTTCCATGACTTCCTCTTGATCCATTGTTGGTTTATTCAGTTCCTTAAAGTAAACTGAGCTATCCAAATCAACCGAGTTCTGGACTAGTTTAGATAGGATGTCATCTTCTGTGTTATCTTTTCGATTTACTTGAAAATTTTCAAATTTGGGTATTATAGCTAGGAAACCTTGAACCAGGGCTTGATACCTTCCCAGTGTTGGGTCCTTTGCCACATACTCTCCGGTCGTTTGCTTGACCACTATCTGAGAATCGCCGAAAATCCTTAGCTTTTTCACCCTTAAACTTTGGGCTAGACGGAGTCCGGCTAGAAGAGCTTCGTATTCTGCTTGATTGTTCGTTGCTTGGAACTGAAATCCAATCGCTTGCTTTATCTTAAATCCATCCGGACTCTTGAGTATGAGCCCGGCTCCAGATCTCTCATTGGTTGATGAGCCATCTACATGCAACATCCAGGTTTCATGATCAAGTGTGTACTCCTCCCCGGGTTCTGTCTCCATTGAAATGTGAACAGGTTCGGGGAAAGAACATTCCACAATGAAATCGTCTAGAGCTTGGGATTTGATAGATGTTCTTGGGATAAAAGTGAGGGAGAATTGGCTTAGCTCAACAGCCCAGTTAACCAATCTCCCCGAGATATTAGGTTTGTGAATAATTTTCCTGAGTGGTTGATCAGTTATGACTTTGATTTCCCTCCCTTGGAAATAATGCCTCAGCTTCCGGGATGCAGTGACGAGAGCGAAAGCAAACTTTTCGAGGTTTGGGTAACGGGTTTCAACATCTTTGAGCACTTGGCTCACATAATAAACCGGTTTTTGCTCACCGTCATGATCCCGGATTAGTGCTGCTCCCACAGCCAGGGTACCTGCAGACAAGTAAATGCTTAAAGGCTCCCCGGGCTCGGGTTTGGTTAAGATTGGCGGTGCGGCTAGGTATTCTTTGAGTGAGTCGAAAGCTTGTTGGCAATCCGGGCCCCAGACAATATCTTTCTTCTCCTGAGCTCCCTTCAGCAAGTTGAAGAAAGGTAAGCAACGATCTGCGAACTTAGGAATAAACCTTCGCAATGCTGCTAACGATCCTGCAAGTTTCTGTATGTCTCTCTGAGTCCGGGGTGCTTGAATCTCAGTAATCGCTTTGATTTTTTCTGGGTTGGCTTCAATTCCCCTCTGGCTAATCATGAAACCTAAGAATTTTCCCGCTTCAACCCCGAAAGTGCATTTGTCCGGATTCAGTTTCATCTCTTGCTTCCTTAAGTTTTCAAAACATTCTTTCAGATCAGAAATGCGGGTCTGGACAGTTGTTGACTTTGCTATCATGTCATCGACATATGATTCCAGATTTCTCCCCAGTTGACTTTTGAAGATTTCCACCATTGCCCTTTGGTAAGTAGATCCAGCATTCCTTAATCCAAAAGGCATAAGTTTATAGGCGTAGACCGCCCGGTGTGTTATAAATGCTGTCTTGGCTATATCAGCTGGGTTCATCTTTATTTGATTATAACCGGAGAAGGCATCTATGAAACTCAACATGACATGCCCGGCTGTCGCATCGATGAGCTGGTCAATGCTGGGAAGCGGGTAAGGGTCTTTGGGACATGCAGCATTTAAGTCAGTGTAGTCCACACACATTCGCCACTTTCCGTTTGGTTTCTTGACTAAGACAACATTGGCCAGCCACTCCGGATACTTTATTTCACAGATGATGTCGGCCTTGAGTAGCTTTTCAACCTCCTCATCGATTGCTTTCTGTCTCTCCGGGGCAAAGTTCCTTCGTTTCTGCTTTACTGGCTTCTTTCTAGGATCAACATCCAGGCTATGCATAGCAACAGACTCCTGGAGCCCAGGCATGTCATCCGGGCTCCAAGCAAATACATCAGCATATTCTCGGAGCAACTCAGTTAACTCCTTCTTGAATACTGTGTCTAACCCGGTTCCAATTTTAACTTGTCTATCCGGGTTCCCTTCTATTAGTTCGATGGATTCGAGTTCAACAACAGCCTCCACTTTTGCCATTTCCGCCTTAGAGACATAATGCTGGACCCGGGCTTGTATAATCTGGTCAAGGTAGGTCTGGGCTGATGGGTTTTCAATGTTATGGACCTCCTTTCCGGGCTCTGTTTTTTTGTTGTATCTGTGCTTCTTCCTGCTCAGATTTTTGTGGTAGGAGTTTGCTTTCCTTTTATTCTCGGGGTCAGTCTCTGCCATTACCAAAGCCTGCCCATAGCAACGGCTGGCCATTTCATAGTCGCCCCGAACTTCTCCAATACCTCCGGGAGTGGGAAACTTGAATTTGAGGTGGGGTGTTGAGGTTATTGTTGTTGGTTTTACAACCTTAACGCAAGAGCACGTATCGCAACAAGTAGTAAATAAGTTCGTTCCCACGAGGACTACAAATAAACTGTTAAATACCACTTACTATCTTTCTTTCAATTCAAGTCTGATAAAAATCAAGTAAAATTTTTATTAAATTACCACTAACAATTAAGCTAACACAATATCGAATAATAAATTCCAAGAGAATGAAAACTAGGCCTTAACTTCATCTAATGTCCTTTAACAAGCTTCTTCTTTAACCTCTATTCTCGTGGTCTAACTGCTAGTCTAAGGCTATCAAGTACGCACAAGGACCTTCCGAATCTCAAGTGACTCTAATTTATGAATTAACCCCCATATTCCTATGTAGAATTTAAATCCATAAACAGCATTAAGTTTCGCCTTAATTGGACTACCTAGGGTGTTTAGGTATATTCCTATCCTAACCACAAATTAATATAAATATTAATCCTAGGTTATATTGGTTGGGTCTTAACTTAGGGTTTCTTTTCCAAGTCCACCTAAATTACTGATTCAATCTCAAGGGTGATCAATCTTTGAGAAGCATTAAACGCAAACCAATACAAACAATCAATATGACCACAAAAACAGAGAATTAAAGAATACAACTTATATACTAACAAAAGAATCCATTAAAGGCCTAGAGAGAAAATTAGTTCATCATCTCAAAAGAAAACAATACACAAGAGTATGTAAACAAGATGAAATTAAGGAGAAAAGATTAAATCTGTAATCGCAGCAATCCCCAAAGCTTCTTCCCTCTTGAGCGTAGCCTCTCTTTTTCTCTTCTCTCAGATGTATGTAATAATACCTAATTGTATCTGATGTATGTATATGTATCTAATAAAAGTCTTTTAATACTTTGAGGAAAATACAATATATTTCCTAAACTGATTCTGTTTTTCCAAGGAAATTCGTAACTGACTGTTCCTCAGTAATTCTGGCCCGTTCCAGTTGTAATTTGATATCTGGGCCACTTAAGAATGAAAGAGAATTCTGTTATCTTCGCGTAGGCTGTTAAATCGTCCAATTCTGACTTCTGGAACTCCATATATGGCCCAAACAGTGATGTACTTGCATGCAGCCCAACAAATCCGAATTTCCTTCTAATAAATCTCCAAATTAAGCTCTTTATTCTCCAATCCTTCCAAGTTTAGGATTCCTTGCTTCCTACAATAAAACATCATAATTTATTTAATAAAAGTCCAATTAAATGCAAAATATAATAAATATGAGGAGTAAAATCATATAAAATATATATAAATATATACTCTATCAAGCATCCCCACACTTAGCAATTTGCACTTCCTCGGGCAAAGAAAGAAAATAAAATCTACATCCTAACTTATTAACACCACTTTCGTAGATGACACGATTGCATTGAGCATATGCAACAAGCCTTTAAACCCCTAGGCAACCCTAGTAGGACGAGTTTTGTCTCGTGAGGGTTTATAGAAGATAACCCACAAAATCAAATATTTTCAATCACCAAGTCTCTCAAGCATGCAACATATCACAGTACTCCACACATTGTAAACCTCAATCACATAACAACCTGAAAGTGTCTGAAAGTACAAGTACTCCCACTTTACGCATCATTAACACAAGATAATCCAAGTATGCACACAATGTCTTGAAAGACAAAAATATCATGAAATAGACATCAAAGTCGCATTCAGAAGTAAGCATGCTATGGATAAATATCTCACATTGCTCTCAATTCACACAAGTGTATAGGTATAAGTGTATCGCTCAAGCTCAATCAATGTACTCATGTGCTACCATATGCTTGGTTGTCCACCAAATCTCCACTACCTCGTATACATGCATACATGAATCAAAAGGTCTTTGTTAAAGGTTGTAATTGGGCTTTGGCACAGGTAGGATATCAAAGAATTAGGCTAACAAGTGGCTAAACTTGATACACCAGTAGAGCATAATGTTCACTTTTACTTAAAACACCCAACATGGAAAGTAAATCATGTAAAAACTGGCTAGGCTTTCACAAGCATTAAACACTAAGCACATATTACCATGCACTTCCCCTCTTTCACATTGTACAAACTAATGAACACAAACTCTACTTCTTCTTGATCACGATTTTTTTTCAAAGTCAAGTCATTCTCCAGTAACCAAGGGCAGTGAAAAGTCACCAAGAAAATAAGAAGTAAAATTCTCCTTAATTTCTAGCCCATGCTCTTAATACCAGCACATGTTCATGGATCGTCCCTTTCATATGACATTGCATTTGCCACCCATTGATCTCAAAGGAGTACTTGATAACATTCAAACTTTTTTTTTCACAACTTTCCCACCAAAATGTAACCCTTTAACAAAAGAAATCCCCACACTTAATATTCACCAACCCTGAAGTTGAATCAATATGCTCTACCAGTAAATCAAGACATGAACGAATAAGTAGGCTCAAGAATTTTAGATTGGTGATATACGAAAGAAACAGATATAAGCTCAAGGGGGTTCACTAAGGATATTTTTCATGGTTACTGTTTAGGTAAATGAGCTCAATCCTAGTGCCTTTATCATTTTCATGCATACACATACCATGTAGTCTCAACACGGTTTAAAACAAGTTCTAGAGCAACATGAATCATTATGAACAACACACAAAAAAAGAATGGATTGATATAAAATATATCAATCATAAATTAGGCTCAAATTCTCACAGGGTGAAAACATGCTTTACTCACTAAAATTGACTAAGAAGCATCTCATGTTTTCAAATTTTCGCAAGCACGCACAAAGAATTATCAAGCATCAAATGATTTTTCCATGAATATGACACTCAGAATTAATCATGCGAAATAAATCCACACAATGTGTACTTATCCATGCTAACATGCTTTTGAGACAAGGTAATTATATACAAAAAGGTTTTTGATTTTTCAAATTTTTTTTTTGATTTTATGATCTATAATTTTTTTTTGGTTTTTTTTAAATATATTATTATCAAGAACCCATCCCCACACTTAAGTGGTTCATTGTCCTCAATGAATAATAGTTCATTGTCCTCAATGAATAATAATAAGAATAATAATAATAATACTAATATCCTAAATAAAATACAAAAAGAATAATAAAAAAAATATACAAAGAAGGGTTAAAAATACTCCCCTAATGCCTCGCATGAAATGCTTGTAGAAAAGAAGGTGTTGAAACTTCCTCCAACTGCTTCACTTGATATAGAAGTAATGCAGCCCATTAATAAGACAACAGCAATCTAGCTCAATTGGTGGAGGAGTGCACATAGGATTCTTGTATGAGTACAAAGGTCATGGGTTCAAATCCCTTGTCCAACATTTCTGAAATATTTTTGCAACACAGGCCAACCAAACAGCTGACATGGCGCTGACTCGAGGCTGACTGGACGTTGACGGTGCTGCTGACTGGGTTGTGACATGGCACCAGGTGGCAGATGATGTGGCGACAGATGGACTGTTGATATGGCAGCAAAGTGGCAGTTGGGTTGGGCCAGATTAATGGGCTGAAGTGTATTCAGGCCCCCATGAGTTGATTACTTGCAGAATTCACGTGCATTGAACAAAAAGGACTATACCAGGCATCACAGAAATCACACGCCCAACTTAATAATGTGTGCGCTACAGAAAATTTCGCACGGTCTACACGAATATCGCATGGCCATCAAGAAATTTATGATCTTTGTTCTTCTTTTTTTTTTTTTCTCAATTGCACATCGGGTAACATCAATGCTCACCATGCCAAAATCCCGATTCCACAATTTTATTTTTCTTTTACCATTCCTTACTAAAATTTCCTTACAACAATCACGGGTTGCCTCCCAAGAAGCGCCTTATTTATAGTCATGGCTGGACTTATTTATGTCCTTCACAGCTCAGAAAGAGTGATGGATGAGACATTACGATCAATGTCGCCACCCAAATATGGTTTAAGTCTTTGTCCATTAACTTTAAAAGTTCTCCCTGTAAGCATATCTTCAACTTCCACCGCACCATGTGAACTGACTTGTACAACTCTAAAAGGCCCTGACCAACGAGATTTGAGCTTACCTGGAAATAACTTTAATCGAGAGTTGAACAACAGTACTAGCTGGCCCATCTTCAATTCCTTTGCAACAATTTTCTGATCATGCCACTTTTTCATCTTCTCCTTGTAAATTTTGTTATTCTCATAAGCTTTGAAGCGAAACTCCTCAAGCTCATTTAATTGAAGAAGACGTTTTTCTCCTGCTGCCACAAAATCATAATTCAACTTCTTTATGGCCCAGAATGCTTTATGCTCTAATTCAACCGGTAAATGGAAAGATTTCCCATAAACCAATTGATATGGTGAAAAACCAAGAGGTGTTTTGTATGCCGTCCTGTATGCCCACAAACTATCATCTAACTTTTTAGACCAATCTTTTCTTGAAGAATTCACCGTCTTCCCTAAAATTTGCTTGATCTCTCTGTTGGATACTTCAGCTTGGCCATTTGTTTGAGGATGATAAGCACATGCTACCTTGTGACACACACCATATTTTAACAACAATGCTGCAAATTGCTTGTTACAAAAATGTGATCCCCCATCACTAATAATCGCTCTCGGTGTCCCAAACCGTGTGAAAATATTTTTCTTTAAAAATTCAAGCACTACTGCTGCATCATTTTTAGGAGTTGCTATGGCTTCAACCCACTTTGAAACATAATCGACTGCCAACAGTATATACTCTTTCCGGAATGACGTCACAAACGGTCCCATGAAATCAATACCCCATACATCAAATAATTCAACCTCTAAAATATAATTTAAAGGCATCTCATTCTTCTTGGAGATATTTCCAGTCCTTTGGCATCTATCACACCTTTTCACAAAGTCATGCGCATCTTTAAAAAGAGAAGGCCAGTAAAAACCTGATTGTAAAACCTTTGCAGCAGTTCTATCACCTTGAAAATGGCCACCAATGATGCAATATGCTTTCTATCTCACCTTCAGGAACACACCTTCTTAGAACATTATCTGGACCAAGCTTGAAAAGATAAGGCTCATCCCATAAAAAGGATTTAACCTGATGCAAAAACCTTTTCCTTTGTAGAAAGTTAAACTCTGTAGGAATAATATTGCTCACCAGATAGTTAACAAAATCAGCAAACCAAGGGGGTCCACTATTATTGACAACCATAAGCTTTTCATCAGGAAAAGAGTCATTAATGATTTGAGAATTGTCAGAATTCTCATTATTCTCCAGCCTAGATAAATTATCAGCAACTTGATTTTCAGAACCCTTCCTATCTCTGATCTCTAAGTCAAATTCCTGCAAGAGTAGAACCCAACGAATCAAGCGAGGCTTTGCATCTTTCTTTTCAATCAGATATTTGATAGCAGAGTGGTCAGTGTACACAATCACCTTGGTGCCCACAAGATATGATCTAAATTTTTCAAAAGCATAGACCACAGCAAGCAATTCTTTCTCTTTAGTTGTATAATTCAGTTGAGCACCAGAGAGAGTCTTACTTGCATAATATATAGAATGAAAAATTTTATTACTTCGCTGCCCCAAAACTGCTCCAAGTGCATAATCACTAGCATCACACATCAACTCAAAAGGAAAACTCCAGTCAGGAGCGATGATAATTGGTGCAGAAACCAATTTCATTTTAAGCTCCTCATATGCTGCAAGACAAGAATCGTCAAAGATGAACTTGATGTCCTTCTCCAATAGATTACATAATGGCTTTGAGATTTTAGAGAAGTCTTTGATGAATCGCCTGTAGAAACCAGCATGACCAAGAAAACTTCGAACTCCTTTAACAGAACTCGGTGGAGGGAGCTTTTCAATAGTTTCCAGCATAGCTCTATCAACCTCTAAGCCTTTGTTTGACACTTTATGCCCAAGAACAATGCCTTCTTGAACCATAAAATGACATTTTCCCCAATTTAGTACCAAGTTTGTTTCTTCACACCGTTGCAACACACATGCCAAGTTACTCAAGCATGAATCAAAAGAATCACCAAGTACAGAGAAGTCATCCATGAAAACCTCTACGCCCTGCTCTACCATATCAGAGAATATAGCCATCATGCACCTATGAAAAGTAGGTGGTGCATTACATAGCCCAAATGACACCCTTCTGAAAGCAAAAGTACCGAATGGGCACGTAAAGGTAGTTTTCTCCTGATCCTCTGGTGCTATAGCAATTTGATGGTAACCGGAATACCCATCCAAGAAACAATAGAACTCCTTTCCTGCTAACCTGTCCAACATCTAATCAATGAATGGTAAAGGAAAATGATCTTTCCTCGTGGCTTTATTCAATTTTCGGTAGTCCATGCACACCCTCCATCCCGTTACTGTTCTGGTCGGAATGAGCTCATTCTTCTCATTAGCCACAACTGTGATTCCACCTTTCTTCGGCACGCATTGTACAGGACTTACCCAAGAGCTGTCAGAAATAGGGTATATGATTCCCGCATCTAGCCACTTGATGATCTCCTTTTTTACTACTTCCTTCATGATGGGATTCAGCCTCCGTTGATGTTCAATACTAGGCTTGTGACCCTCTTCTATTGAGATTTTGTGCATGCAAAATGAAGGACTTATACCTTTGATATCAGCAATTTTCCACCCAATGGTCTTTTTAAATTCCTTCAAAACTCGAAGCAACTTCTCTTCTCGTTCAACTAACAAAGTAGAAGATATAATTACCGGTAAAGTTGAGTTTTCACCAAGAAATACATACTTTAGATGCTCTGGAAGTTGTTTCAATTCAAGTTCAGGAGGTTCCTCAATGGATGGTTTCGATGCCTTAGATTTCTCAGGCATCTCATAACTCTCGAATTTCTGAAGAGGTCCCCGATAAGTAGGAAGTGCATTTAGCTCATTGATACATTCTGCAATCTCCTCAAAACTATCATCACCTGCTTCTTGTAAAGACAACTCTAGAGAATCAATAGCGTGATGCGCTAACATTTTCATGCCATCTTCATCTGTAATAGAACTCAACGAACAATAGCTCTCTTCATCATTAGAAAACTTCATAGCAGAAAAAACATTAAATGTCACATGATCATCCTGCACTCGCATGGTTAACTCTCCTTTCTGAACATCAATGAGAGTTCTTCCAGTAGCTAGCAATGGCCTACCAAGAAGCAATGGAATGTCTGCATCCTCTTCCATATCAAGCACAATAAAATCTGCAGGAAAAATGAATTTATCCACCTTTACAAGAACATCTTCAACTATGCCCCTTGGATATGCCAAAGATCTATTTGCCAATTGCAAACGGACTGATGTTGGCTTCACTTCTCCAACTCCTAGCTTCATAAAAATTGACAATGGCATTAAATTGACACTTGCCCCTAGATCACATAAAGCTTTGCCAAAGTATTGTGTTCCAATAGTGCAAGGGATTGTGAAACTCCCAGGATCTTTAAGCTTTGGCGGCAATTTCTTCTGCAAAATAGCACTACAATCTTCAGTTAGTGCCACTGTTTCGAATTCTTCCAACCTTCTTTTTCGAGATAGAATATCCTTCATGAACTTGACATAACTTGGCATCTGCTCTAGTGCTTCAGCAAAAGGAATATTAATGGACAATTTTTTAAATACGTCCATAAATTTCTGAAATTGCTTGTCTTGTTTTTGCTTTTGTAGTCGTTGAGGAAATGGAGGAGGAGGATATATGGGTTTCTTTATTGTTGCTGCATCAGCCTGTGAATTATGTGGTGCAACAGATTCTTTATTCACCACTTTGTTAGGCTCTTCATCAGACTTAGACTCAATTGTCACATCACTATCAATCTTCTTTGTATTCCCTTCAATTTCCTTTCCACTCCTCAAAGTTATGGCCTTGCAATGCTCCCTATTGACATTTTTTGGATTCGGCTCTGTGTCACTAGGCAATGAACCTTGAGGACGGTTATTGATAGCACTAGCCAATTGCCCCATTTGCATTTCTAAAGCTCTCATAGATGCACTTTGGCTTTGAATCACAACATCTGTTTTATGCATGTATTGGAGAAGAAGATCTTCAGTTGTTGGCTTCTTCTCAATCTCTTACGACCTTGATTGTTACTGAAAACCTGGAGGTGCATTAGATTTGTATGGCATGTTTGAGCTTGCGTTGTTGTTCCATGAAAAGTTGGGATGATTTCTCCAACCAGGATTGTAAGTATTAGAATACGGATTGTTTCGCTGGTTACTTGAATTCCCCACATAGTTCACTGTATTAGACTGTGATGCATCATGATAAATCAATGGACATTGCTGAGTTGGATGCCCTTCCCCACACGTATCACAAACTAAATGAACATTCTGAACTTGCTGAGCAGGATGAACTGGTTGATGTCTATCCACTGATAAAGACTCAAGCTTTTTATTTAAAGCTTCAAATTGAGACACCATCTTAGCTGAGAACGATGTGAATGGATCAACTTCATACAAACCAGCTACTTTCTTGGAACTTGTTCTTTCATAGGCCCTGCAATTATTTGAAGTAATATCCTCAAGAATCTCAAAAGCATCTTCAGGATACTGGTTGATCAATGAACCCCTAGCAGCTCCATCAACTTGAGTAGCACACTGCAATGTCAGCCCATTATAGAATGTGCGAATCTTTTGCTGGTCAGATAGTCCATGATGTGGACACTTCCTCAAAAGATCTTTGAACCTCTCATAAGCTTCATAAAGAGACTCCATATCAAACTGCTGAAAATTCTGAATTTCTTTGATCAACCGTTCTGTCTTTGCTGGAGAGAAGTACTTGTTTAGAAATTTCTCAACAAGTTGGTTCCATGTAGTGATAGAATTGACTGGCAGAGAATCCAACAATTCTCTCGCTCTTCCATCCAAAGAACGACTAAATAGCCTTAGTCTGATGGTCTCTTCAGAAACACCATTAACCTTGAAATTATCAACAATCTCAAGAAAATTCCTCAAGTGAGCATTAGGATCTTCAGCAGAAAGACCATGAAATTTGTTGTCCCTGATAGCCTGCATTGTAGCTGAATCAACATGAAAGTTATTTGCAGCAATGGCTGGCCTTGAAATACTAGAATGAATGCCATCGAAAGAAGGCATTATGTACTCCTTCACCCGCATGCGCCTTACAGCAGGAACTTCATTCACATTATCACCCATTGTACCGAATTGGGTTCTAGCTTCCCTGACTTGCTTTCGAATTTGTTTCACAGTTCTCTCAATCTCCAAATCAAGTGGAAGAAGTGAAGATGAGTCACGTCTACGCATACAAAATCAAGCCCCTACAAAACTTGAACAAAAGAACAAGTAATACTCGATCTCAAAGTACTAAATAGTGCAATGATATTAACAAATATATATTTAAAATTAGTCCCTGGCAGCGGCGCCAAAAACTTGTTGTTGGTTTTACAACCTTAACGTGTTAGTTCAGAATTCAATGATCGTCAGGAGCTAGACTCAACTGATCAGGATTGCTGACGTCATCAGGATTACATGGTCGTCAGGATTAAGATACATATCAGGACTGGGATCGGGATTGATCATCAGGACTAGAAGCTGTTGATGGTAATTTTGTAGAGTTTCGTTCGCAGGGAAGGACTGATTTGAATATAAGTTCAAGTTGTTATTCCTTAAAATTTAGAAGTGAGAAGAATAATTGGGTGTTTGTTTACCAACTAAAGTATAATAATGAGCAATTAAAAATTACGATTTAACGATGATTAAAAGCAATCCAGAAATCAGGGTTCTCCATTGGCATTAATGAATGTCAATTAATTTGTGATATTCAAGTCTCGTGCTCATGCTAAAAACATTCCTCTAATGTTTATATTATTCTCTCCCAAGATATAATATAATACCTACAACCATACCTTGAAGTCACTCCCATGATCAGTCAACATATAAATTGCAAGTGTTTAGCCCAAGGAATTTTAGTTTCGTAACTCGCTTATTAATCTCCCAATTAAATAAGTAAATTACGTCTGTCATATCATTAACTAGAATTATAACGCATCTCCCGATTTGTTACAATTCCTAAAGATACAATTAAGGGTTCGCGACTCCCTCAATTGTGTTAAGCACTCAACAACAGATTAGCAAGGCCGAGAAATCACAATATAATCACACAATCATGTTTAACCAATGAATACTACCTAATTCCCGGATTAGGGAATTAGTTACCCATAATGAATGAAGAAATCAAACATATGCATATAACCAAAACCATGATTACAAGAGTATAGAGTTAAGAAAGATACAACTTGCTGAAATCTCTCAAACTTGGAGTGAATCCCTTCAATCCTCGCTCAAGTTTTCTCGATACTTTTCTCTCTATTCTTCTCTCTCAATTATCTCCTCTTTTTATGTCTGACTTTGACAATGTGTATATAAACCTAATATAAAAGAGTTTTTAATACTCTCTAGGAAAAATACAAGTAATTTCCCAAAATAAATTGGATTATGAATGTCAAATTCGTAATCTGTCTTTCAGGCCTGTTTCGGGTCTGCTCCATTTAGAATCCTGATGCTGGACCACCTTTGGGTTGTAGATAATTCTGTTATCTTCGCATGGGCTGTAAGACCGTCCAATTCTGATGTCTAGAACTCCAGTTAAGGCCCAAACATTGATGTAATCTCGTGTAGACCAATAAATCCGAATTTTCTTGTAATTTAAGTCCAAATAACTCCAATTCCTTCCAAGTTTTGGAATTCTTTATTTCCTGTCATAAAACATTAAACTCTAATTAATAATAACCAATTATTAATAAAACACTATAAATATGAGAATAAAATCCTATAAAATATATATAAATATATACTCTATCAAATATCCCCACACTTAGTATTTTGCACGTCCTCGTGCAAACTAATATAACATAACTATTAACTACTAACTAATACTACTTCCGTAGGTGATCACGGTTGCATTTGGCATATGCAACAAGCCCTTTAAACCCCTAGGTAGCCCTAGTGGACGAGTGAGGTCTCGTGAGGGTTTATAGAAGATAACCCACAAAATCCATCTAGCTCATGTAAAAGATTGCAAGCTAATGCAACACCACACATACAAGTCCTCTCATGTTCCATCAACTGAAGAATCAAAGTGAATATGCAATATCTTGGTGTCAAAAATGCAAGTATTCACATAGTCTACTCAAAGAAATATGCATAAGTCCTCAAAAGTTCATGTCAAGTGCAAGAATAAGTTAGTAATCATGCTAAGCCCACAAGAATACACCATTGAGTCAAAACTTGGGATCTCATATGCAAAACAAGTAATAACTCACCTTTCACTCACAAAAGAATATTCACTCAAGAACAAGGGCAAGTGTATCACTCAATTCCAACAAAGTCATAAGCATGCATTGACACTTGGTATCAATCTAACTGTAACACAACATACATCAATGATGGTAATCAAAAGGTCTTCATTCGGGTTGTAATGGGGCTAGGGACAAGGTATGTCAAGTAAAGTCAAATAAGGTGAAGTGTCAAAAGCTAGTTGGCACCAAAATAATTCATGCACAACACCATACATCCTCCCCCAAACATGAATCTCCAAATCTTCTTCGAACACAAAGCTTGATTAGTCGAACAAAGAAGGGTCACAAAAATATAGCTATGCTCTCATATAGATAATCAAATTTTTTTCTTTTTTTTTCTGTTTTTTTTTTCTGTTTTTCTTTTTGTTTTTTTTTTCTTTTTTTTTTTTCCGAGAGCTAAGGAACTAATAGATAAACAAGTACAATGACCCCCCAATATTCTTATGAAACTCGACTAACAAGTAAACAACCAAACCCGATTTTTTCCAAAAGTAATGATCATCAATAAACCCCACCCCCTTTTGCACACCTTATTACTCCCTCAAGTACTCTACTAGCCTTTGACCATTTGGGTTCAAGTTAAAGTAAGGCCAATACAAGAAAAAAGGTCTAGGCAAGTAATGTGGTGTGTCACCGAAAAAATAAGATTAAGCTCAACGGGGTAACTAATTGATCATGTATAAATGGTGTGGTAATATAGGAAATATGAGGTTATTTCTAAATGCCTTTATCATTTTATCACCAAATAATGTCATGTATCTCAAGAAAGGTCTCAAACAAGTGCTAGCAATGCAAACAACACGTGGACACTCAAACAAATGAATGTAGAATGCAAAAGATATGCATATAAGCTTAAAGTCTCACTTGGTGGAAAAACATAATCAATCCCAAGTAACATGTCTCTCTAATGCACCAACTTGTACTCAAAGCATGCAAACCAAATCATCTTGCACATATTCATGTCCTTTTAACTACTTATCACATTCAATAAGTCTACTAGCTTCAACTTGCTAATGTATGTGTGCGTACAAGAACATAGCATATCACTTCTCAATCAAAAGCATCCAAAACACAAGATTACTAAAGCATGTAAGGGTGCATCAAGCCAACTTACAACAAGCAATCTTCACAAGGCTAGAATTCTTTTTGGTTTTTTTTTTAATTTTTTTAATTTTTTTTTACTTTTTTTTATTTTATGACTCTATATACAACTATTGAAAACACATCCCCACACTTAAATGGGTCAATGTCCTCATTGACACACTAAACGAAGAATTCTACAATACAAAAGAAAGGAAGAAGTACTCCCCTATGCATACGCATGAAGTGCCGCGATCCATGACTACCGCGGTGTTGGTTGAGGAAAGTGAAACCTCATGTAGTCGATCTTAGTATCAGACAAGATACTACGGTGGCAACTGTGACTCTCCCAAAAGCCAGCAATTTCAAGAACCCTGCTTATGGTCTTCCAAAATCCGTGCTTTTTCTTTTCTTTACCTTTCAGAACGCTGCTGATGCTGCAAACAAGCAAAACGCCGATGAAAGCTCGAGCGTGCTAGGGTTTAGGTGTCTGATGCGTCTCTGTTCTGCATGACCATGTCAAGGAGGTGCCTGAGCATGCTAAATCCCTCAAAAAGAAGCGAAGGGAGTGTTTTGAGTAGCATGGGCACGTTAGAAGTGTGCGTGAACATGCAAAACGCTTGAAAAACAAGCGCAGCATCAGTCTTTCAGTGCGTGACCACGCTGAAAAATGGCATGACCATGCCAGATGATGAGAAAACAGTCGAGGGACCTGTTTGTGTTGCGTGGGCATGCTGAAAACTTGCGTGACCATGTCTATTGGTGAAAAATCAATCGAGCATCAAGTATGTGAGGCATGCTCATGTTGACAGCTGCATAACCATGCTAAT
Organism: Heracleum sosnowskyi; assembly: GCA_030848705.1. Taxonomy (NCBI): domain Eukaryota; kingdom Viridiplantae; phylum Streptophyta; class Magnoliopsida; order Apiales; family Apiaceae; genus Heracleum; species Heracleum sosnowskyi. Next base: position 25,396,302 of record CM061237.1, read on the forward strand.
TGCTGCAAATTCAGTCGAAGAATGCCTTTGATTTGCGTGAGCATGTCAGGTAGGTGCGTGACCATGCCAAATAGAAGAAAAACAGACGCACCATATGTTTTCAGTGCGTGATCATGCTGGAAACCTTGCGTGAGCATGCCTACAGATGGAAAATCAATCGAACCATCAAATTTGAGAGGCGTGCGCGTGCCAAACAATAGCATAACCATGCATGTTGCTAAAAAAATCGTCGAAGGTCCCATTTTTGCTGCGTGAACATGCTAGAGACCTTGTGTGGTCATGCTTCTTGTTGAAAATTCAGTCGACTGTCTCTTTTTCAATGCATGGACATGTTGAAACAACTGCATAACCATGCCAGCTGGTGAGAGAATAACTGAAGTCCAAACTCCAACCTCGCAAGAACCTCATTAAGCCTTCATAAGTGTACAAGATCACTGCATAATGTGCCATGGGGATGAAACTCACTACCCAATACAAATGAATAATATACAGAGGGATATATACAGATACATACAAAAACGCCTGGGTTGCCTCCCAAGAAGCGCTTGTTTAACGTCGTTAGCTCGACGCATGTCCTTGATTAAGTTCTAGAATCTGTGAGAAGAAAACATTCTCCTCTCTGCACATCATCTCCAACAAGGTATGGCTTCAGTCTTTGCCCATTCACCTTAAAAACATCTGACCCCTCTCTAGTAATGTCAACAGCACCATGAGTATAAACCTTCACAATCTCGAAAGGTCCAGACCATCGTGATTTGAGCTTTCCTGGAAAAAGCTTGAGTCTTGAATTAAATAACAGAACCTTTTGACCAACTTCAAACTCCTTCCTTTGAATATGTTTGTCATGCCACTGCTTGGTCTTTTCCTTGTAGAGTCTAGCATTATCATATGCTTTGAGCCTAAACTCATCAAGCTCACTAAGTTGCACCAAACGCTTCAAACCAGCAGCCTTTAATTCAAAGTTTAAAGTTCTTGTAGCCCAATATGCCTTGTGTTCAAGTTCAACTGGCAAATGACAAGATTTCCCAAATACCAACCTATAAGGAGACATACCAATAGGTGTTTTGAATGCCGTTCTATATGCCCATAAAGCATCATCCAGCTTCCTTGCCCAATCTTTTCTGGAGCTAGCCACTGTCTTCTCAAGAATTTGTTTAAGCTCTCGATTTGAAATCTCCACTTGCCCGCTAGTTTGAGGGTGATAAGGTGTAGCAACTTTTTGAGTCACTCCATACTTCCTCAAAAGATCTTCAATTAATTTATTACAGAAGTGAGACCCTCCATCATTGATAATGGCCCTTGGTACTCCAAATCTTGTGAAGACATGCTTTTGTAAGAACTTTTTAACCACACTAGCATCATTGGTAGGACTAGCGATTGCCTCCACCCACTTCGAGACATAGTCGACTCCCACCAAAATATATTTGTTCTTGAAAGACTCAGAAAATGGACCCATGAAGTCTATCCCCCAAACATCAAAAAGCTCAACCTCGAGAATAGGTTGCAAAGGCATCTCATTCCGTCTTGAAATACTTCCTGTTCTTTGACATCTATCGCAAGTCATAACAAAGTTTCTAGCATCTTGATACATTGAAGGCCAATAAAATCCAGATTGCCAAATTTTTGCAACAGTTTTTGTGCTACTGTTGTGACCGCCACACTCTAAAGCATGACAATGTTGCAAGACATTGGGAATTTCCTCATGTGGCACACATCTCCTCATAATGCCATCAGCACATTCTTTGTAGAGAAGTGGTTCTTCCCAGAAGTAATGTTTGACATCAAACAAGAATTTCTTCTTTTGTTGATAAGAGAGAGTATCAGGTACAACTCCTCCCACAATGTAGTTCACAAAATCTGCATACCATGGTGTAGACATAGACACAACTAGAAGCTGCTCCTCCGGAAATTTATCATTAATAGGCATTGCACCACCTACCTCTCCATCTCCTTGGTCCAACCTAGATAAATGATCAGCTACCAAGTTCTCGCACCCTTTCTTATCTCGAATCTCAAGATCAAATTCCTGGAGTAAAAGAATCCAACGAACTAGACGAGGCTTTGCATCCTTCTTTGTCATCAAGAAACGAATCGCAGCATGATCCGAATAGACAATCACCTTAGACCCAACAAGATAGGATCTAAATTTATCAAGTGCAAATACCACCGCAAGTAGCTCTTTCTCAGTAGTGGAATAGTTAATTTGTGCATCATCAAGAGTCTTGCTTGCATAAGCTATCACATGCATCCTCTTCTCCTTCTTCTGCCCAAGAACAACACCCACAGCATAGTCACTAGCATCACACATGAGCTCAAATGGCAAGCTCCAATCGGGCGATGTAACTATGGGTGCAGAAGTAAGTTCCTTCTTCAACCTGTTAAAAGCATCAAGACAACTTTCATCAAAGTCAAAAACACGATCCTTTTCGAGAAGATTGCAGAGTGGCCGAGCTAACTTGGAGAAATCCTTGATGAACCGTCGATAAAAACCAGCATGCCCAAGAAAGCTTCGAATACCTTTCACAGATGAAGGTGGAGGCAATTTTTCAATAACTTCAATTTTTGCTCTATCGACCTCAATGCCTCTACTAGAGATTTTATGCCCAAGCACAATGCCTTCCTTCACCATAAAGTGACACTTCTCCCAATTAAGAACAAGATTCGTTTCAGTACATCTCTGCAACACCTTTGATAAACTGGCTAGACATGAATCAAAGGAAGAACCATATACAGTGAAGTCATCCATGAAGACCTCCATGTCTCTACCTATGAAATCGGAGAAAATGTGATTCATGAGTCGTTGAAATGTCGAAGGACCATTACACAAACCAAAAGGAAGCCTCCGATAAGCAAAAGTGCCATAAGGACAAGTAAAAGTGGTCTTCTCTTGATCTTCGGGTGCAATAGGAATCTGAAAATAGCCCGAGAATCCATCCAGAAAGTTGTAGTACTCATTACCTGCCAACCTTTCGAGCATCTGATCAATGAATGGGAGGGGAAAGTGATCCTTGCGAGTAGCGTTATTCAACTTCCTGTAATCAATGCAAACTCTCCAACCTGTTACTGTTCTTGTAGGAATCAACTCATTCTTCTCATTTTGAACAACAGTCATCCCACCTTTCTTAGGCACAACATGAATAGGACTTACCCATTTACTGTGTGGAACTGAATAAATGATACCAGCATCAAGCAACTTAGTGATTTCTTTCTTCACCACCTCTTGCAAATTTGGATTCAGTCTTCTTTGGCCCTCTATCACAGGCTTATGATCATCTTCTAAGGCAATTCTATGCATGCAAAGAGCAGGGCTAATTCCCTTGATATCTTCAATTGACCAACCAATAGCTGATTTATATTGCCGAAGAACATGTAACAACTTTTCTAGCTCATCATCACTAAGTAAAGCAGAAACGACCACAGGATATGTATCATTCGGACCAAGAAAAGCATACCTCAAATTATCAGGTAGAGGTTTAAGTTCAACCTGTGGTGCCTCTGACAGAGTAAAAACCATCTCAACTTCTTTATCTCGTACAACGAGTGCTTCTTCTTCCACTACATCTTCTAACACCTGTTCAGCTCCCATGAAGTGTTCATTTTCAAGATGCACAATATCATCCACTATGTCAACTGTAAAACAAGTGGCTCCAAAAGGAGGCATCTTCATTGCTTTATTAAGATCAAATTCCACTTTGTCCTCGCCAACATTCAAAGTTAATTTCCCAGCTTTAACATCGATAGTAGTGCCAGCAGTAGCCAAGAATGGCCTTCCCAAGATTATGGGTATCTCGACATCTTCATCCATCTCTAACACCACGAAATCGCAAGGTATGACAAACTTATCAACTTTGACAACCACATCTTCAATGACACCCAACGGATATTTGACAGAACGATCCGCCAACTGAAGTGAAATCCGTGTCTTTTTTAGCTCTCCAAAACCAAGCCGTTTACAAATTGAATAGGGCATCAAACTTACACTAGCCCCTAAATCACACAAAGCTTTCATGTTCTCCATCTTCCCAATAGTGCAAGGCAAAGAGAAACTTCCCGGATCTTTCAATTTCTGAGGAATAGCTTTTTGAATGACTGCACTGCATTCAGCATTAAGAGTAATAGTTTCTGCATCTTCAAGTTTCCTCTTCTTTGTCAACATCTCCTTAAGAAATTTAGCATAAAGTGGCATTTGATTCAACGCCTCAGCCAAAGGAATATTAACATGCAACTGCCGGAACATAGTCAAGAACTTTTCATACTGCTTCTCTAGCTGCCTGTTGTGAAGTCTCTGTGGAAATGGAATAGGAGGAACATATGGTGGTGGAGGAACATATGGCTTTTCTGCTTCTTCTTCCTTCTTCTTCTCATCTTTTTTTTCTGACTTTTCTGCAGCAATCTCTACTTTATCATCTTCTTTCTCAGCATCATTCTCTTGAGGTTCAAGGACTTCAACATCTGGCAACTCTTTTCCGCTCCTCAAAGTAATTGCTTTGCACTGCTCTTTACTAGTCTGATCAGGTTGACTAGGAAGAGACCCTTGCTCACGAACACCCATCTTGGAGGCAATCTGTCCAATCTGTGTTTCTAGCATCTTTTGAGAAGATGCCATCTGATCTATCCTTGATTCCATATTAGCCAATGCACCAGAAGTTCCTTGCATGATTTTGTTTAGTGCAACCTCCCAATCGGCTGGTTCTTTCTTTGGCGGAGGTTGATACTGCTGCTGAGCTTGATATGGTGGTCGTGACTGAAAACCAGGAGGTTGATTCTGCCTTGGAATTTGATAAGAAGGATTTGCCGCATGATTGTTGCTGTAAGAGAGATTGTTATTTGGCCTTTGATTCGGATTGTAATAAGAATTATTCTGAACAGGCCATGGCTGTCTTCCCTGAATAAAGGATGCTTCTTCTGGAAATTGTTGCCCACAAGAGTTCTGACAAGTACCATAATCATGATACCCTTCCATAGGTGAAGAAATAGCATTCACATTTACCCTTTGTCCTCGTACCTCCTGAGTTAGAGTATCCAACTTTTGAGCCAGCATGTTTATAATCTCAGATTCTTGTGCTGATTTTGCTGAGCTCTTCCCACTAGGTGCCCAAGAATAGTTATTAGATGCCAATTCCTCAAGAAGTGCTTTAGCTTGTGTAGTAGGTGCTTTCTTGAAATTTCCACCAGCAGCCACATCCAAGCTCAAACGAATATCTGCATTCATGGCCCCATAAAAAGTGCTAATAATCTGCCAATCTTCTAAACCATGATGTGGACACTTCCTCAATAGTGCCTTGAATCTCTCCCATGCCTGATATAGACCTTCACCCGGTTGTGCTTTAAAACTCATAATCATGGTCCTCAATTGCTGCGTCTTGTCAGAAGGATAGTATTTGGACAAGAATGCAGTAGAAAGACCCTCCCATGTAGCAACCGTAGCGTTTGGAAGTTGTTGAAACCATTCCAAAGCTCTTCCCCTTAATAGAATAGGGAAACATATGAAGGCGAGCCTGATCGTTCGTAACACCATTAATTCTGAATGATCCACACATCTGCACGAAACGCTCAAGATGTCTGTGTGGGTCCTCTAGCTCAATATCACCTTCAAAAGCTTGATTGCTGATCATCTGAATTAAACTCGGATTAATGTTGAACTGGGTCGCACCAGTCTGTGGAGTTTTATACATGCAATTAGCGGGATTTGGTGTCTCATGGTCCCAAATCGAAGTCTCATCCACATTAACAACTGCACGTGGTTCTGGCTCTCCCATCTTAGCTTTCTCTTTTCTTAGCTTTCTCAAAGTTCGCTCGATTTCAGGGTCAAATTCCAATTTTCTAATGCAAGTTGAACGTCGCATACACCTGAAAATCACTAACAAAACAACTTGTGGAAACAATTAAAATCTAAACAATAAGAAACAATTAACTTAAACTCAATTATACTGCCTTCCCCGGCAGCGGCGCCAATTTGTTGATGGTAATTTTGTAGAGTTTCGTTCGCAGGGAAGGACTGATTTGAATATAAGTTCAAGTTGTTATTCCTTAAAATTTAGAAGTGAGAAGAATAATTGGGTGTTTGTTTACCAACTAAAGTATAATAATGAGCAATTAAAAATTACGATTTAACGATGATTAAAAGCAATCCAGAAATCAGGGTTCTCCATTGGCATTAATGAATGTCAATTAATTTGTGATATTCAAGTCTCGTGCTCATGCTAAAAACATTCCTCTAATGTTTATATTATTCTCTCCCAAGATATAATATAATACCTACAACCATACCTTGAAGTCACTCCCATGATCAGTCAACATATAAATTGCAAGTGTTTAGCCCAAGGAATTTTAGTTTCGTAACTCGCTTATTAATCTCCCAATTAAATAAGTAAATTACGTCTGTCATATCATTAACTAGAATTATAACGCATCTCCCGATTTGTTACAATTCCTAAAGATACAATTAAGGGTTCGCGACTCCCTCAATTGTGTTAAGCACTCAACAACAGATTAGCAAGGCCGAGAAATCACAATATAATCACACAATCATGTTTAACCAATGAATACTACCTAATTCCCGGATTAGGGAATTAGTTACCCATAATGAATGAAGAAATCAAACATATGCATATAACCAAAACCATGATTACAAGAGTATAGAGTTAAGAAAGATACAACTTGCTGAAATCTCTCAAACTTGGAGTGAATCCCTTCAATCCTCGCTCAAGTTTTCTCGATACTTTTCTCTCTATTCTTCTCTCTCAATTATCTCCTCTTTTTATGTCTGACTTTGACAATGTGTATATAAACCTAATATAAAAGAGTTTTTAATACTCTCTAGGAAAAATACAAGTAATTTCCCAAAATAAATTGGATTATGAATGTCAAATTCGTAATCCGTCTTTCAGGCCTGTTTCGGGTCTGCTCCATTTAGAATCCTGATGCTGGACCACCTTTGGGTTGTAGATAATTCTGTTATCTTCGCATGGGCTGTAAGACCGTCCAATTCTGATGTCTAGAACTCCAGTTAAGGCCCAAACATTGATGTAATCTCGTGTAGACCAATAAATCCGAATTTTCTTGTAATTTAAGTCCAAATAACTCCAATTCCTTCCAAGTTTTGGAATTCTTTATTTCCTGTCATAAAACATTAAACTCTAATTAATAATAACCAATTATTAATAAAACACTATAAATATGAGAATAAAATCCTATAAAATATATATAAATATATACTCTATCAGAAGCTGATCAGGATTCCTACTTCGAGTTATATTTGGAGTCTAGTTAAACATGGAAGTTTATTCTGTCGGTTCCTGGTTTGTAGAATGTAGCTATCAATTATGGATAGGTTTCAATCTTTGTAATTGATTAGGACTTATCATTGATAGAGAAGCTGTGTAGTATATAAACACAGTTTTGGTTTCGATTTATGTACAACATAGACGTGAACATAATCGAATAGAAGCTCTTAAGAACATAGAATTTCTTGAGAGAGTTTTTGTAAGCTAGCAGCTCTCAAGAACATCAGAATTTCTTGAGAGAGTTTGTAACAGTTTTATATCAGATTTAATAAAGCTGTTATCTTTCTTTCATATTTGTGATATATACATTAAGAAGTCGATTATCTTATACTATTGTATTCAACCCCCCTTCTACAATAGATTATTACTGGGCAACAATTGGTATCAGAGCAAACTGATTTAATTCTGAATCAGATACGATCTAAAGATGTCGACAACCAAGTATGAAAGCATGAAGATTCCCATCTTGAAGAAATCAGAATATCCAACATGGAGGGTAAAGATGCTGATGTACCTGGAGGCTATGGATCCTGACTATTTGGACAGGATTCGTGATGGACCATATATTCCTACACGAATTGTAGAACGAACAGATACAGTACCTGAACATTATGTGGTCAAGGCTAAAAGTGAATGGACTCCAGAAGAAAAAGCTCATGTACTCAGGGAACCAAAGATAAAGAATATCTTACACAGTAGTCTTGATGCTGTCATGTCAAACAGTGTGATTGCATGCAAGTCTTCAAAAGAAATCTGGGATACTTTGGAAACTCAGTGCCAGGGATCTGCATCTGTCAAGAAAAACAGAAGGGCTCTTTTGATTCAAGAATATGAACAATTTGATGCAAGACCCGATGAGAGCCTAACTGATCTATATGATAGATTTCTGACACTATTGAACAGTTTATCTTTAGTTGACAAGGAATATGAAACTGAAGATTCAAACACCAAGTTTCTAAGAGCTTTACCTGAAGAATGGGACACTCAGACATCGATCATTAGACATTAGTATGATCTTAACACTGTGTCTCTTGATGAAGTCTATGGGATGCTAAGAACTCATGATCTTGAAGTTCAACAGAGAAAGAACAAGAAAAGCAGCAAGGCAAAATCAATTGCTTTGAAAGCAGAGGCTAAATCAAAAGGAAAAGCTATGGAGGTCTCTAGAAGTAAAACAAGAATAGTTGAGTCAGATCCTGATGACTCTTCATCAGATACTGATGGCAATGCTGATGCCAATACTGATGATGATTCTTCTGACTCAGACATGGAAGAGATGGTTGCTATGATTGTCAGAAACTTCAGAAGGATGAAGTTCAGGAAGAATAGAAGACAAGGCAACTTTCAGAAAAAGGATTTCAATCCAAACAAAGATAAGTATATCAAAAAGGACAGCAAGGGTAGCAAATTTGACAAGTCAAAGGTTAGATGCTACAAGTGCAATGGTATGGGTCACTTTGCTTCTGAGTGCAAGAAGACGAAGGCACTTATCACATCAAGCAAGGATTGGATGGACTCTTCCTCAGAATCTGATACTGAGGTGGTCAACTATGCTCTAATGGCCAATACTGATGTAACTGATGCTCCTGATGATAAGGTACTAAATACTATCTTTGATTTTGATACTGATAATGCTTCTGAGTTAAGACGTTTTCTAAAGTCATTACATATTAGCTTTAGAAGTCAAACTGCTGAAAATACTAGGATCTTATCAGAGATGTCTGAACTTAGAAAAAGGAATGATATATTAGAAGCTGAATTTTCTCGTATGCAAGAAGTACAAAAAGAATGTGATAATGTGAATCACATGTATGTAGAGATGAAATCCAAATGTACTGCTCTTGAAAAGGAACTTGAAACTGCTAATGAGAAAATCAGAACCTGGACAGACTCTGGTAGGAAATTTCATGAGATTAATACCTCTAAGAATTGGAAAGAGTGTCTAGGATATAAGTCAGATGAGGATAAGAAATTGAAAGAGAAAATTGTCATTGATGAGACAGTTAGTCCAAAGACCTATAGACATGTTATAGATACAACAAAATCTAAGATTACTCCTGTTAATTTTGTTTTTGGTAAGGATTCCAATTCTACTTTTGAAAAGGGATCTACTTCTACACAAGGAATTAAAATCATAAAGTCTAAACCTGTCTTGAATAAAGTCATTAAGAATGTAGGTTTATTGTCTCAGAAACAGCTTAAGGATAAAATCTGTGTGGTGACAGATAAGAAAAAGGAATCTACTGTTAAGAGAAACAGGAATGGTAAAGTTGGGATCAACAATGAGAATGGTTACAAATATATCCCAAATGCACCTAGAAAGTGTTGTTTTAACTGTGGTAACTCTAATCATCTTGCTATTGATTGTAAGAAGAGTAAGAAGAAGATTACTGATATTCCTAAGTCTGATGTTAGGAATAGATCAGTATTTTATAAACCACAGAAGTCCTGTTTTCATTGTGGTAGTATATGGCATTCTATTTATACTTGTAAAGATTATCATGAGTTGTACTATAACTTTTATGATCCAATGCCTAAAGTTGATAAAAATAGTGCAAACTCTGGTAGCATTAAGAATGTCAAGTTGGAACATGCTTTTGTTAATACTGATACTGACAAAGCAAATCCTGATGGAGTAAATCCTGTCAGGACTGCTAAAGTCAGAAAGTCTTCTGCTGTGAAATTTAATAAATTGCATGGAAAAGGAACCCAACAAGTATGGGTTCCTAAATGTTCTAACTAGTGTGTTTCTATTCTGATTGCAGGGTAAAAAGAAAAATGTGTTAGTCATGGATAGTGGATGTTCTGTGCACATGACTGGAAAAAAAGCCCTGTTATCAGAATATGAGGAAAAAGCTGGTCCAACTGTGTCTTATGGAGATGGCAACATTGGACAAACCTTGGGATATGGCAATATAAACATTGGAAATGTCATCATTGAAAAAGTAGCTCTAGTGAAGGGACTGAAACACAACTTGTTGAGTATTAGTCAAATCACTGACAGAGGTTATCATGTCAACTTCTATTCCACACATTGTGAAGTAGTCAGTAAAGCAACAGGAAAGGTAGCACTGACTGGCTACAGGCATGGTAACATATATGAAGCCAACATTCAATCAAATACTGATGACTCCCCTACCTGTCTGATCAGTAAAGCTTCAGTAGATGAAAGTTGGAATTGGCACAAGAAGCTTTCTCATCTCAACTTCAGCAATATCAATGAGTTGGTTAAGAAAGATTTGGTGAGAGGATTACCAAAAGTGTTATATACTCCTGATGGACTCTGTGATGCATGTCAGAAAGCAAAACAACGAAGGACATCATTCCAGAGTAAATCAGAATCCTCTATTGGAGAACCATATCACATGCTACATCTTGATCTATTTGGTCCAGTCAACATCATGACCATCAGTAAGAAAAGGTACACTCTTGTAATTGTTGATGAATATTCTAGATTCACCTGGGTGTATTTTCTGCACAGAAAAGATGAGACTCCTGATGTTCTGTTGGATCATGTAAGAATGATTGAAACAACCACAAAGTACAAAGTCAAGATACGTAGAAGTGATAATGGTACTGAATTTAAGAATTCAAAGATGGAAGAGTTCTGCAAATACAAAGGAATCATTCAACAGTTCTCTGCTCCTGGCACACCTCAGCAAAATGGAGTAGTTGAAAGGAAAAATAGAACTCTTATTGAAGCTGGCAGAACTATGTTGGAAGAAGCAAAGTTACCTACATATTTCTGGGCAGAAGTAGTCAACACAGCATGCTACACTCAAAATCTCACATTAATAAACAGACATGGTGTTACTCCTTATCAGTCACTCAAGGAAAAGAAACCAAGTCTGAAGCATCTGCATGTGTTTGGCTGTAAATGTTTTGTTCTCAGAACTCATCCTGAACAGCTAGGGAAATTTGAAACAAAGGCTGATGAAGGAATTTTCATAGGCTATCCTGCATCAAGAGCCAACAGAGTTTTTAATTTGAGGACAATGACTGTCATGGAGTCAATACATGTATCTTTTGATGACAAGAAGATAGCTGGAATCAATGAAGACTCTCATGATAGATTGATTTTTGAAAATGAAGCTACCAAGGAACCTGAAGAAAGTGAATCAGATCCTGTCCATACATCAGATACTGATGGGTCACCAAATCCTGATGACACACCAGATGCTGATGGTGCAAATACTGATGATGCAATCAATAGTAATACTTCTAGTAGTGCTAATGTTGAGGGGGAGCAACATCATTCTACTACAAGTTCAGAGTCAACACAATCATCAGGACAGAATTCTTCAGATACTGATTCAAGTGATGATCCTGATAACTTATCAGGAGGAAATAGCAAAAATTCAGGGGGAGCTTCAAGACAAGCAAGTTCTTCAAATCAAGATAACACCAATCCAGGGAGAGCATCTACTTCAAGAAACAATTTAACACCAGCAAGGAAATGGACTGCAAGTCATACTCCTGATTTGATCATTGGGGATCCTGATGCAGGTGTTCAAACAAGGAGTGCAACTCAGAATGAATGTCTATACAATAACTTTCTATCCAAGGAGGAGCCAAAGAAAGTTGAAGATGCACTTAAAGATGCTGATTGGGTTACTGCAATGCAAGAGGAACTGAATGAATTTGAAAGAAATGAAGTCTGGAAACTGGTACCAAGACCAAAGAATAGATCAATTGTTGGTACAAAGTGGATTTTCAAGAACAAGACTGATTCTGATGGAGTGATAATCAGAAACAAAGCAAGACTAGTTGCAAAGGGGTATTCTCAACAAGAGGGAATTGATTATGATGAAACGTTTGCTCCTGTTACAAGACTAGAAGCCATCAGGATATTTCTTGCTTATGCAGCACATAAGAAATTCAAGGTTTTCCAGATGGATGTTAAAAGTGCTTTCTTAAATGGAGAACTAGGGAAAGAAGTCTATGTTGAGCAACCTCCTGGTTTCATTGATCCTAACTATCCAGATCATGTCTACAGATTGGATAAGGCACTTTATGGACTAAAGCAAGCTCCAAGAGCATGGTATGAAACTTTAGCTCTATTCTTACTGGAAAGTGGATTCAAAAGAGGTGCTATTGATAAAACTCTATTTTATTTGAATCATGGTAAGGACTTGTTGTTAGTTCATATTTATGTTGATGATATCATTTTTGGGTCAACAAACAATAAGCTTTGTGAAAAGTTTTCCAAGCTTATGCAGTCAAGATATCAAATGAGCATGATGGGAGAAATGAGTTACTTTCTTGGTCTTCAAGTTAAACATACTGATGAAGGGATTTTTATCAATCAGTCTAAATATACAAGGAATTTATTGACAAGGTTTAACATGCAAGATAGTTCTCCTGCTACAACTCCCATAGCTACAGCTACCAAACTTGATCCTGATCAAGGTGCTGAGGTAGATGTAACTCACTACAGAGGAATGATTGGCTCTTTATTGTATCTCACTACAAGTAGACCAGATATCATGTTTGCAACCTGTCTGTGTGCAAGATTTCAAGCAAAACCTAGAGAACCCCATCTGATTGCAGTCAAAAGAATTTTCAGATATCTCAAAGGCACTTCTTCACTTGGCCTTTGGTATTCAAGGGAATCAGATTTTGGGTTGTGTGGTTATTCAGATGCTGATTTTGCAGGATGCAAAATAGACAGGAAAAGTACTTCAGGAAGCTGTCAGTTTTTGGGTGGAAGACTAGTTTCATGGTTCAGTAAAAATCAAAAATCCATTTCCACTTCAACTGCAGAAGCTGAGTACATTGCTGCAGGAAGTTGTTGTGCTCAGATAATATGGATGCGAAATCAGTTGTTAGATTATGGCCTGTCATACTCAAAAATCCCTATTTATTGTGATAACCAAAGTGCTATTGCAATGACAGGAAATCCAGTTCAACATTCTCTTACTAAACACATCAGTATTCGATATCATTTCATAAGAGAACAAGTTCTGGAAGGAACAATTGAACTTCACTTTGTTCCTACTGATCAACAACTAGCTGATATATTCACCAAGCCACTACCTGAAGCTACTTTCAATAAATAGGTGAATGAACTTGGAATGATGAACTTTGAGAATTTCTGAGGAAAGCTACAGAGAGGAAATCCTGATGGTTATTCAGAAAGGTATGTTTTCGTTGATCAAATCCTGATAGGATGCAATCCTGACAGGAAGTCAACTGGTCAATCCTGATGTTCAGGTCAGTATTTCATTGCTTAATTTGTGCCTAATTTTTCGTTAGTATCTGCTGATGGACGGTTGAGTTATTAGTAGGACAACTGTATGCGCGCGTGTGTTGCACTGTTATAGATATACATATACATACACATAAAAAGCGGTGCAGTTTCATTTAAATTACACACGTAATCTGTCCACTAATTATTTGTGCACAAATCATATCTTGCCACCTGTTATTGAGAGTAAAGTTTTGTTCTAACAAAATACTTTTACTAATTCTAAATCATTAATTACTCTCTCATCATCAGTTTTTCGATTTTCTATCTCTTTGTGCTCACGAACCCTAAATATTTTCAAAACATCAATTCTCAAGATTTTTAAGAATTACAATGGCGTCTTCATCATTCATGAACAAACAAACAGTGATTAGTGGTGTTACTTTTGCCACTAACAATTTTGTGGCTATTCTAAATCATCAAGATTTACCCAATGAGTTTCATATAATTCAAGATTTTCTAGCTTCAAGCCCATTGAAGTTTGCTTTAACAGAACCTGCAAGTGTTTCTTTTAAGTCTGTAATGCAGGTGTGGAACTCAGTTACTTTTGACAAAGGGTATTCTGACACCATCTTGATGAGTTTTGAACATAATGGAATTACTCACTATGTGACTCCTGCAATTGTGGAAGAAGCCCTGCATTTACCTGTTCTTGGTGATGCTATTCCTGCTAATGTTTCGGACTCTACTCTTTTTGAGTTTGTTACAAAGTTGGGCTACAATGGTGAAGTAAAGAGATATGGCAATCTCTTTAGGACAAAGCTTAAGAAGGAATGGAATTTCTTCTTTGATACGATCAGCCGCTGTTTCCTGAACAAGACATCAAATTTTGATGCTCTTCCATCAGGATCTCTTAAAATTGGGTACTCTCTTATCCACTCTACAGTGTTTGATTATGGGTCGTTTATCTTAAAAGCTTTAAGTGATAGGAAATCAGATAAGTTAGGTTCTGTCTGTTTTCTTAGATTTTTACAGTTGATATTTAATCACTTGTGTCCTAATGTTGTTTTTGAGAATGATGTAGTTCTACCTATCTGTAGAATTACTGAGAATAATATTAAGTCCTTAGTCAACAGTGATAAGGAAAATGGTTTCATAGGAAATGCTTTTATTCCTGATGAGGTTAGGTTTTTCTTACATAGGAAAATGCCTACTCGTTATGGTTTAATTTCTAATGCTATGGGGCAAGGTCAATCACATCTTGTTCCTAACCCAAGCATTCATCCTAAACAGTCTAAACAGTCAACTGCCACCTCTAATGTCTCTCAAAAGACTTTAGTTGTAAAAGCAAAGAAGTCAGCTAGAACTGATGTGTTAGGAAGGCAATCAGGTTCAAAGGACTTTACCTCTACACCTATCACTAAAAAGAAGTTACAAGGGGGTGTACAAGGGGTCCTGGTGAAGAAAGCTGCAAAGAGAGGTGAGGCTATTTCTGTTAAAAGAAAGTTAGTGCTCAGGGATGAGACTGACTCAGAGGATGATTTACCTATATCCTCTGTGATGAATGTGAATAAGGAAGTTGCTGATACTACTACTGCAGCTGTGGTTCCATTGTCTACACCACAGAAGAAAAGGAAGTTATCAAAAAGCAGGTATCATATTCCTTTAGAAAAGAAGCAGGATACTGATGTACAGGACACTTCTATTCTGAATGAGCAATCAGTTTCTACTGCTCAAGCAAATCCTGATGTTAGTATTCCTGATGCTGCACCAAGTCAAGTGGTTATTATTTCAGACTCTCCAGCACAGGACTCTCCAACAAAAAGACATGTTGATATTTCATGGGAGAAGTATGGTGCTGCTGCTTCCAATCTTGGGATAAAACATCCAATGGAAAAGCTAAGGAAGGCAGAAGAGTTAGTCTATCAGAGACAGAAGAAACTGAAAGGATCAAGCCCACAAGAACCTGAACCTCAAAGTGGTTCAGCAGCTCTTTCTGATGATCCAGCCACACAATAACCACTCAATCAAAGTTTGAGTGAAGGCTTAACTCGTGGAATGGTCCCACAAGAACCATTTTCTCAAAGGGAGAATGCAGACATCGACATTCCAACTACACAAGAACCATCTTCTCAAAGTGAAGATGCAGGCCAAGCTACAGTTTCTGAGAAATTTCCTGACAATGCTCAAGGGATTTCTGGTGCAGATGAAGTTCAAAGATTGGTCGAGGACACTGTCAATGAGGGAAGCACACAAGAACCTTTGACTCAAAGTGTTGAAGAAGCTTCTGAACCTCAAGCTCCACAAGAACCATTGGTAGGAAATACTGATGCAAGCATATCAAATCCTGACGGTGTTCATCCTAACGCTAGTGGTGCTCCTGATGTTGAACCTATCCTGATACAGCCACTTCGTTCAAGACCAATGGATCATCCTATCACAGATTCACAGGATAAAATGAAAGGTATAGCTATTCCTGATCTTGATGATACTCATAGTGCTGATGATGATGACTCTGATGATAGTGATGATGATGAGAATCGAAAAGAGAAGGAACAGCTTGCTACAGCACTCAAAATTAGTCTTGGAACTAATTTTGGTTCATCAAGTACATATATGGCTAGCAAAGCTTCCACTGGGAAAGATCAGAGACAAGATTTTTCTATTCCTTCCTTTAATCCTGCTGAGGCACTTAGACAGAATGAATGGAACAATTCATGGCACAGATCTGATGAATCTGTAAGTTATTCTTCTGCTTTGGAACATGCCTATGATGCAGTGAAATCTATAGAGAATCAAGACTTGAAGAATCATCTGAAGGCTACAACTCTAAAAAGCCTAAAAAGTGAGATTGATTCTATCAAGAACTCAACTGAGTTGGTGAGGAATGATATTTCTCAAAATTTTACAAAGGTGCCTACTACTTTTCAGCTAAGGGTAGTAGAAGTGAAATCTGTTAGTTCTGAACAAACCTCTATCAACAGAAGGATTGATTCTCTGGATACCAAGGTAACTGACATTCAAGCCTCTCTTTCCTTAATTTTGAATTTATTGTCAAATCCTGATGTCAAAAAGGGGGAGAAGGTTAGTCAGACAAAATGCACACCTGATCTAGTATTAATAAATAATGATGATGATACTGGAGATGATGGTAGTGACAAAGTGATACAAGGAGAAAACAAAATGCACACCTGATCTAGTATTAAGGAATAATGATGATGATACTGGAGATGATGGTAGTGACAAAGTGATACAAGGAGAAACCTCTGATGCTGCTGTTATGAAGTCTACAATTCAAACTTCACAAAGTCAAACAACGCAGTCAACTCATGTTTCTGATTCTGGAGTTAAGACAATAAGAACATTGGTGCAATCTCAGATCCTGATGGAAGAACAAATCCTGACACCTGGTCATGGACATACTCTTGCTACAATTCCTGAAGGTGATGAAGATGTGATTATTGATAATCCTGAAGATGCATCAAATTTATTCCAGAAGTTTTCTACAAAAGATGGCAGAATTGTTACTCTATATCACACTGATAAAAGAGTTCAACAATTATATGCAAGAAAAGCACTCTCTACAGCAAATGAAGAATATCATGATCTCTCACATGAAGAATTCTTAAGATAACAGAGAGAAATGATGGAAAGCTTTAAGAACCCTGCTCCTGCTAGAGGTAGAGGAGGCAGAGGTAGGAGAGGAGCTAGAAGAAGTAGAAGAGGTTCTTCAACTCAAACAATATCTAGACAGACAAGGTCTCGAGGGTTAAGAATTGAAGAAATTCCTGAACCTATTCAAACTCTAGTAGTTCCTGACAGATCTACTTTTGGTGATGATGGAAATATTGAAGAAGAACCTGAATTGAGAAGAAAATCAAGAAAATCAACTCCCTGCAATACAAATCAAATTGAAGAATCTAATCCTGATGTTGTTCCTGATAATATTCAAGATCCTGATGATTTTGAAATTCTGCAAGAGATTGACTTGATAATTTTATCTACTGTGGTTGATTCTCACAACAAGGAAGTAGATGAAGAAGAAGAAGCCAGAAGAAGAGAAATTACAAGATCAACAAATAGAGATTTCAATCTCTATATACAAAGGCTTAAACTCTCAAACAGAAGAGTGTGGAGGAACCCAAGCAGACAAGAATCTTCACTGGAAAGAAGCTATGCCTTTGAAAAGGAAAAGGATAAGAAGTGGAAACATATTAGCACATTAAGTTGTGATACACTTATCAATTTTCAGTCTGGAGGAATTATTACAAGCGCTTCAAGTGTTGTTGATTTATCTGGGATGGTTAGATCAAAAGCACTCTGGTTAAAGATGTTTTCAAATCTGAAGCAATTGACAAGTAATTCAAGAGGAGGCATTGGACACAGGGATGCTGAATATCTGAATATGTCATATGTTGATCCTTACTCCTTAACTGAAATTGGAGGTACTTTAACTTCTGAAAACCTGAACAATTTACTAGCTGTTGATATAGTTATAGATTGTCATGATGGTTTTGACAAGAAAGAAAAGCTTCTATACTTCATGAAAGATGGTAGTGTGAAGATTTTATCTATTCAAGATCTGCTGATGAAAACTACACAGGAACTGAAATATGTTCATTATCTTTTGAGATCGAAGAATCAAATATGCAAAGAATGGAGTGACATGATTTTGTCAACAATAAGAAGAAGACTGGATGGAAACAGTAATTTCAATGGTAATTATACTCCCATGTACTTAAATCAAAGAGGTCAGGATGTAGAAATGCAAAGGGGTACTGTTGTTAAAGAAGTAAATTTTGGCATGACTCATCTTACTCTCAATCCTGATGGGAAGGAAATTGCTTATCTTTTGCTTGAAGAGCATAGTCTTCAGAGAAACTCCATATTGAATCTCAGAGCAGCTATCTACCAGATTAATGAGGAAGATGAAGAACTCAAAAATCTTAAGGAAAGACTGATTCAAATTCTTGAAGAAAAAGAAGAAAATTTGTTATCCAACTTCTTGAAGATGAATCTGTTCTATCAAAGAATTTAAACAGATAAGTTGTTGCTGCAGATTCTGTACATTTTGTATATATGTTTTTGACATCATTGAATCTTAGGAATCTATACTTTATTTCACAAAGTATGAGATTGGGGGAGATTGTTAGTTCAGAATTCAATGATCGTCAGGAGCTAGACTCAACTGATCAGGATTGCTGACGTCGTCCGGATTACATGGTCGTCAGGATTAAGATACATATCAGGACTGGGATCAGGATTGATCATCAGGACTGGAAGCTGATCAGGATTCCTACTTCGAGTTATATTTGGAGTCTAGTTAAACATGGAAGTTTATTATGTCAGTTCCTGGTTTGTAGAATGTAGCTATCAATTATGGATAGGTTTCAATCTTTGTAATTGATTAGGACTTATCATTGATAGAAAAGCTGTCTAGTATATAAACACAGTTTTGGTTTCGATTTATGTACAACATAGACGTGAACATAATCGAATAGAAGCTCTTAAGAACATAGAATTTCTTGAGAGAGTTTTTGTAAGCTAGCAGCTCTCAAGAACATCAGAATTTCTTGAGAGAGTTTGTAACAGTTTTATATCAGATTTAATAAAGCTGTTATCTTTCTTTCATATTTGTGATATATACATTAAGAAGTCGATTATCTTATACTATTGTATTCAACCCCCCTTCTACAATAGATTATTACTGGGCAACATAACGCAAGAGCACGTATCGCAACAAGTAGTAAATAAATTTGTTCCCACGAGGACTACAAATAAGCTGTTAAATACCACTCACTATCTTTCTTTCAATTCAAGTCTGATAAAAATCAAGTAAAGTTTTTATTAAATTACCACTAACAATTAAGCTAACACAATATCGAATAATAAATTCCAAGAGAATGAAAACTAGGCCTTAACTTCATCTAATGTCCTTTAACAAGCTTCTTCTTTAACCTCTATTCTCGTGGTCTAACTGCTAGTCTAAGGCTATCAAGTACGCACAAGGACCTTCCGAATCTCAAGTGACTCTAATTTATGAATTAACCCCCATATTCCTATGTAGAATTTAAATCCATAAACAGCATTAAGTTTCGTCTTAATTGGACTACCTAGGGTGTTTAGGTATATTCCTATCCTAACCACAAATTAATATAAATATTAATCCTAGGTTATATTGGTTGGGTCTTAACTTAGGGTTTCTTTTCCAAGTCCACCTAAATTACTGATTCAATCTCAAGGGTGATCAATCTTTGAGAAACATTAAACGCAAACCAATACAAACAATCAATATGACCACAAAAACAGAGAATTAAAGAATACAACTTATGTATTAACAAAAGAATCCATTAAAGGCCTAGAGAGAAAATTAGTTCATCATCTCAAAAGAAAACAATACACAAGAGTATGTAAACATGATGAAATTAAGGAGAAAAGATGAAATCTGTAATCGCAGCAATCCCCAAAGCTTCTTCCCTCTTGAGCGTAGCCTCTCTTTTTCTCTTCTCTCAGATGTATGTAATAATACCTAATTGTATCTGATGTATGTATATGTATCTAATAAAGTCTTTTAATACTTTGAGGAAAATACAATATATTTCCTAAACTGATTCTGCTTTTCCAAGGAAATTCGTAACTGACTGTTCCTCAGTAATTCTGGCCCGTTCCAGTTGTAATTTGATATCTGGGCCACTTAAGAATGAAATAGAATTCTGTTATCTTCGTGTAGGCTGTTAAATCGTCCAATTCTGACTTCTGGAACTCCAGATATGGCCCAAACAGTGATGTACTTGCATGCAGCCCAACAAATCCGAATTTCCTTCTAATAAATCTCCAAATTAAGCTCTTTATTCTCCAATCCTTCCAAGTTTAGGATTCCTTGCTTCCTACAATAAAACATCATAATTTATTTAATAAAAGTCCAATTAAATGCAAAATATAATAAATATGAGGAATAAAATCATATAAAATATATATAAATATATACTCTATCAGTTATAGCTTGGAGTTTGGTAAGGGCTGGTCTTCCCAGAATGACATTATAAGATGATGAAGTGTTGATGATATAGAATTTTACTATGTTGGTTACCTGCTTCGGGAAGGTCCCGAACAGGACTGGGAGATAAAGGGTTCCTTGAATAGGGACCAAATTGTTCCCGAATCCATAGAGGGGATCTTCCCTGCAATCGTTCATTCTTATGTTACCCAGCTGCATCCGGTCCATAGTATGTTTGAACAGGATGTTGAAAGAAGATCCATTATCAACTAGGACTCTTCTGACCTCATTGTCTGCTATTTCAAGACTCACGACCAAGGCTTCGTTGTGGTTGGGGTTGATTCCTTCAAAGTCATCCTTGCTGAAGGTTATTACTTGTTCCGGACAGGCCTGCACCATCATTACTTCGTCTCCTGATTCCGGGCTTCTTGGAGGTGAGTTGGATCCGCCCATAACCACATTCACAACATTCTTGTCTTTTACGGATCCCTCTCCTCGGTCAGCAACTCGTCGAGCTATGTACTGCCCCATGTTGCCTTTTTTGATTTGGTCTTCCACAAAAAATTTCAGAGAGAAGCAATTTTCTATTGTATGCCCATGGGTTTCATGGTAGTCGCAATGCTTATGGACTGATCGGTTTTCCGGGGCTGTGAGCATTGGCTTGGGAGGGTAATAGAATGGATTATCTCGTATTTCTTTCAGAATATCCGCGCGAGCCCGGTTGAGAGGAGTCCAAGAGGGTTCGTGTCTGGGCTCACGCTTGGGTTTAGGCTGTCTGGACTCATCTTTCTGCCTGGAGTCCGGGGGTGGTGCTGGTAGTGCAAGCTGAGAGCTTTGGATATAGTTGCTCTGTCTGTTGGGTTTGAATTTTTTATCTTGATGGCTGTAGTTGTTTTTTGGTGGATCTTGAACCCGGGTTGGAGATATGCCCTGTCTGGTCATCCTCATTACTTGTAGGACGTCGGTTTCTTTGATGAACCTGGCAGCCATTGCATAGGCTGCCGCCAGGATATGCGGCTCTTTGTGAATGAGGTCCAAAACATACCTCTCATTGTTATCCGGATCCAGGTTTCTTCGAAAAATTGTCAGAGCCTCCCGCTCGTCCAGGTTGGTTATGTTGTTAATAGCTTCTTGAAATCTTTTCATATAAGCAGAAAGGGCTTCCCCCTGGGCTTGCCTGACTGTCTCAAAATGGCACATGTGCATCTCATGAGTTTTGTTTGCCCAGAAGCGCTTGAGGAAAGTGTCACGGAACTGCTTCCAGCTGTGGATACTGCGAGATGGGATCCGGCTGAACCACCTCTGAGCCCCGGACTTGAGTGTGGAAGCGAAGAACCTGCACTTTGTTAGATCATTGTAATAATAAATCATGGCTATTTGCTCAAAATAATTCACATGTTCTTCGGGATCATCCAAACCATTGAAGGACTCAAAGTTATAATGCTTAATGTTTTTTTGCCTTGGCGTTGCCTCCAAGGAATAGCTAAATGGTGTGAGTGTGTCCCCAATGTCCAGCCCAGAGTCTTGGCCGACTTTTCTTTGCAGCTCCTGTATCATGTTCAACAGGTCCTCCCAAGGTTCATCCTCATCTGAGATTATTTCTGGGCTTGGATCCCGGGTTCTCTTTCTTTCAGTAGTTTGGCTCAGAATCCGGGCTTCTTCCTCCTGGATTCTTTTCTGGACCCTTAGATCGAGTCTGGCTTGCTCTTCCGCCTGAATCTTTTCTCGCATCTCGGCTAGCCTCTTAAGCTTTTCGGCCTCCTCATCATGGTTCCGGCTGTGAGATCGGTGAGATTTCCTTTCGGTGTCTTTGTTCTTTTCCCCAATCCGGTCAAAGACAGACTTAGAACGGTGGGATCCTTCGGGGTGATGAGAGTTCTCACACTGGTCCTGCTCTTTGTTCCGGGTTTGGTTGTATAACCGGATTGCTTCAGCAACCTGTTCGCCAGTCAGGTTCTCCATATGCCCGGGCTCAATAGCAAGGTCAGTGTATTTGTACTTGTTTACTTCTATGTTAACCCGGGCATCCCCAGGGCGGATCACCTGAGAAGCCAGAGTCATGACTGGAGGCAACTGGTTGCCAGCCTGACCAGGGTTCGGGATATTGGTGTCCGGGGTGGGGTTACTTGGGGTATGTCTATTTGTGCTCTTGCTACCACGAGCCATGATTCACACAAACAGATGTATATGGTTTTTTATGACAAAAAATTGAAGCAACTTTAACTACGAAAGAGCCTGGGTTTTGCTACTAGGTTTCAGTTGGATTGGGCGACAATGTATGCACATATTTCTGGGTTGTTAATCTCAATAAACACGAAATCTGGGTTTTTTGAATAGATCTAAACACAAGCAATGTAGATCTAAGAGAGGACTAAAATATGCAAGCAGGGCTAACAAGATCTGGGCTAAATGAGGATAAAAATCATGCATACATTGTAAAAATGGGTTAAAGAGTTCATCTTTATGGTTAAAAAATAGAAGGTTGGTTCAGATCTTACTGGATTTAACAAGGACTCCTTCAAAAATGAAGGAGCTTGTTGATGCTGGTGAGTCTTATGGCACCGTGACCACAAGACAGGGTTCGACCCCTCCTTCTAGCGCCAAATGATAACTCCAAATCCCGATCTAGTCCTTCCCGGCCGATCCCACGCCCGGAAGCGGTGTCGCTGCGGTTGGGACTCTGCAAAACAACACCGGAGGGTGGTTTGGACCCTGGCGGCGCCTCCGGCGTGAGAATAAGTAATGGTTTTGGAAAGGAAGACATGACTATAAAGAAATCTAAATATGGAGGGTGTGTGTATGGGTTGAGTGTGTAAAAGAGAATGTAACCCCTAGACCTTTCCTCCTTGGTCTATTTATAGGCCCAGGATTAGGGTTAGGGATGGCAATTTGTACCGATCCAATTGATATCTGACCCGTTCCGACCCGAATGGGTTAACCGAACCTGAAATTTTCGGGTTTGGATTCGGGTTTGGGTTTGTTTTTTAAACCCGAATTATTTTCGGGTCGGGTTCGGGTTTTGACAATACCGATCCAAACCCGACCCGAAAACCCGAAACCCGTTTCGAACCCGATCCGAATCCGAACCCGAAACCTGAATTAATTTATATATATAATATATTTTTCTATTATTTTTTTATATAATTTAACATATAATAAAATTATATATATGATTTTATATATAATTCTTAACATAAAGTTTTATATATAATTTTTTACATATAATTTTATATATTATTTAATATATAATTAAAATATAATATATTTTTTTACTAGTTTTCATTTCGGGTTTCGGGTTACCCGAAATCCGTTCGGTATCCAACGGGTTCGGGTTCGGGTTTAATATTTCGGATTTTTTCGGGTTCGGGTTCGGTTAAAAATTTCGGGTTCGGGTTTGGATTTTGTAAAACCCGTTTCGACCGACCCGATTGCCATCCCTAATTAGGGTTTAGGGGTTGTACCTGCAATCATGAGCATTGAATCCTAGGTAGGTAGGACACCTGGGGGATGTTGATGGATTGCACGTGTCCAGGTGAAGGATTGTGGCATCGTGTGCCAGGCTCCTGCTGGCGTGTGGTTTAAATAGGAAATAATTGTCCCAATCATTAGGTATTCTTACGTGTCGTTATTGGGTGTGGACATCAATGATGACCTAGGCACGTCACGTAATGAGGCATAGATTTTCTCACGCAAGATATTGCCTTTGTCGCCAGGAGAGAATTAAACTTAAAGCTTGAGCCATAGCCTGTCAATGAGTCCGGACTGGTATGTAGGTCATGGCTCCAAGATGAGTCTGGACTAGGAGGTGAGTCATGGCTTGAATGGTAATCCGGGTTCCAGGTAACTCCTGGCTCATAGATAACCCTGGGCTATACATAGTCTATCAAGAGTCGAACCCAAAATTGAGAAGAGATAAAATCTTATTACCCCTAGCTATGTCATCTTACTTGCTGTAACTTGTAAGTGTTTCGATATAACATTTTCTAGGAAACAAATTAACTTATATTGAATGAAACAAAATATTATAATAATGTAAGGTAGTTTTGGTATTGTAAATCTTAACACTTGAAAAATATGTTGAAAAATTCCGATAGCGTTTTCCTATATAACTAACTTTAAACTTTTAGAACAATGTTGTCTGACAACTATTTTAAAAGAAAAGTGTCAGATATTTCTGTAATAAATGCGTATTTAAATTACTAAAAATGTCCAATTTAAATTACTACCTTTAATTCATCTGAATCAGAAAATTTTGCAGTTGACAGTTTCTTCCGCCAGTGACGGATCTATCACCGTGAATTCACTGTGAAGATTCGCTGTAGGACCTTAAGCTTCACTAAGTCACAACCCCTAGAGCTAATTTAGGCTCGAGTTCAACTAAGTCGAATATTTTAGTAAAAACTAGGTTATAGCCCCGGTACTTCAAATATTATTTATATATAATGCAATAATAAATAAAATAATTTTTTTATTTTTTTAAATTAAAAAATTAAATTTTGAAAAAACTAATATTGATACAAATAAAATATCTCAATTATCTTTTTAATCTCTAACAATGGTGGAAACTAAATATACAATTATAATATTTTTGTCTTCAAAATCTTTATTAGTGGAGAAAACTAAATATACAATTCTAATATTCTTGCTTTTAAAATCTTCACTAATGAAAGAAACTAAATTTACAATTTTAATAGTCTCCTAAATTTATTTTATTAGAAAATATCTTAATTGCCTTTTAAATTTTTACTAATTGAGGAAAGTAAATATACAATTTTAATATTATTGCATTTATAATATTAGATAAATTCTCAATTTTCTTCTTATTATTTTCTAACAGAGGAAATTAAATATAGTATGTTACTATTCTCATAAACGCCCTCTAATCCAATTTATTTACTAATTTATTTATTAATAGGATAATTATCAAAATCATCACTCATTTGGTTCAAATGTATTAAATTAGTCATTCATTTTAAAAATGACTTAATTTAGTCATTAATTTGAAATTTCGTATCAAGGAGATCATCTGTCACTGACTAAATTGATATAAAATTTAATTCTTTTACTGACTAAATTGATACAAGTTTTCAAATTAATTATCAAATTGAGTCATTTTTTAAATGAGTTACTAATTTGATATATTTGAACCAAATCAGTGATGCCTTTGATAATTATCCATTTCTTTAATATTATCTTTTAAGTAAGGAAGTTCAATATGTTATGTTAATATTTCCCTAAATTTTCAAATCCATTTTATTTACTAATTCGTTCTTACTATCTTCAAATGGAGGAAAATAAGTATATTATATTGATATTCTCATAAACGTACTTCACGAGTCCAATTTATTTACTAATTTTAATTTAATATCTTTTAATCGAGGAAAATAACAAAGAAGACAATTTGAGAGGTGTTAGACGATTTGAGTAGAAAATATCTAAATTGGCTTTTAAATCTTTAGTAATGGAAATATTAATTACCTTGTGTTCTCCTAAACTTCGTTCTTAAGTAAAATTACTATCTTAATTTTGTCCTAAAATTTATCTTCAACTCAAATTACCATGTTGATATTTTCTTAAACTTTCTTTTGAACTTAAAGTTACCATTTTAATTTTCTCATATATTTTTTCTTGAAATTCTAAAATTGATCTTGAAATTAGATTATCATCTTTACATTCTCCTAAAAAATTATTATTAGAAATTATATTCTCATAATTTTTTTGTAATAAACCACGTTTAATTTATCTATACGTTTTACATATACATTAAAAATCATTTTTTTTTAATTTTTTACCTTCTAATTATGTAGAAGATAATACTTATAGAAAATGCAAGTTTCTATAAAATAAAATAAAATATAGAAGCCTTATTTTCTTTTCATTTATTTTCTCGAGTACCTATATTTTAAACAATAAAAAAATTGATTAATAGATGATGTAATTGATTAAATAATTAGTTTGTTTTATGTTCAATTTGGTAACAACGAGAAAACGAGTCATTGAAAAAAGACATGTTTAATGAGACATTGATTCATTAGGAGAAGCATATTATATGCTAGAATTTAATATTTATGTTTATTATGTATTTTAAAATAGAAGTTGCAATATAAAGTTTTAGAAAAATAAAGTGATAAATATACTAATATTTGATATAATATTAAAATAATAAAATATATTAAACAATTACTCTTTTCTATAATTATTCAAAATTTCGGTAATGAACAACACTAAACAGAAAATTTAAAAGAAACCTTAATTTCATGTTAGAAATATAATTTTGTTTAAAAACATTTTTTGTAGAATAGTTTTTAGAAAAATTTGGAGAAATAATTCTAAACTCGTTGCAAAACGCGGATTAGTAAACTAGTAATAATTATATTGAATGTTATTTTTGTATACAGTTTTTGATATATATTCTTTTTGTGATTTCGGAAATTAATTAGTTATGTTAGGCTCAAGACATGTCTGAACACCACTATTAACAAGCCTACACTTTGTGACTATGTCACATTACATGACCTAGTGAGTTCTATCACTGGGATGTAGTATAGGTCTCTAAATGTACTTGTCTTGTTCTCATGAACATTAGCTTGACCATGTATGCTCAAAGTTATAATGAGCTTAGTAAAGTTTCTTGCATCTAGATTGTATATAGGCCATTGAATAATTATCCTGGTAGAAGTTCAGAAGTGTTCATGCAGCAGGATAGAGATAAATAAGGCTATGAAGAAATAAGTTGCAGAAATTTGTCTAAGGCATTATATAGCAAAGTCAGAAGAAAGCTATGTCGTGAAGTCACCAATATCCATGTCGTGAAGTACTATATCGCATAGTCCATTTTGTACTATGTCGAGAAGTCCTCAAGACACATGTCGTGAAGTGTTGAAGTCAGCAAAGTCAAAGAAGCCTAGATCGTGAAGTCCTCAAATGACCTATGTCGCATAGTCTTCAAATGACCTATGTCGCATAGTCTTCAAATGACCTATGTCGCATAGTCTTCAAATGACCTATGTCGCATAGTCTTCAAATGACCTATGTCGCAAAGTCTTCAAAGGCTATATCGTGAAGTCCTCACAAGTGAGATCGCGAAGTCAGGAATGAAGTGGAGTTCACGATATCAACACTTAGCCGTTTACAACAAGACAAATCAAGGTACAGAATCAAGAGTCAAAAGAGACAAATACTGAAGCATTTGTTCTGGCAAGGTGGTCCAAAGAACAGATGGAAAATCTACAGCTAAACTTGGAGAGAAAGATAAGAGACAAGAAGCTACAGAAACGGGAAAGACTCCGAAAAGCATGTGGTCCTTCCTGACACAGTTAACGTCTTATGGCAGGACAAGTTGGACTTTCAGCAAGGGGTAACTGTGTAAAAATAGGTGTGTGCACTAGTTTGTATAGAGCTTATATATATCATGCACATCCTATTGTTAGCTGTAAGAGAGATACACATAGTTATTTGCTAAGCTCTTTTCTCTGTAAGCAAGCAAGTTCAAATTGTTCTTGTTTAGAAGCCAGAAATTCTATTGTGAATTTCTTGGAAAGCTGTAGTATTTAATTTGCTTATACAAAGTAGATTAAAGTGATTGTGTGTGTTATTTACTTTCTGCATATTACATATCACAATCATATACAGTCTGTTACTTAGTTTTCAAGAATCGAAAAATATATCAAACTATCCATTCACCCCCCCCCCCTCTGTCTAGTTTCTAGTAGTATTCATTTCTAACAAGTTATATTCAATACAATTATCCCATAATTTTTTTATGAGAGACATGATAGATTTACACTTTTTTATATTTTTGTTCTTTAATTAATCATGTTTACAGAATTGAATTTCTTTATTTAAATTCAAATTCATAGTAAAAATAATAAATATATAAAAGTCAATCCTGTTGAGAATTCAATCTAACAAATATTAATGTTTTTCTTAACTAAAAAAAATTAAATTCCCTTATTTACATTCAAATTCACAGGAAAGACAATAATTATATAAAAATCATTTATGTTTTCATGACAAACCTTTTATATTATAATGATGCACATGTACGTAATAAAAAAATCATTATAACATTTAGAGATATTTAAGAAATTTGTAATTCTATCACAATATGAATTGTTGAAATTTGAAGTAGTGGATCATACTTAAATTTTTATTATTACCTAATTTTAGTATTTTTAATTTGTATGCATTTTGTGCAATGGGCTCCGACTCAAGAAAATATGACACAAAATCGGCATATAAAGTCTAGGGATATTTAAGAAATTTATAATTTTTGTTATAATACTGATGGTTGAAGTTTGAAGGAGTGGTTAATACTTAAATTTTATTATTGCATTTTTTTAGTAATTTTTATTTATATGTACTTACTGCAACGAGCATCGACTCAAGAAAACATAACACATAATCGATATAAAAAGTCTAGGGAAATTTGTAATTTTTGTGATAATACGAGTGGTTGAAGTTTAAATGCGGTGAAATTTATATTATTGCATATTTTTAGTATTTTTTATTTATATGTATATAGTGTAACGGGTGTCGGCTCAAGAAAATATAACATAAAATTTGCATAAAAATATGTAAATAGGTTTTTTTATTGTTTATGTATTTTACTTTGTAAAATATTTTGTTAACTATTTATATTATATTTAATATATTTTTTTCTCGATTTTTTTTATTAAATAGTTAATATTTAAAATTTTGCAAAATTATTATTGTGTCGCTGCGAAGCACGGCTTAGTCGACTAGTATACTTATATAAAGTAGAAGATGGGGGAGGTGAGGTGGCGCCTCTTAAATCTCTTCGATCTATTTTTCTAATTTTCTCAAAATTTTGAATTATTAATATTAAAGATTCGAAAATATCTCAAATGCATTTAAAATATTTACAAATGGAGTAAACTAAATATACAATTTTAACATTTTTGTCTTTAAAAACTTTACCAATGCAAGAAACTAAATATACAATTTTAATTTTTCCTAATTTTTTTTTATTCAAAAATATCTCAATTGCATTTTAAATCTTTACTCATGGAGGAAACTAAATATACAATTTTAATATTCTTGTCTTTAAAATCTTTACAAATGAAGGAAACTAATTATAATTTTAATATTCTCCTAACTGTTTTATTTACGATTCTATATACTAACATAGGAAACTAAATATATTATCTTAATATTCTTCTAAATTTCCTATTTAAATCAACGCTTAAAAATTTGAAAAATGTTATGGAGAAGATGAGGGTGGTTAGGTGGGGCTCTCAAATCGCCTCGATCTATTTTTCTAATTTCCTCGATTTTTTGAATTATTAATATTAAATATAAAATTCTCAATATCCTTCTTACTATTTTCTAACGAAGAAAACTAAATATACAATATTAAAATTCTCATAAATGTTCTCTGTTAATCCAATTTGTTGCCCAGTAAATAAATAATTGTAGAAGGGGGTTGAATACAATTGTATAAGATTCTCGACTTATTAAATACAGATCACAAATATGAAATAATAATAACAGCTTTATTAAATCTGATATAAAACTGTTACAAACTCTCTCAAGAAATTCTGATGTTCTTGAGAGCTTCTAGGTTACAATATACTCGTGTATGCAATTGATATTAAATCAAAACCTAAACTGTGTTTATATACTACACAGTTTCTCTATCAATTACAAGATAAGTCCTAATCAATTACAAACTAGATTGAAACATATCCTTAATTGACAGCTTTATTCCTATAAACTAGGAACCGACAAAATAACCTTTCCTTCTTTAACTAGACTCCATAAATAACTCGGAGTTGTAATCCTGATCAGCTTCCAGTCCTGATAGCAATCCTGATACTGACGCTTGAGCAAATACTGATGACGTTAGCAATCTTGATCAGTTAAGTCTAGATCCTGACGATCATTGAATCTTGATCTAACAATCTCCCCCAATCTCATACTTTGTAAAATAAAGTATAGATTCCTAGATTCAATGATGTCAAAAACTTATTTACAAAATATACAAGTATTTACAATAACAACTTATCTGTTCATATTCTTTGATAGAATAAATTCATCTTCAAGAAGTTTGACAATAGTCTTTCTTCCTTGTCTTCAAGAATTTGAATTAATCTTTCTTTAAGATCTTTGAGTTCTTCAACTTCTTCATTTATCTGAAAGATAGCTGCTCTGAGATTCTGTATAGAGCTTCTTTGTAGACTGTGCTCTTCAAGCAAAAGATAAGCAATTTCCTTCCCATCAGGATTAAGAGTAAGCTGAGTCAGGCCAAAGGTCATTTCTTTAACAGCATTGCCCCTTTGCATTTCCACATCTTGACCTCTCAGATTTATGTACATGGGAGTATAATCACCATTGAAATTTCTTCCTCCATCAAGTCTTCTCCTAATAGTTGACAGAATCATATCACTCCATTCTTTGCACACTTTGTTTTTCCATTTTAACAGATAATGAATATATTTCAGTTCCTTTGTAGTCTTCACCAACAGATCTTGAATGGATAAAATCTTCACACTACCATCTTTCATGAAGTATAGAAGCTTCTCTTTCTTTTCAGTACCATCATGACAATCTATAACTATATCAACAGCTAATAAATTGTTCAGGTGTTCAGAAGTTAAAATACCTCCAATTTTAGTCAAAGCATGAGGATCAACATGTGGTATATTCAGATATTCAACATCCCTGTGTCCAATACCTCCTCTTGAATTGCTTGTCATTTGCCTTAGATTTGAAAACATCTGTAACTAGAGTGCTTTTGATCTAAATGAATCAGAAAAATCAGCAACACTGGAGGCACTTGTTATAATTCCACCAGACTGAAAATTGATAGGTCTATCACACCTAAGTGTGTCAATGTGTTTCCACTTCTTGTCTTTTTCTTTCTCAAAAGCATAACTTCTTTCTAACTGAGGTTGTTGTCTACTTGAATTTCTCCACAACCTTCTATTTGAGAGTTTAAGCCTTTGTACATAGAGATTGAAATCTCTATTTGTTGATCTTGTTATCTTTCTTCTTCTTCTTGCTTCTTCTTTTTCATCAACTTCACTATTATGAGAATCAACCACAGTAGATAAGATTAACAAATCAACCTCTTGTAGAATTTCAGATTCATCAGGATCTTGAACAGTGTCAGGAACAATGTCAGGATTAGAATCTGGAATTTGAATTGTATTACTGTTTAGAGTTGATTGTTTTGGTCTTCTTCTCAATTCAGGTTCTTCTTCAATAATTTCATCATCACCAAAAGTAGACATGTCAGGAACTACTGAAATTTGAGTAGGCTCGGGAATTTCTTCTATTCTTAGACTTCTAGACCTTGTCTGTCTAAGCATACTTTGAATTAATGAGCTTCTTCCTCTACTTGCACCTTTTCTTGCACCTCTTCTACCTCTGCCTCCTCTACCTCTAGCAGGAGCAGGATTCTTAAAACTCTCCATCATTTCTCTCTGTTGATTTAGAAATTCTTTATGTGAGAGATCATGATATTCTTCACTAGCAGTAGAAAGTGCCTTCCTTGCAAATAACTGTTGAACTCTTTTATCAGTGTGATAAAGAGTAACAACATTACCATCTCTTGTCTTGAACTTTTGAAATAGATTAACAGCATCTTCAGGATTTTCAATAAAAACATCTTCATCACCTTCAGGAATTGTAGAGAGTATTTGTCCATGACCAGGTGTCAGGATTTGATCAGCCATTAGGATTTGATCACCTGTCAGGATTTGCTCTTCCGTCAGGATTTGAGATTTCACCAGTGTCCTTACTGTTCTAATTCCAGAATCAGAAACATGAGTTGACTGTGTGGATTGACTTTGAGAAGTTTGAATTGTAGACTTCATCACACCAGCATCAGAGGTTTCTCCTTGTAATACCATATCATCATCATCATTACCAGTATTATCATCATCATTATTTCTTCTCAACACTAGTTCAGGTGTACATTTTGTCTGACTTACCTTCTCCCCCTTTTTGACATCAGAATTTGATAACAAATTTAAAATTAAGGAAAGAGAGGCTTGAATGTCAGTTACCTTGGATTCCAATGAATCAATTCTGTTGTGAATGTGAGACTGTTCTGAAACAATTATCTTAACATGAGATTCCACAACCCTCAATTGAAAAGCAGTTGGAGCCTTTGTCAAGTTTTTAGATATATTAGTCCTCACAAGTTCAGTAGCAGCCTTCATAGAATCAATTTCAGTCTTGAGGCTCTTGGATAACAAAGTTGTAGCCTTCAAGTGATTCTTTAAATCTTCACTTTCAATGATTCTAGCAGCATGAACAGCATGTTCCAAGGCACATGGAAAACTAACAGAGTTATAAGATCTATACCATTCATTTTCTCATTCATCTTTTCTTAGAAGCTCAGCTGGATCAAGTGGTGAAGGATCAGAAAAGTCTTGTCTGAGATCTTTTCCTGTAGTAGCCTTGCTAGTCATGAAAGTGCTTGAAGAACCAAAGTTGGTTCCAAGACTAGATTTAAGAGCTGTAGCAAGCTGTTCCTTCTCAATATCATTGTCATCATCAGAATCATTATCATCACTATCTCCAGAATCACCAGCATCATCAGGAACAACAACTTTAAGTTTATCTTTGGATTCTGAGATAGGATTTACCATTGGTTTTGAGATCAGTGGTTGGATCAGGATTGGCTCAGCATCAGGAGCACCACTAGCATCAGGAGCAACACTGTCAGGATTTGATAAGCCTGCATCAGTATTTTCTACTAATGGTTCTTGTGTAGCATGAGGTTCAGAAGCTTCTTCAACACTTTGAGTTGGAGGTTCTTGTGTGCTTCCCTCAGTGATAGTGTTCTCGACCAAATGTTCCATTTCAGGAATATCAGAAGCCCCTTGAGCAATGTCAGGAAACTTCTCAGAAACTGTAGCTTGAATGCCTGCATCTTCACATTGAGAAGATGGTTCTTGTGTGGCTGGAATGCATATGTCTTCATTCTCCCTTTGAGAAAATGGTTCTTGTGGGACCATTCCTTCAGCTATGCCTTCACTCACACTTTGAGTGAGTGGTTCTTGTGTGGCAGGATCATCAATAGTTGCTGAACCACTTTGAGGTTCAGGTTCTTGTGGGCTAGATCCTTTCAGTTTCTTCTATCTCTGAAAGACTTTCTCCTCTGCCATCTTTTTCTTCTCCATTGGATGTATGATCCCAAAATTGGAAGCAGCAGCACCATACTTCTCCCATGAGATATCAACATGTCTTTTAGTTGGAGAGTCTTTGGTTGGAGAGTCTGAAATAGAGACAATCTTGCTTGGAGTATCATCAGGATTACCAACGTCAGGATTTGCTTGAGCATTAGGATTTGACTGCTCATCAGGAATTGAAGTATCCTGGCCATCAGTAACATGTGACTTCAAAAGAATATGATACCTGCTTTTAGATAATTTCATTTTCTTCTGTGGCTTAGAACATGGTGCCACATCTACAACAGCAGTATCAGCAACTTCCTTGTTCATCTTTAATTTGGAGGATATAGGTATTTCATCCTCAGAATCAGTTTCATCTCTCAATACTAACTTTCTTTTTACAGAAACACCCTCAATAACCTTGTTAGTAACAACCTTAACATCCTTCTTCACCAGGACCCCTTGTACACCCCCTTTTAACTTCTTTTGAGTGAGTGGTGTAGAGGAAAAATCCTTTGATCCTGATTGTCTTCCAGACACATCAGATCTAGCTGATTTCTTAGATTTTACAATTAAAGTCTTTTGGGAGACAATAGAGGTGGTTGTTGACTGTTTAGACTGTTTGGGTTGAATGCTTGGGTCATGAACAAGGTATGATTGGCCTTGCCCCATAGCATCAGAAATTGATCCATAAAGAGTAGGCATTTTCTCTTTCAAGAAAAGCCTGACCTCATCAGGAATATATGCATTGCCTGAAAAATCATTTGCCTTATCACTGTTGACTAAGGACTTCAAATTATTCTCTGTAATTCTACAAATAGGTAGAATCACATCATCCTCAAAAATAGCACCATGACACAAGTGATTAAAAATTAACTGAAAAAATTTAAGAAAGCAAACATAACCTAACTTATCTGACTTCCTATCACTTAAAGCTTTTAAGATAAAGGACCCATAATCAAACACTATATAATGGATAAGAGAGTACCCAATTTTGAGAGATCTTGATGGAAGAGCATCAAAATTTGATGTCTTGTTCAGGAAACAGCGGCTGATTGTATCAAAGAAGAAATTCCATTCCTTCTTAAGCTTTGTCCTGAAAAGGTTGCCATACCTCTTTACTTCTCCATTATAGCCAAGCTTTGCAACACCCTCAAAGAGAGTAGAGTCTGTAATCACATCAGGAACACTATCACCCAGAATTGGCAAA
Source organism: Heracleum sosnowskyi (assembly GCA_030848705.1). NCBI lineage: Eukaryota > Viridiplantae > Streptophyta > Magnoliopsida > Apiales > Apiaceae > Heracleum > Heracleum sosnowskyi. The sequence continues at coordinate 25,431,127 of CM061237.1, forward strand.
TGCAATGCCTCTTCAATAACAACAGGGGTGACATTATAAGTAACACCATTGAACTCAAAATTCATCAATAATGTTCCTGACAGCCCTTTTTCAAACACAAATGAGTTCCATACCTGCATCACAGACTTAAACGATACACTGGCAGGTTCTGTTAGAGGAAACTTCAATGGACTTGAAGCTAGAAAATCCTGTATTATGTGAAACTCGTTGGGCAAATCCTGATGAGATAGAACGGCTACAAAATTATTAGTGGCAAAAGTAACACCACTAATTACAGTATGTTTATTCATGAATGATGAAGATACCATTGATACTTTGTAAAAACTTGAGAATTGAGATTGGAAAATTAGGGTTCGTAAGCACAGAGAGAAAGAAGAAGATGAAAAACTGATGATGAGAGAGTAATCAGAAATTTAGAAAATCAAAAGTATTTTGTTAAAACAAAATATTACTCTCAATGACAGGTGGCAAAATATGATTTGTGCACAAATAATTAGTGGACCAGATTACGTGTGTAATTAAACAAAACTGCACCGCTTTTTATGTGTATCTATATGTATATATCTATCAGTGCAACACAAGCGCGCATACAGTTGTCCAACTAAAACTCAAACGTTTCTCATCAGTTACTGACGAAAAATCAGGCACAAATTAAGCAATGAAATACTGACATGTCCATCAGGATTGACCAATTGACTTCCTGTCAGGATTGTGTCCTATCAGGATTTGATCAAAATTACATACCTTGCAGAATGACCATCAGGGTTTGACAGTCATCAGGATTTCCTCTCTGTAGCTTCTCTCAGAAATTCTCAAAGTTCATCATTCCAAGTTCATTCACCAATTTGTTGAAAGTAGCTTCAGGCAGTGGCTTGGTGAATATATCAGCTAGTTGTTGATCATTAGGAACAAAGTGAAGTTCAATTGTTCCTTCTAGTACCTGTTCTCTTATAAAATGATAGCTAATACTGATGTGTTTAGTAAGAGAATGCTGAACTGGATTTCCTGTCATTGCAATAGCACTTTGGTTATCACAATAAATAGGGATTTTAGAATATGACAAGCCATAATCTAACAACTGATTTCTCATCCACATTATCTGAGCACAACAACTTCCTGCAGTAATGTACTCAGCTTCTGCTGTTGAAGTAGAGATAGACTTTTGTTTTTTACTGAATCATGAAACTAGTCTACCACCCAAAAACTGACAGTTTCCTGATGTACTTTTCCTGTCTATCTTGCATCCTGCAAAATCAGCATCTGAATAACCACACAACCCAAAATCTGATTCCCTTGCATACCAAAGACCAAGTGAAGGAGTGCCTTTGAGATATCTGAAAATTCTTTTGACTGCAATCGGATGAGGTTCCCTAGGTTTTTCTTGAAATCTTGCACACAGACAGGTTGCAAACATGATATCTGGTCTACTTGCAGTGAGATATAATAAAGAGCCAGTCATCCCTCTGTAGTGAGTTACATCTACCTCAGTACCTTGATCAGGATCAAGTTTGGTAGCTATAGCAATAGGTGTGCTTGCAGTAGCACAATCTTGCATGTTAAAACTCTTCAATAAATTTCTTGTATACTTTGACTGATTGATAAAAATCCCATCATCAGTCTGTTTAACTTGAAAACCAATAAAGTAACTAATTTCTCCCATCATGCTGATTTGATATCTCGACTGCAAAAGCTTAGAAAACTTTTCACACAAATTATTATTTGTTGACCCAAAAATGATATCATCAACATAAATCTGAACTAAAAGCAAATTCTTACCATGATTCAAGTAAAATAGAGTTTTATCAATAGTACCTCTTTTGAATCCACTTTCCAGTAAGAATTGAGCTAGGGTTTCATACCATGCTCTTGGAGCTTTCTTTAGTCCATAAAGTGCTTTATCCAATCTGTAGACATGATTTGGATATTTTGGATCAATGAAACCAGGAGGTTGTTCAACATATACTTCTTCCTCCAGTTCACCATTTAAGAAAGCACTTTTTACATCCAACTGGAAAACCTTGAATTTCTTGTGAGCTGCATAAGCCAGAAAAATCCTGATGGCTTCTAGCCTTGCAACAGGAGCAAAAGTTTCATCATAATCAATTCCTTCTTGTTGAGAATACCCCTTTGCAACTAGCCTTGCTTTGTTCCTGATTATTACTCCATCAGAATCAGTCTTGTTCTTGAAAATCCATTTTGTACCAACAATTGACCTGTTCTTTGGTCTTGGCACCAGTTTCCAGACTTCATTCCTTTCAAATTCATTCAATTCCTCTTGCATTGCAGTAACCCAATCAGCATCTTTGAGTGCATCTTCAACTTTATTAGGTTCCTCCTTGGATAGAAAGTTATGATATAGACATTCATTTTGAGTTGCACTTCTTGTTTTAACACCTGCATCAGGATCTCCAATTATCAAATCAGGAGTATGACTTTTTGTCCATTTCCTAGCTGGTGGTAAATTATTCCTTGAAGTAGATGCTCCCCCTGGATTGGTGTTATCTTGATTAGAAGAATTTGCTTCAGTAGAAGCTCCCCCTGAATTGTTGTTATCACCTCTTGATGGATTATCAGGATTGTCACTTGAATCAGTATTTGAAGAGTTCTCTCCTGATGATTGAGTAGACTCAGAATTTGTAGCAGTTTCCTGTTGCTCCCCCTCAACATTTGCACTACTTGATGTGTCACCATCATTTGCATTATCAGTATTAGCACCATCAGTATTTGGTGGTTTATCAGGATCAGGATTTGGTGACTCATCAGTATCTGATGAATTGTCAGTATCTGATTCTTGTTCTTCAGGATCCTTGGTAGCTTCATTTTCAAAAATCAATCTATCATGTGAGTCTTCATTGATTCCAGTTATCTTCTTATCATCAAAAGACACATTTATTGACTCCATGACAGTCCTTGTTCTCAAATTAAAAACTCTAAAGGCTCTTGATGCCGGATAGCCTATGAAAATTCCCTCATCAACCTTTGTTTCAAATTTCCCTAGCTGTCCAGGATGAGTTCTGAGAACAAAACATTTACAGCCAAACACATGCAGATGCTTCAAACTAGGTTTCTTCTCATTGAGCATTTGATAGGGAGTTACACCATGTTTGTTTATCAATGTGAGATTTTGAGTATAGCATGATGTATTGACTGCTTCTGCCCAGAAATATGTAGGAAATTTAGCTTCTTCTAACATAGTTCTGCCAGCTTCAATAAGAGTTCTATTTTTCCTTTCAACTACTCCATTTTGCTGGGGTGTGCCAGGAGCAGAGAATTGTTGAATTATTCCTTTGTATTTGCAGAACTCTTCCATCTTTGAATTCTTGAATTCAGTTCCATTATCACTTCTAAGAATCTTGACTTTGTACTTTGTGTTTGTTTCAATCATTCTCACATGATCCAACAGTATTTCAGGAGTCTCATCTTTTCTGTGCATAAAATACACCCAGGTGAATCTAGAATATTCATCAACAACTACAAGAGTGTAAATTTTTTTACTGATGGACATTATGTTGACTTGACCAAATAGGTCAAGATGCAGCATGTGATATGGTTCTTCAATAGAGGATTCAGATTTACTCTTGAATGATGTCCTTCTCTGTTTAGCTTTTTGACATGCATCACAGAGTCCATCAGGAGTATACAATGTTTTAGGCAATCCTCTTACTAAATCTTTCTTAACCAACTCATTGATATTGCTGAAGTTGAGATGAGAAAGCTTCTTGTGCCAATTCCAACTTTCATCTACTGATGAGACAAGTAGGAGAGCCATCAGTATTTGATTGAATGTTGGCTTCATATATGTTACCATGCTTGTAGCCAGTTAATACTGTCTTTCCTGATTATTTGTTGACTACTTCACAATGAGTGGAATAGAAGTGAACATGATAACCTCTGTCAGTGATTTGACTAATACTCAACAAGTTGTGTTTTAGTCCCTTCACTAGAGCTACTTTTTCAATGATGATATTGCCAATGATTATATTTCCATATCCCAATATTTATCCAATGTTGCCATCTCCATAAGGCATAGTTGGGTCAGCTTTTTCTTCATATTCTGATAACAGGGCTTTGTTTCCAATCATGTGCACAGAACATCCACTATCCATGACTAACACATTTTTCTTTTTACCCTGCAATCAGACAAAACTACACTAGTTAGTATTTTTAAGAACCCACACTTGTTGGGTTCTCATTCCATGCATTTTATTAATTTTAGCAGCAGAAGACTTTTTGACTTTAGCAGTCCTGACAGGATTAACTCCATCAGGATTTGATTTGTCAGTATCAGTATTAACAGATGCATGTTTCACATTAAGATTCTTAGATTTACCAGAATTTGCACTTTTATTAAACTTAGGTAAAGGATCATAAAAGTTATGTTACAAATTATGGTATTTTTCACAAGTATAAATAGAATGCCATTTACTGCCACAATGAAAACACGACTTTTGTGATTTATAAAATACTGATCTATTCCTAACATCAGACCTAGGAATTTCAGTAACCTTCTGTTTAATCTTCCTGCAATCAATGGCAAGATGATTAGAGTTACCATAAGTAAAACAGCATTTTCTAGGAGCATTTGGGATAAACTGATAATTATTCTCTTTATTAATCCCAACTTTACCATTCCTGTTTCTCTTGACAGTATGTGTCTTTTGTAAACCAGTTACCTCACTTACTTTATCCTTAAGTTGTTTCTGAGACAATAAACCTATATTTTTCTTTTTAGTTTTCTTGACAGATTTATACTTCACATTTGAAACTGAATTAACAGAGGTAGAAGTAGATCCCTTTTCAGAAGTAGAATTGGGATCATTACCAAATACAAATTTAACAGGCTTTATCTTAGATTTGGTCTTATCTATCACATGACTATAGTTCACTGGATTAACTGTCTCATCTATAACAACTTTCTTTTTCATCTTCTTATCCTCATCTGACTTATAACCTAAACATTCTTTCCGATTCTTATAAATATTTATTTCATGAAATTTTCTTCCAGAATCTGTCCATGTTCTGATTTTCTCATTTGCATATTCAAGTTCCTTTTCAAGAGCAGTACATTTAAATTTAATCTCTAAATGCATGTGTTTAGCATTATCACATTCTTTCTGTACTTCTTGCATAAAAGAAAATTCAGCTTCTAAATGCTCATTCCTTTTCCTAAGTTCAGACATTTCAGATAAGATCCTAGTATTTTCAGCAGTTTGACTTCTAAAGCTAATATGCAATGATTTTAGAAATCGTCTTAACTCAGAGGCATTATGAGTATCAAAATCAAAAACAGTATTTGGTACCTTTTCATCAGGAACATCAGTTTCATCAGTATTGGCCATTAAGGCATAATTGACCACCTCAGTTTCAGAGTCTGAGGAAGAGTCTATCCAATCCTTTCTTGAAGTGATGAGTTCTTTTGCCTTCTTGCACTCAGTTGCAAAGTGCCTCATTCCATTATACTTGTAGCATCTAACCTTTGACTTGTCAAATTTGCCACTCTTTCTGTCCTTCTTGATGTACTTGTATTTGTCAGCATTGAAGGTCTTTTTCTGGAAATTGCCTTGTCTTCTAGCCTTCCTGAACTTCATCTTCTTGAAGCCCCTGACTATCATAGCAACCATCTCTTCCATGTCTGAGTCAGTAGAATCATCATCAGTATTGGCATCAGGATTGCCATTAGTATCTGATGATGAGTCATCAGGATCTGACTCAACTATTCTTGATTTTCTTCTAGAGACCTCCACATCTTTTCCTTTTGATTTAGCCTCAACATTCAAGGCAATAGACTTTGCCTTACTGCTTTTCTTATTCTTTCTTTGTTGAACCTCAAGATCATAGGTTCTTAGCATCCCATAAACTTCATCAAGAGACACAGTGTTTAGATCATACTAGTGTCTAATGATTGAAGTTTGTGTATCCCATTCTTCAGGTAAAGCTCTCAGAAACTTGGTATTAGAATCTTCAGATACATACTCTTTGCCAACTAGAGATAGATTGTTCAGGAGTGTCAGGAATCTATCATACAGGTCAGTAAGGCTCTCATCAGGTCTAGCATCAAATTGTTCATACTTTTGAATAAGTAGAGCCCTTCTGTTCTTCTTGACAGATGCAGATCCGTGGCATTGAGTTTCCAAAGTGTCCCAAATTTCTTTTGCAGATTTGCATGCAATCACCATGTTTGACATGACAGCATCAAGACTGTTGTGCAGGATATTCTTTATCTTAGCATCTCTGAGAACATCAGCTTTTTCTTCTGGAGTCCATTCACTTTTTACCTTGACCATGTAGTGTTCAGGTACAGTGTCTGTTTGACAAACAAGTCTCGTAGGAATATATGGTCCATCACGAATCCTGTCCAAATAATCAGGATCCATAGCCTCCAGGTACATCAGCATCTTTACCTTCCATGTTGGATATTCAGTTTTCTTTAGGATGAGAATTTTCATGCTTTCATACTTTGTCGACATCTTAGATCGTATCTGATTCAAATTTAAATCATTTTGATTTGATACCAATTGTTGCCCAGTAAACAAACAATTTTAGAAGGGGGGTTGAATACAATTGTATAAGATTCTCGACTTATTAAATATAGTGAAAATGCACACCTAGTGGGGGGTGAATAGGTGATATGACCAACTATATCCAATTTTAAAGTTTTACCAAATAATTAACTGCCAACTTGTCAGCTAGCTAAGATGAACAAAATGAAGTCTGTCGGCTAGCTAAGATAAACAATGCAATGCAGAATCGAAATAGCAGTAAGTAAAAACACCAAGAATTTTAGCCAGGTTCGACCCCTATTCTCTATGGTCTACGTCCTGGTCCCCTGCCAAACCTGGTAAGAGAATATATTATTAATCACTATAAAAACGATTACAAGATTAACAAATATATCTCCCTTCTTCCCTGTCACTGATAACAGCTAGCTGACACCCTTGTTCCCTGAATCAAAAGATCTCTAAGTACTATACTTCCCAAGTATAAACTTCTCTATCAAATTAATTCCCGAACCCTTGTGTCCTAGCTTGCAACTCAGCAACAACCCTTACAATCTGAACAATACAAACAATTAAGAGTAATACAACTCAAACTATGAACTCTAAATAGAAATAACGTATGTATATAAAAGTAGAGCTCAAGTAAAAGATTTTTCAAAGTAGCACAGAGTTGTTCTTGTGTGTTCTCCAAGAGTCTGAAAAGAAAACAGCCACACAAGTATTTATAATGAACGATTAACGTTCGAATTAACCAATCAAACACCAACGGTCTTGAAACCATTTCTCACGTTTAGTTTGTTTGATAAATTCGTTCATCAACGTTCACATAACGTTAACATACTGAAGTTTAGGAGAAAAGACGTTTAGAATATAAACCATTCAGTATTTAACTAAAAACCAGATTTAGAGAGTTTGTATAAGATAAGATATTTGAAAGATAAAAACTCCTAATAAATAGGAAAACGGTTTTTAAAAAAGTCTTTGTGAAAACTGAGCTCTAAAATTATATATATTACGTTTATATAATTTATAGAGTCCTTACACATCATGTCCTATAAAATCTCCATGGAATTAGGACTTCTGTTTTGACTTGGACAGTTTCTGGCGGAACAGTTTTAGCTTGCTGAAATGTACTGTTACTTCAAAGTTAGCTTGCTAAGATACTGTGTTCCTGCAAAGTTAGCTGGCTGATATAACAAGTAATATAAAGCCTGCAACAAGACTATTAACAAATATAGATAATGCCATTTCTTATACTAACAGCTAGCTAAGATTAATATCATCAAAACCAAAAGAGTATCAATCTCCCCCTTTTTGATGATTATTAACTCATCTATTTAGGAAAGTAAAAACTCCCCCTAAATACCTGCATAAAACTCTTAGCAACATATTTAAAATGATATTAACATAAATATCATAAAACAAGCATTTCATAAAAAAAAACCATAAACCAAGTTTCATAACGTACGATAATAAACCAGGTTCCAAAAACCAACATGTTCCAACATAAACCACATAACCACATAACTTAAACATAAAAACTTAAACTGTTCTGAATAGGCCAAACATAAAATATCCTAAATAAATCTCCCCCTTAATCATTAAAAAGGAAATAAACTTAGACTTCGTTGTTATCGTCATTCTCTTCCATGCCATCAGGACCATCAACAGCTTCCAAATTCTGAGTAACATCAGCAGCATCCAAATGAGAACTATTACCAGCAGCATCCAGTGTAACCACCGCAGCAAGATCATGCAAACCACCAGTTGGAGAAGGAACACGAACAGATGGACCAGTACGAGCAGAAGCAGGAGTGTTTGTACCAAGAATAAGATCACGTAAAAACTTCAATTCATCACCAACATCATCAATCTTACGACACATTGTCAAGTGACTCTCACGAAACTCACGCATAAACTCGTTCCAACGAATCTCAGAAATACCTGACAACACAGCAGCAGTAGGTTTCTCAGAAACAACAACAGGAGGTTCAACATGCATAACAGAACCATCTTTCTCAACACGAAGAGAAGACTGCTTCAAACTATTACAATCCAAGAAATCTTTGGCAACAACCTTATCGTCCTCACACAACTTAACACCAAACCAATCAAAAATACGAGTTAAAAGTAAACCATATGGAAGACCAGTACCCGGGGCGGCAGTGAAAACATCCAGCATATTTTTGAGAATCAACTCAGAAAGATCAAACTTACGACCCGACATCAACATAGACACAACAATGACATCTTGAGCAGAGAAATTTGACCAGCAAGAGGACGACCAGGGATAATTTTCCGAGAACCCAAATCGAGAGACTTGAAACGAACTTCAAACTCATATTTCATCTTGATTCGCTTGCATGCAGAACCATCTAGACCACCAGAGCGATTGATAGCTGATTCATCACCACTATTATCAAGAATATTCTCAATTTCAGTCTTAGTATCCACCAATTTGCGTTTATTCTTCGGAGTCTTAGGAGTAACAGATGGAGTAGTACCGTGAGTGCGCCTCATGATGTAGTAAAATCCAAAAGAAAGAGAAATCGACCACACAATTTTGAAAGAGAGGCGAGAGAAAAACCCTCGAAGGAAATTGGGGAAAAGAGAGAGAGGATGGAAAAGTCGGAAACGAAACGTTTGTTTAAAACCTCTTTGAAAATAAACTAAGGGAGAGTTATTTTTAGGATAGAAATTATAAACTACCCAACCCCTAAACAGACGCAACATGATAAAATATAATAAAATTAATGTACCACATTAGAGATAAGAACCAAAATCATTCAAAAGTCTAGCATTAAAACACGGCACAAAAAACTAGGACAGTCAAAAATATTCAAAAAAAATCAAAGAAAGAATGGAAGAGATAGCAACTAACCAGCTAAAAAAAATATATGCACACAGAAAACATACATAAAATAAAATAAAAGAAACAAATTAATTAAGTAAAAAAACTGAAAGGATATTACCAGTGTAAAAATCTCAGATAGCTGACTGAACACTGCACATACCAAGTTCGCGACGAAGAACACAAAACCTTTCTTCTGCAAGAGGCTTGGTAAAGATGTCAGCTCGCTGATATTCTGTAGAAACAAAAACCAACTCGATATGGCCTTTTGCAACATGATCTCTCAGAAAATGATGGCGAACATCAATATGCTTTGTGCGTGAATGATTCACTGGATTCTTCGAAATGTTGATAGTGCTTGTATTATCACAATAAATTGGGATCTTGGCACATTTTATTCCATAATCTCGAAGGGTTTGAATCATCCAAAGTATTTGGGCACAACAGCTACCTGCAGCCAAATATTCACCTTCGGCAATAGACAGAGCAACAGAAGATTGCTTCTTGCTTTGCCAAGAAACCAAACTCTGTCCTAAAAATGTACAAACACCACTAGTACTCTTACGATCAGTTTGACAACCTGCATAATCTGCATCACTAAACCCAACAAGATCAAAAGCATTTGTGATAGGATAAAATAAACCAAGAGTAATCGTTCCACTTAAATATTTGAATATTCTTTTAACTGCATTCAAGTGAGACTCTTTTGGTTTGGCTTGAAACCTTGCACATACACAAACACTATACATAATATCTGGTCTAGAGGCTGTAAGATATAATAAACTACCAATCATACCTCTATACTTGCGAACATCAACATCTATACCTTGTTCATCTGCTGTCAGCTTGCTGGCAGGAGTCATTGGTGTTGATTTCTGCTTGATATTCTCAAAACCAAATCTTTTGAGTAGATTCTTGATATATTTGGATTGATGCACATATATACCATCTGGAGTTTTCTTAATTTGAAGACCCAAAAAGTAGTTGAGCTCTCCCATCATGCTCATGTCAAACTCACTATGCATACACTTAGAAAACCACTTGCACATATCATCATTAGTAGATCCAAAGATAATATCATCCACATATATTTGAATAACTAAAATATCAGAACCATTATGTTTAGTAAATAATGTGGGATCAATTTTACCTCGAATGAATCCATTTTTGATCAAAAACTTACTTAACCTTTCGTACCATGATCGAGGAGCTTGTCTCAATCCATATAATGCCTTCTTTAATTTGAACACATAATTTGGAAATTGATCACTCTCAAAACCAGGGGGTTGCTTGACATAGACTTCCTCTTTTAAAAATCCATTAAGGAATGCGCTTTTCACATCCATTTGATGTAGCTTGATCTTCTTGAAGCATGCAAAAGAAAGTAGCATCCTTATTGATTCGAGCCTTGCAACCGGGGCATAAGTTTCCTCAAAATCTATTCCTTCTTGTTGATTATATCCTTGTGCAACAAGTCTTGCTTTGTTCCGAGTAACCGTACCAAATTCATCAACTTTGTTCTTGAAGACCCATTTAGTACCAATAACTGAAGCATCTTTAGGTGGCTCTACAAGTTCCCAAACATCACATCTTTCGAATTGATTAAGTTCTTCTTGCATTGCCATGATCCAATTTTCATCTTGAAGTGCTTCTTTGACATTCTTTGGTTCCTCTTGAGCTAAAAAAGCTGCAAATGCACAAAAGTTAGAATTACCTTTCCTAGTCTTGATTCCTTCTGATTTATCACCAATGATCAACTCTGGAGGATGATTCTTCACTGTTCTTGTTGATTTTGGAAATGAATGTTGAGCTATGACTTCCTCATTTACTCGAATTCGTTTGGATGGAGGAGATGCTTCACCGCCTTCATAAATAAGCATCTTTTCCTGTGATCTTTGACCTCGTGGACCTTCCAAAGTGAGTTTTGACAATTGAGCAATAGTTTCATCCACTGGAGAAGAGGTTTCAGCTGGCTTGTCAGCTTCTGGAGTTGCCTCAGGCTGGTTATCAGCTAGCTGAGAAACAGACGTTAGCTTTGTCAGCTCGCTGTCATGACCTGCACCTGAAATATCTTCCTCATCTCTTGACAGATCAACATTAGATTCTTGAAATGAAACATCAATATATTCTTCAACAATACGTTTAGATGTATTATACACTCTATAAGCACGATTTGTTAAAGAATAACCCAAAAATATTGCTTCATAAGATTTAGCATCAAATTTACCATCTCGATCAATAGTTTTGAGTACAAAACACCTGGAGCCAAAGACTTTGAAATATCCAATGTTTGGCTTCTTATTCCTCAGCAATTCATATGGAGTTTTGTTGAGTATAGGCCTGATAAGTACCCTGTTAAGAACATAGCTAGCTGTGTTAACAGCTTCTGCCCAGAAACTCCTTGGCAGCTTGCTTTCTTGCAGCAAAGTCCTCGCAGTTTCTTGCAAAGATCTGTTCTTTCTCTCCACAACTCTGTTTTGTTGAGGTGTCCTTGGAGCAGAAAATTCATGTGTAATACCTCGTTCTTCACAATAAGCAATGAAGTCTTTGGAAATGAACTCACTTCCTCTATCACTTCTTATACCTACAAGTCTTGTATTCAACTTGTTCTCAAGTAAAGTGATTAGCTTCTCAAATTCACTAAAAGCACAATCCTTAGTACGAAGAAACAATACCCATGTATATCTAGAAAAATCATCTACGATTACAAAAGCATATTGTTTACCTCCAATGCTTTTATAGGCTTCCGGACCAAATAAATCCAAATGTAGAAGCTCTAAAGGTTTAGTAGATACCATTTTCTTTGACTTATGTGGAGTCCTGATTTGTTTGCCTAATTGACAAGTTGAGCAGGTTTCCGTCTTGACATACTTCAATTTGGGCAATCCTCTAACTAGCTTCTTAGAAGACAGCTTGCTGAGTAAATCCATATGAGCATGTCCAAGCCTTCTATGCCAAAGATCTGGGTTTGTTTCAACAGTGGCTAAGCAGCAACCTAATTCTTGCATCTCAAAGTCCAACATATATATATTTCCTTCCCTTCTAGCAACTAGGGGGACTTTTTTAGTGCCAACATTAATAGTACATTTCTCTTTATCAAAAATAACAGTATGTCCATCATCATATAATTGACTTATACTAAGAAAATTATACTTAAGACCTTGAACATATTGAACTTTATCAATAGAAATGTTACTATTACCAATTGTTCCTTTGCCAAGTATGCGGAGTGTTTTGCTATCACCAATTGTAACACTTCCACCCTTTTTCATTTTGAGACTAAGGAATTGAGATTTGTCACCACACATATGTCTTGTACATCCACTATCCAATATCCATTGATTTGCCTTAACTTTGACCACAAGACATACCTACAAAACAAATAAACAAACACTCAACGTTTTGGTACCCAAATTTTGTTGGGTCCTGCATGGTTAGTTGATAGAACATAATTAACATTCAAGTCAGATTTCTTGATCCACATTTGGACCACTTTGGATGTTTAATTTCCTGTTCTTCTTGTTCTATCAGCTTGCTGCCTGTAAGCTGTCTGCTTGTTCCAGCTTGCTGGTTTAGCATTCTGACTTGTGCAATGATTTGACAAATGACCTTTCTTCCCGCATTTGAAGAAAATTTTCCAAGGCATAGCATAATTATATGGAATACCCTGTTTGCCTTTGTATTGAAAAGCCTTGTTCTTTGATGTAGAAGCCATTCCAAGTCCTTCTTTATCCATAGGAACCTTTGTTTGTTTCATGATTGTCTTTAATACTTCCTCTCCTTGAACAAATTTTCCCATGCCTTTCTCAAGCTTTGCAATTTCAGCCTCCAATTCTTTTATCTTCTCATCTTGTTGAGTAACTTCAATTGAGATGGATTCTCTGATTTTAAACGTTTCAAGACATACATCTCTTGCTTCAATTTCTGCACGTAGCTCACTGAGTTCTTTCATCAGTGTGTCATTTCTTTTGAGGAGCAGCTTGTTAAACCCTTCAAGTTGTGTTAGCTTTCCCTTTAGATCAGAAATTAGATCTTCATGATTGTTTGATGGAGTTTTTTCAGCCATTAGCTCAGAAATCATTTTCCGAAGAGACGCATTCTTCTTTTCAAGCTCATTGTTCTCATTCTTTAGTTCCATGAACTCAACAATAGATATACTACTGTGTCTCTGCAGGGTTAGTTCATCTAATGAATGATTACTAAAATTTGAATCAGAGTTTGTAGAGTTTACCTCACTATTATTGTCATCCGAATCTGAAATATCACTTTCTACAAGGACATCTTCCGTGATTCCTCGAATTGTGTCTTCAACATCAAGACCAACAAGAGCTAGGTTCACCATCTCATCACCTGATTCATCAGTAGCTGAATCCTCATCATCACTCCATGTCAAAAGAGATTTAGATTTATGTCTGTCCCTTGAGGTAGCTAGCTGCTTTGGCTTGTTCTTCAGTTTGTAGCAGTCCCTTTTGAAGTGTCCTTTCTTGCCACATTCAAAGCAAGCATCATTCTTTGAATCTCTAGGCTCTCTTTTTGCACCAAAAGCTTTTCCTTTCTCATTCTTTAGCTTGTTCCTATTTTCAATCATCTTCTTGATTTTTCTGGACATAAGAGCTAATTCTTCATCTGATTCTGATTCTTCATCTGAAACCAGCTTGCTGCTACTAGAGTGTAATGCCAGATTCTTCAATTTTTCAACTGGAGCTCTCCCAGATTCCATCTTACTTTCATGTATCTTGGTTTCAAATTGTTCTAACTCAGCAAAAACGGATAGATGATCCATAGTGTCAAGATTTGATGAAGACTCCAAGGAGGTGACTTTTGGTTCATAAACGAATGGTACTGCACTTAGAACTTTCATGTTTATTTCATCTTGAGGAATCTTTTTGCCAAGTCTCTGAAGTGCATTGATGTTCACTTGAAATCTAGCTTGACTTTCTTTGATAGTTTCACCTTCCCTGAGTTTAAAATTCCCAAACTCATTCATTAGCTTGCTGAGTTTGACTTTCTTCAAAGATGTTGAGCCTTCATGATACGTTTCTAATGCATCCCACATCTCCTTTGCTGATTTAAGAGATGATACTTTGTCATGCTCAGCTTGATTGAGTCCATTCATGAGAGAATTCCTTGCCTTTCCATTATAACTAAATTTGATCAATTCATCGGGAGTAAGATCATCAATATCCTTATCTTTGCCATCTTTGTCAAGGAAAACATAAGGACCCTTTTGAACAACTCTGAGAACAAGTGGATCTTTGGATAAATATGTTTCCATACGCCCTTTCCACCAGTTGTAATTGTCCATTCCAGTGAGGAGAGGAGCTCGGTAGTCAGACTTTCCTTCAGGATAATTGTCAGCCATTTGATCGATACTTTTCCTGTTACAGAAATATTAGTATACCAATGCTCTGATACCAAATGAAAATGCACACCTAGAGGGGGGGTGAATAGGTGATATGACCAACTATATCCAATTTTAAAGTTTTACCAAATAATTAACTGCCAACTTGTCAGCTAGCTGAGATGAACAAAATGAAGTCTGTCAGCTAGCTAAGATAAACAATGCAATGCAGAATCGAAATAGCAGTAAGTAAAAACACCAAGAATTTTAGCCAGGTTCGACCCCTATTCTCTATGGTCTACGTCCTGGTCCCCTACCAAACCTGGTAAGAGAATATATTATTAATCACTATAAAAACGATTACAAGATTAACAAATATATCTCCCTTCTTCCCTGTCACTGATAACAGCTAGCTGACACCCTTGTTCCCTGAATCAAAAGATCTCTAAGTACTATACTTCCCAAGTATAAACTTCTCTATCAAATTAATTCCCGAACCCTTGTGTCCCAGCTTGCAACTCAGCAACAACCCTTACAATCTGAACAATACAAACAATTAAGAGTAATACAACTCAAACTATGAACTCTAAATAGAATATAAACGTATGTATATAATAGTAGAGCTCAAGTAAAAGATTTTGCAAAGTAGAACAGAGTTGTTCTTGTGTGTTCTCCAAGAGTCTGAAAAGAAAACAGCCACACAAGTATTTATAACGAATGATTAACGTTCGAATTAACCAATCAAACACCAACGGTCTTGAAACCATTTCTCACGTTTAGTTTGTTTGATAAATTCGTTCATCAACGTTCACATAACGTTAACATACTGAAGTTTAGGAGAAAAGACGTTTAGAATATAAACCATTCAGTATATAACTAAAAACCAGATTTAGAGAGTTTGTATAAGATAAGATATTTGAAAGATACAGACTCCTAATAAATAGGAAAACGGTTTTTGAAAAAGTCTTTGTGAAAACTGAGCTCTAAAATTATATGTATTACGTTTATATAATTTATAGAGTCCTTACACATCATGTCCTATAAAATCTCCATGGAATTAGGACTTTTGTTTTGACTTGGACAGTTTCTGGCGGAACAGTTTTAGCTTGCTGAAATGTACTGTTACTTCAAAGTTAGCTTGCTAAGATACTGTGTTCCTGCAAAGTTAGATGGCTGATATAACAAGTAATATAAAGCCTGCAACAAGACTGTTAACAAATATAGATAATGTCATTTCTTATACTAACAGCTAGCTAAGATTAATATCATCAAAACCAAAAGAGTATCATATAGATCACAAATATGAAATAATAATAACAGCTTTATTAAATCTGATATAAAACTGTTACAAACTCTCTCAAGAAATTCTGATGTTATTGAGAGCTTCTAGGTTACAATATACTCGTGTATGCAATTGATATTAAATCAAAACCTAAACTGTGTTTATATACTACACAGTTTCTCTATCAATTACAAGATAAGTCCTAATCAATTACAAACTAGATTGAAACATATCCTTAATTGACAGATTCATTCCTATAAACTAGGAACCGACAAAATAACATTTCCTTCTTTAACTAGACTCCATAAATAACTCGGAGTTGTAATCCTGATCAGCTTCCAGTCCTGATGATCAATCCTGATCATAGTCCTGATAGAAATCCTGATAGCAATCCTGATACTGACGCTTGAGCAAATATTGATGACGTCAGCAATCTTGATCAATCCTGATCAGTTAAGTCTAGATCCTAACGGTCATTGAATCCTGATCTAACACAATTTATTTACTAATTTCTTTCTTACCATCTTTCAAGGAAGAAAGCTAAATATGCTAACTTAATATTCACCTAAACTTTTCTTTAAGTCTAATTTATTTACTAATTTCTTTCTACTATCTTCTAAAGGAGGAAACGAAGTATACTATATTAATATTCTCCTAAACTTATTGTACAAGTCCCATTTATATCATAATTTTTTTTTACTATATTTAATCGAGGAAAATAATAAAAGAGATAATTTGAGAGGCGTGAGCTCGCTGTCCACATTTTCTTTATACAAGTACGGGAAAGTGGCGCCTCTCAAATTGTCTATTTTTTTAAATTTTCTCAAAATTTTGAATTAATAATATTAAAGTGTAGAAAATATCTAAATTACCTTTTCATATTTAATAATGGAAATCTTAATTATCCAATATTCTCCTAAACTTTCTTTTTAAGTTAAATTACTATTTTAATATTTTCCTAAAATTTATCTTCAAGTCAAATAATCATGTTAATTAATTTTTCTAAACTTTCTCTTGAACACAGAGTTACCATTTTAATATTCTCATATAATTTTTTTTGAAGGTATATAATTTATTTTGAAATTAGATTATCATCATAATATTCTCATAAAAAAACTATTAGAAATTATATTCTCATAATGTTTTTACAAAAAACCCACGTTTTTCTATAGAAAATAATACTTATATAAAATGCAAGTTTTTATAAAATAAAATATATAAGTCTTATTATTATTTTTCTTTTATTTGCTCGAGTACCTATATTTTATAACAATAAAAAATTTAAATTTTAAAAAATTTAAATTAAATTTCATGATATACTAAAATTGATTTATAAATGACATAATTTATTTATTATATTAATTTGTTATTTGTTTAGATTTGGTAACGACAAAACGAGTCAATGGTCGGAAACATGTTTCACGATAAAATGATTTATTAGGAGAATCATATTATATGATAGAATTTTATATTAATGTTATATTATGTATTTTAAAGTAGAAATTAGAATATAAATTTTGAGAAAACTAAAAATGGTGAAAAATATACTAATATTTGATATATTATTAAACTAATGAAAAAATATTGAACAATTGTCATTTTCTATATTTATCCAAAATTTCGGTAAATTAACAAGATAAAATAGAAAATTCAAAATAAACGCTAATTTTACGTTAAAAATATAATATTATCTAAAAACAATATTTCGTAGAAAATATCAATATGTATCTTATACAAAGCTAAAACGGGTGTCAAACCTAGAAAATGGATAGTTCATGAATCAAAGTAAAACTAAAAATCTCATCTGAACCAAAAAATGGATACCAAGCCTCTTGAATAGGTTATGCAAATTATTATAATAAAAAAATTATAATATATAGATTTATTATAATATCATTATTTTTAGTTAAAAATCAGAATAAATTACACTTTCTGCCTGAATTAACCTCGAAAAACTGATGATAATTCATTTTAATCTATGTTGTTTTGTGATTCTTGTTCTGCCACTGACAACCCCCACCTATGTTCGAAATTAAATTAAAATTTTTATAGATTGTAATTTACAAATTATCTAAATAATTTATAAATTAATTTTTTTATTAAATTTTCAACTTCCGGTTAATTTATAATCTATGAATTTTAATTTTATCCGTATTCCATGCTTATTGTCGTTGACACGGAGGGTTACCAATGAAATGAATGATGAGATATCTCGTCATGCACCGTCCTATCCAGCTACTTTCACATCTTCACATTATATATGTGGGCCATATAGGCACGCTAATATATCGTCTATGCGTAGATTTAAATTATTCAAATTTAATTATATTAGTTAAATTCACATCAAATTAAGTTGACTTTTAGATAAATTTATTATGACCTCTAAGTTAAATTTTTAAGTCTCTCTGATAAAACCCTAGCCTCCTCCTCGCTTCTTCTCAAGCCGACGGGCTTTAATTTGTTTTGTTTATTTTTGTTTCATTCAATAATCTTTTTTTGGGTAAGTACTTCTACCTATTTGATTTGTTTGGTTTGTTATTTAGATATTAATTATTAGAGCCTTTGGTTTTCTTTTTTCTTCGATTCAAGCGGAGCTTATTGGATTTGAGAGTATACCGAGGATCTGCTATTAATGTGGTTTCGTTTTTTAGATTTAAAATTTTCTGTTTTGAATTTCAGTTTGTTTCTCTCCTTGGTGAGAGGGTGTTTGTTTCTCTCCTTTATTGTGAGTGTTGGTTTTGATTTAGTGATGAAAGTTTGTATGGAATTGCATTTATGGTCGATAGCTCAAACGGATTATGGCGAAACGGGTATATGTAAATATATCATCTTCAAAATATCGTTTAATTGTCTTTTCTTGAAGACATACGATTTGATCTTTTTTATGTTTGTTCGACTCGATCATTTTTGTAGATGTCGTATGCCTTTTTATTATTGAATTGACTCCATTTTTCTTTAAAAAAAAGTTGACTTTTAAATTTGATTTTTTATAAATACTTTAGATGTTGTGCCTCAAAAAAATCTCAAAAATATAGCAAATTGAAATCAAATGTCATTCCTTTAAAGGGTACAATTGAAAATGAAACAATTTTTAAACGGAAACAATCGAAGCAAAAACTGAATCTTATTCCGAATCGAATCAATCCGATTTTAGATATCATAATAAAAACAAAAGAAAAACATATGTAAGAAATATAAAATTTATAATATAAATCTTAATATTTATAATATAAATTATTATAATTTAAGAACCAAAAATACCTCACCACAAATAATACAAATAAATATATATTCTAACCGTCCAACCATGGCCTCAAATCGCATTGGCATAGCATCTTTAGCATCTTAAAAAGAGTAAAGTGCACTTTTTGTACCCGTAATTTGGGTGTCAGACCACTTGAAATACTAAATTTTTTAAACTATCACTTGCAATCCTAAACTTCTACAATAATATTTTTACAATGTGTGTGTTTTCGTCAAATTAATTTAACGTTGTTAAAAAAATTAGGGGTGAATATGTTTTTTACAAAAAAAATTCTTTCTCAAACTCATTTTTACCATTGACAAGGTTTGTGAAAACTTAGAACTTGAATTTATCATCCATTTTGTAACGAAATAGACTCATTTAAATTGCATTAAAATCGTCTCTTTCTTCTCTATAATGGGAAATCAATTATAACTATCAAAGATTTACTTTCAAGAATTTATATATTTAACAAATTTTAACTAATGTATAGCTTTTTAGGCTATATCATTTTCATCAAATTAAAATATTGATAGTGAATATCAATATCAATTTGTAAAGGAGGGGAAGATGATTATGTTGCAACTTGATTTACTTGATTTCGTTAAGAAATGAATGAGATATTTAAATTTTAATTCCTCAAAAACTTCAACAATGATGGAAATGTGTTTGGGGAAGAAGATGATGACAAAAAAACTGAAATGCCCTTGAAAAAAATTAACGGAGTTAATCATATTTGACGGAAGTACACATACCGTAAAAAGTTTAAAAACGCAGTATAACAAGTGATAGTTTTAAAAATCTAGTATCTCAAGTGTTCTGATACACAAAGTGCGAGGACATAAAGTGCACTTTACTCTCTTAAAAACACACAACACATATATACGAAACAGAAACTATAGGCCTTAACGAAGCTTAATTTAACTTGGACAAAGGGATGGACGAGAAGCAAATGTATATTTGAATGTGATGCAAAGCTTATGGTTGATGCAGTTAATGGAGGTCGGGGAAATACTTATTTTCATGCGATTGTGAAAGACTGTATCGATATACTTAAACACTTTGACGAAGTATTAGTTTTGTTTGCACATACGTCTGCGAATATTGTGTCTTATAACTTAGCACGGGCTATATATTTTATGTCGGATCTTACGGAATGGCTATATAGTGCTCCGAATTTTATCATCCGTATGCTTGATTCTGAGAAATTATAATACAAGTGGTTTTTTTTATAAAAAAAAATACACGCCAAACAAGTCTTGTCCAAATCCCTTTCATTTCCAACCCTAGTATATTATACAGTCAACTGTAAGTTTGTAACCAACCACAAATTTCTCAAAAACAAAGAGTCTGTATACACTATGTCTATACAAAACAAAGCAATAATTTTCCTCGCAAAAAATGAATAACAAATATAAAATTATTTAGACAACATATAAAAAAATTATACATCACCAATAATTCAGTCGACTTTGCGTACGACAAGCGAATTCATCAACGTCCCCGACTTCACATAACCTACCCCACACCCCCAAACACGTGCACCACAAACAAATTTATACAGAAGCCGCATTTTATTTTCTGCTAAATTGAGCCTAGTTCTTTTACTCTAAAGTCAATACTCAATTAACAATCGTCTTATTTTTACATTTTTGCTAAATTTTGGAAAAAGGAAATCTACACAGAATGCCTTTATTTTCACCAATTTAACTTATATATGGGCATGTCCTAAACACCGTTCGAATTTTCAAAAATCGTAAATGAATCTTTGATTTACAAGTTTTTTTAATTAATTTGTTTTTTAAAATTTGATTTACCGCTCTGAATTATTTTTGAATAATATATTTTATCATAAATAAGCCCAATTTTTTAAATATTATTAAAATTCTAAAATTTTATTTAATTTTTGTTACAGTTTATCATTTCAATAAATTCCCGAAAATGAGATACTGCAGGTATATAAATAGATTTTCGGAACTATAATTTAAATGTAACACCATTGAAAATGAGAATCTAGGATTGCATATATGTCGGTCGTCGGCCAATATAAGTTGGAGTTATCTTGAAGAAAAACCCAACGTGGCGGCTGTGTGACACAAGACAGAGTAGCAGCCAAGTAAGAAACGTCCAAATGCGTGCTGTCAATAAATTCTTATTAAGTTTCTGCATTACCATCCTATTCCCTTGTGAGTTGTGTCTTCCAATTTTTATGTTCTCACTAAACCCCTTTCACTCACACGACTCCATGTCGACTATAGTTGTGTGTTCTCGTGAATTCGTATTTTTGATAAATAATTGTTATAATATATTTTAATATATTTATTATCTGTGACAAATAATAAAATTCATGTTTTACGTAAATGCATAAGATTGTTTATATTTTTCGAACTTAAAATTTATTATTCACACAAAATATGATGTAACAGTCATATGTTAAAACCCGAGTATTTTATGGATGATGGCTCTTTCTGTCACAATTTAAAGAAAAATGGTTAAAAAAATTACAATCTGAAAAAATGGCTTCAAATATCACTCTAAAACACCACTTTAACCGGTGTTAACCAAAACATAGAATCGTTTAGCGTTTTAACAAGTTTTTGAAAAAAAAAACTGAAAACGCAAGTTAAAGTTATATTTTCGTAATCAAAACATTAATTTAAGTTGTGTTTTCAGGTGAAAACGCTATTTCAAGTTGTGTGTTTTGGCCAAAACGTTACTTTAAATTGTGTTTTCAAGTCAAAACGTTACTTTAAGTGATGTTTTCTGGTCAGAACGCTACTTTAAGTGATGTTACCCGAATTTATTTTTTTAAATTTGCAAGGTTCAAACGTTAGACGAACTAGCGTTTTTAAGAAAAAAAAATGAAAACACTACACTAAGTAGCGTTTTAGATTGATATTTGGGACCATTTTTTTCAATTGTGATATTTGGGACCAATTGTCTTAAAATTGTGATATTGAAGTCTTTTCTCGTATTTTATTAAGTATACTCATATATCAATAGTTTCTAGTTTTTGTTACAGCCGGCCTATATAAGTAGAGCATTTAGTTTTGAGAGAAGCGTTTCTTGAAACTCCTGGCTAGGTTACAAGTCATTTATCTTCTCTCAAATTTTTTGTTCTTGACATCGAATGGAAAAAAGAAAGCAGATGGTGCACAAGAAAGACAAGCCTAACCCTTACAGAGGTATAAGGATGAGAAAATGGGGAAAATGGGTGGCTGAGATTCGAGAGCCAAACAAAAGGTCTAGAATTTGGCTTGGTTCTTACTCTTCTCCGGTGGCTGCTGCTCGTGCCTACGACACCGCGGTGTTCTACCTCCGCGGCCCCTCAGCTCGTCTTAATTTTCCGGAAATTATTGCTGATCATCAAGAAGAAGGTTATAGTCCTCACCATGACTTGTCTGCAGCTTTTATTAGACAAAAAGCAACTGAAGTTGGTGCTAGGGTTGATGCTCTTCAATCATCCAATGTTTCATCCGATAATTCTTCTAGGACCTTCTTAAATCCTGATTTGAATGAATTTCCGAGCCCCGAATCTTCCGATGATATTTAACAAATTCTGAAAACATGCTGAAAAATTTCATCAAGGTGATCAAGAACTCGAAGCTCATATTCCCACACACAAAGCATACATATGTATGTTTTTGTTCAGAAATTGAGTAGCTGTAAAATGATTGGTCCTGCGGGCTAATAGTACAGAAATTAGAATATAAATTTTAAGAGTATATATATGTTTGTTTAATTCTTCTTTGTACTCTTTAGATGTTACTATAATTTTACAAGATTTTTGTTCATGCAATTATTCTTTTGGCATGTCATGCACTGTTTGATTGAATTTCTGTGATCGGGGAATTGAAAATATGGAGCATGATTCGTTACAAGAAATTCCAGTTCTATTAACGGAACTTTTTAACGAAATTATCCGTCGACAATAATCAATAAATTTAAAATATTTTATCGATTACCAACGGAAAGTTTCAACATGCCAATGCCGAATTTTCTTGTTTCATGATAAACAGGGATTAATATTTGGCTTTTAGAAAAAATAAGATAACAGAAAACACAGACATACAGACATATGAAACATGGCCTACACTAACATACATCAATCAGTTAGCCAGGTTGTACTATTTCAGTTTCTGATTGATGTTTATCCTCAAATTCTGATTTTCCCACGTAATGAATTTATGATATATTTTTTTTTGAGTAAATTTAAAAAACGTGCAAGAAAAACAAGAGGTTCGTAAATTAAGGGTGAAGGACCGGATAAGATGATGAGGCAGAGTTCGCTGTGCTAAACCCATAACTTGACACCCTGGACTTCGTAATACATGCAAATATAAGAAATATTAAAGTTCTCGAAAGTATTTATTTCATAAACCGTTATAAGACTCTGTTTGAGATTGCTGTTAAAAATTGTTGTGTTGTTGAAAAAAGTGTTGTTGTGAAAATCAGATAACTGTTTGGTAATATTTTTGATATGTGCATGTTTTGGTGTATAATATAAAAAATTAATGTTTTATTTCATAAACCGTTCTAAGAGCATCTCCAAGGGCAATAGATAAAATGGTTGGCTATTGTGGTTGGCTATAATGATTATATAAAATTTTTGCTAAAGGTAAAGACATGTACTCCAATGGTGTTATCTAAATTTTTGTTAGGTAAAATTATACACAAGGGGTTTGGTGGTTCAACAAATATAGCCAATCAAATATGATTGGCTATATTTTTTTGCTAAGGGGTATATGGTTGGAGTGCTCACACTTTTACATCATATCTAAAAAGTGACACATAGATGCCACATAGTCATTTTAGCTAAGGGTTTTATAGCATTGGAGATGCTCTAAGACTCTGTTTGAGATTGCTGTTAAAAATTGTTGTCCTGTTGAAAAAAGTGCTGTTGTGAAAATCAGATAACTGTTTGGTAATATTTTTGATATGTGCATGTTTTGGTGTATAATATAAAAAATTAATGTTTTTGGTGAGTTTTGATGTTGAAACCAGTATCTGCTTCACACAAAAAGCTGAAAAGCAGCTTTTTTCAAAAGCACGAGGGACCTGCTTTCTCTAAAAGCAACTTTTCAGCCAAAAGCGATTTTCAGAAAAACACTTTTTAAATTTTACCAAACACTTTTTTAGCTGCTTTTCAGAAAAAAGTTGTTGTTGCTGTCTGCAACAACAATGCCAAACGGAGCCTAAATGCTTAGAAAAATCGTCAAATACTTATGTGACAAGATTAGATTATAAATATTTTAAATAAATAAGTCTTTGATATATAGAAGATATTGATAACTCCATAATCCGATCCAGTCCTTCCTAGTTGTTCTCACACCTGGAAGCGGTGTTGCTGCTGGTGGGTGTCTGCAAAACAACACCGGAGGGGGGTTTGGACTCTGGCGGCGCCTCCGGCGTGAGAATAAGTTTGGGTTTTGGAAGAGAATATAAAACTATAGAGATATCTAAATGTGGAGGGTGTGTGTATAGGTTGTGGAGGGTGTGTGTATAGTACCCTTAAACCTTTCCTTCTTGGGCTATTTATAGGCCCAAAATTAGGGTTCAGGGGTGTACCTACAATCATGAGCGTTGGATCCTAGGTAGGTAGAACACCTGAGTGATGTTGATGGGTCACACGTGCCCAGGTGAGAATTGTGGTGTCGTGTGCCAGGCTCCTGCTGGCGTGTGGTTTAAATAGGACATAATTGTGCCAATCATTGGGTATTCAGAGGTGTCGTGGCCAGGTGTAATTCCTGACAACGACCTGTATTTACCACGTCATAGTTGACGACCTTATCCCACGTCATTTGAGCTTACTATTTCTTGAATGTTGTGGGACTTGATTTGTCTAAGTCAGGATTTGGGTACGAATCAGGGTTGCTTGGGAGTCAGGGCTCAGGTGTTGTTGAATGTGCCCCAATCAGGAGTCCGAGTTGAGTTTCGAGTCAGGGCTCTTGAGTAGCTTTGGGTAATAGCTCTGGGAGTCAGGGCTCTTGTAGTCTATCAATGGGAGTCTGGGCTCTTATAGCCTATCATTTGCCCCTCACTCCCTTATTCAGATTTTCTGGATGGGGGAGTAGAATTCTCCACATAAGACCTTTAGAAGAAATTTTGGTTGATATTTGCCCCCCATTTCGGATAAGTGCCAGTGACAAGAGTCCGGATTCAAGAGTTGATATAGCTCCATCTCCAGTCCAAGGTTATGAGCCTTAGGTAACTTAGAAGAAATTTAGGTTGATATTTGCCCCCCAATCCGGGTAGTTGTCAGTGACAGGAGTCCAGATTCGAGAGTTGACAGTTTCTTCTCAAGTCCAAGGTTGTGAGCCTCGGGTAACGTAGAAGAAATTTTGGTTGATATTCCCCCCCCCCCCCCCGCAATCCGGATAGTTGTCAGTGACAGGAGTCCGGATTCGAGAGTTGATATAGCTCCCTCTCCAGTCCAAGGTTGTGAGCCTCGGGTAACGTAAAAGAAATTTAGGTTGATATTTTCCCCCCAATCCGGATAGTTGTTAGTGACAGGAGTCCGGATTCGAGAGTTGATATAACTCCCTCTCCAGTCCAAGGTTGTGAGCCTCGGGTAACTTAGAAGAAATTTAGGTTGATGTTTGCCCCCCCAATCCGGGTAGTTGTCAGTGACAGGATTCCGGATTCGAGAGTTGATAGTTTCTTCTCAAGTCCAAGGTTGTGAGCCTCGGGTAACTTAGAAGAAATTTTTGGTTGATATTTGCCCCCCAATCCGGGTAGTTGTCAATGACAGGAGTCCGGATTCGAGAGTTGATAAAGTTCCTTCTCGAATCCGGGCTCCTCTGAGATTTAATAATTTGGAATTTCATCAAGTTTTTCAGTTTTTCCCCCAATCATTTGAATTTGTGTTACTCCAAAATTTCTCGGAAACCGTTCACCATAGCTGTCAGCAATAAATGCGTTTGTCTTTTCACATTTGCTATTTTTTCTTTCTTCTTTTTTCGTCCAATCAATCGACACCACTCTATTGGGGGTTAAGTCACTTGTATTTCTATAAACCCCCTTTTATACTTCATTTCTTTCACTTTTCCAAAATCACTTTCTTCTTATTTCAATTGCCCGAGTCTGTTCATCTGGTCATCGAGGATTCTGAGCTTTTGCGTGGTGGTCGTCTTGAAGACATCTATTTCTCCTACTCTTTGTAAGATTCCCTATCTCTCTTTTGCTTCTTGTTTTTTCTACTC
Source organism: Heracleum sosnowskyi (assembly GCA_030848705.1). NCBI lineage: Eukaryota > Viridiplantae > Streptophyta > Magnoliopsida > Apiales > Apiaceae > Heracleum > Heracleum sosnowskyi. Next base: position 25,457,544 of record CM061237.1, read on the forward strand.
TTCGATTTGTTCTGCTCTTTATTGATACTCGACTGTTCATCTTCGAATATTTGGGGTTTCATTCAAAAATTATGTTTTGGTTTGTTGTTTGTGTCTTTTGTGTCTGGAATGTGTTTATATTGCTATTTTGGCCACGAATTGAGTTTTCATGTGAATGTATTTGTCAATTGGGGGGTTTGAATTCTGGGTTTTGATGATGTTCTTGGTGGTTATATCCGTGTGTATGATTATGTATAAGTGTGTTTGATCTGTATTTGGAGGTTTAATTTTGTGTTGATTGTGTTTCTGGTTGTTTGTTTGTGAAAAGAGTCCAGTGTGTCTCTTGCCCGGGCTCTATGTCACTACTTGGTATAGTATAGTAAGCGACATATCTCGTTTTGGTTTTTATGTGTGTAATCGTATCCCAATAGAGTTTGACTCCGGGTTCATAGTAAAAATTCTAGGTTTATGAATGAAATATGGTTGGTTTTAAGACCGGATCTGTTGTACAAATAATAGGTTAAATTGGAAGGTTAGAGTCCAGACTTAATTCAATAAGAGGTTGAGAGACTGGATTTTGGACTTTTGGACGCAATTTGAGACGGGGTTGGCTCTAATTTGTTATAGATTTCTGGATTCTGCTTAACCCAGACTACTCTGAGTTCGGGTTGTGTATTGTTTTGACTAACTCGATAAAAATGGTTTATTTCTAGGTTTATGTTTCGGATAAAAACGAGGGCTAACAGAGTGTTGATACCAGATTCCGAACCCTCCACAAGTGCATCTAACTCAGATTTGAAAGTATTAGAAGTAGTAGACTTACACTGGTGTATAATGGCTAAGAAGAAGAAGACATCTGTGATTACCCAACTTAACACCAACGTACTTGTTGAGCGGGGTAGCCTCATCACACCTGATGGTTATTGGGTTGACTCCGAGTTCATGCTCGTTAGGAAAGATCCTGATGAGGACATGTCTCGTGTATACAGATCCCTTAGTTACTCATATAGGCATCGACACGAGAATGGAGACCCCATGCTATATGATAAGACGACTATGGATGCCTTATTTGCTAACAGCATTATAGGTGAACCCCTCACTCCACTGAAAGAAAGCTTTAGGAATATGCCCTTTCCAGAAATGGATGAGATAGTCAGGGCTGCTTTTCATCTTGGACCCCGGATACAATGAAGGTGGCCAGAACCCGGGGAGAGGGTATATGATAGAACCGACGATGGATTCCTTAGTGTTTGGTTAGAGCACTTGCGTTCGGGATGGAACTCAGAGTGTCATGTTTTTGTTAAACACCTCTGTAAATACGTATATGAAATTCCAATAATGCAAATAACCCCAAATGGTGTATAATGGATAACCTGGTTTCTTGCTTGTTGTGAGAAGTCCGGACTCCTACCCACCTTCAAACTCTTCCACCAACTCTTCTACCTGCTTCGGTATAACAAGAGACTGTTATATGAGTTAAGATTCCGGAGTGAAGAGTGTGGGTATCCCTCAGGTAGCGCGAAGCCGGTAATGCAAAATATTTCTCTAAAGGGATGGAACGGGGAGGTTATCATGCTGAAGGGCTTAGATTTACTGTATATACCCCACTTTGTGGCCGGTGAAAAGCCCAAAAAATTTCCCTATTACAAGCTTGAGGGACAAGCCCAGGCTAAAATCCATGCTTTTGCGAGTGTCTTGGGCATCAACTAACCCGAGATACTTTCATGGATCACAACAAATTATTTGAACTTGGATGTAAGTAACTATTATAATATCTGTGAGTCCGAATTCCTTGAATATTTCTCTAACCCGGTTTCTCTTGCTTTTTCAGGTTGGCCCTTTTATATTCACAAGTTCAACGAGATAATGGATTCCAATAACTATTCTCTTTCTCTGAGGCAATTTTCTGGGGTTCACATTCTTCGACCCCAGAAAACCGGCGATGAGTCTGGGTCAAGTGCCCTTAAAGATGATGGTGCAGAGTCCATTGCCCGAGAACCGGTGATCATTGAGCCAGGGGTTAACATTCCCGAAGACAACATGGGTGGATGCCCGGTCAGGAAGTCCAAGAAACAGAAGAGGAAATCGGTGACTCCTACTCCGGGTTCTGGGGTCAATGCCGGGGATGAAGTTGAGAATGTTGCCCATGACCCCGATGAAGAAGAAGACCAGATTGGTAAGTATAGTTTGGAAGAATACGCCGAGATGGTTGGCGACATTCCCCGGGAAGAAGATTGGAAAACCATGGGAGATGCCGGTATGCGGGGGGTGCTGAGGGGACTAATTGGGGATCTTGGGAAGGTATGATTTCTTTATTAATCCTTTTTCTCAGTTGTAATTCTATCTTGTTATTTGACTTATATTTTTGTTTACCACTTGTAGGCTGCAATGAAAGTTGCTAGGGCTTCAGCATTGATGAAGAACCGGGATGACAAACTGACCAACTCCATAAAAATGAAAGATCAACAAATCCTGGAGCTCGACAAAAGCTTGTCTGAGATGAAGGTTGCCCATCAAGAGGAGATGTCTGGGCTCAAGGGTGACTTGATCTCAGAACAAGTCCGGGTTACCGACCTTAAAAGGAGACTCTCCGAAGCTGAGAAGAAACTTGAGGCCGTCAAGCCCGAGAAGGAGGTCATTAAGGAGTTTCAGAAGACCGAAGAATACAATCAAGCTATTGCTAATGCGGGTGCTCCTGAGATTCTTCGAGTTTGGAAGGTTGCTGAGAAGCTTATCAAGACCGATCCTTCTGCCAACAAGAATCTTTCATAGATGCTTTTATTGCTGCTAAACAAGCTATTGAACGAGGAGAAGGCGATCCCGAGTTCATCAATGGTCCAAACTCTAATCTTTAGCCCTTAGAACAATTCTGCAGTATAGGCTACAGTAATTATGCTTTCTTCCCATGTAATCTTTAACTTCTTCTTAAAACTTGTCTTTAACATTTTGGAGTGTTTCCGGGTTGAACAGCCAACCCGGGCTCCTGTACTCATTTATATTTGAATGCATGTTTTTATTTCGCAACCTCTTCATTTTTCTGATATTCCTTAAAATGTATATATCGTGAGTCCGGCCTCATGGCTTGATTCTGGGTCGGGCTCTTGATTAAATTCTTAGAATAAAATCTAAGATTATATTGTCGCATATTGCTCGGGAGTCAGGCCTCATGACTTGATTCTGGGCCGGGCTCTGGATTTTGTACTTAGAGTAAAATCTAAGATTCTGTCGTCGCATATTGCTCGGGAGTCCGGCCTCATGGCTTGATTCTAGGCCGGGCTTTTGATTTTGTACTTAGAATAAAATCTAAGATTCTATCATCGCATATTGCTCGGGAGTCCGGCCTCATGGCTTGATTTTGGGCCGGGCTCTTGATTTTGTACTTAGAATAAAATCTAAGATTCTGTCATCGCATATTGCTCGGGAGTCCGGCCTCATGGCTTGATTCTGGGCCGGGCTTTTGATTTTGTACTTAGAATAAAATCTAAGATTCTATCGTCGCATATTGCTCGGGAGTTCGGCCTCGTGGTTTGATTCTGGGCCGGGCTCTTGAGTTTGGCATTTGGGAAGTTTTCCCAAGATTTTTAGATTACATATTGCTCGGGGCCATGGCTTCATGATGTGCCTATTGCTCTGAGCCAGGGCTAATAGGTTGCATATTGCCGGGGGGGCCGGGCTACGTGTTATGCTTATTGCTCTGAGCCCGGGCTGTTACAAAATTTAAAAAATACAGAAAATGTAAAATACAAGTTTATGTGAAATAACATCATGCCCAGATTTTATTCATAAAAAGATCATGAGTACAAATTTTCTATTCTTCAATACACAAAGTGATCTTTATTTCTGGTTCAGGCTTTGAAATCTTCTACTGATAGAACTTCCTGAGTCTGAGTCCATGCCAAGTGTTGGGGACCTCAGAATCATCCATGTGAGCAAGTTTATTGGTTCCAGGTCGGAGTACTTCGATTATTTTGTAGGGTCCTTCCCATTTTGGCATAAGTTTGCCAGTATTAGTTGGGTCAAAAGCCTCAGTATCTCTAAGCACCAGGTCTCCAACTTGAAAGTTCTTGACCCGTGCCTTCTTTCCAAAGTACTCACGAGTTTTTTCCTTATACTTCTCCATTCTTCCAATAGCTTGATCCTGGACTTCATCAATCAGGACTCGATTAGTGCTTAGCCCTTCTTCATTGGCGATCTCTTCAAAATTGATAGCTCTGTGGGAAGGATTCCCCACTTCAATGGGTAACAAAGCTTCAGTACCGTATGCAAGCTTGAATGGGGTTTCACTCGTGATAGTCCGGGGACTAGTCCTGTATGCCCACAGCACGTTGGGTAGCTCATCGGGCCATTTATTCTTGCTTTCCTGAAGTCGTTTCTCAATTCCCCTTAGTAAAATGTGGTTTGTGACTTCTACCTGCCCATTTCCTTTAGGGTAGGCAACAAATGACTTCTTGTGCTTGATCCCTTTTTCCTTAAGATAGCTTTCAAACTCAGATCCCACGAATTGTGGCCCATTGTCAGAGACCAGAACCATGGGTAGCCCGAACCTCATCAAAATAGTGTCCATGAACTTAATGCAGTCCTGCTGATTGATGGTCCTCATTGCCTTCGCTTCGGTCCATTTAGTCATATAATCGATTGCCACCAATAAGTATCTCAAGTCGCCCTTAGCCCGGGGAAATGGACCCATGATGTCAATTCCCCATACTGTAAAGGGTATTGGAGACATGACTGAAGAGGGTAAGACCGGACTCTGTCTTGGGACATTGCTGAATAGTTGACATTTCTTTCATTTCTTCACAAAATCGATAGCATCATTGTGGATAGTCGGCCAATAGTAGCCTTGCCTAATGATCTTGTGAGCCAGGGCTTTTGCAGCCATGTGATCACCGCAGATTCCTTCATGAACTTCTTCCAAACAATAGGTGGCTTCAACTGGTCCAACACACTTTAATATTGGAGCAGAATAGGTCCGGCGATAGAGTATGCCTTCTTCCAAAAAGAACTTTGCTGCTTTTGCTTTTAGTCTTTGAGCTTGACCCTTCTCAGGTGGTAATTCTCCATTTCCCAAGTATAGAATGATATGAGTCATCCATCTAGGTTGATCATCAATTTCCATGACTTCCTCTTGATCTGTTGTTGGTTTATCCAATTCCTCAAAGTAAACTGAGCTATCCAAATCAGCCGAGTTTTGTACTAGCTTGGATAGGATATCAGCTTCGGTGTTATCTTCTCGATTCACTTGAATGATTTCAAAATGGGAGATCAGAGCTAAGTGACCTTGAACCAGGACTTGGTACCTAGTCAAAGTTGGGTCTTTTGAAATATACTCTCCTGTTGTTTGCTTTACCAAAATCCGAGAATCGTTGAAAATGGCAAGTTTTTTCACCCTTAGAGTCCGGGCTAAGCGGAGTCCTGCGAGGAGAGCTTCATACTCCGCCTGGTTGTTTGTTGCTGCAAACCCGAATCCGATTGCTTTGATTTTGAATCCATCCGGGCTCTTCAGTATCAGTCCCGCTCCAGACCTTTCGCTAATAGACGAGCCATCTACATGTAAATTCCAAGTTTCAGGATCCGGTGTGGACTCCTCCCCAGGTTCTGCCTCCATAGGAATGTGGACAGATTCGGGGAATGAGCACTCCACAATGAAATCGGCTAGGGCCTGAGCCTTGATTGAAGTCCTTGGGATGAATGTTAAAGAGAATTGGCTGAGTTCGATGGCCCAATTGACCAAGCGTCTAGACACATCTGGTTTATGGATTATCTTTCTTAGAGGCTGATCAGTGATGACTTTGATTTCACGGCCTTGGAAATAGTGCCTTAGCTTCCTTGATGCAATAACAAGAGCAAAAGTGAATTTTTCCAAGTTAGGATAACGGGTTTCAACATCTTTCAACAACTGACTGACATAATAAACATGTTTCTGTTGGCCTTCATGATCCCGGATAAGAGCCGCGCCAACAGCCAAAGGTCCTGCAGATAGGTAGAGGCTTAAAGGTTCCCCGGGTTCGGGCTTGGTTAGGATTGGTGGTGTTGCTAAGTATTCCTTGAGTACATCAAAGGCCTTCTGGCAATCCGGGCTCCAGACTATATCTTTCTTTTTCTGCGCACCCTTAAGTAGATCAAAGAAAGGTAAACAATGTTCAGCGAGTTTAGGGATAAACCTTCTTAGAGCTGCCAAGGATCCCGCAAGCTTCTGTATATCTTTCTGAGTCTGGGGTGCTTTCATCTCCATTATAGCTCTGATTTTCTCTGGGTTAGCTTCGATTCCCCTGTGGCTGATCATGAATCCCAAGAATTTTCCAGCCCCCACTCCAAAGGTGCACTTCTCTGGGTTAAGCTTCATCTCATGCTTTCTTAAGTTGTCAAAGCACTATTTGAGATCAGCAATATGGTCTTGGACTGTGGTAGATTTGGCTATCATATCATCAATATAAGATTCTAGATTTCTTCCTAGTTGACCTTTGAAAATTTCAACCATGGCTCTCTGGTAAGTGGATCCAGCATTCCTCAACCCAAAGGGCATGAGTTTATAAGCATAGACAACTCGGTGTGTTATAAAGGCAGTTTTGGCTATGTCAGCCGGGTTCATATTGATTTGGTTATAGCAGGAGAAGGCATCCATGAAACTAAGCATGACATGCCTGGTTGTGGCATCAATTAGCTAGTCTATGCTGGGTAGGGGGTACGGGTCTTTGGGGCAAGCATCATTCAGATCGGTGTAATCAACACACATTCGCCACTTGCCATTGGGTTTCTTGACCAAGACGACATTGGCCAACCAATCCGGGTATTTTATTTCATAGATAATGTCAGCTTTGAGTAGTTTCTCGACTTCTTCATCAATGGCTTTCTGCCTTTCTGGGGCAAAGTTCCTTCTCTTTTGTTTGACTGGTTTCTTGTTTGCGTCTACATCCAGGCTATGCATTGCGACAGACTCCTGGAGCCCGGGCATGTCATCCGGACTCCATGCAAATACATCAGCATACTCCCAGAGTAGTTCGGTGAGTTCTTTCTTGAAGACAGTATCCAAGCCGGTTCCAATTTTGACTTTTTGGTTAGAGTTGCCTTCCTCCAATTCTATGGATTCGAGCTCAACAGCAGCTTCGACTTTGCCCATTTCAGCTCTAGAGACATACTGTTGGACCCGGGCCTAAACAACTTGATCCAGGTAGGTCTGGGCTGGTGGGTTCTCAATCACTTGGACCTCCTTCCCGGACTCTTGGCGCCCGAGTTCTTTCCTTGGGTTGTATCTGTGCTTCTTCCGGCTTAGATTTTTCTGACAAGAGTTTGCCTTCCTTTTGTTTTCAGAGTCAGTTTCCGCCATGACTAGGGCTTGCCCATAGCATCGACTGGCCATTTCGTAATCACCACGGACTTCCCTGGTTCCGGAAGGTGTTGGAAACTTGAATTTCAGGTGCGGGGTCGAGGTTATGGCTTGGAGCTTGGTCAGGGCTGGTCGTCCAAGAATCACATTGTAGGAGGAAGGAGTGTTGATAATGTAGAACATAACAGTGTTGGTGACTTGCTTCGGGTAAGTCCCAAACAGGACTGGGAGGTATAGGGTTCCCTAGATTGGGACCAAGTTGTTTCCGAATCCATAGAGAGGGTCTTCCCTACAATCATTTATCTTTACATTGCCTAGCTGCATTCGATCGATAGTATGTTTGAACAAAATGTTGACAGAAGAGCCATTATCAATCAGGACTCTCCTGACCTCATTATCGGCTATATCAAGACTGACAACCAGGGCTTCATTGTGGTTTGGGTTGAGTCCTTCAAAATCATCCTTGATGAAACTGATCACCTGCTCCAGACAAGCCTGGACCATCATTATTTCATCTCCAGAACCCGGGCTCCTGGGTGGTGAGTTGGATCCTCCCATAACAACATTCACGACATTCTTTTCTTTCCCAGAACCTTCTCCTCTTTCAGCGGTTCTCCGGGCTAGATACTGACCCATGTTTCCTTTCTTGATTTGATCTTCAACGAAGAACTTTAGAGATAAGCAATTTTCAGTGGTGTGCCCATTAGTTTCGTGATAATCGCAATGTTTGTGGATGGATCGGTTTTCTGGGCCGGTGACCATGGGTTTGGGAGGGTAGAAGGGCTTGTCTCTTACTTCTTTCAGAATATCAGCTCGAGTCTGGTTGAGAGGAGTCCAGTTTGGTTCAGGCCTGGGCTCGGGCTTTGGTTTAGGTTGTCCAGGCTCCCTTCTTTGATTGGAGCCCGGGGGTGGGGCTGACAAAGCAAGTTGAGAGCTCCGAATGTAGTTACTTTGTCGGTTCGGCTTGAACTTCTTGTCTTGATGGTTGTAGTTGCTTTTGGGTGGATCTTGAATCCGGGTTGGGGATGTCCCTTGTCTAGTCATCCTCATGGCTTGGAGGACATCAGTTTCTTTGATGAAGCTAGCAGCCATGGCATAAGCTGCCGCCAGGCTCTGAGGCTCTTTGTGGATGAGGTCCAGGACATACCTCTCATTATTATCAGGATCCAAGTTTCTTCGGAAAATGGTTAGAGCCTCCCGCTCATCCAGGTTGGTTATGTTATTAATGGCTTCTTGAAATCTTTTCATATAGGCAGACATGGCTTCTCCCCGGGCTTTCCTGATAGTTTCCAGATGGCACATGTGTATTTCATGAGTTCTGTTTGCCCGGAAGCATTTGATGAATGCGTCACGGTTCGGCTTGAACTTCTTGTCTTGATGGTTGTAGTTGCTTTTGGGTGGATCTTGAATCCGGGTTGGGGATGTCCCTTGTCTGGTCATCCTCCTGGCTTGGAGGACATCGGTTTCTTTGATGAAGCTAGCAGCCATGGCATAAGCTGCCGCCAGGCTCTGAGGCTCTTTGTGGATGAGGTCCAGGACATACCTCTCATTATTATCAGGATCCAAGTTTCTTCGGAAAATGGTTAGAGCCTCCCGCTCATCCAGGTTGGTTATATTAATAATGGCTTCTTGAAATCTTTTCATATAGGTAGACATGGCTTCTCCCCGGGCTTGCCTGACAGTTTCTAGATGGCACATGTGTATTTCATGAGTTCTGTTTGCCCGAAAGCATTTGATGAATGCGTCACGGAACTGCTTCCAGCTGTGGATGCTGCAAGATGGGATCCGACTAAACCACCTCCGAGCTCCGGATTTGAGAGTGGAAGCAAAGAACCTGCATTTTGTTAGATCATTGTAATAATAAATCATGGCTATTTGTTCAAAATAATTCACATGCTCTTCCGGATCATCCAAACCGTTGAAAGATTCAAAGTTATAATGTTTGATGTTTCTCTGTCTTGGTGTTGCCTCCAAGGAGTAACTGAATGGTGTAAGGGTGTCCCCAATGTCGAACCTGGAATCTTGGCCGACTTTTCTTTGCAGTTCGTGGATCATGTCCTTGAGGTCCTCCCTGGGTTCCTCCTCATCTGAAATTATTTCAGGACTAGGAGCATGGGTTCTCCTTCTATCAGAGGTTTTGCAAAGAATCCGGGCTTCTTCCTCCTGTATTCTTTTCTGGACCCTTAGGTCGAGCCTGGCCTGCTCTTCTGCTTAAATCTTTTCTCGCATCTCGGCCAACTTTTTGAGCTTTTCAGCCTCCTCATCATGGTTTCGGCTGTGAGTTTGGTGAGGCCTCCTTTCGGGATCTTTCTGCTTGTCCCTAATTCGGTCAAAGACAGACCTAGAGCGATGGGATCCTTCAGGGTGATGAGAGTTCTCACACTGGTCTTGCTCTTTGTTCCGGGTTTGGTTGTATAACCGGATTGCTTCAACAACCTGTTCGCCAGTCAGGTTCTCCATCTGTCCGGGCTCAAGAGCAAGATCAGTATATTTGTACTTGTTTACCTCTATGTTTGCCTGGGCATCTCCTGGCCGGATTACCTGTGAGGCCCGAGTCAGGACTGGGGGTACCTGGTTACCAGCCTGACCTGGGTTCGGGATAGTGGGGTCCGGGGTTGGGTTACTTGGGGTGTGTCTGTTTGTGCTCTTACTTCCACGAGCCATGGTTCACTTACAAACAGATGTATATAGTATTTATGACAACAAATTGAAGCAAATTGAGCAACAAAGTACACTGGGTTTATAACTAGATCTCAGTGGGTTTGTGAAGGAGTAACAATATATGCACGTATTTCTGGGCTTACAATCTCAATAGACAAGAAAACTGGGTTTTTCTGAATAGATCTAACCAAGAGTAATGTAGATCTAAGCAAGGACTAAAGCATATAAGCAAGAGATTGCAACTTTTTTCAAGATTATCAACAGATCTGTGCTAAACAAGGCTAAAAAGCATGCATACATTGTAGAAATTGGCTAAAGAGTTCATAATGGGTGGCTAAAATGAATGGGTTTGTTTAGATCTTACTGGGTTTAATCAGGATTCCTTCAAAGATGAAGGAGCTTGTTGATGATGATGAGTCTAGTGGCACCGAGACCAAAAGACAAGGATCCTCTCCTTCTAGCGCCAAATGATAACTCCAGAATCCGATCCAGTCCTTCCTAGCCGTTCCCACGCCTGGAAGCGGTGTAGCTGCTGGTGGGTGTCTGCAAAACAACATCGGAGGGGGGTTCAGACCCTGGCGGCGCCTCCAGCGTGAGAATAAGTTTGGTCTTTGGAAGAGAAGATAAGACTATAGAGATATCTAAATGTGGAGGGTGTGTGTATAGGTTGTGTAGAGAATGAGAGAGTCCCCTTAAACATTTCCTTCTTGGGCTATTTATAGGCCCAGAATTAGGGTTCCGGGGTGTACATGCAATCATGAGCGTTGGATCCTAGGTAGGTAGGACACCTGGGTGATGTTGATGGGTCACACGTGCCCAGTTGAGAACTGTGGTGTCGTGTGTCAGGCTCCTGCTGGCGTGTGGTTTAAATAGGACATAATTGTGTCAATCATTGGGTATTCAAAGGTGTCGTGGCCAGGTATAATTCCTGACAACGACCTGTATTTACCACGTCATAGTTGACGACCTTATCCCACGTCATTTGAGCTTACTATTTCTTGAATGTTGTGGAACTTGATTTGTCTAAGTCAGGATTTGGGTACGAATTAGGGTTGCTTGGGAGTCAGGGCTCAGGTGTTGTTGAATGTGCCCCAACCAGGAGTCCGAGTTGAGTTTCGAGTCAGGGCTCTTGAGTAGCTTTGGGTACTAGCTCTGGGAGTCAGGGCTCTTGTAGTCTATCAATGGGAGTCTGGGCTCTTATAGCCTATCAGATATGTGCCTAAATTAAAAGATTACTCCGGTAACCATCATGAGCTCATGGCTCTAAAACTTTTCGATTTTATCAAATAAAATTTTCAATTTTTTTATAAGATGTTTTAGCGATTGAATTCTTTTCCGATCAATAGCTACATGATTTCGTGAGTTAATATGTCGATATTAATAAAATATATATTAATTTATTATTTTTATATACTCCCTCCGTCCCGCCCAATTGTTTAAATTTGGGTTGGGCACGGAGGTCAAAGAATATAAGTAAAGTAGGAGAAAAAGTTGGAAGAATGAGTAAAGTGGTGAGACCCGTCAATATTTAAGGTATAAAGTAAGTAAAGTGGAGGAAAGTAGTGGAAGTAGTTGTTTTTTATATTATAAAACTTTACTATTTTTGGAAACTTTTGGAATTGTTCGCACTAATTCACGCAAGCGTACGCGGTCACAAGTAATATAGAATAAAATTAAGTTCGTTCCCACAGAGACTGGTTTAGGTTGTTATAGTCTTGTACCTATGCAACAATGTATGGTTTTTATTCACTGCTAAGACAATTAACAAGATAGGGTTTTTAAATAACTAAGATTAACTATGAAGCAATTTAATAAACTAAGAATTAATTAACTAACAAGAATTGGAATCGAATTACTTATGCAGAGAAAACATGGGATCCTAACTTCATTTAATACTTTGCTTAGATCTGACACCTTTAATCACTATATGTAATTGTTATGATATCTGATCGGATAACACGAATCAAATACATGCTACCTGTCGGCATACGTATATCAAACTACCCATACATCCACAAAAGAGATAGAAGATGAATAGACACCAATTATGTTTAGACCCTATATGTCTATAGAATTTGAAAACATAACGGTTGAGGAACTAGTTATCCATAAAGATCACACAGGGCAATATAAGTATTTTCATCTTATACTACGAATCATATTGATAAACAATTATGAACCTATGCTAGCATGGCAAGTTCTAAATCTCAAGATCCACTCTCGCTTCACAAGAGATTAACAGATTAGATGTTCGCGACGCATCTATCAATTAAGCTTAACCATACGAGGATATCAATTAATATACATCACACACAGATCTTTAAAGCATCAAGATACTAAACTGCATAAATAAATCCGTTAGAATCCCACGATAACGATTAGTTCATAATCGAACCGCTTGTCACCATGGGATTTGATGAAAACATGATAATGAACAAGATTCGAATAATATGGATACTAAAGTAATAGAGTTGAGAAAACAAATCCCAAAAGCATCCAAGAGTATCGCCAAGAAAAATACAAAAGAAAAGTAGATCTAGAACTCCGTTGCTTGTCACGCGCGTAGGAATCCTTCGTCAAACTTGAATCACCGTGTCTCGGCTCTCTCTCTCTATGTGTTGCTGGGAATAGGTTGTGATTATTGGTGAAGGGTTGTGTTTATATAAACTCCAGGAGGCTTTTTCAGCAAGATATTTCCATATTTCCAATTAAAAATCGAAATCAGAAAATTTTCCAAGAATTTTGCCAGGCGGCCGCGCCCTAGGCGCTCGCCCGCACGCTCCGTTTCTGCCTCGCGCGCGCGCCCGCGCGTTTGGTCCGCACCCGCGCGCCTGATCACTGCCAAGGCCGCGCGCCCGCGCGCCTGGCCGCGCGCCCGCGCACCTGTCCGCGCGCCCGAGCACCAGATTACTGTTCATGGACTCCAAACAGCCTCCAAATGGATTCCTAAGTTCCTCCAAGGTGCCCCAAGTGCTTCCAAGAGTTTTGCAAGGTCCTCCAAGTGCTTCCAAGGGTCTTCCATATTTCTTGCTATCTTCAACTCCAATCCTAGGACTTAGAACCCACCATTTAGACCTGAAATCATGCTTGGTACTTCCAACTAGTTCACCTGCATTAAAACACTAGAACATATCACACTTACCACATACTTGAGGTCAATTCCACCAATTTAAGCCGGTTTCTAAGCATTCCAAATGGATATAAAATCCACTTATCACACCCCCAAACTTAAACCGATGCTTGTCCTCAAGCATAAACAAACATAACTATATACAACTAACTAGTACCACTTCCGTAGGTGATCACGGTTGCATTTGGCATATGCAACAAGCCCTTTAAACCCCTAGGCAGCCCTAGTGGACGAGTAAGGTCTCGTGAGGGCCTATAGCGAATGTACCCACAAAATCCATCTACTCATGCAACTATCAATGCAATGCATGTATGCAACTAATATGAAAATGCAACGATCCCTTCAAACCAACCAAAACCAATCAACGAGCCAACATCTCAAAGAACACAGTCTTCCAAACAGAGTTCGACCAAATTCCCATCGACCAACAAGACAAACACAGAAACGTGCGTGTGTGCGATGCTCACCAATATACTCCCAAACTAAATCAAGACCATACCTACTCTTAGCCAAAACAACCACAAGCTTACAAACAGAATGAACGCTAGACACAAGAACTCTTAAGAGACACCTTCGCAGTCCATCTGAGTTAGACAGGAATTCATGCTTTATTACACAAAAACAATTACACACAACACACATGCTTATTTGACCGTGCAATGGATGAGACCTCGGAAGGATTTTGCAATAATACCCATTTAACGAGCTTTAGGTCAGCGGATCCCAGACCGGAAAAGTCTTAGGTCACTAGGCACAAAGTCCCCAAAGAACTTACTTGCTCGAGTACTAAAGAGCTCACCCTGATCAATTCTGCATAAACACAAAACAAACACAACTCTTTTTTTTTTCTTTTTCAACTTTTCTCTTTTTTTTCCTTTTTTTTTTCAACAATTTCGGAATGAGTGCTCTTTGCCTTTTTTCTCATCCACCCTAGACTACTCATTTTTTACCAATGAGCGGCTACTAGCCATTTGACGCCTAGCCTTTATTACAACTAGCATGAAATCCCTGGTTTCCCCCAAACTTATACATAAGTGCTCCTTCGTTTTCAAGAATCTAGCCAACATTCTAAATGTAAACAAGTGGTTAAATTCTAACACCAAACAAGCATGGTCTGATCAAATTCAAAAGCAACCAATGAGACTTATGAAATAGATTTGTTTCTGGCATGCAAGTCAATACTTAGAAACTTAATCAACCCTCTATTCAACAAAACCACACTCCAATCAACATCGACTCACCAACGGAAATAGTCAAGTCCTACGGGATCATGAAATATGCATGCAACTAAAATGGACTCACATGATAAATAAAAACTATGCAAACAGAATGCCCTATATGACATAACATGCAAAACTACGAATAAACTACAACTACACATGCAATATGAATCCTACATGAGACACACACTAACTATACAAACCCATACATCACCCCCAAACTTAACATATTCAATGTCATCATTGAAGGTAATAAGAAAGATAGTAGAAACATACCTAACACATGGGTTGCCTCCCACGAAGCGCTGTCGTTAATGTCATTTAGCCGGACAAATGTGAATCAAATCATGGTGGCTCGAAGATCGCATTTGACTTGTCCTTAGCAGAAGGACCATTCACCCATTATTTGATAACCTTCTTGCTTTCTTCCCACATCTTTTCCAAATCAAACTTCACCTTGACTTTTCCATCAATCGATTTTTTCTTTTTCTTCTTTACACCTCTAAGGTGTTTATGCTTCTCCGTCCATTGATAAGAACACTCTTTTACCTCATCATCCTTGTTCCACCTTCTCAACACATACTTCAAATGTGGTGGAAGTTTTCCAAGCTTGACATTCGAAAGATCTCGAATGGAAGAATTGTCAATGGAATCACTGATGTGATGCTCGAACTTGTGCATGTCCGAATTTTTGCTCAACAACTGATCGAACTCCTTTCTCTGACCCGTATCAACCATCTTCAAGCTAAAACACTCTTCCTCCTCTGTCGGAAATTTCATAGCCTTGAACACATTAAAGATGACCTTTTGATTACTCACCCTCATTGTGAGCTCTCCTTTCTGAACATCGATCAACGCTCGGCCAGTAGCCAGAAAAGGTCTTCCCAAGATGATAGGAATCTTCTTATCCTCCTCAAAGTCAAGAATAACAAAATCAGCAGGAAAAATCAGCTTATCCACCTTTACCAAGACATCCTCCACTATACCCCTCGGATATGTGATCGACCGATCAGCCAACTGTAAGGTCATATTAACTGGTTTCGGCTCAGGCAACCCAAGTTGCTTAAAAACAGACATTGGCATTAGATTAATGCTAGCTCCCAAATCACATAAGCATTTGCTGAAAAGTTGATTGCCAATAGTGCAAGGTATGGTAAAACTTCCCGGATCTTTAAGCTTCGGTGGCAATTTCTGCTGTAGAACTGCACTACACTCCTCTGTCAAAGCAACGGTGTCCAAATCCTCGAGTTTCAACTTCCGAGATAGAATACCCTTCCGAGGAGGAGGATAGATCTGGTTACTCTCTGTAGTCTTCTTCTGGAGCCTCTTTGGGTATGGAGGAGGTGGATAGATAGTCTGCTCCGAAGTAGACTTGTCAGCAGAATTTTTGCTCTTTTCAGCCTCACCGTCCAACTGCTTAGCTGCCAAATCAAAAATTGGCTTTTCCTTAGAAGGTTCCACCTGATGCTGCTGAATTTCTTCCTCTTCTTCAACTGCTGATTTTTGATTGCCCGTGACCTTTCCCGATCTCAAGGTAACTGCTTTCACATGTTCTTGGACAACTGTCTTTCCTGGATTAGGCTCCGTATCGCTAGGAAGAGTTCCCTGAGCTCTGCTGAGTAAGGCACTTGCCAACTGCCCCATCTGATTCTCCAAAGTCTTGAGCGATGCCGCCTGGCTTTTAACTATCATTCTCAACTCATCCAATTCAGATTTTTCATTCGAAGACTGCCCCGCACTAGCATCAGGTTGTTGCGGAAATCCTGGTGGCTGAAATTGTTGCCTAGGAGCATACTGTGGCTGAAAATTCTGCCCTTGCTGCTGTTGAAAATTCTGAGGATTGTAAGGCTTTGCTCCAAATTGCTGACCTTGGAATGGCTGATAAGGCTGCTGAGATTGTTGATTGTCGCTCCAGCTGAAATTAGGATGATTCCGGCTATTGGGATGATAGGTGGCTGGAACTGGCTGTGATGGTCTCTGAAAGTTGCTCACAAACTGCGCCGACTCACTAGATATGGCACAATTATTCGTCTCATGTGCACCCGCATAAAGCTCACAAACACTAGCCACCTGCTGAACTCCATAATTCGTCAAAGAATCCACCTTCATTGTCAAAGCCTTCAACTGGGCTGCTATAGCTATAGCTGCATCAACTTCAAGAACTCCTGCTACTTTGCCTTGTGATAATCTCTGAGTAGGATTCTGATATTCATTCGCAGCCATCATCTCAATTAACTCATAAGCTTCCTCGTAGCTCTTAGCCCATAGAGCTCCACCTGATGCTGCATCTAACATTGGTCTTGATTGTGCTCCCAGACCATTATAAAAACAATTAATCACCATCCAGTCGGGCAATCCATGATGTGGACATCTCCTAAGCATCTCCTTGTATCTCTCCCAAGCTTCACATAAAGTTTCTCCAGAATGCTGAGAAAACTGAGTAAGAGCATTCCTGATCGCAGCAGTTTTAGCCATGGGGAAGAATTTAGTGAGAAACTTCTGAGCAAGATCCTCCCATCTAGTAATAGAACCTGCTGGTAGAGAATGCAACCAGCCCTTAGCTTTATCCCTCAGAGAAAATGGGAAAAGTCTCAGCTTCACGGCATCTTCTGACACTCCGTTGAACTTGAAGGTGTCGCATATCTCGATGAAATCCCTAATATGCATATTAGGATCTTCCGTTGGAGCACCCCCAAACTGAACTGAATTCTGCACCATCTGAATCGTGCCAGGCTTGATTTCAAAAGTATTAGCTGCAATGGCCGGCCTGACAATGCTAGATTGAATGTCATTGATCTTAGGCTGAGAATAATCCTTCAAAGCCTTCGTTTCTCCAATCTCCAGGCAAATGGAAGTTATTTGTGGATGGTTCGGTCGCAGGTTCAAAGTGTGGGGCCGGTTTGAGCCTTTCCAACCCAAATGGATTCGAAATATGCCAGGCGATAAGGTTCACTTTCCTCATGACAAATAATGAGGCTGAGTACGAAGCATTGTTTGCTGGATTAAACTTGGCGAATAATCTAGAAGTGAGGAATCTAAGAGCATTCAGTGATTCTATGTTGGTGGTAAAACACTTTTCAGGGGAGTATGAGCAGAGAGAACCCCGGATCAAAGCCTACGCCACAAAGATACGTGATCTTTCAGTTTTGTTCGAATCCTTCTAGTTAAGTCAAATTGGCAGGGAAGACAACAGCCGAGCCGATGCACTATCAAGGCTCGCTTCGGCAGAAACTCATAACCTGACAGGCTCAATCTACCTGACCGAAGTAAGGTTGCCTTCAATCGATAAAAAACAGTGCATAGAGATCCATCAAGGCATCAACTGGATGACTCCGATCAGGGCATACCTAGAGAAATGTACTTTTCCCCTAGACCGAAAAGAGGTTCAGAATGTGAAGTATAGGGTAACAAGTTACACCATAATTGGGGGCAAGCTGTACAGAAGGTCGGTGACAGAACCCCTCCTTAGATGTTTGGATCCCAAAGAGCAACAGTTGGCCTTGGAAACCGTACATGAAGGAATATGCGGGGAACATCTTGTCGGTCGGTCACTTGCCTTTAAAATCCTCAGGCAAGGGTTCTATAGGCCGACTTTGCGAGCAGATACAGCTGAGTATGCAAAGAAGTGTCGAGAATGCCAGTTGTTTAGCACCATCCCGAAGCAGCCACCCGAAGAAATGGCATCCGTTCTGAGTCCAATCCCCTTCGCCATGTGGGCTATGGATATCGTGGGAATTCTACCCAAAAGCACGAAGCAGGCTAAGTATTGTATTGTAGCAATCGACTATATGACCAAATTGGTAGAAGCAAGACCACTAGCAACCATAATTGAAGAAGCATCTAAAAATTTAATGTGGGAGCAAGTGATACTTAGGTTCAGAATTCCAAAGGTATATGTGTCTGATAATGGAACGCAATTCATTGGGAACAAATTCAGAAAGTTCTTGGCTCACTTCGGGATACAACAAAAGTTCAGTTCGGTCAGTCATCCTCAAAGAAATGGAGCAATCGAAGCCGCGAACAAGTTCATTTTTGATGGAATAAAGAAGCGGATGGGAGACGCCAAAGGACTTTGGGCCGAATAACTATCTTGGGTCTTATGGGCATACCGAACGACACCCCGATCTTCTACTGGGGAAACACCTTTCAGGCTAGCATTCAGAACAGACGCCTTAGTCCCAGTGGAGTAGGGGTGCACATGGATCGGGTTGGCCGGGTTGGAGTCATAGAAATGACCCGACCCAATTAATTCGGTTTACAAAATTCAAACCCATATATCGAAAAATATATACGTAACCCAACCCTACTAATTATATATCGGTTTGGTTCGGGTTGGGTTGGGTTGATCGGGTTGAGAAACATTATAATTCTCTTAATAAATATTCAATAATTTGCTATTTATAGTTGATCTTTATTTTATACATATGAATGATATGTGAGAGTGAATGATGATTTCAGGATTATTGCATATTACTACTAATCTGATAAATTATCACTAAGGCACTAGTCTGGACTAAATACTGAGTTACAAGTAATGCTAGTAATAGAGTATTAAGTTACTGGTCTATCATACAAAACTTATCAAACCAAGGCATGAATATAGAATGGTTATAAAAGCTTCGGAATGGTTAGTTATTATTACAACTGTATTTATTTTAGTAGTGTTGCATGTTAAACCTCAAATGTCACTATGATATAACACATGAAAGATATGATCTTTTATACAGACTATTTTACAAGCACAAAGCAGGACCTCAGATGGTATCAAACAAAAATATAATTGTTATAATATAATTGTTATATATATATATCAACAAATAATTCTTTGAAGATGAATCACTATAAATATGTCCATAAAATACCAAAAATATATGTGTAAGTATTCTAATGGGTTGGGTCGGGTTGGATAAGGGTTTAAATTTATCAAACTCTAACCCAACCCAACTTATTCGGTTTGGTAAAAATTTCACCCATATGTCTTTCGGTTTTGAATGGTTCGGGTTGTTCGGCTCAAATAAGGGTTGGGTTGGGTCGGTTTTTGCGGGTTGAGTAACCCGTGTTCACCCCTACAGTGGAGGTTGGCCTTGACTCCTACCGAACAGAAGTTTTTAACGTCGAGACAAATGAGTTCGGTGTTCTCGTGAATAGTATTAATAAAATTATTGTATATGCCTCGTCTCAAAATTGTGTTAGCTGCATTAAAAGTAGAGCATATAGTTGTTTAATTCTACATACATAATTGTTGTGTAGTAGAGCATTGTGTATACGTTGCATTTGCATAATTCCATGAATGTGTGTAATACCAAGTTGATATCCTATGATGAGTTTATGTGCATAATGTCTTGGTTAGTAGTCTTGATCGTATGTGATGTTGTGCATGCTTAGAAGTTGTTTGTGCGGTAATTGTTTTGAGAACACTATTAAAATGCTCTAGAGACGTGACCTAGACTAGCTTAATTCTTGAGTCTTATCCATGAGTGAACGTAGAATCTTGTGTATTCCCTTTTGAGTTTAGAATGAGTAATGCTTAAGTGTGGGGAAGTTGAGGGAGTGTAAATGCCTTTCTAAAAAAAATAATAATAATAATAAGAAATTTTACAATAGGTATCATTGTCCTCTTTTGAGACCATTGGGTAGCAATGTTCTAACCATTGGTTACTGGAGAAAGACTTGACCTTTGTATGTAGCATATCATCGTCCTCCTTTGAGGTCATTGGGTAGCAATGTTCTAGCCATTGGTTACTGGAGAAAGACTTGATTTGCGAGCTAATAGAAAAAAAAGAGAGAAACAAAATAGAAAAAAATTGAGAGGCATGGAAACTCCTGACAACCCTAAGCGAGAGTTCATTCTAAGTAACGAAGTGTTTAAGCGTTATTCTGATTATTAGCTCATGGTTGAGACTCGATTGAGATTTGTTGGTGTTTGGTTTGTTTCACTAGAGAGCATGAAGAACACGCACTACGCACACCGTACTTGCAATGGAAAAGTAGCATGACTAATATGTGAGATGGGTGAAATCCTAGACTATTGTATATTCTGAGGATTATATGTTAATAAGGTGGACACATGCATGATTGGAATCTTTGTATATTCATGTAGTTGCATTCATATTAGTTTGGCATGCTTGAGACTTGGTAGGAAAATATAAATTTTGTGGGTACATTCACTATAGGCCCTCACGAGACCTTACTCGTCCACTAGGGCTGCCTAGGGGTTTAAAGGGCTTGCTGCATATGCTAAATGCAACCGTGATCACCTACGGAAGTGGTACTATTTAGTTAGATCGTAGTTTTTTTTGTTTTTCTTTGCCCGAGGACGTGCAATACGCTAAGTGTGGGGATGTGATAAGCGTGAGCTTTATCGTAATTTGGTCCTTATATTTAAGTTATTTTGCACTGAATTGGATTTTTATTTAATAAATTATATTGTTTTATTGTAGGTATTAAGGAGATCCTATTTAATTTGAAGTGGAGCTTAAATTGCAATTTTTGGAGTGGATTAAAGCAATTTTCGGATTTTTGGGCTGGTTGCGCAGATTTTACTGTTTGGGCTCTATCTGGAGTTCTACAAGTCTGTTTTGGGCCCGTAAGCAGTCGTTGGAAAGCTTGGAAGAAGATCTTTAATTCTGAGTTGGGCTCATATTTTATTACTGCTCGGAGCGGTCCAGAATCAGGAGGGAACAGAAGCCAACGAAATTTCCATTATAGAAATCTAATTCTGATTGGGAAATCTCCTTGTAATTATTTTAGTTAATTAAAAATACTTTATATTAGATATATTAGAGACATATTATTCAGACCTAGTATTAGACAGAGACATACGTATATTGTAAGCAAGAAGGAGGCTCAAGAACAAGAGAAGTTTTCTTTTGTCTTTTCTCCTTAGTTTAATTGATTTCATATTCAGTTCTCGTAATTAGTTTATTATTGAATTCAGATTTCTTTCTTCTATGCTTTATAAGTGAACTAAACGAACAATTCTAGAAGGAGGCGTTCAGCCTCAACTTGGCCTCCTTCCACGACACCTTCCTGGCGGCCTTAAGGGCGAGATTGCGCCTAGTAAGGCGAGCCCAGAGAGTATCCACCTCCTTCTGTAAGGCTTCACGATCGGCCTTGAGCACCTTGGCCTGACCATCCAGTACCTTCAGGTTGTCTTGAGCCAACCGCAGGCTACCCTCAGCTTTGACCGCCCGAGCTTCCATCTTCTTGACGTGGGAGAAGCCGCTCTGCATGTCTTTCACCTCATCGGTGATGACGTCGGCCATAGGAGTTGCCTGAAATGAAGAGCAAATCATTGTTAAAGACCGAAGGAAAAGAAAATAATAAAAAGGAACGAAAGAAAGTTTGTACATACCATGGAAAGTAGACCCATCAATTCGGCGCAGGCGTCCACAGGGCTTAGCCGCTCATACTTTGGACGGTCGGTCGAAAGCATCAGGGCCCGTCACAAGTCTGGAGCTAGGTCCTTCGCCGCCATGGGAGTAGGAGTTACGAAGGAATCCGTCTCGAGCACCGCTCATTGAGGGACGTATGTCTTGACGACGTCCCCTTGCCTCGCTCTTTTCTTGGAAGCCGGAGACAAGGGAGCCTTTCCCGTCTGTTCGGGCTGGCGGCGAGGAGAAAGAGGGGTAGATTGTTCGGGAGCATTCTGATCGTCTCCCTCCCGAACAGGATTCTCCGCTTGGGCTGCCTGAGAGGCTTGGAACTTGGCCGTCTTTATTTCCACGATCGTCTGGCGGGTCGACGCTGCAACAGGTGAAAAACATGTTAAATTTGGTCCATATCGAATTGACAGAGTCGACTATATTCGTGCTCTTCGGCACCTATTAATGTGGGTTTTACCACTTGGACAGCAGGATCAACTGCGCGCCATTGGGACATAGCGGCTATCTTCTGTCCGGAAAGATAGAACCACTTGTTGTGACTCCCTTTGTTGTTGGAATTTGTCTCAACCCAATCGACTCTGTTGGTTCGCCGAGAGACTGAGTAAAAACCCTTGCTTTTACCATTCTTTCGGAAGTCGTAGTGGTGCCAGAACAATCTTGTTGTCGGCTCGACTCCTGCACCAAGGCATCGACATTGGAAGCCGTTCATGTGAAAGAACCCGTTCGGGTCCATTTGGCCAAGGGCGATGCTCATCTCCGCGAACAGCTTCTTGATATGTGGGAGCACAGGGACTCGGAAACCGCATTTGAAGTCAACTTCAGAGACACCTGTAGCAACTTGCCCGTACCCTTCGGGCACAGGCGGATTGTGCCAAATCCGGTCACCCTTTGTCGCCTTGTAGATATGCTAGGCTCCGGTCGGGATGTCGTAATCCTTGGCGAACTTCGACACGATATCTTCGACAAGCTGCGACCGGAAGTTCGCCGCCGGATAATCGGAGATAACGTGAAAAGGAGACCTCTCCGAGGGTACAGACCCCGAAGATTGTGTTGTGTCGGGTGGTGACCGATCCATAATTCCTGCATTCGAGGAGGAATGATTAGCCATGTACTCGAAAAAAGCTTGAAGAAAAAGAAAATTAAACAGTAAAGCCGAGTACAGAGGGTCGGGATCGGTCGAACAAATCCTAGTAGTCAAGTCATGGTGGCGAAGAACGTCCTAAGGAATCTAGGTGGAACCGAAGGGACAAGTTATCCCGAAGAATGTTCCTAAGGTACTGCTGTCTCAGTACAAGGGGTATAAACTACCATTGCCTTATCCTATACGCACTTATTGGTTACATAGTTGTTTGAGGCATCTCTGTCCTAAAAACAGGGCCATGTTTGCGGCATATTACGAGTTTACAGTTTACACGTGTGAACTTATTTCTACAAGTGGTATCCTGGGCACCTACGGTTGCATTCCTAGAATTCAACGTACTTAGCATTCATGAGTCAAAATAAATCAAGACGAACATTTTATTTCTGCATGCATACAGTTGCTTGCTAATTAGACAGGGAAAATAATAGTTTTGAAGACTTCCTGGTGATTAAAGTAAACGGGAAAGATTGGAATGCGATGATGAGATAACCTTGGAGCGCTTGGAGACTGGTTCACTTGAAGAAACGTAGAGAGTATTTTGAAATAGCGTGAGGAAAATTAGGAGGGAAACTGATGTTTATAAGGCAATGGAGTGACGTCTGGACAGAGGAATGGAAGCGTTTCAGATTCAACAGATTGAGACGTTTTAGATTCTACGGTAGAGATATTGTGTAGATCTCGAGAAACGACAGTTGTCATCATTGAAATGACACGTTTTCCCATGAGACGTGTCATTCAGATAAGTACAAATTTGTCAAAAGTTATCCAGGAGAAAGGATTTGGGTTTGGGACTCCGATCTAACGAGCCGACCGACCGAAGTCCAGGGACATGTTGGAGGCCCAAGTATAATTGAGCCAGATGTGATATTGGGTTTGGTCGGTTATGTGAGGTACGACCCATTGCTTCGGCCAAGTCCACTACAAGTGACCGTTATGCACTAAGACCGGGTCTGTCCTACTTCTAAGCAAGAGGTTGGCACGTTCCCCCACGTTCGGTGTGCACCCAAATATATCGGAGGCCAACAACTGTTGAGTCTATAAAAACTCATGTCAGGTTCCATTTCGAGAATAATATTCAATACACAAGCACTTGTACGTTATATTTATATTCACTGGAACCACTTAATTTATTCTCACACCGGAGGTGAATCGGGGGACAAACCCCTCACATTCTTCTCTTTTGCAGGTGAACCCGAAGAGCTGTTCGGAGCCCGACCCAGCAGAAATTTGATTCCAACAAATATATTTTTGTATTTCGGAAATCATAGTGTACATATTAACTCTATACATTAATAGATCATTGAAATGTTTCATTCTTCTTCTGGGCTCTGGCTTGGGCTTTTCCTTGGACCTTATCACGATCTGCATGATAATGGGCCATAACATCTATCAGATTAAAGAGCAGGAATATCATATGAGGTCATTAATGCACAACACAACTACACAAGAACATGGAATCAAAGTTTCCAACTTTAATACCATCTAATTTCACGTTTTCCGAATTTCAAATTATAATTTAAATTAAACTCTGTCCACATTTCAACAATTTCAACAAAATTCCAACTCCGAACTCGAATTCAATCCTCCAAACCGCACTCCACAACAACTCCTACGTATTACACAACATCACAAACTTTCGATGACCACCAAAAATTAAAAAAAAAATCAAACCCATAATAAAAAAAGAAGAAGAAAGTCGGCTAGTCTTTAAAAACCAGCAAAAAAAGAGGGGTATAAAAATTAGGTTAGTCTAGGAAGGAAAAAAGGGGCAAAAACAAGGCCATTTATCCAAACTAATTTCTCGATTTCAACCCGGTGAATCCAAACACACTGTAACCTCCCCCTCCCCCTCCTAGCCCTAGCTTTTACTAATCTCCTCCCCGCCGGCGTTGCCTATACACACACCTATACATACATCTTCGCTCTCTCCCAATCTCAATTTCAGCTCTCTCTTTCTCTCTCTGGTATTTTCATTTTCTCTCTCACACACACATAGATTATTTCATTAATTTGTTCAAAATTAGCTTGATTGATTGTGGATTTAGTGCTTAATTCAGTAATCTACGTTGATTTTGATTAATTGTTTGCGATGTTGTGTTTTGGTTTGGTTTTGAAATGTGTTTAGGTAGGTGATTTCGTTTTGTGTGTGTTTGTGGTTTCGGATCAATTGTTCACGATAGTAGCGAGAAATTTAGAGCTGAGATAGTACTAGTGATGAGAAAATTATGAATTTTGATTAGAATTGAAAATTCATGTAAAAAACGGTTATGCAGTTTTAGGAGTACATAGGCATGGTGAAATGAGAAGCCTTTTGCTGTGTAATTTTACAATTAATGATTTTGTTGTAGTTAGGTGTATATTGTAATTTTACGATATTGATAAATTTCTTACGTATACCTGGAAATACATTATAATATACATTGATTTATTAATCCGTTAAGATTGAAGGTTTCTCCTTTTCTATTATTTTGGATATATGTACGTTTCTTTATTGTGAAAAGTTCTTGATGAATTGAGAATTAAGATATTATGTTATGTGTGTCCATAGTGTGTTTGTGTTGTGCATTTTAGTCAAGGCAACAAAATATATTAGGTTTGCTTATTTAAAAGATTAGTAATTTTTTTTGCGGAAAGATAGGATAGTAGCCGTGGTGAGTAGAGTATCTATTCAATCTAATTTCTACTTATTCCATATGTCTGGTACCACTTTGTAGGTTTTGTGCCTGATTTTTATCTCGTTCATGTTTATTGTATCTGTACCTTTCTTCTTATTATATATGTCCGGTACACTTTGTAGGTTTTGTGCCTGATTTTTATCTCGTTCATTTTTATTGTATCTGTTCCTACCTGGATTTGATTTTATATTCTAGTGAAGCCAGTATATTTGTTATATTCATAAATGATAATGAAAGTTTGTTGTGTAGCTATAAAAATTCAAGATGTTAGGAACAATTTCTTTTTTTGTTGTGGAAACTGATGAACAAAACTGAATGATATCTGTTTAGGTTGGTGACAAACTGAAATGGAGAATGGATCTGATAGCGAGGATGATAAACCCTTGGTATTTAAAAGGAGTAACCCGTCAGTGAAGCAAAACCATGTCAAGCCAGATGTTAAAAAATCATCAATGCAGAAGCCTGACGGTAAGTCGGGTAGACAAGTGTCTGATGTACGTTCTCCTAACGGTAACGGTCATGACTCTAACATTCAGAAAGGTAAAACAGTTCCCTCCACCAAGGGATCACCAGTTTTATCACCTTTGGCTAGCCCAAAAGTATCGTCTTCATCATCCAAGGGATCACAAGTGAAGCCACCTGTGGCAAGTACAAAAGCATCGACTTCAGGGGCTGACAAATCCAGACAACATTTTCAGCAGAATAAAACTGCTACTGTTAAATCTGAAAAGCCATCTGGAAAACCTAAGGACGAGCCAGATAGTGGTTCTGAGGATTCGGATGATGATAAACCATTAAACTCTAGACTCCCAGTTGGAGGATCTAAGGGAAGCATTTCTGAGGTCAACAAAAGGCCTGGCAGTTCTGGTCCTGCTTCGTCAGCAAAGCCTGAGATAGGAGTAAAGGAGGAAGATTCGGAAGATGATATACCATTGTCACATAAGTTTAAACAGAAGTCAAATGCTGGGGAATCTAGCAATGCATATGATTCTGAAGATGTTAAACCTTTTGCATCGAAACATCAGCAAAATGGTACTAGTGCCAGGGACAATGTTAAGAATCCCTCTCCTGCATTAAATAAAAGACCCTCAGCTGAAGTCAAATGTTCAGGCCAGTCTCCAGTAAAAAAGGCAAAGCATACAGCTGCATCTACACCAGTTAATGGTAAGAAAGTACCGGTTAGAGCAGAACCTAAAAAAGAAGATGATGACAGTGACGATGATAATGCTACTATTAGCCAGAGAGTCAAGAAGACAGTTACACCAGTCAGTAAAACTTCTGATAAAAAGAAAGCAGCAGTATCTGTTTCTTCTTCACTTAATAAAGTTAATAAGAATTCCAAGAAAATAACTAAAAGCACTCAGTTTTCGAAGTCTCTAAAAGTCCCCCCTGGCTCTGGTGAAGGTCAGAAATGGACAACATTAGTTCATAATGGTGTCATTTTCCCTCCTCCTTACAAGCCTCATGGGGTTAAGATGCTCTACAAAGGAAAGCCAGTTGACCTGACGCCTGAACAAGAGGAGGTGAACCTCTATTGTGTTCTTTCTTGATCTAGTTAAACCAACTGGTCCATTAATGGGAATATTAGTCACCTTTGTTCAAAGTATCCTATATTGCATCCTTTGTAGAACTATTAGAGCATGTTGCTTAAAAGCTGCATTCATTTGTTTACAGGTTGCAACGATGATTGCAGTTATGCAAGATACCGAGTATATGACAAAACCAGTGTTCAGAGAGAATGTCATGAATGACTGGAAAAAATTACTCGGAAGAAACCACGTAATTAAGAATTTGGATGACTGTGATTTTACCCCAATATACGAGTGGCATCAGAGCGAAAAGGAGAAAAAGAAACAAATGAGTACAGAAGTAAGTGCATTTTTCTGTATGAATATCATTGTTTAGCTTTAAAATAAAACATATATGTCAAGCTACTCGATAATTGCACAAAGTCATTCTTTAGTCAAAAGCCTCAATTTCATCTGAACAAGTAACATATATCTTTGATTTATCTATTTATTATTGTCCATATCTCTTCTTGAACGAAGCTTTTTTTTTTTTTACTATCTGGAGTCTGGACTACATATGTAAGTATTTAACTATGATCTAAAGTAGTAGTATCTTTTGAGAGATGCTTCAGCGTTCACAGAGCATGAAATGCAGTCCGGTTTCCAATTAAATATTTCATTGTTGTATTATTACATGATTATAGCAGAGATTATTTGTCGGAGATTCTCAGACAATAGCTGCTGGTTATCATGTGTTTTTATACAACAACGAGCAGAGTTTGGTACTATGTTATATTCATGTATTGATATAGAGTTTTGTTTATGCAGGAGAAGAAAGCAATGAAAGAAGAGAAGTTGAAGCAAGAGGAGAAGTACATGTGGGCAATTGTTGATGGTGTCAAGGAAAAGGTTACCTAGCTTGGGTGTTTTCCTCTATTGTTGTACAGTGTCATGTATTATTTTAAGTTTATGCAAAATATGTTTTGAAATTGAAAATTCCATTTGACATATTTTGTACGGTCAACACATTTTAGTTTCAATCTTAGAGGAAGGGATCACCCCTTTCTTGCCTCAATATATTCTTGCATCTGGAAAGGAGTAGCATAGTCTCATATTGTTGAATAAGAGCTAAATGCGTTGTCTGATACAACTACTTGGACTGCAATGCAGGTTGGGAATTTTAGAGTGGAACCACCAGGGTTGTTTAGAGGCCGTGGAGAGCATCCAAAGGTTTCTGGCGTTATGATTTACCAACTAAGAAAATGAGGAGAGCAACATATATATATATATATAAATATATTATATTTTCTTTCTGTGATATTCATGCCTTTGTTTCATCAAATTTATTTCTTTTAGATGGGAAAATTGAAAAAACGTATACATCCAAGTGACATCACTATAAATATCGGAGAAGATGGTCCAATACCAGAATGCCCGATTCCCGGAGAAAGGTTCTGTCTCTTTTATTATTGTATTTGTTTTCCCCATCGTATCAGAAGCTATCTTTTACTGATATGTTTTTCTGTCATTCAACAGCTGGAAAGAAGTTAGGCATGATAATACTGTTACTTGGTTAGCCTATTGGCTTGATCCAATCAATATGAAAGAGTTTAAATACGTGTTTCTAGCAGCTAGCAGTTCCTTAAAAGGACAAAGTGACAAGGAAAAATATGAGAAAGCAAGGAAGTTAAAGGTATTTCAAATCACTTATTGCTTGCAAGTTTCTGACAGAAATTAGCGGCTTGGGTTAGAATTTAGATGTGCTGAGCTAATTGCAAGGGAGAACATTTTCAAGGTGGAAACCTAATTTTATATTTGACTTCTACAGGGGCATATTGCAGGCATTAGAAAAGCTTACACTAAAGATTTTGCTAATAAAGATGTCACAAAGCGACAAATAGCAGTGGCAACTTATCTGATTGACAAACTAGCTCTGAGGGCAGGCAATGAGAAGGTATATTGAAAAAGATTGTACATCTGTGAAATTCTTCCCACTTTCTTCTTCTTTTCAACTACTTTAGTATGAATTTGGGAACCCTGAAAGTTATGCCAACTAACCGGCAAGGTTTTTTTAGAGGACTACCTTCGAGAGAAGATATCTTGGTCCTGAATCACATTGAGAAAATGTTGTATATATTGCAATTTACTAACTAAATCACCAAAATGTAATTACAAGTCAACTGAGTATGAAAAAAAATTGACTTACAAAGGATGAAAAGACTAGTGTTTGGTGTTTTGCAGGATGATGACGAGGCTGATACTGTTGGTTGTTGTACATTGAAGGTAGAAAATGTTGAACCAAGCCCTCCAAACATTTTAAAGGTAAATGATTTCTGTCAACTATTTTAGATTTTAGTGTGCTTACTATGTTACTAATTTTAGTGAATTGCTACAGCTTTGAAACGCAATAAAAAAGGACGATAGTTTCAGGGAATATTTCTATATCTTTATATATAATTACGTAAATAAAAAAGGACGATAGTTTCAGGGAATGTATACCCATATCTTTATATATAATTACGTAATTGAGGTTTTGTAGTCTCAAAAGATTCAGCTTCGTGTTGTATGCGAGTAGTAGATTCAGTTTTGTGGTGTGTAGAGAACTTTGTTGATCTTTTCTAAGTTTTGACATAGAACATATTACAAGTTGTAACAGTTACATATTCCTGTTATATTCCAGCTTGACTTTCTTGGTAAAGATTCTATTAGATACCAGAATGAGGTAGAGGTTGAAATTCCTGTATTTAAGGCGATTCAACAGTTCAGAAGTGGTCAGTGCACTGCCTTCCTTTTTTGGTAATAAAATTCTTAATATTTCTTGTTCATGATTGCTGATTATCTCATAATATTGTACCAGGGAAAGAAGGTAGTGATAATCTTTTCGACAAGCTCGACACAACTAAGTTAAATGCCCATCTGAAGGAATTGATGCCTGGCCTTTCGGCAAAAGTTTTCCGTACATATAATGCATCCATTACATTGGATGACATGGTAAGATGCATCTAGAAATTTCCTAGACTAGAATTTGGTAGGTTTTACCTCGTGTTTGGAGTATTCTGCAGTCGCTTATAATTATCTTTTAAAATTTTTCTTCCGTGATCTCTATTTTTTAAGTCTATTTTATCTGCATTTTTCTGAATTACCAGGATTGAGTTAGGTTGGGGACAATTGAGATGTCGAGGGAAAATCTTAGATACAAGGAAGGATTAGAGAAAAAAGATAGATGATGGTGGAGGACATGAACTGCTAAAAGGAAATGATTAACTGAGCAAACCCGTGTGAGAATGAAGGGATAAATAATAGCAGACACAAGGGATTTTACTTAGGCAGGAGCGAATCGTAGAACAGAATGAGTCTTAGGAATACAAATGCTTGAAATATTGACAAAATGACCTAGTAATTCATATTATTATTCTTCACTAACCCGGAGTATATTAAAGGTTGTTCATTTTTGAGGATTTATTGAGTGGTTAAGGTGGAGAAGTTTCAATAATTTAAAAATATTTGATATTACAATATGTTCCATAAAATGAAGTTTACAGTATGCTTAACAAGCAGGGGTAAACTTTTTGAAAGTTTTATGCAGAGGGCTTTGTTCAATTAGATGACTAGAGGTCTTTACTAGTTGCTGAATACCCTAGAATTTTAAGTTTTCTTAACAAGGCATATGCGCAAGTCTTTTATAAGAACCATTATTAACTTATGAAACTTATCCAACTAAGAGATGCAAAGATTACCAACAAAGTCTCGTATCCATGTTATGAATTATCTAAACTATGCAGGCATATGTGGATGTATGCAGTTGATTGTAAATAATACTAGCTAGATGATTTATTCGTCTGCTTATATCATAGTCAGCTAATGGATTCAGGACTCTAGTTAGAATCTTAAGGAAAGCTCTTTAACATCTGTAATCAAAAAATTTCTACTATATATAATTCCATATAGCGCACATTATTTTCTTGCCATTATCTTCTTAGATGAATTTGCAAGAATTTCTTCATCTCATTCTCTCTTTTTTTCCCTGGTAACAGTTGAACAAGGAAACAAAGGGTGGAGATATTTCTCAGAAGGTTGCTGTCTATCAACATGCCAATAAAGAGGTAAAGGGTTGTTGGAATGTTTCATATAAGATATCTGAATGCTTTGTTAAGCTTCATGTTGGTCACTCCTGATTGCAGGTAGCAATCATTTGCAATCATCAACGTACTGTCTCAAAGTCCCATAGTACACAAATGTTGAGGTTGGATGAGAAGATAAAGGAGTTAAGGGTAAGAATCTTTCTATTTCCATTCTATCTGCGTGACTTACCTTTCAAAATTATGAAAGTGATTTAGGTACTCATACTCGATTTTATCATACTGTGTTACATGAAGAGGTCGGTGGTAGTTTAACTCCCCATCTAGTCTCCTCTTCACGACATGAGAACACTTCTGCCATATTCTGTTTGTGCACGTTTTTTTATTCATGGCTCTAATCATATTACCAATTGACAAAGTAAAATAATTGTAAAAACTTGTAATTACAGGCTGATTATTGTCCAATTTTACAGTTACAAGTGGTCAACTGACATTTTATTGTCATCAGGATCTTATTGAAGAATTGAAAACTGATTTAAGTAGGGCAAAGAAAGGGAAGCCACCACTAAAAGGTTCTGACGGGAAGACAAAGAGGAACATGAATCCAGAATCGTAAGAGCAATAGTAGTTATAATACGCTCAGAAAAATTTTGGTAGATGATATTACGTAGTTGCTAATTACAACAAAAAACTGCAGGCTAGAAAAGAAGATTGCTCAGACCAATGCAAAAATTGAAAAAATGGAGCGAGATAAGGAAATTAAGGAGGATCTAAAAACCGTGGCATTGGGCACATCAAAAATAAATTATCTTGATCCTAGGATTACAGTAGCTTGGTGCAAGCGGTATGAAGTTCCCATTGAGAAGGTAAAGTTGTTGAAATAAGTGTAATAAAAAAATCTTTAATATTTCATGCATATGTAAAGAATTTCATAGTTTGCTGTTTGTATGTTTCATGCTCAATTACAATGCAGATGTTCAATAAGTCTCTTCTGGCGAAGTTTGCTTGGGCAATGGATGTTGAGCCGACCTTCAGATTCTAACTCTCTGGTAGTGCCAAGTGCCAACTCAGGAACCCCAACCTCCCCCCTTCCCCTCTTATTTTCCAGTTTAGTTATACATTTTTTTAATACATATATTTCCTGCGGAAACTTCATGTTGTATTGAGTATCTAAATTCAATATGGCGAGCTGCCTCCCTGTATCTGTTTCTTTGTTTAGATTGATCAAATTTGTAAAAGCAGCTCTCAAGAATTGTCTAATAACAAAGTACTACTAAACTGTAATGACATACAGGGCTATTACTTAATTTTGGACTATTGTTATTTACCTTTCATATTCCATTTTTGGTTGTATACTGATCAATAATGGATTCAGAACTTATACCAATGGGAGACTTTGGGGGGACACATAAATGGTCAGATACAATGATGTTCCATACACAGTTTAATGTAGAAATCAGGTAATGAGGTTGGTGTCTTTGGGTATAGGCAGTTTGGCACCACTGACCAAACTGCATGGGTGGTTACTGGTGATGATTAACCCTAGAACCGAGTTTTGTTTGCCTGTAAAGAGTCGAAGAGAGGAATAAAATTTTGTCTCTTGTAGTAGATTATGCTTAGAAGTAGACGATGAAATAAAAATTATTTATCACGAGGAGATTTATGGACCAAAATTTGGATTCAATTTTTGACATTCCAACATTTAAAATAAATCTGGGATATCACTATTCACTAGTCTCATGAAATATATGATAAGGTATTGAATATGTAGCTCTCCAAGCCATGTGTTGAGATACTCTCTGTTTCTTCGTCTGCTGAACTTTTAACAAACTTCAAACGAACAATAAATCCTAGCAAAACTTAAATGGAATGCTATAATAAAAGAACAAATATGATACCCGACCCCTCTTTGTGTAGTGGTATATACTAATTATACAAACGATACACTAATTAACGTTATTCTTTACTTTCGTAATTAGGGATGCAAATTATAAGATGACATGCAATCATGATTTACCTTCATTTTTCTCAGATTGGAAATGTGACTTTTCACATGCACACAGAATTACTGAGATTAATATGGATAGTGGGGGAAGGACAAAAAGAAAAGTAAAGGAGAAAGTGATAGTTAGACTTTGAGAAGGGTCAAGATTGAAGATTTTAGTTTAGTTTGTGCGAACACTACCAAAAGTTAAGAGGAGCATGCAAGAAAAAAGCAAAGAAAAAGACAGAATATATTTGAGTAGAAAGGTTTTGTTAGTATCATGATGATCATAAATCACATTCATTCACCAATTCTTTTTTTGTTACTGTCATCCAGTTTCACTTCTCCCAAGACAAAACAAATCACTTTCCCTCCAAATTTGCACTCCCTTGACATGGCTAAAAATTGACAAATTTATCACAGTCACTTTGTGTTCTTGTTTCCTGTTGAAAATGAAAGATAAATGATGATGGTATCTAATTTTCACTCAAGATTTTGTTGCTCTGTTATCGTTTTCCAAAGCTCTTTTATTCGTTACTATCCCTTTTCACAGTTTTTTTTTATCATGAAACGAATTCGAAATCATTGATATTTTCATTTTTATGGAGACATTTTATTATGTATCTCTCGTTTTCATTCCTAAATTTGCCTATTTATTGCCATTATTCTCCTTCCATTTCAAAGCTAGCTTAAAAGGCTTCTTCCAAAACCCACATTACTTTGTTCTAGCCATTTCAAAAGATGAAAAAACAAAGAGTAAAAAGTAGAATGGTGACCGTAGTTTACACTTAATTGCAAAAAAATGGTTGAACTTTCAGATTTTCATTTTAGTGATCACACTTTGTTTTTTATTTTTAAAATAGTGGCCAAAGTTTTTTTGATTTTTAAAATAAGTGGCCAAAATTGTATTTGATTTCTAAAATAGTGGTCAAAATTATTTTTAATTTTCAAAAAAGTATATGAAAAAAGATCGATAGCCACTAAAATGAAAATCTGAAAGTTCGGTCACTTTTTTGCAATTCGGTGTAAACTACGGCCACCATTTTGCTTTTTACTCAAAAACAAATCCCAAAAGTCGAATTTGTACCCACTATTACTTGTTTCCCATTATCCAAAATAATTCTATAATGAACATGAAGGTACACACTCGTTTAATAAATCAATCATCAGGAGAAAATTCGTATTTTTTTTAATCGGCCTGTCAAAACTTATTTTCACACCTCAATCATTATTTAACATGAAAAAAAGGTAATTAGATCAAGAATCCCCTGGATCAGTCGTGTATGTAAGCTGGGAAACAAGTACGCTTGGTACATGCATGCATGCACAAGGTAAATATAAACTCGGCTTGAAATTCGAATATCAAATTTAAGTTCGGACTCAATTTTAATCCTGGTTTCATCACTGAAAGAGGGTTAATATATACTCCCTCCGTCCCACTCATTTATATACAGTTTTTTTCAATGTTTGGCACGCATTTTAAGGTGTATATAAAGTATACTTCAACAACTTATTTTTAAATTATTTTTTCTCTGAATAAAAATTTCAACGTTAAATATTAATTCAGAAGAAAAAAATTTAAAAAAAAATTATGAAAGTATACTTTATAGGAGCCTTAAAATGCGTAGCGAGCCTCCGTCCCCCAATGTATACAATTGATCGGGACAGAGGGAGTAATCTTTTGAGTTTAACACTTAAATGTAAATTTTTCTACTTCAGAAAGAATTTAAATGTCACAGTCACAGTCACACTAACCCTCATGCAGGGCCTCAGGGTCAGGGGTCAGTCCGGGGTCAGTCCGTCACTACAATTTACAGTCAGAGAAAGAAACGCACAAACATACATGAAACCGCGAGGCACTCATCTGCGCAATATAAAAGTTAGCACATCTTTATGTAAAGAATGTAAATAACTGAAAAGTCTAAAATGTACGTAGTTATATATCAGCTTTTCAGATAAATGAAAACAAAAGAATTTATATTATGTGAAAAATGTCTTAATACGTACTTAGGGAACTTATACGAGTACGTACGTAGTTCATGTTTAATGACATAATTATAAATTTATGAACAAGTTTGACAATTACAAAAATATTCTCCGTGTATTCATAAGAAAAATCCTTTATATATACTCATGTAAGTTAAGTGCGTACGTACTTAGGAACATTAATCTTATATTAATTTATAATATATGTAAACAATCTGTGGCTCATGAATGTACATATATGGTGGTGTTATATCACAACAATTATATAGATCAGATGTTAGGATGGTCCATAGACACGTACAAATGATGAAAAATTTCTTTGTTTTAATCATGACTTCCCACCGATTGTTCCACTCTCTGTAGGTTCCACTTCATTTCATTTCATTAGCCTCTTCGTACCAAAATTTAAATTTTTTTATATACAAATTTGTAAAATATATCGTAAAAGTGAATTCGGCTACAATTCCGTAAATTTCAAAACCGATCATGTCTGTATCCACTCACATTCTTTGTTTCTTTTCATATTTTGACCGACAAAAATTTATTCGTAAGTTAAAACACTCTAATTTATCTTAGCTAATCATTACTTGTACTGGACTCATTTTCTGTTTGCCTAATGACTTTATATAATGGGAAAGGCTATGTTTAGTGATTTATATGGATACATTAATATATATATATATATTTCTAAAACAATACACGTGCTCTTTATTCGATCGACCTATTTGAGCACACATACATGGGTACATTAGTGATGATTTATTTACAGGACATGGATGATTTTATGGTATTTTTAACTGTTTTGAGCTAAATATGACCGTATCATTTTAAGTATTTATCGTTCTCACGCAGTCAAAACTCAAACCCCAAATGTTTAATCACATATTAAGAGAAATGCTACACTATCCACATGTATTTTCAAAATGATTTCAAATACTTAGTGACATAAGATTATTGATTATATATTTGAAATATAAAGAGGATTTAGGTGTATAAATATATACTAGCCGATAACCTGTACCATGCATGAGTCGATATCAACATAATAATATTGATAAATATTTTTAAAAAATATATTTGTCGAGAATTGAATGATAAAAATATAATAAATAAACAACTATTTAATTATGTAGTTATAGACAATCGAACCGTTTGTAAAACTAAAGAAATTAAAATAAATAAATAAATCATATATGATTACGTTGCTGCAAGAAATCAAATCCTCGATGTAGCTAATAAATTTAAAGTAAATAAATAAATCTTGTATAATTACGTAATTGCAAAGAATCGAACCCCGGATGAAATTAAAGAATTTAAATTAAATAAATCTTGTATAATTACGTAGTTACAAGGAATCGAACCCGAATTTTGTGATAATCAAATTTGGTACTTTGGTACCGTACGCCATTTTCACATTGTTTTGCTTATTAATATTAATTTTAATTATTAAAAAATGTACTTATAGATATTTGAATGATAGAAATATATAATAATTAAATCTATTTAAATATGTGGTTATAGACAATTAATATTAAATTTGGTACTGCGCGATATATTTTTAACATTATTTTCTTTATTAATAAAAAGTACAGAAGTTATAGACAATTGAATTTTGAACGAAATTAATGAAATTAAAGTAAATAAATAAATCTTGTATAATACCGTTGTTGTAAGAAATCGAACCCTGAATTAAGCTAAAAAATTTAAATTAATATATCTTTTACGTAGTTGCGAGAAATCGAACTCGGGTCACGTGATAACCAAATTTGATACTTTGATACTTTGGTACGTGATAACCAAATTTGGTACTTTGATAGTATCGAACGTCATTTTCACATTATTTTCCTTATTAATAAAGAGTATAGATTTCATGAATTAAACTTCATGAATTAAACACGACATATAACATTGATTAACAAATTTGTGATCTATCTGGGAATCCTAGCATTGCTAATTTTAATGTTAGGGATGAGTATTTATATTTTATA
Source organism: Heracleum sosnowskyi (assembly GCA_030848705.1). Lineage (NCBI taxonomy): Eukaryota > Viridiplantae > Streptophyta > Magnoliopsida > Apiales > Apiaceae > Heracleum > Heracleum sosnowskyi. Next base: position 25,494,604 of record CM061237.1, read on the forward strand.
AACGGGGTTGAATATATTATATTCGATTTCGATTTATAACACAATAAATGTGTGTAAGTGTATGCGAAAATAAGAATAATACAAATTTATTCTTTAATCTAAAATGATATTAGATCAAATGTTGTTACAACATGTGAATACAAAATAGTATTCTCAGCTTCTGTTTTTTTATAGGGGGATACAATTCTTGAACTTGAAAAACTTACAACTAAATGAAGTAGACTATACACTTATAAATTGTGCACAACTTGCTTTTATAATAAGACAATAGCTAGTCATACAAATTTATTTTTCTAACAAACATAGATCCACTTATTTACCCGTCTTTCCCTTCAATTTCTTGACTTTTCGAATCAGTATAAATCGACTTCTCGAAACAGCTATCTTGACTTCTCGAATCAGCTTCCTTATTATTTCTCGAATCAGTGTATTGATATCTCTAATCCTCGACATCTCGAATCAGTATAATGTATTTCTCTAATTCCAAACATATCGAATTAGTGTATTTTGACTTCTCTAATTAGTACATCTCGAATTAGTGATTTTTCACTTCTCGAATTTGTTATGCCATATTTTGGCATAGTCCAAATTTCTCTGTTTAATAATTATTAATTCAGATTAATAATTAATTACTTGAACACTAAGTAATATCCTCTCCCTGAAACGAGTAAAGAATCAATCTCAATCAACGAATAACGGAAAATATCGCCAAACGATATCCTTCAAATCAGGAAGATATCACAACGCCAAGATAATGCAAGATAAAATTGGTAATTTACCACATTAACAAAGTTTATCCCTAAAGTCTCTCAGGGATAAACACAATTGCATAGAACTGCGTGGGCTTGATCCAGTATAAATTGGTACGCAGGCATCTTGGCAAAGGGATCCGATATCTGAGACAAATCGAGACACCTCCCAAATCCAGCCCCCAAACATCCAAAAATCCCAAATCCCCCTATTTTCATAAATCGTTATTCCAGCAACCTCCGATTTGTGTTTTTACGAAATTCCTCCAATAACAATTGGCACTAGAAGGAGGGCATTATTTTTTGATTGTGGAGGACAATCAAATCATCTACATCATGCACAAAAGGGGTTTTATCGTATTTGGAGCGGCATTAATGGAGGAGCAGAACGGTGAAAACGGTGGTTCATCGTTCCATTCAAAATTAAGATAAGTTTTATTATGATCTTATTAAATTCGTAGTAAATTTAATACATGTCAGATTTTGATGATTTTTTATGATCCGGAAATCTTTCGTGATTTCCTATAACTTTCGTTCTTGGTGTTTTCTGAGATTATGTTCAGGTCCATTTTTGAAATCACAAAACATAATCTGATCCCGTTTTTCAGTATTGAGAAGTTAATCAGCAGACGTTTTATTTGATTCATGATTCGTTATAAGTCCGTTTCTGACGAGCCATATATCATCGGAAAGATCTTTTCGTTTTCTACATCTTTCATGTTTTGTGTTTTGCAAGAAAACATCGTTTACAGGGGCAAAAAGGTGAAAAACAGATCTGGACAGAATCTGAATCATGGAGATGTTAAAGAATTGTGATGCAATATTCGTAGCGCGTGATTTGATTACTTCAATAGCTCGTGCATGGACAAAAATAAGTGTGAAAGGTCCTTATCTGATAAGGGTAATGTTTTCGAAAGCTCTCTTTTCCAAGGAGGATTAATATTGAAGACCCTACTCTCAGAGGAGAGTCCATGAATAAAATTACATTATTGAAGGTCCATTGGTAGATGGATATTTCTTGGTTGTCACAAAACATTCCTACAATCACGGGAAGAAATACGGAGATGCCGCGAGATTGCAGGAAAACATGTGGGACTGGACGTGATATGGGCTGAAAGCCTGACATTTGAAATTGGGTATCTTATTAAAGCCTCAACTCGGGGGCTCGTGGACAATGACACTTGAAAAGCGTCGACCGAAGAAATTTGGAAGCTCGAAGATTTTTAGTTCTCCACTGCAGCAAGCTACACTGAAGAACTGGGGGCTTGTTGTTATGCCATATTTTGGCATAGTCCAAATTTCTCTGTTTAATAATTATTAATTCAGATTAATAATTAATTACTTGAACACTAAGTAATATCCTCTCCCTGAAACGAGGAAAGAATCAATCTCAATCAACGAATAACGGAAAATATCCCAAACGATATCCTTCAAATCAGGAAGATATCACAACGCCAAGATAATGCAAGATAAAATCGGTAATTTACCACATTAACAAAGTTTATCCCTAAAGTCTCTTAGGGATAAACACAATTGCATAGAACTGCGTGGGCTTGATCCAGTATAAATTGGTACGCAGGCATCTTGGCAAAGGGATCCGATACATGAGACAAATCGAGACACCTCCCAAGTCCAGCCCCCAAACATCCAAAAATCCCAAATCCCCCTATTTTCATAATTCGTTATTCCAGCAACCTATGATTTGAGTTGTTACGAAATTCCTCCAACAACAGAATTAATACACTCTAATTCTCGAATCTTCAATGTAGTATTTCTCGAATTGGTGACGTTTTGAACATGCCATTCTGCACTTCTCAAATTATGACTTTGACACTTTCAACTTCATTTTTGCAATATTTTTTATTCTTCAATTTATCTTCAATGTATCTTAAGTCATGATCCATAGATCTTCTTCCGAGATACATTTCATGATTTATTTGAGTTTTACATAAATAAAAATTACAATGAACTAAGTACAAGTAGAGAATCTATAAAAATAAAGAGATTCTCTATTTAAAGGATCAAGTAACTAAAACTCCCTCTGTCCCATTCATTTTTATACACTTTTCATTTTGGGATGTCCCTCTCATTTTTATACATTCCAAAAATAGTAACTTTTAATAATATAAAACACTATTATAGCCACTACTTTTCTCCACTATCTCTATTCTATAATAATATAAAATACTATTACACCAACTATTTTTCTCCACTATCTCAAATTTATTATTACATATTGATAGTTCCCACCACTTTACCCACTTTTCATCTAATTTTACTCATATTTTATATTTTTTCTTGGTTTCTGTGCCCACCCCAATATATATAAATCACTGGGACAGAGGGAGTATATATTACAGTACTATATAGGCTTGTCAATATAAAAATGTATACAAAAATGTTTCTATAACCAATATTTAATGAATTAATGAGTTTCTAATTGATACTAAAATGTGTCACTTTCTATTGATTGAATGGTTAATGATACACATTAGGAAAACATAGGCCATTAGGTACAGAAGATCGATCAGGGTGAAGTGACATTCACACAACACTTCACTTTTATTGTTGTAACTCTCAGCACGAAGTAAAGTACAACACCTCTAAAATTTTCGCGTTTTAAAAGAATAACTCTAGTTAATTAGCTCGCAAGTATTCATTTTTAAAATTTTTAATATGTTGGGTGATGATACCACATTAAAAAGGTATCAGATATTTCTATTTTATATAATGAATAGAGAAATCAATACTTCGAACTCGTTTTTTTCTCATACCATGTATGCACGTTTAATTAGTTGGTGCCCTTGGGCAAACTACTCACGGGGATGAAGACTATCTGTAAGATGCATTAGATATATTCAGATACTTTAGCTGATCATTGTACAATCATTAGTATATTTCACCATACGTACATTGTATAAAATAGTCTTCATATATATGAGTGTCTACACAATTTCAAAATTATACTTTATCCTGAAGTGCTTGCATTCATATTTTATTCGAGAAACATGGTCATGAAATTTTACACAAGTGCACTTACTTACTTTCCTGTGAGCAAATATACAAATACATGAGCCTGTTTTTCAACCTCTACCACTAGTACAAAGTCTATTGTATATGTTTGTGTATACAAAGTCGGCATTCACTTGTGTCCAATATTGCACATGCAGAAAACCACAGACTTTTGTCAATTCGACAATAAAATCTAAAATTACAAATGTGAAAGAATTAAAAGGTTGTCATCTTTCCAAGGTTCTTAAAACTTGGAAATCGGTTCTACTAGGTTACATTGTCAAAATTTGAATAATCAATCGATTTTTCAAATACTCATTTTCAGCATTCAAGTACTCACTCAAAATCCGAAACGATTGATCTACAATTTCTGAGTATTCGTCTGAGTACTTAGCTGAATAGACCGATTTTTGGAATCCTGCATCTTTCAAATGCATGATATTTTGGAATTGGTAAAATTGATTTTTTTTGTTTTAAATTTTAATTTGTTTGTTGAAGTTAAATGATTGGGGAAATCTTTATTCATTCCATTCATTGTTTCACTAGCTTTATAGAAAATAAAGTTAGGGAAGGATTAAAGGGGCCACCGAAAAGCATATAGAAACCTTATGATTAAAGCAAAGAAAATAGGCAAGTAATGAAAACCAATCTGATTAGACTACCCAACCACACACATGCACATCACCACCCCCTTATTCACCCGCACGCTCGTGCTCTACATATCCTCTCCATTCCATTTTACCATCACATTGAATTGTTACTTTTGTTCGCCCGTCTTTGACAAAATTCGAAATCTCAAACTTTCATACATAAATATAAATAAACTACCTTGATAACATATGTAAAAACTAAGAAGGTGTTTCCCTCCGCGAATGTTTAAATGTCATGTTTGTAAGATATGTACATAGATTGTAAATAATTAAATGGATCCATCGTCTCCGCAAGAAAAGCATTTAAGAAACCAAACTTGAGGTTTAATTTTGTTTAAAATCACATGAACCAAAGACCAAGGTTATTATATAGAAAGCCCCAAGAGAAAGCCATACCATGTAAAATCAATAGCTTGTCATATCTAAAGAGGAATTAAAGAATGTATAGCAAGTGTATCTATCTTTAAATCAAACTTTTTTGGTACCAATCTTCTTTTTAGCAAATTGGGAATGTTCAAGTCAACCTCACCTCATCATTTGGTCTTTGTTGTTCAAGACACCACCTCATTTCCCACTTGTCTTCTACAAACAACTACTAGTAGTAGCTTATGATACTTCTCTTAAGTCTATATATAATTGGCAATTCTTAGATTAAGAAACCTTGTACTAGTACTACCAATTGATGGGTGTAAGTATGAATGTGCATCATCAGTTTGCACGTGGAATCATCAATAGCTGGGATCATCATCAACAACATGAACCTTCTTCTTCGCTTACGCTTGGATTTTGTAAGCGTTTACGCCCTCTTATTCCTAAACAACCGATTGGTAGTGGTGGCGAAGATATAATTCCTTTCGATCTTAAGAGTTTTATTAAGCCTGATTGTGGCTCTCGAAAATTTGATGCGTCGTCTTCCTCGGATGAGAAGAGAGAACCACTTAACCAGGTATTTTCAAGTCCTATAACTATATTATCTAGCTCCATAATATTGCATGCATGAGATTTATGTATTTATGTTTTGTGCTTATTAAATTGAAGTTTGTAAAATTACAGAAATATTAAGTACTGTATATTACATGCAATTTAGTAACATTAGGTATAGTCGAGAAATTTTGGAATTTACTATGAAAAAATGCAAAGAATTGTTTGTGTGCGTGCGCGCGCTAGTGGTTAATTGCTATGTGTTTGCATGTGAAGACACATCCGGGAGGGACGAGGTGGAACCCGACGCAAGAACAAATAGGGATACTGGAGATGCTGTATAGAGGAGGAATGCGCACCCCTAACGCACAACAAATAGAGCAAATCACATCACAGCTTGGAAAATATGGAAAGATAGAAGGGAAGAATGTGTTCTACTGGTTCCAAAATCACAAAGCTCGGGAGAGGCAAAAGCAGAAGCGCAATAACCTCGGCCTCAGTCACAGCCCTCGAAACTCTTCCACTTCATTTAGCACCATAACCTTGTGCACAAAGGTACGCTCTGTTGGTTTCCTTTTTTTAAGCTCTCACGCATCTTGTCCAAGACAACGTTCGAACCTTCGACATCCGATAAAGGATGCTAAAAGAGATATTACAATGAAAATTACAGAAAATGTATTGACAATTTGATGTCACTTTGTAGGGTGACAAACAAGTACAAGAAAGTATTCCTATATTGAAGAGGAAGTGCAGGGCATGGTCATTTGAAAAACTGGAAGAAGACAAGAGCTACAATAGCAGAGAAGATGAGGAGAGTGATAAAATTAACAAGACCCTTGAGCTGTTCCCATTACATCCAGAAGGCAGAAGAATAAATTAAGGGTGTTAATTTTAGAGATATCATTCTTTTGGTCTCTCGTGACTCTAATGAATTTTAATAACCAAGTGTTGCAGACTTGCAGATCCTTCCCTAGTGTTTTTGACCCAGTTAATTAGATTGTTCCAATTTAAAATCCCCCCTCCCCTCGCTCTCTTCCATTGTTTTTAATTATTTATTACATACCTCTTTTTTTAATGTATATACTTATATTAATTTGTATTTTTTGTAAAATTTTTATGTTATTAGTTTTTAGACTTTATTTATTAGATTTTCATACGCTTAATTTACTATTTGTACTGTATCTTAAGTTCTAAAAATCAGATAAGAAGATTTTACAACCTACACGAAAATCACAAAATAAACTTTAATTTAGTAATGGTTTAACAATTATTTTTCAATTAAAACTACCCTGAAACTAAATAGAGAAGACAGTGATGATTTTTTACATCAAAAATTCTATTCAACTCAGAAAATTATTTATATTTGGTTTAGATTATCAAAATACTCTATTTTTAGTATTGAATATAGTTCCACTAAAAACCAAACATACTTTTTAATATTAGATCCAACGATTCTCATCTATCTATTTTAATAATTAACGATCTTTATTATTTTGATATATAATAGAATTTAAATATAGTTTACATATTAATTAAATTGGTCTATTTGTTAGTTCAAACAAGTTTTTAAATTAGACTTTAAAAATATCCAACTCCAATACAACCTCCTTTTCACTTATATCCTTTATAGATAATAATTTTTTATTTTCATATGATATAATTTTGAAAATATATATATATATATATATATATATATATATATCTAATTTTTTTTAAGCTTAGTAACCATACCCTGCATTTGCGTTCAAATAATCAATCATATGCTTCTTCTTTTTCCAACCAACATGTCTCATGTGTCTTTTTTAATTAAACTAGGTTCGTAGATTATGCCGATACCTCGATCTTTATGGGCCTAGCCCAGTATTCTTCGATTAAGCCTTGTTAACGTATAATAATCATGTGATATGGGCCTAGTCCAAATAATCCTCCTTAAAAAGCATTTAATATAGGGAGTAACCAACGTTTAGGCTATATTATAACCTGTATTTTATAAGGAAGTCTTTAATTAAGAGCGGAGAATTTTGCATATAACATATATGATATCAGATTTTTTAGTTATTTTTTTAGTTTTAACTGGATACTATTGGAGTCCTGTAGGTTTTATAAAAATTTCATTGAATATGTAATCTTAAAAATTATATTAATTTTTCAAAATCTAATTCCTTATGTTTTTTTTTCCTTTAGAATTTTCACAGATCAACTATTATCTTTTTTTTGTTTCTTTCCTTTTTAACTTTTCTTGAATGTTAAATATCATGACTTTTTCATTTTCAATTATTAACACATAATATTCTGTATAATTTGCAAATTTTGATCATTATTATTTTTTATACATATAATTGTAAGGATACTAAAAACATTTCATCGAACTTTCATCTTTTAAATAACAAAGAATCTACGATCGTTTTTTAATATCTATCATTAATTTTTTAAAGAATTGAAAATATAAAACATTTAACTCTTACTTTTTTAACCAAAATAACTTTTTTTAGTATATTATTGAACAAATATTATCTTCGACTCTAGATATTTGACTTAAATAAAAGAATATTATCTTGAGTTATATTTTTTTAGCTGACATACAGATCTTCGTTAATTTTTTAAGTTGGCGATGTAATTTATGAAATTAACCCGTTGTTGTCAAACTATATATATCCGGTTTATCTAAATATTTCTATCATTCTTGTTTTGGTTTGTAGACATTCAAAAAATCAGTCAATTATATCAAGATTTTATAATTTAGGGATGTTCATGGTATGTCATCATATATAGACTAAATGTTTTTAACATGATGATGTACCATGACCAATCCTTTGATTATAAATACATATGCTAGACACTTTGCTCGAAAAATTTCGGTTACATATTCAAATTTCTTGGGATAAAGCTTTGTTATTAATGAAAAAGACACGATTTTTAGTAATAAGATATTATATTTTTGTCAAAGTATTTTTATGATAGTGTATCAAATTTTTCATTTTAAATATTAAAACAAATTAATTGAGCATTCAACGACTCCACTTATTCCATAAATTTTTTAGAAATAAGATTTTCATATTACATTACTTTTTCTAGTCTTCATCTTGTAAATTGTAAAAGATAAAAACTTGTAAATTTTTAACGATTGCATGATTTTTTGTCTCTTCACTGTTATGTTCATCTGGGGGAATTTTGTTGGAACTTTATAGTTTAATAGCCTCGTTGATAAAGAAGATTTGTCGGCCAAAATGTACTCACTGCCGAACAAAAATCAAGAAAGAAAATATATTTTACTATTATTCTCTATAATATCTTTTAGGTCTAATTTGACGAGGTTGTTCAATTAGGCGAGGCTTCTAAAGCGTTCAAATAATCAATCATGTGCTTCTTCTTTTTCCAACCAACATGTCTTATGTGTCTATTTAATTGGACGAATACCTCCAATATTCTTGGATTAAGCCTTATTGACATATCTTGTCTAGTTTTGTAATAAGCATGTGATATGGGCCTAGTCCAAATAATCCTCCTTAAAAAGAATTTAATATAGCATGTAACAAACGTTTAGACTATATTATACATGTCTTCTACCTATATTCTGTAAGGAAATCTTTAATTCCAAATGGAGAATTTTGCATATAATACATATGATATCAGACTTTTTAGTCAGTTTTTTAATTTTAACTGGATACTATTGGATTCCTATAGATTTTATAGAAATTCCATTGAATACGGAATCTTAAAAATTATATTAAATTTTCAAAATCTAATTCCTTATATTATTTTTGTTTAGAATTTTCACAGATAAACTATTATCTTTTTTTGTTTCTTTCCTTTTTAACTTTTCTTGAATGTTAAATATCACGACCTTTTCATTTCCAATTCTTAACACATAATATTCTGTATAATTTGAAAATTTTGATCATTATTATTTTTTATACATATAATTGTAAGGATACTAAAATCATTCCACCGAACTTTCATCTTTTAAATAACAAAGAATCTACGATCGTATTTTAATATTTATCATTACTTTTTTAAAGAATTGAAAATATAAAACATTTAACTCTTATATTTTAACCAAAATAACCTTTTTAGTATATTACTGAACAAATATTATCTTCGACTCTAGATATTTGACTTAAATAAAAGAATATTCTCTTGAGTTATATTTTTTTAGCTGACATACAGATCTTTGTTAATTTTTTAAGTTGGCGATGTAATTTACGAAATTAACTTGTTGCTGTCAAACTATATATATCCGGTTTGTAAGACACACATTTATCTAAATATTTCTATCATTCTTGTTTTGGTTTGTAGACATTCAAAAAATCAGTCAATTATACCAAGATTTTATAATTTAGGGATGTTCATGGTATATCATCATATATAGACAAAATGTTTTTAACATGATGATGTACCATGACCAATCCTTTGATTATAAATACTTATGCTAGACAATTTGCTGGAAAAAATTTCGGTTACATATTCAAAATTTTGGTGGTAGTACTTTGTTATTAATGAAAAATACACGATTTTTAGTAATAAGATACTATATTTTTGTTAAAGTATTTTTATGATAGTGTATCAATTTTTTTTATTTTAAATATTAAAGAAAATTCATTGAGCATTCAAAGATTCCACTTATTTCATAAATTTTAGAAATAAGATTTTCATACTACATTACTTTTTCTAGTCTTCATCTTGTAAATTGCAAAAGATAAAAGTTTGCAAATTTTTAATGATTGAATGAGTTTTTGTCTCTTCAGTGTTATGTTCATCTCAGGGGAATATGTTGGAACTTTTGTGTTAATAGCCTCGTTGATAAAGAAGATTTGCCGGCCAAAATGTACTCATCGCCGGACAAAAATCAAGAAATAAAATATCTTTTACTATTATTCTCTATAATATCTTTTAGACGTAACTAGACGAGGTTGTTCAATTAGGCGAGGTATATAATAGCATTTAAATATAATTTACATATTAATTAAATTAGTCTCTTTTTTAAGTTCTAACTACTTTTTAAATTAGAATTTTAAAATATCCAACTCCAATACAACCTCCTTTTGACTTATATCCTCTATAGATAATAATGTCTTATTTTCATATAATATATATATCCAGTTTATAAGACCCATGTTTATCTAAATATTTCTATCATTCTTGTTTTGGTTTAAAGACATTCAAAAAATCAGTCAATTATTTCAAGATTTTATAATTTAGGGTTATTCATGGTACATCATAATATATAGACTAAATATTTTTAACATGATGATGTACCATGACCAATCCTTTGATTATAAATACTTATGCTAGACACTTTGCTCGAAAAGTTTTGGTTACATATTCAAATTTTTTGGGGGTAACGCTTTGTTATTAATGAAAAAGACATGATTTTTAGTAATAAGATATTATATTTTTGTGAAAGTATTTTTATGACAGTGTATCAAATTTTTCATTTTAAATATTAAAGCAAATTAATTGCTTATTCCATAAATTTTTTAGAAATAAGATTTTCATATTACATTACTTTTTCTAGTCTTTATCTTGTAAATTGTAAAAGACAAAAACTTGTAAATTTTTAACGATTGAATGGATTTTTTGTCTCTTCACTGTTATGTTCATCTGGGGGAATTTTGTTGGAACTTTATAGTTTAATAGCCTCGTTGATTAAGAAGATTTGTCGGCCAAAATGTACTCATTGCCGAACAAAAATCAAGAAAGAAAATATATTTTACTATTATTCTCTATAATATCTTTTAGGTCTAACTGGACGAGGTTGTTTTTTAGGCTCAAGACATGTCTGAATACCACCATTAACAAGCCTACACTATGTGACTATGTCACACTACATGACCTAGTGAATTCTATCACTGGGATATAGTATAGGTCTCTCTGTACTTGTCTTGTTCTCATGAACATTAGCTTGACCATGTATGCTCAGAATTATAATGAGCTCAGTAAGTTTCTTGCATCTAGAATGTACATAGGCCATTGAATAATTATCCTGATAGAAGTTCAAATTGTTCATGCAGCAGGATGGAGATGAATAAGGCCCTGAAGAAATAAGTTGCAGAAATTTGTCTAAGGCATTATATAGCAAAGTCAGAATAAAGCTATGTCGTGAAGTCACCAAAATACATGTCGAGAAGTGCCAGATCGCATAGTCCAATTTGTACTATGTCGTGAAGTCTTCAAAACTCATATCGTGAAGTGTTGAAATCAGAAAAGTCAAAATGTACTAGATCGTGAAGTCCTCAAATAGCCTATTCCGCGAAGTCCTCATATTGGCTATGTCGCATAGTCCTCAAATAGCCTATGTCGCATAGTCCTCAAAAAGGTTATATCGCGAAGTCCTCAAAAAGGCTAGATCGCGAAGTCTTCAAATGGCTTATGTCGCAAAGTCCTCAAAGGCCATGTCGCGTAGTCTTCACAAGGGACATCACGAAGTCAGGAATGAAGTGGAGTTCACGATATCAATACTTAGCCGTTTACAACAAGATAAATGAAGGTACAAGATCAAAGTCAATGGAGACAAATACTGAAGCATCTGTGTTGGTCAGGTGGTCCAAAATACAGATGGCAAATCTACAGCTAAACTTGGAGAGGAAGAAGGAAGACAAGCAGCTACAGATAAGGGAGAGGACCGCAGAAAGAAAGTGGTTCTCCCTGACACAGCCAACCTTTTATAGAACGACAAAATGGAGTTGCAGGAGGGGTAGCTGTGTAATTAGGTGTGTGCACTAGTTTTGTATAGGACAATATATATATTGTGCACACCCTACTGTTAGCTGTAAGTGAGCATATCATAGAATTATATTGAAGCACTTCTTTCTCTATAAGAAAAGCAAGAAAATACTGTTCTTGTTTAGAAGCCAGAATTTCTCTTGTGAGATTTTGGAAGCTGTAGTATTTAATTTGCTTAATACAAAGTAGATTAAAGTGATTGTGTGTGTACTGTTTATTTCATTCTGCATTTACTTACTACACAATCTGTTACGACAATTTAGTTTCAAGAAAGCGAAAATCTATCAAACTATCCATTCACCCCCCCCTCTGTCTAGTTTCTAAGTGGTATTCATTACTAAAAAGTGGTATCAGAGCAGGCTGTTAACATACAAACATGAAAAGATCAAGAATGAGTTCACAGAAACTAAGCAGTATCAAGATTCCTCCCTTTAACAAGGAGCACTACAGTCTTTGGAAGAAGAAGATGTTGCTTTTCATCAAAGCTTCAAATCCCATGTACTTAGATATTCTAAAGCATGGTCCATTTATTCCAATGATTGAGATTGCTGAAACAACTATTGGCACTGAGATAATACCAGCAAAACATGTTCCTAAAGATCCTTCCAAATACACTGATCCTGAAAAAGAGAAAGTAGCACTGGATGGACATCTCCAACTTATCATCTGTGAATCTATGGATTTCAACATGTATGACACTGTTGCTCACTGTAGTAGTGCTAAGAAGATGTGGGATCTTATAGAAGTGCTATGTGAAGGAACTCCTGAAGTGAGAAAGAACAAGAAGCAGATTCTGGTCTCACAGTATGAAGCTTTCATGGCTCAGCCAAAGGAGGGAATCACAGAAGTGTTTGAGAGGTTCAAAAAGCTGATAAATGAGCTCAAACTCTATGACAAACACTATGAGACAGAAGAGCTAAACATGAAGTTCTTATTAACTCTACCAGATCACTTGGAACCAAGGATCTCTTCCCTTAAAGAAAGAGACCTAACAATGATTGGTTTTGATGTGTTGTATGGTGTGTTGAAAACATATGAGCTAGAATTGTTTCAAAAGAGATCCATTCAAGAAAAGCAAGGATTAATAGCAAATACTTCCTGTGCTCTTATTGCTGACAAATTAGATCAAAGAATGGAATCTCTTAAAGTCAGTCAAGTCAAGATTGAAGAACTGGAAGTTGAAGACACTGGAGATGTGGCTCAAGTTGTCTATGATTTTCCTGAGGAAGATGAGTTCTACAACATAGATGAGCTGGACAAGATGAAAAACAAATCTTTTGCATATATGGCTAGGAGATATCCTAACATTAGGTTTAAGAGGAAGCAGCCATTTAAGTCTAAGTTCATTAATGGAAATGCTGGTGGATCTAGTGGCTCAAACTCATTCAATAAAGGAAAAGGGATTGCTGGTGCTGCTAAAGGAGGATACAAGACTGTAAGTGTGGATAGGACCAAGATAAGGTGCTATAACTGCAATGAACTTGGGCACTTTGCCACAGAGTGCAAGAAGCCCAGACATGTCAAAAAAGACAAAGCATACTTAGAGCTTGAAGCTAAGTATGAAGCTCTACTCAAGAAACAGTAGGGTAAAGCTTTTATTGCAGAGGGAAAATGCTAGGATGATTCTGATGAAGAAGAAGAACAGGAGTACTCAAACTATGCCTTGATGGCATTTTCTGATGATGGTGATTCTTCAAATCAGGTACCCATTCTTACCTCTCTTGATATGACTCCCTTTCAATATAAGCAAACTGTTAAAGATATGAGTACTGAGATGTTCAATATTCTTACTAGCATGTTAGCTGCTAATGAAGAAATTGATAGGCTAACTGCTAAAAATCTTGAGTTTATAGAAAAGAATGAGAAACTTGAGTTAATGGTTGTGAGCCTTGATGGTCTGAAGAAAGAGATTGAGTACCTTAAGAACAAAGTGGTTTGTGCTGAACAAATAGAAAAATCTCTTAGAGAACAAATTGTTGAAAATGAATTAAAGCTAAGAAGTTTTAAGAACTCCTCTGAGCTTATTCAAACCTATCACAAGGAACACACTAAAGACTGCAAGGTTGGAGTTGGTTTTGATTATGAGAATGATAAGGGAAGGAAGAAGGCCAAGGGCAAAGGAAAAGAATCTTTTACAAACAAAAATGCCCCAACCATTTTGTCAAGTGTTGAAAAGCCCATTTTCAAAGAGAGTATTGTTGAGTTTGATGAAGAACTACTGGTCATCAAACAACAACTATTTGAAGAAGATGAGGCTGCTAAAGACACTTCTTCCTCTCCCAAGTCTGTTGTTCAGAAAGAAACCAAAGACAACCTTGTCAAGAGTCCTAAAATTAAGAAAGAAGTTGTTAAGAAGAAGAAACAAAACAGAAATGGTAAGATAGGTGTCAACAAGAGTAACAATTATGCTTATGTGCCAAATGCTCCTAGGAAACAGTGTCAGAAATGCTTATCTGTGAATCATTTGACTCATAAGTGTAATAAACCTGTAAATGTTGAAGTTGATAACCTGAGTAACCATTCTGTAGGCATGAACTTTGTCCATGATTCCTTCTGTGGTAATTCTAACTGCATGACATGCTATGTGACTGTGATTGCTAATTGTTTATCTCTAAAGCATAAACTTGACTCTGCACAATCCTGTGAATCACACACACATATGCACACTCACAGGACAGGATCCCCAATCAAGGTTGAGAGGGTGAAAACTTCATGTGAGCCTAAGAGTGTAAACTCCAAAACCACAAACAAAGTGAAGTCTCCTACTGTGAAGAATGCTGTTTATGCTAGAAGAATTATTAACACAACTGTTTCTAAATCAACTGGACCCTACCAAGTGTGGGTACCAAAAACAACTTAGTCATTTTGTGAATGAAGGGCAACAGGAATAAAAGAGTCGTATGGATCTTGGACAGTGGATGCTCAAGTCACATGACTGGTGATATAGCCCTGCTATCACAATTTGAGGAGAAGGCTGGCCCATCAGTAACCTTTGGAAATGACAACATTGGTTATACAATGGGATATGGCAGTGTAAAATCTGGGAATGTCATTATTGAAGATATAGCATTTGTTGAGGGACTGAAGCACAACCTCTTGAGCATTGGACAATTCAACAACAGAGGTTTCAAAGTGGAATTTGATGAAGATCATTGTCTAATCTCAAAAAGAGGAAGTGGTGAAGTTGTTTTAACTGGTGTGAAGAAAGGAAGCTTGTTTGTAGCAAATCTCAAGGCTGCAGACAAGGGAGAAATTTGTTGTTTCTACACTAAAGCCACCAATGAAGAATTCTGGCTATGGCACAAGAAACTGTCTCACTTGAATGTTCAGGCAATGAACTCTCTGGCAAAGAGAGAACTCATCAGAGACATGCCTGCTTTGGAGTTTGTGCAAGATGGAGCATGTGAAGCATGTCAAAGAGGAAAGATTAAAAGATCAAGTCACAAGAACAAGTTGCTAAATTCAAACTCCAAGCCTCTGCAACTAATTCACATGGATCTATTTGGTCCTGTGAATGTAATGTCCCTTTCCAAGAAGAAATATGCTCTAGTTATGGTTGATGATTACTCAAGATACACTTGGGTGGAATTCCTATTCTCCAAGGATGAAGCACCTCAAGTAATTATAGAGCATATTAAGAGAGTTGATAGAGAAGCACAAAACACTGGTTCCTCTGTAGTTGTATTGAGAAGTGATAATGGAACTGAGTTTTGAAATTCAACATTGTATGAGTTTTGCAAAGATAAAGGAATTTCTCAACAATTTTCAGCTCCTAGAACACCTCAACAAAATGGAGTAGTTGAGAGAAAGAATAGAACCCTCATTGAAGCTGCAAGGACAATGCTGTTGGATGCAAAGCTACCTACTAGCTTTTGGGCTGATGCTTTTAACACAACATTCTATGTGCAAAACAGAACATTGATCAATAAGAAGTCTGGAAAAACTCCTTACTCATTAATGACTGGCAAAAGAGCATCCTTCAAACATCTTCATGTGTTTGGAAGCAAGTGTTTTGTGATGAAAGATACTTCTGAACATGTTGGAAAATTTGATGCCAAGGCATTTGAAGGTATCTTCATTGGATACTCTCTGGAAAGGATAGCATACAGAGTATTTGTACCTGAGCAACACAAAGTTATGGAAAGCATGGATGTTACCTTTGATGACAAGAAAACTCCTGGACTTGCAACAAGTGAACAAGACAGTGTGCCATTAAGATTTGAAAATCAAGGATATCTTGAGGATTCTGAAAGTGAGGATGAGCCACCTGTCCCAACTGTTCCACATAATGAAACTCTTGAAGTTGATGATCTTCTTCAAACACCTGTGCAAGGGAACACAAACACAGGGAGAGAAGAAGAGAATGCAACTGTCAATCAAAATGATCCTGGAACAAGTCAAGGGAATGAACAGGGTCACACAAGAAAATGGGACAGAGCCCACACTAGGGATCAAATCATTGGAGATCCTGGTGAGGGAGTTAGAACAAGAAGGGCAACAATGAATACATGTATGTATAGCTGCTTTCTGTCATAAGAAGAACCAAAAATAATTGAAGAAGCCTTGAAGAATTCTGACTGGATTGTTGCCATGCAAGAAGAATTGAATCAATTTAAGAAAAACAAAGTATGTGAACTAGTGCCACCTCCAGAAGGAAAGAATGTTATTGATACCAAATGGGTGTTCAGGAACAAGATGGATGAAGAAGTAGTGGTGATTAGAAACAAAGCAAGGTTGGTTGCCAAAGGATATTGTCAACAAGAGGGCATTGACTATGATGAGACATTTGCACCTATAGCTAGACTGGAAGCCATCAGGATTTTCTTGGCTTTTGCAGCTCACTCAGATTTCAAGGTGTATCAAATGGATGTGAAAAGTGCATTTCTCAATGGTGATCTTGCTGAAGAAGTTTATGTGTCCCAACCACCTGGCTTTGAAAATGAAGACTTCTCAGACTTTGTGTATAGATTGCTCAAGGCACTCTATGGACTCAAACAGGCTCCAAGAGCCTGGTATGAGACTCTATCTCAATTCCTTCTTGAGCATCAGTTCACCAGAGGTACAATTGACAAAACTCTATTCTTCAAGAAGCATGGAAATGATATCATTCTAGTCCAAATTTATGTGGATGATATCATCATTGGCTCTTCAAATGAAAAACTCTGTGAAAGGTTCTCTAAGTTGATGCAAAGCCAATATGAGATGAATATGATGGGAGAGTTAATCTTCTTCCTAGGCCTGGAAGTACATCAAAGGGAGGATGGCATCTTCATAAATCAATCAAAGTATGTCAAAGATCTTTTGAAGAAATATGGTTTGGAAGACTCATCCCCTGCAAAAACTCCCATGTCCACTGCTATCAAGCTTGATGAAGACAAGAAAGGCAAGAGAGTTGACATCAAGGTTTACAGAGGCATGGTTGGATCATTACTCTATCTCACAGCTAGCAGGCCTGATATCATGTTTGCCACATGCCTATGTGCAAGGTTCCAATCTGATCCAAGGGAATCTCACATGGTGGCCATCAAAAGAATCTTCAGGTATCTGAAAGGGACTCCTAATCTTGGCTTATGGTATCCAAAGGGCACTGGGTTCAACCTGATTGGTTATACAGATTCAGACTATGCAGGATGCAGAATTGACAGAAAGAGCACTTCAGGAAGCTGCCAATTCTTAGGCCAAAGGTTAGTGTCATGGTTCAGTAAGAAACAACAATCCACAACAACATCTACAGCTGAGGCTGAATATATTGTTGTTGGAAGTTGCTGTGCTCAATTGCTTTGGATTAGAAATCAACTTATGGATTATGGACTGGTGTTGGAACACATTCCCCTGATGTGTGACAATACTAGTGCAATATCCATAATTGCCAATCCTGTTAATCATTCTACTACAAAGCACATTGAGATCAGGTACCATTTCATTAGGGAACATGCTGCAAATGGTACCATAGAAGTCTCTTATGTTCCAACTGAGAAACAATTAGCTGACATATTTACTAAACCTCTAAATGAAGTTGTCTTCAACAGACTTGTGAGTGAAATTGGAATGCTCAATCCTTCATTTAGTAGTTCTAAGTAAGTATGACGTTTATTTGTTGCAACAGTAAAATTTTCACTGTATTTCGATGCTCTATTAATTTGGAGTGAAAATTAGCTGAGATATGATTTATAAATATTTCAGTATTTTACTGCATATTTTTCAAATCATACTTTTCTAAGAAGTTATGAGTTTTTGAGACATCTCTACTTAGGTGATCTTGAGAGTTCACGACTTAGTTCAAACAAACAGACTTATATCGCAAACTGTTGAAATTGTGAGACTTCGCGATATAGTTCATTTCATGAGTTTGCGACATAGTTCATTTTATGACTTCGCGACTTAGAATAAATATATCGACAAGTCTCCATATTTGACAGAATTTTGATTTAAATTAATTTTATTTCAATTTTTGATTTAAGTCTGACAAAATGCTTGAAATTCCAAAATGAGAGTTTTAGACAAGGTATTTATACTATATCGCAAAGTCACCGCATTTCTCCTATCTTTGAGACTTTGCGACATAGTTCATTTTAAGACTCTGCGATATCCTTTTCAAGACTTTGCGATACAGGCTATTTTGAGACTTTGCGACATGAAAATAGCCTGTACATATTCATAACTCCATATCGCAGTGTCTCTATCATATAAATACTTTTTGGCCAACGGTTCATAACTTTTCATCCTGTCTATTTCTCTCAAACTCTAAATCTCTCTAATCTAAACTCAAACTCTCTTCTATCTTCTTCAATCTCAAATTCAAATGGCACCCAAATCTCAAACAACTTCTTCTTCTAACCCTCTAACCATTCCCAAAAAAACCAATCTTCTCACCATTCCATCTGAAACCGAGGCTAACCCAAGGTACAAGTGCTTTGTACGCTTTCTGAACACCTCATATCTTCGTCAGGCGTTGACGATGAATCCTCCCATGTATGTTGATATTCTTGAGGCATTTTGAAGAACTGCCAATTGCACTTTAATGGGAAGGGAGGATGGCACTTCATTCTATGAGGTAACCTGCAATATTGGAGGAAATGAGTTGGTTTTCGGGGAGAAAGAAGTCAATGAAACATTTGAATTTAAGACGCAAGGGCATGATGATGAAGCCAGTGACCAGGAAATGGTGGATTTCTTGACACTGATAAAGTATGCTGATGAGATAGATATGGGAAAGCTGACCAAGAAGCATGTAAGGAGGGAGTGGTCGTTCTTGTTTGATGCTCTGCAGAAGGTGTTTCTATGCAGAAAGACTGGGTGGGATCAAATCAGCCACATTGCAGTGAGGCTTGCTCCTTCCCTGGCCTACAACCGGGAAATCAATGTAGGAGTAATCATTGTAAGGGAGTTGGCTCAAAGGTTAGGTAAGTCTCCGCGCAACAGAGGTACTGAAATTTTCTACTCTCGTTTTATTCAATGCATTTTAAATCATTTAGATTCTCATTTGCATGAATTAGAAGGAGTAGACACATCAAAATTGGCTTATCCTAAGTCCATGTCCAAAGTTCTATTTGGTACATTGGACACTAGGAATCAGGTTGATGTAATTTTGAGTGTGACTGAGCATATGCAAAACACATTCAAAACTTACACACTTGATCAACCTATATATCATGAACTTTCTTGGAAAGGAAAGGCTAAGACTGATGAAGCTACAGAGTCTAACCCAAGCCTTCCTAACCCATCCAATGACCCCCCTACAAACAGTACAATAGTGATTAGGGAGCCAAGTGCACCAATCTCTCAAAAGATTGGTGTTACTAAAAAGAAGACAAAGAAGAGAGCCCTGGCAATTATCAATGAATCAATAGAGATAGGTAGTGAGGTTCCTGAGTCACCTCTCACCAGACAAAGTAAGAAATCCAAATATTTGCCTACCACTGAATCCTCCCAACATGATTCAGAAGTGGAAAAAGGGGTACACCTGCTACTATCAATGGCCTCTCAACAGGGCATTGGTATTGAAAAGAGTAGTCTCCCCACTACATCCTGTAAAGAGTCAACACAGGGTCAAGAACTCACTCGTGACCCCAGTGGAAATAAGGGTGATGAAACACTGAGTGGAGAGCACATCAAGATTGAAACTCCTCCTATTTCTCAGGGGAGTTGCCAAAATCTAATCTAAACCCCATTTCTCTCTTAGATTCTACATTACAAATTTCTTCTGAACAAGAAAGTCACTCTCATGACAATCTTTCTATTGATCAATCACAATTTACATCTGTGATTGAGCCAATCTCAAGTGACATGGTGCATGACACTGTGCTCACCACCCAGGAACCACATTCAGTTGGTCTGGGAATGCATGTTGGGGCATATCATAATGACACCAACAAAAACATAGAGAATTCACCAGTTTTTACTGGAGACTCTGTGCCAAATTCTCCATTCCTTATGGACTTGGATTTGCCTTCACAGGCACATAGAGATGATGTTGTAACACATCCCATTTCAATGGAGACAGCATCAGACTCTACAATCATTCCAAGACTGGAGGAAACTCACTCACCTATTCCCCATGAAGTGCTTAGCACTAGCTCTCACTTGGCCCAGGCCACCATGTCAGAATGGCTGAAACCTGTGCAACATTACAGGGCTTCAGGATCATCCTCTGTGCCACCACAATTGACGGAAGAAGAACTTCAAAATCTTCATGTGGCACAGATTGATGAGTCTCTCGAATTGCTCAACATCTCCTCACTGCAAATCTCCCAAACTCTGATTATGAGGCTATTCTTCTCACTCATGAAGCACAGCAAGATAAGATTGTGGATGAAGCCCAGCAAGAGGGTAATGTGGATTCTTGGCTGGATGGGAAGAGAACTGTGAAGCTGAAGGAGGCTCTAGCTTTTCTCAGGGATGACTATCTTACTACTTTGGGGTCAAATGCTAAAGGTCTCTCTCCTGCAAAAATCTATGATGCTGTAAATGAAGTCTACAATAGCCAGCTAAAAGCTATGCATTTCCTTGGGAAAGGTCTTCAGTCAGAAATCTCCACAATTCAGGAAGAGACTGGTCGTTCAATAGCTCAGCTAAAGAACTGTTATCTCTCTGACTTTCCCAAGGTAGATGGTATTCTCAAGGAGGTTCAGAAAACAGCTTCCAATGTCTCAATGATGGACTGCACCCTAGCTTTGGTCTCAGATAATATGAAGAAGCTTTCTACCAAGCTAGACAATCAGGTGCAGGCCAATATCACCTCCAACTCAATGCGCACAGTGCTGTGGAAGAATCAGTATGGGAACAAGCTTGTAGATGAAGTTCCTATTTATGACATCTCGAAATTTGACTTCTCCAAAATCAAAGACCAATCCCTCAACTCTTTCAAATCTCAACAACTATTCTCAAAGGTGAATAGCTTGGAAAGAGAGGTTGCTGATCTTAAGGCTGACAATAGGGTGCTATCTCAATCCTTGGAGCAACTCAATGAAAAGTTGGATGACCAAAGCAATGCCACATCTAATATTCTGCTAGTCCAACAACAAATGATGACAACCCTGCTTAGAAGCATGAACCTTCCTGTTCCTGGGGAAGCTCAAGACATCTTGTCTGATCCCAAGCCTAAGGGGGAGAAAGGAAAGGAGGAGGTCATTGTGAAAAAGAGAGGGGGAGTACCTGCCAAGCAACAAAAGCTTAAGGGCAAAATCACTGAAGAAACTTTAAAGCCAATCACTCTTCCCTCTGTGGATGTCATCAATGCACAAGGCCAAAGAACCACAGTCACTACCACCTACTATCCCTCTACAATGACAAAGGCTACCTCAGCTCCCACAACAACTTCAAGTGCCAAACCTGTCAAAGTTAACATTATCACTAAGGCCAAGCTACAGGAAGTTGCCAACTCTCACATCTATCATGATGATGCCTTCCTGGAGTTTCTGAAAACCATCTACATCAATGCTCAAGAGGATGCCAAGATCTACAGGGAAAGGCTCAAGGAAAGTATCAAGTACTTCACTGTGGCAGTCAGGAAAATCAAGGATGTTCATCTAAGAGAAATTATCATGGTATCCAAGGATAATTACCTGTGGCATCTATCCTTTCAAACTCTAGAGAAACTGAGGTTTACTGAGCTGACCACAATACTGGAGTTGATTGAGAAGCATGGGGAGAATAACAAGAGGCTACATGAAGATTTGAAGATAGACCAATGTCAAAGATTGCCTGAAGTTATCTCTAACCCAAGGACAATAATCTTTCAAAGTCTAAACCAAGCCAATAGCATTGATCAATTGGTGATTCCTGCAAACTTGACAATGAAGAACAATGCCAAAATCAATCAAGTGTTGCAGATGCTGAGAGCTAAAAGAGGAGTTAGAACAGCTGAAGAGCTTGAGATAATTCAAATTCTCCAATCTTTCTTGATTCATGGAACTATTCCTGAGTCACTCAAAGAAAGAAGCAAGAAGAAAGATGATGAGGGGGATGATGAGGAGAAAACCTATAGAAGGAGAAGTCAACCAAGGACTCAAAGGGAAACAAAGAAACTGTCAAGAAGACAAGGAGTGGAAATCAGCAAGTCAAGGACATTTCTAGCAGTGCCTTAACCACAACACAAGACTTTAAGTCTAGGGTGGGTAATGTTAGTAATGATCCTCCAAAATCATTATCCAAGACTTCTGAACCTGATTTGCCACAGAAGAAAGTTGAAGCCACTAAAGATAAATCAAGAAGACACTTCCACAAAGTCACAGCTAGTGGAGTGTTACAGTGGATGAAAGGGAAAGGGTTGAAGCTACTTCCAAATGATGTGGCACTGAAGACTAAATCTCCTTGTTCCAGAAAACTACCTCAAGTGAAGCATATGAAGATCAAGAGTGTAGCCAAAAGAATAAGGATAACAAAGAAGAATGAGGTAATCACTAATGTTGTAGGGATCAAAGTACTTCCTCTGGATGAAGACTATGATGAAGATGCCCTAGCATTTTTGAGAGCTCAAAGATTCTTTGAAGTCAAGGTGAAGCTAGATCATCTAGAGATCAAATACACTGATGGAAGAGAAAGAGAAATGAAGCAAGGAGGCTGACAATACTTCTCACAATATGAACTTGAAAGAATAAATGCTCTACTGAATTTTGAAAAAAAGGAGGAGAGATTGTGGAAGATAGAGATTGATAGATTCACGAAGATGCACTCTTATTATGAAGAAAGTCTAAGGAAGCTAAATGAAGAAAAGAGATGTCTGAAAGAAAAGGAGATGGCTGAAATGGAGGAAAGAGCAAAGGAGCTGAGGGAGAAAGGGCTGTGCAGGGTAAAACAAAATCCTTATATTGTGGAGTACAAAAATCATTATGGAGGAAAAAGCAAGATAAGGATGGAGTTTATTGATTCATATGTGGAAAGTGCCCTTAGAACAGCAGCTGAAGATTTAGAAGGCTCTCCTCTCATAGAGGAGTTGATTGCAAGAGATGAAATTCTAATGGCCATTTCTAAAATAAAGAAGAATGAAGAAATAAGGAAGAAGAAGATTTATGATGATTTCTTAGAGAAACAATTGGAAACTGAAGCTATGTAGCTCAAGGAGAAATTCTGTAAGCCTAAATTTCCAAGTTGTTATCAAATTATGTTCATCCTTTTATCTTCTTTATATTTGTTTCTTTTTATGATAGTTAGGCTTGTTATTAGACATGAAATTGTGCCTAAGGGTCTTACTCACAATTTGGGGGAGATTGTTAGGCTCAAGACATGTCTGAATACCACCATTAACAAGCCTATACTATGTGACCATGTCACACTACATGACCTAGTGAATTCTATCACTGGGATATAGTATAGGTCTCTCTGTACTTGTCTTGTTCTCATGAACATTAGCTTGACCATGTATGCTCGGAATTATAATGAGCTCAGTAAGTTTCTTGCATCTAGAATGTACATAGGCCATTGAATAATTATCCTGGTAGAAGTTCAAATTGTTCATGCAGCAGGATGGAGATGAATAAGGCCCTGAAGAAATAAGTTGCAGAAATTTGTCTAAGGCATTATATAGCAAAGTCAGAATAAAGCTATGTCGTGAAGTCACCAAAATACATGTCGAGAAGTGCCAGATCGCATAGTCCAATTTGTACTATGTCGTGAAGTCTTCAAAACTCATATCGTGAAGTGTTGAAATCAGAAAAGTCAAAATGTACTAGATCGTGAAGTCCTCAAATAGCCTATTCCGCGAAGTCCTCAAATTGGCTATGTCGCATAGTCCTCAAATAGCCTATGTCGCATAGTCCTCAAAAAGGCTATATCGCGAAGTCCTCAAAAAGGCTAGATCGCGAAGTCTTCAAATGGCTTATGTCGCAAAGTCCTCAAAGGACATGTCGCGTAGTCTTCACAAGGGACATCGCGAAGTCAGGAATGAAGTGGAGTTCACGATATCAATACTTAGCCGTTTACAACAAGACAAATGAAGGTACAAGATCAAAGTCAATGGAGACAAATACTGAAGCATCTGTATTGGTCAGGTGGTCCAAAATACAGATGGAAAATCTACAGCTAAACTTGGAGAGGAAGAAGGAAGACAAGCAGCTACAGATAAGGGAGAGGACCACAGAAAGCAAGTGGTTCTCCCTGACATAGCCAACCTTTTATAGAATGACAAAATGGAGTTGCAGGAGGGGTAGCTGTGTAATTAGGTGTGTGCACTAGTTTTGTATAGGACAATATATATATTGTGCACACCCTACTGTTAGCTGTAACTGAGCATATCATAGAATTATATTGAAGCACTTCTTTCTCTGTAAGAAAAACAAGAAAAAACACTGTTCTTGTTTAGAAGCCAGAATTTCTCTTGTGAGATTTTGGAAGCTGTAGTATTTAATTTGCTTAATACAAAGTAGATTAAAGTGATTGTGTGTGTACTGTTTATTTCATTCTGCATTTACTTACTACACAATCTGTTACAGCAATTTAGTTTCAAGAAAGCAAAAATCTATTAAACTATCCATTCACCCCCCCCCCTCTGTCTAGTTTCTAAGTGGTATTCATTACTAACAAGTGGTATCAGAGCAGGCTGTTAACATACAAACTGGAAAAGATCAAGAATGAGTTCACAGAAACTAAGCAGTATCAAGATTCCTCCCTTTAACAAGGAGCACTACAGTCTTTGGAAGAAGAAGATGTTGCTTTTCATCAAAGTTTCAAATCCCATGTACTTAGATATTCTAAAGCATGGTCCCTTTATTCCAATGATTGAGATTGCTGAAACAACTGTTGGCACTGAGATAATACCAGAAAAACATGTTCCTAAAGATCCTTCCAAATACACTGATCCTGAAAAAGAGAAAGTAGCACTGGATGGACATCTCCAACTTATCATCTGTGAATCTATGGATTTCAACATGTATGGCACTGTTGTTCACTGTAGTAGTGCTAAGAAGATGTGGGATCTTATAGAAGTGCTATGTGAAGGAACTCCTGAAGTGAGAAAGAACAAGAAGCAGATTCTGGTATCACAGTATGAAGCTTTCATGGCTCAGCCAAAGGAGGGAATCACAGAAATGTTTGAGAGGTTCCACAAGCTGATAAATGAGCTCAAACTCTATGACAAACACTATGAGACAGAAGAGCTAAACATGAAGTTCTTATTAACTCTACCAGATCACTTGGAACCAAGGATCTCTTCCCTTAAAGAAAGAGACCTAACAAAGATTGGTTTTGATGTGTTGTATGGTGTGTTGAAAACATATGAGCTAGAATTGTTTCAAAAGAGATCCATTCAAGCAAAGCAAGGATTAATGGCACATACTTCCTGTGCTCTTATTGCTGACAAATTAGATCAAAGAATGGAATCTCTTAAAGTCAGTCAAGTCAAGATTGAAGAACTGGAAGTTGAAGACACTGGAGATGTGGCTCAAGTTGTCTATGATTTACATGAGGAAGATGAGTTCTACAACATAGATGAGCTGGACAAGATGGAAAACAAATCTTTTGCATATATGGCTAGGAGATATCCTAACATTAGGTTTAAGAGGAAGCAGCCATTTAAGTCTAAGTTCATTAATGGAAATGCTGGTGGATCTAGTGGCTCAAACTCATTCAATAAAGGAAAAGGGATTCCTGGTGTTGCTAAAGGAGGATACAAGACTGGAAGTGTGGATAGGACCAAGATAAGGTGCTATAACTGCAATAAACTTGGGCACTTTGCCACAGAGTGCAAGAAGCCCAAACAGGTCAAAAAGGACAAAGCATACTTAGAGCTTGAAGCTTAGTATGAAGCTCTACTCAAGAAACAACAGGGTAAAGCTTTAATTTCAGAGATAAGGGAGAGGACCACATAAAGCAAGTGGTTCTCCCTGGCACAACCAACCTTTTATAGAACGACAAAATGGAGTTGCAGGAGGGGTAGCTGTGTAATTAGGTGTGTGCACTAGTTTTGTATAGGACAATATATATATTGTGCACACCCTACTGTTAGCTGTAAGTGAGCATATCATAGAATTATATTGAAGCACTTCTTTCTCTGTAAGAAAAGCAAGAAAACATTGTTCTTGTTTAGAAGCCAGAATTTCTCTTGTGAGATTTTGGAAGCTGTAGTATTTAATTTGTTTAATACAAAGTAGATTAAAGTGATTGTGTGTGTACTATTTATTTCATTCCGCATTTACTTACTACACAATCTGTTACAGCAATTTAGTTTCAAGAAAGCGAAAATCTATCAAACTATCCATTCACCCCCCTCTGTCTAGTTTCTAAGTGGTATTCATTACTAACATTGTTCAATTAGGCGAGGCTTCTAAAGCGTTCAAATAATTAATCATGTGCTTCTTCTTTTAACAACCAACATGTCTTATGTGTCTATTTAATTGGACGAGGTCCTTGGATTATGACGATACCTCGATCTTTATGGGCCTAGCCCAATATTCTTTGATTAAGCCTTATTGACGTATCTTGTCTAGTTTTGTAATAAGCATGTGATATGGGCCTAGTCCAAATAATCCTCCTTAAAAAAATTTAATATAGCGTGTAACAAACGTTTAGGCTATATTATACATGTCTTCTACCTATATTCTGTAAGGAAATCTTTATGTTTTTTTTGTTCAGAATTTTCACAGATAAACTATTATCTTTTTTTTTTTGTTTCTTTCCTTTTTAACTTTTCTTGAATGTTAAATATCACGACATTTTCATTTCCAATTCATAACACATAATATTCTGTATAATTTGCAAATTTTGATCATTATTATTTTTTATACATATAATTGGTAGGATACTAAAATCATTCCATCGAACTTTCATCTTTTAAATAACAAAGAATCTACGATCGTGTTTTAATATCTATCATTACTTTTTTTAAAGAATTGAAAATATGAAACATTTAACTCTTACTTTTTTTAACCAAAATAACTTTTTTTAGTATATTATTGAACAATTATTATATTCGACGCTAGATATTTGACTTAAATAAAAAATATTATCTTGAGTTATATTTTTTTAGCTGATATACAGATCTTTGTTAATTTTTTAAGTTGGCGATGTAATTTACATATCCGGTTTGTAAGACACATGTTTATCTAAATATTTCTATCATTCTTGTTTTGGTTTGTAGACATTCAAAAAATTAGTCAATTATATCAAGATTTTATAATTTAGGGATGTTCATGGTATATCATCATATATAGACAAAATATTTTTAACATGATGATGTATCATGACCAATCCTTTGATTATAAATACTTATGCTAGACAATTTGCTGGAAAAATTTCGGTTACATATTCACATTTTTGGTGGTAGTACTTTGTTATTAATAAAAAATACACGATTTTTTGTAATAAGATATTATATTTTTGTTAAAGTATTTTTATGATAGTGTATCAAATTTTTTTATTTTAAATATTAAAGCAAATTAATTGAGCATTCAAGGATTCCACTTATTTCATAAATTTTAGAAATAAGATTTTCATACACATTACTTTTTCTAGTCTTCATCTTGTAAATCGCAAAAGATAAAAGTTTGCAAATTTTTAATGATTGAATTATTTTTTGTCTCTTCTCTGTTATGTTCGTCTCAGGGGAATATGTTGGAACTTTTGTGTTTAATAGCCTCGTTGATAAAGAAGATTTGCCGGCCAAAATGTACTCATCGCCGGACAAAAATCAAGAAATAAAATATCTTTTACTATTATTCTCTATAATATCTTTTAGATATAACTGGACGAGGTTGTTCAATTAGGCGAGGTAAATAATAGCATTTAAATATAATTTACATATTAATTAAATTGGTCTCTTTGTTAAGTTCTAACTACTTTTTAAATTAGAATTTTAAAATATCCAACTCCAATACAACCTCATTTTGACTTATATCCTTTATAGATAATAATTTCTTATTTTCATATATTATATATATATTGACAAGGCTGTCGGGTGCCTATCAAATAATAATATCTAACAAATCCTTCTAACTATGTAGTAGGGAAAGTCAGAGTCGATCCCACAGGGACAAACGTATCAATCACTAGTTATTCTTGATTCAATTCAACTAAGCAAGTAACACAATAAATTGTTGAGAGATTATTAATCTAAATATTATACTAAAGCAAATATGTGGTATTTATGAATTAACTAAAAACATCTAGAATTAAGTATCCCCACTAGCATGAATCAATGCAATCATGATTTTCCACCCCAATTAATCATACGCTACTCAAGAGGAAAGATGCGCCCTATAAAATACCAATAACCTCTCTCGAGTATTAATGGCTTCTCTAAAAATACACTCAAGCCTATTTTCATGGTATCATGCAATTTAGAGACATTAAACACAGCATCCTAACTTCCTAACAATCCGTTCTACCTATTTTCATGGAGAAGTTCATGTCCTTATTGGATAAATCACAACCATCTAAGTCCAACTTTCGATGATAAATAGATATTAGGTTCAAACAATACGCATAATCACGTCTGACATGTTATTGTTAATTAAGCACAACTCAATAAGCAAGAGCATTCAACATAACTAAACTGGGGGGTTATGGAAAATCATACATCAATCATAACTAGGGTTCAACTTAACCCTAGATTAAATAACTACTCACTCATAATTAAACTAACAAAACACATAATATAATAAGAACACATGATAATATTAAGAACAGAGAATAAAAACCTTTAATCTTTCTCCCAGAAGAAAAGTACAAGATCCGCTATGTCTGTATGTATGTATCTATGTATATGTATATATGTATCTCTCAGATCTGATGTTTATATACATATTCTCAAATATTTTAATGCCTTGAGGAAAGTACAAGTACGTTTCCTAAACTGATTCTGTTTTACAAGGAAAATTCGCAGCTGACTTTTCTTCAGTAATTCTGAGCCGTTCCTGATGTAATTTGATATTTGGACCACTTTAGAATAAAAGAGATTTCCATTATCTTCGCGTGGGCTGTTAAATCGTCCAATTCTGAGTTCTAGATCTCAAGATATGACCCAAACAGTGAATTATGTGCAGGCAGCCCAACAAATCCGAATTTCCTTCTAATAAATCTCCAAATTAAGCTCTTTATTCTCCAATCCTTCCAAGTTTAGGATTTCCTTGCTTCCTACAATAAAACATTAAAATTTATTAAATAAAAATCCAATTAAATGCAAAATATAATAAATATGAGAAATAAAATCATATAAAATATATATAAATATATACTCTATCAAACATCCCCACACTTAGTATTTTGCACGTCCTCGGGCAAATAAAGAAATAAAAATAATAATAACTAATAGGACCACCACTTTCGTAGATGACACGATTGCATTGAGCGTATGCAACAAGCCGTTAAACCTCCAGGCAGCCCTAGTAGGACGAGTTTTGTCTCGTGAGGGTTTATAGAAGATATACCCACAAAATCAAATATTTTCAACCACCAAGTCTCTCAAACATGCAAAATATCATAGTACTCCACACATTGTAAATCTCAATCACATAACAACCTGAAAGTGTCTGAAAGTACAAGTACTCAACAGAAAATAATCCAAGTATGCACACAATGTCTAGATAGACAAAAATATCATGAGATAGACATCAAAGTCGCATTCAACAAGTAAGCATGCTATGGATAAATATCTCACATTGCTCTCACTTCACACAAGTGTATGGGTATAAGTGTATCGCTCAAGTTCAATCAATGTACTCATGTGCTACCATATGCTTGGTTGTCCACCAAATCTCCACCACCTCGTATATATGCATACATGAATCATGATGAACAACACACAACAAAAGAAATGGATTGATATAAAATCTATCAATCATAAATTAGGCTCAAATCCTCACAAGGTGAAAGCATGCTTAACTCACTAAAATTGACCAAGAAACATCTCAAGTTTTCAAATGTTCGCAAGCACACACAAGGAATTACCAAGCATCAAATGATTTTTCATGAATATGACACTCAGAATTAATCATGCGAAATTAATCTACACAATGTGTACTTATCAATGCTAACATGCTTTTGAGACAAGGCAATTATATACAAAAAGTTTTTAATTTTTTTAATTTTTTTGAATTTTATAATATATAATTTTTTTCTGGGTTTTTTACGTCACTGAGAACTCATCCCCACACTTAAGTAGTTCATTGTCCTCAATGAACAATATATATAAATATACAAAACTAACAAGATCCTAAAAGAAATACAAAAAGAATAAGAGTGAAAAATTATACAAAGAAAGGTTAGAAATACTCCCCTAGTGCATGAAGTCTCGATTGGAAAATGTGGGAGAGTGTTCCTCCTCCAAAATCTTGGGTTGCCTCCCAAGAAGCGCTTTTTTAAGGTCATTAGCTCGACCTTCTTGTCAATCAACCAGGTGAATGGATCGAAAGTGGAGCATCCACTTTCTCAATATATTTTCTTATGATCTCTCCCAAAAACTTATAAGTTTCATCCAAAGCTTTATCCAACAATACAACTCTTCTATCTCGAGCAAACTTTAAGAGTGCAACAATTATCCTTGACGTTTCATCTCGTGAGACAAACTTAAAAAGAAATTTAATAAGTAAGTCTTCCCAAGTAGTAA
Organism: Heracleum sosnowskyi; assembly: GCA_030848705.1. NCBI lineage: Eukaryota > Viridiplantae > Streptophyta > Magnoliopsida > Apiales > Apiaceae > Heracleum > Heracleum sosnowskyi. Next base: position 25,525,695 of record CM061237.1, read on the forward strand.
TGGAATTTGAGGGTAATGAAAATAACCAATTTTTAGCTCCATCCCTTAAAGAGAAAGGGAATAATCGAAGTCGAATGGCCTCATCAGAAACTCCATCACACTTGATAGTATCACAAATCTTCAAAAAGTTTTCAATATGAGCATCAGGATCTTCAACAGATAATCCACCAAACTGAATTTCACCAATCGATTTCATTATTGAAGGCTTTAAATCAACATTAGTGACATGTAAATCTCTCACTAAAATTGCAGGAGGTTTAGAGAGGAAAATATTAGCCTTCATATCTTGATCTTCACCCAAGGTCTTAACCATAAGAACATCTTCATTACTCTTTTCAAGATCACTCTTCTTCAGAGAAGGGCTAAGCAAAGAGTTGGAAAATTTAAATTCCAATTTCTCATCTCCAACTTCAAAAGAAATCTTCTGTTGCATCATATCAACTTTTGCACCAGCTGTAGCTAAGAAAGGTCTCCCGAGAATAATAGAATTTTGTGCATCTTCCTCCATCTCCATGACAACAAAATCACATGGAATAAAAAACTTCCCTACCTTGACAGGAACATCTTCAAGTATTCCAAGTGGAACTTTTACACTTCTATCTACAAGTTGTAGAGATATACGCGTGGGTTTGAGTTCACCCATCTGAAGCTTATTGCAGATTGATATGGGCATCAGACTTACACTTGCCCCAAGATCACATAAAGCTCTTTTGATTTCAAAATTCCCAAGTTTGACAGGAATAGAATAGCTACCTGGATCAATTAGCTTTTTAGGAAGATTATTCTGCAAGATGGCACTACACTCTGCCGTTAATGAGATAATAGAACTTTCTTCAATCTTTCTTTTGTTTGACAATAATTCCCTAAGAAACTTCCCATAAGAAGGCATCTCTTTGATAGCATCTAAGAAAGGAATATTAAGTTCTAACCTTTTCAAGATATCCATAAACTTCATAAAATTCTCTTCAAGCCTAGCTTGCACCAACCTTTGAGGAAACGGAACAGGTGGTACGTAAGGTCTGACATGAGCAACTGTGGGTTCCTTCTTCTTTTCTTCAATCGCTTCTTGCACAACCACATTTTCAGATTGAGTTTTCTCTCTATCTTCTTCAAAAATCAAATTATCACTACTCATCTTCATCTCTGGCCCTTGCAATTCCTGATCACTTTTTAAAGTTATAGCATTCACGTGAGCTCTATGTGGTTGTTCAGTTTGGCCAGGAAGTTGGCCTGAAGACTTGCTAAGTTGATTCAATTGTTGAGCAATTTGAGTGATTGAATTCTCCATTAACTTGTTATGAGCCTTTATCTCATTGATACTTGATTCAAAGTAATCATTCTTCTTTGCCTGTGTAGAGATAAATCCTTCCAAAAGATTCTCCAAGTTAGATTTTTGTGGCTGAGCTGGTTGAAAACCTGGCGGCTGAGAAAAGTTATTTTGTGGAGGTTGAGCTTGAGCCTGGTTATTTCTGTAGGAGAAATTAGGATGATCTCTCCAACCTGGATTGTATGTGTTGGAGTAAGGATTATATTGTGGCCTTTGATTTTGGTTGTAGAGGGCATTTGCTTGTTCCATTGCTGTTCCAGAAGGATTGTATTGACAAGCATGTTGAGTGTGTCCAACTACACCACATATTTCACATGAGGCAACTGTAGATGAAGATCTAGAATCCAATTGCTCAATCTTCTTAACCATTGCCTGCATAGTAGTATTCAACATGGTTAGAGCATCAACATCATACTTACCACCCTTCTTAGGATGATTTCTGTCACTGTAAGGATAATTATCATTAGACGCCATCTCGTCTAACAAAGTTTTCGCATCCTCCGTACTCTTTTTCATAATAGATCCACCAGAAGAAGCATCAACAAAGTTTCGAAACTCTTGTGTTAACCCATTGTAGAATGTTTGGATCAACAACCAGTCAGGAATTCCATGGTGAGGGCATTGTCTCTGAAGTCGTTTGAATTTTCTCCAAGCATCATGAATTGACTCGTCATCATCTTGACGAAAGTTAGATATTTCATTCCTGAGCTTTGAAGTCTTCTTCTGACTGAAGAATTTAAGTAGAAACGCCTTTGCAAGACTATCCCAAGTAGTGAATGTGTTTGGTCTTTCATCCTTCAACCAATCTTTTGCTGCATCTCGGAGAGAGAAAGGAAATAAGCGCAGCTTAATAGCATCATCACTAACATTGGTCAGCTTTATAGTATCACACTTTTCTAGAAAACTCTCAAGATGATCAACAGGATTTTCAGTGGACAATCCTGCGAAAGAATCATTGGAGACGAATTGTATGAATTGTGGCTTGAGTTCAAAGTGGGTAGCCGTGACTGTTGGTCTGACAATACTGGAGAGTACGTTTGTAGCGTCTGGCATACCATGCTCCCTGAGAGCCTTAGCTGCTGTCTCACCCATAACTTCTTTGTCTTTATTTTTCCTTCGTAGTCCTGCTTGTCTTCTTGCTGTAGCTTCAATTTCAGGATCAAGAGCAATCAAATTTTCTGTACCTGAACTTCGAGTGTGCATGCAACAAGAAAACTAGAAACAAAGATCAAATAACAAAGGAATAATAGCCGAAGCAACACAACTAAAAGACTTAGCTAAACAAACTCAAAAATTAACTAATCTAATACTGCTTTGTCCCCGGCAGCGGCGCCAAAAATTTGACAAGGCTGTCGCGTGCCTATCAAATAATAATATCTAACAAATCCTTCTAACTATGTAGTAGGGAAAGTCAGAGTCGATCCCACAGGGACAAACGTATCAATCACTAGTTATTCTTGATTCAATTCAACTAAGCAAGTAACACAATAAATTGTTGAGAGATTATTAATCTAAATATTATACTAAAGCAAATATGTGGTATTTATGAATTAACTAAAAACATCTAGAATTAAGTATCCCCACTAGCATGAATCAATGCAATCATGATTTTCCACCCCAATTAATCATACGCTACTCAAGAGGAAAGATGCGCCCTATAAAATACCAATAACCTCTCTCGAGTATTAATGGCTTCTCTAAAAATACACTCAAGCCTATTTTCATGGTATCATGCAATTTAGAGACATTAAACACAGCATCCTAACTTCCTAACAATCCGTTCTACCTATTTTCATGGAGAAGTTCATGTCCTTATTGGATAAATCACAACCATCTAAGTCCAACTTTCGATGATAAATAGATATTAGGTTCAAACAATACGCATAATCACGTCTGACATGTTATTGTTAATTAAGCACAACTCAATAAGCAAGAGCATTCAACATAACTAAACTGGGGGGTTATGGAAAATCATACATCAATCATAACTAGGGTTCAACTTAACCCTAGATTAAATAACTACTCACTCATAATTAAACTAACAAAACACATAATATAATAAGAACACATGATAATATTAAGAACAGAGAATAAAAACCTTTAATCTTTCTCCCAGAAGAAAAGTACAAGATCCGCTATGTCTGTATGTATGTATCTATGTATATGTATATATGTATCTCTCAGATCTGATGTTTATATACATATTCTCAAATATTTTAATGCCTTGAGGAAAGTACAAGTACGTTTCCTAAACTGATTCTGTTTTACAAGGAAAATTCGCAGCTGACTTTTCTTCAGTAATTCTGAGCCGTTCCTGATGTAATTTGATATTTGGACCACTTTAGAATAAAAGAGATTTCCATTATCTTCGCGTGGGCTGTTAAATCGTCCAATTCTGAGTTCTAGATCTCAAGATATGACCCAAACAGTGAATTATGTGCAGGCAGCCCAACAAATCCGAATTTCCTTCTAATAAATCTCCAAATTAAGCTCTTTATTCTCCAATCCTTCCAAGTTTAGGATTTCCTTGCTTCCTACAATAAAACATTAAAATTTATTAAATAAAAATCCAATTAAATGCAAAATATAATAAATATGAGAAATAAAATCATATAAAATATATATAAATATATACTCTATCATATATCCGGTTTATAAGACACATGTTTATCTAAATATTTTTATCATTCTTGTTTTGGTTTAAAGACATTCAAAAAATCAGTCAATTATATCAAGATTTTATAATTTAGGGCTATTCATGGTACATCATCATATATAGACTAAATGTTTTTAACATGATGATGTACCATGACCAATCCTTTGATTATAAATACATATGCTAGACACTTTCCTTGAAAAATTTCGGTTGCATATTCAAATTGTTTGGGATAACGCTTTGTTATTAATGAAAAAGACACGATTTTTAGTAATAAGATATTATATTTTTGTCAAAGTATTTTTATGATAGTGTATCAAAATTTTCATTTTAAATATTAAAGCAAATTAATTGAGCATTCAAGGACTCCACTTATTCCATAAATTGTTTAGAAATAAGATTTTCATTTACATTACTTTTTATAGTCTTCATCTTGTAAATTGTAAAAGACAAAAACTTGTAAATTTTTAACGATTGAATGATTTTTTTGTCTCTTCACTGTTATGTTCATCTGGGGGAATTTTGTTGGAACTTTATAGTTTAATCGCCTCGTTGATAAAGAAGATTTGTCGGCCAAAATGTACTCATTGCCGAACAAAAATCAAGAAAGAAAATATATTTTACTATTATTCTCTATAATATCTTTTAGGTCTAACTGGATGAGGTTGTTCAATTAGGCGAGGCTTCTAAAGCGTTCAAATAATCAATCATGTGCTTCTTCTTTTTCCAACCTACATGTCTTATGTGTCTATTTAATTGGACGAGGTCCTTGGATTATGGCGATACCTCGATCTTTATGGGCCTAGCCCAATATTCTTCGGTTAAGCCTTGTTGACGTATCTTGTTTAGTTTTTTAATAAGCATGTGATATGGGCCTAGTCCAAATAATCCTCCTTAAAAAGCATTTAATATAGCATGTAACAAACGTTTAGGCTATATTATACATGTCTTCTACCTATATTCTGTAAGAAAATCTTTAATTACAAATGGAGAATTTTGCATATAACACATATGATATCATACTTTTTGGTCAGTTTTTTAATTTTAACTGGATACTATTCGATTCTTATAGATTTTATAAAAATTCCATTGAATACGGAATCTTAAAAATTCTATTGAATGCAAAATGTGAAAAGAATTCAAAATCTAATTCTTTATGTTTTTTTGTGTATAATTTTCACAGATCTACTATTATCTTTTTTTTTTCTTTCCTTTTTAACTTTTCTTGAATCTTAAATATCATGACTTTTTCATTTCCAATTCTTAACGCATAATATTTTGTGTCATTTGCAATTTTTGATCTTTAATATTTTTTATACATATAATTGTAAGGATACTAAAATCATTCCATCAAACTTTCACCTTTTAAAATAAATAAGAATCTACGATCATGTTTTAATATCTATTATTACTTTTTTAAAGAATTGAAAAGATACAACCTTTAACTCTTACTTTTTAACCAAAATAACTTTTTTTAGTATATGAATAAATATTATCTTCGAATCTTGATTTTTGACTTAAATAAAAGAACAATATCTTGAGTTATATTTTTTTAGATGACATACAGATCTTTGTTAATTTTTTTAGTTGGCGATGTAATTTACGAAATTAACCCGTTGTTGTCAAGCTATATATATCTGGTTTGTAAGACACATGTTTATCTAAATATTTCTATGAATCTTGTTTTGGTTTGTAGACATTCAAAAAATCAGTCAATGATATAAAGATTTTATAATTTAGGGATGTTCATGGTACATCATCATATATAGACTAAATGTTTTTAACATGATGATGTACCATGACCAATCCTTTGATTATAAATACTTATGCTAGACAATTTGCTGGAAACATTTCGGTTACATATTCAAATTTTTGGTGGTAGTGCTTTGTTATTACTGAAAAAGACAAGATTTTTAGTAATAAGATATTATATTTTTGTCAAAGTATTTTTATAATAGTGCATCAAAATTTTTATTTTAAATATTAAAGCAAATTAATTGAGCATTCAAGGATTCCACTTATTTAATAAATTTTAGAAATAAGATTTCCATGCTACATTACTTTTTCTAGTCTTCATCTTGTAAATCGTAAAAGATAAAAGTTTGCAAATTTTTAACGATTGAATGATTTTTTTGTCTCTTCACTGTTATGTTCTTCTCAGGGGGATTTTTTGGAACTTTAGCGTTTAATAGCTCGTTGATAAAGAAGATTTGCTAGTCAAAATGTACTCATCACCAAACAAAAATCAAGAAAGAAAATATCTTTTACTATTATTCTCTATAATATCTCTTAGGTCTAACTGGACGAGGTTGTTCAATTAGGCGAGGCTTCTAAAGCATTCAAATAATCAATCATGTGCTTCTTCTTTTTCCAAACAATATGTCTTATATGTCTTTTTAATTGGACGAGGTCCTTGGATTATGGCGATACCTCGATCTTTATGGGCCTAGCCCAGTATTCTTCCATTAAGCCTTGTTGACGTATCTTGTCTAGGTTTTTAAAAAGCATGTGATATGGGCATAATCCAAATAATCCTCTTTAAAAAGCATTTAGTATTGGGTGTAACCAACATTTAGGATATTATATCTTGTATTTTGTAATGAAGTCTTTAATTACGAAGGAAGAATTTTGCTTATAACACATTTGATTTCAGTTTTTTAGTTATTTTTTTTAATTTTAACCGGATATTATATGATTCCTATAGATTTTATAAAAATTCCATTGAATACGGAATCATAAAAATTCTATTGAATGCAAAATGTGAAAAGAATTCAAAATATAATTCTTTATGTTATTTTTGTGTAGAATTTTCATAGATCAACTATTATCTTTATTTTATATGTCTTTCCTTTTTCAATTTTCTTAAATGTTAAATATCATGACTTTTTCATTTCAAATTCTTAACACATAATATTCTGTATCATTTGCAATTTTTGATCTTTATTAGTTTGTATAAATATAATTGTAAGGATACTAAAATCATTCCATCGAACTTTCACCTTTTAAATAACTAAGAATCTACGATTGTATTTTAATATCTATTATTACTTTTTTAAAGTATTGAAAATATAAAAACTTTAACTCTTACTTTTTAACCAAAATAATTTTTTTTTTGTATATTGTTGAACAAATATTATCTTCGACTCTTGATTTTTGACTTAAATAAAAGAATATTATCTTGAGTAATATTTTTTTAGCTGACATACATATTTTTGTTAATTTTTATAGTTGGCGATGTAATTTACAAAATTAACCTGTTGTTATCAAAATATATATATATCCGGTTTGTAAAACACATGTTTATCTAATTTTTTTTATCATTCTTGTTTAGTTTGTAGACATTCAAAAAATTAGTCAATTATGTCAAGCTTTTATAATTTAGGGATGTTCATGGCACAACATCATATATAGACTAAATGTTTTTAACATGATGATGTACCATGACCAATCTTTTGATTATAAAAACTTATTCTAGACAATTTGCTCAAAACATTTATGTTATATATTCAAATTTTTCGTGGTAGTGCTTTGTTAAAAATGGAAAACACGAGATTTTGGTAATAAGATATAATAAATTTGTCAAAGTATTTTCATGATAGTGTATCAACTTTTCTTTCTAAATATTAAAGCAAATGAATTGAGCATTCAAGGACTCCACTTATTTCATAAGTTTTTTAGAAATAAGATTTTCATACTACATTACTTTTTTTAGTCTTCATCCTGTAAATCGTAAAAGACAAAAACATGCAATTTTGTAACGATTAAATGATTTTTTTGTCTCTTCACTAATATATTAGTCTCAGGGGAATTTGCTGGAACTTCTAGAGTTTAATAGCCGTCGTTGATAAAGAAGATTTGCTGGCCAAAATGTACTCATCGTTTGACAAAAATCAGTAAAAAAAAATATCTTTTACTATTATTCTCTATAAAGAAGATATGTTGATTAGATCATAACATAATAATCAATACGGAGGTATGTGTAATTTAAGTTTTCCTTCTTTATTATTTTGTATTATAAGATTTTTCTTTAAATAAAAAGTGTATACATTGCACAAATTTATGATAAATAGGTTAAAAATTTGGATAAAACACAAATCGTGATGTATATAAGTTTATGAATATATTTTGTATATAAATAATGTGTGATGTAAATTTTTCTGTTAAGTGTAATATTCAGGTAGTTCTTTTAAAAAAAATCGATTTTCATTTTTAATATATATTAATCTATTTCAATAAAATTAATATTCATATATGAATCAAATATTTTTTCTCTATTTATTTACTCAATGTATCATATTAAAAAGTATAATCGTTACATTAAGAAATAACAATTTAAAAGGAGATTTGATAATCTAAATTCTGGGTCATGGGCCGAGTCTTTAAAGAAATTTTATAACTAAAACACGTATTTAAAATTCTAAAATATCTACATCAATCCCTTTCATCTTCTCATTTCTCTCTCATCTTCTCTAACCTCTCACTTGTTCTTCATTTTTTTCATAAATCAAAGCCCTTATTCACCTTGATTCTGTTAGCCAAACCTCTAGTATAGATAACGAAATCAATGCCTTTTTCAAGCTCTACAAAGCCATATCCTCTATTTTAAATTCTGTTAATATTTATCGAATAAGTTATAATTAGGGTTTCTGATTTAGTTGATTTTCGATGTTCTTATTTGTATGGTGTTGTAGATCGTGTAATTTCGGTTCGACTGAGGGTGGAAGCCCTAATTTTAGGCACCCCGAGGTCGACCACCCGCCGACGATGAGCTCCGGCGAGCCACTAGTGGTCTTGGATGTTGATTGTTGTGTGATTATAAGTAATATTAGATACACATATATATGAACATGTATATGACCTTAACTATATTTTGATTATAATTTGTTAATAGTCGTGTTCATCGGAATTTTGGTTTAATCAGAGATTGAGTTATGTTAATTGATTGAGTATTTTGAGTTGGCAGTAGTTTAAATCGTAGGATGTTGAGGTATATATAATTTTATGTGAATTTGATGTTAGGTTTTGGGCTGGCCGGATTCCGGGTTTTTATTATTTAAGTTTTAATATTTTATCAATTGCATTTGTTAAAAGAAATAAGTAGTTATGTTAAAATATGTAAACTTTTTTAAATAATTAAAAGTATTAAAACATGTTTTAAAATAAAGAAGTAAGAGTTTGCCCGTGATATTTTTTGGAAAATGAGAGGTTTTAGTAAGGAAAAGTAAAAAAATTAATATATTTTAGTTAAAAAAGATAATTGACTGTGATATTTTTGGGAAAGGTGGGGATTTTATTAGAAAGTAATGTGTTTTAACTGAAAAAGGTAATTGGTTACAAATATGTAAGAGCATCTCCAATGAGATTGTGTATATTTGTTATGTAAATAGTGATTACATAAAATTTGTTGAACCTGTAAGCTAATGTACTTCAATGATATTAGGTAAAATGACTGGCTATATGCTAAAAATATAAAGAATTGATGATGTATCACTTTTAGAGCTTATGTAAAATGTCTATAGCCAATTTAAAACAAATTATCTAAAATTTTAAACAAGGGGAGAGATGGTTGGAAATTAAAAAAAATAAAACCCTTATGTAAAATAAATGACACACATCATCTTTTTAGCTAAGGGGAGGGTATAGTTGAAGATGCTCTAATGTTATTATTTAATAATATTTTTATAGATTAGTAAGGGTAATTAAGTAAAAACACGAAGTACCAAAAAACTTTATCGACCACAAGCCTTTAAACCCCTAGGGAGCCCTAGTAGGACGAGTTTTGTCTCGTGAGGGTTTATAGTAGATAACCCACAAGATCAAATATTTTCAATCACCAAGTCTTTCAAGCATGCAACATATCAAAGTACTCTACACATTGTAAACCTCAATCACATAACAACATGAAAGTGCCTGAAAGTACAAGTACTCACACTTTATGCATCATTAACACAAGATAATCCAAGTATGCACACAATGTCTTAATAGATAAAATATCATGAAATAGACATCAAAGTCGCATTCAACAAGTAAGTATGATATAGATAAATATCTCACATTGCTCTCAATTCACACAAGTGTATAGATATAAGTGTTGTTAGGAACTATGTTGTTTCTTGATGATAACCAGATTAACTTAGTAAAAATTTGTATAAGTAAAATGTAGCCATCAACGGATAACATGCTTATGCAGTATCCGTAGATGGGAAGCTTATCTAAGGATAAGACTCAATGTAAGATGCCTGTATAATCCTGATATACAATCCTGATATGCAATCCTGATGTACAATCCTGATGTGCAGTCCTGATGTGTATTCCTGATTTGTAATCCTGATGTTGAAGTTGAAGTATTAATTTTTAGGCTGAATAAGTAATGTTGACTATTAATAGATATGTAGAATAGGGAGGCTAATTGTAAATAGTTTATGCCTTGTAATTTTACATAAGTGAAATTGACTGTCAACGGATAACATAATTAGCCTTCTACGGATGTGGACAATGTACTATCTACGGATAATAGTACTAACTGTCTACAGATGTGATCAAGATACTCTCAACGGATACAACTCAAATAGCTTCTACGGATACACACTGTACTTGTGAAAGGGACAGTTCAGACAGTGGGCGTGGGTTGACAGACTACACAAAGCATGGAAGCCAGTATTTCTGGAAAAGTCACGAGAAGAAGAAGCATTCTGTTTTGTCCAGTCAAAAGTAACATTTCTATAAAAGACTATCAGCCAAGAAGGGCAAGCTACCAACACATGGACCACTACTCAGAATGGAGAAACAAGGATCTTAAACAGATTTACCTTTTGTATTATTGTTTATTCGAAATATCTTGTAAACTTGGGGATATATAACCAAGTGTATCATTATTCTAGAACTAAGAAATCAATAAGGCAATTTAGAGAGCACAAAGCAATATCCTTTGTAAATTGTTGAAGCTAGAATTGTGTGTATGCAGCTGTGTGTTTATTCATAAACATCACAGAGATTTCTTCAAATAAAAATCTCTCAGGTGGACAAAAAAATCCACCTGAATTTTTAATTCTTGTGTCATTTATCTTGTTTGTTTTTCTGTTCTTGATTTTACTTTCATATTTCTACTGTCAAGAACTAAAGAATTTTTAAAGATTGTATTCACCCCCCCCCCTTCTACAATCTTGATTCATTGTCTGGGAATAACAATTGGTATCAGATCAAGCTTCTAACACACAAGAAGTTTAAAGATCTACAGACATCAGAATCATGGGTCAGAAGGATTATGGAGTTAAAATACCAGTTCTTGATAGAGAGAATTATTTTCACTGGAAAGTAAAAATGCGACTGCATCTAATGTCCATTGATGAAGGTTATGTAGAGTGCATAGATCATGGCCTCATGTACCAATGAAGCCAAACACCTCAATAGCTCAAGAACCTGCAGGAGCTCCGAGCACCATTCCAAAATTACCTTCAGAATGGACTACTGAGGACACCATTGCATTTCATAAAGAAAAGAAGGCCATGAATATTTTGTTCAATGGTCTTGATTCTGACATGTTTGACAATGTTATTAATTGTTCTACAGCAAAGGAGATTTGGGACACTATCCAAACCATTTGTGAAGGAACTGAGTAGGTAAGGGAAAACAAGATGCAGCTCCTCATACAACAGTATGAACACTTTCACTTCAAGAGTGGAAAATCTTTGAATGATACTTTTAATAGATATCAAAAGTTGCTGAATGGATTGAAGTTGTATGGAAGAGTGTATTAAATCAAAGATTCAAATCTTAAATTTCTCAGAGCCTAGCCAAAGGAGTGGAAGCCTATGACTGTTTCCTTGAGAAACACTCAAGAGTATAAGGACTTTACTCTTGAGAGGCTGTATGGAACCCTAAAAACATATGAGCTGGAAATGGAGCAGGATGAAGAAATTGAGAAGGTCCAGAAGAAAACTGGATCTGTTGCTTTAGTAGCAAGTGTTGAAAAGGCTGAGGACATGAAATAAGAAGTTGCTGAAACTACACCAAACCAAGTGTTTGTGAAGGTAGATCTGAATCAAGAAAGTGCAAAGGAAAGATGATTGAAGAAAGTGAGCCTTCCAATCAAGAGGAAATGGATGAGCTAGATGAACATTTAGCTTTTCTGTCAAGAAAATTCTCAAAGCTCAAGTTCAAGAGAAACCCTGATGTGTCCAAACCATTCAGAAAGGACTTTCAATCAAACAAGAACTTTGTTGAGAGGTCCAAATTTAAATGTTTCAATTGTGGAATGGGAGGTCACTTTGCTAATGAATGCAGAAAACCAAAAGCAGAGAAGAGTGACAGGAAGTTAGAGCCTGTTGATTACAAGAAGAAATAATTTGATCTTCTCAAGAAAAAGGGTAGAGCATTCATAACATCGGACTATGACTGGGCTGAAGATGGGAATGATTCTGAGGAGGACACTGAATTTGTGAACCTTGCACTGATGGTTGATTCAAATGACCAAGAGGCCAGTTCATCATCCAATCATGTAATTACCACCAATCTCTCTGAGCTTTCTACTGAGGAATGCAATAGTGCAATTAATGATATGTCCACTGAATTGTACCATATGCGTATTTCTCTTAAATCAATTACAAATGAAAACTCCAGGATTAAAGATGCTAATAAGTTTTTAAGTGATTGGAATGCAGTTCTGGAAACTCAATTTATTGAGTTTGAGAAAATGAGAGTAGAGTGTCAAGTTGCCAAGGATGATTTGCTGACTGTGCTAAAAAGAGAAGAAATTCTCAAAGCTCAGTTAGCTAAAGAACATGAAACAATTGCTAGATGGACTGATTCCGGGAATGTTGTCACAAACATAATTAAGGCTCAAGGTGTGGATACATTCTACAAGGAATCAACAAGAAAAGATAAAAAGAAGCTAGATGTTGAAAATCTAGGAGATGACACTTCTACGGATAGTGAGCATCCGTTGAAGGGTAATACCTCTATGGATAGTAAGCATCCGTTGATGGACAACACCTCTACGGAAGTAACTTGTCCAAAGAGGTGTACATCTAGTGTTAGTCAAGAGAAACTTGAGAAGCTGAACAAAAAGTATGGTCCAACCAACAAAAATTTTGTTCAGGAAGAATGTAGCAAAACCAAAGCTAAGAATGTCAACATGGGTCACTTGTCCAACAAGCAGTTGAAGGACAAGGTAGAAAATATAGAGGTCAAGGCTGAGGTGAAAAAGAAAAAAGAACAGAAATGGTAAGGTAGGGATTAACAAGCATAACAACTATACACCTGACAAGTATGCTCCTACGAAAACTTGTGTAAAGTGTGGTAGTGTTAATCATTTATCTACCAATTTCAAAACTGTTAAAACTCAATCTGTTCAAATGCCAATGCATGTACCCAATATGCCTATGCCTGTTATGCATAACATGTTTGCACATACTGATCAAGCATCAAATTTGTATGCCAACATGCCATATGTTTCAAATCCTTATATGAATGCATTCACAATGCCACAAATGACATGTAGCATGACACACATGAATGCTATGTATGCACAGAATTCTCAAATGCCTGCATCAAACATGTATGCATATGAACATACTCAACATGCTGTCTCTCAGAGGTCAACACCCAGGGTCAAGGTTGATTTAACTCAAACTGAGATTAAGGTGCAAAATGACAATAAAGGCAAAGTTAAAGCTAACAGGAGAGGACCCAAGGAAACTTGGGTACCAAAATCAACTTGATTTGGTTTTGTTGTATGCAGGGATATAGAAAGAATCTATGGTACTTAGACAGTGGTTGTTCTAGGCACATGACTGGAGATTCTGCCCTGCTCATAGAGTTTGTAGAGAAAGCTGGCCCTAGCATTACCTTTGGAGATGACATCAAAGGTTACACTAAGGGATATGGCTTGATTACAAAGGAAAATGTCATCATTGATGAAGTAGCACTAGTTGATGGACTTAAGCACAATTTGCTGAGTAATAGTCAACTGTGTGATAGAGGTTTCTTTGTTTCATTCAATCAAGGAGCCTGTGTTGTTTCTAACAAAGAAAACAGCAATGTGGTGTTGACAGGATACAGAAGAGCTAATGTGTAAATAGCTGACTTGAACTCAACAAGTTCAGATTCTATCACTTGTCTTCTGAGTAAAGCAAGTAAGTATGAAAGTTGGCTATGGCACAAAAGACTGTCACATTTGAACTTCAAGTCAATGAATGATCTGGTAAGAAGAGACCTAGTTAGAGGACTTCCTCAGTTGGAATTTTCCAAGGATGGACTTTGTGATGCTTGCCAGAAAGGAAACCAAAAGAAGATTTCTTTCAGAAGCAAGCTGGACTCATCAATTGAGCAACCTCTACAGCTGTTACACATGGATTTATTTGGACCAGTAAATGTCATGTCAATTTCAAAGAAAAGATACTGCCTTGTGATTGTGGATGATTTTTCTAAATTTACATTGACATATTTTCTGCACTCCAAAGATGAAGCAAGTGAAATCATAATCAATCACATCAAGGTTGCTAACAATCATCCTGATCTCAAAGTTAGAAGAATCAGGAGTGACAATGACACTGAGTTCAAGAATTCAACAATGAGGCTGTTTTGTGAGGAGAATGGAATCATTCATGAGTTTTTTTGCAGCTAGAACACCACAACAAAATGAAGTGGTGGAAAGGAAAAATAGAACTCTAATTGAGGCTGCAAGAACAATGCTAGGAGAATCAAAGTTTCCCACTTATTTTTGGGCTGAAGCAGTTAACACTGCATGTTTCACTCAAAACATCTCTTTGATCAATCAAGCAAAAGGGATGACTCCATATCATCTACTCAAAGGAAGGAAACCATCCTTTAATTTTCTACATGTCTTTGGCTGCAAATGTTTTTTTATTGAGAAACCAAGGTGAACATCTTGGAAAATTTGAGTCAAAGGCAGATGAAGCCACTTTTGTGGGATATGCAGATGGAAAATCCTACAGGGTTTTCAATCACAGAATCAACATTGTTATGGAATCTGTACATGTTGTTTTTGATGATGCTAGAATTCAAGGTCTCACTGATGAGGGTTTTCATGAAACTCTCAGGTTTGAGAATGAGGTGGAAGGTCTATTTAATGATGATGAAGATAATGATTATGTGGATGAACAAGTCCCTCCAAGAATGATTATTTCAAATATGGATAACTCAAGTTCAAATGAACCATCCATAGAAGGGACAAATGGAGCATCCGTAGGAAGTCAAAATGGAGCATCCGTAGGAAGCCAAAATGGAGCATCCGTAGGTGGATCACAATTATTCGTGATGCATCCTCAAATGTCCAAACTAGAAGAGCTACTCAAGATGAATGCTTATACAACATCTTTCTTTCTCAAGAAGAACCAAAGAAAGTTGAGGATGCTCTTTTAGATCCAGATTGGGTGTTAGTTATGCAAGAAGAGCTAAACCAATTTGAAAGAAACAAAGTGTGGAAGCTGGTACCCAAACCTAAAGACAGAAGTGTTATAGGTACAAAGTGGGTATTCAGAAACAAGATGGATGAAAATGGCATTGTCACAAGGAACAAAGATAGATTGGTTGCTAAGGGCTATTCTCAAGAAGAAGGAATAGACTATGATGAGACATTTGCCCCTGTTGCTAGATTGGAAGCAATAAGGATATTCCTAGCCTATGCAGCCCATGCCAATTTTAAGGTCTATCAAATGGATGTCAAGAGTGCCTTCTTGAATGGGGAACTGGAAGAGAAGGTGTATGTCAGTCAACCTCCTGGTTTTGAAGATCCAAATTATCCAGAATTTGTCTACTTCCTACTCAAGGCACTCTATGGACTGAAACAAGCACCTAGAGCCTGGTATGACACTCTGTCACATTTTTATTTTAGAGAATCACTTCACTAGAGGTACTGTTGACAAAACTCTTTTCTTTAGAAATGTTAATGGCTCTAGTATACTTGTTCAAATTTATGTAGATGACATAATATTTGGGTCTACAGATGAGAAGCTTTGCAAAAGGTTTGCCAAACATATGCAAAATAAATATGAAATGAGCATGTTGGGTGAACTTACCTATTTCCTTGGCTTACAAGTTAAGCAAGTGAAAGAAGGAATTTTCATTAGTCAAACTAAATACATCTTTGATCTGTTAAAGAAGTTTGATCTAATGGATTGCTCTCCTGCTAAAACACCCATGCCAACTACCACTAAGCTTGAATTGAATACTAAGGAAAAATGTGTGGACATTTCAAGCTATAGAGGCATGGTGGGCTCACTTTTATATTTAACAGCTAGTAGACCTGATATTATATGTTTGCTACATGTCTATGTGCTAGATTTCAGGCTGATCCTAGAGAGTCTCACTTAATTGCTATCAAGAGGATTTTCAGATATCTCAAGGGAACACCAAACCTTGGCATTTGGTACCCTAGAGGATCTGGTTTTGATCTAATTGGTTATTCAGATGCAGACTATGCAGGTTGCAAGATTGACAAAAAAAGTACAACAGGCACTTGTCAATTTCTAGGAAACAAGCTTGTTTCATGGTTCAGTAAGAAGCAAAATTCTGTCTCCACATCTACAGTTGAGGCAGAATATATTGCTATTGGAAGTTGTTGTGCACAGATACTTTGGATGAAAAATCAACTAATAGCTATGGTCTAATAGTCAATAAGATTCCAATCTTCCGTGACAACACTAGTGCAATTGCCATAACTGAGAATCCAGTGCAACACTCAAGGACCAAGCACATTGACATAAAGTATCACTTCATCAGGGAACATGTGATGAATGGTACTGTGGAACTTCATTTTCTTCCAAGTGAGCAGCAAATTGCAGATATTTTTACCAAGCCACTTGATGAATCAACATTCTCAAGGTTGGTAAGTGAGCTAGGTATGCTTAACTACTCTTAATTTATTTAAATGTCTGATAATTTTTAATGCAGCCAGTGTCAACATGATTTTCATGAGAATTAAAACTCTCTGAAAAAGAAGAATTTTGTCTAAGTCAAAATTTCTCCCTCTACGGATATCCTTATCTGTTGATGGTCACTTCTGACACTGAATTTTTTTTGTCTACGGATATTGTTTTTTTACTCCTCTACGGATGTCGAATCCCAAAAGGTAAAATCCCATCCGTAGATATTGTAGTTTTCAATCGTAACCGTTAAAGTCACAATCTTATCCGTAGTTACATGCGTACAGTACGTGTATGTAATTATAGTAAATTTGTGGCTTTACTTTTTAAATCCATTACTTTTAAACGGTTACATTCTTGCCCAATCAGATAATTTCTTTCAATTATTCTGGTTTTATTAGTTAATTATTTTGGTGGAGTATAAATTGATTTTTACTCCCAGTTAATCATTTTCTATCATTTTCCAAAATTCACTAAGGCAAGAACCCATCTTCTCTCTCAAAGCAAAAATCTATCTCTGTAAATTCAAAGCTTACATCAATAGCACCAACTAACAAGACTATTTCTCTCACTGGTTTCACATATGAGAAGAACAACTTCACAGCTCTGGTGGACTTCGAAGAGAAGATCACATCATATCACACTATGATGAGGTTTCTCCAGAATTGCAAGCTCTCAAAAGCAATGTTCGAAGCCCCCAAACTATACTTTGAGGTGATTGAAGTAATCTGGGAATCAGTTGTGTTTGATTCTGTCAATGCTACCATTACCTTTGTTCTTCAAGAGGGTAACCTAGTGGTCCAATTCCCTGCAAACTCCAAAGACTGTTGGGTTCAAAATAAGAGAGTCCTTGAGGACTTGAATAGGCTGAACCACAACAAGGAGGTTCAAATGGTGTATCCACCAATTTTCACTGCAGCTCAAGGGGCACAGGTGTGTCAGGTAATCTCCTCAACTGTTCCTTTCTCTCTTGTCATTTCTTTGATTTCAAGTGCCACCATGGAGGCTGGAACTGTCCAACAGCCTCCTACCCAAGTGGCCACCTCTAAAATTCCAAAAACCAAATCCAGAAAGCCAACCTCAGGTGCTTCTCAAAAGGCACATGTTGTAAAAACTACCCAAACCCTTGAGGGGAGTGTGAAGGAGGTAGTAAGTGGCGAGGGAAGGGGTGAACATCAAAGAAACCCCAAGAACAAGGAGGGTGAGATAATTGTGTCCCATCCTAGCCACCCTGTATCTTCACAAAAAGATGCAGTAGTTGAAAAGGAATTTATCACATCCCTAGTGGCATCCTCCCAAAAGGATGTTGCTATTTAAAATAGTCCCCAATGAGGGACACATCACAAGAGGGATAGGGACACCAGAAGCCCCACAGATACATCGAAGGCCTATGAAAGAAGGAAGAGGTCTAAACCATCTAGGGTTGCACAGGGATCACACACAGTGTCAATGTCACCATCACAAATTCAGGTTGATGTGGCTCCAGTAAATGTGGAGTCACAGCCCCATTCTTTATTTATTCAAACTGAAACAGAAACACCATGCTCACCTACTCTTTCTTTGGATGTGTATATGATTCACACATCCATTCCTGATTCTCCATCTTTAACCTTCTTGGAGAAGCCCCATTCTGGAATTGGTGGTTATCATCTTATTGATGATTTGTTGGACCACCAATCTATCATTTCTAAGACTCTGGCTCCATCCGTGGCTCTCAATTTAAAATCAATCTCCACAGATTCAACCTTAGTCTCCATTTCTAGAGCTACTTCTTTTTCTTCATCAACGGATATTTCTCATCCGTTGACAAGTGTTTGTCTGTCTACGAATATGCCTAAAATCAGCTATCCGTTGACATATACTTCTTCTACCTCTACGGATACTCCTTCCACACTTGCACTTCAAACATCAAATATTACAACTTCAAGTGTGGATGAGTTAGTAGTGGTTCAAACACTTTTAGGTTTGAGGGAAGGGAGTGAAGCCATTGAGAGTGAGAGGCTGGTTTGCAACCAGGCAAAAGGAGAGGGAGAGAAAGAGGGATAGACTATTTCTTCAAGTCTAATAAAAGTGAGTTCTGAGAGTTCCACCTTAGTAGGTGAAGGTGAGGGTGTGAGATGTGTGAGCCAGGGGGAGCCCCTGATGCAAGAACAGAGAGAAATTGAGAGAAAAGCAGGTACATGAGAGATAAGGATGGAAGACTCAGCCATTGCAAGTGAGTCAATGAATGTCAGTGATGTAGACAGGGAGAGACTGTTCCAACTTGAGTATCAAAATGAGTTGGATCAAGTCAACCTGAATGCTGAGACATTTACTCATCCTGATCCAGCCTATCAAGTCTTGGTTGGACATGGCAATGTGGAGGCAGAAAGGATGTTCAATTTGGTGCACACTACTGAATCAATGTCTAGGGCAAAAAAAGCAATTCAAAATCTGCCTCCAGGAGCTGGTGAAGACTTTGCTTATGATGAAGACAGTGATGATTCTGAGAGTAGTGAAGGAGGAGATGAAGGCCCTTCCACTCTCCAAGAGATGCCTTCTTGGTTGTTTTCAAATTCCTACATTCACAATGACACCAAGGCAGTCATTCTCAAGAATTATCAAAGGGCACATGGTGAAGCTCAAACATCCAATCCTTTGCATGCCACCACAGTTCAGAATTTTGTGGCATCACTTCAGCTTCATCATTCCCACATCCTTCAACAGAGAGCCAACACTGATGACATCAAAGGACATCTTGATGGGGTAAAGATGCTTTGGAAAGAAGAGTTGATGTTGTGCTCCTTCTACCTCTCAAAAATGCAAACAAGATAAGTTGGTGAAGGATGTGGTTGCCCTTACTGTGAGGATGGATAAGATGGAGAAGCAAATGGACACCTTCCTGGCTAATCAAAATCTACAGACTCAGCTTCTACAATAGTTACTGCAGGCTACTGGTGTTACTCAAACCCTTGATGATAACAAAAAGGGGGAGAGTGCACTAGTGGTCTATGAAACAGTAACCAAAGGTGTGCCATCAAGCCAGGGGAGCCACCTCAAATCATAGCAAATCCAAGTGAGTTTCAATTCACAAAGGTGGTCTCTTCTCAAGCTAAGGATGCTCAAGTCTTTCTCAACTCAGAAAGGTTAATCAAAGAATCCATCTTCAAGGCTGTGACTTCATCTTCAACAAGTTCAGTACCTGTCCACACAACCATCCTGAAAGTTCTCACTCCTGATACCATTATTCTACAAAAAGAATATGATGCTGAACACTCAAGTGTCAAGGAGTTTGAACCAATTTTCAGTGGCAGGACTGGATCACCACCAAAACATCATGGCAAGAACAAATTAGAAGTGGACTATCCATTCCCCAAACCTGATGAGTCTAAGGTGTTAGCAGCTCTTATCAGGAATCTCAAGACCACCAATGATATAGAGCTGAGACAAGGGTTGGCTTTTATCTACAGGAATGGTAAAGAAATTCACATCACAAGCAGCCATCCCAGGTTCAATGAAGCCAAAACAGAAGAGATTTCCAGAATAAGGAGAGAAGCCAATGCCCAGGGTTTTGAATCTACACCTGAAAAACAGGCTAGATTGGCCCAAGAACTTATGAGAGAAATGGAGGAAGAAAGTAGTGAGGCTGTAGAAGAAGAGGCCCCTACTATAAGGAAATTGAAGAAAAGGAAGACAGTGCCTAAGTCCAAGCCAACCAGATGGAAGCAAAGATCACATAGGTCTGTCTCTCCTGAGAAAGTAGAAGAGAAGAGAGATACAGCGATGAGGATTATTTTTGAAGACCCTATTATAGCTTCAACTCAATCTCAAACCACCTTCCATGAGACTCCTGTAGAGCCTAAAGAAGTGCCTGTTGAGCTTTAAAACTTGGTTTTCCCCAAGTTCATAATTGAAGCTGAAAAGAAGTCAAAGAAAAGGGAACAAGTCAAAAGAACTCAACAAGGACCAATCAAGCTGAATGTTGCACCAAAAGTTGCCAAGCCAGTTAAGAACAAGGCAGACTTTTTGTACATTGCAGAAATACAGGAGTACTCAACCATGGGTCTTTTCCTTGATGAAGTTAGTGAAATAAGAGGCACAGACAAATTCAGAGATCTGCCTGAAAGATTAACCTTTGTCTACAAAGGAGGGAAGGTGAGAGCATGGCCCCTGCAACAAGTGTTGAATAAAGGATATTATACGTTGGTGAAAGTCTTCTCAGGCTTCAAAAACACAAGGGGATTCTCTGAGGTTGTAAGGAGTGCTGTTTTGAAGAAAATTGAGGAAATCAGGAGCAGCTAGAATTCTCCTGATAGTTTGCCAAGAAAGCTGAAGATCCCTTTCAATGGACAAAGAATCCATCTTCAACCTTATTGGATGATGGAGTTCAAGGATGAAAAGGGCTGTAGAAGATTCTTCAGGATTGAAGATCAATTATCTAAGGCTAGTACCCGGTACCTTAGATGGTTGCAAGGCAAACTAGATCCAAAAATTGCTGAAGAAGATGCATTCTACAGAAAGCTTCAAGATCAAATCAAGGCAAACTATGCTAAGGAAGGGAGATAGAGGATTCAGCCTCCAAGAGAGAAGAAAAGGAATTAAATCTGTTCAGTCTAGAGGAGCACTCTCTATGTAACTATCTCTACTCTTCAGTTTTTCATTTATGTAGCTTAATGCAATTTTTACTGTTATCGTTTATTTGTTAGAAGTGGTTTTGTTATCATCAAGACTCTTAATTTATGGCTGATTCTCATCCAGGCATAAATTGGGGGAGATTGTTAGGAACTATGTTGTTTCTTGATGATAACTAGATTAACTTAGTAAAAATTTGTAAAAGTAAAATGTAGCCATCAACGGATAATATGCTTATGCAGTTTCCGTAGATGGGAAGCTTATCTACGGATAAGACTCAATGTAACATGCATGTGTAATCTTGATGTACAATCCTGATATGCAATCCTTATATGCAATCCTGATGTACAATCCTGATGTGTAGTCCTGATGTGTATTCCTGATTTGTAATCCTGATGTTGAAGTATTAATTTTTAGGCTAAATAAGTCATGTTGACTATTAATAGATATGTAGAATATGGAGGCTAATTGTAAATAGTTTATGCCTTGTAATTTTACATAAGTGAAATTGACTGTCAACGGATAGCATAATTAGCCTTCTACGGATGTGGACAATGTACTGTCTTCGGATAACAGTACTAACTGTCTACGAATGTGATCAAGATACTCTCAACGGATACATTACAAATAGCATCTATGGATACAAACTGTACTTGTGAAAGGGACAGTTCAGACAGTGCACGTGGGTTGATAGACTACACAAAGCATGGAAGCCAGTATTTCTGGAAAAGTCACGAGAAGAAGAAGCATTCTGTTTTGTCCAGTCAAAAGTAGCATTTCTATAAAAGACTATCAGCCAAGAAGGGCAAGCTACCAACACATGGACCACTACTCAGAATGGAGAAACAAGGATCTTGAACAAATTTACCTTTTGTATTATTGTCTATTCGAAATATCTTGTAAACTTGGGGATATATAACCAAGTGTAGCATTATTCTAGAACTAAGAAATCAGTAAGTCAATTTACAGAGCACAAAGCAATATCCTTTGTAAATTGCTGAAGATAGAATTGTGTGTATGTAGCTGTGTGTTTATTCATAAACATCACAAAGATTTCTTCAAATAAAAATCTCTCAGGTGGACAAAACAATCCACCTGAATTTTTAACTCTTGTGTCATTTATCTTGTTTGTTTTTCTGTTCTTGATTTTACTTTCATATTTCTACTGTAAAGAACTAAAGAATTTTTAAAGATTGTATTCAACCCCCCCCCCCCTTCTACAATCTTGATTCATTGTCTGGGAATAACAAGTGTATCACTCAAGTTCAATCAATGTACTCATGTGTTACCATATGCTTGGTTGTCCACCAAATCTCCACTACTTCTTATACATGCATACATGAATCAAAAGGTCTTTGTTAAAGGTTGTAACTGAGCTTAGGTACTGGGAAAGATATCAAAGAAACGGGCTAACAAGTGGCTAAACTTGATAAACCAATAGAGTATAGTGTTCACTTTTAATTAAAACATCCAGCATGAAAAGTAGATCATGTAAAAACTGGTCAGGCTTTCACAAGCATTAAACACTAAAGCACATATTACCATGTACTTCCCCTCTTTCACATTGTAACAATCGATAAACACACACTCTACTTGACCTTCTTCTTGCTCACAATTTTTTTTCCAAAGTCAAGTCATTCTCCATTAACCAAGGGCAGTGAAAAGTCACCAAGAAAATAAGAAGTATTTTTCTCCTTAATTTCTAGCCCATGCACTTAATACCAACACATGTTCATGGATCGTCCCTTTCATATGACATTGCACTTGCCACCCATTGATCTCAAAGGAGTGTTTGATAACATTCAAACTTTTTTTTTTCAAATAAGTATCTCATGTTGATTCCCACCAAAATGTAACCATTTAACAAAAGAAATTCCCACACTAAATATTCACCAACCCTGAAGATGAATCAATATGCTCTACCAGTAAATCTAGACAAGAATGAATAAATAGGCTCAAGAATTTTTTGATTGGTGAAATAAGAAAGAAACAGATGTAAGCTCAAGGGGGTTCGCTAAAGATATTTTTTATGGTTACTGTTTAGGTAAATGTGTTTAATCCTAGTGCCTTTATCATTTTCATGCATACACATACCATGTAGTCTCAAAACGGTTTAAAACAAGTTCTAGAGCAACACGAATCATGACGAACAACACACAACAAAAGAAATGGATTGATATAAAGTGTATCAATTATAAATTAAGCTCAAACTCTCACAAGGTGAAAGCATGCGTTGGTCACTAAAATTGACTAAGAAGCATCTCAAGTTTTCAAATTTTCGCAAGCACACGCAAACAATTATCAAGCATCAAATGATTTTTCATTAATATGATACTCATAATTAATCATGTGAAATTAATCCACACAATGTGTACTTATCCATGCTAACATGCTTTTGAGACAAGACAATTATATACAATTTTTTTTTGGATTTTATGATATATTATTTTTTTTTTGGATTTTTTTTATACATATATTATTATCAAGAACCCATCCCCATACTTAAGTGGTTCATTGTCCTCGATGAATAATAATAATAATACAATCCTAAATAAAATACAAAAAGAATAATAAAAAAATTATACTCCCCTAGTGCCTCGCATGAAGAGCAGATGGAAAAAAGAATTGCCAAAGTTCCTCCAAACTGCTGCAGTTGAGTTTACAACTAAGTTGGCTCATTAATAACATAACAACAGTGTAGTTCAAGTTGTGGATCGAGGAGTGCAAATAGGAATCCTTTTCCTGCCAAGGTCAGGGTTCAATTCCCTTGACCACAAATCTTTCTTTTTCTTTTGCTTTTTTTTTCTTCAACTTCACTGGTACAGGAATTTAAGCACTATCAACTGCAAAAATTCTTTAGATTTCTGAAACACTTCACACAAAATTATAAGGCACCTTGTGGGAGTAAAAAAAAATACAAAAATTCTAACCTAAAAAAAATACAAAAAAATGAAAAAATATACTAACCTTATAAAAATAATAGGTTGCCTCCCAAAAAGCGCTGTCGTTAATGTCATTTATCCGGACGTTTCAGAATCAATTCAAGGCGGCTTCAAGAGAATAATAGAATTGCCTTTATCAGAAAAACCATTCACATGATGTTTGACTACCATCTTGCTAACTTCCAACATATTTTTCCTATCCATCTTCACACGGATTCTTCCATCCATCGGTTTTGTATTTTTCTTTTTCTTCCTAACGCCTCTAAGGTGTTTAACCTCCTCAGTCGATTGAAGAAAATACTCTTCTACCTCCTCATCAACAAGCCATCTTCTCAACACATTATCATAACAAACTTCAAAAAGAACTAGTTCGTCATCCAAAAGTACATACTTCAAATGTGGTGGAAGTTTTCCGAGCTTTACATTCAAAAGATCTTCAAAAAGAGGTTTTTCAACCTTGGATTTCTCAAGCATCTTGGATGATTTAAAATTTTCAACAGATTTTCGAATACTGGGCAATGCATTCAATTCACTAGCAACTTCTTGGACTGGTAACTTGAGAGGATCATTAGTGTTATGCTCAATCATGTGCATATTAGTTTCATCATCAACAGATCTCATAGAAAAACACTTTTCTTGATCATCTGAAAACTTCATTGCCAAAAACACATTAAAAGTTACCTGATCATCTTGAAAATGCATAGTCAGCTCCCCTTTTTGTACATCATTAAGGGTTCTTCCTGTGGCTAAGAATGGTCTACCAAATAGGAGAGGGATTTCCTCGTCTTCCTCCATATCAAGCACAATAAAATCCGCAGGAAATATGAATTTATCAACCTTCACAAGAACGTCTTCCACTATTCCTCTTGGATATGCATATGATCTGTCTATAAGTTGTAGCCTTATCGAAGTAGGCTTTACCTCTCCAACTCCAAGCTTCATAAAAATAGACAATGGCATTAAATTAAAGATGGCTCCCAAATCACACAGAGCTTTCCCAAAATTTTGAGTGCCAATAGTGCATGGAATAGTGAAACTCCCAAGATCCTTAAGCTTTGGTGGTAGCTTCTTCTGCAAAATAGCACTACACTCTTCAGTCAATGCCACTGTTTTAAATTCTTCCAACTTTATCTTTCTTGAAAGAATGTCCTTCATAAACTTGACATAGTTTGGCATATTCTCCAATGCCCCAACAAAAAGGAATATTGATAGAAAGTTTCTTGAAGACATCCATAAAATTTTGAAATTGCTTTTCTTGCTTTTGCTTTTGTAATCGCCGTGGATATGGAGGAGGTGGATAGACATGCTTCTTTGGTGTTGGTGCACTACACCATATTTGACCTATTGCAAGCCTAAAAAAGTGTATCATTAGACCCCATATGTGTTACAATAGATTTTTATGTAACGCTTTAGCCAAAACTCGGTGTTGCATTTGCGGCTGTTGCCTACGATCCCATTTAGCAACGCTTTGATGTACTTATTGCAACATTTTTCAAGTATTACAATAGCCTTTTATTGCAACACTTTGTCTATTTTAGTAACACATTTAACGTGTTACAATAGAATTATGCAACACATTTTTGCATCATTTATTGGCTTAGAATGTTACAAAATTGATCTCTTTGCAACATTATGATGCAACATTTTGATGGTTGTTGCAATGTTTTTGGTTTTTTTAGCAACATTTATATGCAATATTTTTATCCCTATTGTAATATTTTACATCTTATTAGCAACACATGTTTGCAACACTTTTTTTTAGTCAAGATTGCAATGCATTGTTTGAAATTTTAATGTACCATGCACAAAGGCATATCAAACCAAAATTGACATTTAAAATTTCTTAAATGGCAAATCCAACATAACACATGACAATAAAGCCCAAACAAAGTCGGCTTATACCACAATATCATCTTACATCTAATACTTAAGTCTAAAGTCGAAACAAATGTCGACATACACCACAATAGAAAATACGAACCTACTACCAAAAGTTGCAAACTTTTAGTTTCTAGTAACAGTTCAACAGAAAAGGCATAGTTGAGCCAAACTAGATAAAAGAGCTTCTAAAAACTTGTGAGTTTGGACTTTCTAGTTTCTACTACTCCGTCTATCTATATACGGAAGTGAATTATAGTCAAGTACCAACTATCAAGAGCAACTTTGTACTACGTAAATTACAAAGGTATTCTGAAATTACAATCGAATTATACAACTAATACACAATCTCAATTATTCAATAACGTAAAACTAGTCCGTACTTATAAGGTGAAATTGGTTAACGAGGGGTATAACAAATTCACTAATCAGTGACAAAGCGAGCAACATAAAATTTACGCCGTCTACTTATACAATTTTGTCTTTGCATTTCAGGTCCACAAAGCTGTTGACCTTTCTGCATTTCTATAACGACTCGGAAAAACGCTTGTACAGTATTAATATTTAAATAATATTTGAGATCTATGATATGTGAATATTGTGTGAAAGGTGGATATTTGACAATGTGATAATTAGATGTTTACTTGGTGAATGATATGGATTAAAATATATGTGTATGCTTTTAAATGCATTTTATATGAATTTCTTATTAAAAATCAATTCTTTTTGACCTTCCGGGAATTTTATAAAATCATCGGAGACTCTTTTTATTGTGAAATCTTTTTCACAACCTTTAGTTTATATTCTAGTATTTTCTAAAATTAATGGAGGAATTTATTCTTGGCTTTAAGGATTTAAATTTGATTTTATGAGTTAAATGTCATTTAAGTGATCAAAACTTTGAAAATTCATATTTAATTCAATTTTGATCCTAAAAATATTTTAAAAATATGGGTGAGCTTGTAAATTCGTATTCTTTGTTTTAAAAATAAAATTGTGATTTTTAGATATTATCTTCATTTTATTTCGAATTTTAGAAAGGGTATTATGTTGGTTTTGTTTATTAGAAATCAGATTTTGGAATTAGCAAGTTACTATTTTGCCCCTGGGCTTATAAAACCCTGCACCCAGTTTTCCCCTTTTCTTCAATTGCCGATCAACTCTCTCTTCTCTCTTTCTCTCTCGATTTTTCTCTCTCGGCAAAATCTCTCTCTCTCTCTCGATTTCTCTTCTCTGTAAAAATCTCTCTCTCTCTCTCTCACATATGTTGATGATTATATGTATATATATATATATATTCGTGTATGTGTGTGAGTGTATGGTTGTGTGTATATGTGCGTGCATCAGTTTTTGCATGCAAAGGGTTTCGGCAATTTTGATTTAATTCAAACCCGAAAGCTTGCTTGTGATGACTTCGTGATTAATTGGTTGATTTATATTGCTTATTGGTGAGGTTTGTTGAAGGAAACCCGATTTTCCGGGCACCTCCAAATCATGCCGCCGTCGGCAATGAGCTCCGGCGAGCCGACGGGGACGATGATGATATTTTTGAGTCCAAATTATGTATTAATAGCTATGTTAGTTAAGATTTTGGGTTGCATGTAAAGAAATCGAAATGCATGTATATTTTCGATTTTCCCCTTTAGTAAATTCGGTTTGAAAATTTGTTTATGATGATGATTGGTTGATGATTTCAAGTGATAGTGATTGCATGTTGATTAAGTGTGTCAAGTTTAGTTAGTTCGAAACTTTTGATGGTTAAAGGTTTTGATTTGGGAATTTTAGTGAAGTTCCAAGTATTTGGATTGTTGGTTTAATTAGTGTTGGTATTTGCTAATTGCATGTGTAAGTTTTAGTAATTTCTTAAGAATATGACTTTTAGTTTTGATATGGGATGGTTAGTTGTGGTAGAGATTATAATGGTGGATTGGTTTTGTATAGACATACATCATGCTGAATTTTCCAGAAAACTGTCTGCCCTGTTCTGTTTTGATTGTTTGCATAATGTTGCTGCCTGTTTTAGACAGAGAGCTTTGGATATCACTGTTCTAAATTGAATCTAGTTTGTGCACGCGCTAACCTTGTATCGATAGGGTTAACGAATAAAAAGTTATGCTTATTTTACTAAAAGTTGCGCAGCAGGGATTTTCTGTGCTTTAGTACCTACTTTATACAGTTCGTTTTTAATCTAAATAAAGTGTTCTGAAGTTGAAACTTTTATGCTAAGTTGAGTTAGTAACCAGGAAGTGGCCTGTCAAATATGGTATTTGTTTGATTATTTTTGGATTTATGATAAATGTTTTGGTAAGGCTTGCGCAGCAGATTTTTCAGCTTTTGAGATGAAAACATTGTTTGTAAAGGTGTTAAGGATATGGTTAGCATTGATCAAGTTGATTTAAAAGAATACCAAGGGTGGTATGATCTGAAAGTTAGATTATATATATATGTATTAAAGGAGTATGTTATGTGAACTTGAATGGCAATGTGCGCTTATGCGAGTTTTGTGCTTAATATATGGTTAAGAGTTATAAGTGATATAAATATTATGTGTTTACGCGTTTAGAGAACGTTGAGTAGTTTAGAATAAGGATTAGAATTTTGAGAGGATCATTCTAAGATAGTATATACTCTTTTGTAGAGTCACGAGACGTGGAACATAGAGATAAAGGAAAGGCGAAGGCAGAAATTCAGTGAGTACGGTTGTTCTAAAAGCTACTTAAGAATCCAAAGAAGTAGAGCCTAGAAATAAAGGCAAGACTAAGGTGGAGAACCAGTGAATCTGATTACTCTTTTTAGCTACTTAAGGCAAGTAATTCTGACTTGCTTTCGCTTCTAAATGCCATTCTTTCATTTTGACATATATGAATTTCTATCTTGTTTATATGCCCTTTTAATCCTGAAAACATATCATGTTCATTTGGTAATCCTTATTTCTGTTCATATACCTTGTGGGTTCATACACCATACTATGTTTAGTTCTTTCTTTGAACCTTTACACCCAAGGGTGAATATACCAGGACTCACATTTTAGTACATATCCAAAACATACCTATGACATTTACTTCTTGATTTCCCATTGATAGAAATCCAGATTGATCAGATTGAACTTATCCAATTCCCAAAAGACTCTTTTATATACAAACATTATAGACACAATACAATGTCTTGTGAACCATATCTTGCTCAAACTTTTCTTCAGACCTTATCATTATCCTTTGATTATACTTACATTTTAACCTGAGATGCTATTGCATTAGATTTGAACTTGTACCTATGAATCACATACTTAATTGAAATTGAGAATATATGAACCTTCACTTGGGTACTATACAAACACACATCCAATGATTTACAAAGGATTTCTTTCATAAGAAAGATTTTAAAAGAAAGGAAGTTTCAAAGTTTGGATTCATTTAAATTCTGATTTATGGTTTCCACGGATTCCTAAGATTGGACGCGTAAGAGGCCGAGTGACGCCGGCCCAGCACTTTTTAATTATAATAAATGGACTAGGGATGGACTAGTCTAAAGGCCAATGTGTGCCTATTGGGACCCAATACAAGGACCAGAGGGACTGTGTGTCCGGTATGGGGACTTTACGTGGCTGATCACCCGTATTGTCCGGTGCGTTGTGAAAAATCTCCAAATTACTTATTGCTTTTCTTGAAATCATATATCTATATAAGGAAATTGGTTTACCCTTTGAAATTGCATATTTATGTCATTGTTCTGATAATCCCTTGATATGGATTCTGCTATACCCATGACATACAGATTGATATTGGAAATTGTTTCACAGTGGTTAACTATTTGGTTATATTATTACTTGCTGAGCATTTGGCTCATTCTTTTTCCCTATTCTAACCCACAGTTAAAAGAGAAGATGGTACGCACTTTTCAGTCAGCTAGGAAGTCTTCCTATAGGGTTATTTTTGGGATGCCAGCTCAGGCAGGTGATGAAGACTTGTAGAAGGTGTTTTGTATAAGGGAATGTAGAACTTTTAAGACACGGTTGTAATAACTTTTGAGACTTTTATTATGTAATAAAATGAAGTAGATAGTTGATGCTTGTTTCATACCATTACCTGTTAAAGATCCAGGGTAAAGATGGGGTCGTGTCTACATGTTTATATTATTATTCACAGGTTCATAAGTATAGAGGTTGTAGTGACTCCCCAATCATGACCCCAGATTGGGAGGGCGTCACAGGTTGGTATCAGAGCGGTCAGTTTTTGGTCACTGAAACAAGCCAGGATTAGGTGTAACAGTAATAAGGGAATATAAGGTGAGAAGTAGGACTTAAGCTTATTACGTAAGATAGGATTTTTAGATGCAGGTTACTTTTTGGATGAGTATTGGTAGAATTAAGATAACCCTTACCGTTTAAGTATTTTTTTGGCTTATTACTGTGTTTTTACAGATAAAGGCTATTTTGAGAGATTACCCTTCATCTGAGATTCCTTTTCCTAAGCCATATCCGTCAGTATCAGTGTATACATCCGGCCAAGTGGAGATTTCCATTACCCTTTGGGTAAATTTCTTTTCTGATAGTATAGCTGCAAGTCAAGGCAGATTTATATTTTTTGTATAAAGTGAAAGGGATTGGAGATGGATGGAATATTGAATGGATTATGGATTATGTGTGGATGATTGAGTTAGTATTTGAGATATTTTTAAACAGGGCATAGTCCATTTTACGAATAGGTCATGCCGAATTTTCTACAGAAATATTAGCTTAAGTTACGCACTTTCATGTTAAATAGTATTCCGACATATCGAGCGAGTATACGCTGGAACCATCTGAAGATCGGGATTACGGATGAGGAAACTAATTCGAAGATGGAGGAATCAATCGGAGAACCAGACTACTAGTTCGGAAGACATCACTTGTAGATCCTTATGTACTTTACAGAATTTCATCTGCACCGCGGAAACAATAGGAAACACCACGCCAGGTGTCGTATCAAGTGTGGTTAGAGTTGAGCGAGAGTAGAATCCCCAAGATAACGTCTAGAAACACTTAGATAGATTCTTTACGATATAATAACGATTTTCCCCTATGATAGAGACATTTGCCCAGAGTAGTGGCCTAAGTGTAGATTCTTTCTTTATTCAAGATTTCATACAGTTGATTTACTATCGGGACATACCTATAACCTCAAACTAGAAATTAACTCCCCTAAGGACCATCTACATGAGACAAGGCGTGATTATCTCCATACGTTCGATGTAAGGATAAGTCGGTTCATAACTAGCCATTGATTTTATTCAATTTACCTTTTTAAAAGATTCAAATTTTCATTTCTATTATTTTATTCTTTACGAAATACCTCTATTGTTCAGAGGCTAATTGATCCAATATTATATATATATATATATATAATAGAAACTTTTGAAACTCTTAAACCTTTCATATGTTCCTCTTAAATTTTTGATCCTCCTTGTTGTAACTGAGATGAACAACCCTATATATATAGGGGATTCAGGTACTTTCTATCTGTGTGATAGAAGTCCGGTGGGACGCCACCAGTGGTGTGTTTGTCATGGAAGTACTAAAGGTTGGCCACCTTCTGTACCTTGTTGTTTAAATTGACAAATGCAACCTGATAAAGTTCGATGATCATTTTGATCTCTTAGTTTGATTCTTTTTACCAGAAATTCTTACTAAACATACTTGTCATATATCCATATCTATTGACACCTTCCTATCTATTGATTCATTCTATCGGAAACTCTTAGAGGTATCAGCGATTTGAAATTGCAAAGGCGAATGACGGTATTCTGAGTGTCAAGCTGTACTTATATTGACGGGAAACTGTTTTGATCAAAAATGGGAAATTGATTTAAAAAGAGGGATTGGTTGTCGAGTTAAATTGCTCATTAGACTTACAATACGATGTCAAGGTTTATTATTACCGAGAGTTTGGTATGGACAAGGAGAAGGTAACAAGGATATACGAATACTAATCATGTTGAAGTATGAAGTAAAGTGATATTGGATATACTAAAAAGGAGTTGATTATTGTTGATGAAAGACTGTTATTCTACTGGTCAGAAAAGTATATATAAGCACATGTTTATCCTATATTTCACTTTGGATATAGTAGTTAAAACATTACAAGGTTTTGAACGTCTTGAGACCAAATGTTGGACATAAATTTTAGAACCGAAGCATGATAACTTGAGCGTAACATGGTTTGAACCAAAATTTATAGATCTAGCCAGGTTTGTGTCCGAATACGTGAATATTGATGAGAAGAGAGTTAAGAGACTCCAACAGGGGAAATGAGGTCGTGGATTAGGAGTAAAGTGATTGATCACAAACAGAAGAAGCTAGAAAAAGGGAAGCCAGAGACACCGGAAGGAAACCAACAAATAGGGAACTTTTAGAACCATTTCAATATAAGGCATGAGTTTCAGTCAAATAGGAATGTTGGATTTGGAAGACCAGAAACTGGAAATAATAAGCAAGGGAACCGTCCATAAAATATGGATTAACCAAGACCTCCAAAACCTCCGATACCAGAATGTAGAACTTGTGGAAAGAAGCAACTGGGAGTTTGTAATAAGATCAATATGGTACGTTACAAGTGTACACAGAGAGGACACTACGCCAATGAGAGCCATAAACTGAAGGCAAGAGTTACGTGTAACAAGTGTGGAAAGGTGTGGCATTTCTTAAGAGGTTGCAATCGTTAAGTCCAGTAATTAATATGTTAAGGGGTGACATGACCACCACATACTAAGTAACCAAGGACAAGAATCCTCAATATAACCATGAGTGATACAGTAAAGAACAAGGATGTGGTTACAGATACGTTTAATATTAACTACATAAGAGCCAAAGTGTTAACTGATTCGAAGCCACAAAGTATTTTATTTTCAGAGAATTTGCTCATAAGTCGGACTGTAAAACGCAACTGTTAAGTAAAGTTTTGACTAGATGAATAGCTACTCAGGAGCATATATCGATTAATCTAGCTTGTCCTCACTGTGCGATTGATATAATAGAAATCTGATGTAAAGTTTAAGAATGGATTGGTTGACAGAATATGAAGAAAATGGAAATTTTGAGCCCTAGATAATGTAAAAATTGTTATCCGAGGCCGGAAGCAGACGAAGAGGTATCTAACTATCAAATAGGTAAAAGATTATTGTGTCAAGGTTGAAAAGCTTATCGTCATACGAGGTAAATGTTAGGAAAGAAACACCTTGGATAGAGAAGATTCTAGTAGCTAACGAATTTCAAATTGTATTACTTGACAATCTTTTTGTTTTACCTCCCGCCAGGGAAGTAGATTTGTTGAAGACTTAGCACCCGGGACAAAACCAGTTTCGACGGCTCCATATAGAATGACATAAGTAGAAATGAAAGAGTTAGCAATTCAATTGCAAGATCTTAGGAAAAAGGGAGTTATAAGGTC
Organism: Heracleum sosnowskyi; assembly: GCA_030848705.1. Classification (NCBI taxonomy): domain Eukaryota; kingdom Viridiplantae; phylum Streptophyta; class Magnoliopsida; order Apiales; family Apiaceae; genus Heracleum; species Heracleum sosnowskyi. Next base: position 25,559,417 of record CM061237.1, read on the forward strand.
TGGTGTATTCCTATTGGGTGCGCCAAGTTGACCATTAAGAAAAAAATACCCATTGTCAAGGATTGATGATCAGACCAGTTAAAGAACACAGTGTGCTTTTCAAAATTTATTTATGATTTGGTTACCGTCATTTAAAAATAAAACCCGAAGATATTCCTTAGACGACGTTCTGAACCTGATATATATATGGACCCTATGAGTTCGTAGTGATGGAGTTCAGTTTGATGGATATAACTGCCACTTTTATGAACATGATGAATAGAAATTTTAAGAAATACTTGGATAAGTTTGAGAATTTTTCATAAATGACATCTTAAGGTATTCAAAGATGGAAGAAGAGCATACAGATCATTTGAGAATAACCCTAGAATTTTACGAAAAGAGATATTGTGCGCAAAGTTTTCTAAGTGCGAGTTTTGGTTGAAAGAATTACAATTACTAGGACAGGTAATTAGTAGAGTAGGAATCCAAGTGGATCCAGCTAAGGTTGAAACAGTAATGAATTGAGTAAGGCCTAAGACACCTACAGAAGTTAGAAGTTTTATGAGATTGGATGGAGATTACCGAAGGTTTGTCAAGGATTGTACCAAGATAGCCACACCATTAACCAAGCTTACTGGAAAGCATCCAAGAGTTAAAGAAGAAGATAAATGGATAAGGAAATATTTAAATTGCTAGAGGAACGGAACTCTTTAGTCGAGCCATAATGGTAAAATAGATTCGTTGTTACCGGAGATGATGACTCATGTACCTTAGGACAATACCAACAACTAAATTGAGAACACAACTTTGTGTTAAGAATCAAGATTGATTTAACATGTTAAGATGACTGTATATGTTTCTAGACAGCTGAAGAACCACGAGTGGAAACACCCGACACATGACTGAGAACTAGGCACAATAGTCTTCGCATTGATTTGGAGGCCTACTTGTATGAAGGAAAGTATGAAATCTATTCGGAGCATAAGCATTTGAAATATATTTTCACCGAAAAGGAGCTGTATACATAAGGTAGAGGAAATGGTTAGGATTGATCAAGGAATTTGAGAAAGTAGGAATAGAGGTTCGTATTTCAGATCAAGCTACGGAGATGATAAACATATATACAATGACTTTTCAACTTGAGCTGCTAGAGAAAAGTAGAAAAAATGTTAAGCGGAAGTGATGAGCGATAACATGAGTAACTTTACAGGAGAAAGTAGAAGGAGTCAAAAGGATGATAAAGGAATATTTAGGTTTTTCTCTAGGAATTGGATACCTAGTGTGACATGGTTAAAGAATGAAATACTAAATGATGCACGTGAATTCGAAGTATTCAATCCATCCCAGAAGTACGAAGATGTAACAAGGCTTAAAAGAAAATCTTGGTGGACATATATGAAAGAGATATTACTAGATGAGTGATTAAGTGTTTTACCTGTCAGAGATTTAAAACTGAACATCAAAGACCTAGCGGATAATTACAACCAGTAGAAATTCCCGAGTTGAAATAGGAACATCTCATGATGCCAATTGAGTCATGTTCGACAGATTAAACAAATCGGTACATTTCCTTTTTCCATCAACGAGAAACATTCATTGGATAAATTGGTTTTATCTCTAAGAGACAGTAGTAAAGCAGGAGGTTCAAGTAGCAATCGAATCTTACCAAGACCCTCATTTTAATTCAAGATTTGGAAGAAAGTTTTGACATGGTCAGAAACCAAGTTAAATATGTGTGCCGTTTATCGTCCCTAAGCATATAGTCATAGTGAATAGACTATCTAAACAATCGAAGATATACTTAGAATTTGTGCGATGGATTTTGAAAGCAAATGAGGTGATCATTTACCATTAGTGGAATTCTTTTGCCGCAACAGCTATCACGCAAGTACTGGAACGCCCCCGTATGAAGCATTGTATGGAAGGAAATATAGGTCACCTGTGTATTGGAAAAAGTGGGAGAACGAAAAGTTTTGGGACCCGAGCTAGTACAACAAACGAAGGAAAAGATTAAAATCATTCGAAAAAGACTAGTTACGGCACAAGACAGACAACGGAAGTACGCTGACCAAGACAGGAAGGATCTGAGTTTTGAAGAAGGAGATCAAGTGTTGCTAAAAGTGTCGTCATGGAAAGGAGTTACAAGATTTGGCAAAAAAAAAAAGGGAAACTTAGCCCGAGATATGTAGGACCGTTTGAGATACTGAGGCGTATCGGAAAAGTTGCATATGAGTTAGCGTTACCACCGCACATGGAGCATATTCATAACGTTTTTCATGTTTCGATGCTTAAGAGATTTAATCCTGATGCGAATCACGTGATCGAATATGAACCTATCGAGATTCAACCTGATTTGTCATATGTAGAACAACCTGTAGAAATTCAGGATTATATGGATAGGAAATTAAGGAATAAGATTGTTAAGCTAGTTAAGGTTTTGTGGAGAAATCCCAGAGTTGAAGAATCGACTTGGGAACTTGAGAGCGAGATGCTTGAAAAGTATCCGCATCTATTTTCATAAGGTTAGATTCTAGGGACAGAATCTTTTTAAGGGGGGAAGGTTATAACGACTCGGAAAAACGCTTGTACAGTATTAATATTTAAATAATATTTGAGATCTATGATATGTGAATATTGTGTGAAAGGTGGATATTTGACAATGTGATAATTAGATGTTTACTTGGTGAATGATATGGATTAAAATATATGTGTATGCTTTTAAATGCATTTTATATGAATTTCTTATTAAAAATCAATTCTTTTTGACCTTCCGGGAATTTTATAAAATCATTGGAGACTCTTTTTCTTGTGAAATCTTTTTCACAACCTTTAGTTTATATTCTAGTATTTTCTAAAATTAATGGAGGAATTTATTCTTGGCTTTAAGGATTTAAATTTGATTTTATGAGTTAAATGTCATTTAAGTGATCAAAACTTTGAAAATTCATATTTAATTCAATTTTGATCCTAAAAATATTTTAAAAATATGGGTGAGCTTGTAAATTCGTATTCTTTGTTTTAAAAATAAAATTGTGATTTTTAGATATTATCTTCATTTTATTTCGAATTTTAGAAAGGGTATTATGTTGGTTTTGTTTATTAGAAATCAGATTTTGGAATTAGCAAGTTACTATTTTGCCCCTGGGCTTATAAAACCCTGCACCCAGTTTTCCCCTTTTCTTCAATTGCCGATCAACTCTCTCTTCTCTCTTTCTCTCTCGATTTTTCTCTCTTGGCAAAATCTCTGTCTCTCGATTTCTCTTCTCTGTAAAAATCTCTCTCTCTCTCACATATGTTGATGATTATATGTATATATATATATTCGTGTATGTGTGTGAGTGTATGGTTGTGTGTATATGTGCGTGCATCAGTTTTTGCATGCAAAGGGTTTCGGCAATTTTGATTTAATTCAAACCCGAAAGCTTGCTTGTGATGACTTCGTGATTAATTGGTTGATTTATATTGCTTATTGGTGAGGTTTGTTGAAGGAAACCCGATTTTCCGGGCACCTCCAAATCATGCCGCCGTCGGCAATGAGCTCCGGCGAGCCGACGGGGACGATGATGATATTTTTGAGTCCAAATTATGTATTAATAGCTATGTTAGTTAAGATTTTGGGTTGCATGTAAAGAAATCGAAATGCATGTATATTTTCGATTTTCCCCTTTAGTAAATTCGGTTTGAAAATTTGTTTATGATGATGATTGGTTGATGATTTCAAGTGATAGTGATTGCATGTTGATTAAGTGTGTCAAGTTTAGTTAGTTCGAAACTTTTGATGGTTAAAGGTTTTGATTTGGGAATTTTAGTGAAGTTCCAAGTATTTGGATTGTTGGTTTAATTAGTGTTGGTATTTGCTAATTGCATGTGTAAGTTTTAGTAATTTCTTAAGAATATGACTTTTAGTTTTGATATGGGATGGTTAGTTGTGGTAGAGATTATAATGGTGGATTGGTTTTGTATAGACATACATCATGCTGAATTTTCCAGAAAACTGTCTGCCCTGTTCTGTTTTGATTGTTTGCATAATGTTGCTGCCTGTTTTAGACAGAGAGCTTAGGATGTTACTGTTCTAAATTGAATCTAGTTTGTGCACGCGCTAACCTTGTATCGATAGGGTTAACGAATAAAAAGTTATGCTTATTTTACTAAAAGTTGCGCAGCAGGGATTTTCTGTGCTTTAGTACCTACTTTATACAGTTCGTTTTTAATCTAAATAAAGTGTTCTGAAGTTGAAACGTTTATGCTAAGTTGAGTTAGTAACCAGGAAGTAGCCTGTCAAATATGGTATTTGTTTGATTATTTTTGGATTTATGATAAATGTTTTGGTAAGGCTTGCGCAGCAGATTTTTCAGCTTTTGAGATGAAAACATTGTTTGTAAAGGTGTTAAGGATATGGTTAGCATTGATCAAGTTGATTTAAAAGAATACCAAGGGTGGTATGATCTGAAAGTTAGATTATATATATATGTATTAAAGGAGTATGTTATGTGAACTTGAATGGCAATGTGCACTTATGCGAGTTTTGTGCTTAATATATGGTTAAGAGTTATAAGTGATATAAATATTATGTGTTTACGTGTTTAGAGAACGTTGGGTAGTTTAGAATAAGGATTAGAATTTTGAGAGGATCATTCTAAGATAGTATATACTCTTTTGTAGAGTCACGAGACGTGGAACATAGAGATAAAGGAAAGGCGAAGGCAGAAATTCAGTGAGTACGGTTGTTCTAAAAGCTACTTAAGAATCCAAAGAAGTAGAGCCTAGAAATAAAGGCAAGACTAAGGTGGAGAACCAGTGAATCTGATTACTCTTTTTAGCTACTTAAGGCAAGTAATTCTGACTTGCTTTCGCTTCTAAATGCCATTCTTTCATTTTGACATATATGAATTTCTATCTTGTTTATATGCCTTTTTAATCCTGAAAACATATCATGTTCATTTGGTAATCCTTATTTCTGTTCATATACCTTGTGGGTTCATACACCATACTATGTTTAGTTCTTTCTTTGAACCTTTACACCCAAGGGTGAATATACCAGAACTCACATTTTAGTACATATCCAAAACATACCTATGACATTTACTTCTTGATTTCCCATTGATAGAAATCCAGATTGATCAGATTGAACTTATCCAATTCCCAAAAGACTCTTTTATATACAAACATTATAGACACAATACAATGTCTTGTGAACCATATCTTGCTCAAACTTTTCTTCAGACCTTATCATTATACTTTGATTATACTTACATTTTAACCTGAGATGCTATTGCATTAGATTTGAACTTGTACCTATGAATCACATACTTACTTGAAATTGAGAATATATGAACCTTCACTTGGGTACTATACAAACACACATCCAATGATTTACAAAGGATTTCTTTCATAAGAAAGATTTTAAAAGAAAGGAAGTTTCAAAGTTTGGATTCATTTAAATTCTGATTTATGGTTTCCACGGATTCCTAAGATTGGAGGCGTAAGAGGCCGAGTGACGCCGGCCCAGCACTTTTTAATTATAATAAATGGACTAGGGATGGACTAGTCTAAAGGCCAATGTGTGCCTATTGGGACCCAATACAAGGACCAGAGGGACTGTGTGTCCGGTATGGGGACTTTACGTGGCTGATCACCCGTATTGTCTGGTGCGTTGTGAAAAATCTCCAAATTACTTATTGCTTTTCTTGAAATCATATATCTATATAAGGAAATTGGTTTACCCTTTGAAATTGCATACACTACACCATAGATTGGCTATTGCAACTCACATTGAAAAAATTGCTTTAAAATCGTTGCTATTTAATGACAGGTTTTGACAAGTTTACAAGTATTGTAATGCTTTTTAAAATCGTTACAACTGAATTTTATTTATGTGAAAATTAAATTATACTGCAACGAATATAAATAAACGTTACAATAGCTTCAAAATTTTGGGATAAAGGTTTGGCGGGCTGGCTAAAAAAATAAGCGGGCTGCTAAAGTAACTGGCGGCTTTCCAAATTTTTTTGCCCGGGCTTTTAACACAACATTTGACTAAAAGATTTGACTCAGAAAAAACACAACACACACAGACACATACACAAGCGAGAGAGAGAGAGAGACAAGGCGACAGAGAGAAGATTGAAGCTGGGAAGAACACTCAAGCTCGAACACTCAAGCCGGAAGATTCAAGCTCAAAGAACACTCAATCTCGAAAAAGGTATCTTCTTTCCCCAAATCAATTTTAAAATCGATTTTAGATGTATCAGTTAGGTTTTTTTTGTTAATTTGTGCTTTTTAAAATCAATTTTAGATGTATCAATTAGGTTTATTTGTTAATTAGGGTTACAACAAGAGAGACAAACATACAAGAGAGGGAGAGAAAGACAAGGCTAGAGGGAGAGAAAGACAAACATTGAGATTTTTAAAATTAGGGATTCCAATATTTTGTTAAATAGGGGTTTTGAATTGTAATTTTGCTTTTAGTTTGTGCTTTGTGTTAGTTTGTATTTGTATTTTGCTGTTAATTTGAATAATATTTTGTTGTTCTACATGGGTTTGTAATTTTTGTTATTTGGTGTTTGTATTTTACTTGTAGTTTGTGTTCATATTTTTGTTGTTTTCAATTGGAATTTTGTTTGTATGTTTGTATGCTTGGCTTTTAAATTGTGATATTGTTATGGCAATCATGGATATAATTAAGTTACATGGATATTGTTACATGTGGATTATGGGAGCTTCATTGAAATTAACATCCTGTTTGCTAATTAATAGTATGTTGTTACAGGATTTGAACACTATCAACAGATCCATCTCAGTTAATTCCATTGCATAATTACAAGCTTGATGTTCATACTTTAAAGAGGAAGGAAGATGTGTATCTGAGCGACAAGGGGGCCAGAGACATATGGTCTTATGTATACACACACAAATAAAGGTATGTACTGAGAGGAGTTAATTAAAATTCTTGCTCGTCTCTTAAGGTGACTAGTTCATATAATATATGCTTGAACGTATATTGGTACCTGGTTTTATTTATACTCTGAATAAGTTCTATGCTAGTTGTAATTTGGTGGAAATTCCTCTGTTACATATATCAAAACTCTTGTGATGAAGATTCTTATTTATTTTCAAAGATTTATTTAATTTTATTCAGTTCTTATTGATTAGATATGGGTCCTTAATCAATCCAGAAATCATGACAAGGTTTAGTTTTCAAAACCATAGACAAGTTGTAATTTAAATCTCAGCCTTGTCCAGATTTTTTCAGGATGCTGTCAACTTAAAGAAAAATTCATAACTTGAGTTATGTATATCCGTTTTATACTATTCAATATGTTCTGAAAAGCTTGCGGAACTCTCTATAACTTTGCCATTAAACATTTTCCAAATTCCCATGAATTCTGTATCAAAATTCTGATTCAAAAATTCTGGACAGGTTACAAGTTCAACATCCCTGCAATCGCTTTATTTCTTTTTAACTTGTTTGGTATTAATTTTGTAATGTTCAGACTTATTTTGTCTCAAACAATATCAGTGAAACAATGAAAAACAAGTTAGAAGGTTAAACTATTGAGGGGGAATCAGGGGAAAAAACGACTACTTCAACCAATGGATTGCAACTCTAAAATAAGATACAGAATTTAGAAACTACGAATTTGACACTAAAGCTTGGCTCTTCATGAGGTTCTATTGGTTCTATGTATGATAGTGATCAGGTTGTTTACTTCCTTCTTCCGCGTACACCACAGAAAAGAATATAGCATTTCCAATAAAATCATCCAAACAACTGGAAAAACTTAGAAGACTAGCCAGTCCCCTGGATTCTTTTCCTTTTTCAGGTACAGTATCATGGACACTGTAAAGACAGTCCACAATCTGCTTAAGGAACAAGACAAGGAGGTGGAAGCTTTAGCTAAGGTGGACATTCAAGCTACTGTTTTGAAGTCATTCAAGGAGAGGATGTGGGTCTTCTGACCCACTACCAACCAATTCCTCCTAATCAAACTCAAAAGGCCAATCCAGAGTGCAAAGATAAGAGGCCATCTCACCTGAGCAGCGAGGACTTCTATAACCTTTTTTCACTGATGCCATGGAGAAATCTGGAATAAGAGGTATAAAAGGAGATTTTTCAAAATTTTCTTGGTGACTTCGTAATTTATCTACTTTTTGCTAATATTTGGTCTTGTAATATTCTAGGTGTGATCCTGTGTTTATATACTCTGAGTAATTATGAACTGTTTCTGTGGAAGTATTTATTGACTAGCATGCAGGCATGACATTTGTCCTGACAGAAATATTGTTTGTTGGCACATAATGTGGTATACAGGAGAGTATACAATTTTAAATAGCCTGCTGTCTATAGAAATTTGATTTCTTATCTCTGGATGTATGTGCTTTTTATGTTAAATAAAAAGAACAGTTTTAGGAGGATTTATATAAACTTTTTAGAACATATGGTATGAGATTACCAAAGAGTGTGAGATTTCTTCAAGATGATGCATACAACTTTCTCCTTGGTTTTGTTAATTGTTGTAACAGCTTAACAAAAATCTCCTTGGAACTTGTTACAACGTACTAGATCAACAGTGCGGTAATCCATGTGACCTAGTTCATCAAAGCCATCTTGTCTACTACTTGGAAAGGTGGAGACCAAAAGAGTCCAGTTAAATCTCAAAGCATCTTCATGGAATCATTTAGGACTTGTAAGTACTGAGGCATCAGACATTAAATTTATATCTATTCAGCCGACTTCTATTTTACTTGAGAGTTAAAGAGTTTTAATCTTATTTAAATTCTCTTGCTTTAAACAATATATCTACTTCAATTTAAATTTAGTACAATAATTTAAAATTACTGAAATCTATTAATATTCTAAAATTATTTGCTTCTCCCATTTATTCATAACTCAGTTTTGGGGTTCTGTAGCCAGTAAACTGCATTCCTACAGACATACTGGTGTTTAAAGGTTCTATACAGTATGACAACTTAGACGAGTCTTTTGCATCTGATTTCAATATGTCAAAAATATGACAGCCTTTACTTGTGTTTAAGAAGTAAAATGCATAGCATTGAGAGACCATAGTTTAAGTTGTAAACTGAATTTTTATTACCATCGTAAAAAGTCTTTTAGTTGTGAACTGTTTTAGTCTTTTAGATCATATAAACTGAAAATACTTCTAACTCTCAATAATTTCAAAATTGCCAATATTCGTGCAGCTACTAAAGTTGCAGCTAGTAATGTTGCAGGAACAGAGGTAAAGGATCGATTTACCTCATTTTCCGGCAAATATATATATATATATGCCCAATAAGGACCACACAGATTCTGCAGAACTGGCAAAGGTCAGAGAAGAAATAGCTGTTGAAATGCAGGAGAAAATGAAGAAGAAACCGAGGAAGATTTTTGAAAAATTGGCTGAAATGAATCCCACTTTGAATGTCAATGTGGAAGAATTGTGTGCTGAAAGTTCCGATGACGAGGTTGATGCAGATGCTGATGAGGACGACGAAGATGAGGAGAATGGAGAAGATCAGGTGGATTCAGACGATGATGAGGCTGCTGCAGATGGAGATGAAGCTGCCACATGATAACCTTATGTTTAAATTATATGTAATAGTTAGCTAACTGATTATCCTTTTGTCCAAGTAGGTGTATGCGACTTAGCATGTTTTGCTAAGTAATTAAGTGTATGCACGCATACAAGTCTTCATGTTTTGCTAAGTAATTAAGTGTATACGCGCATACAAGTCTTTGTCGTTTTTCTTAGACTTAGCTTTTGGATGGTTTCTACGACGATGTCGTACGTAGTAGTAGTCATGGTGCTGCTTTAGAACAGTTGGTAATTAGTGCTGTATGAAATGACATTGATTTGGTGTTTCTTGGATTTGTGGCTTTTATGCCTGGCTAGTTTAATTTTCAAATGGAACCACACAATTTTATTTTTAAATATTGTTGCAATTGTGCCAAAAAGATGTTGCAAATACTGTTAAAACTGCTATAAAATTATTGCAATAAGGGCTTAAACTGTTGCAATTTATCTAATAAATTCATTGCAATTGGACTAATATTTGTTGCCTTAAACTGACTTGTTTGCCAACCATTTGCTACTGTAATGATTTTTAAATGTTGTTGAAGATCATAAAACGTTGCCACATGTCTGTATTGCAATGATTTTTAACGTTGCTATATGCAGCTGAAATCGTTGCTAAATGGCTCTATTGCAACAGGGGCGGATGCAACGGTGAAATTTTGGACATTCGTTGCAATTAAGTCTAATGCAACAATTATAGGCCTTAAGGCAATATATTTGTGGTGTTGCAATATGCAATCTATGGTGTAGTGATATTTATGTCATTGTTCTGATAATCCCTTGATATGGATTCTGCTATACCCATGACATACAGATTGATATTGGAAATTGTTTCACAGTGGTTAACTATTTGGTTATATTATTACTTGCTGAGCATTTGGCTCATTCTTTTTCCCTATTCTAACCCACAGTTAAAAGAGAAGATGGTACGCACTTTTCAGTCAGCTAGGAAGTCTTCCTATAGGGTTATTTTTGGGATGCCAGCTCAGGCAGGTGATGAAGACTTGTAGAAGGTGTTTTGTATAAGGGAATGTAGAACTTTTAAGACACGGTTGTAATAACTTTTGAGACTTTTATTATGTAATAAAATGAAGTAGATAGTTGATGCTTGTTTCATACCATTACCTGTTAAAGATCCAGGGTAAAGATGGGGTCGCGTCTACATGTTTATATTATTATTCACAGGTTCATAAGTATAGAGGTTGTAGTGACTCCCCAATCATGACCCCAGATTGGGAGGGCGTCACAATTTCCAGACCGAGAAGTAATGTGGTACCTGGAAGTCTTGGAGGCTTACAAACTTTTTTACCAACCCATAATGGGTGAATGATCGATTCATCTTATGTAGCAGATCAAATTAGAATGTAGCAAAGATTCAGATGGATCAAACAGTTTTTTCTGTACTTGCTATCTTTTTAGGTGATAAAAGACATCCAGTTATAAATGTACAATCCCAGTAAAGCTAGTCCGTGTCAGCGTACTAATGTAGTGTATGCAATTTTGTGCTATCTACTCAGTTACATGCTTATCCTAATTACTTGTAGTGGAACTATTTTCAGTTAGTTGGTATCTTAGAAGGTTTTTAATAAATTGAACATGTAATTTCTTAAGATTGCTTTTTCAGATTCATTTGTCCATTTGGAAGATAATTTCTAATGAGATCAATACAAATATATATCACTTAATTAGATAAGGATCAGGATTCTCAATTATCTGTTGATAGCGACAATAAGAACCTCTGAACAAGAACATAGTACAGACGAGCAGGATTAAATTTAACTGGTACAAGTGATCATTAATCACTTTCGATGCTGCATAAAGATCAAAGCAGACTCTGCAAAATGACACGACATAAATCTCACACCCTGGAAACACCAGCAAAGCACTCTCCTCAACCTTCAAGCAGTAGGATAAGCATACCTCTTTTTTTTTCAAAGGATCCATCTAAAGAAAATTTCAAAAACCAGAAAAAGAAAATAGCACATACTTGCAATAATATACCAACACTTCTGTTCAGAACTGAAAATTTTAGACGTCTCCATAGTAGCACAGTACCATACTTAAGTCGTCGCACAAGCAACTCATTTCTAACGAATTTGACGAAATAACAGGTGGCTAGTATAGCAAGAACAAGAATACGTAATCTTAACTATGTGGCTAGTATAGCTCTATAATGTCTCGTAATCTTACAGCTTAAAAGCACCAATAATCTGATCATATATCAAGTGTGACACTGTAGCTTTAAACCAAAATAGGACGTCTATCGGATTAATATTGGAAACAAATTCATGATCATACAAATAAATACGGAACAGTGGTAGAAATAAAGCAGTACATGTGTATTCTGTTCAAGTCACTTCACTTCTTCACAAACCTTTCATATTCAAAAAATAGAACCAGAAACATATCGTATAAAAGATGTTCAGAACTAACCAATTGTTGCACAGGTTTTAGCCAAGCTTGCTGTAAAAGGTCTGAGAGAGCTGTAGCAATTGTTGCCCGACCTGATCCCCACAAGTTATCTGTTTCACTCTGCTCCTCAGGCTCAGAGGCCTCCGAACACTGTGCCATCAAAATTTATAGCAACCTCCAGAGCCTCGACCGCAAGCTTCTCCATAAGTGTTTGCGTTGCCACATACACAATCTCATTCTTCAAATTAGAAACAGCGTGAACAGATTAAATGCCTTAAAAATGTATCTAATTACACGTTAGACAAAGAAATACTTAGTTAACCTTAAAAAAACCTGAAAAACTTATTTTGGAATTTGGATTACTATGATATCCAAAATGAAGCCACCAAAAACAGAAAAAGTCCAAGCATGTTTCTGAAAGGATAAACAAGGAGATCGTGCAAAGACTATCATCCTAAAATTCTGTGTACACAAACATCGGACATGATAAATCAGGAGCACAAGAAACACTATCCATCTACCTTTTTATGCCTAAGACTCATTAGATAGAGAAAACATACCTGTAAAAAATGAAATATAACCACCAGGTATGCCACGTCTCCTTCACCTCCATATCAATGGCGCATTTGACGAGAAATACTACCGTATTTGTAAGAAAATTCACAAAAAACAAAGAAAATTCAGAGCCAAGAACAACCAAACTACACGGCCAAGAACATAGTACAATTACACGGCCAACAAAAGAAAATACAAAATTACTAGAAAATTGAAAACTAACACAAAATATTCCCAAAATCAACAGACAATTCCACTAATTTACGACAGAATTAGCATAAAATACAATAAATTAACATAAAATTCCCACAAATTTAACACAAAAATCCTACTAATTAGTACAAAATCCCTACTATTTTAACAATTAATACCAGTTCTAATCAAACAAAATTATGAACACATACAATCGAACATATAATCAAAAAATTTCACATGCATACACATCTATACATGTATAATCCAACAAAATAGAAAAAAGATGGGTATATTACCTCTAATTGAAGATTTAATTGAATATTTACTCTAATCTTTCTGTAATCAGATTTGGGGTTTTGAAGTCGATTTTAGGGGTTTGAGAGAGGTGTGAGATATGAGTGAAGTCGAGAGAGGTAAGGTTGAGAGAGAGGTGAGATCGAGAGAGATATGGTTAAGAGAGATGTGAGGTCGACAGGGGTGAGGTGTACAGATGTGAGAGATAGGGGTTAGTTCATTGTGTTATAAAATTTATTTTTGTGTAATAAAAACCGTTGGTACCAAATTTTCCCGCTCCATAAAAAAATTGAACTCCCGCCTATATATTTCGGTCAAATTGACCAAAAGCGTAACATGTTATTGTAACACATTTCTCAAGTATTGCAATAGTTCTAAAACTTTTAAAATGCTTCTTAGGCTTGTAACACTTTTCCATTTTATGCAACACTTTACGAAAGTGTTACAATAGATCTGCAGGTTTCTTGTCTATAGCAACATTTTATGCAACACAAACATGTTATGGGCTTGCAATAGGTCATATATAGTGTAGTGGTGTTTTAACTTGAGGTTCCTGTTGGACTTTTGTAGATTCTTCATGTGCCAACTTTTGAGGCTCTTCACTAGACTCAGATTCCTTTAAAACCTCTTCATCAGCTTTCTTTGTGTTCCCCTCAATCTCCTTACCACTCCTCAAAGTTATTGCTTTGCAGTACACCTTTCTGTCATTCTTTGGATTCGGCTCAGTGTCACTAGGCAAGGAACCTTGAGGACGATTATTCAATGCACTAGTTAATTGTCCCAGCTGCATCTCCAACGTTCTCATAGATGCACTTTGGCTTTGAATCACAACATTTGTTTTCTGCATGTATTGGAGAAGAAGATCTTTAGTTGTTAGCTTTTTCTCAATCTCTTGCGACCTTGGTTGTTGTTGAAAACCTGGAGGTACATTAGACTTGTAAGGCATGTTTGAGCTCGCGTTGTTGTTCCATGAAAAGTTGGGATGATTTCTCCAACCATGATTGCAAGTATGAGAGTACAGATTATTTCGCTGGTTACTTGAATTCCCCACATAGTTCACTATATTAGAATGTGATGCATCATGATAAATCAATGGACATGGCTGAGTTGGATGTCATTCCCCATACTTATCACAAAATACATGAACAACATTCTGAACTTGCTGAGCAGGATGAACTGGTTGATGTCTATCCACTGATAAAGACTCAAGCTTTTTATTTAAAGCTTCAAACCGAGACACCATTTTAGCTGAGAATGATGTGAAAGGATCAATTTCATACAAACCAGCTACTTTCTTGGAACTTGTTCTTTCATATGCCCTGCAATTATTCGAAGTAATATCCTCAAGAATCTCAAAAGCATCTTCAGGATACTGGTTGATCAATAAACCCTTCACCGCTCCATGAACTTGAGTAGAACACTGCAATGTAATCCCATTAAAGAATGTGTGAATCTTTTGTTGATCAGATAGTCCATGATGTGGGCACTTCCTCAAAAGATCTTTGAACCCATAAGCTTCATAAAGAGACTCCATATCGAATTGTTGAAAATTCTGAATTTCTTTAATCAAACGCTCTGTCTTTGCTGAAGAGAAGTACTTATTCAAAAATTTCTCAACAAGTTGGTTCCATGTAGTGATAGAATTGACTGACAGAGAATCCAACCATTCTCTCGCACTTCCATCCAGTGACCGGCTGAACAGCCTCAGTATGAATATGATGGCCTCTTCAGAAACACCATTAACCTTGAAGTTATCAACAATCTCAAGAAAATTCCTCAAGTGATCATTAGGATCTTCAGCAGAAAGACCATGAAATTTGTTGTCCCTGATAGCTTGCATTGTAGCGGAATCAACATGAAAGTTATTTGCAGCAATGGCAGACCTTGAAATACTAGAATGAATGCCATCGAAAGAAGGCATTATGTACTCCTTCACCCGCAAGCGCCTTGCAGCAGGAGCTTCTTCAACTTTATCCCCATTATCACCCATTGTACTAAATAGGCTCTTAGCTTCCCTTACTTGCTTTCGAATTTGTTTTTGCAGTTCTCTCAATCTCCAAATCAAGTGGAACAAGTGAAGATGAGTCACGTCTACACATACAAAATCAAGCCCTTATAAAACTGAACAAAAGAACAAGTAATAACTCGATCTCAAAGTACTAAATAAAGTAATGATATTAACAAATAAATACTTAAAATTAGTCTCCGGCAGCGGCGCCAAAGACTACAAATATCACAACAAGTAGTTAATAAGTTCGTTCTCACGAGCACATATCACAACAAGTAGTAAATAAGTTCGTTATCACGAGGACTACAAATAAGCTGTTAAATACCACTTAATATCTTTCTTTTAATTCAAGTCTGATAAAAATCAAGTGAAGTGTTTACTAAATTACCACTAACAATTAACTAACACAATATCGAATAATAAATTCCAAGAGAATGAAAACTAGGCCTTTAAAACTTCATTTAATGTTCTTCAACAAGCTTCTTCTTTAACCTCTATTCTCGTGGTCTAATTGTTATTCTAAGGCTATCAAATACGCACAAGGACCTTCCGAATCTCAAGTGACTCTAATTTATGAATTAACCCCCATATTCCTATGTAGAATTTAAATCCACAAACATCATTAAGTTTCGCCTTAATTGGACTACCTAGGGTGTTTAGGTATATTCTTATCCTAGTAACAAATTAATATAAATATTAATCCTAAGTTATATTGATGGGGTCTTAACTTAGGTTTTCTCTTCCAAGTCCACCTAAATTACTAATTCAATCTCAAGGGTGATCAATCTTTGATAAGAATTGAACGCAAACCAATACAAACAATCAATATGAACACAAAAACAGAGAATTAAAGAATACAACTTATATATCAACAAAAGAATCCATTAAAGGCCTGGAGAGAAAATTAGTTCATCAGCTCAAAAGAAACCAATACATAAGAGTATGTAAACATGATGGAAAAGTAAGGAGAAAAGATGAAAGCTATAATCGCAACAATCTCCAAAGCTTCTTCCCTCTTGTAGCCTAATATACGTTTCCTAAACTGATTCTATTTTTCAAGGAAATTCGTAACTGACTGTTCCTCAGTAATTATAGCCCGTTCCAGTTGTAATTTGATATCTGGACTACTTTAGAATGAAAGAGAATTTTGTTATCTTCGTGTGGGCTGTTAAATCGTCCAATTCTGACTTCTGGAACTCTAGATATGGCTCAAACATTGAAGTACTCACGTGCAGTCCAACAAATCCGAATTTCCTTCTAATAAATTTCTAAGCTCTTTATTCTCCAATCCATCCAAGTTTAGGATTTCTTGATTTCTACAATAAAACATCAGAATTTATTTAATAAAAATCCAATTAAATGCAAAATATAATAAATATGATGAATAAAATTATATAATATATATATAAATAATATATACTCTATCATGCCAACCGACTAAATTTTTAATGTTTCGTCTTTAAATATACTAGCTTATAACCCGTGCAACACAAAGTTTTTATTAATATCTATAATTATCTTTAATTATAATTATTTACATATTTTTTATATTTAAATGTTATTAGTTTACAGGATCAAATTGTACTTAAAAAATTGATATTTATTAGGTTTTACACGCCTAATTATCTATTTAAGCTCTAAATTGAGTTCTAAAAATTAAATTTGTACGATTTCATTGAGCCCACAAGTGAAATTCACATAATAATTTTTAAACTAGTGATGGTTTAATAATTCTTTTCCAATTAAAACTACCCTGCAACTGAAGAGAAAAGAAAGTGATAAATATTTACGTTAAGAATTCTATTCAATTTAGAAAATCTATATTTGGTTTAGTTTATCAAAATACCTAATTTGGTATTACAATTTAGTTCTACTAACGACCAAATATACTTTTTAATATTAGATCTAACAGTTCTCATTTATCTATTTCAAAGATCCAACGATCATTATTATTTTGGTATAAAATATAAATTGAATATAATTACTTATTAATTAAACTGGTCACTTTATAATAAGTTATGATTACTTTTTAGTTTAGATTTTCGAAAAATTCAATTCTAATACAAACTCTTTGAGCTTATATCCCTTTTAGATAATAATCTTTTTTTATATGATATAATCTTAATGGTCTAATTTAAAAAAATTAGATCCAATGGTTGAGATTTTTTAGCCGTACTGAGAACCAGACTACCAAATATTTGGATAAAATCTGTGTTAAGGCATACTAGCTTAAAACCCGTGCGATGCACAGATTATTTTAAAATGGTTGTTATTTTATTATTTACGTTTTAATATTTTCTTAAGTGTGTTCAACTTTTTTAAATAATTAAAAGTATTAAAATAGATTTTAAAATAAATAAGTAACAGTTTACCTGTGATATTAAGAAAAAGTAACATGTCTTAGTTGAAAAATGCAAGTATCCTGAATTTGTTTTAAAAAATAAGTTATATGTTAAAATAGGTACATTTTTTATAGAATTAAAAATATTAAAATAAGTTTTAAAATAAATAAGTAAGATTTTACCCGTGATATTTTTGGAAAAAAAGAGATTTTTTGTAAGATAAAATAGAAAAAATAACATGTTTTAGTTAAAAAGGTAATTTCTCATGATATTTTTGGAATGAGTGGATTTTGATAGAAAAAATAGAAAAAGTAATGTATTTTAGCTGGAGAAGTTAATTGGTTATAAATAAATAATTTTATTATTTCCAAATTTTTTTTAACTAATTTAACAATTTTTTTATAGATAAGTAAGAGTAATTAAGTAAAATGATGAAGTACCAAAAAACTATGCCTTTTAAAATAATTTTAAAAGCAGTAAAATAGGTTTTTTTTAAATAATTAAGGGTAGCTCGTGATATTTTTGGAAAATGGGGAATTTTAGTAAGGAAAAATAGAAAATGTAATATGTTTTAGTTGAAAAAGATAATTATCCGTGATATTAAAATAGGTTTTAAAATAAATAATTAAGGGTTGTCCGTGATATTTTTGGAAAAGTAAAATAGGTTTTAAAAATAAATAATTAAGAGTTTACCCGTTATATTTTTGGAAAATGAGATGTTTTAGTAAGAAAAAAATAGGAAAAGGTAACATGTTTTAGTTAAAAAAAAGATAATTGATCGTGATATTTTCTTGATATTTTAGAGAAATGAGAAGATTTTTGATAGTTGTTGTTTGATTATTTACATCATAATATTTAATTAATTGTATTTGCTAAAAAAATAAGTATGCATGTTAAAATATGTAAACTTTTAAAAAAATTAAAAGCATTAAAATAAGTTTTAAAATAAATAATTAAGGTTTACCCGTGATATTTTTGGAAAAGGATGGGTTTTAGTAAGTAAAAATAGAAAAGATAACATGTTTTAGTTAAAAAAGGTAACTGCCCGTGATATTTTTGGAAAAATAGCTGAAAAAGGTAATTGATTATAAATAAATCTTACTATTTAATAATATTTTTTTATAGATAAGTAAGGGTAATTAAGTAAAATTACAAAGTACCAAAAAATAGGTACCGTACAGACCAAACTTTTAATATTTCGTCTTTAATAATACTAGCTTAAAACCCGTGCGATGCACGGATTGTTAATTGTTGTTTTATTATTTACTTTTTTTTATTTTATTAATTATATTTGTTAAAAAAAATAAGTAGGCATGTTAAAATTGATAAATGTTTTTGAAAATAGACATTAAAATAAATAAGTAAGGGTTTGTCCGTTATGTTTTTGGAAAAAAGGAGGGGCTATATTAAGTAAAAATAGAAAAGTTAACATGTTTAGTTTAAAAAAGGTAATTGTGTGTGATATTTTTGGAAAATGATTTGATTTTTGTTAGAAAATATTGAAAAAAGTAACGTGTCTAGCTGAAAAAAGGTAATTGTTTATAAATAGGTAATTTAATTATTTATTAATATTTTTTATAAATAATTAAGGGTAAATAAGTAAAAACATTATTTAATAATTTTTTTTATAAATAAGTAAGAGTAATTAAGTAAAAATATGAAGTACCGACCAAGCAACTTTTAATGTTTCATCTATTATATAACTTAAAATTCATGCGATGCACATAATGTTTTTAAAATAAATAAGTAAGGTTTTGCCCGTGATATTTTTGGAAAAATAGAGGTTTTAGTAATAAAAAATAGAGAAGGTAACATGATTTAATTAAAAAAGGTAAGATTTTGACTGTGATATTTTTGGAAAGCATGAGTTTTAGTAAGAAAAAATAGAAAATGTAAAAAAAAAATTGACTCAATAGAAAAGGTAATATGTTTTAATTGAAAAAGATAATTGCCCGTGATATTTTTGGAAAAGTAAAGGATTTTGTTAGAAAAAATGGAAAAAGCAATTTGTTTTAGTTTAAAAAGATAATTGGTTATAAATAGATTATATTATTATATAATAATTTTTTTATAGATAAGTAAGGGTAATTAAGTAAAATCACAAAGTACCAAAAAACAAGTGCCAAAAAACTGGTACCGTACCGACCAAACTTTTAATGTTTCGTCTTTAGTAATACTAGTTTAAAACTCGTGCGATGCACGGATTGTATTTAATGGTCGTTATTTCGTTATTTATATTTTAATATTTTATAAGTTGCATTTGTTAAAAAAAATAAGTAGCTATGTTAAAATAGGTAAACTTTTTTCAAACAATTAAAAGTATTAATATATGTTTTAAATTAAACAAGTAAGGGTTTGCCCGTGATATATTTGAAAAAAGAGGAGTTTTAGTAAATTAAACATGTACCGTACCGACCAAACTTTTAATGTTTCGTCTTTAATAATATAGTATAGATAATATAGATTACATATAAGAATATAATAACATGTGCAATTAACATGTCTTTTTTTAGAATTTATAATATTAAATCATAAATTTCTCTTAATATTTAATTCTAATATTATAATTTTTTATAATATATCAATGATGTTGAAAAAAAAATTATCTGTTATAATAGAAAATTTTAGTTCGTATTAGTGGTAACTAGTTTACTAAGCCGCGCTTCGCAGCGGCTTTATAATAATATCTCTAAATTTTCTCAAAAAATATTCTACAAAATACGTTTTTAAATAAAATAATATTTCTAATATAAAATTAAGTTTTGTTTTGAATTATATATATATATTCTGGCCTACGACCCGTGCAAGGCACATGTCATCAAAAGACATTAGAAAACGACAAATTTAAAATATTAATGAGAATGAATAATATTAAATAAATAATAAAAATTAATATGGAAAATTATAAAATGAAAAAATTAATTATTAATTGGTACATAGAAAAAATAAATGAAGAATACAGATCGAGAATTATTAATATTATTTTATTATTTATTAAAATAATATTGATAATAATGACAAATAGAAAAGCTAACATGTTTTAATTAAAAAAACATTAAATTTTATTGATATTTTTAGAAGTGTTTTAATTAAATTAATTGTGCTTGTTAAAAAAAATATGTTGGCATGTTAAAATATGTAAACTTTTTTAAATAATTAAAATTATTAAAATGGGTTTCAATAAAATAAGTAAGTAAGGAATACATCTAATATTTTTGGAAAATAGAGATTTTAGTGATAAAATATATAAAAGGTAATATGTTTAAATTTAAATGTAATTGCCCGTGATATATTTAGAAAATGAGTAGATTTTTTTAGAAAAAAGTTAAATTAGGACAAATAGAAAACTAACATGTTTTAATTAAAAAAAAAAAGTAATCGCCCGTGATATTTTTAGAAGTGTTTTAATTATATAAATTATGTTTGTTAAAAAAATATGTTGGCATGTTAAAATAGGTAAACTTTTTTAAATAATTAAAATTATTAAAATGAGTTTTAATAAAATAAGTAAGTAAGGGTTGTACCTAATATTTTTGGAAAATAGAGATTTTAGTGAGAAAAAATATAAAAGGTAATATGTTTTAATTTAAAGGTAATTGTCCGTGATATTTTTGGAAAATGAATAGATTCTGTTAGAAAAAACTGTTTTAATTATAAAAGTAAATCAGCTAGTTACTATTCTTATATTATTTTATTTTTTTATTAAATAGAATAAATGACCGAAAATCGACCGAAAACCAAAACTTTCAATGTTTCGGCTTTGATAATATATATATATACACTATTATATTAAAGACGAAACATTGAAATTTTTGTAGTCTGGTCATGAAAGTTTTTGTAGTCTGGTCACTACATTCATAGCCGTTAGATATTTTTGATCAAATAATTGAGAACCGTTAGATAAAATATTAAAATTAGTATATAGAATATCTTTTATATTTTTCCTAACTAAAACATCTCATTTTCCAAAAATATTACAAACAGTTTCATTTAATAAAATAACATAATAAGGTTATAATTGCTAATAAATAACTCATTACCATTTTTAGCCAAAGTGTATATTCTTTTTTATATTTTCTAACTAAAATTTCTACTTTTCTATTTTTTCTAAATAAAACCTCTAATTTTCCAAAAATATCAAGAATAGTTCTATTTAATAAAATAAAATAATAAAATTATAATTATTAATGACTAACCGATTAGCCTTTTTTTCCAAAACATATATTTTTTTTATATCTATACTATATTATTAAAGACGAAACATTGAAAGTTTTGTAGTCCGGTCATGAAAGTTTTTGTAGTCTGGTCACTCAATTCATAGCCGTTAGATATTTTTGATCAAATCGATGAGAACCGTTAGATAAAATATTAAAATTATTATATAGAATATCTTTTCTATTTTTCCTAACTAAAACATCTCATTTTCCAAAAATATTGCAAACAATTTCATTTACTAAAATAACATAATAAAGTTATAATTGCTAATAACTAACTCATTACCTTTTTTAGCCAAATTGTATATTCTTTTCTATATTTTCTAACTAAAATTTCTACTTTTCTATTTTTCCTAATTAAACCTCTCATTTTCCAAAAATATCACGAACAGATCTATTTAATAAAATAAAATAATAATATTATAATTATTAATGACTAACCGATTAGCTTTTTTTTCCAAAACGTATATTCATTTTTATATTTCATAACTAATATTTCTCTTAACTAAAACCTCAAAAATATCACGGACTATTCCATTTAGTAACATAAAATACTAATATTATAAATCTATCTATCTATCTATACTATATTATTAAAGACGAAACATTGAAAGTTTTGGTACCTGTTTTTTTGGTACGGTACTTGCCTTATTTAATTGTTTATTTAATTATTATAAAAATTATTATAATCAGTTACCCTTTCAGTTAGAATGCATTACCATTTTTTTCTAAAAATATCACGAACAATTTTCTTTTCAAGCTAAAAAATGTTATTTTTTCTATTTACTTTACTAAAATCCCTCATTTCCCAAATATATCACGAGCAAATCCTTACTTATTTATTTTAAAACATATTTTAATACTTTTAATTGGTAATTACATTTCCCCTCTTTTTGTAGAAAAACCACGGACAATTACCTTTTTCGGCTAAAACATGTTATATTTTCTATTTTCCTTACTAAAATCTCTACTTTTCCAATTATATCACGGGCAAACCCTTGCTTATTTACTATAAAATCTATTTTAATAATTTTAATTGACAATTATCTTTTTCAACTAAAACATGTCACCTTTTGTATTTTTCTTACTAAAACCCCTCTTTTTTTCCAAAATATCACGGGCAAATCGTTACTTTTATATTTTAAAATTCAACGAAAACATGTTACTTTCTATTTTTCTTACTAAAACCCTTCTTTTTCCAAAATACCACGGGCAACCAGTTACTTATTTACTTTAAAATCTATTTTAATACTTTTAATTTTTTAAAAATATTTAACACGCCTACTTATTTTTTTTTAACAAATGCAATTAATAAAATATAAAATATAAATAATAAAATTAACAATTATTAAAAACAATTTGTGCATCGCACGGGTTTTAAGCTATATTATTAAAGACGAAACATTAAAAGTTTGGTAGTCGGATGGACGGACGGTCGGTACTTAGTGATTTTATTTAATTGCCCTTACTTATTTTTTAAAAAACTATCACTAAATAATAATATTATTTATAACCAATTACCTTTTCAGCTAAAATACATTACCTTTTTTTATTTTTTTTTTCTAACAAAATCTTCTTTTTTTTCTAAAAAATACGGGCGGTTATCTTTTTTAACAAAAACATGTTACTCTTTCTATTTTTTCTTACTAAACCCCTCATTTTTCAAAAATATCACGGGCAAACCCTTACTTATTTATTTTAAAAATCTATTTTTTTATTTTAATAATTAAAAGTATTAAAATCTATTTTAATACTTTTAATTATGAGCACTTTTTCAGCTGAAACATGTTACTTTTTCAATTTTTTCATTTTCTAAAGAAATTATTATTAAATAATAACATTTTATAACCAACTACTTTTTCAGCTAAAATACATTACTTTTTTTATTTTTTTTCTAACAAAATCCTCTATTTTTCTAAAAACAATCACTGGCAATTATCATTTTCAACTAAAACATGTTACTCTTTCTATTTTTCCTTACTAAAAACCTTTACTTTTCCAAAAATATAATGGATAAACAGTTATTAATTTATTTTAATACTTTTAATTATTTAAAAAAGTTTAACACGCCTACTTACTTTTTTAGCAAACGCAAATTAATAAAATATTAAAACATAAATAATAAAAATAATAATTATTAATAACAATTTGTGCATCGCACGGGTTTTAAGCTAGTACTATTATATTAAAGACGAAACATTGAAAGTTTTGTAGTCTGGTCATGAAAGTTTTTGTAGTCTGGTCACTCCATTCATAGTCGTTACATATTTTTGATCAAATCATTTAGGACCGTTAGATAAAATATTAAAATTAGTATATAGAATATCTTTTATATTTTTCCTAACTAAAACATCTCATTTTCCAAAAATATCACAGACAGTTTCATTTAATAAAATAACATAATAAGGTTATATTTGCTAATAAATAACTCATTACCATTTTTAGCCAAAGTGTATATTCTTTTTTATATTTTCTAACTAAAATTTCTACTTTTCTATTTTTTCTAAATAAAACCTCTAATTTTCTAAAAATATCACGAATAGTCCTATTTAATAAAATAAAATAATAATATTATAATTATTAATGACTAACCGATTAGCTTTTTTTTCCAAAACATATATTTTTTTTATATTTTCTAACTAATATTTCTCTTAATTAAAACCTCAAAAATATCACGGGTTATTTCATTTAGTAGCATAAAATACTAATATTATGAATATATCTCTCTATCTATATACTATATTATCAAAAATGAAACATTGAAAGTTTTTGGTACCTGTTTTTTTGTACCTATTGTTTGATACGCTATTTGCCTTATTTAATTGTTTATTTAATTATTATAATCAGTTACTCTTTTAATTAAATTATATTACCATATTTTTCTTAAAAAATCAGGGGCAATTTCCTTTTCAGCTAAAACATGTTATTTTTTCTATTTCATTTGCTAAAATCCTTCATTTTTCAAATATATCACGAGAAAACCCTTACATATTTACTTTAAAATCTATTTTAATACTTTTATTTGACAATTACATTTTTCAACTAAAACATGTCACATTTTCTATTTTTCTTACTAAACCCCCTCTTCTTTCAAAAATATCACAGGCAAATCATTACTTTTATATTTTAAAATTCAACAAAAACACGTTACTTTCTATTTTTATTACTAAAATCCCTCTTTTTCCAAAATATCACGGACAACCCGTTACTTATTTATTTTAAAATTCATTTTAATACTTTTAATTATTTTAAAATGTTTACCACGCCTACTAATTTTTTTTTTACTAAATGCAATTAATAAAATATAAAATATAAATAATAAAATTAACAATTATTAAAAACAACCCGTGCATCGTACGGGTTTTAAGCTATATTATTAAAGACGAAACATTAAAAGTTTGGTAGTCGGATACGGTCAATACTTAATTATTTTACTTAATTACCCTTACTTATTTTTTGTTTTAAAACTATCACTAAATAATAACATTATTTATAATCAATTACCTTTTCAGCTAAAATACATTACCTTTTATTATTATTTTTTCTTACAAAATCCTCTCTTTTTCTAAAAAAACCACGAGCGGTTATCTTTTTTAACAAAAACATGCTACTCTTTCTATTTTTTCTTACTAAAATCCCTCATTTTCCAAAAATATCACGGACAAATTCTTACTTATTTATTTTAAAATCAATTTTAATACTTTTAATTATGTTACTTTTTCTATTTTTTCATTTTCTAAAAAACTTATTATGAAATAATAACATTTTTATAACCTACTACCTTTTTAGCTAAAATACATTATCTTTTCTAACAAAATCTTCTCTTTTTCTAAAAAAATCATGGGCAATTACCTTTTTCAACTAAAACGTGTTACTCTTTCTGATTTTTCTTTACTAAACCCCTCATTTTCCAAAAATATTCCGGACAAATCCTTACTTATTTATTGTGAAGCCTATTTAAATACTTTTAATTACGGACACTTAGCTTTTCAGCTAAAACATGTTACTTTTTCTATTTTTCCTTACTAAGACCCCTCCTTTTCCAAAAATATCACGGGCAAACAGTTATTAATTTATTTTAAAATCTATTTTAATACTTTTAATTATTTAAAAAAGTTTAACACGCCTACTTATTTTTTTTAGCAAATGCAGATTAATAGAATATTAAAACATAAATAATAAAAATAATAAAAATAATAATTATTAATAATAATCCGTGCATCGCACGGGTTTTAAGCTAGTATGTATATATATATATATATATATATATATATATATATATATATATATATATATATATATATAGTAAGGTTCAAGAGAGAACCCTCATAAAAAGGGAACCAAGGAACTTTTAAAAAAAATCATTTTAGCATAGAAAGAAAAATAGAATTAGTTATATATCATCCTAATAGTCCCAAAAAGTTAATTACTTACAAACAAAGATTCATTTTTAAATTTAAAAATATATATATATATATATATATATATATATATATATATATATATATATATAAGTTCTAGATCGTTCATTGGTTCTCTTTTTAAGAGGGTTCTCTCTAGAGCCCTGGCCTATATATATATATAAGTTCTAGATCGTTTAATCAAAAACTACAATTATTCCTTCGTAGCTATTAAAATCTTCACTACCTCCAAATCTACTCCCAGTAAGAAAAAAATCAAAAAAATATGAACAAACATCAATTTTGTTGCAGGGAGAATTTTTTTTTTAATAATGATCTCTTTTTGTCAAAACAAATAACAACAACAACCTCTTTCTTTAAAAAAAAAATTAATGACCTTTTCTCAATATTTCTTATTCTTGTATGACTTTTGTTATAGATGCACTGACTTATTGAATTTTGTTAAAAATGCACCCACTAAATAAATTATTTAGTCGAATAAATCTTAACATGATATTTTTGAAATACATACACTATAAACTTTTTAATATACAATTTTTATCTTTGAATTTTCGTGTATGAATTACAGAAAATATTTTACGAAAAATAATAGAACGAAAATATAATATAATATATAGTATATATAATATACACTATATATTTTTATATATTTTTAAAATATATAGTGTATATATAATATACACTATATATTTTTATATATTTTTATTTTTAATATTTTTATTATTTAAAAGGTAATTGAGATTTTTTCGAATTTTTAATATTATTAATTCAAAAAATTAAGAAAATTAGAAAAATAGAACGAAACGATCTGAGAGCGTCACCTCACCGCCCCCCGATTGGACTTGAAGAGAAAGTTTAGGGAAATATTAATATAACATATTTAGCTTTCTTATTTGAAAGACAATATTTAAAAAAAATTAGTAAATAAATTAGATTAGTAGAGAACATTTAGGAGAATATTAATATAGTATATTTAGTTTCCTGCGTTAGAAAATAGTAAGAAGGAAATAGAGAATTACTTGAAGAGAAAATTTAGGGAAATATTAATATAACATATTTAGCTTTCTTACTTGAAAGACAGTATTAAAAAAATTAGTAAATAAATTAGATTAGTCGAGAACATTTAGGAGAATATTAATATAGTATATTTAGTTTTATGCGTTAGAAAATAGTAAGAAGAAAATTGAGAATTTATCGAATATTATAAATGCAAGAATATTAAAATTTTATATTTAGTTTTATCTATTAGTAAAAATTTAAAAGATAACTGATATATTTTCTAATAAAAAATTTAGAAGAATATTACAAGAATCTTAAAATTATATATTTAGTTTCCTCCATTAGTAAATATTTTAAAGACAAGAATCTTAAAATTGAGATATTTTCGAATTTTTAATATTAATAAGTCAAAAAATTGAGAAAATTAGAAAAATAGTTTCGAGCGATCTGAGAGCGCCACCTCACTACCCCGTCTTCTCCTTTATATAAGTATATTGATAGTACCTAAATAAATTCGAGTATAGTACCTAATAATTTTTGAAGTAATAGTTTTTAAAGTAGAGTATTTCAAATGATCCGATGTCTGCACTTTGCTCTTAAATAAATTGTCATTTTCTCAAACTAACACACCTCTTGCCTACTCATAAAATCAATATACAGTTACAGCCGTAGATGAAACCCAAAATATACCTATATACAAACCCATCCAACGGCCAAGATTACATTCTACCTCGTAAAATCCGACCTATCTGCATATAAAATGCTCAACAGTTACTATCTAAAACGTTGCGGTGCAGTTTTTTATCTCTGCTCTTCCACCCCTCATAATCCAAAAACACAAAAAACATCCTCTCCCCCATCTCTATATCTATACATACATAAATATTTAATCTGTATATCTATAAATAAAGATCGTGCGTCGTTAATTTTTTTTTAATCTCGTACGTTAAATCGTTTTTTTTCATAAAAATCTTGAAAAAAATTAAGGGTTAGGGTTAGGTTAATTTTGATGGCTCAGATTCAGGTACAGCAGCCGCAGATTCCGGTGAGCGGAGGTAATGGGGTGGCGGCGGTTGTGGCAGTTAATGGCGGTGGGAATCAGTTGTCGACGACATCGCTTTTTATTGGTGATTTGGATCATAGTGTGACGGATGGACAGCTGTTTGATATGTTTAGTCAAGTGGCTTCAGTGGCTTCTGTTAGGGTTTGTAAGGATATTAGCAGTCAACTTTCCCTTGGTTATGGCTATGTCAATTACAACAATCCGCAAGATGGTAATTAACTTCGCATTTTCGTAATATCGTCTTTATATGCATGAATGTGTATGTTTTAGATTTATATATTGTACACATGATTGTAACATTGTAACATGCAAGTACAATGTAGGGTGTATCGTGGGTTGTTACTTTCTTTTTGTTTTTCGGAAATTTTATGAATTTTAAGGTAGTATTTGGGATTTAATTTTGTGGAATGAAGTTATTGGTTGATTTGAAATGATAATTAAATTGGTAAATTAAGACTACAAAGATGTTAAATTACATACATAATTATTCATGATCCTATTATGTTAGTTCTCCTAAAATTGCAAGGTGTAAGAGGTGTAAAAGGAGGGGAGGACGGAACAGGATCATGTGTGCTATATTTTGATAAAGTACTTTGTCAATGTAGAACATAACTGCTTAATTCACTTCATGTTACTTAATAGCAGTGTATGACTTAGTTGTATATATTTGTTTAATTTGTCAAATTATATATATATGTAAAACTCGTCGTTCCTTTTTTGTATGAAAAGTTTAGTTGTGACTGTAATGGACTGCTGATGATCACTAATGTTGTCATCTTGAAGAATTTCTGGTTGGAAATAAGATTTGTCTGCATCCATTTATTGATCACGAGTTTAAATTAGTAGTTTGTTTTTCATGATGTAAACAATGGTCATTTATGTGGAGATAAAACTTTCTGGTGGTTATTCATGTTCGTAAGACACTAGTTGGACACCATGAACTAGTTGGAAAGTGTAATCTACTTTGTAGACATATGCAACACATATTTGTAATAGGCGGCCACAGTGTGATTTTTTATTTTTTGGAAACATCTAGACAACAAGCTTTGAATTCATGCAATAGCCCTTTATTGTATATATCCTCCTGTTTTTTTTTGTTCTTTTAAGGTGGATATATTTATGGTACGACTTGTTGTGCAGTAGACATTGCTAACTAGTACATGCTTTAACACTCTTTTTATAAATTATGTACAGCTGCAAGGGCAATGGATGTTTTGAACTTTACTCCAGTGAATGGCAAATCAATTCGGGTTATGTACTCTAATCGTGATCCCAGCATCCGTAAGAGTGGAGTGGGAAATATATTCATCAAGGTACTCGATTTGTAATCCTTTTCTGTGTTATACATTAAGTAATTTGATTGCATCTAGGATCTTTTTGGTTTATAGTTCTCATTTTTAGAGTTGTGGTAATAATGGGAATGATGTACCTGCTCTGCTTCTTTGGGTGTCTAATTTGTTTGGGAGATCATTTTAATGTGTGATAAGAAGAACACATTTCTTTTTTACTAAATGATAATGATAATTTCAGTCTCTTTAAACGACTCTCTCCAAGTTCCCTATGTAGCTGTTCCCCATAACTTTCGTATGATATATATTTGTTGTATCCTTTTGCAGAATATTTTGTATGATAATGATAATGTATCTGTTGTACATTTGTGCAGAATCTGGACAAGTCTATCGACAACAAAGCTCTACATGAGACTTTTTCAAGTTTTGGCACCATCCTTTCGTCTAAGATAGCTACTGATTCGTCTGGCCAGTCTAAAGGTTATGGTTTTGTTCAGTTTGATAGCAAAGAAACTGCACAAAACGCGATAGATAAGCTAGATGGCATGTTGATGAACGATAAGCAAGTGTATGTTGGACATTATGTCCGCAAAGAGGAAAGAGATTCTGTTTTCAGTAGGGCTAAGTTCAACAATATATATGTGAAAAATCTTTCTGCATCTACAACTGAAGAAGATCTTAAAAAAATATTTGGTGAATATGGAACAATTACTAGTGCAGTAGTGATGAGGGATGGGGATGGTAAATCTAGATGCTTTGGGTTTGTCAACTTTGACAATGCTGATGCTGCTGCTGAGGCTGTTGAGTCCGTAAACGGAAAGAAGTTTGATGATAAGGAGTGGTATGTTGGCAAGGCACAGAAGAAATCTGAAAGATTGTTAGAATTGAAAAGTCAGTTTGAGCAAACTGCAAAGGAAAATTTGGACAAGTTTAAAGGATTGAATCTGTATGTCAAAAACCTAGATGACTCAATTGATGATGATAAACTGAAGGAGTTATTCTCTGATTTTGGGACGATTACATCTTGCAAGGTATGTTAATGTGTGTACAAATGATTATCTGGAATGTTAAAAGTTTCTTATCACTTTCTTTGCACGAGTCTTATCAAATCTTTCCATTCTGTATTATTCCACGAGTCCTCTTTAAATTTTGTGTGTATTCCTTCACGTCTTTATAGGTTATGCGTGATCCTAGTGGAATCAGCCGAGGATCTGGATTCGTTGCATTCTCAACTGCTGAAGAAGCTACTCGAGCTGTGAGTCAATATTTTCTGCTCATATTAATGATTTTTCATCAGTATATTGATCAGTTTGCTTTCTGCCAAAGCTTGCTGAGATGAACGGGAAGATGACTGTGAGCAAACCACTTTATGTTGCCCTTGCTCAGCGGAAAGAGGAGAGAAGAGCAAGGCTGCAGGTACCAATATTTTTTAACTTATCTACTTGCAGCATGAATGTAACCGAGTATTTCACTGTACACGCAATTGGAAGCATAATGAGAACGTTGTCTTGTTCTGTCTAGTTTTCTGGATTGTGCATCCCAATTAGCTTGCTCCTATAAGGTTTAGGAATTTTATAGTAGGTCCTTACCTTTGGCTATGTGTTGTAGCCATTAATATGAAAGTTATGTGTTGTAGTCATTAATATATCTAAAAAATTTGGTTCTATTTGAATGTGATATCTGTCAAATGATAGGCTACGACGATGTTGCGGACAATAGTACTTGTACTTATAACATTATCAGTTGTCAATATCACTAAAATAAATTCTTTATTATAAGCAAGGGCACTATAGGGAGTGTAGTGTTAATAAACCAATCAGTGTACAAGGCACCTAGCTAGTATTAACAACAAGAGCAACAAGGCCTCTTTCCTCCTCCCTTTTCTGCTCACTCGTAGGGGGGTGGATGCAGCAACAGAAAGCACATTCTGGCAGGAAACAGCATTAGTATGAGTTGCGTAATGGCAATAATCTTTCTATATTTATAATAGGAAGTATATTAAAATTATATCTGAAATTTCCACACTCTAATTTTCTTGTTCATCAATAATCCCCCCCCCCCCCCCCTCTCCCTGTTCCTGTCAATTATATCTCCTTCATTTGACCATATTTCTCATTGGACCTCTGATACTCACTAACATAGCTACTTTTAAGTTTCAATGCCAAGTTTAGCGTTTTCCCTGAATTCTTATAAAAAATAATTACAACTGGTTTCCCTTCCCTCTCCCTTTTTTGCCTTGTGGTGTATATTTCACTCTTTATATTCCATTTTGCATTTTCCGTAGTCAGAACTTATTCCAGATTCAAATCTGCAACACAATTATGTGCTAGATTAATCTAAGCGCGTTCACCCTGATTGGGAAGCTACTGGAGTTATTTGGTGTGATTTTCAATTCGTATTCTATATTGTCAGGCTAATGTATTTGGATTAGGGAGAAGAACTTACTACCAACAATAACATTTTATTAAATGCATTTGAATTTAATAGCGTGTCATATGATACTAATATTTGCATGAGGGTTGTATCTGATTCATCATTTAGAATCAATATTTTTAATATATACTTCAGTTTGCTTTACACCTGCACAGCTGCATTCTTATGCTAACAGATTTCATCTATAGTCCTCCTTAGCGATGTCAATATAATTGGACTACTCTGTCTATTGATGCTTGTCTTAGTCGTTAACGTACACATAATAATGTTTGAAAGATACTGAGAAGTGATTTAAAAATTTTTACTACCTCTCTGTAGAATCATATTTGAAAGATACTGAGAAGTGAGTTTAAAAAATTTACTACCTCTCTACAGAATCTACACTGGGAAAAAAAGTTTGATTGGTGAATGTATGTTACATCTAGGGGTGTAATTCGAGTCGAGCCGGGCGAGTTCGAGCCGGGTATTAATTCGAGCCGAGCTTTTTTTCACGAGCCGAGCCGGCTCGTTTAATTAAACGAGCCTAATCTTCTGCCCGAACTCGGCTCGTTTAATTTCACAAGTCGATCCGAGCCGGCTCGTTTAGTTAAACGAGTCGGGCGATCCGGCTCGTGTAAAATTACACTTAAACGAGCCTAATCTTCTGCCCGAACTCGGCTCGTTTAATTTCACGAGTCGAGTCGAGCCGGCTCGTTTAGTTAAACGAGCCCGGTCTTATGTTCGAGCTCGGCTCGTTAACGAGTTCGAGTCGAGCCGAGTCTTACTAAACGAGCCGAGTCGGGTCGTTAACACCCTGAATTGTTGAGAAATTGCTTTTCTTTATGGATCCTATGATGAATCTTATTGTGAATATCTGCAAGATAACAAATATTAAATCAATGCCAGAGTACACAAGTGAATCAACTCATATGTAAATATTCTAGTTCTACTTTTGTAGCATTATGTTTGACAAGTTTGACATCACCATATTCACACGTCATGTTGGCATTAAAATTTTCTGATACAAAACATGTTTGAAACTTATCTGCTTTGTTAAATTTTATTTTTAATTCTTGTCCTGCATCATGAGCATGACTTGTAAATAGATTTTGTTAAGCATTTAATAATCTACTTCATTTGTAGGCACAATTCTCTCAAATGAGGCCAGTTGCAATGCCACCTACTGTGGCTCCTCGTATGCCAATGTATCCACCTGGTGCAGCTAGTTTTGGGCAGCAACTCTTTTATGGGCAGGGGCCTCCTGCAATGTTTCCTTCCCAGGTACCAAAATCTCCGCTTCACTGGTTTAATATTTTATAAATAAAGGATATCTCAGTTTTTTACTATTGAAGCGTTGGTTTTATTTCCTTATTCACTATGCTCCTTTTCTTGTTAATTGTTATGATATGGCGGTGGTGTAGAACTTGTGGTTTGTACTTTGTATTGCCCAATAACTTAATTCTCTTGATTTTATTTGTTACTTAAAACCAGTTTAGATTAATGATTGGAATTTTATTAACTAGAGTAGTAATATACCGATAATATATGTGTTTTTCGCCCGTTCCAAGTTACATGATTAAAATATTTGTAACACTTTCTGTACCTTGTTTACATGCCATGTAGTTTTTCTGGGATAAGTTACCTCTTTCTGTAGCAATGTCAATGTTAAAAAGGTCTGATTCAGAGTGTTCTATTTTCTTCTGAATATATTGCACTTATGAATCCATTATAGTTATAATATTATTTCTCTTAATTAAATAACAATTAGTAATCAGGATTCTAACCCTTTAGACAAAAGTTTAATTAGGATACTAAGAATTTTAAGCTATAGTTAAAGGTTTAGTTAATAAGATAAATATGTTAGTACTAGATTGTTTCAATCACAAATTGGTACTTTTGTAGGCTGGGTTTGGCTATCAGCAACAGATGGTTCCAGGAATGAGGCCTGGTGGTGGTCCTATACCAAATTTCTACATGCCTCTGGTCCCTCAGGGACAGAGGCCTGCTGGGAGGCGCGGAGCAGGTCCTGTACAACAGACTCAGCAGCCAGTTCCTTTAATGCAGCAGCAGGTTAAGTAACTTGTACATGCTAGTAAATTAGCTTATAATTAGGATTCATCTTTAAAATGGCATGTATAAAGGTTGAGAAAAATGTTCTTCAGATGATGCCAAGGGGGCGCATGTATCGTTTTCCACCAGGGCGCAATGTTGCAGATTTGACCATGCCAGGTGTTGGGGGAGGAGTGCTCCCTATTCCTTACAATATGGGTGGTGCACTTCCTCGAGATGCTGTTCCAGCTCAGCCTTTGCCAATTACAGCATTGGCTTCTGCCCTAGCAAATGCACCAGCTGATCAGCAGAGAACTGTAAGCCTTTCACCATCATTTTATTTGTAGTTATGATGTGCTTGATTTGTGAAGTAAAGACTTTACTTTTTGGTGCCAGATGTTGGGTGAAAATCTCTACCCACTGGTGGATCAGCTGGAGCATGATCATGCGGCTAAGGTCACAGGCATGCTCCTGGAAATGGACCAAACTGAAGTTTTGCATTTGCTCGAGTCACCTGATGCACTGAAGGCTAAAGTTGCGGAGGCAATGGATGTTCTGAAGAATGTCACGCAAACTAACCCAGCTGAGCAGCTGGCCAATCTTTCGCTCAATGAAAATCTAGTCTCTTAAATTTAGGGATGTCTCAGTTGTGGTGGTGTTCTGGAAAACCATTTCCGGATGTAGTCAAGAAACTAGGTATCTAAGAGTTGGTTAGTTGATTATGAAGGGTTGGGAACCAAGTTTTGCTAGTTGTCATAAGAATTTTCTCTATAATAAGTATTCTATTAGGTATGACATTTGAGACTTTAAAATTAACTCCGGTTCTTGAATTTGTTTAGAATTTCTCTGTTTTAGTTTTGAAAATAATATATGGAGATGTTTTGAAAGATTTTTCTCGAGGTGCTTATAAGTGCTCTAACAGAGCAGCTTGATGGTACAGGGCTGTTTCTAAAGTTGATGTGGAAGAGAGATAAAATTAAAAATTAATGTATGCAATGATGTGGCAAGGGTTGACAACTATCTTGGCAACCCTTATCGGAGATACTCTAAATGGTCCGGCTATTTGGTGGCATCTCATTTTTTGATTATTTTTTATGTTCGTTTTGTTGGTTTGTTAGAGGTTTTTGGGCTTACAGTCAAGTTCTTGAGCTTGAACTCGAGCACCAACTCAAATCTATGCAGAAGCTATGCTTAGACGAGCCCTTGTATGCATGATTTTGTCTGTTTTACCTGATAAAACTTTCTTACAAGTTCAATAATAAAGCTATAGTAGTATGAGAAGTGTAAGTGATGGCTTCTGCGAACCAATTTGGCTGGAATGACTGACTAGTTGAAGCTATTGGATAAAATTGGTCAGTATATAGCTTCATACTCATGTGTCCCAAAGGTTCCATTTGTCTTTACATTTTGTTTCGATTTATGGAAATAAACGGTGATGTGTAGGCAAACAGATTTATGTAGGTCGCGCCAAATGTATAAAACCATGTCTAATTCGAGATAAATTTAGAAGTATAATATTCATCTCATGCATTCTGATCTAGAATCGTATTTCAACACTTTTCGTTTCTTGCAATGTATCCATTGCTGGAAAATTTCCATGTGTAATCTCGAAACTAAATCAAACCTCAGCCAGAGAAATTAAAAAGGTCCAAAAACTCTGTCACATTCCATAGCTGTCATTGAATCCGCGGACAAGCAAATTTCAATATCCATGCTTCCTCCACCTTCAAGCTCAGGATACAATGTAACTTTCCATCAAACTTATTACCATATCCACTCAAAACTGCCACAGCTTTCCCCAGTCCAAATTCATTTCCATACGTGTCAAACCGTGGTGAGCATCCTAACACTGCACGAATCAACAACTTTCTGGAGTTGGTATAAGGAGGAAGTGTGCAGCCATTTTTCCACAGACTGGATTATAGCCTTATTAGCATGTTCTGCCACAGCTTTGTTCAATTGCAAAGCAGCCCACTCGAAATCATTTCTGAGTAGATTACCAGCTGTAGTCGTTGCTTCTACTGATTGAATACAATTTCCAAAGTAATTCTGTGACAATGGAGGGTCTAATCTTGATCTGTTATTTACAACGTGTGATCTGATCTTGTGGTAATCCACGAACACGAGTCATTTTTGTTCGTATAAAATATATTCAAAGGCACCCGCATTTGACTACATTTTAATTTAGGGGAGGGAGGGAGAGCCCAGCTTTTTAGCGGCATCTCATTATGGGATTTTTTTTGTGTTTGTTTTGTTAGAGTTCTTCTTGAGCTTCAACTCGAGCAACAACTAAAATCTATCCAGAACCAGAAGCTGTGCTTAGACGATTCCCCTGCAGCTCTATCCAATATTCGGTCTTATTATACATGAATTTGAATACTCTAAATCTGATCACTTCTGATTTCCTATTAGTGAATATCAAGAGTATGAAAAGTGTATGTGTATAACAATGTCTAATTCAAGATAAATTTAAAAATTATCATCTTCATCTCCCGTATTTTTAATCTAGAATTTCAACACATATCGTTTCTCGCAATGTATCCATCGCCGGAAAACCTCCATGTTTAATCTCCAAACTAAATCAAACCTTTGCTTCATTTAAAACATTGTAAAATTTGAAATTTGGACTTACAGTATGCCTGCGTGATATCCATCAGCTTACGCTTAATAATAGTTTGGTTGTACGAACCAAAATCACCATGAAAATAAACCATAACTTGTCTATCTAGTCAAGCAGGAACAGCAAGAGAAATTAACCCAAAAACTCTTTATCACAAATGACACAATAGAATATTGTGCAGGCCAAACTTGATCCATATAGAAAATAAACACAAGTTTATTTAATTAACCAGTACAATTAGCCAGAAAGATTAAGACCATCCAACAACTCTTCATCACATTCCAAAGCAGTCATGAATTGCAGAGGCAAGCAAATTTCAAGATCCATGCTTCCTCCACCTTCATGCCCAGGATACAGTGTAACTTTTCCATTAAACTTGTTAGCATAACCACTCAGAACTGCAACCGCTTTGCCCAATCCGAACTCATTTCCATACATGTCAAACCGCGGTGAGCTTCCCATCATAACGCTACACGGATCAAAGAATTGCCCGAGTTGGTACACAAAGGGACTGTGCAGCCAGTCTGCAATATACTTTCTCGAAGCCTTATCATCATATTCAGCCACAGCTCTGTGCAATTGCAAAGCAGCCCACTCGAAATCCTTTGCAAGTAGATTTCCAGAGGTGGTTGTTGCTTTTACTGCCTGAATACAGTTTCCGAAGTAATTCTGTGACAGTGGTGGGTGTTTTCATCTTTGCATTTAGCATTGGCCTTTGCTTTGATTCTTGCCAAGGCTGCCGCTGAGAAG
Source organism: Heracleum sosnowskyi (assembly GCA_030848705.1). Taxonomy (NCBI): domain Eukaryota; kingdom Viridiplantae; phylum Streptophyta; class Magnoliopsida; order Apiales; family Apiaceae; genus Heracleum; species Heracleum sosnowskyi. The sequence goes on from CM061237.1 coordinate 25,596,597, forward strand.
TGGAAAATCCTTTCTTTCAGCTCCGGAGCGTCATGCCTGCTTATGAATTGATCGCTATGAGTGAAAGGAAGGCTAAAAACAGGACCATATCCATCAGGAAACCAGCGTTCATGAACAGGTGGTCTCGATATTTCTGAAACTTTATTTCTATTATCTCTCATAAAAACCTCTGATAAAGTGTTGAAGAAATGCCAGTAAGAGGTGCCATCAGCCACAGAGTGGTCAAGTGAACATGCAATGAAAACGCCATCTTTTAGCTCGGTGACTTGAATTGTCAACAATGACAGCTTGTGACCATCATGATTAATAGCCCTGTCATGGTCAAAAAAAGATTGAACAACTAAAGGCACATAAGTTGGTGAAAGAACATCAGAAATTGTCAAGTCCACTTTCGACTGGACAAATCTTGCACCGGGACTGTTAACACAATCTATAAACACCACATAAGAATGTGGTGATTCTTCCTTCTTTGTCGCAAGGCGACCTGCCAGTGGATAAAAATGTGTAAGTGTAACAGAAAGAGACTCTTTAAGTTTCTGCACAAGGACCTCAGTTGGATTTTCTTGATCATTTGCCACTGCAGGTTTCTTAAACAGAAGACCCTTTTGGATGTAATGAACTGAGAGCATGGCAAGGTCAAATGGCCCCAAATAATATGGTTGCTTCGCCTTCTCGGGAAAAGGGGATGGTTTGATAAAACACTCTGATACATGCTCAACACTTTGAGAGTGCATTTTGGTGTCTGAGAATAAGAAAACTTCACTTACAGTGTCAATTATGTTAACTAAAACATGGAGAAGAAAGAGCTTTATAAATCTGTCGAAATGAAAAGAAAAAAACACACAATTATAGAGTACAAATAAGCTAGATGATGTTTAGGGAGACGTATTCATTTGAGATTTTAAAGGATTTTAAAGTATTTTAAAAATTCAGGGGTATTCAATTAAGATTTTAAATTAAGATTTTAAGGAATCCTTTAAAATCTAAGGGTATTCATTTTGGATAGTAAATGTCTTTGAAAATCTGGGGTATTCAATTAGGATTCTGAAAAGTCTTTTAAAATCTAGGTGTATTCAATTTAGATTTTTAGAAATCCATTAAAATCTCATGGTATTCAAAAGTCTGTGAACTTGACTTTACGAGATTTCACGAATTTTTATTTCAAATCCCCGATTATTATTAATCCATTAAAATCAACAACAATTTTTTAAAATCTACGGATTATGTTTAATCCATTAAAATCTCAAATGAATACACCCCTCTTAGTTTCACATTCAATAAAAATCATACAAAAGTTAAAAAGACATGGTATGAGTGATTGAGAGTTGTAGTTGTACCCCTTGAGCCGATCTTTGAGCTTTGTAATCGCCGAGACAGTAAAACCTAGATCTGAAAGAGGGAAGTCTGTAAGTTTGTACTAGATAATCCTATCCTAATCAGACATACACTCCATAGTATGTCTGTGTCTCTCCGCCTCTGCCTCTGTGTCTCTGTCTGACAGTCGTGACTCGTGAGTCGCGTAGTCAGCATAAGTTATTGCACGCCCCCAAAATATTGGGCCCCAAATTATGTTTTGGGTAAATGCTATATTTGAGTCGAGCTCGAGCTCTAACAAACTTTTGGGCTCGATTAAAAACTCAACTTGGCTCGAGTTTTTGTGAGCTCGGTTTGATTAGTTCGACTCGGCTCGGTTCGAGCTCGAACTCGATTATAATTTTATAATTATTTTTTATTTTTTATTAATATTTGTAATATTATTGAATAAAAAAACATTTGTAACATAAATTTTTTATATATATTATCACTTAGACACCTATAACATTAATTTTATTTATATTTTATTTATGTTTTTGATATTTTTATTAATAAATTGATATTATTTTCATATATTATGTATGTAATATGTTATTATATTTATTAATAACTTGAGATGACTTTTGTAAGATGCACATAAATCATGTTAATGTTATTGATCGAACTACAACAATTTAATTTAAAGATTAAGATAATCCTTGAAATTGTTTTTTCATTCTTCTTTAGAGGTGAAATTATATGAAGACACAGAGATTTGATGTAATTATTTACTTTTTCTTACTAGTTACTACTAACCTATATAATATTGTTGTTTTATTTATTTTTTTATAATTATCAAATTATTCAAAAGAGCAACTGTATTTTTTAAATTCTTAATGGATATATCATTCAATTAGGATCAATTTCCAATTTTACAATAATATATTATAAGTTTAATACTCTAGTCTAAACTATAAATATAGTAGTATCGTAGTTTTCTATATTTTTATTTAATTAAAAATATAATTTATGTAATTACGAATGATTTAGTGTATATTATTTACATTTGTTTTAGAAAAGTAATTAAAAAAATTATTTCCCGAACAAAGGTAATAAAATTCACATATTATTATTGTTATAATATATTTAAGATATATAATTTATAACAATATGGAAACAAATAATGTAACATGAACAAACAAGAATAAATCAACTTCTTTAGATGATTTGAAAAGTTAATACTATTAACAATTCATAAATAACAAATCACCGAAAAGCTTATAGTAATATGAACAAGGCAAATTTTCTATAACTAAGCAATTCACTATATCTCAGATCATAACAATGCTAATGACTTACACAAGTTATCGAATCGAATATGAAACACTAAATCGCATTTACAAAGTTGACTAAAAGCCTGATGATCAATAATGAAAAGTATACAGACATGTACAAATTACATAATTTCACTAAATCAAACATAACTAATACACAATTCTTCATTGGAAATTCAAAATCGACATATGTAACACCCTGACCTGAAATTTTAATTAGTTAATTAAATTATAAATATATTGTTATTTAGTTACAATCGGGTGTTATTAAGGGATACATTTTTTAAATTTACGGAAAGTTAGTAATTAAATATGATGAAGAAACAGAGAAATGTAAATTTGACGGTTGCTTTGAATATTAGAAAATTTTAAATTTAAAGTAGAAAGTAGGTTCTATATATTATATGTGTCGGCCTTCAATGAAAAAAATTGTAGTAAAAGATGGTTAGAAATAGGAGATAACCATACTAATTGAATGGTGATTTAATCGAGTATGTTTGCAATGTATTTTTAAGATAAATGTGATTTGGGCCTAGAAGATAGTAATTTGCTTGATTTGTATTTTTAAGCCCATAATAAATTAATTAGGTTACATGAATTAGAGGGAGAGACTTGGAGAAAAAAAGTAATACTAGTGGCAACAAAAGACACCATCGTGGCTTCAAATTTGGGGGGAAAAACACTATTGGGCTAATAAACTAAAAGGATGCGTCATTTGGTTCATTTGACAAAGAAGAGAAAACAAAGCTAGTGGGCCTCAAGAGTTTACAAGAAATGATTGGGTCAATCAAATTATATATGAGAGAATTGCAACGAAATGAGATGGAATATATTTGAACATGGGCCAGGTATTACATGATAGTATGTATTAGTTATGTAAAATCATGGTCGTAGATTTCGGAAATCGGAACAAATCGGCTGAGGTACCGTATAACGATTTATCGGCAAATCGGGGATTTATCGGAATGATAAATCGGAACAAAAATCGGATAAATTTTAATATTTTAAATATATTTAATATATTAACCTTATATATAATATAATAAACCATTTAAAAATAATTCATAGCGATATATCGGATTTCAAAAATCGAATCGGTCAAATATTTTTAAACGATAAATCGGCGATTTATCAGCGATTTTTGAAAAATCGTACGATTTTTAGAACACTGTGTAAAATACACACGGGATTAGGGTTGTCAATGGATCGGAAATCCGATCTGATCCGATCCGAAGGTTAATGGAGCGGATATGGATCACTACAAAATAAATCCGATCCGTTAAAAATTCGATCCGGTAACGATCTGATCCGATTAGTATCAGATATGGATTCAACATATCCGATTCGTTAACGATCCGATCCGATCCGATTATTTTATATATTATATATATTTAATTTATATATTATATATAATATGTTATATATTAAATATATCATATACTGTTACCAATTAAGTCAAAACAGTTCTCTTTTACTTGTATAAACTGGACCTCTCTTTTATTTATAAAATTGACACAAAAGACAATGAAATGTAAGACACATAAATTAGCTTCAGATTTGTTGCTGAATGGTTACAAACTTACGATGGTTGTATGACAAGTAAGTGTATTTAGGATAGTTGGACATTCAAATTCTGTGTTTTAGTTTTTGGATTGTAATTAGGTTTTAATTTATTGTGTAATCTGAAAATTAATGTTGGTGTTAAATTTGCATTTCAACTTTGTGAAATGTTTAGTGATATTTGAATTTGAATTTGAGTAAAATATATTTTTAAAATATTAACGGATCGGAGCTCCGATCCGTTAACCGTGACCCTAACGGATCCGGATATGGATCGGGCTATAAAAAATCCGGCTATGATCCGATCCGAATCCGAATCTGGTAAAATTAAATGGATCAGGATATGAATCAAGGCTGATCCGATCCAGATCCGATCCATTGACAGCCCTACACGGGATAGTCTCATTAATTAACAATTAATAATGTAGATTTTTAATAAATGTCAAGGAAGGTGATACATGGAGTAATAAATGAGATTAATTAAGAAATGTGAAAATTAGACAATTTTTTGTAAATTAACGTGGGTTAAAATCACACGGGCTTGTAAATAATGGATCTAGCAGCGAGTTAATAACAAAACTTGTGTATTAAAGAAATGCGAACTAAAAAGAAATAAATACTAAGGTGAAAGTTTGAAATTGATGTGGGCTTAATGGGCCAAGTAGTTTGAGTTTTATAAATACAAAATAGGTGGGCCAGACTTTTGGGTCACGATACCAAAATTACATGAATATGCAAAACGAGACTTGTTTGTTATAAATAAAACCTTAATAATATAGTAATATAGCGATAAAGAAAATGTGAAGTAAACAGAAGAAGTAAAGCAATACTCAAGTATATGATTTTCTTCAGTTGTCCTTTGTGGTAACAACTCATTCCTTTATATAGGAGAGTTCACCGACTTACTTATCTTATTAAGTAAGTTTCCTTAACCATATTTAAAATACATTGGTTTCTGTGCTAAGCTTATTTCATAAGCAAACTTGGTAATCAATATTATAACACTCCCCCTTGATTGCCAATGTTAGTTATTAAAGAGATTGACTGCCTCGTTAAAACCTTGTAAGGAAAAACCCAGTGGGATAAAAACCTTGACGAAGGAAAAAGAGTACAGTCTCCCCCTGAATAAAATATCTCACATGTTGACATCCTAATGCAACAAGTTTCTCAGTCTTCGCATGCCAATATTATTTCGTAGACTTTGAAACGTTGATTTGGGGAGTGGCTTTGTTAGTATATCAGCCAAATTATCACTTAAACGAACTTGTTGTACCTCAATGTCACCATTCTCTTGTAGTTCATGAGTGTAGAAAAACTTTGGTAATATGTGCTTTTTCCGATCTCCTTTAATATATCCTTCCTTCAATTGCTTAATACAAGCTGAATTATCTTCAAACATAACTGTATGACTAGCAGTGATATTTGATAATCCACACGATTGCTGAATATGTTGAATGACGGTTCGCAGCCAGACGCATTCTCTACTTGCTTCATGGATTGCTAATAATTCTGCATGATTTGATGAAGTTGCAGTCATAGTCTGTTTTGTAGACTTCCAAGAGATAGCAGTCCCACAATATGTGAATAAATAACCTGTTTGTGACCTTCCAAAGTGAGGATCTGACATGTAACCAGCATTTGCATATCCAACCAGCTGCGATTTTGAATTGTATGGAAAGAACAATCCAAGGTCAATTATCCCACGAAGATATCTCAATATATGCTTAACTCCATCCCAATGTCTTTTAGTTGGATCAGAACTGAATCTTTCAAATAAGTTCACAGCAAATGCAATATCAGGCCGCGTGTTGTTCGCAAGATACATAAGAGCTCCAATTGCACTTAGATACGGAACATCAGGTCCAAGAGCATCTTCATCTTCTTTTCTGGGTCGGAATGGATCCTTTTCAACTTCAAGTGATCGAACAACCATTGGCGTAGTCAGTGGATGAGATTTGTCCATGTAAAATCGATCAAGAATCTTTTCTGTATAGGTTGACTGATGAACAAATATGCCTGAGGATAAGTGTTCCACCTGTATACCTAAACAAAACTTTGTTTTTCCAAGATCTTTCATCTCAAACTCATTTTTCAAATAATTAGCAGTGTTAGTAATATCTTCAGAAGTACCAACAATATTTAAATCATCCACATAAGCAGCAATAACAACAAAACCAGTTTGAGACCTTTTAATAAACACACATGGACAAACTTGATTATTGATATACCCATTATTCAATAGGTACTCACTAAGCCTGTTATACCACATACGACCAGACTGCTTTAAGCCATATATTGATCGTTGTAATTTAACTAAGTACAAATGACGAGGCTTAGTTTCTTCCAATTTTAATCCTTCAGGGATTTTCATATAAATATCATTATCAAGTGATCCATATATGTAGGCTGTCACAACGTCCATGAGACGCATTTCCAATCTTTCCATACAAGCCATACTTATTATAAAACGAAAAGTTACTCCATCCATTACTGGAGAGTAAGTTTCATGGTAATCAAATCCATGCCTTTGAGAGAATCCTTGGGCCACTAACTAGGCTTTATATCTCACAATTTCATTTCTCTCATTTCGTTTTCGTACAAATACCCATCTATTCCCCACAGGGATCACACCAACTGGTGTTTGGACTGCAGGTCCAAATACATTTCTCTTGGATTGCAATTTTCCATTTTGGCCAATCATCTCTTTGTCGACATTATTCCACACTTTGTGGTTCAGGATCGGAGTTCGTAGAGATATCACATGCCACGGAAAAAACATATATCTCATCAATATCAGTACTTCCACGATCCAATAATTTCCCGTTATGTACATAACTCAATGAGATCTCATAATTATCATGTACCTTTGCTTCTATGGAGGCATGTGCCACTTCAGGAGCAATATCCTCTTCTGGAGGTAATCCCACTTCTGGGGGTTTCGTTATAGCCTCTTCAGGGGCTCGAACCTCTTCAGGAGGTAATACCACTTCTGGGGTATTATCTGGAACACTTGATATTTCTTGGGCAGGTCCAATTAGTTTCCGTTTTCGTGGTACAACATCCTTTGCACCAATAGGTCTGCCACACTTCTGGCGTGGTTTTGAATCACCAACCAATTCTTCAGGAATTGATTTACGAATAGGAATTTCAACCCTTGCCGGAGCATTAACAGCAGGTATATGCGATTTTATAATATGTCTAGAATCACTAAAAGCATCAGGCATTTGATTAGCAATATTTTGCATATGAATAATTCTTTGAACTTCAGATTCACATTGATTAGTACGAGAATCTAAAGCATTCAATCCTGATGTATTCCATGTCAATTCAGAATTTAAATTATGCACAACCTTATCTCCCCCTAATGAAGGGAACACAGACTCGTCAAAATGACAATCAGCATATCGAGCAGTAAACACATCACCAGTCAATGGTTCAAGATATCTTATGATAGATGGTGAATCCAAACCTATATATATTCCTACTCTTCTTTGAGGTCCCATTTTAGTTCTTTGTGAAGGCGAAATAGGAACATATACGGCACAACCGAAAACCTTGAAGTGAGATATATCGGGAATTTGACCAAGGGCTAGTTGGTGGGGAGATTGTTTATGATATATAGATGGTCTGACCCTTATTAGGTTTGCAGCATGTAATATAGCATGACCCCAAACTGATGTGGGTAGTTTGGCTCTGAGAAGTAAAGGACGGGCAATAAGTTGAAGTCTCTTGATTAAAGATTCTGCCAAACCATTTTGTGTGTGCACGTAAGCTACTGAGTGTTCAACTGAGATTCCTACCGACATACAGTAATCGTTGAAAGTTGAAGATGTAAACTCAACAGCATTATCTAGTCGAATTGATTTGATAGGGTGGTTAGGGAATTGAGCTCGTAATTTGATAATTTGAGCGAGTAGTTTGGCTAAGGTTGTATTCCGTGTAGAGAGTAGACAAACATGAGACCACCTAGTTGATGCATCAATTAAAACCATAAAATACCTAAATGGGCCTGAAATCGGATGAATGGGTCCACAAATGTCACCTTGGATCCGTTCTAAGAATTTAGGGGATTCGACTTGAAGTTTAACAAGGGATGGTCGAACAATTAGTTTTCCTAGAGAACATGCTGAACAAGGAAGTTCATCTTGTTGTATGATCTTTTGGTTTCTAAGAGGATGTCCGGTAGAATTTTCTATAATATGTCGCATCATGGAAACTCCAGGATGACCAAGTCTCTAATGCCATAGGGTAAGTGATTTTGGGTCTATAATTTTAGGAATAGTGATACTGTGTGACTCAATGATCCTGATTTTTGTGGCATACAATCCAGAAGAGATTGAGTGTAGTTTTTCTAAAATTTTCTTGTAGCCTAAAGTGGTTGAAGTGATTAAAAGATATTCGTTTCCATCCTCACTAGTAGTTTCAATGTGAAAACCGTTAAGGCGAATATCTTTGAAACTTAAGAGGTTCCTAGTTGAATTGCTAGAATACAGGGCATTTGGTATATGAATTTGTGTTCCATTTGGTAGGATAAAACTAGCCTTCCCAAGACCTTCTATCATATTAGATGTACCTGATATCGTTAATACTTGAGAGTTGGTTTTAGTTAACTGTGAAAAATATTTTCGACTTTGTAGAATTGTGTGAGTGGTGGTAGAGTCAGCAATGCAAATATCCTCCATACTTACTCTGAATACACACATAAACGATATTTTTATTAAAACAAGTACACGAAACAGAAATATATAGAACATTACATAGAGAGCAAAAATGTACCTAAAAACTATTCATCTAGGTCATAATAAAGATTAGTCCTACTATCTAGTTCATTTGAGGTCTTGTTGATTGGTTCATCATTAAAACTTGCCAAATTTGTTTCCACCCTTTGTCCATTCTGATTTTTAGATGACTCGTAAAGTTTTACAAGATGTTCAGGTGTGCGACAAGTACGAGTCCAATGCCCATGAGCCCCACATCTAAAGCAGATATCTCTAGTGTCTCCTTCTTGCGGTGCCTTTCTTTTATTTGGTACATCATTTTGCCACTTCTGGTGGCCAGAGTTGTTGTAGCCATCACGCTGCCACTTCAGGTGGCCAGAGTTATACTGATTTCGAAACCGACCACGAAAATTTCCACGTCCACGGTTTCGTCCATAACCTCGTCCTCTTCTATGCCCTTTCCCACACTCATTCTTCCGGAATGACGTGTTATGTACTTCGGGTAACTGGGCAGAGCCTGTGGGACGTATCTGATGATTTTTCAGCAACAACTCATTATTTTTCTCAGCTACAAGAAGAAGAGATATCAGCTCACTATATTTCTGAAAATTGCGCTCTGTGTATTGTTGCGCCAGGATCATGGTGTTGGGGTGAAAGGTTAAGAGGGTCTTTTCGATCATGTCAGCATCAGTAATATTCTCACCACACAAAATCAGTTTTGAACTTATTTTGAACAGGGCAGAATTATATTCAGCAACAGATTTAAAATCTTGCAACCTTATATTAATCCACTCATAACGGGCATGCGGCAAATGGACAAGTTTCTGGTGATCAAATCTATCTTTAAGATTGTTCCAAAGAGTGAGTGGGTTTTTGACAGTTAGGTATTCAGATTTTAAATTTTCATGAATGTGATTTCTGAGAAAAATGATAGCTTTGGCATTTTGTCCAACAGTTGGGGTTTTTCCTGATTCTATGGTGTCTTTTAATCCGTTAGCACTAAGGTGTAATTCTGCAGCACCCATGATAGATAATTGTCCCCAGACACATCCAAAGCAACAAACTCTAATTTTGCAAGGTTTGCCATTCTGATAAAGGTTTAAACATGATAAAATATCGCACATCAAGATTTAAATAATTAATAAATTTATATGTATATATTAATAATTTAATTCAAAAGTTACGACGGCATAGCCGACCACAAAACTTTTGAATATTACTTGACGGCAGAGCCATCTTTATAGTAGTACTGACGGCATAGCCATCTTTAATATTAAACAATAATAATTTAATAAATTAAAATAACTAATAAACAAAAATGATTATAATTAAAATTAAATCGTACCTCCTTTGTTGAACAAACTTCAGTTGGCAGAGGCTCGTGCTGATAACGTGTTATAAATAAAACCTTAATAATATAGTAATATAGCGATAAAGAAAATGTGAAGTAAACAGAAGAAGTAAAGCAATACTCAAGTATATGATTTTCTTCAGTTGTCCTTTGTGGTAACAACTCAATCCTTTATATAGGAGAGTTCACCGACTTACTTATCTTATTAAGTAAGTTTCCTTAACCATATTTACAATACATTGGTTTCTGTGCTAAGCTTATTTCATAAGCAAACTTGGTAATCAATATTATAACATTGTTAATAAAATGAAGAATGCGCTCAGCTATAACAATTAACTGACAATAATATAATTTTTACAAACACCCTGTAACCCGAGGTACGCACTTTTCATTATACAGCGAGGGAGAAATGAGTCCGAGAGCTTGTGGTCTTGGTCGTATACAAAATTATATAAATATTGATACACTGAGAAGGATTAAAAAGAAGATAAAGACCGTGCGAGTAAGTATATATTGTACTTCTTTACTGTTGAAAATGTGATTTTGAAATATCGATGACTTTATTGATGATGCGTGATGAGAACTGAATATTCTTACATTGATGTTGTGAACTGTGATGCTTCCTTTTTGGAAGTAAAGCTAAACCAATTGTTTAGCTGACCGGGATCCCCACTAGTAGAACCTGTGAATTTATCATGTTTGAATACTCATTTTCAATCTCGTGAAAACTATATTGTGATGATGAATTCTTGATGATTTTTATAAGTATGATGAACTTTTGTGAAAAATTTTTGTTGGATAAACTTCAGATGAAGTACTGTACAGTATATGCTTACTGAGCTGTGTAGCTCACCTTTATTTATTAAATCTTACAAGATAGATCTTTTGAGAAAGTTCGTTGCAGAATGTTAAGAATGTGATAGATTCGGGAGCAGGTAAATCGAGTGATGATGGATAGAAAGCTGATATTACGACATGGGTTGACGGTTGTATCAGTTTTTGGAGATTTGTATAAAAATAGAATAAATAATAGTATAAATTTTATTAAATTAAGTTTAATTATTGTGAGCATATGCGATGATGAAAGGTTTGGATTTGACGGACCCTCGGACCGGGCCCCAGATGGGACCTCCCGGGGTGCCACAAATAATGAGTAAAACAGTGATAAAGTTTCAAGTTACAACGTCAGTAGTAAAATTAGGGTTTCATTCCTACAAAATGCAATGAGTAATTCTAACCTAATACAACCCTAATTTCAAACAAACTACAATGAGTAATTTGAAATTAATTTCAAACAAACTACATTACCCAATTAGGGATAAGAACCCTAATTTCAACCCATTAATCCAAATTTTAACCTAATACATAATGAAATCGAACAAAAATAGGTAATTCGAACTATGATACATCTATATATAAACGAATTAAACTGTATTACCCACAATCACCACAATTTGAACAGTAATCACCATAATCCACAATTAAAAACAAATCAAAACATGTATATATCTGTGTATATATAAAATGATACTTATGTGAGATGAGATGAGATGATGATGAGATTCGAGAAGTTGAGGGTTAAAATCACCTTGAAATCGCCTGAGAGTTAGAGTATTTTGGTGTTTGGATAAAAATGATTGCATTGAGAAAGAAACGGGTACTAAAGTAATTTCACAGTTGCACTTCTCCCGCAATGGCTCGTAACGACACCGCAACCGCAATGCCTCATTGTGGGACTCTCTAATCCAGGCCATTTATATTTTAAATAAACAGTTGTGATTTGTTGGTTGAATCCCTTCCCAACCAACTTGTTAGCATAACCACTCAGAACTGCCACAGCTTTGCCTAGTCCGAATTCATTTCCATACATCTCAAACCGCGGTGAGCTTCCCATCATAACGCTATATGGATAAAAGAATTGCTTGGGTTGGTACACGAAGGGACTCTGCAGCCAGTCTGTAACAAACTTTCTCAGAGCCTTATCATCATGTTCAGCCACAGCTTTGTGCAATTGCAAAGCAGCCCACTCCAAATCATTTGCAAGTAGATTTCCAGCGGTGGTTGTTGCTTTTACTGCCTGAAGAATTTTTCCAAAGTAATTCTGTGACAGTGGCGGTTGTAATCTCGATCTGTTATTCATAGCCAGTTTACAATTTGTGATCTGATCTTGTGCTAATCCACGAACACGAGTCATGCATCTCCACATTAAGGCAGACAAGGCCTGTAAACTTGATATGGTGATGTTTTCATCTTTGCATTTAGCATTGGCCTTTCCTTTGATTCTTGCCAAGGCTGCTACTGAGAAATGAAAAATCCTTTCTTTCAGCACCGGTGCTTCATGCCTGCTTAGGAACTGATCAGTATGAGTGGGGGGGGGGGGGGGGGTTAAAAACAGGACCATATCCATCAGGAAACCAGCGTTCAAGAATAGGTGGCCGCGAGATTTCTGAAACTTCACTACCAATATCTTTCATAAAAACTTCTGATAAGGTGTTGAAGAAATACCAATAAGAGGTGCCATCAGCCACAGAGTGGCTAAGTGAACATCCAATGAAAACGCCATCTTTTAGCTCGGTGACTTGAATTGTCAACAATGGCAGTTGTGACCATCATGATTAATAGCCCTGTCATGGTCAAAAAAAGATTGAACAACTAAAGGCACATAAGTTGGTGAAAGAACATCAGAAATTGTCAAGTCCACTTTGACTGGACAAATCTTGCACCGGGACTGTTAACACAATCTATAAACACCACATAAGAATGTAGTGATTCTTTCTTTTCTGTTGCAAGGCGACCTTCAAGTGGATAAAAATGAGCAAGGGCAACAGAGAGAGAATCTTTAAGCTTTTGCACAAGGACCTCAGTTGGATTTTCTTGATCATTTGCGACTGCGGGTTTCTTAAACAACTTCAAGAAAAAGTGAAGACCCTTGAGGAGCAAACTCGCAGGAAGTCCACAGAATCAGTGGGTTTAGCCAACAAGTCATCATCAGATGATCGCACAGCTAGCATTCCTGTTGAAGAGTCACTACCAAAAATTGAAGTAAGAATTTCAGATAAAGATATCCTTATAAGAATTCACTGCAAGAAGCGAAAAGGAGTCATTGAAAAAACCCTTGCTGAAATAGAAAAATTCCTACTCTCGATCATCAATAGCACTGCCATGACTTTTGGAACATCCACTCTTGACATAACCATTATTGCTAAGGTAACTTGACAAATGTAAAACTGCTGTGCATATTAATACTTTAATTTCCAAGTTCTACGTACACTTTTAACGTTTAAATTTTTCATCACGAAACTTCAATTCATAATTTGTAGAGGAACTCATGAAATCATGTCTGGAAAAATTGCAGATGGATGAAAAGTTCACTATGACAGCAAAAGATCTAGCAAAGGATTTACATGTAGCTCTTAAGAAGATAATGTCCTAGTGCCTGAAGTGTTTTGCGGATTGATGTGTTGGTGGTTGGATGTATTTTCTGAATGGTGTAATATATTGTGAATGGTCCATATTTTAATATATTTTTTATGCTTGGAAAGGCAACGATTTATTTAATATAGGCTCAGAAACTAATGTCTAATAAGAACAAATACATCGAAATTTTTAACAAATACTGATGTCTAAGATTTAAATATACATCAATATTAATGTGGTAAAACTGATGTCTAACACAAAGATATACATCACATTGTTTCTGCAATATCTGATGTCTAAGAAACAAATAGAAATCACTTTTTATTTATAAAATTTGATGTCTAGAACTTAAAATAGACATCGGACCAAAGTGATGTCTAAAAGAAGAATATAAATCACTTTTTTCTGTAAAAACTGATGTTTAAGTAAGTACAGACATCGGTTTCTGGCCGATGTCTAAGATAGACATCACCGACAAAGACATCGGTTGGCAAACAACATAGACATCGGTCCGAAACCGATGTCTATTGACCCTTTTCTTGTAGTGACCCTTTTGGATGTAATGAACTGAGAGCATGGCAAGGTCAAATGGCCCCAAATAATATGGTTGTTTCGCCTTCTCGGGAAAAAGGGATGGTTTGATAAAACACTGTGATACATGCACAACACTTTGAGAGTGCATTTTGGTATCTGAGAATAATAAAAATTAGCTAATGCAGCTTAAGAGACTCAAGCTCTCTAATTATGCATCTAAGATCTTTTACTTCTTCGTCTTCCAAGTTCACATGTATCAGATTAAAGATTATACCAGCTTATGACATAACTACCAGCTTATAACAAAAAACTTCATTAACAAGTGTTAATTATGTTAACTGAAACATGGAGTAGAGAGCTTTATATCTCTGTTGAAACGAAAAGAAAAGAAAAACATTTATACCGTACAAATAAACTGATAAAAATCATGCTTCATAATTCCTGAGGCTCTGCTAGATGATGCTTAGTTTCACATTCAATAATAATCATACTACAACATAATAAAAATTAAAAAGCTAAAAATACCACTTGAACTGATCTTTGAGCTTTGTAAATTCCGAAACAGTATAACCTAGATCTGCAAAGGGATGTTTGTACCTTTTTAATAGAGAATCTTATCATAGTCACAACTCATAAACTGTCTGTGACTCTCTCTGTCTGATAGTCGTGAGTCGTTTAATGAGGGGCCGGGTGCGCGACAGAGCACAGGGCCCGGGAAATTTGGCTCCGTCGCATTTCTGGTACATTTTGTACCATTTTTGCGAAAATGGTATAGCTGGGTTCAAGATTGCAAAAATGGTACAGGGCGCCACGGCCTGTGGCAACCCGAGCTAGAGTTCGCCACAGCTGGTGGCGACCCTAGCAAATATTTTTTTTTTGATTTGTTTGCCGTTGGTAAAACTGTTTATTATAGATTTATGAGTGTTTTCCTTTATCTTAAACATTCATTTTCAAGCTTTAAAAAATGAGGTAATAAATTATAATATTTTGTTTTTTTTCCCATATTAAAAGTAGAACTGTCCAATTTTGTTAAAAGTAAAAAATTGAGTTAAAAAAATAGCATGAATTATGAATTTTTATCAGCCGAACTTGAGACCCTGAAAATGCAAAAACAAAAAAATAGATTCACTATGTTAATTATTTGTCCAAAAATGACAAGAAGACACAACTTTCAAGTTTTGTTAACGTGTCCCGTGAATATACAGGAAAAAGTAATAAAAGTGTGTATGCAGTTCTGATTTTTTTTGGCATAATATGAACCCGTGAATACATAGGAAAATGGTCTCGTGATCTAAATTATTTTCTTTAACTATTAAGAATTTTAATTCTCATATATAACCTATAAATACCCTATGCTCATTATGATCATCTTTGAAAAATGGCAAATGGTTATACGAGTGGTGATATTTTCAGAGCCATGGGTAGAAAATGGTTATGTGACGATGATTTTGTGTACTCAATGAACCCTAATCATCGTTACTCAAGTCAGGCAATAACAACAATGCCGAGGGAGTGGGAGTGGCGTACGCAATGTCTTTCTTGTTGTGTTGAACAATGTCGCTTGCATGGACTTAGAATACCGAAACAACGCGCTATAATGATGCAACGCAGTACTCCACAACAACTTGAAGTTGCATTGTTTCGTGCACGAGAGGAAGAGAACCGAATGCGATTGCGCTTACATCGACATAGTCTAGCAGTAGATGTAAGGATGTTTGCAGAGGATGGAGACATGCTACGTGCAAGACAGTATCACCAATGGAGCGTGAGTGCTGATAATGACTCAGACAGCTTCACGTCCGACGAGGACTAAACTATTGTACTTTTTAATATTCAAGTATGAGTAATTGTTCAATTTATGACTAGTTTTGCATTGTTAACTAAATTTGCATGTCATTAAGTTTCCAACATTTGAGAGAAGAAAAAATGGAAGCGATATTAAAACCACACAAATAGGAAATGAAATAAAAGAAGTACATGTAGGAAATGAAATCACACAAAGCAAATAGTACATATTCATATGAAAAATTGCAAAGTAAGTGTAGCAACGTCAAACTGCATTAGAACGTAGTGGGCAAAGTTTGCTCCGTTTCGTATGTCCTTCTTGGTTACAGCGGCTACATTTTATCCCCGAACGCGACTGGTCCATCTCAGTATGAATTCTTACAGA
This sequence comes from Heracleum sosnowskyi, assembly GCA_030848705.1. Lineage (NCBI taxonomy): Eukaryota > Viridiplantae > Streptophyta > Magnoliopsida > Apiales > Apiaceae > Heracleum > Heracleum sosnowskyi. The sequence continues at coordinate 25,612,974 of CM061237.1, forward strand.
CTCCCCCTTGTTGCCACGTTTTTTCTTTATCTTTTTGCAGGCTTCATCGGGTACCAACTTACCATACCTCTGCCACTGTACCGGTAAGACGTAGTTCCAACACTCAGTAGGATCCAATGGAAATATGATAGGCTCCCATAACTTATGCAATTTGGAAGTGTAGTGGTAAGGTTCAATCCACTTTTTCCAATCAAGATTCTCTGCCAAACAACCAGCCAATACATGAGAACAAGGCAAATGGTGGCAAATCCATTTTCCACAAGTGTATATTTGTTGACTCATGTCCACATTTTGGGTGCGCCCCCCCTTTGTGCCTCCTTTAACCCGATAGCGTTGCGTAACAACTTTGAAAATGCCTAGTTGTTTACTGAATGTATGCACCGTATGTGATTTAGCCTTTTCCATATATCTGGTTATCATATTCTCCGTCCTTTGGCATAATTGTTGACCCCGCTGCATAGCATCGACAGTTTGGTTTCGCTGTGTGTTGAAAATTCTAACAGTCTTGTAGAAGATATACTCCATCATTGCCGTAGCAGGAAGGAAACGAGCCATTCTTATGCTACCATTGAAGCCTTCCATCACGTTTTTCGTGGCTTGTCCATAACGAACACCACCAATATCGTAACATATGGTCCACATTTCTGGATTAATGTCTGCTAGGATTGCAAAGCAAGGGGTGATATCGCGCCTATTCTCTTCATGTATGCCTGGTGTTTTCTGTATTGGGGGGTAGTTCCAGCTTTCCACATCAATTGTTTTAACTCTCCACCGGGATGTTTACTAGAGAAGTTACTTCTGACATGAAATAAACAAAACCTATGAATCCCGTGAGGTGTTGTAAATCCATTAGCCGGGTTACTCATCGCTGCTAGGATGCCAGCAGCACGATCATAAATTATGTAGACATTTAACCTGTCCCTGCATACATGTTGACGTAGCAACTTCAGAAACCAAGACCAGTTTCTCTCGTATTCTTCGTCAACCAAGGCATAACAAACTGGATATTGATGATTATTCGAATCCACCCCTATTGCAACCAATAATTTTCCGTTATATTTTCCCTTCAGGAAGGTACCATCAATCGAAAGTACCGGGCGGGCATGTTGCCAACCATCCATAATTGCGTGAAGGCACCAGAAAATCCGTTTGCAAACATAACTGCTTCTATCAGTTTCATGACGAACATCATCGATTACAACAACAGTCCCAGGATTGGCATGTACCATGACCATGAAAAACTGTGGTAGTGCATCATATGTGGTAGTCCAGTTACCGTAGACCTCCTCAACAGCCAACTGCTTGCCTCTCCATGCTTTACAGTAACTTACACAGTGGTTGAATTCGTCATTAACCATTGTCATAATGGTCTTGACTCGGATATTTGGTGATTCTCTAACTTGCGACACATTCCACAAAAAAAAGTCAATAAAAGTTTTTTAACATATGTCAATGATGGTTGAGAATAGATCGCTTACATGTGGTTTAACAATATTTGCAATAAATCTTGCAGAGATTTTTTTGTGATCCTGCGTCGGTAGATCAACTAAACAAATGTGCTCCGTGCACTTTGTGATTTCAAACAATCCATGGATCTTTCTCTTCGCGGCTCTCATTCTCCAATGACAATTTTTCACCACACACGTTGCAATAAACTGATTCGGATTGCTCCTCTCCACGATATATGTCTGATTGCTACTAATGTGCATTTGTCGCACAACATGAGTTAACATTTGTTTGTCATTAAACATTTGACCAACGGAAAGATCTTCGGCATCTTGAGATAAAGCAAGGTAGTTTCCAGCTTGGTTGTTTAATACCACCGGTGAATAATCTTCAGTCTGAAACCAAGTTGCCATCGGAACATGGTTCCTCAATACCTCTTCATCCTCCTCAGATGATACATCCTCGTCGTCATCACTGTTAAAATCTTCGGACTCCCCACTGCTTGAACTATCAACATTAAATTCAAGAGGATTATCATCTATGCATGCCAACTCTCTACCCGTCATTGTATGACGTGGTGGAGATGGTTCCACATAATCTGTACGGTTATAATATTCATGCATCTCAGGATCCTCGCCATGATGCGTTTGTTGCACTGCTTGGCTACTAGAACCCCCCCGCATATCCGTGAAATTCTTCATTGTTTTCACCTTCTCCGAAAAAAGAGTTTGACCATCCCGTTGTTCCGAATTCGGGAAATTGGTTGCTCATCCCATGGTTGTGTTGGTAACTTGTTTGGGTAGGCTCAGAATGCGTACCGTAAGAATATGAGTACGGATCCTGAACTTTAATCTGTTCGGCCTCGATGAAAACGGACACATCACCCCAACCCATCTGCATGGTCCGAGGGATACTCAACAACCTACCGACATCCACGTTGGAAGTAATATGACCTAAGTAATATCGCTTAACGACATTACCGATACCCATTTCTGGATGTTTATAACTTATTTTCAAATTCCAATGATTGTCACTTATGTTCATAACCTCATAAACAATTGCCTTGAATTCTTCAAAAGTTGTTCCGAACATAACATAACGCATACATTTTGGATCCAGGGAATATGTTATATCATCATCTTTCCTAATTATTTTTCCACCCCAAAAGAAATTCACATTGACACATAAACAATGATGCTGATGTAGTGGATGAGGCACGACAGATTCTACATAGTACTTTGGATGTGACGGGTTTCCCTGGCCTTATTGACAGACCTCCTCCACCACCTGCCCCTACTAGGCGACGTAGTGGAGTACGTACGAGAGGTGGACATACACAGAAGTTCACCTCACATGGATGGGATGTTCCGTGGGCCGATGTTCCGTGGCCCAACCCCACAGTTGAGGAGGTAGGAGAACGTTATTTAGGTCCTGGATGGGATGGTCCGCAGGTGTCTCTTAGTTCTCAGGGAGATCCATTCACGGCTACGCAGGTGTCTGAGAGTTCTCATGGACCTGCATTCACTGGTACACATACTTATCAGGGATCTCACACTTCTCAGACTTTCCCAGGATATGGATTTGCTAGTTTTGGAGATACCAGTGTTTTAGGTTCGCAGCAGTACATGTCCACACCATTACAGTCACACTTGACATATGCCGGTGGAACAGGTAATGGACCCAACCTTTGAAACTAATCATTTTCATTTTATACTGTTCATATTTGTAGCTTAATTATGCACATTTAGTAGATCAGGTAATAAACAAAACTCCCATATGTGCAGGTGGTTCAGGCTTTATTACGCCACCTAGAGCTTTCCAGCCCTTTATATCACATGGGGAGGATGAAGACGAGGACGAGGAGGAGGAGGTGGATGAGGACATCGAGGTGGATGAGGCACCTGCAGTGCAACTGAGGAAGCAACCAGACAAACATGTGAAAGGGAAGGAGAGGCTTTGCGGCACTGAGGGTATGTGTGGCAATAAAAAGAAGAAAGACAAGGGTCCTCGTTTGGGTTAGGCATCAGTTTCACCAAGTTGGACGGATTATGATATGAACTGTATAATTTATGTTGGAATGTTCTAAATTATGTTTATCTAAATATTTGTTAGGCAAAGAACACTCTTCCTTCACAACCATGATTTCATTGATTGAAAAAACCCCAACACAACAGAAAATGGAAATGCACACAGTTACAGGAAATTAAAATGCACACAGTTATAGAAAATTAAAATGCACACAGTTACAGGAAATTGAAATGCAAACAGTAGATTCACACTGGAAAAGACTAATCATCATCTTGGGCATATTCAGCTTCCTCAAGATCCTCAAGCTCTTTCATTTTAGCATCGAACTCATCAGCATTCTTTTCCATTGCAGCTCGATACTCGCTCAGCGTGATCTGCCTCCTGTGAAAAGCATCTTTTATTGGTTTATCCTTCTCACAAGCAGCGTTAAGCAGGGCGTGGTTCACTCCATAAAAGTCGTAGAATTCCTCCTTAGTTGGGACGCAATCTTTACCCTTTCTATCCTCTTTGTTCTTTCTTCTACGCAGCTGGCCACAGAATATCTCGTTCTCATGTTGCTTTTCAATCTCTCGTTTCTCAGCTTCATAATTCCTCTTACCAATTGCTCCAAGGCCACCATCTGTTAGCTCAAGGAATTTTTGAAGATGAGACTTGGACCTATTGTTACTTTCTGAACCCGAACTGATTGGCCTCTTTCCCTTATCCATTTGATGCAAAATGACTTAAAGAAAAGAGAAGAAAACTATGATTATGCATAAGAGAGAAGACCTATTTATAGGGAAAATGTATTGATTAATATTACACAACAGTAATACACGCCCATTATTTTGGCCTGCAAATTATGAGATGTGAGGTGACAACTCAACTTTGTAACTTTATTTTAAAGTTGATTTGATCACTCATCCCTACTGTTTTGCAGTGTCAGCAATTTTGCTTTGCAGTGTCTGCAAATGTTAAAAAAGCACTTCCAAGGTCTGAAAAATAAAAATGAGTAGTCTTGTAGTCACGAGATCAATTTCACAGCATGTACTAATTTACATGTTAAGCCTATATAAAGCCTCATCTATGCGATTACTATTTCACTAAAATACTTCAAATATATCTACCACTGGTTTGTTATAATTAAGATGTCTAACGTTCCTGATCCGAATATTTGCTTTTGCAATAAGTTAATGGTTGAAAGGATGTGTTGGTACGGGACCAATGCTGGAAGAAGGTCTGTGAACTGTCCAGATGGATCGAATGGATGTGGATACAGTCGTTGGATTGAAGACCCACTGGAGGAGCGTGCAGCAATTATCATTGAAGATCTTAAAAAGAAGATAACAAGGCAAAAAGATCACCATGAGTATGAGATGCAACAACTAATGCAAAGTTTCAATATACAACAGATAACTGACTCCGGGGATGAACTCCAAAATGAGAATGACGATAAGGATGATGATACTGATGATGAGAATCGTAACGAGTACGAGAATTACGATGATGATGAGAATGAGGACACAGATGAGGATGATGATGATTTTTAAAGTTGTTCATGATGTTTGTGTTTTTTAAGTTTTTCTTATTTGTTTTTCAAGAATGTACATTCTTTCTCGTAAAGAATGTCAGTTATGTTATTTTCATGTATTGTTATGTTGTTCTTATTTATGCATTGTCGTGGTGTATTATCATGAATCTTTCATCAAACTACTAAAAAGAGTAATCATAAATACCAAATTCATACATTAATAGGGGACTCAAGATACAACAATAGAAATTAAGAACACTTGGTCATAATTAAAAGACAATAGTATAACAATACATAATACGTATATCAATCTTCTTCCGTTTCGTCGGATATGGCTCCATCGGACACATAGTTCGGATTATGTTCAAGATGATATTGCTCGCGTTCTGCCACATTCCCTGGGATCATGATACATGATAAGCGAATCACGAGTGGTAACCTTTGCACCAATACGAATGAGGTCATTTCTCAATCTTTCAGATTCCTCACGTCGATAGGCCCATTCTCGACGAATGCCTGCAAAATACTCTTTTGGATCGCTTCGTCTTAACCTACGGTAATCATCATCTCTTTCAGCAAGCAACCAAACACGACACTCGTACTCACCCATTTTTTGTATTCCAAAGTGAACAATACTTTACAAATTAATTTGTGAGGGACGGAATGAAGCTACAATCAACAAGTATATAACATACTTGAAAGTGGAGTTGTCATGTCTTACTGTTTATGCAGGTCTTGAAGTTACCACTCATATTTTGCAGAAATTTAATGCTTTGGTTTAATTGTCATCTTTTTCATAAATACTATCTCAAATGTATAGGAAAAAGATGTCTAGTCACGTCAAAATAAAAATTCAGCTTTCAGCTCTCATGCTATCATAATACAACTGTTGATATTATTATTATTGTTCTGAAAATGTAAAAGTGGTGTAGTCACGTCAACAGTAACATAAAACTTGCATTATTATCATGTTTCTAGATGTTGAGTACTTTAAAGGTTTTGTTATAGTCGTTTTCGGGTCTGAACATATCATTATTCAAAAATTATAATTTTGTGTAGGTATCATTTTTGGACCAAAATTTTACATAATACGCTTAATATTTTTTTTAAAATTTTGGATAGTAGAAAAGTACAACAGTTCAAGTTTAATTTAAAACAAAGAAAATGAAAATATATTTTTTGCAAGTACAATTTATAAACCTACAAAAGTGATTGTTAAAAAACAATTTTTACTAAGTAACCAACTTGTTTTACTAAGTAACCACGTGAGAACTGAAAATCAAAATAAAAAAAAAATGCTAGGGTCGTCACAGGCCGTGGCGCCCCATCCTAGGGTCGCCACCAGCTGTGGCGAACTCTAGCTGGGATTGCCACGGGCTGTGGCGCCCTGTACCATTTTTGCAAACTTCAACCTAGCTGTACCATTTTTGCAATTTCTGTACGTAAACGTACCAGAAATGCTACGGAGCCCGGGAAATTTACTGTATATATCTAGCTAGTGTTGCGATTAACACCAACCTTTATATTATCATCGTAATATATCTATATTCTTTATTAATAAGTAAAATAATGTGTAGATAACGAAAGTACCATAGTACCAAATTTGATTATCACAAAATTCAGGTTCGATTCCCTGCAATTACCTGATTAAACAATAATTAAACAAATCTATTTATTTCATTTAATTTCTTTGGTTTCACCCCGAGTTCGATTCCCTATAACTACATAATTCTAAGATTTATTGATTTTATTTATTTATTTCGTTTAATCCTAATTTCAATTACTCCCTCCGTCCCGCCTAATTGTTTACATTTGGGTTGGACACGGAGGTCAAGGAATATAAGTAAAGTAGGGAAAAAAGTAGGAAGAATGAGTAAAGTGGTGAGACCCGTCAATATTTAAGGTATAAAGTAAGTAAAATAGAGGAAAGTAGTGGGAGTAGTTGATTTTTATATTATAAAACTTTACTATTTTTGGAAAGTTTTGAAATGTAAAGAAATGGATGGGACATCCCAAAAAGGAAAGTGTAAAGAAATGGATGGGAAGGAGGGAGTAATATTTTAATCTCGGTCCATGTTTCGCACAGGTTATCAACTAGTACAAAGTAATACAAGAGTTATGGTAGAAATTTACAATGTTCTTACTTCTCCAAGTTTCATCTCTTTAGTCTACCCAAAATACACTTGCATTTTCCCAACCTAAGTGTTTCCCACTATTGCCTATATTTTCACTGATTACAAGCAATAATATGATACAATATGTTGTTGGAGGATTTTCGTAACAACACAAAATCGGAGATTGCTTGAATAATAGAGCGATTTTGTATAATTATGTGGTTGTTTTAGGGGTTTAGGGTTTATGAAAATATTGGGAGCTGGACTTGGGAGGTGTCTCGATTTGTCTCATTGTATCAGATCCCTTTGGCTGGATTTGGGAGGTGTCTCGATTTATCTCATTGTATCGGATCCTTTTGCCAAGATGTCTGCGTACCAATTTATATTGGATCAAGCCCACACAGTTCTATGCAATTGTATTTATCTCTAAGAGACTTTAGGGATAAATTTTATTAATGTAGGCAATTACAGATTTTATCTTGAATTATCTTAGCGTTGTGATATCTTCCTGATTTGAAGGATATCGTTTGGAGATATTTTCCGTTATTCGTTGATTGATATTGATTCTTTCCTCGTTTCAGGGAGAAGATATTACTTAGTGGTTAAGCAATTAATTATTAATCTGAATTAATAATTATTAATGGAGAAATTTGGACTATGCCAAAATTTGGCATAATACAATACATGTTTACATCTGAATGCCTAACACATATATCTACCAACAACGTATTTTTTTTATATCACAAGTACAAAGCAAATTCAAGTTAGCTAAAACAGACCCATTGAATTGGAAAGTTTGGTGGCTTTTTTTGGAGAATGTATGTAGCAAAGTATTGTATTCTATAAGAGCAAGTTCAATATATTACTTATATCATGTCCTAAGTTCAAATATAAGTAATCTAGTAAAAAATGGTGCTCCAACAATGTCCTAGTGGTTGGACTTGCTCTAAGCATTCATAAGCAGGCCAGACGTCTTGCCCACAGGAGTCAATCAGTTAGAACAAAGGTATTGCGTCTTGCCCACAGGAGTCAATCAGTTAGAACAAAGGTATTGCGTGTGCACATACACAAGTAGAGGAAGATTAACAAAGACAGAGTAAGAAGTGTTGGGAAACAAAGACAGAGTAAGAAGTGTTGGGAGTTGTCCACATTGTTTGTGGGAGGAGCAAATTGTTAGTTAATAAGCACTTAATTAACTCTATTAGTATGAGGACTTTTGGGATGTATCCAAATATGGTTGAACAAATTCAAACCGAAAAACCGAACCAAACCATAAAACTTCGGTTCGATTTGGATTGAGGTTTTTCCCCAAATTTCGGTTATTCAGTTTTAACCAAAATAAAACCGGCTTGATTCGGTTTTCAAAATATCGATTTGTCAAAAACCGAAAAACCAAATTACATATATATGTTAAAATTATATATAATATTCATTTACTCCCTTTGTCCCCCTCAATTCTTTACATTGGGGGACGGGGGCTCGGCATCCATTTTAAGACTCCTTTAATATATATTTCGATAAATTATTTTAAATTTTTTCTTCTTATGAATAAAAATATAATGTTTAAATTTTTATTTAGAAAAAAAAGTTTTAAAAATAAGTTGTAGAAATATACTTTATAGGAGCCTTAAAATAAACTGTAAATAAATAAGAGGGACGGAGGAAGTATTATATATCTAGGGTGGCAATCAAGAGAGAACTTCTTATACAGAATCCCGAAGAGAATCATTATATAAATATTCATAATACATATTTTTATCACATTTTTTATTAGATATGATTATAAATTTCAATTATTAAATCAAAAACCGAAATTAAACTACTTTTTTATAAAAAAAATTGAAAATTAGTCAAATAGTCCAAAGTGATTCTACAGCAGAATCAAATCTACCCAAAATGATTCTGCAGCGGAATCAAATTTAAAATCAATGTTTTTATTCAAATTTTAAATGTTAAATTTTTTATAAAGTTTGTATATGCTAATATTCTACATTAGAATCAGATTATATATTTTATGTAAAAAAATTTAAAATTATTTATTAGATTCTATAATAGAATATATGGTTCTCCCCGATTCTCTATATAAGATGGTTCTCTCTGGAACAATGGCCTTATATATCTATTTATGTTTTATTTCTAAAAAATTAAAGAAGCGAGCCGACTGCCCACCTGCCCTCACGATTCACGCCTCCACCATACTTAGTACTCGAGTACTAAAAGTACTTGTGATCTCACGGGAACAAATCAATGATCTGGGCAAATGGCTTTAATTTGATTACTCTAGGGTGACATTAAAGAGAAAACTTCATTCGGAAGAGAACCATTACATAAATATTTCTAATATGTATTTTTATCACATTTTTTATTAGATATGATTATAAATTTTAATTTTTAAATCAAAAAACGAAATTAAACTACCTTTTTTAAAAAAATAATTGAAAATTAGTTAAATAGTCCAAAATGATTCTACGGCAGAATCAAATCTATCCAAAATGATTCTGCAGCAGAATCAAATTTAAAATGAATGTTTTTATTCAAATTTTATATGTTAATTTTTTTATAAAGTTTGTATAGGCTAATATTCTACATTAGAATCAGATTATATATTTTATGTAAAACATTTAAAATTATTTATGAGATTCTATTATAGAATATATGGTTCTCCCCGATTGTGTATAAAAGATGATTCTCTCTGGAACAATGGCCTTATTATCTATATAATATTATTAAAGACAAAATATTAAAAGTTTTGGTCAGTCGATCAGTATTTGGGCCGATTCACGGGCCTATCTATAATCAATTTATTAATAACCAATTACATTTTTAAGTACATTACCTATTTTATATTTTTTGAAAACTAAACCCACTCATCTTCTAAAAATAAAATGGGCAATATATATATATATATATGTATATAATATGGTAATATTATTATATATTAATAACCGATTACCTTTTTCAGCTAAAACACATTATTTTTATATTTTCTAACTAAACAACTCATCTTTTAAATAGGACACATGCAAACCAATTTATTAATAACCAATTAACCTGTTCAGCTAAAACACTGTACCTATTTCATATATCTATTTAACTAAAATAAGTCATTTTCTAAAAACAAAACAGGCAACATATATATAAAACTAGTTTACTAATCCGCGCTTTGCAACGGCTTTATAATAATATCTCTAAATTTTCTCAAAAAATATTCCACAAAATACGTTTTTAAATTAAATAATATTTCTAATATAAAATTAAGTTTTGTTTTGAATTATATATATATATATATATATATATATATATATATATATATATAAAGTTCTAGATCGTTTAATCAAAAACTAAAATTATACCTTCAGAGCTATTTAAATATTCACTGCCTCCAAATCTACTTCCAGTAAGGAAAAAATCAAAAAATATGAACAAACATCTTTTTTGTTGCTGGGAGAATTTTGTATTAATAATGATATCTTTTTGTCAAAACAAATAACAACAAAAACAACAACAACCTCTTCCTTTAAAAAATAAATAAATTAATGACATCTTCTCAATGTTTCTTATTCTTGTATGACTTTTGTTATAGATGCACCGACTTATTGAATTTTGTTAAAAATGCACACACTAAATAAATTCTTCAGTTGAATAAATCTTAATATGATATTTTCGAAATACATACACTATAAAGTTCTTAATATACAATTTTTATCTTTGAATTTTCGTGTATGAATTACAAAAAATATTTTACTAAAAGATATAATTTTTTCTCATAAAAATTAGAGCAATAACTATCTAAACGTTAAAAAACAATGATAAAATTTGTTTTTAAGACATGATGAATTCTCCACTTTCGAGTTACCTTGTATACAGGCATATCAACTTTTAACTATAAATTCAAAACTAATAACGTACTCAAATAAACATATAAATCAATTCACAACTGAATGTGCATGAAAATCACCTTGCTTGGCCTATTATTTTAATTGATTAACTGATGAATCGCCCTCCTTATTAATCCATGTCTTAACTTGTCTTGTCAAAGATTTTAATATGATCCTGCATTAGGATACAAAAAAATGTAATAAGATAAATAACATAAAGAAAAAAGTCTCATACTCATGTACTCATATACAGACTTTTAACATGAACAAACAAAAAAGTAAAGAAGAACAATGTTGACAACAAAAATTACAGTAGACAATTAACAGAGTTTATGTGTATATTTATACTATTAATTAGCTATTTGTACGAAAGTATTAAAGGTAATTAATTATTTACCAAGTAATTACTTAATTTCTTATGCAAGACCGATCTAATTTCTTAACTTCTTATTTACCAATATGTTCTTGTATTTTCTATTATATTACATTAAAAAAGAAAGTTTAGGAGAGCAGAATGTTAAGATGGTAATTTCATTTGAAAAGAAATATTATGATAATATTTAGATAATAATAAAGAGAAGTTCAAAATAATGTAAAGTAATACACTTTTTTTTAATTTAGATATTTGAAGGAAAGAATATTATAATTGAATATTTAGTTTCCTCCATTTGTAATAATTAGTTTCCTCCATTAGTAAATATCTATTGTATATTTACTTTCTCCATTAAATGCAAGAATATTATATTTACTTTCTTCCATTAGTAGAGATTTTAAATGCAAGAATATTGAAATTGTATATTTAGTTTCCTGCATTAGTAAATATTTAAAAGGCAATTGAGATTTTTTCTAATCTTTGGTATTAATTACTTAATTTCTTATGCAAGACCGATCTAATTTCTTAACTTTTTATTTACTAAAACGTTCCTGTATTTTATATTATATCACATAAAAAAAGAAGAAAGTTTAAGAGAAGAGAATGTTAGGATGTTAATTTCATTTGAAAATAAATATTATGAGAATATTTAGATAATAATAGGGGAAAGTTTAAAATAATGTAAGGTAATACACTTTTTTTTTTATAATTTAGATATTTTGAAGGCAAGAATATTATAATCGAATATTTAGTTTCCTCCATTAGTGATATTTAGTTTCCTCCATTGGTAAAGATGTATTATATATTTACTTTCTCTATTAGTAGAGATTTTAAATGCAAGAATATTATATTTACTTTCCTCTATTAGTAGAGAATTTAAATGCAAGAATATTGAAATTGTATATTTAGTTTTCTCCATTATTAAAAATTTAAAAGGCAATTGAGATTTTTTCTAGTTTTTTGTATTAATTACTTAATTTCTTATGCAAGACTGATCTAATTTATTAACTTCTTATTTATCAAAATGTTCATGTATTTTCTATTATATTACATAAAAAAGAAAGTTTAGGAGAGCAGTATGTTAAGATAGTAATTTCATTAAAAAAATATTATGAGAATATTTAGATAATAATAAAGGAAAGTTCAAAATAATGTAAGGTAATACACTTTTTTGTTAATTTAGATATTTTGAAGGCAATAATATTATAATTGAATAAAGTTTAGGAGAGTAGTATGTTAAGATAGTAATTTTATTAAAAAATATTATGAGAATATTTAGATAATAATAGAGGAAAATTCAAAATAATGTAAGGTAATACATTTTTTTGCTAATTTAGATATTTTGAAGGCAAGAATATTATAATTGAATATTTAGTTTCTCAATTAGTAAAGATCTAATGTATATTTACTTTCTCCATTAGTAGGGATTTTAAATGCAAAAATATTATATGTTTTCTCTTTTAGTATTGATTTAAAAGGTAATTGAGATTTTTTCGAATTTTTAATATTATTAATTCAAAAAATTGAGAAAATTAGAAACGATTTGAGAGCGCCACCTCACCGCCCCCGTCCTCTCCTTTATATAATAGTATTGATGTTATTATTATTATAAACTACACAGCTTCTCTATCAATTACAAGATAAGTCCTAATCAATTACAAACTAGATTGAAACATATCCTTAATTGACAGCTTCATTCTTATAAACTAGGAACCGACAAAATAAACTTCCTTCTATAACTAGACTCCAAATATAACTCGAAGTAGGAATCCTGATCAGCTTCCAGTCCTGATGATCAATCCTGATCACAGTCCAAATAAAAATCCTGATAGCAATCCTGATACTAACGCTTGAGCAAATACTGATGACGTCAGCAATCCTGATCAGTTGAGTCTAGATCCTGACGATCATTGAATCTTGATCTAACAATCTCCCCCAATCTTATACTTTGTAAAATAAAGTATAGATTCCTAGATTCAATGATGTCAAAAACTTATATACAAAATGTACAAATATTTACAATAGCAAACTTATCTTCTCAGATTCTTTGGTAGAACAAATTCATCTTCAAGAAGCTTGACAATAGATTTTCTTCTTTGTCTTCAAGAATCTTAATTAGTCTTTCTTTGAGATCTTTGAGTTCTCCATTCTCTTCATTTATCTAATAGATAGCTGCTCTCCGATTCTGTATAGAGCTTCTCTGTAGACTATGATCTTCAATCAGGAGGTAAGCAGTTTCCTTCCCATCAGGATTAAGAGTAAGTTGCTTCATGCCAAAGGACATTTCTTTAACAGTCGTGCCCCTTTGCATTTCCACATCTTGACCTTTTAGATTTAGATACATGAGAGTATAATTACCACTGTAATTCTTTCCTTCATAAAATCTTCTCCTTATTGTTGACAGAATCATATCACTCCATTCTTTGCACACTTTGTTTTTCCATTTTAGCAGATAATGAACATATTTCAGTTCCTTTGTAGTTTTGACTAACAGATCTTGAATGGTCATTATCTTCACACTACCATCTTTCATAAAGTACAGAAGCTTCTATTTCTTTTTAGTACCATCATGACAATCTATAACTATATCAACAGCTAATAAATTGTTCAGGTGTTCAGAAGTTAAAGTACCTCCAATTTCAGTCAAGGCATGAGGATCAACATGAGGTGTATTTAGAAATTCGGCATCCCTGTGTCCAATACCTCCTCTTGAATCAATTCTGCTGTTGATGGAAGACTGTTCACTAATGATTGACTTAACTTCGATTCTACTACCCTGAGTTGAAGAGCAGTAGGCACCTTTGTAAAGTTCTGAGAAATATCAGTCCTCACATTTTCAGTTGTTTCTTTGACAGAATCAATTTCATGTTTGAGGCTTTTGGATAAAAGAGTAGTAGCCTTCAAATGATTCTTCATATCTTCATTCTGAATCAACTTAGCAGCATAATAAGCATGATCTAAAGCATATGGATAGCTGACAGATTCATCAGATCTATACCATTCATTGTTCCATTGATTCAATCTCAGCTGCTCAGCAGGATCAATCTGAAAAGGACCAGAAAAGTCTTGTCGAAGATCCTTTCCTGTAGTAGCCTTGCCAGTCATGAAAGTGCTTGAAGAACCAAAGTTGGTTCCAAGACTAGATTTAAGAGCTGTGACAAGCTGTTCCTTCTCTTCATTATCATCACTATCATCAGAATCAGAATCATTAGAAATATCAGGATCGGGAATAATAATACCTTTAAGTTTATCCTGTGAATCTGTGATAGGAGCTGTCATTGGTCTTGAGCTTAGTGGTTGTATCAGGATTGGCTCAGCATCAGGAGCACCACTAGCGTCAGGAGCAACACCGTCAGGATTTGATTGGCATGCATCAGTATTTGCTACCAATGGTTCTTATGGAGCCTGAGGTTCAGAAGCTGCTTTAACACTTTGAGTTAAAGGTTCTTATGTACTTCCCTTATTGACAGTGTCCTCGACCAATCTTTCACCAGAAACTGTAGCTGTTTTGCCTGCATCCTCACTTTGAGAGGATGGTTCTTGTGTAGCAGGAATGTGGATGTCTTCATTCTCCCTTTGAGAAAATGGTTCTTGTGTGACCATTCCTTCAGCTATACCATCACTCACACTTTGAGTAAGTGGTTCTTGTGTGGCTGGATCATCAGTAGCTGCTGAAACACTTTGAGGTTCAGGTTCTTGTGGGCTAGATCCCTTAAGTTTCTTTTGTCTATGGAAGACCTTCTCTTCTACCTTCCTTTTCTTCTCCATTGGATGTGTAAATCCATGTTTAGAAGCAGTCTCAACAACCTTCTCCCATGGTATTTCTAGAATTCTTGAAGTTGGAGAGTCTTTTGCTGGAGACTCCGAGATAGAGACAATTTTGCTTTGTGATGCATCAGGAATACCAACATCAGGATCTGTTTGAGCATCAGGATTTGACTTCTCATCAGGATTTGAATTGTCCTGTCCATCAGTATCCTGCTTCTTTTCTTAGAGGATATTGGCATATCATCCTCAGAATCAGTCTCATCCCTCAAAACCAACTTTCTTTTAACCTCAACAACCTTCTCAGCCCTACCAACTGTCTTCTGTACCAGGACCCCTTGTACACCCCCTTTTATCTTCTTTTGAGTGAGTGGTGTAGAAGAAAAATCCTTTGAACCTGATTGTCTTCCAGACACATCAGTTCTAGCTGATTTCTTAGTTTTTACAACTAAAGTCTTTTGGGAGACAATAGAGGTGGCTGTTGACTGTTTTGACTGTTTGGGTTGGATGCTTGGGTCAGGAACAAGGTGTGATTGGCCTTGCCCCATAGCATCAGAAAATGTTCCATAACAAGTAGGCATTTTCTCTTGCAAGAAAATCCTGACCTCATCAGGAATATAGGCATTGCCTGAAAAACCATTTGCCTTATCACTGTTGACTAAGGACTTCAAATTATTCTCTGTAATTCTACAAATTGGTAGAATCACATCATCCTCAAAGATAGCACCAGGACACAAGTGATTAAAGATTAACTGAAAAAATCTAATAAAGCAGACATAACCTAACTTATCTGACTTCCTATCACTTAAGGCTTTTAAAATAAAACTACCATAATCAAACACTGTAGAAAGGATAAGAGAATACCCAATTTTGAGAGATCCTGATGGAAGAGCATCAAAATTTGATGTCTTGTTCAGGAAACAGCGGCTGATGGTATCAAAGAAGAAATTCCATTCCTTCTTAAGCTTTGTCCTGAAGAGGTTGCCATACCTCTTTACTTCTCCATTGTAGCCAAGCTTTGCAACAAACTCAAAAAGAGTAGAGTCTGTAATCACATCAGGAACACTATCACCCAGAATTGGCAAATGCAATTCTTCTTCAATAACAGCAGGGGTGACATGATAAGTAACACCATTGAACTCAAAATTCATCAATAATGTTCTTGACAACCCTTTTCCAAATACAGCTGAATTCCATACCTGCATCACAGACTTAAACGATTCACTAGCAGGTTCTGTTAGAGCAAACTTCAATGGGCTTGACGCTAGAAAATCCTGGATTATGTGAAACTCATTGGGCAAATCCTGATGAGATAGAACGGCTACAAAATTATTAGTGGCGAAAGTAACACCACTAATCACAGTCTGTTTATTCATTAATGATGAAGATGCCATTGATATGTTGTAAAAACTTGAGAATTGAGATTGAAAAATTAGGGTTCGTAAGCACAGAGAGAAAGAAGAAGATGAAAAACTGATGATGAGAGAGTAATCAGGAATTTAGAAAATCAAATTTATTTTGTTAAAACAAAATATTACTCTCAATTACAGGTGGCAAAATATGATTTGTGCACAAATAATTAGTGGACCAGATTACGTGTGAAATTAAACATAACTGCACCGCTTTTTATGTGTATCTATGTGTATGTATCTATCAGTGTGACACACGCGCACATACAGTTGTCCAACTAAAACTCAAATGTTTCTCATCAGTTACTGACAAAAAATCAGGCATAAATTAAGCATTGAAATACTGACATGTACATCAGGATTGACCAGTTGACTTCCTGTCAGGATCGTGTCCTATCAGGATTTGATCAAAATTACATACCTTGCAGAATGACCATCAGGATTTGATAGTCATCAGGATTTCCTCTCTGTAGCTTTCCTCAGAAGTTCTCAAGATTCATCATTCCAAGTCCTATCACCAACTTGTTGAAAGTAGCTTCAGGCAGTGGCTTGTTGAATATATCAGCTAGTTGTTGATCAGTAGGAACAAAGTGAAGTTCAATTGTTCCTTCCAGAACCTGTTCTCTTATAAAGTGATATCTAATACTGATGTGTTTAGTAAGAGAATGCTGAACTGGATTTAATGTCATTGCAATAGCACTTTGGTTATCACAATAAATAGGGATTTTTGAATATGACAGGCCATAATCTAACAACTGATTTCTCATCCACATTAACTGAGCACAACAACTTCCTGCAGCAATGTACTCAGCTTCTGCAGTGGAAGTAGAGATAGACTTTTTCTTTTTACTGAACCAGGAAACTAGTCTACCACCCAAAAACTGACAACTTCCTGAAGTACTTTTCCTGTCTATCTTGCATCCTGCAAAATCAGCATCTGAATAACCACACAACCCAAAATCTAATTCTCTTGCATACCAAAGGCCAAGAGAAGGAGTGCCTTTGAGATATCTGAAAATTCTTTTGACTGCAATCAGATGGGGTTCCCTAGGTTTTGCTTGAAATCTTGCACATAGACAGGTTGCAAACATGATATCTGGTCTGCTTGTAGTGAGATACAATAAAGAGCCAATCATCCCTCTGTAGTGAGTTACATCTACCTCAACACCTTGATCAGGATCAAGTTTGGTAGCTGTAGCAATATGAGTTGTTGCAGTAGCACAATCTTGCATGTTAAACCTCTTCAATAAATTCCTTGTTTATTTTGATTGATTAATAAAAATACCATCTTCAGTCTGTTTAACTTGAAGACCAAGAAAGTAACTCATTTCTCCCATCATGCTCATTTGATATCTTGACTGCATAAGCTTAGAAAATTTTTCACACAACTTATTGTTTGTTGACCCAAAAATGATATCATCAACATAAATCTGAACTAACAGCAAATCCTTACCATGATTCAAGTAAAATAGATTTTTATCAATAGTACCTCTTTTGAATCCACTTTCTAGTAAGAACTGAGCTAAGATTTCATACCATGCTCTTGGAGCTTGCTTTAGTCCATACAGTGATTTATCCAATCTGTAGAAATGATTTGGATACTTTGGATCAATGAAACCAGGAGGCTGTTCAACATATACTTCTTCCTCTAGTTCACCATTCAAGAAAGCACTTTTTACATCCATCTGGAAAACCTTAAACTTCTTGTGAGCAGCATATGCCAGAAAGATCCTGATGGCTTCAAGCCTTGCAACATGAGCAAAAGTTTCATCATAGTCAATTCCTTCTTGTTGAGAATACCCCTTTGAAACTAGCCTTGCTTTGTTTCTGATTATTACACCATCTGAATCAGTCTTATTCTTGAAAATCCATTTTGTGCCCACAATTGACCTGTTCTTTGGTCTTGGTACTAGTTTCCAGAATTCATTTCTTTCAAATTCATTTAGTTCTTCTTGCATTGCAGTAACCCAATCAGTATCTTTGAGTGCATCTTCAACTTTCTTAGGTTCCTCCTTGGATAGAAAGTTATGATATAGACATTCATTCTGAGTTGCACTTCTTGTTTTAACACCTGCATCAAGATCTCCAATTATCAAATCAGGAGTATGATCTCTTGTCCATTTCCTTGCTGGTGGTAAATTATTCCTTGATGTAGATGCTCCCCCTGGATTGGTGTTTTCTTGATTAGAAGATTTTGCTTCATTAGAAGCTCCTCCTGAATTGTTGCTTTCACCTCCTGATGGATTATCAGGATTGTCACTTGAATCGGTATATGAAAGAATTCTGTCATGATGATTGAGTAGACTCAGAATTTGTAGCAGAATGCTGTTGTTGCTCTCCCTCAACATTTGCACTACTTAATGTGTCATCATTATTTGCATCATCAGTATTTGATGAGTCATCAGGATTTGGTGAGTCATCAGGATTTGGTGACCCATTTTCTGTGCAGGAAATAAACCCAGGTGAATCTAGAGTATTCATCAACAATTACAAGAGTGTATCTTTTTCTTACCGATGGACATTATATTGACTGGTCCAAATAGATCAAGATGTAACATGTGATATGGTTCACCAATAGAGGATTCAGATTTACTCTTGAATGATGTCCTTCTCTGTTTAGCTTTTTAACATGCATCACAGAGTCCATCAGGAGTATACAATGCTTTAGGCAATCATCTAACCAAATCTTTCTTAACTAATTCATTGATATTGCTGAAGTTGAGATAAGAAAGCTTCTTGTGCCAATTCCAACTTTCATCTAATGATGCTTTACTGATGAGACAAGTAGGAGAGCCATCAATATTTGATTGAATGTTGGCTTCATAAATGTTACCATGGCTGTAGCCAGTGAGTGCAACTTTTCCTGATGTTTTGCTGACTACTTCACAATGAGTGGAATTGAAGTTGACACGATAACCTCTGTTAGTGATCTGACTTATAACCTAGACATTCTTTCCAATTCTTAGAAGTATTTATTTCATGAAATTTCCTTCCAGAATCTGTCCAGGTTCTGATTTTCTCTTTAGCATCCTCAAGTTCTTTTTCAAGAGCAGTACATTTAATTTTCATCTCTAAATACATGTGTTTAGCATTATCACATTCTATCTATACTTTTTGCTTAAAAGAGAATTCAGTTTCTAAATGCTCATTCCTTTTCCTAAGTTCAGACATCTCAGATAAAATCCTAGTATTCTCAGCAGTTTGACTTCTAAAGCTAATATGCAATGACTTTAGAAAACGTCTCAACTCAGAAGCATTATCAGTATCAAAATCAAAGACAGTATTTAGTACCTTATCATCAGGAACAACAGTATCATCAGTATTGGCCATTAGGACATAGTTGACCACCTCAGTGTCAGAATCTGAGGAAGAGTCTATCCAATAGTTGCTTGAAGTGATGAGTGATTTAGCCTTCTTGCACTCAGTTGCAAAGTGCCCCATTCCATTACACTTGTAGCATCTAACCTTTGACTTGTCAAATTTGCCACTTTTGTTGTCCTTCTAGTTATACTTGTCTTTGTCAGCATTGAAGGTCTTTTTCTGGAAATTGCCTTGCCTTCTAGCCTTCCTGAACTTCATCTTTTTGAAGCCTCTGACTATCATAACAACCATCTCTTCCATATCCGAGTCAGAAGAATCATCATCAGTATTGGCATCAGGATTACCATCAGTATCTGATGATGAGACATCAGGATCTGACTTAACTATTCTTGATTTTCTTCTAGAGACCTCCACAGCTTTTCCTTTTGATTTAGCCTCAACATTCAAGGCAATGGACTTTGCCTTGCTGCTTTTCTTATTCTTCCTTTGTTGAACCTCAAGATCATAGGTTCTAAGCATCCCATAGACTTCATCAAGAGATACAATGTTTAGATCATACTGGTGCCTTATGATTGATGTTTGTGTATCCCATTCTTCAGGTAAATCTCTTAGAAACTTGGTGTTAGAATCTTCAGATACATAATCTTTGCCTACTAGAGATAGATTGTTCAAGAGTGTCAGGAATCTATCATACAGGTCAGTAAGGCTCTCATCAGGTCTAGCATCAAATTGTTCATACTCTTGAATCAGTAGAGCCCTTATGTTTTTCTTGATAGATGCAGATCCTTGGCATTGAGTTTCCAAAGTGTCCCAAATTTCTTTTGCAGACTTGCATGCAATCACCCTGTTGGATATGACAGCATCAAGACTGTTGTGAAGGATATTCTTTATCTTTGCATCCCTGAGAACGTCAGCTTTCTCTTCTGGAGTCCATTCACTTTTTGTCTTGACCACATAGTGTTCAGGTACAGTTTCTGTTCATCCAATAATTCTCGTAGGAATATATGGTCCATCACGCATCCTGTCCAAATAGTCAGGATACATAGCCTCCAGGTACATCAACATCTTTACCTTCCATGTTGGATATTCAGATTTCTTCAGGATGGGAATTTTCATGCTTTCATACTTTGTCGACATCTTAGATCGTATCTGATTTCGAATTTAAATCAGTTTGCTCTGATACCAATTGTTTCCCAGTAAATAACAATTGTAGAAGGGGGGTTGAATACAATTGTATAAGATTCTCGACTTAATAAAATATTGATCACAAATATGAAAGAATAATAAAAGCTTTATTAAATCTGATATAAAACTGTTACAAACTCTCTCAAGAAATTCTGATGTTCTTGAGAGTTTCTAGGTTACAATATACTCGTGTATGCGATTGGTTGTAAAACCAAAACCTAAACTGTGTTTATATACTACACAGATTCTCTATCAATTACAAGATAAATCCTAATCAATTACAAACTAGATTGAAACATATCCTTAATTGACAGCTTCATTCCTATAAACTAGGAACCGACAAAATAAACTTCCTTCTATAACTAGACTCCAAATATAACTCGAAGTAGGAATCCTGATCAGCTTCCAGTCCTGATGATCAATCCTGATCACAGTCCTGATAGAAATCCTGATAGCAATCATGATACTGACGCTTGAGCAAATACTGATGACGTCAGTAATCCTGATCAGTTGAGTCTAGATCCTGACGATCATTGAATCCTGATCTAACAACATATAATTAAAAGTTCTATTTGAAGTATAGGTGTTTGAATTTGTACATGGGAATAGTTCAAATATAAAATAAGTACTTGCAAAGTTCTATTTGAAATACAATAGGTGTTTCAATTTATAGAGGATAAAAGTTCGGATATAAAAGAAGTACTTGCAATTAAAAGTTCTATTGGAAGCAGAATAAACGTTTGTAATACATAACTAAAATTTCTATTTGAAGTAGAATATGTAAAGTTATATAAGTGTTTTTTCAACGAAAGAGTGACTATGGTAGAATATATTAAATTTCAGATTTTGCTATTAAAAAGGAAAGAAGTTTTATTTGAAGTAGAATATGTAAAATTAACAAAAGAGTGGCTTATTAGAAAGAAGTATGGTAACATAAAAATTAATATATAAGACAAGTATATATTCAATATATTAAATTCGAGATTTTAATATTAAAAAAGAAAGCTTGTTTCACGGGAGGACGGATTATTAGCGAGGACCGAGTAATTTTTGTAATTAATTAATTGATAGAATTTTTTTAAAAAAATTATTACACCGCCGCCGTGAAGCGCGGTTTTTTTAACTAGTCTGTAATAAATGAACAATGAAGTACATCTTTAATTGTTTAGCAAAAGAAAAAAAGAAGTACATCTTTAATTTATGAGAGATATTATCTACCAAACTGTGCTAAATAGAATTATTGTCTACGTACATTTCGTACGATACAAAGCAGTAAATTTCGACGATAAAAAGCAGAAATCTCACATGTTCTTTGCTTCTTGCTGAGCCCTTGGGAGCAATCTCTGGCTATAGCCGTGCAGGACTATGACCTTACTATCAAGGGGTCTAGCATGTCATCGGAGTAGGGCACTGGCAAGAATAATTAGCTTCTCATGCATTCGTTTAGAATGGAAGTGGAGTTTTTACAATTACATAATGATCTCTGATTAATTACAATCCTTTCAGGTTTCGTAACTGAACTAAATATGTGCTCTGATTTTAATTTTGGTTTGATAATAAGTGGTTCGATTTTTCCAGTTCTAGTTTGATTTTGGCTACACCTTGTAATCGTAAAGCGATATCGGAGCATTTCGTTACGTTAAAAAGGACAAGTTTTATTCTCAGGACAAGTTTTATTCTCGACTACAAGTGCCTATAGAATGTTGATCAATCCAAACATGATGATTGGTTCGGTTGGATGAACAAAGGGAAAATGAATTTTTTTATTACTGAACTTTATATACTTTTAGAAATCAGTCACTGAACTATAAATTTTTAGAAACTAATCACTGAATTATAAATTTATTTGTTTATATCACTAACGTTATTCTCAAATTTCAAAATTAACAGTGAACTATAAACCAACCACTCAACGGAATGCTAATTTTGAAATTCGAGAGTAACATTAGTGATATAAACAAATAAATTTATAGTTTAGTGGTTGGTTTCTAAAAGTTTATAGTTTGGTTATATAAAGTTCAATAATAAAAAAATTTATTTTCCCATGAACAAACGACACAATATGGAAAAGAAACACAAGTTTATTTAATTAACTAGTACAATTAGCCAGAAAGATTAAGACCATCCAAGAACTCTTCATCACATTCGAAAGCAGTCATGGAATGTGGAGGCAAGCAAATTTCGAGATCCATACTTCCTCCACCTTCATGCCCAGGATACAGTGTAACTTTTCCATCAAACTTGTTAGCATAACCACTCAGAACTGCCACAGCTTTGCCTAGTCCAAATTCATTTCCATACATGTCAAACCGCGGTGAGCTTCCCATCATAACGCTATACGGATCAAAGAATTGCCTGGGTTGGTACACGAAGGGACTCTGCAGCCAGTCTGTAACAAACTTTCTCAGAGCCTTATCATCATGTTCAGCCACAGCTTTGTGCAATTGCAAAGCAGCCCACTCCAAATCATTTGCAAGTAGATTTCCAGCGGTGGTTGTTGCTTTTACTGCCTGAATAAAGTTTCCAAAGTAATTCTGTGACAGTGGCGGGTGTAATCTCGATCTGTTATTAACAGCCAGTTTACAATTTGTGATCTGATCTTGTGGTAATCTACGAACACGGGTAATACATCTCCACATTAAGGCAGACAAGGCCTGTAAACTTGATATGGTGATGTTTTCATCTTTGCATTTAGTGTTTGCCTTGGCTTTGATTCGTGCTAAGGCTGCCGCTGAGAAATGAATTTTTTTTTCTTTCAGCACCGGTGCTTCGTGCCTGCTTAGGAACTGATCAGTATGAGTGAAAGGGAGGTTAAAAACAGGACCATATCCATCAGGAAACCAGCGTTCATGATTAGGTGGCCGCGAGATTTCTGAAACTCCGTTACCAATATCTTTCATAAAAACTTCTGATAAAGTGTTAAAAAAATGCCAATAAGATGTGCCATCAGCCACACAGTGGTTAAGTGAACATCCAACAAAGACGCCATCTCTTAGCTCGGCGACTTGAACCGTTAACAAAGACATCTTGTGACCATCATGACTAATAGCCCTGTCATGATCGAAAAAAGATTGAACAATTGAAGGCACATAAGTTGGTGAAAGAACATCAGAAATTGTCAAGTCCACTTTCGACTGGACAAATCTTGCACCAGGACTGTTAACACAATCTATAAACACCACATAAGAATGCGGTGATTCTTCCTTCTTTGTCACAAGGCGACCTGCCAGTGGATAAAAATGTGTAAGTGTAACAGAAAGAGAATCTTTAAGTTTCTGCACAAGGACCTGAATTGGATTTTCTTGATCATTTTCGACTGCGGGTTTCTTAAACAGAAGACCCTTTTGGATGTAATGTGTTGAGAGCATGGCAAGGTCAAATGGTCCCAAATGTATTGGCTGTTTTGCCTTCTTCGTTAAAGGGAATGGTTTGATATAAGACTCTGATACAAGCTTTACAGTTTGAGAGTTCATTTTGGTGTCTGGGAAAAGGGAAAATCGGCTAATGCAGCTTAAGAGTCTCTAGGCTCTCTATTTATATATCCAAAATGAGTTTTATTATGTGTACTTAAGATTTGCAGTAGCAGTACTACAAGTCTACAATACAGTACATATTTAAAATTACGTGGTACGGATTCTACACTAAACTTTTGTAAATTTTGACGGAAGATGCACTGCAATAGAAATACAAATATTGCAAGGAAGGTCAAAATATTAAAAAAAAAATTAGTTTCCTATTATTTTATTTAAAAAATAATAAAATAAAATAATTAATAGTAATTAACTGACTGTCTTTTCTAAATTAAGGTCATGTTACCTTTTAATTAAAAAAATTAATTTTAATAAACAATCATTAATACGTGCCAAAAATATAAATTGCATAAAATATATCTTCGAACTATTTTAAAAAAAATTGTTTTTTTCTGATTAATACACTTTATCTTTAAATTAAAACAATTGTCTCTAAATATATCTTATTGATTGCTCCAACTTTTTTTTATTTAATATATACTCCCATTTACTTAGCTTATTTCATGAATAGTACGTATAATATTTAATATAAAAGGTGAACGCTTATCTATTAAATATATTATAATTAAAATTTATTTATTTTGTATTACATGCAGAACAAATAATATAAATTTAAGAACAATTTTTTTTTTTTTTTTTAAAAGCAAGAACAATTTTAATACGTAACTGCGACAGTAACAATTTTAAATACTTAGAACACGTTGTTTTCGGAAAAGAAAGAAGAACAAAGAAACTAGTACACGGTACGTGATTCCTGGCTCAAATGCTAAAAAGATAAACCTGATCAAATTTGTGTTGTTGTGCTTAGTTGTAGAAATCCTAAACCGTATATTATATAAGCGTTTTATTAATTATTTGATAATGAAAAGAAAGTTTAAAATGTTAAAAAAAACTAGGTTTAAGAAATTGAAAAGACAAGCCACTGTTTCTTTGTCAAAGAAAAAAAGATAAGACGCTGAAAAGATAGAGCAGACAAAATCAAACTGTCACATATTATTTGTTGGATTGTTAAACTCTACGTCAATACAAATCAGTATGCAATATTTTAAGTTATTTTAAGTTAACTCCGTCGTTAAAAATGGTTTTTAATAGTTGTTATTTTATTATTTTTATTTTAATATTTTATTAATTGTATTTGTTTAAAAATAAATAGACATGTTTTTTAAAAATAAATAGACACGTTAAAATAGGTAAATTCTGTTAAATAATTAAACACATTAAAATAGGTTTTAAAATAAATTGGAACGACAAATATTTTTGGAAAAAGAAGGGGGTTTAGTAATAAAAATAGGTTTTAAAATAAATTGGAACCACAAATATTTTTGGAAAAAGAAGGGGGTTTAGTAATAAAAAAATAGAAAGAGATACATGTTTTAGTTGAAAAGGGTAATTGTCCGTGATATTTTTGGAAAAAGCGGGAATTTTGTTAGAAAAATTACAAAAAATAATGTATTTTAATTAGTTATAAATAGGTCATATTACTATTTAATTACATTTTTTATTGATAAATAAGGATAATTAAGTAAAACATGAATTACAAAAATTTCCGACTAAACTTTTAATGTTTCGTCTAGTCTATTATTATAACAAAGTATAGATTTTATTTTATTGAATGGAATTACCCGTTTTTTTTTTTGGAAAATGAGAGCTTTTATGTAACACCCCATCTATAATTAAGTGAAGTGCTACTTATTAAACCATAAACCTGAATACAAAGCACTAATATCTATAAAATAATAATTAAACAGTACAGAGAATTCTAGAAGTCCATAATCTTAATTATTGAAATAGCGGGTAGCTCTCCTTCACACAATCCCAGATCCCCTACACACCTGCCAGGAAAAGAATACGGCATGAGCCAAACGTCCAGTACGGATTTGGAATATAGTTTATAAATATACATATTTGACAGTTTATAATAAAACAATTTCTTTAAAAATAAGCATGACTGAAGCAACGAAAGGGGTAGGATATTTCATACTGAGATCAAAACAGAACATATACAAATACACACATCATAGGGTACCTAATGTGTGCAACAAATCAGATAACGTGTACGGCATATACAACGTCACCGTCAAACCAAATCACAAATCAAATCAAATCAAATTCTGGGTGCACCCACGTATCCTAAAACAAATTTCAAAATGCGCAAAAGCTCTTCCCAAGAGCTATCAGAACAGAAGGATACGCCATGACCAATCACACTGCCATGGAAGTGTCATGCCAATGGTGCCGCAATGACATGGATGTAGTACCCCTACAGCTAGTTAACTCGGTATACCCTATATCACTAAGGGTTCAAATAAAATATTTCACATAAGCTAAAAGTATATTTTATTTTAGAGAGACAAATACTCGAAGCAGATATTTAATATTCACAATTTTCTAAAAATCACTGATACAGATATTGAGATATTTCGTAACAGAACTGAGACAAATATATAAATATTTCAAAATAGAACTAAAACATATATTTTAATATTTTGGAATGGAAATGAGCCAGATGTTTAGATATTCTAAAAGGATAATTTAAGATGCACGTTTTCTTAGAAAACCCCAAAAATAGATTTTTCTAAATATTGCAAAACAGTTTTTGAAATAACTTTAAAAAGTCAAAACAGATAATACTAGAATCGATTTGAGAACTGAATAAAGTAAAATATACTAGTTCTTAACATGAGTAGCGCTGAATAAAAGGGAGAGAAATCCGTACCTCGTACATAGCAACTAAAAATACTAGCGAAATCCGCAAACGATCTACTAAGTTCTCGGTCCGGATCTATTTACAAAAATATGATTTATAATTAACATACATATTCTTTTTATACATTTAATAATTAAATCTTTTTAAAACTATTAATATATTAATTATCTACCACTTCGGTTCAGAAGCCATGATTAACTAATCATTACATACCAATTTCATATAACTCCTCGTACAATCTTTTATAGCTATTTTAATATTAAACTAATATAAGTAATCACAAAATAATTAACTAAACTAAATATATGTAATTTAATATACTAAATAATGGTTTTGACTCCTGTTTAAACAAATGCACATGGGATATCTTCAATTTATGAAATATTAACACCTGCACCATGCTACCTTAAGGTTCAAAATCCTATTTACATGTACATAACAGAATCGAAACATGAATTCAAGTTGACATCACTGTAAAGTTTAAATAATTAAACTATAACTTGAGATTGCAGTGTCTATAATCTAACTAGTTACCCGTATAGGTAAATGGTTACCTGCTTGATTTAAAATCTTGGAAGCCAAATCCTTCAAGTCAATAAATTAAATTATCACCTCTGTTTTGCTCTGCTCCTTTGCTTGTCTCTACTAGCCGCTCCCTAGGATTTGTGATATTAACTTACATGTATTTGTCCATACGTGCCTCTAAATATCATAGAATTAGAATTTTAATATTTAACTAAACATTTCCTCTTTCTAATTTAATTATTAATTATTTTTCTTTAATGAATTCTTCACTTATTATTATTATTATTATTATTATTATTAGTATTATTTAAAATATTTAAAATTAATGTATATTACATATATACCCCCTTAAAAAGGATTCCGTCCCCGTAATCAAATAAAAATAAAATTTGTACGAGATTCAAATAAGCTCGATCATTTCTCATAAAAAGATTCCTCCAAATTCTTAAGAGCTTGTTGCTTAATGATATTTCACAAAATTTGACAACAAGAATGGTTTCCTGTCAAGTAACTAGCGCCTTACAACTAAAGTAACCAGCTCCTTACAAACTAAGATGACTTCGATTTACTCCATAAATTAATTATAAACTTAGATAACATTGAAAAACGTCTAATAAATTAGAATGACAATTATAATATTTTCAAATTGAAATACAAAACATATATGCATTTGAGATAACTTTGATCATAATTTTAATTTATATTCAATTTTATCCGTTTCTTTTACTAAAGTACCACCATATATAAGAGTAATTTTTTTTTTAAAATTAAAAAAAAACATATTTATTTCTTACATGCCACACCGCTATTGCGTCAAAGTATAGATAGCATAAACAATTGAATATGAGTTATGTCCGTAAAATAAGTTATCAAATCTTTTAATACTTTGCCACTATTAGTCTATTAACGGAAAAATCTTTTAATACTTTGATGATAAGTGCACATCAAAATTGAACATCATAATTATTACACAAATAGTGAAGAATATATACATAAATATTTGCTTATTAATAGTCAGATTTTTTGTAAATTCCTTGAACACATATTTTTGCTACCGAATACAACTCTACACTAATCATTGCATATTATATTATATATGGAATTTACATATTCTTTAAATATGATTAATAACACCAATATAATTATCATAATTAAATCAATATTTATAATATATAACCTTTTAACAAATATAAAATAAATAAATATTTATTTCATTTAGGCCACAACCTTCGTCACGTATGTTGCATACCGTTCAAGTACAATAATGATGTGTTCACATAAATCTAAATGCATTTACTATTGATCAGCTAATATTCATATTTTGGCTAGCAATTGTAAAAATAAATTCACTATTGTTCGGTACCTTAATACAGAAATTTATGTCTCCCTTCACATTAACTATAAACAACTAGGCACTTATTAAAATTAATATTTGTGATATTAGAGATTAGGCATTTAGATACAGTTATATATTTTACAAAATGATCTCATGCTCTAAATATATCAATTTAATTAAATGAGTCACAATAATTAATCAAGATAAATTGCACACATTAATGACATAGATATTCTTTTGATACTTTGAATTATCAAAATGTCTCGACTTACCGGAAAAGGCATAGCCATGAACTTATTATGCATGCATAATAAACAACTAGATAGACAATATACTAGAAAATAATTAAGTGTGTCTATTAAGCATACCACGTTGTTGTGGATTAAAAATGTGCTTTGTGAATTTAATGCTAGGATTAATGAGCTTCGAGCTTTAATGGTTGCACTCGTGTTTCCGGACTAAATTGGTCCTCACAAGATGCCTACGTATCTCAATTAATGTTGAGAATCAAGCCAAAGACGTAGTTCTTGGTGTTGCCCTCGGGGCTATGGCGGCAGGGGCACACCAAGGACGTAGTGACTTGTATGTCCTTATTCGAGGATGAAGTCTAAAACGTAGTTCTAGGGGTGCCTTCGTGGCTTGTTGCGCCTTCGAGGCGTTGTGACGTATGGAGCTGTGCCCAAAACGTAGATGATGACGTATGGAGCTGTGTCCAAAACGTAGATGATGACGTATGGAGCTGTGTCCAAAACGTAGTTCTGATTGTAGGATCAGGGTCCTTATATAGGCGTCTAGAGCCTAGTATTTATGGTATGTTTAAGAGTCTTAGCGAATAAGTCTCCTTATTGATAATGGATAAACATTGTATTTCTTGCAGGATAAGTCTTTTCCTTGTTGATAAACTCATTAATTGCCTTTAATTGGGATTCTGGATCCTTCTTTGATGAATTTACCATATTTTGGACTCTTTTTATGAGCTGTATATTTTCCCTATTTATTAATTACGAAATTAATAAATAATCTGGGTTTTGGGCCTTAAATACTTGGCCTTTCCAAAGAATCAGCAATTATATTTCTATAATTACTTTTCTATCCATAGCATTTGCCCCCCAACTTCTGGGAAAATCTCCTTGGGTTTTTCGTAGAAGTTATAACGTGTTTTTCCTCAAAATTTTCCATTTTTAAGGGCATTTTCGACCTCAAATTAGGTCATTTTCGACTTCCTTTTCGACCAGGAAACAAGTCATTTTCGACCTCAAATTCGACCAGGAAACAAGTCATTTTCGACCTCAAATTCGACCAGGAAACATGTCATTTTCGACATGGGTCATTCGACCTCGATTTTGGTCCCAGGTCGACAGTTTCGACCTCAAATTCCTAGCCATTTTTGACCAGGATCATTAGACCTCGATCATGGGTCTTTTCGACCTTAGATCTTTAATTTTTGTGCCTTATTTTGGTGCGAAATCGATGGATACGACCTCGATTTATCGTATATTTTCGACTTCGGTCGTACGACTTCGTTCTAAGGTTTTTTCGACCTCAAATCTTCAATTTTTCGTTTTTATTTGGGAGCGAGGTCGATGGATACGACTTCGATTTCTCATGTATTTTCGACCTTGGTCGTACGATTTTGTTTTAGGGTCTTTTCGACCTCAAATCTTTTATCCTTGTTTTTGCCTTGGTTTCATTCCAAATTTCATTCTTTCTTGGGCCTTAACTAGCCCAATTTTTAATTGGACTTAAATTATTCCAGCCTTGGGCCTTATTGGGCCTCATTGTTTTGGGCTTCGAATTCGCCTAAGACCCAAATTGTTTGGGCTTCAATTTCTATAATCCATAAATGGATTCGTGGGCCTTAACTGGCTATAGACGGTTGCTCTTCTTTCAACCGGCCCATTGACCGGCTGTTGCCCCTATAAAAGGGTGAAATCTCACTTGTTTCAACTCACTTCTCACTTTTCATTTCTCAGAAATATTCTGCTAGATTTTTTCCAAAATTCTCTCTGCAAAGCTCTGCTAGGGTTCTGTGGCAAGGCGATTCCCGGCGAGGTTTTCTGTTTAAACTCACCGGTTTCTAGGTTCTTTTGAAGATTTAAAGATTTCTTGAAGATTCTGGGTTTAAAATAGCTGATCGCGCTTCCCAACATCTATGATAATGCACTAGGATTTCATAGAAATTATACCGGTCTTTTTTGAGACTTGGGGTCTTTTTATCCCTTACCTGGGACTTACTACCCTTTTTTGGGGATTTTAATATACACTAGTGTTTCACGAGTATCGTCTTGGTGTAAAGTGTGGAGCAACCTACACATTTACGACGATTTTGCCTTATTCGAGGCTAACTTGTCATTTGCATAAGCCTCTTATGTCTTATACCATCTTGTTTTGGCTTCAAGCCTTTCATTGAACATATCGAATGATGGGGTTTGGGCTGAATGTCTTAGGTTTATGGGGTTTCAACCCTTACATAATACTCAAGTTTAAAAACTTGGATTTGGTTTTATCAAACCTTATTTCTAGTAGTGAGTCCATTCAGGAAACGCTTTAAACATAGTAAACTTTCAAGTTTATAGCATGCCAAGTCCTTGGCACCTCATGCCCTTCGAGGGTTTCTAGCTTGTATGAGCCTCGACCAAATACGTTCTTAACGCGACATGGTCCTTCCCAATTTGGGGCCAGCTTGCCTTTTTGTCCAACTCCGAATGCCTCAATCTTTCGAAGAACTAAGTCTCCTTGTCGAAAGAACCTTTCTTTAACCCTTAGGTTGTAGTAGAAAGATGCCTTCTTTTGATGCTCAACTATCTTGGCGTTTGCTTCATCTCTAACTTCATCAATTAGATCTAAGGCTAGCCTCAAGCCTTCTTCATTTGTTTCTGGCTCATAGGCCTCAATTCTTGGAGATGTGTGAGTAATCTCCACTGAAACCACTGCCTCTGCCCCATATGCTAACTGAAAGGGGGTTGCTCCAGAGGTGACTTTGCAGGTAGTAGGATATGCCCAAAGTATGGGGGGCAATTCGTCTACCCAAGTGTTTCTGGAGCGTTCAACTCTTTTCTTTAGTCCATCTAGGATAATTCGATTTGCAACTTTAGCTTGCCCATTTGCTTGAGGATGGGCAACAGAAGTGAAGCGCAATTGGATATCATTATCTTCACAATACTTCTTGAACTCATCATTTTTAAATTGAGTTCCATTGTCCGTAACCAGGATTCGTGGGATCCCGTATCTGCATTTCACATTTTCCCAGAAGAAATGCATCACTTGCTTGGTGGTTATCTTGGCTAATGGCTTAGCCTCAATCCACTTGGTGAAGTAGTCGATTGCTACTATCAAGAATTTTCGTTGTGCACTTGCCATTGGAAAAGGTCCAAGTATATCCATTCCCCACATGGCAAATGGAATTGGTGAGTTTATGGATGTCAACATCTCTGGTGGTTGCCTAACCACTGGTGCATGCTTCTGGCACCTTTCACATTTCTTCACGTAGCTTTTAGCATCTGCTAGTATGCTTGGCCAGTAGAAACCTAGACGAGTGATTTTATGGGCAAGGGCTCTGCCCCCCAAGTGCTGCCCACAAATTCCTTCATGTACTTCCCTTAGGGCCAATTCTGCCTCTTGGGGTCTCAAACATTTCAGATACGGAACGATGAAAGACTTCTTGTATAGGATTCCCTCAATCAGGGTATACCTTAGTGCTCTCACATATAGCTTTCGTGCTTCTGAAGTGTCGTTGGGTAACCACCCAGTTTCCAGATGAGCTTTGATGGGATCTATCCAACAACTAGCAACATCAATGGGTGCTACCAACTTTCCATTGATGTTTGGGGTCCTCAAGACTTGGAAGTATACACTCCCTACATAGTTTTCAATTTCAGAAGAAGCAAATTTAGACAAGGCACCAGCCTTCATGTTTTCTTCCCTTGGAATGTGCTCTACATAGCATTCGTCAAACTGAGTCATGATAGCTTTGACAAGTTTCAAGTACTTGGCCATGACTTCATCTCTGGCCTCAAATTCCCCATTTACTTGGGAAACCACTAGCCTCGAATCTCCACATACTTTCAGAGTTTTGACCCTCAAGGCTCCAGCCAGCCCTAAACCAGCTATCAGAGCTTCATACTCAGCCTCATTGTTTGTCGTTGGGAAGTCAAGTTTTAGTGCATACTCTATGAGGAATCCATCAGGACTTTGTAGCACTAAACCGACCCCACTTGATTTTGTTTTTGATGCTCCATCAAAATAGAACACCCAATATTCATTGAAATCCATCTCTTGATCTTTCTCATCCTCCACTATTACTTCCTGCCCCCCTACTTCTTGGTTGTCAATGGTACATTCAACCATGAAGTCAGCAAGTTCTTGAGTTTTTATGGTCGTTCGAGGCTTATACTTGATGTCGAATTCGCCCAATTCAATGGCCCATTTGATCAATCTTCCACTAACTTGAGGGCTATGCAAGATGTTTCTTAGAGGTTGATCAGTCAAGACCTCTATCTTGTGAGCCTGGAAGTACGGGCGTAGCTTTCTTGAGGCCATTATCAAGGCTAAGGCAAACTTCTCTATGGTAGAGTAGTTTATTTCTGCCCCGTGTAGGATCTTGCTCACGTAGTAGATGAGTTTCTGAACCTTTAACTCTTCTTTTACCAAAACAGCTCCCAGGGCAGTGTTGGATACTGCCAAGTATAGATAAAGAACCTCCCTTGGTTTTGGTTTGGCCAATAGTGGTGGCTCAGCCATGTATTTCTTCAGGGCCTCAAAGGCCTCTTGGCTTTCAGTTGTCCATTCAAAATTTTTCACTTTCTTGAGTGCTTTAAAGAAGGGTAAACACTTCTCCCCTGACTTGGAGATGAATCTTCCCAATGCTGCCACTCTTCCCGTTAATTTCTGGACATCTTTGACAGTCCGTGGTGGCTCCATGTCTAGAATCGCTTTGATTTTTTCGGGATTGGCCTCGATTCCTCTCTTGGAAACCATTAGGCCTAAAAACTTTCCCGAGCCTACACCAAAGGCACACTTAGCTGGATTCAACATCATCTTGTGGTGCCTCAGCACTTCGAATGCCTCTCGGAGGTGCTTAATGTGATCGGCCTTATCGAGGCTTTTGACTAACATGTCATCTACGTAGACCTCCATGGTTTTTCCAATTAGGTGCTCAAAGATTTTGTTTACCAACCTTTGATAGGTCGCTCCTGCATTCTTAAGCCCAAAAGCCATGACTAAGAAACAGAAGACACCAAAGTCAGTGATGAATGATACCTTGGCGATGTCATCTTTGTGCATCTTGATTTGATTATATCCACTGAATCCATCCATGAAACTTAACATCTCATGCCCAGCAGTGGCATCTATTAGAGCATCAATCCTTGGTAAGGGAAAACAATCCTTAGGACATGCATCATTCAAGTCGGTGAAGTCGACGCACATCCTCCACTTCCCGTTAGCTTTTTTGACCATCACGGGGTTAGCTAACCATTCTGGGAATTGGATTTCCTCAATGAACCCAGCTTCCAAAAGCTTATTCACTTCTTGCTTAATGGCTTCAAGCCTCTCTGGAGCAAAATTTCTTTTCTTTTGTTTCACTGTCTTCCTTTCTGGATCCACATTCAATTTGTGAGATATCAATTGGGGATCAATCCCTGGCATGTCGGCCGCTGTCCAAACAAAAACGTCATTGTTTTCTTGAAGAAAAGACGTGAGTTTGCTCTTCAATGGTTCGGGCAGTAGTGCCCCAATATAAGTCACCTTCTCTGGTTCTCCTGGGACTAGGGGAATTGGGACCAAGTCCTCAACTGGTTTCCCCCTTCTATCCTCGTTGTCATTGATATTCATGTCTTCAATTGGGAGAACTTGCCCCCCGGTTCCATCAGGCCTTAACGTGGCTACATAACAACTTCTAGCCATATTTTGGTCTCCTCGCTCTTCACCAATCCCATTCCTCGTTGGGAACTTGATTTTTAGATGATAAGATGAGGCAACAGCCTTGAACGCATGAAGACCAGTCCTTCCCAGGATTGCATTGTAGGTTGAAGTCGCTTTTATAACTACGAAGTTCAACATCTGAGTAGACGTATTCATCCCTTGCCCCATGGTCATTGGGAGTTGGATAGTGCCTTCCACTTTTGATTCCACCCCGTTGAATCCGTATATAGGCATATTTGAGGGCGTTAGCTGAGAATCAGTGTAACCCATCTTGATAAAAGCATCGTGGAACAGGATATCCACTGAAGCTCCATTGTCAACCAGGACTCTCTTTGTTTCGGAGTTGCCTATCACAGATATTATGACAAGAGGATCATCATGGGGGAACTTCACCCCTTCCAAGTCTGAATCGTCAAAACCTATTGACACTTCTGTTCTGGCACGCTTCGGTGCTTCTCCAACCACAGTCATTACCTCTCGGGCATAAGCCTTTCTTGAGTTTCGGGAGGACCCAGCAGCAGTTGGTCCTCCGAATATCATGTTGATAACTGGCCCTCGGGGCTTAGGGTTACGATCTTGGTCGTTGTCCCTTCTGTCATAATCCTTCCTTTCATAATTTCCTCTTTGACTCCCTTGATTTCCATCCTTGGTGAATTTGCTGAGTTTTCCTCTTCGTATCAGAAACTCAATCTCATCTTTCAATTGCCTACAATCATCGGTGTCATGACCGACTTCTTTGTGGAACCGACAAAACTGATTTTGGTTCCGTTTGGACAAATCAGCCCTCATTGGCTTTGGCCATTTGATATCTTCTTCTTTGGCTATCTCCATCAGAATTTGACTCCTAGGAGTATTCAATCTTGCATATTCTGTGAATTTTGGCCCAAAATTGTTTCTCTTGGGGGGAGAATCGGAGTTCTTTGATGTTCTGGGGAACTTTTCCTTGACGTCGTACTCCTGAGTTTCTTTTCTTTTCTTTGAGTTTCCACTACCGCCAGTAGTGGGTTCATACTTTCTCATGCTTTCTTCAGCCTTGATATACTTTCCGGCTCTATCTTGGAGCTTCAGCATGCTCTCGGGGGGATGTTTAGCTAACGACCGTTTGAAGTGGTCATCAGTGGTTCCTTGTTGCAGGGCTATCATAGCCACTCTGTCCTCTAAGTCCGGGACTTTTAAAGCCTCTCGAGTGAATCGATTGATGTAGTCTCTTAGGGCCTCATTCTGCCCTTGCCGGATTGCCATGAGTGATGCAGAACTTTTCTCATGCACCCTTCCACTAATGAACTGATTGATGAAAGCCTTGCTTAGTTCCTTGAATGACCCAATAGAGTTGGGAGGTAGACGGCTATACCAACGTTGGGACATGCCTGCCAAGTTTTGTGGAAACGCCCTACACTTGACCGCATCGTTGGTTGGCTGCAACAGCAGTGCATTGGAGAAGGTCCTTACATGATTTGCGGGATCTCCCGTTCCATCATAGGCTTTGATCGAAGGCATCTTAAACTTTCTGGATATAGACGTTTTCATGATGTCTTGAGTAAACGGTGGTGTAGGATCATCAGGATCTCCTAGGGGCAACAGAATACTAGGATCACCCCTTGGGGCTTCGGCCCTCTTGGTCCTTCTTGCCGGTGGATCCAAGTTGATTATTGGGATCCCTTCAGTTGTTCGGCCTCGAGATTGAGCGGCCTCCTCCTCAGCAAGGAGTTTTTTGAGCCTTGCAGTCTCTGCCTCATGAGCTGCAAGTTTCTCCCTAGTAGTTTGGGGTTGTTCCCGATTGGTCTGGGAAGAACTTCTCCTTCTTGGGGCGACATCCTCCCCAGTTGTATAACCCTCATCCTCGGTGTATGGGCCCGAGTAATCTTAAACGAAAGGGGTCTGACGAGTTTGGGGTCCCAGACCTTGAATATAAGGGGGCACATATGCCTCATGGTAGATTGGATTAGTTCCACTACCGCCCGCCATGGGTCGAGGGGGCATGCCATAGCTTGGCATCCCCAAAGTCTGATTCGCGTATTGAGGGAGATCAGTAGTATGGAGTTGAAGGCTTCTTGGTGCAGTCATGAGCAGCAGGGAGGTCGTGATTGGTTGCTGGTAGACGGTCTCTCATGGATTAGATCCATGAATGACCATCTGCAGGGGATTCGTCCCTTCAACCGAAATCGGGATTTCCGGTCCTTGAGTGCCAGTAGTCGGCGGTGGCTGATCAGCCTCAGAGATGATAGAGCGATCCTCAGGAGTTTGATTATCCCGAGCTGTTCTTCGTGTGTTTGCCATGGTTGATATTGTCTTCCCACAGACGGCGCCAAATGTTGTGGATTAAAAAACGTGCTTTGTGAATTTAATGCTAGGATTAATGAGCTTGGAGCTTTAATGGTTGCACTCGTGTTTCCGGACTAAATTGGTCCTCACAAGATGCCTACGTATCTCAATTAATGTTGAGAATCAAGCCAAAGACGTAGTTCTTGGTGTTGCCCTCGGGGCTATGGCGGCAGGGGCACACCAAGGACGTAGTGACTTGTATGTTCTTATTCGAGGATGAAGTCTAAAACGTAGTTCTAGGGGTGCCTTCGTGGCTTGTTGCGCCTTCGAGGCGTTGTGACGTATGGAGCTGTGCCCAAAACGTAGATGATGACATATGGAGCTGTGTCCAAAACGTAGATGATGACGTATGGAGCTGTGTCCAAAACGTAGTTCTGATTGTAGGATCAGGGTCCTTATATAGGCGTCTAGAGCCTAGTATTTATGGTATGTTTAAGAGTCTTAGCGAATAAGTCTCCTTATTGATAATGGATAAACATTGTATTTCTTGCAGGATAAGTCTTTTCCTTGTTGATAAAGGCTATGACTCATTAATTGCCTTTAATTGGGATTCTGGATCCTTCTTTGATGAATTTACCATATTTTGGACTCTTTTTATGAGCTGTATATTTTCCCTATTTATTAATTACGAAATTAATAAATAATCTGGGTTTTGGGCCTTAAATACTTGGCATTTCCAAAGAATCAGCAATTATATTTCTATAATTACTTTTCTATCCATAGCACACGTAATTACAAAATCTAATTTTGATTGTATCCGGCTAAAATTATAGAATATCTATTCTTGTCCTTTCTTATCTCTCCCCTAGCAGCACTCGATTTTCTTTTCCTCCTCTAATCATTTCCAAATTATCTCCAAGTGCGATAAATACACGACAAAACAACTCCAAATTCTAGGGTTCACTAATAAGTAATGCTAATATACACATATTTATAAAGCCTTTTTTTATTTTAATTACTAAAATTAACAATATATGGGTATGTAGATGTTTAGTAGCCCTGTTGTTGTGGAATAAAAAACGTACTTGTGTAATTAATGCTAAGGTTTAATGAGCTTCGAGCTTTAATGGCTGCACTCGTGTATCCGGACTAAATTGGTCCTCACAAGATGCCTACGTATCTCAAATTGTTATTGAGAATCAAGCCAAGACGTAGTTCTGATTGTAGGATCAGGGACCTTATATAGGCGTCTGGAGCCTAGTATTTATGGTATGTTTAGGAGTCTTAGCGAATAAGTCTCCTTTTTGATATTGGATAAACATCGTATTTCTTGCCGGAGAAGTCTTTTCCTTGTTGATAAAGGCTATGACTCATTAATTGCCTTTAATTGGGATTCTGGATCCTTCTTTGACCAATTTGCCATAATTTGGACTCTTTTTATGAGCTGTATATTCTCCCTATTCATTAATTACGAAATTAATGAATAATTAGGGTATTGGGCTTTGAATATCGGCCTTTTATTTGACCAGTCAATTATATTTCTATAATTACTTTTCTATCCATATCATTTGCCCCCCAAATTCTAGGAAAATCTCTCTTGGATTATCGTAGAAGTTATTTCATTCGAGAGTTACGAAATTTTCTTCCGTATTGTAGCTTGGTTTGACGAACACATGGTTCTAAACCAATTTTATAATTTCCCAAAATAGGAATCGGGATTTTTCATCAATTTCCTGGAAGATAAATTGATTTTTGAATTTTTCAAGTCATTTTCGACCAGGATCCTGGTCGAATTTGACCTCGATTTTAGCTCCTGGTCGAACTCCTTCGACCAGGATTCTGGTCGAAATTTGCTTGCATTTTGCCTCCTGGTCGAATGGTTTCGACCAGGATTCTGGTCGAAGCTAACTTCCATTTTGCCTCCTGGTCGAATGGTTTCGACCAGGATTCTGGTCGAAGCTAACTTCCATTTTACCTCCTGGTCGAATGATTTCGACCAGGATTGTGGTCGAAGCTTACTTCCATTTTGCCTCCTGGTCGAATAATTTCGACCAGGATCGTGGTCGAAGCTTACTTCCATTTTGCCTCCTGGTCGAATGATTTCGACCAGGATTGTGGTCGAACATGACTTCAATTTTTGGTGCCTGGTCGAATGGTTTCGACCAGGAACATGGTCGATCGAGACTTCATGTCACTGGAGGCCAAATGCTTTGTGTATTTACAAAGATGCCATTGTTGCCGGCCTTAGGTTCCCATTCCATGAGTTCATTCCTAGACTCTTGGCAGATGTTCAAATTAATCCTTGTCAATTACCTCCAAATGCCTGGAGGATAATTAATTGTTTCATGGTTTTATGCCTTCGTAAAAACTTCCCTCTTTCTGTACCTTTGTTTAGAAAGATCTTTCAGTTTAAGAATAGCTCAGCCAACAACTTGGGTTGGGTGTATATAAGCCATAGGGTAGGCTTCCCTTTCATTTTTCACCCCAAGTCAATCCCAGATAATAACCCCAAATGGAAAAATGAGTTCATGTATCTTATATGGGAAGGAGGGGACTGGGGAACCCTGTTCCGTACATCTTTTGGGAGAGTCTCTGATGGTAGTCCCGGTAACATTGTCTTGAATGAGGAGGAACTTCATGCCTACTCAGAGCTTATTAAGGATAATGGGACTACCGTGGCTTGGGAGCTACTGGATGAGTTTGTCCTCAAGTCCGTTGGGCTTTCTACTGTTCATGATAAGGGTATTTTTGCTTATCCCTTTTCATTATGTCTATTTTTCTTTCTTGGTGATCTTCTGTTAACCATTTTCTGGCTTTTCTTGTAGCTGCGGCCTTTATCAACAAGACCAATGAGCCCAAGGATGTTGAGACATCCAGGATGAAAAGGGCTAGGATTGGGGATGATCCAAGGGGGAAAGCCAATGTTCCCAGCTTCTTGATCCCTTCTGTGGATGAGGTGGACATTCCTGTGTCTGCCAAGTCCTCAGTGTGGCGCCCCAACTGGGGTATCAGGAAGAAGGACACCATTACTGGGGTGTCCAAACATGCTGTGGACTGGTCGTACCACTCTCTTACCCCTTGTGATTACAAGGATTTCGTTGCAGATTCCACCCTTGAGGGTGCTGAGCATCTTGGGGCTCAAGCTATTGCTGCGGTAATTTTCTTTACCTTAGCTATTTCTTTGAAGTTTCTGCTTATATTTTCCTAACTTTTATCTTTTGGCAGGCAAATGCCAACTTTCAGGGGGTATTGTTCCAAGCTAAGGCTTGGCGTACCTCCTCTGAGGCCAACAGAGTCAAGCTGGAGAGGTCCGAGGAGGAGGTGAAGTCTCTTAAGGAGACTCTTGCCAGGAGGGAGAAGGAGCTTGCTGACGCTCAGGCTGATATTGTTGAGCTGAGAAAAGGCAAGGATGATTGCATCGATGAGTACCTTGACTCTCAGGAGTACAAGGACTTGATCGAAAAGCATGACGAGATCCTTTTCCCAGTCCAGCATACTTCAGGATGGGAGGATGCTGTTCAGGCTATCTTGGCCAAGCATCCTGGAGTCTTTGATGCTGCTGACTTTCCTGCTCCTCACCCTCCTACTCCCTTGGAGCGTATTTTGGCTGGAGTTGACGATATGGAGGAAGATGCTAGGATTTTAGATCCAGAGCATTCATCACCCCTCAGTGACGCT
Organism: Heracleum sosnowskyi; assembly: GCA_030848705.1. Taxonomy (NCBI): domain Eukaryota; kingdom Viridiplantae; phylum Streptophyta; class Magnoliopsida; order Apiales; family Apiaceae; genus Heracleum; species Heracleum sosnowskyi. The sequence goes on from CM061237.1 coordinate 25,653,963, forward strand.
TCTGCTGATGATGCTGAGGATGCTGAGGATGCTGGTGAGCATTCTTCCAGTTCTAGCTCAGGGGAGGAGACAGATGCAGGAGTCAAGGATGGTGAAGCGCAGCCGTAGTTTGTAGTTTACTCATGGCCATTCATGGCTTTGTATTTTCTTTCTATGTATTTCCAGCCTTCGGGCTTAACTTAAACTTTTGTAAGTTTAGTTTTATTTACATTTTGTGGCCATTCATGGCTTGTGTTGTTTTCTTGCCTTTTGCATGTTTAGTTAGCATTTTGTACATATCTATCAGTATGTAATGCATTCAAAACATGATGAATAGGAGTATATAATTCATAACTTTGAAGAATGGGCTCAACCCTCAAGTTTTTTTTAAAAACTTGGTTTGGTTTTATCAAACCTTATTTCTAGTAGTGAATCCACTTAGGAAACACCTTAAACATAATAAACTTTCAAGTTGGAGGCATGCCAAGTTCTTGGCACCTCATGCCCTTCAAGGGTTTCTAGCTTGTAGGAGCCTCGACCAAATACGTTTTTGACGCGATATGGTCCTTCCCAATTTGGGGCCAACTTCCCTTTTTGTCCAACTCCGGATGCTTCAATCTTTCTGAGAACCAAGTCTCCTTGACGAAAGAACCTTTCTTTAACCCTTAGGTTGTAGTAGAAAGAGGCTTTCTTTTGATGCTCAACTATCTTGGCGTTTGCTTCATCTCTAACTTCATCAATTAGATCCAAAGCTAGCCTCAAGCCTTCTTCATTTGTTTCTGGTTCATAAGCCTCAACTCTTGGGGAGGTGTGAGTAATTTCCACTGGGACCACTGCCTCTGCCCCATAAGCCAATAGGAATGGAGTTGCCCCGGTGGTGACTTTGCAAGTAGTACGATATGCCCAAAGTATAGGGAGTAATTCGTCTACCCAAGTGTTTCTGGAGCGTTCAACTCTTTTCTTTAGTCCATCAAGGATGATTCGATTTGCAACCTCAGCTTGCCCATTTGCTTGAGGATGGGCGACAGAAGTGAAGCGCAACTTGATATCGTTTTCATCACAATACTTCTTGAACTCATCGTTGTTAAACTGAGTTCCATTGTCCGTGACCAGGACTCGTGGAATTCCATATCTGCATATCACATTTTCCCAGAAGAATTGCATCACTTGCTTGGTGGTTATCTTGGCTAATGGCTTAGCCTCAATCCACTTGGTGAAATAATCAATTGCTACTATCAAGAACTTTCTTTGAGCACTTGCCATAGGAAATGGCCCGAGTATATCCATTCCCCACATAGCAAAGGGGATAGGTGAGTTAATGGATGTCATCATCTCTGGTGGTTGCCTAACCACTGGTGCATGTTTCTGGCACCGTTCACATTTCTTGACGTAGTTCTTAGCATCAGCAAGTATGCTTGGCCAATAGAAACCTAGACGAGTGACTTTATGAGCCAGGGCTCTGCCCCCCAAGTGTTGCCCACAAATCCCTTCATGCACTTCCTTTAGGGCCAATTCTGCCTCTTGAGGTCTCAAGCACTTTAAGTACGGAATAACAAAAGATTTCTTGTATAGGATTCCCTCAATTAGGGCATACCTTAGTGCTCTGACGTATAGCTTTCGTGCTTCTGAAGTGTCGTTGGGCAGCCACCCAGTTTCCAGATGAGCTTTGATGGGATCAATCCAACAACTGGTGATACCAATGGGGGCTACCAACTTTCCATTGATGCTTGGGGTCTTCAAGACTTGGAAGTATACACTCCCGGCATAGTTTTCGATTTCAGAAGAGGCAAACTTAGACAAGGCATCAGCCTTCATATTTTCCTCCCTTGGAATGTGCTCCACATAGCATTCATTGAACTGAGTCATAATGGCCTTGACAAGTTTTAAGTACTTGGCCATGACTTCATCTCTGGCCTCAAACTCCCCATTTACTTGGGAAATCACTAGCCTCGAGTCTCCACATACTTTCAGAGTTTTGACTCTCAAGGCTCCAGCCAGCCCTAAGCCAGCTATCAGAGCTTCATACTCAGCCTCATTGTTTGTCGTCGGGAAGTCAAGCTTTAGTGCATACTCTATTAGGAATCCATCAGGACTTTGTAGCACTAAACCAGCCCCACTTGATTTTGTTTTTGATGCTCCATCAAAATAGAGCACCCAACATTCTTTGAAGGTCATTTCCTCATCTTTCTTATCTTCCATAGTTACTTCCTGCCCCCCGACTTCTTGGTTGTCAATGGTGCATTCAACCATGAAGTCAGCAAGTGCTTGAGCTTTTATGGCCGTTCGAGGCTTATACTTGATGTCGAATTCGCCCAATTCAATGGCCCATTTGATCAATCTTCCACTAACTTGAGGGCTATGCAAGATGTTTCTTAGAGGTTGATCAGTCAAGACCTCTATCTTGTGAGCCTGGAAGTAGGGGCGTAGCTTTCTTGAGGCCATTATCAAGGCTAAGGCAAACTTCTCAACCATTGAGTAGTTTATTTCTGCCCCATGTAGAATCTTGCTCACATAGTAGATGGGTTTCTGAACCTTTACTTCTTCCTTTACCAAAACAGCTCCAAGGGCTGTGTTGGAAACCGCCAAGTATAAATAGAGAATTTCTCCTGGCTTGGGTTTTGCCAACAGTGGTGCTTCAGCCATATATTTCTTCAGGGCCTCAAAGGCCTCTTGACTTTCAGTTGTCCATTCAAAATTTTTCACTTTTTTGAGTGCTTTGAAGAAGGGTAAGCACTTCTCTCCAGACTTGGAGATGAATCTCCCCAAAGCAGCCACTCTTCCCGTCAGTTTCTGGACATCCTTGACAGTCTTTGGTGGTTCCATGTCTAGAATCGCTTTGATTTTGTCGGGATTAGCCTCGATCCCTCTCTTGGAAACCATCAGGCCTAAAAACTTTCCCGAGCCTACACCAAAGGCACATTTGGCTGGATTCAACATCATCTTGTGGTGCCTTAGCACTTCAAAAGCCTCTCGGAGGTGCTCAATATGATCGGCCTTATCAAGGCTTTTGACTAACATGTCATCTACGTAGACCTCCATGGATTTTCCAATCAAGTGCTCAAAGATTTTGTTAACCAACCTTTGATAGGTTGCTCCAGCATTCTTAAGTCCAAAAGCCATGACCAAGAAACAGAAGACACCAAAGTCAGTGATGAACGACACCTTGGCGATGTCATCTTTGTGCATCTTGATTTGATTATATCCGCTGAAGCCATCCATGAAACTTAGCATCTCGTGCCCAGCAGTGGCATCTATCAGAGCATCAATCCTTGGTAAGGGAAAACAATCCTTAGGACATGCATCATTCAAGTCGGTGAAGTCGACGCACATTCTCCACTTCCCGTTAGCTTTTTTGACCATCACGGGGTTAGCTAACCATTCTGGGAATTGGATTTCCTCAATGAACCCAGCTTCCAAAAGCTTATTCACTTCTTGCTTAATGGCTTCAAGCCTCTCTGGAGCAAAACTTCTTTTCTTTTGTTTCACTGCCTTCCTTTCTGGATCCACATTCAATTTGTGAGATATTAGTTGGGGATCAATCCCTGGCATGTCAGCCGCTGTCCAAGCAAAAACGTCATTGTTTTCTTGAAGAAAAGATGCAAGTTTGCCTTTCAATGGTTCGGGCAGTAGTGCCCCAACATAAGTCACCTTCTCTGGTTCATCCGGGACTAAGGGAATTGGGATTAAATCCTCAGCTGGTTTCCCTCTTCGGTCCTCATTGTCACTAGTGTCCATATCTTCAATGGGGAGAACCTGCCCCCCAACTCCATCAGGCCTTAACGCGGCTACATAACAGCTTCTAGCCATCTTTTGGTCTCCCCGTTCTTCACCAATCCCATTCCGAGTGGGGAATTTGAGTTTCAGGTGGTATGATGAGGCAACAGCCTTAAACGCATGAAGACCCGTCCTCCCAAGGATCGCATTGTAGGTTGAGGTTGCCTTTATAACTATGAAGTTCAGCATCTGAGTGGATGTATTCGTTCCTTGTCCCATGGTCATTGGGAGTTGGATAGTGCCTTCCACCTTTGATTCCACTCCATTGAACCCATATATGGGCATATTAGAGGGTGTCAACTGAGAATCAGTGTAACCCATCTTGATAAAGGCAACGTGGAACAAGATATCCACAGAGGCTCCATTGTCGACTAAGACTCTCTTTGTTTCAGAGTTGCCTATCACAGGTACTATGACAAGAGGATCATCGTGGGGGAACTTCACCCCTTCCAAATCAGAATCATCAAAACTTATTGATACTTCTGTTCGTGCACGCTTCGGTGCTTCTCCAACAATAGTCAGTACCTCTCGGGCATAAGCTTTTCTTGAGTTTCGGGAGGACCCAGCAGCAGTTGGTCCTCCAAATATCATGTTGATCACAGGCCCTCGGGGCTTGGGATTTCGATCTTGATCGTTGTCCCTTCTATCATAATCCTTTCTTTCATAGTTCCCCCTTTGGCTCCCTTGGCTCCCATCCTTAGTGAACTTGCTGAGTTTTCCTCTTCGTATCAGAAACTCAATCTCATCTTTCAGTTGTCTACAATCATCGGTGTCATGACCGACTTCTTTGTGGAACCGACAAAACTGATTTTGGTTCCGTTTGGACAAATCAGCCCTCATTGGCTTTGGCCATTTGATATCTTCTTCCTTGGCTATCTCCATCAGAATTTGACTCCTGGGAGTATTCAATCTTGCATACTCCGTGAACTTTGGCCCAAAGTTATTTCTCTTGGGTGGAGAGTCAGAATTCTTTGATGTTCGGGGAAACTTTTCCTTGACGTCGTACTCCTGAGTTTCTTTTCTTTTCTTCGAGTTTCCACTACCACCAGCAGGGGGCTCATACTTTCTCATGCTTTCTTCAGCCTTGATATATTTCCCAGCCCTATCTTGGAGCTTCAGCATGCTCTCGGGTGGATGTTTAGCTAACGACCGTTTGAAGTGGTCATCAGTGGTTCCTTGTTGTAGGGCTATCATAGCCACTCTGTCTTCCAAATCTGGGACTTTTAAAGCCTCTCGAGTGAATCGATTGATGTAGTCCCTCAGGGCTTCATTCTGTCCTTGCCGGATTGCCATGAGTGAGGCAGAGCTTTTCTCATGCACCCTTCCACTTATGAATTGATTGATGAAGGCTTTACTCAATTCTTTGAAGGATCCAATGGAGTTGGGAGGTAGACGGCTATACCAACGTTGAGCCATACCTGCAAGAGTTTGGGGAAACGCCCTACACTTGACTGCATCATTGGTGGGCTGCAACAGCAGTGCATTGGAGAAGGTTCTCACATGATTAGCGGGATCTCCCGTTCCATCATACGCTTTAATCGAAGGCATCTTGAACTTTCTGGATATAGCCGTTTTCATGATGTCTTGAGTAAACGGTGGTGTAGGATCATCGGGATCTCCTAGGGGCAACAGATTACTAGGATCACCCCTTGGGGCTTCAGCCCTCTTGGTCCTTCTTGGTGGATCCAAGTTGATTATCGGGATTCCTTCAGTCGTTTTTGCTCTAGCGGCCTCTTGTTCTGCCAATACTTTCTTAAGCCTTGCGACTTCTGCCTCATGGGCCGCAAGCTTGTCCTTAGTAGTTTGGGGTTGATCTTGGTTAGCTTGCGAAGATCGTTTCCTTCTAGGAGCGACATCATCCCCGGTTGTATAACCCTCATCCTCGGTGTAGGGCCCAGAAAAATCGTCTCGAAACATCTGACGAGTTTGGGTTTCACGGTTTTGGGGTCCCAAACCTGGTACGTAAGGGGGCACATAAGCCTCATGGTAGATTGGATTAGTTCCGCTACCACCCGCTGTGGGGCGAGGGGGCATGCCATAGCCGGGCATCCCCAAAGTCTGATTTGCGTATTGAGGGAGATCAGTAGTGTGGAGTTGAAGACTGCGAGGTGCGTTCACAAGCAACGCAGAGGTTGTAATTGGTTGCTGGTGAACGGTCTCTTGTGGATTAGATCCATGAATGACCATTTGTAGGGGATTCGTCCCTTCAGCAGTAATTGGGACTTCTTGTCCTTGAGTGTTGGTGGGGATATTCGTTCCCTGAGTGCCAGTAGTTGGCGGTGGTTGGCTCCCATGAGTATCAGCCCCGGAGGTGATAGGGAGGCCTTCAGAAGTGTCAGAATCTCTGGTTGTTCTTCGCGTGTTTGCCATGGTTGATGTTGTCTTCCCACAGACGGCGCCAAATGTTGTGGAATAAAAAACGTACTTGTGTAATTAATGCTAAGGTTTAATGAGCTTCGAGCTTTAATGGCTGCACTCGTGTATCCGGACTAAATTGGTCCTCACAAGATGCCTACGTATCTCAAATTGTTATTGAGAATCAAGCCAAGACGTAGTTCTGATTGTAGGATCAGGGACCTTATATAGGCGTCTGGAGCCTAGTATTTATGGTATGTTTAGGAGTCTTAGCGAATAAGTCTCCTTTTTGATATTGGATAAACATCGTATTTCTTGCCGGAGAAGTCTTTTCCTTGTTGATAAAGGCTATGACTCATTAATTGCCTTTAATTGGGATTCTGGATCCTTCTTTGACCAATTTGCCATAATTTGGACTCTTTTTATGAGCTGTATATTCTCCCTATTCATTAATTACGAAATTAATGAATAATTAGGGTATTGGGCTTTGAATATCGGCCTTTTATTTGACCAGTCAATTATATTTCTATAATTACTTTTCTATCCATATCACCTGTGTCCGAATTAGTTGACCCAACCTTAACAAATATATGTAAAACATATATTAAAACTGAAAAAAAATTAATTATCATATATTTAAAATAAAATGTAGCTCAACTTAAAGCAATCAAGCGTATATACAAACCAAAATAGATTAAATTAAGATAAACTAAAATCTATCCCACTTGAAAAAAATTTGTTCTTTAAATATTTGACGATATTCCAATAACTGAACTAATAGACATATTGATTCCTCAAATTGCTTCTTAGATATGGAATCTTTAATAGCAACTTGGAAATTAAAATTGTATTACCATGTCTAATTTGTTTTAAAGAAATTGAAAAAAAACCAAGAATTAAAAAATATTTTTTTTTGTCCACAAAATATCACGTGTAAATTATATGTGTAGGTAAACTATACGGGTCACATGCATCAAAGTAGTAGTCTCAAATAAAATTATAATCTGAAACACAAAATTAAATAATAAGTAACGTGCATATATAACAAGTAACTAACTATCGATGTCAATTGAACCTCTTAAATTATAACACTTCAACTTTTTATAAGATACATACAATTAGAACATTAAAAAAACAAGAGTCCAATCGCACCACAAGAAAACGATTCCACTGTTAAGGCACGTTGAACTAAACTATTGGTTTTTGAAAATAATTCTTCATACTAACAAAAATTAAAATAAATTGAAATTAAAATTATATTTATGAGTTTTAAAAGCCTATTAGTGATACCAAATGATGGTCATAAACTCGTAGTATATAGTACATTAAATACTATATAGATAATTCTAAATTCCATGAAACTTGTCAAAATAATAAAAAAAATATTAAGAATACACAACACTTACATTCCATCACTAAATCATTAATTTCAGGCGTCCCTAAAATTAATAATGTCATTTCATTTAATTATTTATTTTGAGCGTTCCCCAAAATAAAATAATTAAATTATAAAATTTTGGAACATGAGTGCTTCAGACATAATTTGCGTAAAAATGGAGACGAATAAAAATAAATTCTAATATTCATATTTTAAAATAAATGAAGGCAAGCAGTATCGAAATAGTGTGACATCCTATAATCTTACAAGTAAACTACAAAAACTTATACGAACATATACGAGTTTGGAAAATTAAAAATAATAAATATATCTATAAAGGACTCTGAATATTTCAGAAGACTTGAAGTTTTCTTAATTCGGATAAGCGGACAAATGTGCGCAACAGATCTATTTCGATTACATAATTCAAAATGAAAGAATGACCCATATACACGAAACAAGTAAAACTGTTATTCAAAAATTTAAAATAATATAAAAAAATGATTAATAAGATTAAGTTAGTACTCAAGAGTAGGGCTGAGCATTCGGTCGGTTCGGTCCAGAACCGGACCGAACCGAAAGAACCGAGAACCGAATAATATATTTTTTTGGAACCGAACCGAAATTATGTGCTGGACCGAACCGGAACCGAACCGAAATAATTCGGTTAATTCGGTTCGGTTTTGAGAACCGAAATTCATAAAAAAAACCTTATGTTTTTTGTTGTAAACTTGTAATTTAAATCCTCACTGATCTCTGATTCTTGATTAGAAATAGCAGCAGCAGCAATAGATTTTTAAATTAGAATCTCTGATTTTCGAATCGAATATAGCACGATAGAATCAGATTCTTTAATCTTTGATTCTTAATTCTTTAATTGGAATATTTGATTCTTGATTACAGATTTACAATTTTAACAGAGGTTAGGGTTTAGTGTTACTCGTGACTCGTTTACTCGTGACTTGTGTAAACTGATTGAACTACTGATAATACATGCATTAGACTATACATATAAAATTAATATATATAAAATATATAATAAAATATTCGGTCTATTCGGTTCTAACCGAATTTTTTTAAAAAGAACCGAACCGAACCGAAATTTATTTCGGTCTATTCGGTCCGAACCGAAAAAACCGAAATTTCAGAAAATGGGAACCGAACCGAACCGAAATTACACGGGTCGGTTCGGTTTTTCGGTTCTGGTTCGGTTCTGCTCAGCCCTACTCAAGAGATAATTAATTATCATATATATGATAATATACATGAGCATAATATCATAAATTCAAAATCACAGTGCTTAAAACTATTTGTACAAATTCAACCCTAAAGTTAACACAATCCTTATCAAAAACTTTTCTCTCTTATGAAGCTAACCAAAGTTTCAAGACTCTTATAAGTTGTTGATATTATTAAACATATTCTTATATATTCGTATATTTAAAGATCATTCAGTTTTCTTGTCGATTAACTCATCAGAATATTAACTCAACTCTTGCACAAAGTTAACTTAATTAATCTATGCCTATGATAATATCATTCAAGGGAATGCACTACTATCAAAATCAAGTTGTCTAATGCTATATAATTACTTGAATTTCCAAGCACTCTCGAAATTAAACAAACATATAACATGATTTTCGTTATGAATAGGAAGACAAACAAAAAAGATTTGATCACAAAGACAGAAATCCAAAATTCTGAACAGATGCCTAGGAAATGACAGACCGGGTCAAAGCAGAATCAAGTATGTTAGGCCGAATACACAATATAATCAAGTATGTATAAGAATAACAATCAAGAACACAGGTTTGTAAATCAACAAACTGTAATTATATTAACAGTTTCTCTCTTTATGATATTAATTAATCACAAAGAGCTACTAGGTTACAAGAATAATATATTCAATGTTCGCGTCCCTTCTAGGGATAACCTATCTGTGTTTATATAGTACACAGCTACTTACAATCCATCTCTAATTGATATTCCTATAAGTTAGCTATACAATTCATATCAATCAAGGATTGCTTCAGTCTTCTATTCCGTTTCCTTAGCTGTATCAATATATTCTGCTTCTTTCCATCTTCAGAATATATTGCTTCTAGAATCTTTATCTTTGCACCGACAGCTAAGTCAACTATCATCCAGTCAGACTTTATCAAACTCTGACTAGCTTCTAGATAAACTCTGATATGTACCTGGTACTTAAACACTGATGAACAAACGTCAGCAATTATATCTAACAATCTCCCCCAACTTGTGCATAATAAAAATGTACAAGTTAAACAGATAATTGATGATGTCAAAACATATAACAAATGCAGTGTTTAAAATATAACAGAGTTTAATTTTAAAACAGAGTTTAAATTTAACTTAGAACAGAAAACACAAAAACTTACAGTCAGACTTTACTTGACTTCTTCAATATCAGGTACTGTTCTGAGATAATCAATCAGCAGTCTTCTTTCAGCCTTCTCTAGCTCATCCACCATAATCTCTTTTAGCTCTTTAAATTCTGAATCACTCTCCCCCGTTTGATAGATAGCAGCTCTTAGAGAATATATGTTGTTTCTTCTCATATCATTTCCTAGTTGAATAAAATAAGACTTGTCTGACTCCAAGTTAAATTCCGAAGTCTTTATTCCAAGTGCAGTTCTAAATCTAGCACTGTTTCTCTTCATCTCCACTAACTTTCCAGTATGATCCCTATACTTTGGAATATAAACACTTGAGACTCCTCCTCCAAGCATAGCTTTAGATCTCAGCATCTTTTCTCTCAAAACTTGAGCAACATCATGAGTATGTCTGTTTTTGACTTTTAGAAGATAAAGTACATATTCCAGTTCTTCCCATGATTTGAGATTAACATCAGATTCTCCAACTTTATAAACTCTTCCATCACTCATGAAGTATAACAAAAACTGCTTCTTCAATACTTTGTGAAAAATCAACTGAACAGATTCTAACTTATCAAGGTTTTCTTGTGTAACCCCAATACCAGGTTCTGCCAATGAAATATTATCTTGAGATCTGATATTTGTTCTTCTCTCTCTGTGTGATCCCAGTCCAGATTTATCAAAAGCTTCTTTTCCCAATACAGTTCTGGTTTCTGAGAAATTCACAGCTTCAAGCTTTAATTCTTCAAGAATTTTAGGTTTGCTGAATCCTGGAAGTTGTGTAGATTTCTGTACAACTTGAGCAACGTCGGAGGTTGTCATAACTTTAGTAGAAACATCAACTTGAGCAGCGTCAGAGGTTGATTTAGCTAATCTTGTTTCAACTTGAGCAATGTCAGAGGTTGAATAAATCTTCTTAGGTAACTGTTCTTCTTCTACCAGTTTACCTTTTCCTTTGTCAGCATTTTTAATCACCAGCCTCCTTGAGTACTGTAAACTCTGATCAGAGTTTACATTCTCTTTGATAACAATTCCTTTTTCTTTTCTCCTTGGAGCCTTGATAACCTTCTGTTTGTAGATTCCAGCTTCAACATCTTTCCTGTGTTCTTCAGCAAGCAATTTCTCTTCTGCCTGGATATCTTCAATAGTAACATCTTTACCATGTTCTGCTAAGAATAACTGTGTAGCAACTTCTTCATCAGTAACTGGAGATTTAGAGGAAAGAAGTAAACTTCTAACCCTTGAAGAAGACTGCCCTCCAGTGTATAATCTTTTTCCATCAGCATTCTGAGCATCAGAGTTTGATCTCCTCCCTTGCCTTTGAACATTCCTTGTCCTTGGATTTTGACCTTTTGCACCACCATCAGTAGTGTCATCTTTCCGAGTCAGAGTTTGAGAGCTCTTGCATTTGTCTTGAGGCACTCTCTCCCCCTTTTTGACATCATCAGACAGCAAAACTGATGTGAGCAATTCAATGGAATTTGCAATTTCATCCAACTTAGTTGACATTTTGACTTGATTGTCTTCAACCTTGGACAACCTGGAATCAAAAACCTTCTGATCTTTACACAAGGAAATATACAATGATTTATCCTTCTGTTGTGTAAGTTCCCTTGCAGCTATATCATTCCTTAGACCTTCAATAACCTTATCAGAAGCATCAAAACGATTGTTTAATGATTTGACTTGGATAATTGTGGCTTTGAGATGAGTGAGAAGCTCTGGATTTGTAATCTCTTTAGATGACTTTGTGACAAAGTCTGCAGCTCTCTCATCAGAAAAGATAGTATCCTTGTTCGACCAATTTGAAAAGTACATCTCTTGAAAATGCTCAGCCGTAGCTCGATTGACCTCTCGTAGCTCATCAGAGTTTACTTGACTCTCAAATAACCCCTCTTGGGAATGATCAGAACTATCATCATCATTAGCATTCTCTTCATCAGGCTCTGCATCAGAGTTTGCAACAGTCTTTGCATTATTCTCAACATTTTCAGCGACAGCCTCTTGTACTGGAATCTCTGCAAGAATCTCTTGAACAGTTGCTGTAGCATGTACAGCAACATTCTCAGTAGCATCAGTATTTAAGGTCTGATCAACTTCCTCACCCTTTTCAATTACCTGGTGAGTAACAGAGAGAATCTCTGTGTGAGTAGCCATAGAATCTTCAAGAACAACTGTGTGATCAGCTTCCACACCCTCTGTTTCATCAAAAACTTCAAGATGGTCAGAGTGTACAGAGTTGTGTGCTTCAAATGCCATATCAAATCCTTGTGACTCAAAAATCTCAGCCTCTGCTTCAGCATTTTCTGTAGCCTCCTGAACAAGAATTTCAGGAGCTTCATCTGCATCTTCATTTGCAGCTTCCTCAACTACATCATCAGCGTTTGATGTAGGAGCTTCATCTTCAGCACTTACATGTTCCTCAAAAACTCTGTCCAAATTGACAGCTTCAGAATTTACATTTGATGCACCAAAAAGATGTGCAGCCACCAATCTTCTTTTTCTCTGATGAAGAGTTTCTTCATCAGTTTCACTGTCCTCATCAGCAGTATCAGACTTTGGCCTTTTTGCCCTCTGCTTCTTTGACGGACCATCAGACTGTGGCATAGAGGTTTTTGACACACCAACTTCAGTAACTGGATGCATAGACTTTGAAGATTTGAAAGCCCTGTGTTTGATCCTACCACCAGTCCTTGGTTGTTGAGATGCAGATTGAATAGGTTTAGAGTTTACAAATTGAGGTTGAGTTGGAGATGGAGAGACCTCAGGATTTAATGGTTCTTGTTGTTGTTGAGGTTCAGGATTTAAAAACTGAAGAACTCTCTCAGGTAACAACAACTCACCAACATTTACCTTCTTTAAATCCTTATTCGTAAGATCAGAGAATACCCTCTTGTGCAATTTGAATGAGGGAATTACGTCCTCCTCATTAATCTCAACATTATTAACACATGCAGAGAATAACATTTGACAAAATCTAGAAAAATAGACTACATGCCTATTCTCTGTTAATTTCTCTCCTATGTTCATTAAGACAAGTCTAGCAAAATCATAATTACTGTTAAAAAGAAGTGAATACCCGATTTGTAGACTGTCGATTGGAATAGCATCCCAATTTGTACATTTCTTCCCGAACGCTCTAGTTATGCAATCGAAAAAGAAACTCCATTCTTTTCGTAAGAGTGGTCGCTTCAATTTGCCAATCTTTGCCAAAGACCCAGTATATCCAATAGCTTGCATCATTCTCTGAAGATCAGTATCACCAACAGCAATGGTGTACGCGTCAGAATTTGCAAAGCCCATTGCTTCACGAACAATTCCTGGAGTTATGACAAACTCTGTCTCCTGGAACTCAAAAACTATGGATGGGGTACCAGAATCACCACCATCATCATAGACACCAGTCTCCCAGAAAGCTTTGATCTGAGATCCATAAAGCTTTGCAGGCTCCACTAAAGCACGCCCAATTTCTGACTGAGCAAGAAAGTTTTGTATGATATGAAACGCCTCTGGTGCAATGACAGTGTTTAATGGGGCTGAATAGTTATTAGGGACAAACTCTAGTCCAGAAGCAGTGAAAGCAGTTGAAGCCATTAGTAATGTCACGAAATAAGCAGAAAATAGCTTCAAAAACACGAGAGAGTTTAAGAAAAGAAAGTGTTTGTGAATATGTGTGAGTGAAACTAGAATACAATTGGAGTAAGTCGTGAAAAACTGTAACGGTTGTGTGTATAATGTATAAATATAAAATTTAAAATTAAAAACTGAACAGTTTTTAATCATTAAAACACAACTGTCTTACCCTGTATTCTGTGTAAATGAGACACGTGTCACACATACAATGACTGACAGCAGTAATTGGCAATTTCCAATGCGCATGCGCAGTAAAAACAGCAATAATTACTGCCGATTACACTTTCCTATGTATGCAATCTCTCTCCACTCTTTAACACTTTTCTAGACCAATGCCCAAACATACTCTTTTGAAATACCAAAACAAATGTTTTTCCTCAAAATTATAAAATGTCTGAAACAAAGAAATTATTTTAACCATCAGAGATTAAAACAAAGTTACCTCGGCGTATTTCACACAATACATCAGTGTTTATCATTTGTCCTTCTTTGTTAATAAACTCTTTTCGCAAACTGTACAGGTGTGCATAATTATGTGTGCAATAGCAGAGTTTACCGAAATCAATATTTAAATCATCTCAAAGTGCATAAAATCCACAAACTAAAGTAGTAAAAACTGGTTGCCTAAACTCTCATGTAAAACATAAAATCTGATTTTTATATCTAAACTCTGTAATACTGATATCCTTTCATTTGGATATATCTTTTATTTTTCACCCCCTTTATAGATATATTTTTATTTTATTTTTTTTATTTTTTTTTTTAATTTTATTTTTCCAGTAATCAGTGGTTGGCACTAGTCACCAAAAATCAAAGATTTTAGCCCTTATTTCATACAATAAGTTCCTGGATCTTCCTAGGCACAACATGATCTCAAAGGAATTTGTGCTTTGTTTGGCATCTTTTGATTTGAGGGTGAATTATTTGCAATTAATAATCAGAGTTTAGACTTGTCATCAGTTAATACAATTAATTTATGAGAGAAAATGCAAACAACTAATACAGACTCAGTGTATAGGATCAATAAACTAAGAGATGCTATAAATATAGAGACAGTATCATGCTGTGTTAACTTACTGCACATATTTGAGATCAGAATCTATACAACTCTTAAGAATTCATAATTACTTACTGAGAATTATGCTTCATACAAATTTCTTCATTGGTCCTTATGTTTCAGACAAAATTACAATCAGAGTATAACATCAGACTTTAACCATCAGAGTATGACCAACACTTTTATGACTATCAGAGTTTAGCATCAGAGTTTACGTTCAGAGTTTATGACACTGGTACTCATATCAGTTAATACATGCAAAGAATCATGAGCATAAAAATCAAACATGTATAGTTTTTGAGTCTAACCCGTATCTCTAGTCAGAACCAGAGATCATTCCAAGTTCATTTATCAATCTTGTAAAAGTAGCTTCACTCAAAGGTTTGGTGAAGATATCTGCAAGTTGTTGGTCTGTAGACACAAAATGAAGCTCAATGTTTCCTTCTTCCACATGTTCTCTGATAAAATGATACCTTATGCTGATGTGCTTTGTCATGGAGTGCTGTACTGGATTACCTGTCATAGCAATAGCACTTTGGTTATCACAGAAAATAGGTATTTTAGAGTACTTCAAACCATAATCCAGCAACTGATTCTTCATCCATAAAATCTGTGCACAACAGCTACCAGCTGCTATATACTCTGCTTCTGCTGTGGATGTGGAAATTGACTTCTGTTTCTTGCTATACCAAGAAACCAATCTGTCACCTAAAAATTGACAGCTTCCACTTGTACTTTTCATGTCTATCTTACGGCCTGCAAAATCTGCATCAGAGTAACCAATTAGCTTAAACTCTGATTCTCTAGGATACCACAAACCCAAGGTTATGGTTCCTTTGAGATATTTGAAAATCCTTTTTACAGCTGTTAGATGAGGCTCTCTGGGATCTGCTTGAAATCTTGCACAAAGACATGTGGCATACATGATATCAGGTCTACTTGCAGTGAGATACAGTAAAGACCCAATCATGCCTCTGTAGGTTGTCATATCCACTTTAGCACCTGTGTCTTTGTCTAGCTTTGTTGCAGTAGCCATGGGAGTTGGAGCAGATGAACTATCAAGCATACCAAATTTCTTTAGAAGATTTCTGGTATACTTTGCTTGATTGATAAAAATCCCATCATCTGTTTGCTTGACCTGTAAGCCTAGAAAATAACTAATCTCTCCCATCATGCTCATTTGATACCTGGATTACATAAGCTTTGCAAACTTCTTACAAAGTTTGTCATTAGTAGATCCAAAGATAATATCATCTACATAAATTTGAACTAAAAGCAAATCATCACCAGAATTGAAATAAAACAAGGTTTTATCAATTGTACCTCTTGTGAACCCACTTTCTAAAAGAAATTGAGCAAGAGTTTCATACCATGCTCTTGGTGCTTGCTTTAGTCCATATAATGCCTTGTCAAGCCTGTAGACATAATCTGGATGCTTGGGATCTACAAATCCTGGTGGTTGTTCAACAAATACTTCTTCTTCAAGCTTCCCATTGAGAAAAGCACTTTTTACATCCATCTGAAAGACTTTAAACTTCTTGTGTGCAGCATAGGCCAGAAAAATTCTTATGGCCTCCAATCTTGCAACTGGAGCAAAGGTTTCATCATAGTCAATTCCTTCCTGTTGTGAATAACCTTTAGCCACAAGTCTAGCCTTGTTTCTTGTAATCACACCTTCACTGTCAGTCTTGTTTCTGAAAACCCGCTTTGTACCTACAATTGATCTATTCTTTGGTCTAGGTACAAGTGTCCAGACTTCATTTCTTTCAAATTCATTTAACTCTTCTTGCATTGCTGTAATCCAATTAGCATCTTGAAGAGCTTCCTCCACTTTCTTTGGTTCTGTTTGAGACAAGAAAGCATGATACAGACACTCATTATTTGTTGCACTTCTAGTTCTCACACTAGCATCAGGATCTCCAATTATGAGATCAGGTGTGTGTGCCTGTGTGGTAAGTGGTTTCTTGTATCATTATTGGATCCTCCCCCTTGATCCATGCTCTCCTGATTCATAAGTTGACTTTCTGCAGCATCTGAGGCTCCCCCTGAATTGGATGGCTCAGAGTTTGAACTGTCAGAGTTTGAATCAGTTTCCTCAACTGACTCATTTTCTGTGTCTTGTTGAGCTTCTTCACGCTCCCCCTCAACTGGTTCTCTATTTTGTTCAATTTGAGAATTTCCAGTTTCTCCAGTATTTACCAGTAGAGGTTCAGAGTATGCTTCGTCAGAGTTTATCAGAACCGCTTCATCAGAGTTTGTCGGTACTGCTTCATCAGAGTTTACATCATCAGAGAATAAACCTTCATTTTCAAAACGCAGTTGATCATATCCATCTAAGTCATCAAGTCCAGTTATTTTCTTGTCATCAAATGACACATGTATGGATTCCATGATCACTTTAGTTCTCAGATTGTAGACTCTGAATGCTTTTGTTGACAATGGATAACCAACAAATATTCCTTCATCAGCTTTTAACTCGAACTTGGTCAACTGTTCAGGATGAGTCTTCAACACAAAGCATTTGCATCCAAATATATGAAAATATTTCAAATTTGGCTTCTTATTTTTCATCATCTCATATGGTGTTTTTCCATGCTTGTTAATTAATGTTGCATTCTGAGTAAAACAAGCAGTTTGAACAGCTTCTGCCCAGAAATAGGTTGGTAACTTTGCTTCATCAAGCATAGTTCTGGCTGCTTCAATTAAAGTTCTGTTCTTTCTTTCAACTACACCATTTTGCTGTGGAGTTCCAGGTGCAGAAAACTCTTGCTTCACTCCTCTTTCCTTACAGAAAGCTTCTATGATTGAGTTTCTGAATTCAGTTCCATTATCACTTCTTATAATTTTCACTTTGTGTTGTGATCCTTTGTCCAGTAGGTTTACATGATCCATCAGAGTTTGAGCAGTTTCATCCTTCTTTGATAAGAAATACACCCATGTATATCTAGTATATTCATCAACAATTACTAGAGCATATTTCTTTCTGCCCATAGACATCACATTCACTGGTCCAAAGAGATCAACATGTAGAAGATGATAAGGTTCCACTACTGAAGATTCAGATTTGCTCTTGAAAGATGACTTCCTTTGCTTGGCCTTTTGACAAGAATCACACAGACCATCTAAGCTAAGTATTGACTTGGGAAGTCCCCTTACAAGATCCTTTCTTATTAGCTCATTAATGTTGTTCAAATTGAGATGAGAGAGCTTCTTATGCCAGTTCCAACTCTCTTCATTTGACATTCTTGCAGTCAGACACACTGTTTTTCCATCAGAGTTTGTTACTAAACTTGCTTCATAAATGTTGTTGCTCCTGTGTCCAACTAGAAAAACTTTTCCAGTAGATTTACTGATAACTTCACAGTATTCAGTATGAAAATCTACATGGTTTCCTCTGTCATAGATTTGACTCACAGATAGCAGATTATGCTTGAGTCCTGAGACTAGAGCTACATTTGTGATGATGACACTTCCAAGATTAATATTGCCATATCCCAGAGTGTGTCCTATGTTGCCATCTCCATAGGAAACCTTTGGGCCAGCCTTCTCCTTAAAGTCTGATAGCAGGGCTTTATTTCCAGTCATGTGTCCTGAGCATCCACTGTCCAAGATAAGTGTGCTCTCTTTTATACCCTGCAATCACAAACAAACACTAAGTGTTAGTTTTAAGGACCCAGACTTGCTTGGATCCTTTGTCTTTCTTAACAGTGTTAGCTTTTGCAGCGGAATTACTATCAACAGAGTTTAAACTAACATTGTCAGACTTTACACTTGCAGAGTTTGCTCTAACCCACTTTAGATTGGGTTTTAGCTCATAGTAATTGTGATAAATAGTATGATAACTCCTACAAGTATAAATAGAATGCCAAGTGCTCCCACAATGTGTGCATAAAGTCTGTGGTTTCAGCCTTACATAATCATTCTTTTCTCCTGATGTAGAAGGTAAAGAATTGATATTTTTATTCTTTGTGCAGTAATTAGCAAGATGATTAGAACTACCACAATTATAACATGTTTTCCTTGGAGCACCAGTAGTAGGCAAGTGATTATTTCTATTATTTATGCCTATCTTTCCATTCCTATTCTTCTTGGACCCTTTTGGTTTCATGGCAGATTTTACCTCTTTTAGCTTATGATTGAACTGTTTTCCTGTCATTAAACCAACATTAACCTGTTTTTCACAGACTTTTACTGGTTTTCTAACAGCTTCTAATTCCATAAGATTTTCTGTTATAATATTTTCCTGTCTTTCACAGGTTTCATCTGATTCCATATCAGCTTCTCTTATTACAACAGATTTTAACTTATTAGTTTCTGGAACAAATTTCACAGGTTTAAGTTGTGGTTTAACCTTAACCTTGTCTTTAAACCTAAGTTCATCATTCTCACAATAGCCTAAACCTACAGAATCTGTCTGAAACACTTGATGAGTGTCTCTTCCAGAGTCTGTCTAAGTCTTGATTATTTTCCTTTTTTTTTTCTAGATCAGATTCTAGTTGCTTATATCTTTTGAGCAACTCCTGTTCAACATAAACAGCATCATCTCTTTCTTTTTGAATCTGCTTCATATTTTCAAGTTCTCCTTCAAGAAACTTGTTTCTATCTTTAAGACTAAGATTCTCAGATTTAATTCTCTCATTCTCTAAAGTCTGATCCCTATAACTAACATGTACGCTTTTCAGATATACTCTTAACTCAGATATATTATCAGTATCATAAGCATAAGTAGTTAGGGGTACCTTATTTTCAGATGATTCAGTCTCATCTTTGACAGTTGCCATAGGTGCATAATTTACTCCATCATCAGAGTCTGAAGTATCTGCCCAGTCTTTGCCTTTAGAGATGAGTGATTTCTCATATTTTCCTTTCTTGCACTCTGGGGCATAGTGACCCATCTCCTTACACTTGTAGCACTGGATTTCAGATTTATCCTTCTTGCCAGACTTGGTCTCCCTTCCATCAGACTTTCTAAAACTTTTCCTTTCAGAGTTTGAATCTTTCCTTGAGAATCTCTTTCCTTTCTTGAAGTTCTTGAATCCCATCTTCTTGAAGGTCTTCACCATCAATGCAGCCATTTGCATCATCTGTTCTTCATCATCCTCAGAGTCAGAAGCTTCATCAGAGTTTGAGTCATCATCAGAGATTGATGACTCACTTTCAGATTTAATGACTAAAGCCTTTCCCTTGGCTTTCTTCCTTGATGATTCCTTCTTGATGGGCTTCTTCTCAACTTTGAGAGCAACAGATTTTGTCTTTTTGCTTAATCTTCTATTCCTTTGTTCTATCTCCAGTTCATGAGTTTTTAACAACCCATAGATTTCATCAAGATCTGTATCTGCAAGATCATAATTATCTCTTGTTGTCGCCTTTAAATCCCATCTTTCAGGTAGGGATAAGAGAAACTTGAGATTTGACTCTTCAAGGTCATATTCTTTATCAACCAGAGACAGATCATTCAATAGTTTGCAAAATCTGTCATAAGTCTCAGTCAAGGTTTCATTAGGTCTTGAATCAAAGTGCTCATACTCCTGTGTGAGAATTGTCTTTCTGTTCTTCTTAATAGCACCTGTCCCCTGGCATCTGACTTCTAAAGCATCACATATCTCTTTCGCAGTTTTGCAGCCAATTACTCTGTTAGACATAACATTATCTAAAGCACTGTGGAGAAGATGTCTAACCTTTGCATCTTTTGCAATTGATGAGATGTCCTCAGGAGTCATATCTTTCTTTTCCTTTGGAACAGTCTTTTGTTCTTGACCATCAACAACAGGGGACAATTTAGTCGGCATATGAGGACCGTCATAGATTCTGTCAAGGTATTCTGGATCTGTAGCCTCCAGAAACATGGTCATCTTCACCTTCCAAATTGGATACTCCACTGGCCTGAGAATTGGAACCCTGATTGTTTCATATCGACTCACAGAATTAGGTTTGACCTGTTCAACCTTGGGAGCAGTTTGATTTTCTTCAGACATGATTATTACTGTGTTTGAATCGTAAAACTGTATATATTAAACAGCCTTGGCTCTGATACCAATTGTTAGGCCGAATACACAATATAATCAAGTATGTATAAGAATAACAATCAAGAACACAGGTTTGTAAATCAACAAACTGTAATTATATTAACAGTTTCTCTCTTTATGATATTAATTAATCACAAAGAGCTACTAGGTTACAAGAATAATATATTCAATGTTCGCGTCCCTTCTAGGGATAACCTATCTGTGTTTATATAGTACACAGCTACTTACAATCCATCTCTAATTGATATTCCTATAAGTTAGCTATACAATTCATATCAATCAAGGATTGCTTCAGTCTTCTATTCCGTTTCCTTAGCTGTATCAATATATTCTGCTTCTTTCCATCTTCAGAATATATTGCTTCTAGAATCTTTATCTTTGCACCGACAGCTAAGTCAACTATCATCCAGTCAGACTTTATCAAACTCTGACTAGCTTCTAGATAAACTCTGATATGTACCTGGTACTTAAACACTGATGAACAAACGTCAGCAATTATATCTAACAAAGTAACACCATAAAAATGATCCACAATGTCAGGTTCATGTACGAATGGAGTTCACAAGAAAGAAATCAACCAAAGTAGTTTTTTTTTCATTTTTAAAATGTCATAAAAGAATAATAGGTGTCAAATAAACATGATAAAATGAAATTCTAAATCAAAATACCCATCTTAACGCCTACCCACTCTCACAGGTCAACCTAAATAGGTTTTCTACAAGAAAGAACCTAAAGCTCTGATACCATCTTTGTAACACCCACATCTATAATTAAGTGAAGTGCTACTTATTAAACCATAAACCTGAATACAGAGCACTAATATCTATAAAATAATAATTAAACAGTAAAAAGAATTCTAGAAGTCCATAATCTTAATTATTGAAATAGCGGGTAGCTCTCCTTCACAAAATCCCAGATCCCCCTAAACACCTGCCAGGAAAAGAATACGGCATGAGCCAAACGCCCAGTACAGATTTGGAATATAGTTTATAAAACAGAAAAACAGATATACATATTTGACAGTTTATAATAAAACAATTTCTTTAAAAATAAGCATGGCTGAAGCAACGAAAGGGGTAGGATATTTCATACCGAGATCAAAACAGAACATATACAAATACACACATCATAGGGTACCTAATGTGTGCAACAAATCAGATAACGTGTACGGCATATACAACGTCACCGTCAAACCAAATCACAAATCAAATCAAATCAAATTCTGGGTGCATCCACGTATCCTAAAACAAATTTCAAAATGCGCAAAAACTCCTCCCAAGAGGTATCAGAACAGAAGGATACGCCATGACCAATCACACTGCCATGGAAGTGTCATGCCAATGGTGCCGCAATGACATGGTTGTAGTACCCCTATATCTGGTTAACTCGGTATACCCTATACCACTAAGGGTTCAGATAAAATATTTCACACAAGCTAAAAGTATATTTTATTTTAGAGAGACAAATACTCGAAGCAGATATTTAATATTCACAATTTTCTAAAAATCACTGATACAGATATTGAGATATTTCGTAACAGAACTGAGACAAATATATAAATATTTCGAAACAGAACTAAAACATATATTTTAATATTTTGGAATGGAAATGAGCCAGATGTTCAGATATTCTAAAAGGATAATTTAAGATGCAAATTTTCTTAGAAAACCCAAAAATAGATTTTTCTAAATATTGCAAAACAGTTTTTGAAATAACTTTAAAAAGTCAAAACAGATAATACTAGAATCGATTTGAGAACTGGATAAAACAAATATACTAGTTCTTAACATGAGTAGCGCTGAATGAAAAGGAGAGAAATCCGTACCTCGTACATAGCAACTAAAAATACTAGCGAAATCCGCAAACGATCTACTAAGTTCTCGGTCCGGATCTATTTACAAAAATATGATTTATAATTAGCATACATATTCTTTTTATACATTTAATAATTAAATCTTTTTAAAACTATTAATATATTAATTTTAGTTAGAGAGTACAAAAAGAATATATGATTTGCCTAAAAAAGCTAATCAGTTTGTTATTAGTAATTATAAGATTATTATTTTATTTGATTAAATGAAATTGCTTGTGATATTTTTGGAAAATGAGATATTTTAGTTAGGAAAAATAAAAAAAGTAGAAATTTTAGTTAGAATATATAAAAAAGAATATATAATTTGGCTAAGAAAAGGAAATTGGTTACTTATTAGCAGTTATAATATTATTATTTTGTGTTATTAAATGGAACTGCCCATTATATATTTGGAAAATGAGATATTTTAGTTTGTAAAAATACAAAGGCTACTATATATAACTTATTAATAAATATTATATTTTATTTAATGGAACTACCCGTAATATTTTTGGAAAATAGGAGGTTTTAGTTAGGAGAAATTTTAGTTTAGAAAATATAAAAAAATTTAAGATTTTGCTAAAAAAAGCTAATCGATTACTTATTAGTAATTGTAATATTATTATTTTATTTTATTAAATGGAACTGCCCGTGATATTTTTGGAAAATTAGATGTTTTAGTTAGAAAAATTAGAAAAGTAAAAATTTTAGTTAGAAAATATATAAAAGAATATACATTTTTGCTAAAGAAAGGTAACTGGTTAGTTATTACCAATTATAATATTATAATTTTATTTTATTAAATGGAACTGCCCCTGATTTTTTTGGAAACTAAATATTTTAATTTGAAAAAATAAAAAAGGTACTCTATATAATAGTTTTTAGGATTTTATCCAACGGTTTTCATCGACTTGATCAAAAAGATCTAACGGTTGTGAATTGAGTGACCGAATTATGAGGACCAGACTACAAACCAGCTACAAAACTTTCAATGTTTCGTCTTTAATATAAGTGTATAACCCGTGAAAAGCATGAACGACTTTAATATTAATTCTGAAATTTACTTTTAAATTTTTTGAGATTTTAATACTTCTGAAAATGCTATCTTTTTAAAAAGAATTAAAAGTAATACTTTAAAACTTTAAATCTAAAAAAACTTATATATTTTATAAAAGTTTATTAGCTTAGTAAGCATGTCACTCAAGATAACCGTCAAAATTATTAATATATTTTGTCGTAATATAAATATAAATATTTTTTTTAAAAGGTCGTGCTTTTAAATTCTAAGTAGAGTATAATTAAAAGAGTTTGTAGTTATGTTATATATGTGAGAAAATCGAAAATCAAAACTTTCAATGTTTCGGCTATTATATACTAGTACAGATAGATAGATTAAATAGAATAAATTACCGAAAATCGAAATCAAAACTTTCAATATTTCGGCTATTATATAATAGTATAGTATAGATAGATGTCGTCCGCGATAATTTTTGAAAAAGAGAAATTTTAGTTAAAAAAAATATAAAAAAGAATATACGCTTTGGCTAACAAATGTAATCGGTTAATTATTAGTATTTATAATATTACTATTTTATGTTACTAAATGAAATTGCATGTGATATTTTTGAAAAATGTGAGAGTTTACTTAGGAAAAAATTTAGTTAGAAAATATAAAAAAGAATATACGTTTTGAAAAAAAAAAAGCTGATCGGTTAGTTATTAGTAATTATAAATATTATTATTTTATTTCATTAAAAAGAACTGTCCGTGATATTTTTGAAAAATGAGAGGTTTTTAGTTAGAAAATAGAAAAGTAAAAATTTTAGTTAGAAAATATAAAAAAGAATATACACTTTGGCTAAAATAGGTAATTTGTTAGTTATTAACAATTATTATTTTATTATTTTATTTTAATAAATAAAACTGTATGTGATATTTTTGGAAAAGAAGAGATTTTAGTAAGAAAAAATAAAAAGCTTATATGTTTTAGTTAAAAAAAAGTAATTGTCCGTGATATTTTTGGAAAAGTAAGAGAATTTTTCAGAAAAAATAAAAAAAAATAATATATTAACTATAAGTTTTGAAAAGGAGAAATTTTAGTTAAAAAAATATAAAAAAGAATATAGGCTTCGGTAAAACAAGGTTTAAGAAATTGAAAAGACAAGCCACTGTTTCTTTGTCAAAGAAAAAAAGATAAGACGCTGAAAAGATAGAGCAGACAAAAATCAAAATCAAACTGTCACGTCTTATTTGTTGGATTGTTAAACTCTACATCAACACAAATCAGTATGCAATATTTTAAGTTAACTCCGTCGTTAAAAGATTTTCTCTCCCTTAACTCAATTCTTTATATTGGAGACGAGGTTTGAAGGTAGACTTGTTAATGAATTGGAGATCCGATCCGATCTGATTCGATTCGTAGGTAAATTAACGGGTATGGATTCTGTCGAAGAAAATCCGATCTGTTAATGATCCGATCCGATAAAGGTCCGATCCGATCACGAGCGGATATAGATTTAGTATGATCCGATCCGATAAGAATCCAATCCGAATATATTTATTTTTTTAATATATTAAATGGGTCGGACCTCCGATCCGATAACCCGAAATTCGAATGGATCGGCCTAAAAAATATCCGACTCCTGATCCGATCCGATCCGATCCAAACCCGAAAATTTTTAACGGATTCGGATATGGATTTAGGGCGTAATCCGAATCCGGATAAAAGGGTAAAATTATAATTTTACAGGGATTTTATTTGCTTTTTTTACACTTGTGTTCTCCTATTATATATAGAAGAGAAGAGATAGATTTATGGGTTAAAACTCAAATCTATCCAGAAGCTAATGCCTAGATTAAACCACATATGCATGATCTTGTTTGTTTTACCTGATAAAATATCGTACAAGTTGAATTATGTTAAACTAGTTCTTTAAACATAATGTGTTTTACTTTTATAGTAAACGCGATACGTGCTGAATATATTTCTTGATTTTATTATAGTTCGATTCCCCTGTATTCAGTCTCATTATCGTACTGTAAATCTGATAACTTCTGATTTCATATCAGTTAATCTTACCAAGAGTAGTTTTGAATACAATTATGCTGTCGTGGCTCTTACTGTTTGAATACAATTTCCAAAGTAGTTTTGTGACAAAGGAGGGTCTAATCTTGATCTGTTATTCACAGCCAGTTTGTAACTTGTGATCTGATCTTGTGGTAATCCACGAACGCGCATCACACATCTCCGCATTATTGCGCATAAGGCTTGTAACCTTGATATCTTGACGTTTTTGTTTCCGCATTTAGAGTTTGCCGTTGCTTCAAGTCTTGCTAAGGCAGCCTGTGACATGGAAAATCCTTTCTTTGAGGTCGGGAGCTTCATACCTGCTTATGAATTGATCAGTATGAGTGAAAGGGAGGCTAAAAACTGGACCATATCCATCAGGAAACATAGGTGGCCTCGATATTCTTAAATTTTCGTTTTTTCATAAAAACTTCTGACAGCATGTTGAAAAAGTGCCAATAAGAGATGCCATCAACCACAGAGTGGTTCATTGAGCACCCAATGAAGACACCATCTTTTAACTCAGTCACTTGAACTGTTAGCAAAGACATTGAGTGACCATCATAACTAACAGCCCTGTCATGGTCGAAAAATGATTGAACAATTAAAGGCACGTAAGTTGGTAAAAGAATATCAGAAATTCCCAAGTATACTTTTGAGTGGACAAATTTAGCACCGGGACTGTTAATGCAGTCTATAAACACCACAGAAGAATGTGTGATGTCTTCCTTTTTCGTGGCAAGGCGACCTGCAAGTGGATAAAAATGAGCTAGAGTAACCGACAGAGAATCTTTAAGTCTCTGCACAAAAACTTCGACGGGGTTTTCTTGATCGTGTGAAACTGCAGGTTTCTTAAATAAAAGACCCTTTTGGATGTAATGAACTGAGAGCATGGCAAGGTCGAATGGTCCCAAATGAAAGGCTTGTTTTGCCTTTTCTGTAGAGTAGGATGGTTTCATAAAACAGGTAGATAGTTGGCTGACATTTTGAGAATGCATTAAGGTGTTTGTGAACGACATAATTTACAATGAACACTGCCTTCAAGACCCATACTTTTATGTCCATAGATGGAGTGCTGATTAGATAATTTAAAGGACGTGCTTTTGTTCTATAAAATAAACTATCCTATAACCGGTGCGAAGCACGAACAAAATTAAAATATTAATTGAAAACACGAACAAGATTAAAATATTAATCGAAAACGGGATGAAACTAAAAAAATAAATCAAATCAATAAATTTTTGAATTATGCCGGATTTTGCGATAACCAAATTTGATAATTTGGTACTTTTTAATCAGATTTGATACTTTAATATTTTTGCGCGTCATTTACATATTGTATGAATTTAAAGCACTCCGCATCTGACTACATAACTACTTTAATTTTAGTTATACATTCAACCAATTAACAATCAGGCAGCTGAAATTAGATAATGCAAATTTTAATTTTTTTCCAAAACAGTGAACTCCTGCAGATAAGAATTCTTGGAGAAACTCAATCCTAGCATCCTATTTTGAAACAAAGGATTGAGAACGTGTCTATAATAGTGATGAGCATCTAAAACCGAACCATAATCAATAAAGTGTGGTTTCAAAAATTAAGAACCAAACACCGTTGATTCAGTTGAGTTTCAGTAGTTGCAATTTTTGGTTTCGAACGATGCTTTTTTATAAATCCAATCGCATGCAATAATTTAAAACTAGCCGTAAATTTGGTTATAGAATCAAACATAAAACAGGTAATGCAGGTATTCGTAAAGCCTAAGCGTGCTGGTTCCCTCAATGGAGTTGCTAGTTCGCTACGAAAAAGCATACGACGGTGCAGAGTTATCAATGGAGTTAATCTAACTTATGTAGGTCAGTACCTTGTAATGTTAAGTAAATATGATCTGAAATATGTGCGGTTTGTCCCGCCTGACCAAAAATCTTGTACTAAAAGAAAAAAAAATCAAAAATAAAACACAAGCAGCTCAGGCTGCAACAACATTACAGCAACATAAAAAAACTGGAGTAACTAGTTCATAACAACAGTGCAGTATGAAGTACTAAAGGAAGACCATATCTCTCTGTATAATAAATCCTGTTGCCTAAAATAACTAAATTACATTCACTATCCCCAAACTTCAAATAAATTACAATCTCTACCAACCACACATCTCATTCCAAAATGTCTAAAATTGTAAACCAATTGTAAACAATCACGTGCAGCATTATTGGCATTACCAACTCCAATGTATCCAATTTCAAAATTTTCAGATCTAATTTTTATTCTTCTCTCAGCCAGTTGCTTACGAATTCTTGCCATCGTATAATGAAAGAGGTTAGACTTTCTCTAAATTTGTGGCTTATGTTTATGTTTCGATTGTTCTTCATGTTTTTGTAATTTTGCAGGCTAATTATAATCATCTTAGACTTGATAACTTCACCTCTTTACAGCAGGAGTTTGGTAAGAATTTACTAAATTATTTTTCTTGATTTGAGCTTTCCTGTTTTTGTATTTTTGATTTTGATGTGCTATATTTTAAAATTGCAGACGGGAGTAAGAGGCAACTGAAAAAGAATGCTAATTGTAACAAAGAAAATGTTGGTTTATCTCCTTCAGGCATGTTTAGATGCATAAATGTTTGTGTTTGATAACATTAATTGCGTTATTCATTTAATTCCTAAACAACTTTTTATTCGCAGTTATTACCAGCCCTTCTAGGACACCTCTAAATGCTCATAATCAATCAGGTTCTATTTATTGTCATTTATAACTGTAATTGCATACAGCCTGACTTCATATTCTAATAACTGTCATTTACTTTTAGCTATACTCTGTTCAACGCCTATAAATGAGTTGAGTAAATGTGGAAGGAAAGGATTTACACCTACTTCTTTGGATGAATCATATACTCTGAACTCCCACAATTATGTTACTCCACATGGCAAAGACAATAGTTTGAGGGTGCCGCTTTCCAATATATCAAACAAATTGGGCTCTGGATTAGGTATGTATAAAAAGCATTGGGTGTTAATTGCATTGTATGTTTTAATGACAATATCTTGGTTTCAAACAGAAAAATATGGAATATCATCGAGACAAGAATTTAAGACAACGTTTTCGATTATAGATAAACAGCATCAAACAAATAAAAAAAAGTCTGCACCGGCAATAGTTTCTTCATACACCCCGTTAAAGAAACAGGGTGATTCCTCAGGTTTTCATTCTATGAGTGTCCGAAGTTAGTTATTTTTAATATTTAAGTAAAAACTGTCAACATTTGAAACTGCAATGTGCAGGTGGTCCTAAATCCTGTTTAACGAAACAAAGTCCCGTACAGAAAGTAAAAAAAAAATTAATGCCAATCTTGCTGCATTTTCATCTTCGCGTTTATTTGATGAGATCCTCGATGATGATCAATGTCCACGTACAGGTATACCTGCTTTTTAGCTTCTCTTTTGAAATTGTAAATTATCTTTTCAATGAGTCTCTTTTTTGCATTTACAGAGAAGAGTCCCTCTTGGGGCTTTCTTTGTGATGATTATGATTTATTCTTGGATGATGTTAATAGGGAATTGTTTTCAAATGTCTATGCAGTTTGTGAACTAGGAAACAAGAAACAAAAGATTGATCATAATCTTAATGTTGAGTCATCTTCAAATTTTGTAGAATCAGTCTTGGATGTTGTTGAATGTGATTCCTTTATTATAGGTAAATTGTTATCATTTTATTCAGAAGTAAAACATAAATAACCAATCATTTTATATGAAACATTTGTGTCAGTTGCAATTTATTTGTTACAGATAACTGTTCCACATCTGGTCTTCTTTCTGATGGTGATGATTTTTTTTGGGATGATGGTAATAGTAAATAGATATACATATTTACTATTCAGTTATTTTGTTACTGTATTATTAGGTCATACACCTTTGACCTTTTTATTGAATCAGATGAGGTTTTTGTTGACAATGACATAACTGTTGACAACGAGGAAAGTAACTTGAATGAAATTACTCGGGCATGTAATGCAGGTAGTTTTACAATCATATTCATCAGTTGACAAATTTATATACAGTAATATTGGCTAATTCTTACATTTTCATGTGAATCAGATGGTTATGCCACATTAGGACCTCCGACAGAGTATTGTCGTAAATGTGATGCGGTTATGTGGAAAGAAGAGAGAGTTAATAAAAATGTAAAGCGTGGGATTCCTAAGTTCAGTATATGTTGTTCTCAGGGTCAAATTAAGCTTCCAAGCACACCACCAACTCCACAGTACTTAATGCATTTGTACACTGATAAGAAGAAGTCTAATCATTTCAAAAGAAACATACGTTTGTACAATGCTATGTTTGCATTTACTTCCATGGGTGGGAAAGTTGATCATTCAGTTAACTGCGGTAGAGCTCCGTATATTTATAGACTCAATGGTCAGAATCACCATGTATTTGGTACACTTATACCGGATGATGGAAATGATCCAGTTTTTTGTCAACTTTACATTTACGACACGGAGAATGAGGTCGACAACAGAATGAAGTGGGTAAAAGTGGAGAATGGTGACCCTATCAACCAAGAAATAGTTCAAGGTTTGGTCAAGATGTTAGATGAAACCAATGAGTTGGTAAAAAAATTTCGATATGCGCGAGATCGTTTTGAAGAAGAACCAATAAGAGAGATGAGAATTAAGATGAAAGTTTGTCGTTCGGAGAGTGGTCGTGAAAATAACATTGGCCCATCTAATGAGGTAGCTGCTGTCTTGGTAGGTGATATAGAAACTACCATTGGTGATAGAGATATTATCATTGAGAAAACTAACAAAGATAAAGAACGTATCTCAACCATTCACCCATCACTCATGGCACTACAATACCCACTGTTGTTTCCTATGGGTGAAGATGGCTACCATGAAGAGATACCATATATTGATCCTGAAAATCAGAACAAAAAGAAACGGAAAAGAATAACAATGAAAGAGTATTACTCATACAAACTACAAGTGAGGAGAAATGAAGGTATATTAATTCCAAAGAACATTTTGGACCTTTAATTTTAGATTTTTTTATGTTTGTGGTTTGTAACCATTGTTTCTTACATCTTAGTAATCTGATTTTCTTGAACAAGGTATGACAGTTCGTTTAGGTGGAAGATTGTTCCAGCAGTACGTTGTAGATGCTTTTTCATGTATTGAACAATCACGTCTGTGGTGGTTACGTACTCATCAAAAGAATCTACGTAATGATTTGTATAAAAATATTGCTAAGAAAGCTGCTACTGGTAACGTTGATACTTCTACTACTGGGAAAGGTTTTATCTTGCCTGCTAATTTTTTAGGATCGAAAAGATATATGCAGCAAAATTTTCAGGATGCCCTTGCAGTGTGTCGTATTGTTGGCCATCCAGACATTTTCCTCACCATGACATGTAATCCTATGTGGGATGAAATTCATCAAATGATGAAATGTATGCCTGGTTGCGCTCCTGAAAATTCTCCAGATGTGATTGCACGCGTTTTCCACCAAAAACTACTTCAGATCATAGATGACATCAAGACAAAAAATTACTTTGGGACTTGCAGTGGAAGTAATTTTTAAATTTACATATATTTAAATTGTTTCCAATTCCATATAAAATAAAAAAATTTGAGATTGTAATTTGATTGACCTTTTTATTTTGCAGTTATGTATGTTGTTGAGTTTCAGAAGCGGGGGCTCCCACATGTTCACATGTTAATATGGCTCAACTCAGAATCAAAGAAAAATCTTTCTGCAAATGTAGACAAATATGTATTTGCAGAGATCCCAGACCCTGTAAAAGACCCTGCTGGTTATGCCGCTGTCAATTCTTTTATGATTCATGGTCCTTGTGGTTCCTTAAATACCAAATGTGCATGCATGCAGAAATTCAAATGCACCAAACACTTCCCCAAAAAGTAAGCACATTGAAGACACATTCCTACATTGTTATTTACACAAAATATATAGTTATAGTAATATATTATTGTTTTATACAATGTAGGTATTCTGCACAGACAACATTTGATCAATCAGGTTTTCCAATTTATAAACGACGTAGAACTGAGGTCACGGTCAGAAAAGGCAAACATGACCTCGACAATCAATGGGTAGTTCCATATAGCAGAGATTTGTTAGTTAAATATCAATGTCACATGAACATTGAAATCTGTTGTCACGCCCGTAGTTTGAAATATTTATTCAAATACTGCCTCAAAGGACATGACAGGGCAACTGTGGAAATATCATCACATTCTCAATCCAAAAATAATGAAGAAGATGAACCTGTGGATGAAATCAACGCTTACTTCGATGGTAGGTACATATGTGCTTCGGAAGCTGCTTATCGTATATTTGGGTTTCCGATACACTACCGTTCGATTTCTGTTCTGCGTCTTTCATTTCATCTGCCGGGTGAGAGAAGCTGTACCTTTACAGAGACTGAAATATTGGAGAAAGTTGTTCATCACAACATGAACAAGCGTTCTCAATTGGAAGCCTTTTTCCTTCTTAACCGCACGGATCCAACTGCTAGGAAGTACACTTTTGATGAGATTCCACAACATTATGTTTGGAATGAAACAGATATGATATGACATATTAGGAAACGTGGACGACAAATTGGCAGGTTGTTGTATACACATCACAGTGCAGGAGAGCTTTGGTACCTTCGTCTCTTACTTTGTAAGGTTCGAGGACCAATATCTTTTGTATCTCTGAGGACCGTGAATGGTAAGCTGCACCCGACTTTTAAAGATGCATGTTACAATTATGGGTTGCTTGACGATGACAATGAATGGCATGCAGTGATAGAAGAATGTGGTAAATGTGGATTTCCAGATCAAATTAGGCAACTATTTGTACATATAATTGTAAATTGTCAAGTTACTGACTTGCTTCATCTTTGGACTCGACATTGGAAGCACATGGCGGACGATATTTTGCTACAGCGAAGGAATTTAAATGGAGAGAGAAGTATCAACATAAATGACCAACAACTTCAATTTTATGTACTGGCTGGTAAGTTAAATCTTTATAAGATGTTTTTAAATGCACTATTTCCTTCAATTATTTTTCTAACAATTTTGAAATTGATTTACAGAAATTGACAAATTGTTGAAGTCTATTGGTAAATCGCTGAAACAATTTAATCAGCTCCCTCAACCTCCACCATGCTATCTACAGGCTGGTACAAATAATTTGGTCCTGGAGGAAACAAGTTACAATGCCACCGAGATGGAAGAAGAATTTGAAAAGCTTTTTAAAAATTTGAATGCTGAACAATTACAAGTATATCAGCATGTTTTGCAGTCTGTTCTGACGAAAGTAGGAGGTGTTTTCTTTCTTTATGGTAGTGGAGGTTGTGGTAAAACCTACTTATGGAAAACTTTAATTTATAAATTAAGGTCCATAGGTTTGATCATCCTACCTGTTGCTTCATCTGGCATTGCTGCTACTCTAATGCCTGGAGGTAGGACGGCACATTCCAGGTTCAAAATACCTATATTTCTTGATGAATATTCTTGCTGTGGAATTAGTCATGATTCCGATATTGCGGAGCTAATCAGGCATACCAGTCTTATCATATGGGACGAGGCACCGATGCAACATAGGTACGCCTTTGAATGTCTTGATCGTTCCTTAAGAGATATTATGAAATCTATTGATCCTGAGAGATTGCACAAACCATTTGGAGGTATCACGTTGTTGCTAGGTGGTGATTTTAGGCAGATTTTACCTGTCATTAACATGGGTTCACGTGGTGATGTTGTATCTGCTTGTGTTACAAGATCACATTTGTGGCGACTAGCAAAGATTTTTATTCTTAAAACAAATATGCGACTTCACCAAGGAAACAATGAAGAAGAGGTTGAGAATCTAAGGCAGTTTGCTGAATGGGTGTTAGAAATAGGTAATGGAACTGTTTCAGCACCCAGTGATTGCTTAGAAGAATATGAAGAAAATGACATTCTTATTCCTTCAAACTTCTGCGAACCAGAATTGAAGAATTCCATTGAAAATATGATACAATGGACCTATCCTGATTTCATCACAAATTACAAAAGTCCAAAATATCTTAGTGAACGAGCAATATTGACTCCAACTAATCAAGTAGTTGGTCATCTCAATTCAGTCATTGTCGATACTATTCCGGGTGATGAATTCAGCTATTTCAGTGTAGACAAAGCAGAAGATTTTGGTGGCACTGCTACTGATTTAAGCTTTGCATTTCCACCTGAATATTTGAACTCCATTAATCTTCCAGGACTCCCACCTAATGAATTAAAATTAAAGGAAGGTGCTGCCGTCATGCTTATGAGGAATCTAAATCAAACACTTGGTCTATGTAATGGCACAAGAATGGTTGTCACAAAATGTTTCAAACACTGTGTTGAGTGCGAGGTCATTTGTGGTGCATTTCTTGGCAGTAGGCACTTTATTCCCAAGATGGAATTATGCCCAACAGACACAAAACTTCCTTTCAAGTTGTTGCGTAAACAGATGCCATTGCAGCTATGCTATTCAATGACTATAAATAAATCACAAGGTCAGTCGCTTCAAAGAGTTGGGTTGTTCTTGCCCAACCCGGTATTTACTCATGGACAACTCTACGTTGCTGTTAGTCGAGTAACTTCTCCTGAAGGACTTAAAATTTTTATTGATTCTAACAGTGGTGCTGCAACAAATATTACCTCCAATGTTGTCTACAAAGAAGTATTCTATAATTTGCCAGTAACATAGTCGAAATACCTATATGTGAACATTTGCAAATACTGATTTCTATGTTGATCGGATATTTATTAGTATTTGGTAATATGTCTACTGTATTATGTGTCCATATGATAAGTATACATCTTCCAAATCAATTGTTTGCATCCAATCTTTATGCCATTAAATTTACAGTCAGATTTTATAATTTTCTTATAAACAACTATGATTCAATATATCAGAAAATTAAACAAATCACTAAAATTTGTACTGACAATTGATTCAATATAGAATGTAAATATTCTTATATTTAATAGAGTATGAAATTTGTAATACAAGAAGTTCATAAACATACCAATTTCATTATACAAGGAACTCTAGGCTTTAAATAATAATAAGAAGACCCTGTAAATAAAGAATAGCAGTAGAAGAGAGTCACGCACGTCCTTTTTAGCCACATAGTCAGATCTTATCACTTTAGGTTATTGGTAACTTTTGGTACAACAACTCCATTACTAGATCTACAATTATTCTTTACTTGGAGAAATGTTTAACAGATTTGATTCTTTGTTAAGTTTGACAAATGAAAAGAGTGATGCATCAATCTGTGTTAGAGCACAAGCTGTTTGGAAAGGAATTAACAGGAAAACAAAGGAATTCCGTGGTTACAATATCGTTTTTATTGACAATGAGGTATTTCTTCAAATTTCTTATACTTTATCTACTTATAGGATATAGTTAGTAAATTCAAACTGACAACCCCATGTTTAATGTAGAATTGTAGGATACATGCATTTATTAGCGACAAAATATCTTATTTGTTTGAAGCGTGCCTCAAAGAAGGTGAAGTTTATGTTCTGTCAAAATTTCAATTAAAAAGTTACGATGGAGAGGAAACAAACAGAGCATTAAGAAATGAGAAGCATATTTATTTTGAGGCTCAAACCAAGCTGAATCTGCTGAAGGAAAATGTCTGTGATATCGATCAGTATGCCTTTGATTTGTTTCGTCTTCAAGATGTGGACACGTTTTTAACTGATACTCGCTTCTTAATTGGTAATAATATTCAGTTATGAGCAATATGTACTAATTTAATTTTGAGTCAAAAATTTATACATTGTTTTGTCATTCGTTGTAGATGTTATTGGCATTGTAGACACTCCGAATGCAAAATGTGTTTACTCTAAAGAGGACCCAACCAAATCACTTATGAAATTTAAGATAGCAGATGGAAGGTACATATCTCTACAATTGTGATGCACAATTAATGGTTTCCAAGTAACTTTATTCCTCATGTACTTATTTCGTTGCTCTATATGTCTTTCTTTTATAGGTTTAAGGTCAATGTAACATTTTTCAATGAGTTTGGTGAAAGTTTTGAGAAAGCTTTGAAGGATATTGGTGAAGAATCAGTAGTTGTCATTATAGCAAGTGCCAAACCGAATAAGTACGATGGTATGACAATATACCACGACACTACAAAAATTGTGGTCTAACACGAATATTGTGAGTTTATTATGCTTTAATCTACAGGTGAAACTGTTTTGACCAACTTCCCGGCCACCAGGTTCTATCTTAATCCTAAACACTATAGTGTGAACAATTTACTCAGAAGGTATTTACATTATTCTGAATTTATAAATAATCGTTGATAGTATATAATGGTGTGAAACTTTTTTCAACTGTTTTAGTTCTGTAATGTTGTGCCATATTATTTTTTTTTATGTAGTATGACAATGATGGATTCTGAAGAAGATAGGGATATGAAAATTTATACAATTGAAGACATAAAAAATTTGTCTAACGACTACATTGAGGTATTTGCACAATCTAAAAAAACTAGAAGAATAGCAATTGGACTTACAATCAAATTTTGTAGAAATGACTTTTGTTTACATTTGACAGAAGGATGTATTATGTCATGTTACTCTTAAGAAATTTGAAGAAGAATGCAACTGGTATGCCAATTTTTGCACAAGTTGCGGAGCTAAAATTACTAAGGTTGATGGAAGGTTTTTCTGCCATAATAATGAATGTATGCGAGTAATTCCGTATCCTGAGAAGAGGTACAGATTGACAAGTTAAATAATACACACTTTTGCATTAGAATATTTTTTTTTCTAATTTATGTCCATTACATAGATTCAGGTTATGTACTGTTTGCTTTGACAAAACTGGAATTCTTCCTATCATTTTCCCGGATGACGAAATACAACGCCTAACTGGGCAAGATGCATTTGAAATTATAAATGATGATTCCCAGGTCTCTCAAATTTCCACCTTTTTTTTATTATTATTCTTTTTTGTTTTAACATAGTACATTTTCAAAAATTGTCTTTTATTGGTTAGGTTGGTGAGGGTATCGAATTTCCTCCTTTTCTAAAGCAATTTGAAATGAAAGAGTACATTTTGACACTGACTCCATCAGCCCAAAATATAAACAAATCCAGCAAAGTGTTTACAGCCAAGAAAATTGATAATCCTCAAGAAATATTTGCAAGTTATGATCCAAATATGCCACAAAGTCCAGAAATTAAGGAGCTTTCTGTGACAATAGTGAGTATTAAGATTTACTGAGTAGTGAAACCTGAATTAAATGAGATTGAAATTTAAAGCATTTTACTTTTCTGTCCAGGAATCAAAATCTGAGGAAGTGCCTAAGAGTGAAGGTCCACCTACTGGGAAGTCGTCTACTCGAAGTAGAAGAACCAAAACTAAAGCTGTACTCAAGTGTGATTTGGATGATCAAAGTCCTCATGCTAAGCTTAAGAAATCCTGAGATGGTAATAAAATTTTTAAAAATTTTCTTTATAGATTGTAAATCATTTCAGAATATTCAGTTACGATTTTGCGTTCATGCAGTTTGGAAGAAGAACTGGTGAAGTGCATGATTCAGAAGACATGTATTTGCCTTTTTTTTATCATTTGGCCACAAAGTTATAACTACCATCTCCTGTATTCTGAGTTCATGTAAATTTTAACTATTTTGAACACTGTTGATTAACCTATTGTACTCCAGTTATTGCAACAAATCAGTTCTTCTCTTAAATAACTCATACCTAACATATTAGACTACCTACAATTAAATATGGTTGTTGTAATTAAATGAAAGACGTGGTAGATTTGCACAATAAATTTGTATCATCTACTCAAATCACATCAAAATTTATTAGAGCAAACTATATTTAAAAGCTTTAGTATAGAAGCACATCCCAACAGAAGTACAAGCCAAAACAACAAGAATCTTGAAAATATGTCCACTTCAGCCAAGATTACAACAACAACGTACGA
Organism: Heracleum sosnowskyi; assembly: GCA_030848705.1. Taxonomy (NCBI): domain Eukaryota; kingdom Viridiplantae; phylum Streptophyta; class Magnoliopsida; order Apiales; family Apiaceae; genus Heracleum; species Heracleum sosnowskyi. The sequence goes on from CM061237.1 coordinate 25,691,480, forward strand.
CTCTTTCAAAGATCTGAGAACCGGTAAATACGACTGGAGAGTGCCTGCAAGAATACTCAACCTATGGAGAGGACACACCAAAACTGGAGAACCATTCAAAAGTTTCAACCTGTTACTCTTGGATAATAAGGTAATAACATTTCTTCTCTACTGAGTAGCGTTCTCTAACATTGAAGTTATTTTATGATACTAACAAATGACATGAACATTCACAGCGTAGTCGAATACATGCTTTTGTTCCGGGAGAAATTGCTTCAGCTGTTGAACCATGTTTGGAAATGGGAACAGTTTACTTATTCAAGAACTTCACTGTCCGAGAGTACAAGAAAGAAGACAGATTTAGATGCATTCACAGGACAATACAAATCGTTTTCTCTAGAGACACAAAATTCCAAGAGTTAGATGAAACTCGGGTACGCATTGACAAGGCAGCCTTTGATTTTTATGACATAGGGGATCTGAAGCAACTATCTCAGCAGACTACATATCTAACTGGTAATGGTTCACATGATATTTAACATGCATTGTCACACAAATAATACAAGTTTATATGTCTAACATTGAAATTGTATTTTTTTTTATTCAAGATGTTATTGGGGTGGTAGAAGAAATAGAACTCTATCTTAACAATGTAAGAAACCGATTGGGTTCTATGCAAACACAGATGAAGTTCCATTTAACTGATGGCAGGTTGTACTTCATACCTTTCTGTTCATGTGCACTATACACAAATATAAAGTCAAAAATTTATGAATTCATTTCAAAATCAGGCAAAGCGTAAAGGTTACATTGTGGGATGAGTTGGCAGAACTTTTGGATGTAACTCTTAAGGAAGATCTCGAATATCCTCTCATTATAATTATTGGCTGCGGTAGAGTGACTGAGTGGCAAAGTAAGTGTTTTGCATTTTTTTTAACATTTCTCCATAGCACACATGATAATCATCTACCTATAATTCATTTATTCTATATTTGTATGTAGATACAGTTCAGATCTCAAACGTTGCAGCCACTACTTTCTATATCAACTACGCTCACCATAGTGTAACTCAGATGAGGAAAATGTTGTGTAAACTAAACCATTTCCGTTGTTACATCCATGTTATATTTATTAAAGTAATATTAATTTCAAATTAGGTTGAAGCAACCAGAATTTGCTGAGTATCAGAAGTCCTTTAACAGGAGATCACCTCCACAACTATATACAATAGAGGAGATTAAGAATCTCGGAAATGACTCAATCGAGGTATTATGTTACAAAACTATTCCATAACTTTATAACTTATCCCAATACTGAAAAAATTGTTTGTTATTTAGGCTGAAGTTTTGTGCAAAGTGAGAATTGAACAATTAACAAAAGAGGAGACATGGTGGTATGCTGTATGCACTTCATGCTACAATGTAGTTAAAAAGATTGATAAAGCTTACAACTGTCTGAAATGTTGTAGGGATGTTCCTCATCCACAGATATGGAAAGACTATTCGAACACATACTTTACATATTATGAAATAGTTAGTTTCATGTTCAAGTTTGAACTGACATTATACATGAACAGGTATAAGCTTCTGATTGTAGCATCTGATGGAACCGGTACGATTGACATACTTCTGGGAAATCTACCATCGCAGAAATGCATTGGGAAGAAAGCTCAGGACTTTGTAAACGAGGTAAATACATTAATACTTATGTCTCAGAAATGTTCGTGATAGGAAAAAAATGTTTACGGACGTATTATGATATATAACAGGACAGTGAAGATTGTTGGCCAGATAGCTTGAAGTCAATTGAGAAGAAGGATTACACTATGAAGTTGGTGATAAAACTTGAAAACATTAAACACAAATCACCCATATACAGTGCCAAAGATATCATTGAAGGACACAACTTCGAATACCCTATAAAACACTGTGAACAATCGTATGAAGAGGTAAAAAATAATTATTTTACTTTGTTTAAAATTATGATGCCTCATTTACTAAAGAAATCATGTCATATACAGGCATCTGGATCAACATACCATTTGGACTCAATGTCGGAAACAAACTAAACATCAAATCATCAAGCAAATTGAGAGGCGTGAAGAATGTTATGTTCCTAAGCAGTTTCAAAAATTGGTGTACTTCAACTCATGTTTAACCATATTTAATGTACTGTAATCAAAACATATCACCTATCCTTTCAATTATCGTTTATAAGAATATCTACGATTCATGCAATTACATTAAGCTAACCAAATTCAGAAAATATGCATAGACTTCATAACATAAGGTTCAATTAAGACCTTAACAAAATTAAAAGGATTTTAAAACATAGTCACCAACCTAATTCAATCCAACAATTACAGCGTAAAAAGGGTGCAACAAATGGAAATTTAGAATAAACCTAGACTGTTACTTGAAATGTGAAGTTGCCAGTGAATTGAAATAAAATCTCCTGACCAGTGACCAGAGTATTTTGCGAGGTGAAAACATCCCATCCAATACCGAACCTGCACACCTTCTTATTTCGCATAACTTCAACAGACCACTGCTTCTCTCCAACAACCAATGTCACCTCTGTTCTTCTAGCCCATGAACGATATATATGCCACATCAAACTAGGAATGTACTGAATCCACAAAAATTGTACTGTAATTAAAATTTGGTAACAACTTGATTCAGAACTGTTGTACAAAATAAATAAAAAATTTTACGAAATATAGAATCATTACGGCTCCGTGACATCGCTGATGGATATGAGACTTCTTAAGAACAACATTGAAAGACATCATCTCTTCTTCAACAACATCTTCTTTATCTGACCATTACAAGAAATAAAAAGATAGGGCTATAAACTTCTACAACATTAAAAAAGGATTCAGGCAAAACATATACACAATGCAATTACCTTCCTCTATTTCAGAACTAACATCTGAAGAATTATCCATCTCCTCAGCAGAGTCCTCTAATCAAAGATTTAAAAAACATTTTATATGTTAAAAACAATAATAGAAAAAACTACTTAAAGAACATATATCACAAAAAATTTACCTGTTACAACATCTTCAGTATCATCAGACAAAACAACCGCATCTGTATCATAGGGAGGATTCATGAAATCCTCAAACCTTAAATACCCCAAACGGTCACGAAAATGATTCATACACTGGCTATCATACACCGAAAGAGCAAACGTAGAATTACCCAAGTAATTGAAAAACATAACATAATCATCCTGAATGTCATACTTCCCAATAAAATGAATCAGACCATGTATTTTCTTGCTCACAGAACAATATTTGAATTTCGTCGAGTAAGCACCACCAAGATCAATGTGGAGGATTTCTCCAAGAGTATGAGCATAATTCTTCTTAAAGACTCTCGGGAGTTCCTGAACAAAAAAATACTAACCATTAATTGCCAAAATTAATAGCTCTTACAACAGAACAATAGGAAAAAAAACAAGCCTTACCAGCTCTCCTTTTGCCAAGCATTCAGAAGTCATAACTTTGAAAAAATTGGCATATGAAGGACTGACAGACACAGCTGTTCCAAATGACTATAATTAGACTTAGATTTTTTTATTAGAAATAGGAAGTAAAATTCTTTACAATGTACCTCCTCCTAAATATTCATCACGAACAGTGTTCTTATCAAACACGGAAACTTTGAACTTGAAGCGCGAAGCGGTTTTGTATAGAGCAATAAGATCGCCATCAACAACTTGAGCAGCTTCAACAAAATCATACCATGTCTCACCAAATAGGGCAACTCCATCTACCCATTTCAATCTGATCCTCCATTCATGATCTTCAAAACAGAGCCTTATATATTTTACAGAAGGACTCAAACGAATTTTATCACATGCATAACCAGAGAGTACCTAGACATGGCACATATTCGGGATAACTTAATAAAAAAGTAAAAAACATACCAAAATCAACAAACAAAAATTTAATATTTAATTTTACCTTATTAGTCACAAATTGTTCACTTTCAATAAGCAAGTTGTATACACCCACAAAATTATGGACGGCATTGAAATGATATGTTGAACAGAGTTTCTCTTCCTCAAGAGGTGAACAAATCAAATCAGATTGAGAATCATAATCCGCAGTGGGATATTTCATCTCAACGGCATATGGTGTGTAAAATCGAACATTAAATTCAGCACCACCAACATAGTATAACACAACCATATGGTAAGGTTTAAGACCATAGTAACACATCATAGACTTCAAACCTTCAATGTACAACGAACCAAGAGTAAAATTGGCCTCCCAAATACGACCAGAGATGACATGCAACACCAATTTCTCAGGTAAAGTATCACCATTTTCGCAATAAAAAGGTGATGCAAGCCTCTGCAATTGAATCAATAAAAATCATCAATAAAAAACAGCAAAAAAGAAACACGTAAGGAAAAAAAAAGGAAAAACTAAAACATACCAATTGTCCTTTTCCATAATCAGCACCAGATATCAAACAAATCATACCAAGCTCAGTTTCATCATTAGCCATAACGATTACACCTAAAACAATAATAAACAGAATTAATAAGACATTCAAAATAAAGCAGACGGTAACTAAGAACAAGCAACAATTCATCAATAAGACAGAAATCTAATACACACCCGGAGAAGATAGACAAACAGAAGATAGAGAAGGGGGATATAAAACAATACAATTTGAGTTACAAATAAACAAACAGCGACTAACAGTTATGGTAGTGGGTAATATAAGTTGACTTCTGTTTCAAAAAATAAAAAACAGTAATAATAAATGTGCTGCATTTAATGAAATTAAATTCTTACAAAATCCAAAAAAATTTTAAGGCAGTTGTCATTTGGAATATGGTTCATATTTTTTGGCTGACTTTAAACAAAATTATAAAAAATTGTTTTCGTTGTATTTTTAGTATCATAACAAAAATCATCTTTTTGGAGCATAAATTAAGCAACTCAAATCTTGGTCAACATAAATTAAGCAAACCTTAGTCACAATGATTCTCTCCAAAAATATTTGTTTCACTATAAATAAATTTTCCGAGATATATGTAATCATAATTAAATATTTATGCTTCATAAAGAATTAAAAATAGATTTTTTAATTATGTTTAGAAAAAATAATTACAAATTGTATAAAACAATACATTTTTTTTATGTTCAAAGGAGTTACAAAAAAAAAACCCAAACTAACAGTTATGGTAGTGGGTAATATAAGTTGACTTCTGCTTTAAAAAAAAAAAAAATAATAACAAATGTGCTGCATTTAATCAAATTAAATTCTAAAAATAAAAGGTTAAGACAATTGTCATTTGGAATATGGTTCATATTTATTTGCTCACTTTAAACAAAATAAAAAAAAAATTGTTTTCGTTGTATTTTTAGTATCATAATATATAAGATTTCTTTCGAGCATAAATTAAGCAAGCCATTTCTTGGTCAACATAAATTAAGAAAACCATAGTCACAATGAATATCTCAAAAAACATGTGTTTCACTATACATAAATTGTTTGGGATATATGTAATCATAATTACATTTTTTAATGTACATAAATTTTAAAAAATTTATAACGCCTAAGCGAAGCGGGCAAAACTACTAGTATCTATACTTTCCTTTACCTTTATATTACCTTGTTAAAATCTGATTCTTTTAATTACATTGTTAGGATCTTTGTCTCAAACATTTTTAATCTACAATCTTACTTCAACACTTACTGTTTCTTGCAATGTATCCATTCCTTTTCTTTTCTTTTTTAGCTTGATCCCGCCCTTAGACTCGTTACGTTGTTCGACTCTACTCATTAGCTCCTCGCTCTATTCGGGTAAACCTTGAAACTGATTTAAACCTTTGTTTTATTTGAACACTGAAAATTACACTTGGAGAATGCCTGCATAATGTTGATCAGTTCAAACCTCATGAAGTTTCTTATCCTGCCCTACGGCATTAAGCATGTATTAACACACGTTAATGTTTATTCATTGGAGTTCTCTCATGTTACTTTTACGGGAGGTAGCCAATGTGGGATTGTGGATAAGAGATTTTTATTTTACCCTGCTAAACTTATATGCTAAAACGATTATGGGTAGATATTAAAATATTAATTGAGAATCAACACCTAGAGGGGAGGGGTGAATAGGTGTTATGAGTAACAATGACCGATTTTAATTATTACCAAGTTATGTGACTGAAAAAGCAAAAAACAATCTGTTTTGCTGTCTGGCAGCTTACTGGATTCACAAATAATATACAGTGGAAGCTAGCTACGTTGTGCAATTCAGTATAGAAAATGTGCAGAAAGTAAAGAACAAACAGCAATTTTAGCCAGGTGTTATGCCATATTTTCGGATGCCTCAATTATCTCCTAATTTCCCAATATGAATCTAGTAATAATTTATTGTTTAACCACTTAGTAATATCCTCTCTCTGAAACGAGGAAACAATCAATCTAAATCAATCAATTACTAAAAAATATCTCCAAACGATTCTTTCAAATCAGGAAAGAATCACAACGCTAATATAACTCTAAAAAGATAAAATCAACTTATCTCAACATATCCCTTAACAATCACAGGGATTAAAAATACTATCCTATCACAGAACTGCGTTGCCTTGATCCTTATATATAAACAGGGTACGCAGGCATCTTGAAATAAGATCCGACACATCTAACAAGTCGAGACACCTTTCAAGTCCAGCCCCAAAACATCCAAAAATCCCAAATCCCCTTATTTTCATAATTCGTTATATCAGCAATGCCCGAAATTTGTTATCACCAAATTCCTCCGTTAACAATTGGCGCTAGAAGGAGGGGATACTTTTTGATTGTGGAGGACAATCAATCTATACAATACGCATGGGGGGTTATTATGGATCTGGAACGGCTTTAATGGAGGAGCTAAATGGTGGAAGCGGTGGTTCGTGGTTATGTTCAAAATTAAGAAAACATAATCAGGTCCCGTTTTTCAGTATTGAGAAGTTAATCAGCAAACGTTTTATTCGATTCCCGATTCGTTATAAGTCCGTTTCTGACGGTCCATATATCATCAGAAAGCTCTTTTCGTTTCCTGCAACTTTCATGTTTTGTGTTTTCCAAGAAAATATCGTTTACAGGGTCAAAAAGGTAAAAAACAGAGCTGGACAGAATCTGAATCATGGATATGTTAAAGGATTGTGATGCGATATTAGCAGCACATGATTTGATTACTTCACTAGCTCGTGCATGGACAAAAATAAGTGTGGAAGATCCTTATTTGATAAGGGTAATGTTATCGAAAGCTCTCTTTTCCAAAGAGGATAATATTTTTGAAGATCCTATTTCGAGTAGGATAATATTTTTGAAGACCCTCTTTCGAAGAGGAAATTATTTTTGAAGACCCTCTTTCGAAGAGGAAATTATTTTTGAAGACCCTATTTCGAGTAGGATAATATTTTTGAAGACCCTCTTTCGAGTAGGATAATATTTTTGAAGACCCTATTTCGAGAAGAATAATATTTTAGAAGACCCTCTTTCGAGGAGGATAATATTCTCTTTTGAAGATGATAATATTTTTGAAGACCCTCTATTGAAGATGTTAATATTTTTGAAGGCCCTAAGTGGTGATCGTTTTTTGAAGACCCTTCGGGGTAATCTTGTTTTGAAGGCCATGCATCATTCGCATCATGCATTCATTAATATCATCATGTGCATCATTCGCATCATGCATTCATTCATATCATCATGTGCATCATACATTTACTCGTAAACATTGGACATTCTTAGATTCTGTGGTTGTCTCTGTGTGATATTTTCGAAGACCCTTATTTGCGGAGGGTATTGCTTGAGTTATTTTGAAGGCCCTTCTTTGTGGAAGGTGTTGCTTGGAGTACCTTGGTAACCCGTACTTCCGGGGTGCTTATCCGTACTTCCGGAAAGCTCACCAAGAAGAGAGTTCTACCTCTTAAGAAGGCGAGGCTACACTTCCCTTTTCTTAAACTCTGCTTTGCATAGAGTGTATAAGAAGGCGAGGTTACTCTTCCCTTTTCTTAAACTCTGTTTAGCATAGAGTGTATAAGAAGGCGAGGTTACTCTTCCCTTTTCTTAAACTCTGCTTTGCATAGAGTGTATAAGAAGGCGAGGTTACTCTTCTCTTTTCTTAAACTCTGTTTTGCATAGAGTGTATAAGAAGGCGAGGTTACTCTTCTCTTTTCCTAAACTCTTCTTTGCATAGAGTGTATAAGAAGGCGAGGTTACTCTTCCCTTTTCTTAAACTCTGCTTAGCATAGAGTGTATAAGAAGGTGAGGTTACTCTTCCCTTTTCTTAAACTCTGCTTTGCATAGAGTGTATAAGAAGGCGAGGTTACTCTTCCCTTTTCTTAAACTCTGCTTAGCATAGAGTGTATAAGAAGGCGAGGTTACTCTTCCCTTTTCTTAAACTCTGCTTTGCATAGAGTGTATAAGAAGGCGAGGTTACTCTTCCCTTTTCTTAAACTCTGCTTTGCATAGAGTGTATAAGAAGGCGAGGTTACTCTTCTCTTTTCTTAAACTCTGCTTTGCATGAGTGTATAAGAAGGTGAGGTTACTCTTCCCTTTTCTTAAACTCTGCTTAGCATAGAGTGTATAAGAAGGCGAGGTTACTCTTCCCTTTTCTTAAACTCTTCTTAGCATAGAGTGTATAAGAAGGCGAGGTTACTCTTCCCTTTTCTTAAACTCTGCTTTGCATAGAGTGTATAAGAAGGCGAGGTTACTCTTCTCTTTTCTTAAACTCTGCTTTGCATAGAGTGTATAAGAAGGCGAGGTTACTCTTCCCTTTTCTTAAACTCTGCTTTGCATAGAGTGTATAAGAAGGCGAGGTTACTCTTCCCTTTTCTTAAACTCTGCTTAGCATAGAGTATTTAAGAAGGCGAGGTTACTCTTCCCTTTTCTTAAACTCTGCTTTGCATAGAGTGTATAAGAAGGCGAGGTTACTCTTCTCTTTTCTTAAACTCTGTTTTGCATAGAGTGTATAAGAAGGCGAGGTTACTCTTCTCTTTTCCTAAACTCTTCTTTGCATAGAGTGTATAAGAAGGCGAGGTTACTCTTCCCTTTTCTTAAACTCTGCTTAGCATAGAGTGTATAAGAAGGCGAGGTTACTCTTCCCTTTTCTTAAACTCTGCTTTGCATAGAGTGTATAAGAAGGCGAGGTTACTCTTCCCTTTTCTTAAACTCTGCTTTGCATAGAGTGTATAAGAAGGCGAGGTTACTCTTCCCTTTTCTTAAACTCTGCTTTGCATAGAGTGTATAAGAAGGCGAGGTTACTCTTCTCTTTTCTTAAACTCTGCTTTGCATGAGTGTATAAGAAGGTGAGGTTACTCTTCCCTTTTCTTAAACTCTGCTTAGCATAGAGTGTATAAGAAGGCGAGGTTACTCTTCCCTTTTCTTAAACTCTTCTTAGCATAGAGTGTATAAGAAGGCGAGGTTACTCTTCCCTTTTCTTAAACTCTGCTTTGCATAGAGTGTATAAGAAGGCGAGGTTACTCTTCTCTTTTCTTAAACTCTGTTTTGCATAGAGTGTATAAGAAGGCGAGGTTACTCTTCTCTTTTCTTAAACTCTGCTTTGCATAGAGTGTATAAGAAGGCGAGGTTACTCTTCCCTTTTCTTAAACTCTGCTTAGCATAGAGTATTTAAGAAGGCGAGGTTACTCTTCCCTTTTCTTAAACTCTGCTTTGCATAGAGTGTATAAGAAGGCGAGGTTACTCTTCCCTTTTCTTAAACTCTGCTTTGCATAGAGTGTATAAGAAGGCGAGGTTACTCTTCCCTTTTCTTAAACTCTATTTTGCATGAATGTATAAGAAGGTGAGGTAATTATCTTATTCTCATTCTCCTACACTTACAAAGTTACTCGTACATATGTTCTTCTCACATCTCGCATGTTGTCTCTCTCGCAAGCACAGACATATTACGGGCACATCATGTTGTCTCTCTCGATTTTACAGGCATATTACGGGTAATTATCTTCTTCATATCATCTGCTAATCTTCTACTCCTAGTTGTTTCATTGACTCAGGAAATTCGAAAGATCAAAGCACACTTAGTTCTCCAGTCCATCAAGCTGCACTGAAGAACTGGGGGGTAGTTGTTATGCCATATTTTCGGCTGCCTCAATTATCTCCTAATTTCCCAATATGAATCTAGTAATAATTTATTGTTTAACCACTTAGTAATATCCTCTCTCTGAAACGAGGAAACAATCAATCTAAATCAATCAATTACTAAAAAATATCTCCAAACGATTCTTTCAAATCAGGAAAGAATCACAACGCTAATATAACTCTAAAAAGATAAAATCAACTTATCTCAACATATCCCTTAACAATCACAGGGATTAAAAATACTATCCTATCACAGAACTGCGTTGGCTTGATCCCTATATATAAACAGGGTACGCAGGCATCTTGAAATAAGATCCGACACATCTAACAAGTCGAGACACCTTTCAAGTCCAGCCCCAAAACATCCAAAAATCCCAAATCCCCTTATTTTCATAATTCGTTATATCAGCAATCCCCGAAATTTGTTATCACCAAATTCCTCCGTTAACAATTGGTGCTAGAAGGATGGGATACTTTTTGATTGTGGAGGACAATCAATCTATACAATACGCATGGGGGGTTATTATGGATCTGGAACGGCTTTAATGGAGGAGCTAAACGGTGGAAGCGGTGGTTCGTGGTTATCTTCTATAGGTCTACGTCTTGGTCCTCTACCAACACGGCAAAGGAATATATTATTAATCAAAGTGAATTACAACTACACGATACAATAATATATCTCCCTGATCTCCCAGTTACTGTTTGCAGCTTGCTGAAACACCTTGTTCCTTGAACGCAGCTCTCTAAGTACTATACTAACCCAAGTATAAACTCCTCTAGCTATCAAGTTCCTTGAACCCTTGTTTCCCAAGTTCACAAAACCAACAACTACCAACTTACAAGTTGAACAATACAAAGATATAATGAATTACAACCGAAACTATGAACTCTAATCAAGAATATATCATATAATATATAAGAGCTCAAGTATGTATAAGATTTTGCAAATCAGCCTTTGATAGTACTTGTGTTTCTTTAAAACATTGTCCAACCTCTGAGAATGAAAACAACACAAGTATATTTATATGAAACAATGATTTTGAATTAATCGATCAACAACCAACGGTCTTGACTACCAAGTCTCACGTATTTTGTTCCTTGATTAATTCAAACCCAACGTTCATGAAATCAACGTTCAGAAACCAGAAGAATAGAGAAAATAAGAACGTTAAGAAGACACGTTCAACTGGTTTGTAAAGCCCAAAAGAATAGAAGTTGTTAAAAGATAAAATGTGTATGAACAACTTCCTATAATACAGGGATTATATATATATGAAAATAAATTTGAAATTATTTGAGCTCATATATATATATACACGACTTATATAACTGATAGAGTCCTTACAATTCAGTTCCTAGAAGATTTCCTATAAAATAGGACTGAAACTCTATCTGCTGAAAGTGTTGCCAGCTTGCTGCCTGCGTAGAAAATTTACTCTGCCAGCTTGCTACCTACAAAGAAAAATTAGTCTGCCAGCTAGCTGCTACAACATGTTTTGTTATAAAATACAAAGTCTTTATCTCCTCCAAAACAATGTTAGTACAACACAATAAACCCAGCTTGTTGCTATAGTGTTATCATCAAAACACCAGGGTTTCAATAATATTGATAAATTATTAAAAAATGTATTTTTCGAGAATTGAATGATAAAAAATTATATTAAAATTATTATATAGAATATCTTTTCTATTTTTCCTAACTAAAACATCTCATTTTCCAAAAATATGACAGACAATTTCATTTAATAAAATAACATAATAAGGTTATAATTGCTAATAACTACCCCATTACCATTTTTAGCCAAAGTGTATATTCTTTTTTATATTTTCTAACTAAAATTTCTACTTTTCTATTTTTCCTAAATAAAACCTCTCATTTTCCAAAAATATCACGAACATTTCTATTTAATAAAATAAAATAATAATATTATAATTATTAATAACTAACCGATTAGCTTTTTTTTCCAAAACGTATATTCCTTTTTATATTTTCTAACTAATATTTCTCCTAACTAAAACCTCAAAAATATCACGGGTTATTCCATTTAGTAGCATACAATACTAATATTATAAATCTATCTATATATCTATACTATCTATACTATATTATTAAAGACGAAACATTGAAAGTTTTGGTACCTATTTTTTGGTACGGTACTTGCCTTATTTAATTGTTTATTTTATTATTATAAAAATTATTATAATCAGTTACCCTTTCAGTTAAAATAAATTACCATTTTTTTCTAAAAAAATCACGGGCAATTTCCTTTTCAGCTAAAACATATTACTTTTTCTATTTCCCTTAATAAAATACATCATTTCCCATGTATATCACGAACAAACACTTACTTATTTATTTTAAAACATATTTTAATACTTTTAATTGGCAATTACATTTCCCCTCTTTTTCTAGAAAAATCACGGGCAATTTACATTTTTCAGCTAAAACATGTTACTTTCTATTTTTTTACGAAAACCCCTCTTTTTCCAAAATATTACGTGCAAATCGTTACTTATTTATTTTAAAATCTATTTTAATACTTTTAATTATTTAAAAATGTTTAACACGCCTACTTATTTGTTTTTAAATAAATGCAATTAATAAAATATAAATAATAAACAATAAAATTAACAATGATTAAAAACAATCTGTGCATAACACGGGATTTAAGCTATCAATACTATTATATAATAGACGAAACATTAAAAGTTTGGTCGGTCAGTATGGTACGTTGTGATTTTACTTAATTTACCTATTTATAACCAATTACCTTTTTCACCTAAAATACATTATTTTTTTTTATTTTTTCTAACAAATTCCCCTACTTTTTTAAATATATCACGGGCAATTCCCTTTTTTAACTAAAATATGTTAGTTTTTCTATTTTTCCATACTAAAACCCCTCATTTTCCAAATATATCACGGACAACCCTTTAGTTATTTATTTTTAAACCAAATATTATAATTATTTTTTTACTTAATTAACCTTACTTATTTATAGAAATATATTATTAAATAATAATATTACCTATTTATAACCAATTACCTTTTCACTTAAAATACATTATTTTTTTTATTTTTTCTAACAAATTCCCCTACTTTTTCAAATATATCACGGGCAATTATCTTTTTAAACTAAAATATGTTAGTTTTTCTATTTTTCCTTACTAAAACCCCTCATTTTCCAAAAAAATCACGGTCAAACCTTTAGTTATTTATTTTTAAACCTAATATTATAATTATTTTTTTAAAAGTTTACCTATTTTAACACGTCTACTTATATTTCTTAACAAATGCAATTACTAAAAATATTAAAATATAAATAATCAAATACCTATCAATACTATTATATAATAGACGAAACATTAAAAGTTTGGTCGGTCGGTATGGTACGTTGTGATTTTACTTAATTGTCCTTTCTTAAATTCGCGTTTTTACTTAATTAACCTTACTTATTTATAGAAATATATTATTAAATAATAATATTACCTATTTATAACCAATTACCTTTTTCACCTAAAATACATTATTTTTTTTATTTTTTCTAACAAATTACCCTACTTTTTCAAATATATCACGGGCAATTATCTTTTTTAACTAAAATATGTTAGTTTTTCTATTTTTCCTTACTAAAACCCCTCATTTTCCAAAAATATCACGGACAAATCTTTAGTTATTTATTTTTAAACCTAATATTATATTTTTTTTTTAAAGTTTACCTATTTTAACACGTCTACTTATATTTCTTAACAAATGCAATTACTAAAAATATTAAAATATAAATAATCAAATACTTATTTATAACCAATTACCTTTTCAGCTAAAACACATTATATATTTTTTCTAACAAAATCCCTCATTTTCTACTTATATCACGGGAAATTACCTTTTTCAATTTACTTTTTCTATTTTTCTCACTAAAATCCATTCTTTTTCTAAAAATATCACGGACAAACCCTTTACTTATTTATTTTAAAACGTATTTAAATAATTTAAATTATTAAATTTTAAAACCTTATTTTCCAAAATGATCACGGGCATTTACCTTTTTAAACTAAATATATGTTACATTTTTTATTTGTTCATACTAAAACCCCCCTTTTCCAAAAATATAACGAGCAAACCCTTACTTATTTATTTTAAAATCTTTTTTAATATTTTTAATTAATTAAAAGTGTTTAGCTATTTTAACATGTCTACTTATTTTTTTAACAAATACAATTAAAAATAATAATAATAAAATAACAATTAACAATCCGTACATCGTACGGGTTTTAAGCTAGTATTATTAAAGACAAAACATTAAAAGTTTGGTAGTCGGACGGTCGGTACTTAGTGATTTTACTTAATTACCCTTACTTATTTTTAAAAAAAATTATCACTAAATAATAACATTATTTATAACCAATTACCTTTTCAGCTAAAATACATTACCTTTTTTTTTTCTAACAAAATCCTCTCTTTTTCTAAAACAAAAACACGGGCGATTATCTTTTTTAACAAAAACATGTTACTCTATCTATTTTTTTACTAAAACCCCTCATTTTCCAAAAATATCACTGGCAAACCCTTATTTATTTTAAAATCTATTTTAATACTTTTAATTATGAGCACTTTTTCAGCTAAAACGTATTACTTTTTCTATTTTTTTCATTTTCTAAAGAAATTATTGTTAAATAATAACATTTTTATAACCAACTACCTTTTCAGCTAAAATAGATTATATTTTCTATTTTTTCTAACAAAATCCTCTCTTTTTCTAAAAACATCACGGACAATTACCTTTTTCAACTAAAACATGTCACTCTTTCTATTTTTCCTTACTAAAACCCCTCATTTTTCAAAAATATCCCGGGCAAATCCTTACTTATTTATTTTGAAACCTATTTAAATACTTTTAATTACGGGCACTTACCTTTTCATCTAAACCATGTTACTTTTTCTATTTTTGTTACTAAGACCCGTCCTTTTCCAAAACAATTACGGGTAAACAGTTATTAATTTATTTTAAAATCTATTTTAATACGTTTAATTATTTAAAGAAGTTTAACATACCTTCTTATTTTTTTTAGCAAATGCAAATTAATAGAATATTAAAACATAAATAATAAAAAAAATAATTATTAATAACAATTCGTGCATCGCACGGGTTTTAAGCTAGTTATTATTATATTAAAGATGAAACATTGAAAGTTTTGTAGTTTGGTCCTGAAAGTTTTTGTAGTCTGGTGACTACATTTATAGCCGTTAGATATTTCTGATCAAATCGATGAGAACCGCTAGATAAAAAATTAAAATTATTATATAGAATAGAATTTCAATTTTCCCAACTAAAACATCTCATTTTCCAAAAATATCGCAGACAATTTCATTTAATAAAATAACATAATAAGGTTATAATTGCTAATAACTAACTCATTACCGTTTTTAGCCAAAGTGTATATTTTTTAACTAAAATTTTACTTTTATATTTTTCCTAAATAAAACCTCTCATTTTCCAAAAATATCATAAACAGTTCTATTTAATAAAATAAAATAATATTATTATAATTATTAATGACTAACCGATTAGCTTTTTTTCCAAAATGTATATTCTTTTTTATATTTTTTAACTAATATTTTTCCTAACTAAAACCTCAAAAATATCATGAGCTATTCCATTTAGTAGCATAAAATACTAATATTATAAATCTATCTATCTATAATATATTATTAAAGACGAAATATTGAAAGTTTTGGTACCTGTTTTTTTGTACGGTACTTGCCTTATTTAATTGTTTATTTAATTATTATAATCAGTTACCCTTTCAGTTAAAATAAATTACCATTTTTTTCTAAAAAAATCACGGACAGTTTTCTTTTTCAGCTAAAACATGTTACATTTTCTATTTCCCTTACAAAAATCCCTCATTTCCCAAATATACCACGAGCAAACCCTTACTTATTTATTTTAAAACCTATTTTAATACTTTTAATTGGCAATTACCTTTCCCCTCTTTTTCTAGAAAAATCATGGAAAATTATCTTTTTCAGCTAAAACATGTTATATTTTCTATTTTTCTTACTAAAATCCCTCATTTTCCAATCTCTCCTTTTCCAAATCTATCACGGGCAAACCCTTACTTATTTATTTTAAAACATGTTACCTTTTCTCTTTTTCTTACTAAAACCCCTCTTTTTTCAAAAATATCACGGACAAATCATTACTTTTATATTTGAAAATTCAACGAAAACATGTTACTTTCTATTTTTCTTACTAAAACCCCTATTTTTCCAAAATATCACAAACAAACCGTTACTTATTTATTTTAAAATCTATTTTAATACTTTTAATTATTTAAAAATGTTTAACACGCCTACTTATTTTTTTTAATAAATGCAAATAATAAAATTAACATTTATTAAAAACAATTTATGCATCACACGGGTTTTAAGCTATCAATACTATTATATAATACACGAAACATTAAAAGTTTGGATGGTCGGTATGGTACGTTGTTATTTTATTTAATTGCCCTTAATTAACT
This sequence comes from Heracleum sosnowskyi, assembly GCA_030848705.1. Lineage (NCBI taxonomy): Eukaryota > Viridiplantae > Streptophyta > Magnoliopsida > Apiales > Apiaceae > Heracleum > Heracleum sosnowskyi. The sequence continues at coordinate 25,708,102 of CM061237.1, forward strand.
GTACTTCGTGTTTTTACTTAATTAACCTTACTTATTTATAGAAATATATTATTAAATAATATTATTATCTATTTATAACCAATTACCTTTTTCACCTAAAATACATTATTTTTTCTATTTTTTCTAACAAATTCCCCTACTTTTTCAAATATATCACGAGCAATTACCTTTTTTAACTAAAACATGTTAGTTTTTCTATTTTTCCTTACTAAAACCCCTCATTTTCCAAAAATATCACGGACAAACATTTAGTTATTTATTTTAAAACCTATTTTAATATTATAATTATTTTTTAAAAGTTTACATATTTTAACATGTCTACTTATTTTTCTTAACAAATGTAATTACTAAAAATATTAAAATATAAATAATCAAATACCAATAACCAATTACATTTTCAGCTAAAACACATTATATATTTTTTCTAACAAATTCCCTCCTTTTTTAAATATATCACAGGAAATTGTCTTTTACAATTTACTCTTTCTATTTTTCTTACTAAAATTCATTCTTTTTCCAAAAATATCACAGGAAACCCTTTACTTATTAATTTTAAAACGTATTTAAATACTTTCCCCTACTTTTTCAAACATGGCAATTACCTTTTTTAACTAAAACATGTTAATTTTTCTATTTTTCCTTACTAAAATCCCTCATTTTCGAAAAATATCACGGACAAACCTTTAGTTATTTATTTTTAAACCTATAATATTATAATTATTTTTTAAAAGTTTACCTATTTTAACATGTCTACTTATTTTTCTTAACAAATGCAATCACTAAGAATATTAAAATATAAATAATCAAATACTTATTTATAACCAATTACTCTAAAACACATTATAGATTTTTTCTAACAAAATCCCTTCTTTTCTAAATATATCACGGGAAATTGTCTTTTTCAATTGTCTTTTTCTATTTTTCTCACTAAAATTCATTTTTTCCCAAAGATATCACAGGAAACCATTTACTTATTTATTTTAAAACGAATTTAAATACTTTTAATTATTAAATTTTAAAACCTCATTTTTCAAAAATATCACGGGCATTTACCTTTTAAAACTAACTATATGTTACATTTTTTAATTTTATTTACTTTAAAATATGTTTTAATGTTTTTAATTAATTAAAAGTATTTAGCTATTTTAACATGCCTAATTATTTTTTTAACAAATACAATTAATAAAATATTTAAAATATAATAATAAAATAACAATTAACAATCGGTATGGGGTTTAAGCTAGTCAATACTATTATATAATAGACGAAACATTAAAAGTTTGGTTGGTCGGCATGGTACGTTGTGATTTTACTTAATTGCCCACATTTTTGGTCGGTCGGTATGGTACGTTGTGATTTTACTTAATTGCCCTTAATTAACTGTACTTCGTATTTTTACTTAATTAACCTCACTTATTTATAGCAATATATTACTAAATAATAATATTACCTATTTATAATCAATTACTTTTTTCACCTAAAATACATTATTTTTTTTCTATTTTTTCTAACAAATTCTCCTAATTTTTCAAATATATCACGGGCAATTACCTTTTTTAACTAAAACATGTTAATTTTTCTTTTTCCTTACTAACTCTCCCCCCTTCCAAAAATATCACGGACAAACTTTTAGTTATTTATTTTTAAACCTATTTTAATATTATAATTATTTTTTAAAAGTTTACATATTTTAACATGTCTACTTATTTTTCTTAACAAATGCAATTACTAAAAATATTAAAATATAAATAATCAAATACCGATTTATAACAAATTAACTTTGTAGCTAAAACACATTATATGTATTTCTAACAAATCCCCTCCTTTTCTAAATATATAACGGGAAATTGTCTTTTACAATTTAATTTTTCTATTTTTCTCACTAAAATCCGTTCTTTTTCCAAAAATATCACAGGAAACCCTTTACTTATTTATTTTAAAACGTATTTAAATACTTTTAATTATTAAATTTTAAAATCTCATTTTCCAAAAATATCACGGGCATTTACCTTTTTAAACTAAATATATGTTACATTTTTTTATTTTTTCTTACTAAAACACCTAATTTTCCAAAAATATAACGGGCAAACCCATAATTATTTATTTTAAAATTTGTTTTAATGTTTTTAATTAATTAAAAGTGTTTAGCTATTTTAACATGCCTACTTATTTTTTGCACAATTACAATTAATAAAATATTAAACAAAATAATAATAAAATAACAATTAACAATCCGTGCATCGCACGGGTTTTAAGCTAGTATTATTAAAGACAAAACATTAAAAGTTTGGTAGTCGGACGGACAAACTGTCGGTACTTAGTGATTTTACTTAATTACCCTTACTTATTTTTAAAAAAAAACTATCACTAAATAATAACATTATTTATAATCAATTACCTTTTCAGCTAAAATACATTACCTTTTTTTATTTTTTTTCTAACAAAATCCTCTCTTTTTCTAAAAAAAACAAGGGCGATTATCTTTTTTAACAAAAACATGTTACTCTTTCTATTTTTCCTTACTAAAACCCCTCATTTTCCAAAAATATCACAGGCAAACCCTTATTTATTTATTTTAAAATTCATTTTAATACTTTTAATTATGAGCACTTTTTCAGCTGAAACGTATTACTTTTTCTATTTTTTCATTTTCTAAAGAAATTATTATTAAATAATAATAAAATACATTACCTTTTCTATTTTTTCTAACAAAATCCTCTCTTTTTCTAAAAAAATCACGCGCAATTACCTTTTTCAACTAAAACATGTTACACTTTCTATTTTTCCTGACTAAAACCCCTCATTTTCCAAAAATATGTTACTTTTTCTATTTTTCATTACAAAGACCATTCCTTTTCCAAAAATATCACGGGCAAACAGTTATTAATTTATTTTAAAATCTGTTTTAATACTTTTAATTATTTAAAAAATTTAACACACATACTTATTTTTTTTAGCAAATGCAAATTAATAGAATATTAAAACAGAAATAATAAAAATAATAATTATTAATAACAATATGTGCATCGCACGAGTTTTAAGTTAGTATATATGATAAATAAATCACTATTTAATTATGTAGTTATAGACAATCGACCGTGGATAATACTAAAGAAATTAAAGTAAATAAATCTGGTATGATTACGTAGCTGCAAGGAATCAAACCATGTATGAAGCTAAAGAATTTAATATATATATATATATATATATATATATATATATATATATATATATATATATAATTAAAGGAGGATACGCGGGGTGATGTGGCGTCTCTACAATCGGCTCAAATTTTTTTTTTTTTTTTAGAGATTTACAATTTTAAATACTAATGAATCAAAAAATATTTTTTAACATATTAGAGGTAGAATCGATTTTCAAAATTATAGGGGAGAAGATTTCGAATTTTTAGAGAATACATATAAATAAAGTTTTATTTGAACTAGAGTAGGTGTTCGAATTTATAAAGAAGAATAATTCGAATTTATAGTTAAGTCATAGAATTAAAAGCTCTATTGAAAGTAGAATAGATGTTCGAATTTATAGAGTAGAAAAGTTCGAATTTATAAAAAAATACAAACAATTAAAAGTTTATCAAAAATAAATAGATATTCTAATTTATGAAGGAGAAGAGTTTTTCAAAAAAATTTAAATAATAATTTGCTCAGGACCAAGTCGTTAATAGTATCTGTCTAGCTCTATGAATGAGAAACGGAATACATATGACATTCAAGAAAGAACTTTTTATATAAAGTCCAGAAGAGAACCATTACATAAATATTCATTATATATATTTTTATCACATTTTTTATTATATATGATTATAAATTTTAGAGAGAACCATCTTATATAGAGAATCAGGGAGAACCATATATTTTATTATATAATCTCATAAATAATTATAATTTTTTTATATAAAATATATAATCTGATTCTAATGTAAAATATTATCATATACAAACTTTATAAAAAATTAACATTTAAAATTTGAATAAAAACATTGATTTTAAATTTGATTCTGCTGCAAAATCATTTTGGATAAATTTTATTCTGCTATAGAATCACTTTGGACTATTTGACTAATTTTCAATTATTTATTAAAAAATGTAGTTTAATTTCGTTTTTTGATTTAATAATTGAAATTTATAATCATATCTAATAAAAAATGTGATAAAAAAAATGTATTATGAATATTTATGTAATGGTTCTCTTCCGGACTTTATATAAAAAGTTCTCTCTTGAATGATATATATATATATATATATCGATTTTTTTAGAAAAAATATAACGCTGCCGAGGTTAGGTGGTGCCTCTAAGATCGCCTCAATCTACTTTTTAAATTTTATAAAATTTAAGAATTTAAAATACTCCCAAATAAAAAAATATCCTTAAACATATTACAAGTAGAATAAGTGTTCGCATTTATAGAGGAGAAAATTTCAAATTTATAGGGAAGAATATAAATAAAAGTTATATTTGAAGTATAATAAGTGTTTGAGTTTATAAATGAGAATAGTTCAAATTTATAAGTAAGACTTATAATTAAAATTCTATGGAAAATAGACTAGGTTTTCGAATTTATAGAGTATAAGAGTTCGAATTTATAAAAAATACATTTAAAAAGAAGTTATATCGGAAGTAAAATAGGTGTTTGTATGACATAGTTAGAGTTCTATTGGAAGTAAAACGGGAGTTCGAATTTATATATGTGTTTTTTCAACGAGCGACTCATTAGAAAAGATTAAGTTAATATGAAAATTAATATATAAAATAAGAATTCAATATATAAAATTTGGGATTTTGAGTTTAACAAGGAAAACGTTTTTAAAAGGAGGATGACTTATTATAGAGGAATGAGTAACTGCTGTAATTTTAAAAAAAATTATCGTTTACCATATCAAAAGTAGAAAAACTATTTAAATTTATGTAGGGAACAGTTTAAATTGATAGGGAGGACACATAAATAAAAGTAATATTTAAATTATAGTAGGCGTTCGAATTTATAAAGGAGAATACATAGTTCAAACTTATAAGTTAGACATATAATTAAAAGTTCTATCGAAACTAGAATTTGTTTTCGAATTTATGGAGTAGAAGAATTCATATTTATAAGAAAAATATATAATTAAAAGTTCTATTGGAAGTAGAATATGTGTTAGTAAGACGTAATTAAAAGTTCTATTGGAAGTAAAATATGAGCGCGAATTTATATAAGTGTTTTTTCAATGAGAGAGCGGCTCATTAAGTAGTATGTTAACATGAAAATTAATATATAAGAAAAGTATTCAATATATAAAATTTGGGATTTCGATTTTAACAAGGAAACTAGCGTGTTTAAGACGAGGACGATTTATTATTGAAGAATGAGTAATTGTTGTAATTTTTATAGATAGATTTTTTTTAAATTTACGACGTCGCTGCGAAACGTGGCTTTCTCAACTAGTTTAAACTAAATAAATAAATGTTGTATAATTACGTATTTGCGAGGAATCGAACCTGAATTTATTGATAACCAAATTTGATACTCTGATACTTTTAGTATCGCGCGCCATTTTCACATTGTTTTGATTATTAATAAAGAGTATCTATACTCTTTATTAATAATCAAAAAAATGTGAAAATGACGCGCGGTACCAAAAGTACCAAAGTACCAAATTTGGTTATCACGATACTTGGGTTCGATTACTCGCAACTACGTACAAGATTTATTAATTTAAATTCTTTAGATTAATTCAGGATTTGATTCCTTACAACAACGCTATTATACAAGATTTATTTATTTACTTTAATTTCATTAATTTCATTCAAAGTTCAATTGTTTATAACTTCTATACTCTTTATTAATAAAGAAAATAATGTTAAAATATCGTGCGGTACCAAATTCAAGATTAATTGTCTATAACCACATAATTAAATAGTATTTATTTGTTATATATTTCTATCATTCAAATATCTATAAGTACATTTTTTAATAATTTTTTTTTTGATAATTAAAATTAATATTAATAAGCAAAAAAATGTGAAAATGGTGCGTATCACGAAATTCGGGTTCGATTCCTTGCAACTATGTAATTATACACGATTTAATTACTTTAAATTCTTTAATTTCATCCGGGGTTCGATTCCTTGCAACTACGTAATTATACAAGATTTATTTATATACTTTAAATTTATTAGCTACATCGAGGGTTCGATTTCTTTCAGCTACGTAATCATACAGGATTTATTTATTTATATCATTAGCAGATTAATAGTTCACGTAACTTAAGTAAAAAACTTACAAAATAATTGCATACTACCAAATGTATCTGAATATTTTTATCAGTGTTTGACAATGTGCAGTTTGAAAAAGAAAATTAAAATAAAATCTTGAGAGATATGTTTGTAAAAATAAAAGAAAAACGTCAACATAGCCAACTAATTTTAACACTACCAAAATATGGTCTAACACAAATGATTAAGCTCAGTATGTGTGCGTAAAGCAATGATTAGCCAGTTTACAATCATGAAACGAATTCGGTTAGTAACTTAATTTGTACATAAGGGATTCGGAAATTTCAAATGTTCTAAGCGTTTTAAGTTCGATTTTCGTTTATACCGGTTTATAAAATGTAGAAGTGCAAATAGAGAAAGAGCCTGTTTGGCTACGACTTTAAGCGCGCTTAAAGTGATTTTTAATTTTAAGCTGAAAAATGTTTGTTCGTGTTATAAGTTAGAAAATAATTTAAAGTTAAAAAAACAACTTAAAAACAGAAGTTGGTCGGAGATACTTTTTTGAACAACTTATTTTATTTGATAAAAGTTAATATTATCATTCAAATGTATTATTTATCAAACTTAACTTTATTTTTACAATATTAATAACGCATAAGTTACTCATAATACAAAATCATCCAAACAGATATTAATTTAAAATTTTCTCATCTATCTATACTATAATATTATAAACAAACTACCCTCTATTTGGTTGGTTGGCAGTCTGGTACTCTAAATAAAATATTATTATAAAATAATAATAATATATCATATTTATATTATCTATTTTTTAAGTTACATTTAAAAGTTCAAGATATTATTCCCCTTAACAACATATTAAGAATTTTTATCATCAAAATACAAACAAATGCTTAGAATAACATCATACATATATTATTATATTTTATTATTTTTAAAATTTATTTTTCTACTAATAAAATCATATAAATCAAAATATAGATAATAAAATAATAAAATATTAAATTTATACGTGCATCGCACGGGTTATTGACTATTAACTCCTTATATATAATAAGCGTAAGGGAGATCTTATCCAAAACTTTGGTCGGTCACTGTACTACCAAAAGTATATGATCCGTTAGATTATAAAACTATAAATATTCAAATAGATGATTACCGTTAGATATAATATTAAAAATTGTATTTGATTAATAATATGATAGTATTTAAATACTAAAAGGTGTATTTTGATAATTTAAACCAATTATAAATAGGTTTTCTATATTGAATAGAAATCTTTATGTAAAAAATCGTAATTATCTTTTCTCTTTAGTTTATGGATAGTTCCAGTTAGATAATTATCTTTTTTCTTTAGTTTATGGATAGTTTCAGTTAGATAATAATTATTAAACCATCATTAAATTAAAGATAATTTTGTTAGCTTCACGTGGGCTGTAAAATTGTTAAAATCTGTTGTCTAAAACTCAAAATAGAGCCCAAATAGTAAAGTGATTATCTAAATTTTAATAATTTTTTTTTATTATTGTAGCACCAATTTAATTTTTTTTCCTAATTCTTTTAAATTTATAAATTCTATATTTATTTCAATAAAATATTAAAATCAATTTAAGAAAAAATTAAAATTGATCTGGTCCGTGTTCGACCACTATACGACCAAATTAATTATTACAGTTAGATTTTAAATAGATCGATGAGAATTGTTAGATCTAATATTAAAAAGTGTATCTGATTAATAATAGAATTATATTTAAATACTAAAAAGTGTATTTTGATAATTTAAAATTTTTTTATGTAAAATTTTTTAAGTATCTTTTCTCTTTAATTTATGTATAGTTCGAGTTAGATAATAATTGTTAAACCAAATATCAGATAACAATTCATATCGATTACAATATTAAAAATTATCACTATAATGCTCATGTATATCATATAACAACAATGATACATGTGGACCCTGCATTATAAGAGACTTAGGTGAACTCATGTACATGAATACATTTAAACTTTTTTTTTTCTAAAGGAACATAACAATTTGATTAATTCAAATTATAAATATAACAAACATAAAAGGATAATATCAAAATATTATTAAAATATTGAGGGTTTCATATTCATAAACAATAATTTTGAATATAATACTTAACCATCTTTTCTTTTCGGTTTATGGGTAGGTCAAATGGTCAAGTTAGATAATAATTATTAAATCATCATTAAATTAAAGATAATTTCGTTAGTTTCACATGGGTTGTAAAATCGTCAAAATTCAATTTCTAAAACTTAGGATATAACTCAAATAGTAAAGTAAGTATCTAAATTTTAATAAATATTTTTTTTATAATTGTAGCACCAATTTATTTATTTTTCCACTAATTCTTTTAAATATAGAAATTTTATCTTTCTTTCAATAAAGTATTAAAATAAATTAAGAACAAATTCAAATCGATAAAGACTATAATAATATGAGAATAAAATTTTATATAATCATAACATAATTTTTATTCTGTTTAATAATTTTAAAGTAATAATGTATTTTAAAATTTTATATACACTATAAATAAAACCGAAACATTAAAAGTAAAAGCAGTTAGTAAGATACTTATATCAGTATGTACTTGATATCCTTATTATATTAAACTCTTTTATATAATTAAACTCTTTTATATAATAAGCATAATAGGGATTTATCCAAAATTTTGATCGTGACAACCAAATTAATAAGGACTATTAGATCTTAACTAGATAAATGAAAATCGTTTGATCAAATATTAAAAAAGTGTATTTTATTTATAATAGGATTATATTTAAATTCTAAAAAGTGTATTTTGATAATTTAAACCAAATATACCAAATATAAATAAGTTTTCTATATTGAATAGAATTCTTCATGTAAAAATATTTGTGACTTTCTTTTCTTTTCCATGGACAATTCCAGTTAGATAAAAATTGGTAAACCATCTTTTAATTAAAAATAATTTAATTATCTTCACGTGGGGTGTAAAATCGTCAAAATCTGATTTTTAAAACACAAGATAAAGCCCAAATCAGTAAAGTGAGTATTTAAATTCTAATAATGATTATTATGTCATCATTATTTTAACGCCAATTTAATTACTTTTTTCTAGCTATTTTAAATTTAGAAATCTATGTTCAAAAATTAAAATCAATCTAAGAAAAATTCAAATCAACAAAGAATATAATAATACGAGGATAAAATTTTATAAAATTGTGCATATTTTTTATCCTATTTTATTAAGTTATAATAATTTATTATTTAATAATAAATTATACGCAAATGGTGATTTTGTTTTATAAGCACTCATAGAGACCTAATTTCATTGTTTGCAGGACTATATTCATATTAAAAAAAAACCGTATTTTGAAATTGTAGACTCAGCTACAGAACAGACATAACTTTTTTAACCTATATACATTGTAAATTATTAAATTCGAAACTTTAAAAGTTTGTTAATCAATTATTATAGTACTTTTCTGAAAAATAATACTTTACAAAAAATATTATCAAATAACCTATGTCTGAAAGAAAAAAAATGAAAAAATTCTTTTTTTTCAAAAAAACCCCTGAAAATTTTAATATGTTGTTGGTAGATTCAAATCTTAGATCATTCTACATGATAATTTTACTGTTATATGTAACGTTTCTCAACAATTTAATTTGAAAGATCCAACGATTATGGATTGAGTGATCAAACAAAGCGACCACACTTATAAGAAAGCTTTCATTATTTAGTCTTTAATATAATAACATAGATATTTACGGGATATACTATAAAAAAAGGAATTTTATATAGAATTTTGATCGTCACAGTGTACTACTTTAAAAGAAGAACTATTACAAAAAAATATATTTTAATTGATAATTTATTTTCTCAAAAGTTCAAAGTTCCCGCATCATTAACATATTACAAAAAAGAGTATATTATATTTTAGCAATAAATATTTAAAAAAATTAAAAATTAAAAAAATTATAAATATTAAGAAAAATTAATGATATTATCCTGGTAGTTTGGTCCTAAATACCGCCAAAACATTCTCAACCGTTAGATCCAATACTTTTAAAAATAGATGATCAAGATTATATCATATAAAAAGAAATTATTATCTAAAAATGATATAAGTTAAAAGATATTATATTAGGATTGGATTTTCCAAAAAGTTAAAACATAAAAATAGTTGTAATTAAATAAGGAAACCCATTTATAACCAAAATAATAAAAATCGTTTAATCTTAAATATATAGGTGAAAACCGTTAGATTTAACATTAAAACCTGTATTTGGTTAATAAAAGTTATTCTAATAATCTAAACTACATATAAGTTAAGTAGATTTCCTAAATCGAAGAGAATTCTCAACATTAAATTTCGTCACTTTATTCTCTTTTTAGTTTTAGAATAGTTTTTAATTGAAAAAAAAACTATTAAACCACAACTAAATTAAAGATTATTTTGTGAATTTCATGTGAACCGTAAAATTGGCCAAATCTAACTTTTATAACTCAATATAAACAAATATTAAATTGAGCGTGTAAGATGTAATAAATATCAAATTTTTAACTATAATTTTTTTTGGCTAAATCTTTTTTAACAATAATTTAATCATGTAAACTAATAACTTTTAAATATTAAAATATTCATAAATAAATATAATTATAAATATTAAAAAAAACTATCGTGTGTTGCATCGTAATAAAAATATAATGATAAACAGAATAATTATAAATAAAATTTAAATAACCGTGCATCGCACGGGCTATAAACTAGTTTTAATAAAGAGTATAGATTCTAAGATAACTTTGAGTGGATTAATTTTTACCATCGTACTCACTCCTGTTTTTCCTACATCGATTTTTAATCGATGTCTAACACAGTTTTTCGATTATCATGATAATAGAATCTGAAATCACCAAAATGTTAATACAAGAACGTATGCCATATTATTTTGGTACCAGAAAATTTCACAATATCAGAAGTGACTTTGTTGACTTTATATATTCAGTCAGTTGAGGTTGGTGAAGCCGTGCAGGCGACACAATAGTGGTTCGGATATTTTACGTCAACGAGTAAGTAGTTGAAGCAAAATCGTGCACCAATACAATTTCTTATTCCTGGGTCAAAAACGTATACTAGCTACCCTGTAATTAAAATAGAACTACCTAGACTTGCAGAAAAATTAACGTCGAAGGTCGAGAATTCGACGAATCTTATTATGCGTAAAATTGTTATTTTGTAATGTACTTCTGAATTTGAAAATTTGAAAGTTACGATATTATTCAACATACTTTTTAGTCTCTATCGAATCTTCGAACTGTACCTTTTATTAGTAGTAATTAAACACAGCGAAATGTAAAATGTAAAACTTCCATTAATGAGCACTCAAGCTTTTGTTTACGGTGAAGAAGAAGAAGATTACAAGACTTGTAGGAGAAGAAAAAACTCTAACTAACTCTCTGAATCTGTAACTAACACTATATAAATACATTCTATCAAATATGTACAGATTGCAAGTTGTGATTTGCTGAGCTGTACAACTAACTGATTTGTTGATTGGCTGAGCTGTAAAACTAACTGATTTGCTGAGCTGTACTATCAAGTTGTATCTGTATCTCATCACCCCCCTCAAGCTGGGAATGGGTAAACTCATGCCGAGCTTGGATTTCATCATGTTAAACTGAGGTGATGGAAGAACTTTAGTAAACACATCAGCAAGTTGATTAGTAGTAGGCAAATATGAAAGTTGTAGTAATCCTTCAAGAATCTTGTCACGAGTAAAATGACAATCTATATCAATATGCTTAGTACGTTCGTGGAAAACTGGATTTTTTGCAATGTGCATAGCGGATTTATTGTCACAAAACAACGTAACAGGTTTTAAATTGGAAATACCAATTTTAGCAAGTAATCGAACTAGTCAAGCTACCTCAGAAGCAGTTGCTGCCATTGCACGGTATTCAGCTTCCGAGGAAGACTTTGAAACAATTGTTTGCTTCTTTGATTTCCAAGTAATTGGAGAGGAACCAAGAAGTAGTAGATAGCCAGAGACAGAACACCTAGTATTAGGACAAGCTGCCCAATCAGAATCCGAATAAGCACACAATTTTAAAGAATCATCACCCTTAAGCACAATACCTTGTCCAATCGTGCCAACTACATAGTGTAACACATGTTTTAGTGCTTCAAAATGATGTAACCGTGGAGAATGCATAAACTGACTACGCGTCTGTACTGAATATGAGAGATCGGGTCGTGTGTTTGTGAGGAAATTTAGTTTACCAACGAGAGATCGATATAAAACTGGATCATGATAGTATTCACATGTATCTGAAGAAAGTTTCAAATTGAGAGGCAATGGTGTGGCTACTGTCTTGAAAGAGGAGATATCTGAATCATCTAGAAGTTCCCTGGTGAATTTTGCCTGAGTTAACACAATACCAGATCCAGTATAACCAACCTCAAAACCCAAGAAAAAATGTAAGTAACCAAGATCCTTGATACCAAAACACTTGTGAAGATGTTCTTTAAAAGCAGTAATAGCAGCAAGATCAGTTCCTGTGATAATTATATCGTCAACGTACACTGCTGCTATTGTAATATCATCACCAAACCTCTTGGTAAATAAAGAATAGTCATTTTTAGACTGCAAATAACCTTGACATTTGAGCTCATGAAGTAATTTTGCAAACCATTCCCTGCTAGCCTGTTTCAAACCATAGATGGATTTTTTAAGCCGACAAACCTTTTTATCAGGATTTGGAACACCTTCAGGCATAGTCATGTATACTTCTTCATGTAGTTCACCATGAAGAAACACGTTATTCACATCAAGCTGAAAAACCTTCCAATTTTTGCTAGCAGCTAAAGAAAGAATACTGCGTACAGTTGCCATTTTAACAACTAGTGAGAACGTTTCTTGGTAGTCAATACCATATTTTTGATTAAACCCTTTTGCAACAAGTCGAGCCTTGAAACGTTCAATGGAACCATCTGCTTTTAATTTTGTTTTAAATACTCATTTACAGCCTATGGGTTTCTTTACAGGTGGTAGACTAACAACATCCCAAGTATTATTGTTATTAAGGGCCTCTAACTCTAACTGCATTGCACGTATCTAATTAGGATCAGTAGAAGCCTCTGCAAAGGAATTAGGTTACTTGATAGAAGAAGTGTGAACTAGTAAAGCTCGATGACTAGGTGTAAGAGATTCAAATGAAACAAGATTACAGATGTAGTCCTTAAGATGGGAAGGTCTACAAGTATCTCTACTCGAACGTCTAACATGAAGAGATATAGTAGAAAAATGTGAAGTTGTAGTAGTGGTAGTGGCTGAAGAATCATTAGACGATGATTGATGAAACACATCAGGAAGCGTAGTAAGATGATAAGGATCATATGGTGTGTGTGAAGGAAGAAAAAATTGGGCAGTAGGAACAGATGGCAACTTAGACATGTGAAAAGGAAAAAAAAATTCATGAAATTTAACATCACGAGAGATTGAAATCTTATATGTAACTAGATTAAGAATCTTGTACCCTTTAGTAGATGCTGGATAACCAAGAAAAACGCAAGGATGTGCACGTGGTTCAAATTTGGTACGATTCTGTTTGGAAGTAGACACAAAACATAGACATCCAAAACAACGAAGATAAGAGTAATCAGGTTTGTGACCAAAAAGTTTTTCATATGGTGTGACATTGTCTAATTGTTTAACTAGCATTCGATTAAAGAGAAATGTAGCACACCGGACACAATCACCCCAATATTTCGAGGGTAAGTTTGATTGGAAAAATAAAGCATGTACAGTTTCGAGAAGGTGTTTGTGTTTACGTTCAACCACCCCATTTTGTTGGGGTGTATCTGAACAACTTGTTTGGTGTAAGATTCCGAAATTCTGATATACTTTCAAAATATCTCCATGACAAATCTCCAAAGCATTATCTGTGTGTATGACTTTAACACTTGTGAGAAACTGAGTTTGAACAAATTGAAGAAATGGCTGAATAATAGACACAAAATTGAGTTTAGAAGCCATAAGATGAACCCAGGTAGCCTTACTATAATCGTCTACCATGGTGAGAAAATATTTACACCCATTGTGTGTGACAGTGTTATACGGTCCCCAAACATCAATGTGCAAAAGATCAAACAGTTTTGTGGTTTTAGATTTACTGGAAACAAAAGACAACCTATGTTGTCTTGCTGCAGGACAAATGGTACAAACACAATCATTGAGAATTTTAGTATCAACACTATTATCAATAGAACTGAGTTTAGACTAAGGAAGATGTCCTAATCTAAGATGAAGTAGTTTGGCCTCATCTAGCTTAGAACTAACAATAACATTTGCAACTGAATGATAAGCTACAGGTGGCAAAGATGCCTGAGGAAAAACACATGATTGAACTGGTGATGAAACAGAGAAGAGTCCTTCATCAGCAAAATATAAACCTTGAAATAGTTCACCAAGAAGTAGAGGTTGACTCATTGAAAGCTCCTGAATGATACAAGAATCAGAAGTAAAAATGACTGAATAAGCGTTATATGTAACAAGTTTGTGAACAGAAATCAAGTTAAACTTGAAGGATGGAGCAAAAAACACATTTACGAGTTCAAGAGAATTTGTGAGTTTAATATTTCCAACATGTGTGACCTTTATTTTAGTGCCATCAGGTATGGTTATGAAACTATTATCAGAATGAATCTCTTGATAGTTACAAAATAATCCAAGGATGAGCACATGTGATCAGATGCTCCACTATCAATAATCCAATTGTTTGTATGAGTAGAGGACAAAAGACAGTAGGCAGATTCCTGATCAGTAATGTTATTCTTAGCCAAAAGAGACATGAGTTGATTATATTGATCAACAGAGATGGTAGGTAAAACCGATTGAGTAACTATGTCAGTAGCAGTATCTTGCAGAGTCTGAGATTGATTTAACTCATCTGATTCAGTATTAGCATAATTTGCAAACTTCCTTGGTTGACCAGGTTTGAAACCTGGTGGATAACCATTTAGCTTAAAACAACGTTCCTTGCTATGACCTGCAATCTTACAATGGTCACAAAAATATGTCACTTTCCTCTGTTGAAAACTAGCATTACCAGTAAAGTTAGAGTAACTCTTTCCAGAAGTAGGCCTGTCAAATTTCTGAACATTAGCTGGCCTGAAATTCCTATTCACAGCAAAAGCAATTGGCTCATGAATACCAGGCATTTTTGAGATTTCCTTATGCCTCTGCTCTTGAAGCAACATTCTATAGACTTGGGGAAAACTAGGAAGAACATCTATCATCAATATATGAGATCGAACATTAGCAAACTCATTAGACATCTTCATTAGAAATATCATTAATCTTTGATCTTGTTGCAATTTAAGAACCTTTTGAGTAATATCACACGTGCAATTTGCACAAGTACAAGTAGGCAAAGGCTTTAGATTATCAATCTCATCCCATATCTTCTTCAATTGAGTATAGTAATCAGAAATTGGAACAGTATCCTATGAAATATGTAAAACCTCCTGTTCTAAAGCATATAACTGTGCCGAAGAAGCTTGACCAAATCGCTCTTCAAGATCGAGCCAAATAGCTCTAGCAGTGTCAACATAAAGTATACTATCAACAATTTGAGGCTCCAAAGCAATAATTATCCAACCTGTTATCATACTATTACATCTTGACCAAGATTTTTAAGTAAGTTATGTAACTTCTGGTTTAGCAAGTGTTCCATCAATAAAACACATCTTGTTCTTAGTAGTGAGACCTATAACCATTGATCTCTTCCAATTTCCGTAACAAGTTCCATTAAATGGCGTTGTAACAAGTTTCATACCCGTATTATCCGATGGATGTAGAAAATAGACACTTGAAGGATCTTGTGTGAGTTCCATTAAGAAATTAATGTAGTATTGAATGTAGATATGAAGATTAAAACAGAGAACAAAAAAATTCTGAGATTCGATGCAGATTCAAAGCAGAAAGAGAGATTTTTTTTAGAGATTGTCATAAAAAGATTAGTTTTAAAGAGAGATTTAGGCTTAGAGGAATTTAGATTCAACAAGATTGAAACGAAAGAAAATAGATCAATCTTCATATTTAAGCAAGAAACATAAAAACAAACAAATATGAACATCAATCTCATCACGAATCTAAAAAAAAAACAAATGAGACGAATCAAATTAAGAAATGATCTTACTTGATGACATACACGAAGAACGCAAGATCGCTTAGCTCTGATACCATGTTATTAGTAGTAATTAAACACAGCGAAATGTAAAATGTAAACTTCCATTAATGAGCACTGAAGCTTTTGTTTACAGTGAAGAAGAAGAAGAAGATTACAAGACTTGTAGGAGAAGAAGAAACTCTAACTAACTCTCTGAATCTGTAACTAACACTATATAAATACATTCTATCAAATATCAAATATGTAGAGATTGCAAGTTGTGATTTGCTGAGCTGTACAACTAACTGATTTGCTGAGCTGTACTATCAAGTTGTATCTGTATCTCATTAGTACCCTTTAACAATATATCAAGCACAAGAAACACTTCCATGATCTATCAAAAAAGAAAGACCTGCATAGTTTCATGAATAATCGTAAAATGAAATCAGAACTTTGCTAAATTTGAAATATTGACAATTTTTATTTTGGCCTACAAAGTGCCTAAAGAATGTTGATCAGTCCAAACCTGGTGAATGATTTAGTTGAATCAACAAACGACACAATGCGGCTAAAGAAACACAAGTATGTTTAGTACAATTAGCTAGACAGATTAAGACCATCCAAGAACTCTTCATCACATTCGAAAGCAGTCATGAATTGCGGAGGCAAGCAAATTTCAAGATCCATGCTTCCTCCACCTTTTTGCCCAGGATACAATGTAACTTTGCCATCAAACTTATTAGCATATCCACTCAGAATTGCCACAGCTTTCCCCAGTCCGAATTCGTTTCCATACATGTCAAACCGCGGTGAGCTTCCCATCATAACGCTACACGGATCAAAGAATTGCCCGAGTTGGTAAACTGAGGGACTCTTCAGCCAATCTGCAACGAATTTGCTCAAAGCCTTGCCATCATGTTCAGCCACAGCTTTGTGCAATTGCAAAGCAGCCCACTCGAAATCGTTTGCAAGTAGATTTCCAGCTGTAGTTGTTGCTCTCACTGTCTGAATACAGTTTCCAAAGTAATTCTGCGACAAGGGAGGGTGAAATCTTGATCTGTTATTCATAGCCAGCTTACAACCTGTGATCTTATCTTGTGGTAAGCCACGAACACGAGTCATGCATCTCCACATTAAGGCAGACAAGGCCTGTAAACTTGATATGGTGATGTTTTCATTTTTGCATTTAGCGTTGGCCTTTGCTTTGATTCTTGCCAAGGCTGCCGCTGAGAAATGGAAAATCCTTTCTTTCAGCTCCGGAGCATCGTGCCTACTTATGAATTGATCAGTATGAGTGAATGGGAGGTTAAAAAAAGGACCATATCCATTAGGAAACCAGCGTTCATGATTAGGTGGCCGCGAGATTTCTGAAAATTCTCCAATATCTTTCATAAAAACTTCTGATAAGGTGTTGAAAAAATGCCAATAAGAGGTGCCATCAACGACAGAGTGGTTAAGTGAACATCCAATGAAAACGCCATCTTTTAGCTCGGTGACTTGAACTGTTAATAATGACACCTTGTGACCATCATGATTAATAGCCCTGTCATGGTCAAAAAAAGATTGAACAACTAAAGGCACATAAGTTGGTGAAAGAATATCAGAAATTGTCAAGTCCACTTTCGACTGGACAAATCTTGCACCGGGACTGTTAACGCAGTCGATAAACACCACATAAGAGTGCGGTGATTCTTCCTTTTTTGTCGCAAGGCGACCTGCAAGTGGATAAAAATGACCAAGAGTGACAGAGAGTGAATCTTTAAGCTTCTGCACAAGGACTTCAACCGGGTTTTCTTGATCATTTGTAACCGCAGGTTTCTTAAACAGAAGACCCTTTTGAATGTAATGAACTGAGAGCATAGCAAGGTCAAATGGCCCCAAATGAAATGGTTGTTTCGCCTTTTCCGGAAAAGGAGATGGTTTAATGAAACACTCTGATACAAGCTCAACACTTTGAGGGTACATTTTGGTGTCTGAGAACAAGAAAGATTAGCTGATGCAGCTTAAGAGACTTAAGCTCTCTAATGTATATCTAAGATCTCTTACTTTTTGTTAGTCTTCGACTGAAAATGCTCTTTTATAGAAAAACTGCAAGGAATATTACATGTAAGAGCAAATTACATTTTAAAAACTGCAAGGAATTTTGACCAACTTGCACTCTGCGAATATTATTTTAAAAAAATTGCATGTCACTATTTATTTGTCTTTTAACAACTTGAAAAGATGTTCTTCATATGAAAAAGACACAGATTTTGCTACTTCCAACCAACTGATATTTGAATATGTGATTTATATTAGATGAAATTTAGAGTTGGTTGACAGAAGTTGGTGAGTCTTTGATCCATTTTATGTGGATTTAGACTAAGGAAATAGTGGAGCAGGAGAAGTTGGTAAGCAAAGCCGTAGAATGTGAGACTCAAGGCAATTGCATGGAAGGAGCCAAAGAGATGACTAATGTAACAAGAAATTAATGGTGTCACAATCAAATGTTTAAGGCTTAATGACCTTTTAGTCCTTAAAGTTTGACGGTTTATACCCATCAGTCCTAAAATTTTGAACCCGTACCTTTTAGCCCCTGAGGTATCCAGTAACGGCCAGTTAGCCCTTTTAACGGTACAGACGACAAAAAAGTCAATATCGGTATATATCGGAAGGGTAAAACAGACATTTGACATTTAGTAAAGGTAACGGTATAAGGGTTAATTGGACCTTTACGGAAACTTCAGGGGCTATAAAGAATACTTTTGCTAAACTTCAGGGGCTAAAAGAAATACTTTTCATAATTAGTGAGTGTCATTTGTTTTCTTTTCATAATTGTGGCCAGCGAAAACCATGTCTTAAAGTAGGTCTCTTGCATAAGATAATTGATTCAAATATCAACGGGGACATCTATTGAAAACTCTCCCATTATTGACTGAACCTGAGCATGAGTGCATGACCATTGACCAACCTGTGTCTAAGTAAAAACTTAAGAAGTTAAGACAACAAAACACTTTATAAGCTACTAGAAGCATAAAGTTCTGATCTTGACATTAACTTTATTTCCATGTATGTTAAGTATTTAACCGTTAAACAATTGAGAATTAATATTAATAGAAATAATATAGAGTGTTATGGGTTTTAAATTAAAATTTGGCTAAAAACAAGTCTTCAACACACTAGAAGCCAGGTTATAAACTTTCTAAGTATGGACAGAGGGGAATGGATTGGATTTGGGGACACATGCATGCGTATATCGAAACATGAACTGCATGCATGGGCTGGGTAGATAAACCGAGTCTATTACATTATTTATTAATTTATATAAATTAAGTAGAATTCAAGAAAGAGAGGGGGTTTCTGGATCCAGAGAGGTCTGTGCATTGATGATTTGAATAAACATGTGGCCTAAGAAGCTTGTACCCTGATCCACCCTCCCATTGTAACACACTAACACTCTTGTTGTATTCAAAGGAAACATACTTATCTTTTTTACATAGTAGTTCTGAAATTACAAAATTACAGAACCCCATAAGCATTCCCCGTATTATCTTGTCAAGCATAAGCATGTCTGTTCCTACTTCATTTTCAATACTTATCACCTGGTGGAACTAGATTTCAGAAAAAGTCGCAACTCAAATATTTTATGAAAATGTTAACCAATTTTTCAAGATTTGTTCGGGCTAAAACTGAAGAATATACTGAATTTTCAGTGCTGGTAAGGACTAAAATAGTTTTTTTTCTACATTTTTAAGATCAGTCCTAAGTTAGCCCTTACTTTTGCCACTTCTTAGAAGGATTCATCTACAATTTTAGGTTCTCTTGTATGAGAAAGAGCACTATTCATCCAGTTTGTTGGAGGTTTTTTTTTGTAGATAAGAAACAACCTCGTTTAGTTGTGTTCTGGAAATCAGAAGCCAATTCACCTTACAAAAACAGATGAGAAGAGGCTAATATATTCCAAAGATTACTTTGTTTTCACGTTACTCCAAATCTCCAATGTAGTTTGATAAGCTAACTTTATTTATTACTCTGTTGATAGCGTTAAACATATTTGTAAAAACTTCTGTAAATAAAACTGACCTGATACAAGTTTTGACCCTAATTCTGCATGAGCATTTCCTAAATTACTACAGAACTACCAAATCTCGACAAAACAAAATATGTTGGTAACTTATACTAGGAGCTGTATGCATCACACCTCCAAAAGTGATCAGCCAAAGTCTAACTAAATTTAAACACAGACCACAGTAGACAATTTAAACAAAAGTGAAGACATGGTTTTCGCTGGCCACAATTATGAAAAGAAAACAAATGAACACTCACTAATTAGCAAAAGTATTCCTTATAGCCCCTGAAGTTTAGCAAAAGTATTCCTTATAGCCCCTGAAGTTTCCGTAAAGGTCCAATTAACCCTTATACGGTTACCTTTACTAAATGTCAAATGTCTGTTTTACCCTTCCGATATATACCGGTTTTGACTTTTTTGTCGTCTGTACCGTTAAAAGGGCTATTTGACCGTTACTGGATACCTCAGGGGCTAAAAGGTACGGGTTCAAAGTTTTAGGGTTGATGGGTATAAACCGTCAAACTTTAAGGGCTAAAAGGTCATTAAGCCAATGTTTAAACCGGCCCTCTTAAACTTTTCCACACTGAAGAATGCTTGGCTATCAGCTGACTTGTCTAATTGAACATTTTTCTCTGAGCTGAGAAGAATCCTCGCACAGTTACTTTCAGAACTGGTTCCTGGCACAAGATTAATTTTTTTGGATCGCGAGTCAAGACCACCTCAATACGGGCTTGTAACTTTAGCAGTAATCAGGAACAAACTGCACATATTTACACTAGCGATTGTAGGACATATTACTACATCATAACTAACTACTTGACTGCATCTGTGGTTTCCAGTTTTGTTTCTATTTATCAAAAGACGGTCTCCTGATTTTGGAGACGAAAAACATCATAGTATAGATTGTGTTAGTTAACAAGTTGCACCTGAAATTTGTTAGATCGAGAAGGGAAGTATAAGTAAACTGAGTTATAATTTTCTTGTTTTTAAAGGTATAATATTGCAGTTAGAAGATGGAATCATATGCATAGCCATGAAGATGAAATACAGATGAAACTGAGTGCAATCAATCCTAATAAAAAGGCTCGACTTCTTTTATCACCATGCATTTACCATTGGTGATATCACGATTGGACTCCTGACACTATATTTTGAGTTCTCTTCGATCCAGGTAAGCGAACCAAATGTTACAGTACCATTCTTCTGACCTGTAAAAGATATTGTCATGGAATAACTTAATTTCTCATATGTCTTTCCGAAGACGAGTGTATCTGGTGAAACTGTAATAACTGAACCCATTGGCGCTGACACTTTAGCCTTATAAGTTGCAGCACCATCTCCAACATTAGTGACAGTCCTCATATGATAATGTACAGTCATTATACCACCACTAGCCAGAGTACTGTTATACAAGCTAATAAAAGACGGGTAGTTTAGATCGGAAGATGGCTGCAAGCAACTGAAATTGGATCTTGTGATGGTATAGATTTGATTTTTGGTAAAATTTGCAGAGCATAGGAAGTTGACATAGTCTTGTGTTGTGGCATCATATACAAGCCCTGGATTGAGGGAACGATTAGGATCAACCTGACCAGATCCCATTGCAAGAGGAGTAGCAATACCTCCTGTGCCAATATCTCGAATCTGTTGATGTAAATTGTTCAGAGGGTTCGCAGTGGTCATCATTGCAGAACGAATAGCTGCAGGGCTCCATTCAGGGTGTGCGCCTTTTAGAAGAGCTGCAAGACCAGAGGCATGAGGACAAGCCATTGATGTTCCTGAAACTGCATTAAAATCGCTAGACAATTGGATGTTAGGTCCAATACTGGATGAAGGACCATTTGGAATCCATGACGCTAAGACTAGAGTCCCAGGTGCCATTATATCTGGCTTCAGAATACCCGGATAACTAGGTGAAGGGCCTCTTGAAGTATATGCAGCAACTGCCGGTGCAAAATTTGTGCCAACAAAGGTTTGTTGGAAGGTGATTGTGGCTGACGGTCTTGCAATTGATTGTGCATACTTGATCACATCAAGTCCCTCCTTTGGGCTAATCACAACTCCAGGATAGAAAAAATCGTTAAACTCATATACTGATTGATCATCAGATATTATGATACCAGCAACAGCGTTTGAGTTGGCAACAAAAGACAACATATCAGTAGCTGAGGAATTTGTGTTTTCGCAAATAATGATAGCGTTACTGGGAATCGCTTGTAACTGCTCAACTGAATCACAAGTAGAGATATTTTGGTTGTAGAAGAGAAGGACATCTTCCACGTAGGCTTTTGCCGGGAACATGGTCCAGCCTGTGAGCCTTAACCCGTTTCCTAGAATTAAACTCCCCCCAAATGTTCGATCAATTGAGCCTGCTGCAACTGTTAAGGCCCATGGAATACCATTATGCAGAAATCCAAGTTCAGGGCCAGCATTTCCTGCTGAAGAAGAAACAAGCACACCTTTTTCCATGGCTCCAAATGAAGCTATAGCGATTGGATCTTCATACAAAGGCATATGATTAAAGCCGAGGGAAATTGATATGACATCAACACCATCAGCAACAGCCTGATCCATACCAGCAAGAACATCTGACGCAAATCCCCCCTCATCCCAAAGAACCTTATACATGGCCAGTCTTGCTCTCGGAGCCATCCCTCGTGCAGTTCCCGATGCATAGCCAAAGAATGATGCACCTTCAACATAGTTTCCACCGGCTGTTGAGGAAGTGTGTGTCCCATGTCCTTCAGTGTCTCTAGCAGAGTTCATACTAATGGTTATGTTAGGATATGAAGCACGAAGCCCCTTGTTAAAGTACCTAGCTCCAATCAGCTTCAAGTTACAATTTGAACTGTTGAACTCTTGTCCCTCTTCACAAGTCCCCTTCCATCTCGTGGGAATCTCAGACATACCATCATCCTTGAAGCTTGCACTCTCGGGCCAAACACCAGTGTCAATAACACCAATAATGACATCCTTCCCATAATCCGAGGCCGGCCATAAGCCTGTCAGAGGATTAAGGGAAAGGAATTCATATGTATGGGTGGTATCAACTGTGGCCTTCTTATCGTTGTAAGCTGAGACAAACCCCAGAGACTTCTTTAACGATTCCAATTCATCTATAGTTAGCAACGCAGAAAAACCATGTAATGCATGATCATAAGTGTAGAGAAGGGAAGGAGAAGACCCATGATTTTGAGACCTGACAGAGTTTATGGTGGTGGAGTACCAAATGTCGTGGCTAGCGAAAGCCTTTGGCATCATCGATTTGTCCATGTGAACAATGTAAGTAGACCTAACATTTCCTGAAACTGAGATAGCTTGAAAAGCCAACCATGCAAATAACAGGAGAAAGCAAACTCCATTTATAAACCCCATATTTATTCAACACAATTTTGATTAGTGGATCTACTCTGTTCAGCCCAGGCATTTATATATTTATCATTTGAGAAAACAAGAGTGACAGTCCTACTTCAGCAATTGGGATTATCACTAATTGTTGTTTTTTTTGCTCTTGTCTTGTATAACCTATAAATTTTTCAGCAATTCCTTTTACTATAAATCCATGTCATATTCGAAACACTTTTATTCGACATTTCGAATGTAATACCAGACAAATAAAATTCACTTGCTGTCACTGGTTAAAAGCTGAGATCAACTTCGTTATATACAAGAAGATATGCAAATTAAGCTGGCTACAGAAGCTTCTGCAGGCTTTACTTTCCAGTAGTCTGTGCAAGAGAAATGTAAGCCAAACTAGGCTATAACTGTACAAGTGTACATAGAGTACGTTCAAGTAAAGCTTATTTAAGGTTAAAACATACAGAATTAGCAACAAAAAACAACCCTTTCCGAATTAGCAACAGAAAACACATCAGTAGCTGCAAATGATGGCAGCGTCATTAAGAACAGAGTAATTAAACCGAGTCAAAACATGCACAAACATACTGCAAGATCAAAATCTAAGCAATTAGTTAAAAGATAAATCCAAAATAAACCAAAACATTGATATAGCAAGTTGAGAAACTGAAGCTTGATGTACAATAGCATAATAATTATCCCAAGTTGTTAAGACTTTCCGACACTCACTAGAGAACTAGACTGATAGTAGATAAAAACGACTATCAAAAGTTTGAGCGTTTTCCAGTCGTAGACAAAGAACATTTTGTTGCACACATTCTCTTTCAAATGCGGCAACTGAGGGACCGTAACATCAAACATCGTCTGCCTCATCTGAGTGGCTGCCAAGTGAGCATAATATATTGGAGCAACTGGAACCAAGATGAAATTAACATCAGTACTAAAATGAAAATACAGCAAACCTTCCATTTAAATTATACAAATCAAGAAAGTGAATGCACTGGGTTGAGATGTACATACCCACAGAAATAGCAGTCGTGCTTCTCTGGTACCTGGAAAGAAAGAGAATGAACAAATTCTTGTAAATCATCTGCAGAAAATGATAATGAGTAGGCCTTGTAGTGCCCTATTGAGATGAAAGATAATGTTAAGATGCAACACGAAGAGTGTACACTGTAAATCGAGCCACAGGAATCATGATGTAATATAAATATAGAGAATTTGATATTATCATGATTCAGACGGTTTTGGAGAATCAGTAACAACAATTTGAAAGAAACACTTAAAACTAGTCAACAAATGGGCCAAAGCGAGGACCAAAAATGTAACAGACAGCATGAGGAAAAGAGAAGTTAAACCAAGAGACCGGGACATCAATGACAACTTTAAATATATACAATATATTTAACTAACAATTGAATATACTCACAATTATTCCAGCCTGAGCGCACAAGTAGAAATCGTTGTTTCGTGGGTGACAGATCCTATTGTCAATCACAGTTCCTGGGCAGAGTGCGAATTAGCATTTCATGCACCGGAGGGGGGTTTGGACCCTGGCGGCGCCTCCGACGTGAGAATAAATAATGGTTTTGGAAAGGTAGACAGGACTATAGAGATATCTAAAATGTGGAGTGTGTGTGTATGGGTTGAGTGTGTAAAAGAGAATGTAACCCCTACACCTTTCCTCATTGGTCTATATATAGGCCCAGGATTAGGGTTTAGGGGTTGTACCTGCAATCATGAGCGTCGAATCCTAGGTAGGTAGGACACCTGGGCGATGTTGATGGATTGCACGTGTCCAGTTGAAGGATTGTGGCATCGTGTGCCAGGCTCCTGCTGGCGTGTGGTTTAAAAAGGAAATAATCATCCCAATCATTGGGAATATTTACGTGTCGTCACCAGGTGTGGCCATCAGTCATGACCTATCCACGTCATGTACCAATGTGTAGTCTTCATGTGAGTTATTGCCTTTGTCGTCAGGGATGGACTAGACTTTGGGATTGAGCCGTATTCTAATTGTGGGTTCGGGTTTGTAGGTGTGTCCGGGCTCCAACTTGAGTTCGGACCTGTTGATGAACTAGGACTCCAATATGAGTTCGGATTTGTAAGTGAGCCATGACTCCCATATGAGTTCGGATCAATAGGTGAGCCCTAACTCAAGGTATGAATCTAGACTACCTGGTGAGCCATGACTTAAATATGAATCCGGGTTCGAGAGTGGTCCGGGGACCTGTATAGGTCCGGGCTAACATAGCCTATCATTTGCCCCCCACTCCCTTATGCAGATTTTCTGGATGGGGGAGTATAAACTCCTAAATAGGTAGCTTGGACGAATTTATTGGCTTGATTGTTGCCCCCCAACCCGGATTGTTGTCAAAGATGCCCATCCGGGGTTGAGAGTGAGCCTTGTTTCTTTGACAAGTCCCAAGCTATGAAGCTTTGGGTAACTTAGAAAATTTTCTTTCTTGACTGTTGCCCCCAACCCGGATTGTTATCAAAGATGGCAATCCGGGGTTGAGAGTTATCTTTGATTCTTTCCCCAAGTCCAAAGCTGTGAAGTTTTGGGCAACTTAGAAAAAATTTCTGGCTTGATTGTTGCCCCCCCCCCCAACCCGGATTGCTATCAAAGGTGGCAATCCGGGGTTGAGAGTTGTCCTTGATTCTTTCTCAAGTCCAAAGCTGTGAAGCTTTGGGTAACTTAGAAAAGATTTCTGGCTTGATTGTTGCCCCCCAACCCGGATTGTTATCAAAGGTGGCAATCCGGGGTTGAGAGTGAGCCTTGATTCTTTCTCAAGTCCAAAGCTGTGGAGCTTTGGGTGACTTAGAAAAAATTTCTGGTTTGACTGTTGCCCCCTAACCCGGATTGTTATCAAAGGTGGAAATCCGGGGTTGAGAGTTATCCTTGATTCTTTCTCAAGTCCAAAGCTGTGAAGCTTTGGGTGACTTAGAAAAAATTTCTGGCTTGATTGTTGCCCCCCAACCCGGATTGTTATCAAGGATGGCAATCCGGGGTTGAGAGTGAGCCTTGATTCTCTCTCCAGTCCAAAGCTGTGGGGCTTTGGGTGACTTAGAAAAAATTTCTGGCTTGATTGTTGCCCCCCAATCCGGATTGTTATCAAGGATGCCCATCCGGGGTTGAGAGTGAGCCTTGTTTCTTTCACAAGTCCCAAGCTATGAAGCTTTGGGTAACTTAGAAAAATTTCTTTCTTGACTGTTGCCCCCCAACCCGGATTGTTATCAAAGATGGCAATCCGGGGTTGAGAGTTATCTTTGATTCTTTCCCAAGTCCAAAGCTGTGAAGCCTTGGGCAACTTAGAAAAAATTTCTGGCTTGATTGTTGACCCCCAACCCGGATTGTTATCAAAGGTGGCAATCCGGGGTTAAGAGTTGTCCTTGATTCTTTCTCAAGTCCAAAGCTGTGAAGCTTTGGGTAACTTAGAAAAGATTTCTGGCTTGATTGTTGCCCCCCAACCCGGATTGTTATCAAAGGTGGCAATCCGGGGTTGAGAGTGAGCCTTGATTCTTTCTCAAGTCCAAAGCTGTGGAGCTTTGGGTGACTTAGAAAAAATTTCTGGCTTGACTGTTGACCCCTAACCCGGATTGTTATCAAAGGTGGAAATCCGGGGTTGAGAGTTATCCTTGATTCTTTCTCAAGTCCAAAGCTGTGAAGCTTTGGGTGACTTAGAAAAAATTTCTGGCTTGATTGTTGCCCCCCAACCCGGATTGTTATCAAGGATGGCAATCCGGGGTTGAGAGTGAGCCTTGATTCTCTCTCCAGTCCAAAGCTGTGGGGCTTTGGGTGACTTAGAAAAAATTTCTGGCTTGATTGTTGCCCCCCCAATCCGGATTGTTATCAAGGATTGTGATCCGGGTTTGAGAGTTATCTTTGATTCTTCCAAGATAAGAATTCGGGCTAAAGTTTCTTGGACTTTTTGTGAATCGCTTGTTTAGTCCGGGCTATGTTATTCTTTCATTAGCCTGTATAATATGAAACGATTTCAATTTTCCCCCCTTTCTTTTTGAAAAGCCACGCCCTCCTTTTGTCTTGATTTTCGGAAATAACCGTTGTCAGCAATAAATGCTGTGTCTTTTACTTTCTTGTTTATTTTTTATTTTTCTACTTCCAGTTCTTGTCCACCAACTGCATCGTGACACCTGTCCTCTTAGGAATTATCTTTTAACCCTCTATAAAAGGCCTTTTTCACTTCCATTCCGCTTTACTTCGCCTGAATCTTTTCTCTCCTCCCACCGACCTCAACTTCCGGCAAACATAGTGCTCATCTCGGGAAGCCATACAATTCTCCTGCTCTTTGTAAGTGTTTCTGATTTGTTCTGCTTTTCCCTTCATATCTCTTCTATTCTTTCCGCTTTTATTCCATACTTGCCCTTTGTATGAACTGCCTTGGCTTCGATTTGGGGGTTTTGAAAAAGTTTTGATTTTCTATGATATTGTTGCTTGGTTGATTGTATACTTATTTGTGTTTGTTTTGCTGGTCACACCTGTTGTTGCATGCTTTGTAAGTACTGTGGATTGGGCATTTTCGAGTTTTTGGGTTTCTGTGTTCTTGGTGTTCTTGGTTTGGGGATTGTATAAGTTATGAGTATTGTGGTTTTTGATCTTGTGTGATGTTTGTGTCATTTTGCCTTTGTGTTTCTGTGGTTTAGATTTGTAGACGAATCCGGGTTTGGTATTTCATGTTTAGTGTTTATGTCCCAGTCCGGACTAGCTTCCTATACTTGGTTTACTATACCTTAACAAACATTAACATGTATGAAAAATCATGTAATGTTCTGAAGGATAAATTGAATAAACAAACCATAGTTAATCCGGATTCTTAATAGGTGTGTATGGTTCGGATAGCGAAGCGTGCCAACAGGGCGTGTGTTCCACTTTCTGAAAGCCATAGTAGTAATTCCTTCTTCTCTTGTACGTCCTCATCGTCATCTAGCCAAAATCAGTATCTTGAACTTGTAGATTTAGATTGGTGTATAATGTCAACTAGCTCGGACCCCCCAGTAGTAACTCAACTGAACGAGAGGGTGTTGGCCCCTGGCCGAGGTCTTATAACTCCGTTAGGATTTTACCACGATACCGATTATATGTTTGTTAAGAAACCCTCTGACTATGACCATCATCTGTATTACCAAAATCTCAATCATCACTATAACAATAACCATGGTGCTAGAGGAATTCCCGGGCCTGTAAATAAAGAGATTATGGACCGGGCTTGCGCGCAGCTTGTTGTTGGCCGAGCTCCTAACCCACTCAAGACGCCTTTTGCGGATCTTCCCAAAGAGGAAATGGATGTTGCCATCCGGGCTGTTTTCCAACTCGGGCCAGAAATTGAGTGGAGATGGCCCGAACCCCATGAGCACATATATGACCGGGATGACGATGGGTATATTGGGGTTTGGTTGGAGCATCTTCGGTCCGGCTGGAATCCACAATGTCACAATTTTGTAAAGCACCTCTTTAAATATGAATATGAAATCTCAATTATGCAAGTGACCCCTAACGGGATTAAATGGGTTGTTTGGTTCTTGGCTTGCTGTGAGAAATCCGAATATATCCCCACTTTCCGACTTTTCCATCAGCTTTTCCAATTAGTCCGGTCTAACAAGAAACCTCTTTATGAGCTCCGGTTTCGTGCTAAGGAATGTGGATTTCCGTCAGGATCTGCCCAGCCTGTTATTCAACAAAGTACCTTGAAAGGTTGGTCCGGGGAGGTTTTGATGTTGAGGGGCTGGGATCTTGGTGGCATGCCCCATATTGTTTTAGATAAGGAAGCCAAGGCATTTGAAACAATTAAGTTAACCGGTTCTGCTTTGAGAAGAATTCGTAAGTTTTGTGGGATTCTTGGGTTTCAATGTACCCGTGATACCTTTATGGATCATAAGAAACTCTTTGACTTAGGATGTAAGTTGTTTGTTTCTGATTCACGACTTTATTTCCACTATTTTATAGCCCGAGCCTCTTGCTAACAATCATTTTATAGGGGGGTTTGGACCCTGGCGGCGCCTCCGGCGTGAGAATAAGTAATGGTTTTGGAAAGGTAGACAGGACTATAGAGATATCTAAAATGTGGAGGGTGTGTGTATGGGTTGAGTGTGTAAAAGAGAATGTAACCCCTACACCTTTCCTCCTTATATAGGCCCAGGATTAGGGTTTAGGGGTTGTACCTGCAATCATGAGCGTCGAATCCTAGGTAGGTAGGACACCTGGGCGATGTTGATGGATTGCACGTGTCCAGGTGAAGGATTGTGGCATCGTGTGCCAGGCTCCTGCTGGCGTGTGGTTTAAATAGGAAATAATCATCCCAATCATTGGGAATATTTACGTGTCGTCACCAGGTGTGGCCATCAGTCATGACCTATCCACGTCATGTACCAATGTGTAGTCTTCATGTGAGTTATTGCCTTTGTCGCCAGGGATGGACTAGACTTTGGGATTGAGCCGTATTCTAATTGTGGGTTCGGGTTTGTAGGTGTGTCCGGGCTCCAACTTGAGTTCGGACCTGTTGATGAACTAGGACTCCAATATGAGTTCGGATTTGTAAGTGAGCCATGACTCCCATATGAGTTCGGATCAATAGGTGAGCCCTAACTCAAGGTATGAATCTAGACTACCTGGTGAGCCATGACTTAAATATGAATCCGGGTTCGAGAGTGGTCCGGGGACCTGTATAGGTCCGGGCTAACATAGCCTATCATTATTTGTACTATAGCATGTAGAGATTTTGAACCCTCTCAAACATTTTACCAGGGGGGACATTGTCACCGGGACTAACAATGTCACGAGATGCTGGCAGAAAAAACTTGGTATGATGATTCTTCTGAGCGATAATAACAACAAACTTCTGGTACCAGTTCTCATCCATCAAATTGCATGCCTGCAAATACAATTTAAAAGATCCAATTTATGAAAAAGAAACACAAATCAACTTGTTGGGCCAAAACCCATGAGAAGAAGGCTTAGATAATAGTTTGTATATAGACCAATTTGTAAATAAGCCCAATTAGAAATAAGCCCACTTGTAAATAAGCTCACTTGTAAACTTCTTATATAAATACCTCCAAACCCCCACATTAGAGGCTTGGAAAAATAGTTAATGGAGAGAACCTCCTAAATGAATGTAACATTTTAACTCTAATATATATATTGATTTCACTTTAATTTAATTAACTCATTTCATTATCTCATGTCGTTCAATATTACATTCATCATTTGACGCTAGAAGGAGCTCTTTTTATCTGTGATTCCACTTGAAATGGAGGAAGATGAGCCAATTGTTTCCAAAATTGGTGGTACGACGCGACCAATTGTTAAAGTAGGGAGGTTGGTCCTATTTTGTAGCTACACACCTGCATGCAGGTGTATTTATCTTGTATTTTGTTGATTGAATAAACACACGCTTAGAAATACTCTTTTGTTTCTTTACAAACATTCATTATACTCTCAGTTTTTCTAGGTTTATAATCATATATTCCAACAAAAAATAGTGTACCTACTATAAATTACAGAATCTGACTATGAACAACAAAGTCCATGAATAAGGGTAGTTCAGACTATAGCGGTAAAAGACTTACGCCTAGGACTTATATAGATATAAAAATATGCGGGATTTATATATGTTAGTGTTACAGGTACATATGCTGCATCAGGAAGTCAACAAAAGGTCAAC
Source organism: Heracleum sosnowskyi (assembly GCA_030848705.1). NCBI lineage: Eukaryota > Viridiplantae > Streptophyta > Magnoliopsida > Apiales > Apiaceae > Heracleum > Heracleum sosnowskyi. The sequence goes on from CM061237.1 coordinate 25,739,604, forward strand.
GAGGAAACAAGTCAAGATGTTGTGGGCCAACATAAGGACAACTAAGAAATAACTTGTTATTTTGTTATTTTTCCTTTCAAGAGATAAGTTGTAATATATAACATAACATTAGGGTCTTTTGAGGTAAGAACGGAACATACAAACAATATGTAATTCTCTGCTGAATTCTGGTGAATTGGAGCATTGGGTTAATAAGCTGTAATTGACATGGTATCAGAGCTAACCATCGATCACTACCCATGACCTCTCTCAGTTAAGTTCTTGCCCCTATTATTCCAACTTATTCGTTGTCTCGTTTGTGTAATCTGTACATCTTTGCTGATTATCTATTTCAGTGATTGATCTGTTGGTATTAGTGTTAGATACATATCAGTCTGCATCTAGTACTCAGATTTCAGTCTTGTTAGGTCCTGATTTAATTGTCTTTCTCTTACACCTTTTATCAAACACCATGGCTACCATGGGTTCTTATGCTTCTGCTACTACTGGTTCTATATCTACCACAATTGATACACAACACCCTTACTATGTCCACCCGTCTGATAACCCCAGCATGAATTTAACTAATATTGAATTAAATGAACACAATTATTCTCAATGGAGTCGATCCATGGAGATTGCTCTTTCTTCAAAACTTAAATTGGGCTTTGTTGATGGTTCCTATGTCAAACCTTCTACTCCACCCTTGTTAGTTGCTCACTGGACATGATGTAACCATATGGTGATCTCTTGGTTGTTAAATTCTATTAGTCATGATATTCGTAGTAGTGTGGTGTATATGAGTTCTGCTAAACAAATTTGGGATGAACTTGGAATGCGGTATGCTCAGAGTAATCTACCAAAATTGTTCAGTTTACGTAAAGAAATCTCACAGGTGTCTCAAGGCTCACTGTCTATTAGCTCTTATTATACCAAGTTTAAAACCCTCATTGATGAGTTGGAGTGTCTAGCTACTAAACCAAAGTGCACATGTAATCAGTGTACTTGTGAAGTTAACAGTAAACTTGCTGTGTATGATCAGTCTGTGAATTTAATTCAGTTTTTAATGGGATTGAGTGACCAATTTACCTCTGTACGCGGACAAATCTTGCTTATGAAACAAATTCCTACCCTGAGCCAGTGCTATAATATGCTGCTTCAAGAAGAAAGTCAAAGAGACCATGCTCACTCTACCAGTATACCACCCAACAACATGGCTATGTCTGTTAAAACCAACAGATTCTCTGGTGTGAATGAGGCAAAGAAACCTACCAGAACTAATCAATCTTCAACTACTGGCAAGAAACTATCTAATGATACCTCTTTGTACTGTGACTATTGCCATTTCACTGGGCATGTCAAAGATACTTGTTTATGTCTACATGGCTATCCTTCTTGGCATAAACTCTATGGAAAACCTAAACCCAAGCCTCGTATTGCTTCTAATCGACCTTCATTGGTGGCAACTGTTACATCTGGTCAAGATGATGATTCCAGAGGCTCTACTCCTAACACTATTGACTCCCCTACAGGGTGTGGACTCTCAGACTCTCAATACAAGCAGTTGTTATCTATGTTACAAGCTGGTCTCAAGGAGAGCTCTCCCACTGCTAATTCAGTGAACACTGGTCAGTTTAATCCAGGGTACTTTGCAGGTACCTTTCATACAAGCAACAATGTCTTTCCTCATTTAAATACTGTTGGTACTACCACTACATGGATCTTAGATACAGGAGCAACAGATCACATTACCCCTTATCTTCAATTGCTGGAAAACCTTCAGCCTTGTTCCTTTGTACTGTATCTGCCAAATGGTCAAAGTGCCCCTGTCACTCATAAGGGCACTATTAATCTTTCCCCTCAGATACAGCTGAAGGATGTTCTGTGCGTGCCTAGTTTTGCATACAATTTACTTTCGATTTGCAAGCTCCTGACAGCTAATGAATTGTGTGTTCACTTTACTGCTACTTCTTGTTATCTACAGGCTCCTACATGGACTCAGAAAGTAGAGATTGGTAGAAATCATGATGGCCTATACATTTACTCCACCACTCTTGCAACTACAGGTCACTATCAAACACCACCTCTCACTATTGTGTGTACAACTATGCTATCTCATTCAGATGTCAATTTGTGGCATGCTAGGTTAGGTCATATTCCTACTAATATTCTCAAAATACTTGATGTTAAGTGTCAGAAAACTCAACTTGCTACTTGTGATAGTTGTCACTTTGCTAAACAACACAAGCTAGCCTTCCCTACTAGTTCTTCTGTCACCGCTAATCTGTTTGACCTTGTCCATGCTGATGTGTGGGGCCCATACAGAGTAAAAACCCATGGGCATTGTCATATGTTTATTACCTTAGTGGAGGACAAATCTAGAACCACCTGGACTATGCTCATTTCAGATAAATCTCAAGTTGCTTCCATTATTATCAATGTTATCCTTCACATTCAAACTCAATTCAAAACCAGTATTAAAGTTCTTAGATTTGATAATGGCTCAGAATTTTTAACTTCATCCTTGGCACAATCTCTGTCATCCTTTGGCATAGTGCACCAAACTAGTTGCACCTACACCCCTCAGCAAAATGGGATAGCTGAGAGGAAGCATTAACATCTTCTTAATACTGCCAGAGCTTTAAGATTTCACTCTGGTCTACCTCTACATTTTTGGGGAGACTGTCTCCTCACAGCAACTCACCTTATTAACAGAACCCCTGCTCCTCTGTTAGCAAATAAATCTCCCTATCAAATACTACATGGAAAAGCACCTGACTATAACATTCTCAAAGTCTTTGGGTCTTTATGCTTTGCTTCTGTCCTTCCCGTGCCTACAGATAAGTTTGCAGCTAGGGCTTTTAAGGGAGTCTTCTTGGGGTACCCTTACAACCAAAAAGGCTATAGAGTGTTGAACATTCACACTAAAAAGGTCTATGTCACAAGACATGTACAATTCTTTGAAAATATATTCCCTTTCAAGGATGTCACTTCAAATCCTGTCCCTTCCACTTGGTTTCCTGATTCTAGTCTAACTCCTATTGATGAACCTCTACATGAAGTCCACAATATGGATACCACTACCCCTGCTGTCACTGATCAGCCAACTGCAGCACCTGTTGTACCAGAACCACAAATGTCTTCCACTACAGTCTCAGTGCCACCTCAACCTCCTGTCAGACCTTCAAAGAACCAAGAAGGTTCCTGCCAAGTTTACTGATTACACAGGCCTTTCATCAACTATTCAGTCTACAGATATAGTGAGATATCATCTATCTAACTGTCTGAGTTATCATAAGTTCACACCTGAGTACAACCACTTTCTTGCTTCTGTCTCTAAGATACCTGAACCACATTCTTTTAATCAAGCTATTAAATACCCTGAATGGTGCACAGCCATGTCTCAAGAACTGGCTACACTTGAAGCTAATCGAACCTGGGAAGTAGTACCCCTTTTGCCTCATATGCATCAAGTTGGATGTAAATGGATTTATAAAGTCAAATACCTACCTAATGGCCAAGTAGAGAGGTACAAGGCCAGACTTGTTGCCAAAGGTTTTACTCAAACCCCTGGACTAGATTTCTTTGACACCTTTGCTCCAGTAGCAAAAATGGCTACCTTAAGAGTCCTACTAGCTCTCACTGCTAAATTTAATTGGTCTGTGACTCAATTGGATGTCACCAATGCCTTCTTGCATGGTGACCTCCTTGAGGAGGTATACATGACACTACCTCCAGGATATGAACCTCCTGTTGCTGTCACTCTCAAATATCCCAACCAACCTCTTACTTGCAGACTTCTCAAGTCACTATATGGCATCAGACAAGCACCTAGGTGCTGGTTTCTTAAACTGTGCTCTGCCCTGCTTAAATTTGGGTTTAAACAATCATCCACTGATCATAGTTTGTTCATTCTTACTACTACCAAGGCAACTACTGTTCTTCTTGTGTATGTGGATGACATGGTACTAGCTGGTAATGATACCAACTCTATCACCTCAGTCAAATCATTTCTTGCCACTCAATTCCAAATCAAAGACTTAGGTCACCTCAAATACTTTCTGGGAATGGAGTTTGCCAGGTCATCTGCTGGCATCTACATGAATCAACGCAAGTATACAATTGATCTCCTTCAAGATGCTGGTATGATTGACTGTAAGCCTTCCATCATCCCCATTGAACAAAATCACACTCTATCTCACCCTAGTGATGTACCTGATATCTTCAATGTGTCTCTCTATAGACGTTTGGTAGGTCGTCTAATCTACCTCACCATTACCCGGCCAGATATCTCCTATACAGTACATCTCCTAGCTCAATACATGGCCCATCCTAAGCCTACACACTTACAAGCAGCTTTCAAATTGCTTAGATACTTAAAAGGTACTTGTGGACAAGGTATACTCATGTCTTCTTCTGGTCCGTTAACTCTCCAAGCATTCTGTGATGCTGACTGGGGAAGCTGTCACACCACTAGACGGTCTGTTACAGGTTATTGTGTCACCCTTGGGTCTAGTCTTATCTCTTGGAAAAGCAAGAAACATGCCACTGTTTCTCGATCTTCTGTTGAAGCAGAGTATCGAGCAATGGCTGATACAACCTGTGAATTGACTTGGTTACTGTCTTTGTTCAAAGAATTTAACCTCAAATTGGACAGTACACCCGTTCTCTATTGTGACAATCAATCTGCTCTATATATTGCTTCCAATCCGGTTTTTCATGAACAGACAAAGCACATTGAGATAGATTGTCACCTCATTAGACAGAAACTTCAAAATGGAATTCTTATCACTGCTCACTTACCTACATCTGAGCAACCTGCTGATCTGTTAACTAAAGGACTCTCCAGTGCCCATTTGCAATATCTTCTTGGCAAGTTAGGTGTTCTTAATTTCTTTTCCACTCCTAACTTGGGGGGATGTTACAGGTATATATGCTGCATCAGGAAGTCAACAAAAGGTCAACGAGGAAACAAGTCAAGATGTTGTGAGCCAACATAAGGACAACTAAGAAATAGCTTGTTATTTTGTTATTTTTCCTTTCAAGAGATAAGTTGTAATATATAACATAACATTATGGTCTTTTGAGGTAAGAACGGAACATACAAACAATATGTAATTCTCTGCTGTGATTTCTGGTGAATTAGAGCATTGGGTTAATAAGCTGTAATTGACAGTTAGGACCTCAAAATCTGATTTCGACTAGGGTTCTCTGGAATTCACGGCCGGCCAAACTCGTTGTCAATCTATGGTTAAATCATTATGCATGAAAAATATAAGCCCAAATTTATACTTACAATTCCACGACGATATACAGCCTCGGGATTTCCAGAGTTGATTCATCGATCTAAGAAGACTCTTTGCTCGTTTGATATCCTCCATGGAATTACAGGGAATTTGTCAAGTGAAACACGTTGAATAATATAGTTGTCATCCCCAAGTTTATTTAAAGTTTTGCAGCTGTATATATAAACAAACGTAAATAGATTTATGGTCTGTTTGGCTACCCGTTTATTTATAAGTTTATAGCTTATAAACTCATTTCAGTTTATGGGGGTGTTTGTCAAAATAAGTGAAACCAACTTATGGCTACTTAAAATGGATAAGTTGAATGTTAAAAATCCTTAACATTCAACTTATAACTTATAACTTATTCTCGACACACGCAATATATAATATCCTTCAAATCTTCAAAATCATATATCTTTTGATCCGTTCATTAAAAAATTGATATGTATATATCAAATTTCTCTACTCATCGAGATCTATCCATTGATATCCATTTATATATATTAAAAAATAAATATTTTAAAAATAATAAAAAAAAGTTAACTTATAAATTCTGATTTACCCAAACACTTACTGCTTATAAGTTCTGATTTACCAAACACTCTAGGGATTTATAAGCTCAACTCTACTTATCACTTATAAAACACTTACTCATTTTAAGCTATAAGTCAACTTATTCTTGATACCCCAAACGCCCACTTAGTTGGCATGCATGCCGTACATACATAATTGAATGAATAAAAAATTATAAATTATTCTGTAAACAGATTTTTCTACCTTAGCCTGAAATTGAATAAATCTTTACTCGAATATGCTGCTGCGCGAGCTACAATATCGATAACTAAATCATCCGGAATGGAGTCTAATATGGTCTTCTTACGGTAAATTTTCTTCAAATTTGTTTTCTTCCGAACTTTAAAATCTACACCCATGTCGAATGTGTTGTTTTTTTAATAACAAACGGGAGGGGAGGCTTTGGATATCGGATGTATAGATACTAGCATTTCTGCCCGCTTCGCTAAGGCTTTACCAAAATTTTATATTTTATATATATTAAAAATTATTTTTAAAATATATCTAATCCCAAATTTTTAGTTTTGGTGAAAATTAGTTTACTGGAGAAAAACAGAACATGTGATATTAAGTTAGTTTGAGTTTTATATATCGCACGATGCACGAAAACTTAAAAAACTATGTTAATTAAGACGTAAATATGTGTTTATTTTCAATTTTAGACCCAAGTAATGAAAACTAAGTAATAAAGTAATAAAAACAGATTATGATACTTATATTTTAGTATTGGGACTTATTATACAAATTTATAAATAAAAATAATTAAATAAAAGCAATTAAGTGAAAATAATGAAACACCGTACAATACCTAACTTTTATTGTTTCATAATGATACCTCAAAGTAATTAAGTCGTCCGGTTACATATTTACAGTGTCATGGTAAAGTTGGGCTTATAACTCCTTTTTCTCCGAACTTGTGTAAATTAATTTTAAAACTATTCTCCACAATTTTATTTTAGTTCCTAAATTTGTTACCATTTGAAACACTTATTTCTTTATAATAAATTTTTACATACCATGGGAACACATTTAATATTACAAAATTTATTCATAAAATATATAACAAATGTTATTATATTGATTATATCTGATATGTTATTTTGCATATATAATGATATAGAAAGAGTACAAATTTTTTATACGGAGATGCATAAATAAATTGTCTGAGTAGAGTTATACAGAGATGCATAAATAAATTGTCTGTGCATGTTTGAAAACTGTTCGATATGGGAATGGGAGGGACAAAAGACTAAAGCTAAACTCGAAGAACACCCTAGCATCAAAGAACCCTGACTGTTTAAGTAACAAAAGAATAACTTTTCATGTCCGTTGACATCTTTCTCTTAGCTCGTTTCATCCATGAAATGAATAACCTTTTGGACAACCGTCCAGCCAAACCCTAGCATAGCAGTACCCCACAAGTTTCATCAGCATTCCCAATGCTTAAGACTGTGTTAGAGGTAGCTGCAGAATGAATGTCTGTCAACAAAGCAGCATGAGTTTGTATATAGCAGGAGGTGTGAAGCGATTGCTTACCAAAAGTTTCTTTCTTTCTCAATATTCCTGCGTTTTGCTGATGATTCTGTGTCTGTCACCACATCAACAAAATTAGTGTCAGAGGTCATAATATTGGGCTAATTTAGATGTTGCAACTCTCTCCTCACACCTGGTTTCACATGTAAATCCACTTCCTGCGTTATATTTTATTTAGCAAGACCTTACCTCCTGCCTGAAGGCGCCTTTTGTGGGCAATATTTTCAGCAGGCACTGCGTTACCTACAGGAAGTACAAGTTAGAGATATAGATAAACAGCAGTATGCATGCATGGAGGAACGGTGCTACTTGAGTTTGTTTTTTTCCTTTAAGACATACCATTTGCGCGGGAGTGGTAGGCGAGTGCAGAGTAATTATTAGAACTACTCGTTGTAGGACATGGCATGGGCGATTATTGGGTATGTGGTGGTTGTGACGCTGCAACAAAGCTGGGGATGGTGAGCCGGGGCCTGCCTCTTTTCCTGCGGGCGCAGCCATATGACTTGGTCAGGACACAAACAATGATTTTATACAACATATATATGCTGGCATAATTAATAGGATGGATATATATGGATTAGGATATCAAATTGTTTTCTCAAACATAAAATTTATCAATTTTTTTGACACTGTCAAACTCATCACTATCCTGTCCTAGCAAATGCAATTATTTGAAACATATGAATATCATGTTATTCTTATATACATATTCTATCAACTGTGTCGGCTCAAGGAGTTTAGATCATACCTCTGTATGTCATGTACATTCATCTAACATGATAAACACATTTCAAGGTAGTCAACGACGCTCATTTAAGTTCAATTTTAGATGGCCTAGTTTACACGTCAATGACTTCAAGTGACCGCTACTCTCGACCATCAATTTTAATAGGCATTCCGTTTACAAATATAAACATTATACTTGTGAAGTGTTTCTGCCGTTAGCTTGGTTCTTGAATTTTTCCTTTTATATAAGCACTTAGCACTGCATTGCAATACATGAGAAATGAGTCAGTAATTGACATGATAAAACATGACATTGACGAACCATACAAACACTCACAAAGTCTCCATCATAATACTCTATAAGAATTCTAAACTAATCAATAAAACACTTAAAGCAACTTCCAGACATATACCTTCCAAGACACGTAAAGTTAGTATCTTTTAATATACCAATTAATTCCCAAAAAATGAAAAAGAAAAGCACTCCTAAATTTGGTGATCAAGATCTTAAACAATATAAATTTTCACCTTATTGTGGTCATTAAAGTAAATAAAATAACATAAGTAGCGTCACTATTCTCGAATACCATATTTCATATTCACATGTAAAATAATATACAATATGATTATCAATAAATGGGCATCATTGCAAAACCTACATCACATCCTCACTTTTAAGAATGTGATACATGACATTAATCTACAAACTCATTCATTTGTACATTTTATCAAACACTAAGTAAGACATGTAACAAAATCACAAACGAAAGGAAGAATATAAATCATTATTCATTAAACTGAAGATTAAATTATATTATGCAAACTAATAAATTTCATACATTCATATCTCAAATTTCAAGATTTGTAGCAGTTTCAAGTAGGTAACTCCAAATTTCCTCCGATTCAATGCAACCGACCTCTGAATTCAATTACACAACTTCATTGTTATTACTGTCAAAGTCTCACCAAAACCTTTTAATATGGCAAGAGTAAGAAACACATCAGAATTTGAATAGATAATATGCAAAAATTAAAAATTGCTTTCAAAAAAGCTATTTACTTTTGAATACTATAGAATTATCGTCCCAATATTCTACCACAATTTCTTTAAACAATAACAATTCGTTAATCCGCACTTATAATTAGTTACATAAATTCTTTAAATCATGTATCCACTTCAATACTATAGACACATCTCATGAAAAGAAATCATCTGATTCTCACACAACTTTAATCAAACAGTTGCACTACATCAAACCACAATCAACACATAATATAAAAAACTTAGGAACACACAAAGATCTGGTTGTTGAATATTAAGCACCTTATTCAGCCGGACTATAAACATCGTACTTCATATCGTCCCAAATACTTTCACGAACAACCTACAAAAGTGAGATGTAAAAGTGAGAAAAATGTTTAAGAAAAAGGATAATACAATTAAATGAATAACGCAATTAATGTTATCAAACACAAATATATATGGATCTAAACATGCCTGAAGGAGATAAACCAACATTTTCTTTGTTACAATTAGCGTTCTTTTTCAGTTGCCTCTTACTCCCGTCTGCAAATTTAAAATATAACACATCAAAATCAACAATACAAAAAGAGTAAAACAGAAATCAAGAATACTAATTTAGTAAAAGATTACCAAACTCCTGCTGTAAAGAGGTGAAGTTATCAAGTCTCAGATGATTATAATTACCCTGCAAAATTACAAAAACATGAAGAACAATCGAAACATAAACATAAGCCACAAATTTAGAGGAAGTCTAACCTCTTTCATTGTTATACTCTGAAAATTCGTAAGCAACTGTGTCAGAGGAGAATAAAGATTAGATCTGAAAATTTTGAAATCGGATACATTGTAGTGGGTAATGCCAATAATGTTGCACGTGATTTTGGTTTACAATTATAGACATTTTGGAAGTTTACAATTTTAGATATTTTGGAATGAGATGTGTGGTTGGTAGAGATTGTAATTATATTTGAAGTTTGGGGGTAGGGGATGTAATTTAGTTATTTGAGGCAACAGGATTTATTATATAAAGAGATATATATATAGGGGAACTAGTTCCTTCTCCTATTTAATTAAATTTGTGGTTTTTTGCTATATGAACGATGATTAGTATGTAGCTTTGGTTTTGGCATTGCAGAATAAAATTTTAATTTACCAACAAACAGTTGAAGGATAACGTAGTTCGACTTCTCTGTCTCAAGGATTATAAATGATAAGATGTTCGCGACTGTAAGACATTTATTAATTATGGAAAACAAATTAGTAGTCGGAGTGAAAGATCCAAATGATCTTTTCCGATTAGATTCTACAGTCTTTCTGGCACTGAAAACAGTTCGATGACATCTGAAAGTTGATAACAACTGACCAACATTGCAGAATCATGACCACCGGCCTCCAAATAAGCTGGTGACATTTTATCCCCAGGCATTTACCATAGGTGATATCACGATCGGACTCCTGACACTATATTTTGAGTCCTCATCGATCCAGGTAAGTGAACCAAATGAAACAGTTCCGTTCTTGTCAGCCGTAAAAGCTACAGCTATGGAGTAGCTTAATTTTTCGTACATCTTCCCAAAGACCAGTGTATCGGGTGAAACTGTCACAACTGCACCCTTTGGCGCCACCACTTTGGCCTTATAAGTTGCAGCACCATCTCCAACATTTGTGACGGTCCTTGTGTAATAATTTACAGTTGTTATAGCACCACTAGCTAGAGTACTGTTGTACAAGCTAATGAAGGAAGGGTAATTGAGATCAGAAGATGGGTTCGAGCAACTGTAATTGGATCTTGTGATGGTATAGATTTGATTTCTCGTATAATTAGTCGAACAGAGGAAGTTGACATAGTCCTCTGTTGTGGCATCGTATATAAGCCCTGGATTGAGGGCGCGATTTGGATCAACCTGACCAGCTCCCATAGCTAAAGGAGTAGCAGCATCAAAATCTGTGCCAACGTCCCGAATTTGTTGTTGTGAATTGTCCAGAGGGTTTGCGGTGGTCATCATTGCAGAACGAATAGCTGCAGGGCTCCATTCAGGGTGTGCACCTTTTAGAAGAGCTGCAAGACCCGACGCATGAGGACATGACATTGATGTTCCTGAAATTGCAGTGAAATCACTAGACAATTGGATGTTAGGTCCAATAAGAGATGAAGGAACATTTGGATTCCATGCAGCTAAGACTAATGTCCCGGGTGCCATGATGTCTGGCTTCAATATACCCGGATAACTAGATGAAGGGCCCCTTGAAGTATATGCAGCAACCACAGGAGCACCTTTTGTGCCAACAGAGGTTTGTTGGAATGTGATGCTAGCGGTGGGTTTTGAGGTTGTTTGTGCATACTTGATCACATCAACTCCCTGCTTTGGCCTAATTACAACTCCGGGATAGGGAAAATCATTGAACTCAAATAGTGACTGATCATTAGATATTATGATACCAGCAACCGCGTTTGAGGCAGCAACAAATGACAACATCTCAAGAGCTGCGGAATATTTATCTTCGCAAATGATGACAGCATAAGGAGGAACTAACGCTAACTGCTCAGCAGATTCACAAGTAGAAACATTTTTGCTGTAGAAAAGAGGGACATCTTTTACGAAGGCATTGGCAGGGAACATACTCCAGCCAGTGAGGCTTAACCCATTTCCTAGAATCAAGTTCCCGCCTAGTTTTCGATCAATGGAACCTGCTGCTACTGTTAAGACCCATGGAATACCATTATGCAGATATCCAAGATCAGGACCACCATTTCCTGCAGAAGAAGAAACAAGAACACCTCTTTCCATGGCTCCAAAAGAAGCTATAGCTATAGGATCTTCGTACAAGGGTACGTCATTAAAGCCCATGGAAATTGATATGATGTCAACACCATCTGCAACTGCCTGATCCATACCGGCAAGAACATCTGAAGCATATCTTCCCTCATCCCAAATAACCTTATACATGGCCAACCTTGCCTTTGGAGCCATCCCTCGTGCAGTTCCTGAGGCATAGCCAAAGTATGATGCCCCTTCAACATAGTTTCCACCAGCTGTTGAGGAAGTGTGTGTCCCATGTCCTTCAGTGTCTCTAGCAGAGTTCATACTAAGGGTAATGTTAGGATTTGCGGCAAGAACACCCTTATTAAAGTATCTAGCTCCAATCAGCTTCAAGTTACAATTTGAAGTGTTGAACTCTTGTCCAACTTCACAAGTCCCTTTCCATCGTGAGGGAACCGCAGACAATCCATCATCCTTGAAGCTTGCACTCTCGGGCCAAATACCAGTGTCAATGACACCAATAATGACATCTTTTCCATAATCCGAAGCTGGCCATAAACCTGTCGTAGGATTAAGGGAAAGGAACTCGAACGTATGGGTGGTATCAAGTGTGACATTCTTGTCACTGTAAGCTGACACAAACCCTGGAGAATTCTTTATAGACTCCAATTCATCTTTCGTAAGCAATGCAGAAAAGCCATGAAACGCATGATCATAAATGTAGACCAAAGATGGAGAAGATTCGAGATCTTGAGTCTTGACAGAATTGATGGTGGTCGAATACCAAATATCGTGGCTAGCAAAATCCTTTGGCATCAATGATTTGTCCATGTGAACAATGTAAGTAGACCTATCATATCCAGAAATTAGCATTGCTTGAAAAGCCAAACATGCAAATAAAAGAAGAAAGTTCACTCCACTTACAAATCCCATTTTTGAAATCTGTAGATTTGAGTTGGTGAAATTACTCTGTTTTGCACAAGTATTTATACATTAGTCGTTTGAGAAAACAAGATTGACAGCCTGCTTAAGCAATTGAAATTATCACCTGTTATTGTTGTCTGTTCTGTGTTCTTTGTCTTAACTATCTAAAATCAGAAATTTACCCTACTAAATACCCATGTAATATTCGAATCATAGTTATTCCAATCAGCTTCAAGTTACAACTTGAAGTGTTGAACTCGTCCAACTTTGTAATGTACCTATCTAGATGTATAGCTGGCCACTAGCTATCAACTACTGGAAATAATAAAAATAGCCTACTTTTATTTTTTTACGAATTCTGATATTGATAATTGCTCCATACACACATTGCAACTTCCCTTCTCGCATACCTTCATCTAGGGCCGAGGGCCGAGTTACGGTCGGTTTGGTCGGTTTTTATCGATCAAATCAACCGGATCATATATGACGGTTTTATTGGAAATCAGACCAGACCATTTGAAGATTATGATCGGTTTCGGTTTTAAACCTTAAACACCTAAATATTTAAAATAAATGGACTGAAAAAAATATCGACAATGTTACAAACTCAGTTGCAAACTTGCTGCTACTAACATTCTTGTAGTTCACAAAATAAACTTACAGTTCACAAAATAAAAAACATTGTTCTTGAATCAAATTACAAAATATACTACTGGTGTCCATCTAATAAATCATGTTTTTAAGCGTTCCGGTTCGACCTAAACGATCAGTCTAGATATGAAAACCGAACCGGACCAGAAAATAACGGTTTATTTTTTTTACCAAACCTAAACCAAATCAAACCGTCCAAAAAACTGAAAAAGACGGTTTGATCGGTTCGGTTCGGGCGGTTTGATTTTTTTTTGCTCAGCCCTGACTTCATCCGGGGAATCGGCTACTTGATTCTTCATAATCGATACTGATTCTTTTTGAAATCGATCTATTACTTAGTTGATGTAGGTAGTTCTCTTGTTTCGATAGTAATAACACTTTAATGTAGGACTATTGAATATCAGATATGCTTGATTCTTCGGATCAACTCAGTTTAATTCGATTTGATTATGTTTACAACAAATTAAGTATCGGAAACCAAATAATCCCGGTTCTCCAGTGATAGTTGGATTATATAATTTTTATGTCTCGTGATCTAAAAACTATGTGAATCTGCTGGCGTACGAAATATAATTTGAGATAATTTGTTTCGGAACCTTCACTTAAGATGAACCAAAAACTAGCTGTAGTTCTTAATGATTAGATTTAATTATTACATCTGCAATAGAGAAGTAGACTAAAATACCAGGATCATAGAAGGTAACTATGAACTGACACACCGACAGATTACAATTTGAAACAAAACAGATATTTGCATTTTCTATTTTTTTTTTATCACTGTGCATTGATCAATGGTGATATTACTATTGGACTCCTGACACTATATTTTGAGTTCTCCTCAATCCAGATAAGTGAACCAAATGTAACAGTTCCGTTCTTATCACCTGCAAACGTTACTGCCATGGAGTAACTTAATTTTTCATACGTCCTCCTGAAGACCAGTGTATCTGGTGAAACTGTAACAACTGAACCCTTTGGTGCGGACACTTTAGCCTTATAAGTTGCAGCACCATCTCCAACATTGGTGACAGTCCTCGTATGATAATGTACAGTTGTTATTCCACCACTAGCCAGAGTACTGTTGTACAAGCTAATAAAGGACGGGTAATTAAGATCAGAAGATGAGTTCAAGCAACTGTAATTGGATCTTGTGATGGTGTAGATTTGTTTTCTCGTATAATTTGCATAGCATAGGAAGTTGACATAGTCTTGCGTGGTAGCATCATATACAAGCCCGGGATGGAGGGCACGATTTGGATCAACCTGGCCAGCTCCCATTGCAAGAGGAGTAGCAATGCCAAAACCTGTGCCAATATCTCGAATCTGTTGATGTGAATTGTCTAGAGGGTTAGCGGTGGTAATCATTGCAGAACGAATAGCTGCAGGGCTCCATTCAGGGTGTGCACCTTTTAGAAGAGCTGCAAGACCAGAGGCATGAGGACAAGCCATTGATGTTCCTGAAATTGCATTGAAATTGCTAGACAACAGTATGTTAGGTCCAATACTAGATGTAGGATTATTTGGAATCCATGAAGCTAAGACTAATGTCCCAGGTGCCATTATGTCTGGCTTTAGAATACCCGGATAACTAGGTGAAGGTCCCCTTGAAGAGTATGCAGCAACAGCGGGTGCAGGTTTTGTGCCAACAAAGGTTTGTTGAAAAGTGATGGTAGCCAAAGGTTTTAAACTTGTTTGTGCATACTTGATCACCTCAAGTCCCTCCTTCGGGCTGATCACAACTCCAGGATAAGGAAAATTATTCGCGAATACTGCTTGTTCATCGGATAAAATGATACCAGCAACAGCATCTGAATTTGCTACAAAAGACAACATATTAGTCACTGAGGAATTCTTATTTTCGCAAATAACGATAGAGTATTTGTGATCTGAAGATAACTTCTCAGATGAGTCACAAGTAGAGATTGTTTTGTTGTAAAAAAGAGGGACATCGGTCACGAAGGCTTTTGCAGGGAACGTAGTCCAGCCAGTGAGGTTTAACCCATTACCCAAAATCAAATTCCCACCTAGTATTCTATCAACTGTGCCAGCTGCAACTGTTAAGACCCATGGAATACCATTATGAAGAAACCCAAGTCCAGGTCCTGCATTTCCTGCTGAAGAGGAAACAAATACACCTTTTTCCATGGCTCCGAATGAAGCTATAGCGATAGGATCTTCATACAAAAGCAGACTATTAAGGCCGAGGGAAATTGATATGACATCAACACCATCAGCAACAGCCTGATCTATACCAGCAAGAACATCTGAAGCAAATCCTCTGTCATCCCAAATAACCTTATATATGGCCAGTCTTGCTCCCGGAGCCATCCCTCGTGCAGTTCCCGAGGCATAGCCAAAAAATGATGCCTCTTTAACAAAATTTCCACCAGCTGTCGAGGAAGTGTGTGTCCCATGTCCTTGGGTGTCTCTAGCAGAGTTCGTACTAATGGTTATCTGAGAATATGAAGCACGAATTCCCTTGTTAAAGTATCTAGCTCCAATCAGCTTCAAGTTACAATTTGAAGCGTTGAACTCTTGTCCTCCTTCACACGTCCCCTTCCATCTTGAGGGAATCCCAGACATACCATCATCCTTGAAGCTTGCACTCTCGGGCCAAATACCAGTGTCAAGAACACCAATAATGACATCCTTCCCGTAATCAGAGGCCGGCCATAAGCCTGTCGTAGGATTAAGGGAAAGGAATTCATATGTATGGGTGGTATCAACTGTGGCCTCCGTATCAACGTAAGCTGAAACAAATCCTTGAGACTTCTTTAACGATTCTAATTCATCTATAGTTAGCAATGCAGAAAAACCATGAAGTGCATGATCATAAGTGTAGAGAAGGGATGGTGAAGACTGATGATTTCGAGACTTGACAGAGTTTATGGTGGTAGAGTACCAAATGTGGTGGCTAGCAAAAACCTTTGGCATTAAGGATTTGTCCATGTGAACAATGTAAGTAGACCTATCAATTCCTGAAACTAAGATAGCTTGAAAAGCCAACCATGCAAAGAGGAACAAAAAGCTAACTCCACTTGCAATCCCCATTTTTGTAGATTTTGGTAAGTGAAATTAATCTGTTTTCCACAAGTATATATACACGTTAAAAATTATGCTTCAATGTTTATTATAAGCTGATTTGGTGGCAACAATCGGTCTAAGAATAAATGGCGGCGACTGATTTTTTGCTCGTTATATGAGATTCATTATCTCTTCATTTATTTAAATATTTCAGTTTTTATTCTACAAGCATACATGAAGACTTACAAAAATGTAGAACGGGTATAAATCAAATATATCATTAACAAATTACTTGTTTGAGAGACCAAAAAAGATCACTATCTGGAATATTCCATTGATTGTTATTCTTGTATCAACTTTGAATCATATTTTTTTCTAGGGCTGAGTAAGAATTCTCTGAAGTGGCCTAAATCGACCTATTCAAACCGTCCAAATCAATTTTTACGGTTTATTAATGGTTTGGTTTGCTAACGGTTTGATATTCTAAAAACCGAATTTTATTGGTTTGATTTTGGTTTTTACCTCCAAAACAATCGAAATAATCGAACCGTATCTTTAAATTGAAACCCTAATATATATATATATATATATATATATATATATCATTGTTTAGAAGATAACCATCGTATATAGAGAATCGGGGAGAACCATATATTCTATTATAGAATCTCATAAATAATTTAAAATTTTTTTTTACATAAAATATATAATCTGATTCTAATGTAGAATATTAGCATATACAAACTTTATAAAAAAATTAACATTTAAAATTTGAATAAAAACATTGATTTTAAATTCGATTCTGCTGCAGAATTATTTTGGATAGATTTGATTATAGTGTAGAATCACTTTGGACTATTTGACTAATTTTTAATTATTTTTTTAAAAAAAATAGTTTAATTTCGTTTTTTGATTTAATAATTGAAATTTATAATCATATCTAATAAAAATGTGATAAAAATATGTATTATGAATATTTATGTAATGGTTCTCTCCCGGACTTTATATAAAAAGTTCTCTCTTGAATGGCACCCTATATATATATATATATATATATATATATGCAAGTGATCAAATGAGACCCCCCTTAAAATGAGAACTGAGAATCAATTTCAACCCCACATATTTTATACCTAAACTAAATCGTAGCCATACAATTATAAAATCTGATTTTTTTCTTCCTCTCTCATCACTCTCACGACTTCCATTTCTCTCTCTCTCTCTCTCTCTCTCTCTCTCTCTCTCTCTCTCTCTCTCTCTCTCTCTCTCTCTCTCTCTCTCTCTCTCTCTCTCTCTCTCTCTCTCTCTCTCTCTCTCCCCCTCCCCATTTCCATCTTCCCTCCTGCACTCCCACGCTGTTGTCGTTGTCTGGCACCGACCAAACACCATCGCGGCCAATTATTGTTACAATCACCATCCTCATCCTAGATCTACATCGTTGCTCTTTCAACCATCGTTGCCCCTTGTTGATTCATCAACATCTAAGATATATCATCGCTACTCATTCATCGTCGTTTTTCATCACTCGTGTTTCTAATTAGTTTAGCAGAAAATATTTACATCAGGTACAGTTTCTTCATATTCATGACTTCTCATCTGATTTCTTTCTAATAGTGGTGGTTATTGTGATGATGATTGTGATATGGGTATAATATAAATGGCGGGGATAGTGGTTATGGTGATGACAGAGTATGGTGGAGGCTGTACTTTTGATGATTTGTCTAAAAAAATTGGTGATTTTTGTGGAAATTTGGTGATTTGTGATAAACTTTTAGTGATCTGGACATAGTTTTAGTTTGTATTTGTAATGATAGCGGCTACATTATGGTGATTTTTGTAGGTCGCACAGTTTGTAGTGATGGTGTGCTTTTCTTTGTGTTCTAATGCATTATAGCTTTGTGATTGTCTTTGCGACTCTTGTACGATTTTTTAATGATTTTTAAAATTATATGTTTATCTCTCTTCTGTAAATCTATAACCCCCTTTTTCTCTTTTAATTCCATTTTAAAATTCCCCCGTCTTATCTCTTCTTACCTCTTTTTATTTCAACTTTTTAACCTTTTTTTATGTTTCATCTAAACACCATTCTTGATATCACCATCAGAGATTTAAAGTGAAATAATGGTGTTGAAGAATGAATCTGGTTTGAAGAATGTCGAGGACTCCACAACTTTGGTCCAGGAGCGAAAAACAAATCAATTGATACAAATGAGGTCGGATATGTGAAAGAAGAAGGCATGAAAAGCTAAGAGATTATGGTTTGATGGTATTTATTAGTTTGTTATCCAGAATATTGTAGTTTTTTTTTTATTTCAAAGTGTATATGGGCTCATTTTTGGGTGATTTACATTCTGAAATTTTGGTGATTTGCTTTGAAAATTGGTGATTTGTGTTAAAATTTTGATGATTTGTATTAAATTTTTAGTGATTCTGTAGTTATGGTGGTGATGGTGGCAATATAGTAGTGGTGGTTTATATTTTAGTGACTTTCAATTAATATTTCGGTGATTTTTGTAAGTGGTGGTGATGGTAGTTACTGGTGGTGATGGTAATTAGTGAAAGTCATGGTAACTTGTTTATGGTGATTTAGTTTTAGAGCAGAAAATAAGAGGAGGTGTGGTAATTTGGGAGTGGTTGTTTCATCGGTAATGGTGAACAGTAAAGAAGGTAGTTAGGAATAGCAGCTTCTTTTAATTTCAAACTAAATCGAATATTTGTCCGGACAGATGAGGAGCGCCTGTTTAGTTATTGGGCCTAATTTTGTGGCCCAATATGCAGTTCTCATAATAACAGGGTCTCACTAGAATAGCTCTATATATATATATATATATATATATATATTAGGATTTCAATTTAAAGATACAGTTCGGTTCGATTATTTCGGTTGGTTTGGAGGTATATATATATATATATATGTGTGTGTGTGTGTGTGTGTGTGTGTGTGTGTGTGTGTGTTGTATGTGTGGTGACATTCAAGAGAGAACTTCTTATATAGAGTCCGGGAGAGAACCATAACATAAATATTCATAATACATATTTTTATCATATTTTTTTATTAGATATAATTATAAAATTCAATTATTAAATTAAAAAACAAAAGTAAACTATCTTTTAAAAAAATTAATTGAAAATTAGTCAAATAGTCCAAAGTGATTCTACAGCATAATCAAATTTATTCAAAATGATTCTGCAACAAAATCAAATTTAAAATCAATGTTTTTATTCAAATTTTAAATGTTAATTTTTTTATAAAGTTTGTATATGCTTATATTCTACATTAGAATCATATTATATATTTTATGAAAAAAAAATTAAAATTATTTATAAGATTCTTTAATAGAATATATGGTTCTCCACGATTTTCTATATAGGATGGTTCTCCCTGGAACAATGGCCTATATGTGTGTGTATACAGGGTGCCCTTCCACAACCTCGGTTGGTTGGGAAGGGAAATCTAACCAACAAATCGTATCCGTTAAATTCAAATTTGTACGGTTGGGATCAATAGCTATCGCAATGAAACATTGCGGGGCTCCTGGATGCCGTAATGATACATTGCGGGGCTGCAATGATACATTGCGGG
This sequence comes from Heracleum sosnowskyi, assembly GCA_030848705.1. Lineage (NCBI taxonomy): Eukaryota > Viridiplantae > Streptophyta > Magnoliopsida > Apiales > Apiaceae > Heracleum > Heracleum sosnowskyi. The sequence continues at coordinate 25,759,671 of CM061237.1, forward strand.
TAATTAATTTACCTTTTTGCCCTTACAATTAGCCACAAAACTTAGGTGCTGCAATGATACATTGCGGGGGGTGCATTGTTTCATTGTGGGGCAAAAAAGAAGCATTGCAGGATATCAAAAAACTAATATTGCTTGCATGTGGCGACTGAAGTTTGAACCCGGGTGTTTCATGAGAGTGATATGCGGCCAAACCACTACACCACTAATTAATAAATATCAAATAGGTGTACAATAGTTTAAAAGGTATTGCAGGGAGGATTCAGGTACTAGTTTGTTTTTTTTTTCCTTTATTGTTTAAATTTAATTAGATAAAAAAATATTTTACTTTTTTAAATGAAAATTCGAAGTGTTTAAAAAAAAGGAGAAAATGATAAAAATATTATTTCATTTTTTAAAAATTCAAAAATACCATGACAACTGAAATAATTTTAATTTTCTATTATTATTTTAATATCAGTTTTTTTATTATTGTTAAAATATTATTTTTCATTTTTCTAATTGCAAAAAAACTAATATTAAATTTATTAAAGAAATCGTAGAAAAAAGAGAGAAAATTCAAAGTGAAGTAAAAAAAGGAGAAAATGATAAAAATATTATTTCATTTTTTAAAAATGCAAAAATACCATGACAACCGAAATAATTTTAATTTTTTATTATTATTTTAATATCAGTTTTTTTATTATTGTTAAAATATATTTTTTTCATTTTTTCATTTTTCTAATTGTTAAAATATTAACTTTAAATTTATTAAAGAAATCGTAGAAAAAAGAGGAAAAATTCGAAGTGAAGTAAAAAAAGGAGAAAATGATAAAAAAAAATTATTTTATTTTTTTAAAATGCAAATTACCATGACAACTGAAATAATTTTAAATTTTTATTATTATTTTAATATCAATTTTTTAATTATTGTTAAAATATTATTTTTCATTTTTCTAATTGCAAAAATCAATACTATTATATAATAGACGAAACATTAAAAGTTTGGTTTGTCGGTATGGTACGTTGTGATTTTACTTAATTGCTCTTAACTGTATTTCGTGTTTTTACTTAATTAACCTTACTTATTTATAGAAATATATTATTAAATAATAATATTACCTATTTATAATCAATTACCTTTTTTCCCTAAAATACATTATTTTTTTAACAAATTCCCCTACTTTTACAAACATGACAATTACTTTTTTTAACTAAAACATGTTAGTTTTTCTATTTTTCCTTACTAAAATCCCTCATTTTCCAAAAATATCACGGACAAACCTTTAGTTATTTATTTTTAAACCTACAATATTATATTTATTTTTAAAATTTTACCTATTTTAACATATCTACTTATTTTTCTTAACAAATGCAATCACTAAGAATATTAAAATATAAATAATCAAATACCTATTTATAACCAATTACTCTAAAATACATTATAGATTTTTTCTAACAAAGTCTCTTCTTTTCTAAATATATCACGGGAAATTGTCTTTTTTCAATTTTTCTCACTAAAATTCATTTTTTTTTTCAAAAATATCAGAGGAAACCCTTTTCTTATTTATTTTAAAACGAATTTAAATACTTTTAATTATTAAATTTTAAAACCTCATTTTCCAAAAATATCACGGGCATTTACCTTTTTAAACTAAATATATGTTACATTTTTTATTTTTATTTATTTTAAAATCTGTTTTAATGTTTTTAATTAATTAAAAGTATTTAGCTATTTTAACATGCCTACTTATTTTTTTAACAAATACAATTAATAAAATATCAAAAATATAATAATGAAATAATAATTAATAATCTGTGCATCGCACAGATTTTAAGCTAGGATTAATAGCTACCGCAATGATACATTACGGACTCGCATTATGTCATTGCGGACCGGCAATATATCATTGCGGTAGCAAGAATCTCGCAATAGCTCGATGCGGATGATATATAATTACTGATATACCCTTATTCCAGCTTCATTGTCGAAGCAGAAGACTCTTAAATCCCTAATTTCAATTAGTTACGCTCAAACTCAGACAAAACAATATAAAAAAACACTTGTTCTTCCGATGAGGCGATTTTGGTGACAAAACCCCTGATTCTTCTCGAATTCGACCTTAATTACACATCTCTCTCTCTAGGTATCCGTTCACCCTTCTCTATATACACAAACTTATACACCCTCGCACGTATACATACACGCACTTATACACATGGATTTCTGTTTTTATCTTCAAATCATGTTTGAATCTTGTGTTATATGAACTTACTTACACGCCTATACCACTACAAGTACTCCTCAATAGATACATACTCGCCATCCACGGTGATGGGACGACTACCGGACTCCACATAACTAGCCCACTCATCCAAAATGCTCTAATAAGTAACCATGTGTGCATCTCGCTGAAACTGAGTGGACCTCTCCGTCCGCACAAAACTATGGTCAATCGGTTCCGCTGGTATATGCTGCAACATACCGAACTGTCTGAGTACCCTATCCGGCATCTGGTACTCAATAAACTCAAAAGACACCATCGGTATACGCCCAAGAGCCATATGACGGGCCATATACATGTCAGCCTCATCATTAGCATCCCTCCTCTTGTAAAATCTGTTAAAGTATTGCACATAAGATTAAAATGCAATGGCTAATACTAAAATTTTTGTATTAAACATGTGCAAACTAAAATGCAATCACTGATACCAAAGAATTAAGAATTAATGCAATCACTAATACTAAAGTATTAAGAATTAACCTGGCGTATGGCTGCCATGTGACCCAGTGCGGCTGAAAGCTATCAAAATCCCCTCGATAACCACCAGTATGGTGGTGGGGTTAACCCTCATCCGCCTCACCGGCTCAGCCCAAGCTAATGCTCTCGGCCACCGAAGCTGCTAGCGTGGTGCAATCTGTGGACGCCCAGGATTCAATCTCTCCCACGCCCACAACTGAAGAAGCATACTGCACCCATTAAACGTGTTGCATGACTTCTTCACAGATTTAGACAGGGCTCTGTACAAATGTGCCAGAACTGCAGCACCCCAAGCATAACTAATAATCACATCCGTCTGCTGCAAAAGCTGTAGATATCGAGGATGTACAACATCCCGGGAGGATGAAGGAAAAAGTATAGCCCCAACAATATATAACACATATGCCCTACTATACATCACAGGATTCTGAGCAAGTAAATCTGGATGCTTCGATCTTTCACTTCTCTTCGCATATCTATCCCACAATGCCCACAGTTTTACCCCGCCGCTTTTGGTTGAATACATTTCCTTGCATTTTTTATGTAAGCGCAGATCCTCCCAGTTCTTCATCCAGTAGCGACTCGGATTATCAAGTTCAATATGGGTTAAAGCACATCCACTGATCGGCAAACCCATAATCATGTACACATCCTCAAGTGTAATCGTCATCTCACCAAAAGGGAAGTGAAATGAGTTAGTCTCCGGTCTCCACCGATGCTTTAATCAGGGTAATGTCATTCTGAGGTACTGAGCAGGGGTTAACAAACACCCCAAAACCCCAAGTACGCAAAAGGGAACGCTGGTCTGCCCGTAACTCCCAATCACTCTGCTTCGTAGTCTGCTGCCTCACATCCAACTTCTTCCTCTCACCTCCCTCCCATCTCACCTCCCTCCCATATCAGAGTGCTAATATGATCGTACCAGGAGCGATCGATCAAGAGAACCACATTGCATATCCATAATATCTGAAATGATTCGAAATATATAAAAAAATTAGTCACATATCAAATATCAGAGAGAGCATAACATATATCAACAGTAAAAAAAACTTAAACCATCATTCAAAACAAAAATGAATATGAATGATGTTGATAAGAAGAAGGTGAATATATGAAGCTTCTAGTAATACAAAATTTAATTTTCTATTACAAGCCAACTGGAGCTTAAAGGTTGGCCAAGCATCTTGTTCATATGACTATATTCAGTACTGGAGTCTGCTCAAAGTATTGTGCAATTACCTATAAATAAGATTACACTCCATTTTACACCTTAATTAGCGTTTACTGCTCACATTAAAAGTCTAAACTTTTTGCTTGTAAATATCTTAATAGCAAATCTCTTTTTTGGGGTAGATGGTTAAATCAGCATTTAACTGTAGAGCAATTTGCAGGTGGGCACTGAAAAGGCTTGTTATAAGGCTGGACAAGCCTTCAACCAAAAGATGACTTATGAGTTAATCAAATAAATTTACAGTCAGTTAATTAATTGAATGCAAAAAAAAGTGTCCATTAACATGATTTGAATATAGACAATAGCCCGTTGAATTAATACACGTCATCCTTCAACTCACCTATGTAATTATATTACCTCCAACCCACCAGTCCAAAGCAACCTGATCCATACAAATGATGTACCTAGATACTTCTAAACAATGTTCTCTTTCTTGATACTTATGTGATTATTATGAAAGATAGAAGAAGATGGATGAGAGAACAACAAAAATGGGAAAGGATTCAGAAGCTCCAGTGGTAGAAACTCTTCTTACATTCTCTATTTCCTCCAATCTTTTCATTTTTTACTCTCTAGATTCATGGTGTGAGCAGAATCCAGTTTTTTCCCTTCTCTGTAACTCGAGAAAGAAGGCTAGTTTGTTTTCAATCTTCCCCAGTTAATGCCACTATATAATGTTCTAATTCCCCTAAAATTATCTCAACTTATCTTAATCGATTGATGACTTATTTGCGTAATATAGCGTCACAAATTACACTCCTACTTGGAACTTGTCTCACCTTTGTCAGCAAAAATGGATGACTGTAACAAAGTTAATTTTAGATTACTTTCTTCCTTTCTAAAGTACCAACCCTAAAAACATGCTATCAGCTTCTTGCTTTGGTACCTCTCAATTCTTTACCTCAATACTACTTAAAATTTTGAAGTATTAATACCTAAAAGCATGCCTCTATTCAATTATACAAGCAAACCAGTAAGGTTATGAACAATTTTCTTACTTTATCTATACAAGTAACTCCACATTTAAGGTTAGATTATAGGATTGCTCCTTGTGCGGTTCGTAGTGATAATAAGATTCAGTTGCGAGATTGGTTCCCACAGCCCGACTTTTCGGACTATTAATTCTAAATCGAAACTAAAAATAAAATACATTTCTTTATTCAATAAATACAAAATCACACAAAAGTCAAATGCAGCGGTCAAACTCAATAATTTATAAACATAAAATCGGAGACGCAGCTCCATATATCAAATATTCAATTCAATAATCAATATCTTGTACTCAACAAAATTTATTCTAATAGCACAATTATTATTAACCAATAATTTACATCAAATCACGTAGCACGAAATTCACAAGTTCACATCGATATTCTCAACAAGCTTTCACAGTGTACCAACCTGAAATATTATGAAAGAGTGAGCTACACAGCTCAACAAGTAACAAATTGACTTACAGATATTCTCAAAAATCAGTGGGTGTTTTAGCAAAACAGATTTTCTCAAAACAATAATAATTTGAAAGCCTTTGCGAAAATAGATCCAACCCAAAGTTTATATTTAAAAATCCAGAATTTAAAACAGAAACATAATTCAAAACAGAAACGAAATTCTTATAAATGTTACAGTCTTGCTCTACGGCCACACTTTCCCAGTAGCCGGGATCTTATTCTTATTCTTATACATCACACTTTGCCGGTGACCGACATCTAAAGTTCAATAATTATGCGCCCTTAATAGGTATCTAAAGTTGCACACTTGTGCGTCTACTAAGGGTATCTAAGGCTAGTTCCGGAACTATAGCGCAAATTACGAACGGGTTCGAAACGTAGAGACTGAGGGATTCGAATATTCTCGTATCTTATATCTTATACAGTTTGAAACAATATTCTTATATCTTATACGAAATTCAAAACAGAATATCAATATCTTTTCCGAAAATAAAAGTAAGTCAAAGAGTACTTATCTCAAAAGCGATCAAATACTGAAATCAATGCGAGCAAATCCTATAATTTTATTAAAACAATCAAAGTCAAATAATGTTCACACCACCTTAATAGAACTCATGTGACGCTTACATATAACTTACTCAATGAATTTCAAAAATCAGACACCAAAACATCTTACACAATAGACCATTATTAACAAAATCAGTTATGACCAGTTCTAGAAATTTACAAATTACTCTATGAAAATGACTTTATTTGAAAAAGTACAAAACACGAAAAACGTAGAGAATTCCGAGACCTTCCAGAATGATAAGGATCGTTAAATACGGACAAGTAACGAACTCAGAACATAGACATTTGCGGACTGCAGAACAGAATCAGCCCCTGATCAGGTTAGTATTTCGACGTTTAGGACATCGCAATCACAAAAATAGTCAGAGGAATGAAACACAAAGTTCAGAGGTCGAAAAGAGCTTTCCAGAATGGTATCGCTCGTAATTTTTGGATAAAAACTCAATTTACTATGAATTTTCAAAGTTAGACTTCTCAGTTTCGAAAACACACTGGCAGGTCAAGAAAACACATAAAAACTCACGTTTGCAGACCGAATTTCGAAAACTACAAACAATAAAAGTCGTAGATAATTCAAATACATTTTCAGAGAGTCTAATATCATAACATTCCGACAAATAACGAGTCATATACGATTTTTACAAGAATTCAGACTTTATATATAGTATACATACAAAATCGGAGTAGTCATACGAACACAATGGACAAAGCAAAGAACTCATGGATATATATCATATTATATACCAAAACATTATCACATATACAAATAATCAAGAAAATATGATTTACACATAATATCATACACAAGAATATACATAGAATACAAGAATCGTTACCTCTTTTTCTAAACTTGTTATGAATCTTCCTTTTTTCGTGTTCTTCTTCTTCTCTCTCTCGGCGTCTCTCTCTCTCTCTCTCTAGCGGCGTCTCTTTTCTTCACGGATGCTAGGGTTTTCTAATGATTTATAACTGATGTCTCTATCTTTTTTTACACGCTTGTATCTAGCTATTAATTGGTCCATTACAATAAAATTGGTCCAACTAAATTTTTAACTAAAACCCAACAAAATTAAATTAGTACGGCCCGTTAATCCAATCGTATTCTAAAGTCAAATTATATAATTATCTTATTTTTAATCCACTTCTAATTCTAATCTCTAGCAAATTTTAATCTATTAAAATTACAAAAAAATTCCGGGATATTACACCACAACAGGCCGTCGTTGATGCGGTATGTTCTTAATACAGTTGTTGATTAATTGCATATTAGTCTTAATAATAGCATTTTAGGAATATTTATTACATTTTAGTCCTTATAATAGCATTTTTGGAATAATTATTACATTTTAGTCCTAATAATAACATTAATGATATTTGCAGTTGGAGAGTGCTATGAGGTTGATACATCAGGTCCACTTGCATAAACCTGCTAAGTGGTTCTATAACGAAGTTCCTGAGTTTCTATATCACTGTGATCGAGTCAACACAGAGTGGAGGGGTAATGATTTTAGTCGACCCTCTTTTTTTGGAAAGGATGATGTAGATAGACCCTCTTCTTTTGGAGATGAGGATATAGAGGCTCCTGTTGTAGAGGCACATGCACGTGAGATTAACATTGATCCATCTGCCCATGTTGTTACTCAGAAAAGTCCACTTGAGGTGGTAATCTTTTCTTCTATCTATTTAATGTCTTGGTATTGAACATAGTCATGATTTTTGTAATGTAATTGACAGGTTGACACTAGTGCTCCTGATGCACCACAGGATACTCCACTCCATAACTCTCCTACGCATCCACTTGAGGTAGTAATATTTTCTTCTATCTATGTAATGTCTTGGTATTTAACATAGTCATGATTTTTGTAATGTAATTGACAGGACACTATTGCTCCTGATGCACCGCGGGATACTCCACTTCATGTCTCTCCTACGCATCCACTTGAGGTAGTAATCTTTTCTTCTATCTATTTAATGTCTTGGTGATAAACATATGCATGATTGTTGTAATGTAATTGATAGGTTGACACTAGTGCTCCTGATCCACTACAGGACACTCCACTCCATGTCTCACATAAGCGTCCATGCGAGGTAATAATATTTTCTTCTATCATTTTAATGTCTTGGTATTGAACATATGCATGATTGTTGTAATGTAATTGATAGGTTGAGACTAGAACACCTGATCCACTACATGACACTTCACTCCATGTCTCTCATAAGCATCCACGCGAGGTAATAATATTTAATAAGTAATTATCGTCACTTACAAAATTTGAATTTTGTGTATTAAACAAGTGTCTGATTTGTGTATTGACACTTGATTGTAGGATGAGACTAATTCACCTTTGATAGATACCAGTCCACACGTCCCCCCTACCTCCCAATCGTTTGCATCCTCCCATTCTTTTGCATTTACACCCATTCCACTAAAGGTATTGACTTGTAATATGTTCTTTGTCACGCTTCAATGTATCATTATTTATTGTTAAGTGTATTGAGTTTGTGTATCTCTAATGTAATTACAGGCTTCTACTTATGAAGAAACTCCTTCAACGGAGCGAGTACATCCATTTGTGTCTTTTGGATTTGATAGTGCCTTCTTACCTACCGTTTTAAAGGATAAGTTTGATGTACGAATCCTTTACCATCCTATCTTTCATGTACAAATATTTTTTTATCTTTCATGTACGCCTATTTGTTTATATATGTTGGTGATTCTTGTCCCGTGTTTTTATAGATCGACATAAAGGTGGATAAGATGAAGGATGAAATACCGTTTATATCATAAAATAATTTACGAAATACCGGATTTTTTCTAATGGGCGTAACATAATTGAACTCATTATGCTCATTAGATGAACTAGAATCATCAAATAAAAATGAAGCCATAGTAATTAGAGTGCTAACCTTATTTGTTGAGTTTTTGACCTTGAAAAAACTCCAAAAAACGCAGCCCTAAGTTAATGGGAAAGTGTACATGAAAAATGGGGGGAAATAATTTTTTTTTGTTATGTAGGGTAGGGTAAACTATTGCCGCAATGAATCATTGCACCCCACGCAATGAATCATTGCTCCAGTAGTGTATTTAATGCTAACCAACTAACCCAACTACCGTAATTAATGTTGGCTAGTAAAAAAATTATAAATAATCGTGGGACTGTAACATTGCGGTAGCAGCAATGTTACATTGCGGCAGCAAAGTACCCCGCAATGTAACAATGCAGGAGCTTACTCTTTTTTTTTATTCTTTTTTATCTTTTAATCTTTAAATATATGTATATAAAAATTAAATTACATTCATTTAAATTTTAAAATATCTTAGATGCCATTTTGTGGATATTTTTTTCTCATCATATGTATTTAAATTAAGTTATTTAATCGAAATATACTCAAAGATATGTGAAACAATCGTTTTCTTACTGACTATTGACCTAAATATGTATACACTTTATTAGTTGTTATTTATGATTGTAAAAAAATAAAATATTATGTTTACAATTACTAGCAATGTTATATTTCAATTCTTAACTTAAAAAATAATATTTTAACTATTCTTATTTTTATTTTACCTTATATTATTATATTTTTATTTTACCTTATATTATTTTACCTTAAAAATAATATTATTTATTAAATTAAACTTGTCGAGTTCGAAATCCGTGACTCCGGGTCCATTAGCTCATTTACTTTAAACATCCAACACACCTTTACGACTAAAGTTACATTTTATATAGGTTGATATTCAATTAATTTTTAATTTACAAATAATAAATAAATTCTTGTTTTTGGATATATTTGGTACGAATCATTTTTAATCGAGTTACTTATGTTGGTGCAGTGGTAATATTGCATACATCTTTAGGAGAGGTCATGGGTTCGATCCTTGGATATGACTTTAAACCCAAAAGGGTAATTTTGGTATAAAAAAAATAATATAAGAGGTCGTATCATTGCGGGGGGTGCAATGTATCATTGTTTTAGTGTTTTTCCTTAGCCGTATGATCGTTTTTAAAGGGTTGTGATGGGTTGGTTGTACAACATTTCATAACCAACGGGGGCTGTGGACCAAAACCTATATATATATATATAGGCTAGTGATCAAATACAAATCTTTTTTAAAATATATGCGCGTGTGTGTGTCAATCACATACGATTAATTTTTAACTAGAACTTACAAAATATATATAAGTCTAAACATATAAAATGCACCGTCATACAAAAATTAAAAATAATTATGCATTTTCTTTTAAGATATTAATTTTTATCTGTGTACTAAATTTTTATTCATTTATTTTTATTCATCAAAAGTACAAGAGCCACATTTGTTTCACCTTATTATCTCTTTTTTTATTTACTAAGTTCATATTTTCTTCCTATCCTTTTAAAAAATGACTAAAATAGAAAATATTGATTTATATTATAATTCGAAACTTTCAATTTCTTTAATTTTTTCAAGTTAAAGTTTAATTTAATTTTTTATTTGTTGCATAAAGAAAATTCAGTTTAAACCGAAACCAATCCAAACCGTTATAAACGAATCGGTTTGGTTTTCTTATATGACGGTTAGGTTTTGATTTTAAATTTATTCAACCCGACAATTTTGATTTGATTCAATTTGGATGCTAAAAACCGCCCAAACCAACCTATGCTCACCCATAATTTTTTCTACATTGGGAGTGTTTAACTAGGACAATGAAAATCGAGTTGGGACATCAATTAAAATTTCCAAACAATCAATTAACTACTCAAGTAAAAACTTCCCAATAAACTTACAATTCTATCTTGATATATAATAAATATAATGAAAAATAATCCAACTTTCTACTTTATCTCCATAAATTAAATGATATCTCCGCAACGGAGATGAATACTGCAACAAACTAAAGATTACATGAAAATCTTACATGAAGGTGTAAGCAGCAATCCTGCTTGGGTAAACATGTCATTCACCTTGCTGATTCAAAGAACCAACCAAGTAAAAGATGTGTTGTTGACCATACAAACTTACACATGGATTGTATAGGCAACCAAGGTCAATGACCTTATGCCTTTTATTTACTGCCCATTGCGGTTGTCTTACATATGGGGCACAAATTCTTCCGCGTTAGCCATTGTTTGATACACTCCGCGTGAAAACCATGTCCGCACTCCAGCTCTCCAACTTCATCTCCGGTAGAATACTCGTCCTGAAAATGTGACATCATGTAGAATAACATAAGCATATAAATATATTAGACAACATAATATAGGCCTCGTTTGTTTAGATGTAACCCAACTACGTAACTCAAAATTCCTTGGATTATAAATTGGTTACGGTGTTTGGTTCATTGTAATTTAAATTGTACAAAGTAACTTCAAGTTCCAAGGTTTTGGTAGTTATCACAAAACATAGGAACTTAGTTACCAAGGTCCGCCATGATCACTACAAGTTACATAACTATCAAGTATATAATCATTAACTACTTACCAAAATTAATCATATAATATATAGTTACATAGTAATAAACCAAACACAAACATTTCAATTACCTTGGAATCTATAATTATAAATTAGTTACCGGGAAGTTCAAGTTCCTATGTAACTATAAAATTGACGAAACAAACGAGACCATAGTTAATACAGATATATATGCATAGAAATTATGAAAAACGTCCAAAGGACCAGTACCTGACATATGCAGCAAGGTTCTGGCTCCTGCAAATCAGTTGTTGCTGATACTGTATACTTACTTTGCTTCAACCGACTTGAAATGGTTTCTTCACTAACTCCAGTATTCACATTTCCAATGCGCTCCTCTAGAGCCAATAATTCCTGAAAACCATTAAGATTTATTGTCAGTCAACTACAATTAGAAAAACGATGATGAAAAGTTAGGATATTTTACTACCTCGTATGACATGTTATCAACATCTAGCCTCATGTCCCTATGCCTGTCATGATGATCACCCATCCCAAAGAAGACAGACTGATCAAGGATCATCACATCCTAGAACATTTGATGAAAGGTCAAAAGGGTCATGCTTGGATTCATTCCACAACTAGGATTATTACTCACACAAGTTGTTTCAAGAAGCGATGCCACAAGATAAATAAGATATGTTAAACTACCTCAAATCTTAAGCCCTCCCCCCTGCGCATGAGGTCCAAGACGTCGTGAATCTGCTGCATACATTATCTAACTTTTAGATACATTTACAAAAAAAGATTTGAGTTCCTAAACTTTCACCTGTTCCAATAATTGCATACTGAACACAAAAGGAAAAATATTCCTTGATGGAAGGAAAGCAGTACAATTATACACTTAAGATGAAACCAAAAACTTACCCTAGTTAAAGATTAGATTTAATTAATAGATATGCAATAGGAAAGTAGAGTAAAATAGCAAGACCACAGAAAAGGTGACTATGAACTGACACAGCGACAAAGATTACATTTGAAACAAAACAGATATTTGCATTTATTTTGTCCTTCGTTTATAAGGAAATAAAGTTTATTACTTTTTGGTCCACTAAATACATGAAACACATATTGATATAAAGGCTGGAGGTGGTCAACGCACTGGTCGTTGTTAATAAAATAAGAGTTGTCTTCAAGACAGTACAAAACAGTAAACAGTATGGCCATGGGATAGGATAACATAAAGGTGTTGGGCTCAGGTAGCATGAACATATCTATTAACCTGAGATCATAAACAACACTTGCCCAGGGAAATAATAACAATAATTGTAGCTGCCCAGGTAGATCACTAGTTGATTACTTTTCTTTCTATACGTTAAAAAAAACTATGTATTTATCTTTTTGCTAATTGTAGATCTATATTTATTACCCCCCTTGGCATTTATATATACATCATCTGTTTGCTGGGGAAGTATACTTCCTTCAAAATAGTTAGAATATATGTTTTTTTTTATTAAAAAAAACAAACCTAAGTTGACCATAAAAAAATTGAAGGGAAGGAAATCAGCTATTTTCCATTGACAAAATTAAATTCAGGGGTAAACCTATTACATCTATAGGAGCATACATTGGAACAGATATTAGGTCTCTACTTGTTGAATTGTGCTCATTCGAAACCATAATCAAACTAATAGGAAATGAATGTAGCAATAGTATAAAAGAATAGAAAAAGCTCAGCTTGAGCGTAAACTTTACATGCCACTGAGGAACGGAGAGTAGAGCAAAGTATCAGGAGGTAAATTTATGGTTTGAGCAACAAAATATTGCAAAATATTAGTGAAAAGATAATGCAGCTGCCTTTTGTATTTGATTACTTCATTAAAAAAATTACCAAATAGTTGATTTTGAATTTTATCACATGCATTGTTTATAAGATAAGATCATATTGATGAGCAATTCTGGCATGACATTTGTATATAGCACTGATGTGTGTGTGTGCATGAAGGTGCAATTAAATGGAAAGATACATAATAAATGTAGAACACACCTCGGAAACGAGCCTGCTTCTTCCTTCACTTGCAGCAGCCAAAGTTCGGAGTGAATGGGATAGTCCGGAAGCATCTCCAAGATGTCTATCCAACAACAATGCTGACCTTGAATGAGAAGGGTGACGCTCTTGGCCTTCAGATGGAAGTGGCATCTCTTGGTCGGAATCAGAAGTGTGTGAATGAGGTGGAGAAATGTCAATGTTCTGTCCACCAGACTCAGAACCAGAAGCTGACAAGGATCGACGAATAATTTCTGAGAGCCTCCGTCGATCAGGAAACCAGTTGTGCCCAGAGCCTTGACGGCTACCAGCTGCTGAGGCGCCCCGAGAAGAAGATGCAGCATTTCCAGCAATGCTATCATTTCCACCACTGGCACTCGAGTCATTAGGAGTATGCACTGAATTTCTCACCCTAGAAGGATTTCTAAAAACAGAATGCTCCAGTCTATTTCTTAACATGAATCTTGCGCTTGATTCTCCCGGAGAAGCAGCATCTCCCTCAATTACAGAATTTGATGTACTTCCAGCTCTTGAGCTGGAACTTCTGGTCCACCTGGAAGATTGCAGATTCCGACCCATGGCAGGAACGTGAGCAAGAAGAGACTGTGATTGGGGATTCGCATCTGCTACTTCTGGTGACAAAGAATTACTATGGGGAAGAAGCCTCGATGCCTGACGGGGAGCAGAAATGCTAGATGACCCGACAGCAGTTCCACCTGTAAACACATTAGAGGGTAAAGAATCTTGTCGCTGAGAAGAACTGATCCTTAATCGGAGATTTCTACGAGAAATTTCAGTATTCCTTGTGGCACTTATAGCAGGAGAGCTTTCAGATGAAACACTTCCAACACCAAGTCCAAGTCTTGGGTTTACCTGCTCCGACTGAATGACACCAGCATTGTTTTCTGAAGGAGCTGATATAGTTAAGCTGTTGTTGGTATTACGTGGCGCAGGAATAGCACGCCATAAACTACTTTCTGCATGTTGGAAATAATTTGAACTTCCACTACCAGATGATTGTCCAACATCCTCTTCAGTAGCTTTTCTTTTGCGTGATAAACGGCGACCCTCTATTAAAGAGCTGGGGCCTCCATCACTGTCCTCCACATGTTCGCTTCTTTGCAAGTCAAATGGAATAGAACTGCTGTGGTTAGGTATCAGTGAATTTTCTGAACCAGACCTAAATACAAGAGGATGCTCCACTATTTGACGATCATCAACACCCTGTCCCCCGGATCCTGCATTTATGTTAAGATCTTGAGATGAATTAGAACTAGAGCTCTGCATAAACAAAGGACCATTAGCAATCTGATTGCCACTTAGATTTACATTATTTATCGATAGACCAATGTCCGATTGATGCCATCGGTTTTCTACGTCATGCCCAGCTGGACATGCTCTTGTCGTAGATACCCATAATTGTTCCATTTTTTGTTCATTATGACTGATCGGATTCCGTACAATGCTTGGACCGGGCTCATCCATACTCCAAGCTCTTAAGTTTCGTCTGTCGGAGACTATAGAATTCGCATACGCACTGCTTGTATTACTGGGTGGGACATATTCTGAAAGCCGATCTGGCGCAGAATTCCTCACATTATTCCAGTAAATCGGCTGATCAATTCCTGTCTCGCTGGGTGTAGACCCCTGATCAAAGTTTAATGTTTCCGTCAGAGAACCAACAGCACTACTCTGCCCTTGCATTAGACCGACAACGTGCTTCTCTACAGAATCTGGGGAGGGTCTTGAAGAAATCCCAGATATGATACACTAGCAGGAACCTTTTAACAGTTCTGTGAATTATTAAGTGATGAAGAAATAACTCGGTCACATTTTGTATAAGAAAGTCATGTTAGTTACATATGGAAACTTAAAGCAAATCGGTCTTAACATACATATCAATATTAGCACTGAAACATTACAAGCATAAAAACACATACGGAAAGAATAGACAGTTAACACAAATGACAAATGAGACAAGTTGCAAAAAATTCAACATCGCCATTGCATTCATGAACAAAAAAGATCATATACACCAAGGAGGAAGACTGAATTGCATCCCTCAAAGCAAAACTACAGAAAATAAAATTACTTCATTTCGTTTCATGATTCTCATCATCTAACACATCAACTGGATACTAGAACTGCACAAGAAAGTTATGACACCTCTAACCTACTCGGCTATTCCAATTTTCAACATCTCAAATCCTCATGACCTGATTTTTTTTATTTCTTTTTAAAATTGACATTACCTGATACTTCTCACCCAAAATCACTAGGCACAAAAAGGTCTTATAACATATTGTTAAACATGTAGATTACACAATTGTTTCAAAAACCAAACTTCTTGATAAAGTTAACAACTTTAAACACAATCAAGCTAGAAACACTAATAAAAATCCAATCTTTAAATCAAGAACACAACCATCCACCTCCAAACAACAAGAAAATGATCCAGAACTCAAAATCAAAACAAAACACAAAACTTTCACATCAAGAATCATCAATAAACTAAAATCAAGAAAACCCAACAACAAAATCACAAATTTATCACAAACAAATGAGTAAAGAGCATACCCAAGATCAAATGATAGATCTACAGTCTGAACATGAGATTAAATCCATAAAAACCCACAAAAACAACTGCAAATTACAATAAAAAACACCCTTTATATCTCTTTTTATTCAAAAACCTCTCAGATCAACGAGATAATTGAAAAGAAAGAAGTGTAGAGATGAGAAAGAGAGGATTTTAATAAAGGATGAGATGAAAATGAGATGGTAAGTATGGGTTTGTGACAAAGGGGTTGTGAAATTAAAGAAAAAAAAGCAGTTATAATATTTAATTTACTAAATAACCCAGGTGAGATTAATCATAATTAAGTGCTTATTAAATGGGATTTTTAAGCAGTTTTTTAACAAAAAGAAAGAGGTCAAATGAGATTGTAGCAGTAGTATAGAATCTAGAGGTTAATGTAATGAAATTGTAGGTGAGCATGTGTAAATAATGAGTTATGAGTCGTTTTGACTATGTGGTAACATGCAACTACTTGGAGCCCAGTTAGCTCAGCTATGTTGTTTTCTGTTTTTTCTCCACTCTGCCTTGTTATAGGATAGCTGTTATGTTTGTTATTTTTCCAAGTTCTTTTTCAATTTCATTGTTTTTTTAAAAAAAATAATTAAATTTATTTGTTTTATAAATGTATATTTGTTCTAATAAATTCAATCAAATCGGGGAGGAAAAAAAATAAAACTCTTCTCACTTAGTTATCTTGATGGTACAAATTTCTCAACATCGCTTTGTTATCAATTACGTTTTTTTCTTTTTTTTCATATGTTTAGTAAGTAAAGACAAATATATACGGGAGCTCTTCCACGATCATCATGGGATACCAACCACCTTCTGCAATGAAACATAATGGGAATAATTACTTTCGCAATGAAACATAACAGCAGTCAATACTACACCCAAAATATATATATATATATATATATATATATATATATATAACAACAGTCAATGCTACACCCAAAATTCTTGATATAATGGTTCTCTTGATATTGTCTTTCCACACAACTTTTAGGACATAAAACCTAGAATTTACTCTCACCTCCATTATTGTATTGAAGGCACTATCTCAAAACTCTCTCTCTCAGTTAATTACTGGTAATTAATTTGAAATCAGCTGATTAGATTGTGTAATTCGAGCACATAAAGTGATGACATGGTTGATACATGATGTCGATCATGGCGGTGGTTGTTTTGGCACTGAAGTTCCTGATTACGGAGGTAATATCAAAGAAGTCTGGTCATGCACTTTATTTGTCCAATACTTTTTGTTTATTGACATATTATGGCTTGGATTTACTAGTCCTTAAAGATTTTGCATGTTCCCTTGATTTTAATCGATGTATTACTAATAATTTTTCAATATTAATATGTGTTTTGTTGGTGGTTCTTCATAAAAGATTGATTGTTTAAGTGATGATCATGTGGTTTACGTGCTTCTATTGTCCATGTATTTTAATTTCAGGTAATAGTGATTTGTTTACAATAAAGTTGTATTTTGGTGGTCAATTTACATCAAATCCTAAAAATTATGTAGGGGGAGTTTAGATATTTTGACAAATGTGATGTTGATGAATTAAGCTTATTAGAGTTATATACTATGTTGGGTGAATGTGATTTGAATGTTGGCATGACTGTGCTATTTTATAAACTCCCGAGTTCTGTAATGGATTTAGGATTGTTTCCTGTAAATTGTGACAAACATGTTGTTGAGATGTGCAATATTTTGGATGGTTCTAGGCTAATGTATGTGTACTGTGAAACAATCGAAGAAACCCAAGTAGAAGAAATAACACTATCACAGTATGCATATCCAAACACTACTCAAGAGCTAGAATTTGAAAAACAACAATTACTGGACATATTCAATGTAGAGGGTATACCTGAAGACATGTATGATATAGATCACTTGTTGAGCAAACATATTTGTGATGAACAAACTAGTGAGGTTAGTGATCATGACAATGTTAGTTTTCATGAGGATAGCTCCAACATAGATAACACATATGAGGATGTTAGGAGTCACAAAGCTAAGATGGTTGATGTTCCAATAGAGACTCTAAATTGGAATACAAAGGTTGTGGACTCTGACTTTAGTGATTATATTGACAGTGATAAGGAGAGAATGGTTGCTAACAGTACTGATGAAGAAGATGTTGAGAGGAGGTTCCCTGGTTTTAATGAAGAGACAGACATGGCCAATCCATAATTTGAGATTGGTATGACTTTTACTAGTGCTAATTCCTTTTAGAAAAGTTGTTAAAAATCAAGATATAATTGACAGAAGGGCAATAGTACAAAAGAGGAATTTTGGCTGTAGAGTTAAGTTTGCTTGTGAAGGTGTTAATTGCAACTGGAAGATATATGCTTAACCAATGCCACACTCCTCCACTGTTCAGATTAAGACCATGAACAAGAACCATAAGTGTACACAAACTTTCAAGCAAAGACAAATAAATTCTAGGTGGATAGCACAATATTATGAGAATGATATTCGGATGAACCCTACTTGGCCACTAGATGCATTCAGGAAAAAAAATGGTGAATGACTGGAGATGTGATATTAGTCAACATGTTATTGGGAGGGCTAGGAGAATGGCCTTAAAGAACATAAAAGGGGATCATGTGAAAGAGTATGCACCGTTATTGGACTACATGAATGAAATAAAAAAAACCATGCTTGATAGAACTTGAAGATCCTGAGGGAGACAGGGAAAGAAGAAGATTCAAAAGATTGTATGTTTGTCTAGGGCCTGTGAAGAAAGGATTTAGATCCGGCTGTAGGCCTTTAATTGGTCTGGATGGTTGTCATCTAAAGGGTCCCTATGAAATGCAACTTTTATCTTCTGTGGGGGTTGATTCAAATGATGGGATGTACCCCATTGCATGGGCTGTTGTGGAAGCAGAAAACTCTGACTCATGGAACTGGTTTTTGCAGTTGGTTGTAGATGATGTTGGCATTATCAACAGTGGTGCATGGACCTTCATTTCTGATAGACAAAAGGTACATTATTCATAAAATTTACTTGTGCATTGTCCTTCATTTCTGATAGACAAAAGGTACATTATTCATACAATTTACTTGTGCATTGTCCTTCATTTTTGTTGTGAACTAAAAGTCTTATGTCGCTGGGCTTGATCAATGCTCTAGAAAATGTGGTCCCTAATGCAGAACATAGATTCTGTGTCATGCATCTCTACAATAATATGGGCAATATTCATAGGGGTAGGGAATTAAGAGAATTGCTTTGGAAGGCAGCAAAAGAAACCAATGATTACACTTTCAACAAGCATATGACTGCTCTTAAAAAGGTAGTTTTTAATTCATTTTTCAACATGTTTTTATGAATTATTCTCTTTCTGATTTACAATGCATGATATAGATATCAAAGAAATGTTATGACTGGCTCATGGAAAAGCCTAGATCACAATGGTTCAGGTCTGCTTTTAGAAACACATGTCATTCAGACATGTTTGTCAATAACCATAATGAAGTGTTCAACAATAGCATTGGACCTTTTAGAGACCTGCCAATTATTGGATTGCTTCAAGGGATACACAAAGGTGTCAGGAGAAGGATCCAAGCTAGAAGGGACAAGATGAGTAAAAGCTATCAACTCAATTCTATTTGTCCAAATGCAATGAGGAAAGTAAACAAGTAAGTTATTAATTGCAGTTGCATTTGCAGTTTATCATGGGGATGTCCTTCTGTAATGCCTTTTCATTTTAATCATTTTAACAGGGATTTAGGTTTTAGTGAGGGATGTGTGGTCCAGTGGTCAGGTGACACAAAATATCTTGTGAATGTGGCTGATGGAAGACATGAAATTGTGGTCGACTTGGATGCTAGAACACATGCTTGTAAAAAATATGATTTGGCTGGGCTTCCATGCTACTATGATACCATGCATGTGCTTGTATAAAATGGAAGGGGTTAGACATGCCTACATATATCCACAAAACTTACTACAAAGACATGTTCTTGAGAACATATGCACACACTGTTCAGCCAATAAATAGTCAAGAATTTTAGGAAAAGACCCCATACCCACCACCACTACCACCAACACTTAAAGTTCAACCATGAAGGCGAAAGAAAAAGAAACAAGAAAAATGATATTAAGCCTGAAGCCCCTAAGCATGCAACCAAACTATCGAAGGTAGACACCAAAGGACATTGTAGCTATTGCAATAAGAAAGGTCATAATGCTAGAACATGTGCAATAAAGGTAATATTTCAACTAACTGCATTTAAATATTTCTAATGATCTTGCATTGTTAAATGTTATTTGAGCTAATTTTACATGTGTAGAAATCTCAAATCCAACAAGTTGGCCCCTCAAATGATGGTAATGTGCCAAATGATGCCCATGTGACAAGTGAGGCCCATGTGCCAAATGATGCCCCTGTGACAAGTGAGGCCCCTGTGCCAAGTGATGCCCATGTGCCGGTACAAGATGAAGTTCATACTCAAGGCAGCTCAGCACCTAGGCCTCGAAAGAAAAACAAAAAAAAAAAATCAATCTTTTCCAGCTCAAAATCCAAGTGATCATACTCAATGAGGTATTTTTTCAGTCCCTATCCAGCATGCCAAAGTAAGTAATACACCACTTGGAATACAACCTCAGAGAAACCTTTTGAATGGCAGCCAAGTGACAACCATGAAGCAGTTGGAGCAGGCAAAATATGAAAGGATTATAGGGCTAAAAAAAGGCATGGTTGAAAATTTTAAATGTCTAGTATCATCTTTTGTTTATTAAGATATCCATTATAGTATCATCTTTTGATTATTAGGTTAATTCAATCCAATGTAGACTGGAAATACCGTATTTTGTAATCAAGCTCTGTTGTTAGACTCATGGCATGGTGTAGTGTCACCATTTTTGTCAAATTGCATGGCAATTTGTAATATGTAAAATGAATGTTGCATCTTTAATACTGATGTTACAGACCATTTAATGGTTTTTTTTTGTATTTTGTTGTTATATTTGTGTTATATTTATTAGAGTTTTTTAACTATCTATTGTTACATGGAATAAATACAAACAAAACAACTTTTGTTAGACACAAGAATGTACTTAGATTAGTTGTTTCAATATATCAAATCTATGATCTACATGCATTGGTGGTCCCATTCAATGGTCAAGTTTCATCTTCTTGTAACTACAAACTTTTACCAAAGACCATTGACTGCATTAACCAGTTACAACCACCTCTAATGCCTATTTAAACACACATTTTAACACCATTTACCATCACAAAGAAATGGCATACAAACTTAATGTAAAAGGTGTATATGATAAGGCAACAAGATCAGCTAGTGTAGGAGGAATCATGAAGAGGAATGGTAGGTAGGTGAGAGGGTTGGGAGGCTGCATTGGCTTGGCTGACCCCGTCACGGCAGAGCTTTGGGCCATTTACTATGGCCTAAAGATGGTTTGGGAGAGGAACAAGACCAATCTAGTTGTGTTCTTTGAGTGTAGGGAGGCAATAAGTATTATACACAATGACGATCCTGAATATCCAATGACCATGCTTGTTGACATGATCCGAATGCTGCTTGGGGAGAACTGGATTTCTGTGGACATCCAACCTACACAGGCAGATGCTAATTGAGGGGCCAATGCCATGGCAGGCTACTACCTTATTGGTAATGAGGGGAGGATCCGTGAGATGGATGAGCCACCAGAAGCCATCAGCCACCTCATCTAAAGACTCAAGCAAACCATCTGCCAAGTCTATGTTTTTATGTTTTTAAAAATTTGAATGTAACTAGATGTTTATCATCTAGTAATTATCCTTGTTCTTATGTTTTTATCTATCAATTCCTTCTTGTTTTCATGCTTTTTTTCATTTCTTGTTGTTTTTTTCATGCTTGGTTAAAAAAAATCACACAACAAAATCATAAGTCATAAAAACAAAGAATTGAGATGCAAAATTACAAACAACATAACAAGGACTACACCTACAAGGCTACAAGCAAACAACGAAACATTGACTACATCTCTAACCATACAACATTCATAGGCTTACAATGACAACTAGCACTACACCATATTTGACCTATTGCAAGCCCAATATATGTTTGTGTTGCATGAAGTGTTGCTAAAAATAAGAAATTTGCTGGTTTATTGTAATACTTTTGAAAGGTGTTGAATAAAATGGCAAAGTGTTGCAAGCTTAAGGATTATTTTGACAAGTTTTGAACTATTGCAATACCTTGAAAAGTGTTAAAATATCCGTTACTTTCTGTTACGCTTTTGGTCAAATTGACCGAAATTGGGGGGGGGGGGGAGTTTAATTTTTTCAGGGGGCGGGCAAATTTTAGTACCAAATATTTTGGTACCAAAATTTTAATTAACCAAAATATTACACAAATTCACTATCTCTCTCACATCTCTATCTAAACCTTATCCTCTCTGTCGCTCATCTCTCTCTCGCTCTTCTCTCTCGACCCCCTCTCTCGCTAATCTCTCTCACTCATCTCTCTCGCTTATCTCTCTCACCTATCTCTCACACCTCTCTCAAATTGCAGAAACCCAAAACCCAAAAAACCCCCCAAACTGATTAGAGCTTAATTAAAGCTTCAATTAGAGGTAAATTACCCAACTTTTCTTAATTATGTTGATTAAATGTGTATTCATGTGGATTTTTTCGACTATATGCTTGTATTGTTTCTTCACGACTTGTTTCTTAATTAGAGTTATTCATGTGGTAACTTCACGACTTAATTAAGTAATACCTTTGCATCCATGTTTATGTATTTAATTATATTGTGTAGATGTATATCGTTATTGGAAACAAAAGGATGTGTATTCTGTTTTACTTTAATTGTCGTCATGGTTCCGATGATGATTTGTTGTTGTAGTACTGTTGTTAGTTTGCTAGTTTGATTGTATTGTGTTTTTTACAATATTGCAATATGTTGATGTGTACATTTGTGTATATGTATTGATGAATTGAAATTGTCTTTGCTATAATTGTTATGTTTGATTTTAATGATTTGTTTCAGGTTGTTGTATATGTGCGTGTCTGTAGGATTATTGAAGTAGTCTCTATTATGGTTGATATTTATAGGTTTACTATTCAGTTTCAGGGGTTTATGTGTTTAATTATATTGTGTAGATATGTAGATGTCCACGCTCTAGTGTACATCGTTATACTTTGTTCTAGAGTATTTACTATAAACATTTTTTCCCTCCGAATGGTTAACTATCGGTTTATTTTTATTTTTCTGAGGTGTGTATATGGTAAAGGTTCTTACATGTCGGTTTATATCTCAGCTATTAGTGTTTTTCTAAATGCAGATTATGGACATAAACCAAGTATGAATGCAGTGGCTTCAATGCCTTCTTTATATGGTTCTTAACCAGGCCATAGCAAAAAGATTGAGATTCCAAATGGCAGAGTTGGTGTTATCATTGGTAAAGGGGGAGAGACAATCAAGTACCTTCAGCTTCAATCTGGAGCAAAGATTCAAGTTACGAGAGACATGGATGCTGACCCTAATTCACCAAATAGAGGGGTTGAGCTGATGGGCACTCCTGACCAAATAGCAAAAGCGAAGCAACTGATAAGCGATGTTCTGAATGAGGTAGATGAGAAGTCTTGTTTTTGCTCCCCAATGCGTGTAGTTGTTTTATGTTTATCGTTTTGCTGTTTAACTTGACTTGAATAGAGGAGAATTTTAATGACAATCTATTTTACTGTTGAGAACATGCTGAATTAGGGGGATCTGGAATAGTTTCACGAAGGTTACCCGGACATTTAGGTGGAGCTGAAAAATACTCTCAAATGATTCCAAATAACAAAGTAAATGCTGCTTAAGTTTCAAAGCCAGTAACTTTTAAGATTTTACTGCATAATTTTAATCTGATGTCTATGTTCTTAGGTTGGTCTTATAATTGGGAAAAAAAGAGAAACCATTAAAAATATGCAGAGCAGCACAGGTGCTCGAATTCAGGTATCTGAGATTCATGTGATCTTCAATTAGTAAGTCATTGGTGTCCGCATGACTTCATACGTTTCTATCTGATTCAATGATTTTGTAAAATCACTATGTTGCGAATTACTGCATTTTATCTGGGCATTAACTTCTTCAATGTAGTTTGTGATCATTTCTGCATATGCATCCATGCAGGTAATACCTTTGCATCTGCCCCCTGGTGATCCCGCTACTGAGAGGACGCTACGGATTGATGGGACCCTTGAACAAATAGAGGTAATACCTTTGCAAGTCACTTGTTACAAACTAATACTATGCCACTACTTTATGAGTGTGCCTACACATTGTCTTGTTTTTTATGTACTTGTATTTTAAAATATGGTGTATTCTTATTAAAACATAATGAAATTTAGGTTGTTACAACCTTTTCGTGCTTTACCAGTCCTTATTTAGAAAAAGTAAATTAAAGAATCATTTACTCTTTGTTGTATTAGGTTCTTGATTGCTAACATGCTTTAGAATTTATAGAGAGTGCAAGTATTTTAATTTTCTACACTAAACCTTGATTGATTCTCTAATTATAATCTCTTAAAGGGCAACTCTATTTTTATTTTATCACAAAAGTGGAGGTTGTGCTAGTCTTTGAAACATTTCTTTCAAGTATCTCAAACCATAGGTAATTAATTTTGATGCTTATGGCTGATATTCATTTTATTTTTGAAGGATGTCATATATCAACTACAAGCTAAGCGCAACATGGGCAAGTAAAGTGTGATTAGTTGCAGAGTTTTCTCAATCTATTAGTTTTTTGTTGTTGTCTTCTCTTGGAGGTATTGTATGCAGAGTCCTTGGTGGTTTGTAATGGCCATCATGTTGTTAAGGGCGAATAACAAAGTTTCTCTTTGAGGTTGAAGAAGAGAAGAAAGAAGTTGCTGCTAAGCTCGTGCCAGAACCTGAGAAAACAACTGAGGCAGCTTCCGTGAAACCACCAAAGGCCGTAGAATATGATGAAGGTGAAGACGAGGACAGGGGACCTAAAAGGAGTTTTGTGATATAATTGCTCGTTCATACTTATTTTTCGTATATATGTACACCTTTTGTTGGATATTTTAACTTAAAAGACCAAGTTCCATGTGAATTGTGGTGTAAGTCGAATGTGTTTCGACTTTAGACTTAAGTACTAGATATAAGATGATGTTGCGGTATAAGCCGACTTTGTTTGGGCTTCTTTGACTTTTGTTTTGTTTTCAAGAAAATTTTAAATGTCATTTTTGGTTTGGTATGCCTTTGTGCATTGTATATTAAATTTTAAAACAATATATTACAATCTAGACTAACAAAAAGTGTTGCAAATATGTGTTGCCAATAAGATATATAGTATTACAATAGGGATAAAAATGTTGCTAAAAGAACCAAAAACATTGCAACAGCCATCAAAATATTGCATCATAATGTTGCAAATAAATCAATTTTGTAACATTTTAAGCCAATAAATGTTGCAAAAATGTGTTGCATAATTCTATTATAACACCTTAAATGTGTTACTAAAACAGACAAAGCAATAAAACGCTATTGTAATACTTGACAAATGTTGCAATAAGTACATCAAAGCGTTACTATATGGGTTCGTAGGCAACGACCGCAAATGCAACACCGAGTTTTGGCTAAAGCGTTACATAAAACTCTATTGTAACACATATGGGGTCTAACGATACACTTTTTTGGGCTTGCAATAGGTTAAATATGGTGTAGTGTAGTATCATGCTAAACCACTTCATCAATGACTTCTTCTTGGCCTCCATCATCTTCAACCTGTCTTCAGTTTCTCTAACCATGCGCAATAATCCTGCGATTATATTACAACACTGAGGACAACTTGGTGGATCAACCCAACGAAAAAAATTACAGCCATTACTTTCACATACACACCTGAGAAACCTACGCCCAGCATTGTTGTTAGTCCACGATGTTCATTCAACAGCAACCATCCCACGGGAACAGAGTATTTTGATTTTAGAAAGGGGAAAATAGACCTCAATCAGTATTAAGGGGAAATGGGAGGGAAAGAAATGGAGGGAAACAGAGCATAGTAAACTAACGGGGTTAAATCAATTTAACGTCAGTACACAATTTGCCCAAACAACGATACTTCAGGTACACAATTCGTCCAATTGATACATTAGGTACACAAAGTGCAGATTTTGGATACATTAGGTACACAAAATGCATTTAAGTCAATTTTTTATGATCCTTCTGTGCTATTAGATATACTAACTTATAATTCGTGCAAAGCACGAGATATTTTAAATATTTTAATCTTTAAATTACATTTTTTGTTAATAAAATAAAATATAATAATTGATGAATATTTAACTCTATTTAAATTTTTAGAATAAAATTTAATATGTTGTTGGTGGGATAAGTTGTATTTTGTCTATTATTATCTTTTATTTAAAATTAATTAAAATTAAAAAATACCCGAAAAGAAAATGGTTGACATTAATTTTTTGTTTAGAATAAATTAATATTTAAAAATACCCAAAAAGCAAAGTGTTAATCAAACTACAATTTATACCCCATTTTTTTTATTATGATTTAGTATAGATAGATAATAGATGAATACAAAACATGAATTCGCGATATGTAAATTTGGAATGAAAAGATGTGCTGTAAAAAAAAGTTGGAATGAAAAGATGTAAAAAGAAAGAAAGTGAAAAAAGAATACCGAAGCTAATTTAGTGGGGTAAATTTATCATAAATTTATCATAAAAATACATTAAAAGTTATTAAGAATGGGAAAGGACTAGTAAAGACAATGTTGTAAGAAACTTAATACTAAAATATTTGCATGATGAGAATATTGCCAAGATTTAAATGAATTTTGGGGGTGTTAGTTGAATATTAACAAATATAGAATTAGTAAGATACGAAATGTTTTATATTAGAAAAAGGGAAACGGGTATGGTGGTTATTTTGGTCCAATAATACTAATAATAGAATAAATATTTAGCAAAAAAGAAATAAGAAAGAACTAAAAAGGAAAAGAAAAAGAAAAATTACTAGCTTCATAATAGGTGTCAGCTATCTACACATTGTGATACACACTACAAAATTAAATTGGCCAAACAACAAAAAACTTATAAAGTCCAGAAAAGATTAGTACATTTAAAATTTCGGTTCTTTCTGAACATCCTCGTTGAACCAAACTTGAAATAATTCCAAAAATATTGTGAATGTTGACATTCGGAGATAGGAAAATAAATTAAAGTGTCGTTAAAATATTGCTATTTTATTGTCTAGTCCCTAAATAAAAGATTCCGTATTTTGGTTAATTAAAATTTTCAATTTTTTTATTAAAATTTTTCTGTTAAAAAGATATTAACGGACATTAGAATCTTACTTAATTTCTTAATCAAACCAACTTTTTGTGGTGATTTTGGTGTCCAAATCGAGCATGTGAATATTCAAAACAACCCTCTATCCAACCCCATCATCAAAATCATGTTTTGATAATCATTAATTTTCAGTATCATTGGAGTTCTTGATTTTGATCAAAATATGTTTTTATGTAATCGTTTAAGGGTTTTTCTTGTATATACCTATAGATCCATGTAGTTGGAGAGTTATATAATTTTTTAATAATTTTTGGGCTTGTTTTTGCTTCACCGAAAAACAACTTTGTCACCGGATTTTGTTGTTGTTGTGAATGGATTTTGATGTAATTATGGATCGTAATTGTTTATAAGGGTGTCTAAATTGTAAGAGGATTAATTGTTTGAGTTTTGAGGTTGTTTTGAATGTGATCGAATTTTTGTTGACCGGAATCCGATGACCGATTTCAAGATTCCGGTGAATTCTAACATCCGTTAGAATCTTTTTAACGAAAGGACTTCAATCAGAAAAATAAAAAGTTAAGTTACCCGAAATACGAAATCTTTTATTTAAGGACCTGAAAAATAAAACAACAATAGTTTAAGACGTTTAAATTTATTATCACTTGAGAGATCTTTTAGTTTGCTACAATTTTGTTAGGAATGAATATCACCTAGAAACTAGACAGAGGGGGGGTGAATGGATAGTTTGATGGATTTTTGCTTTCTTGAAACTAAATGTAAACTGTATATGATTATGTTATGTAATATGCAGAAAGTAAACAAACGCACAATCACTTTAATCTACTTTGTATTAAGCAAATTAAATACTACAGCTTTCCAAGAAATTCACAATCGAATTTCTGGCTTCTAAACAAGAACAGTTTGTACTTGCTTGCTTACAGAGAAAAGAGCTTAGCAAATAACTATGTGTATCTCTCTTACAGCTTGCAGTTGTGTGTGCACGATATATATTCACCTATACAAACTAGGCACACACAATATTACACAGCTACCCCTTCTGAAAGTCCAACTTGTCCTGCCATAAGAAGTTCACTGTGTCAGGAAGGACCACCTGCTTTTCGGAGTCTTTCCCGTTTCTGTAGCCGCTTGTCTCTTATCTTTCTCTCCAAGTTTAGCTGTAGATTTGCCATATGTTCTTTGGACCACCTTGCTAGAACAAATGCTTCAGTATTTGTCTCCTTTGATTCTTGGTTCTGTACCTTGATTTGTCTTTGTTATAAACGGCTAAGTGTTGATATCGTGAACTCCACTTTATTCCTGACTTCGCGATGTCCCTTGTTCAGACTACGCGATATGGGCTTTGAAGACTTTGCGACATAGGTCATTTGACGACTATGCGACATAAGTCATTTGACGACTATGCGACATAGGTTATTTGACGACTATGCGACATAGGTCATTTGACGACTATGCGACATAGGTCATTTGATGACTATGCGACATAGGCTTCTTTGACTTTGCTGACTTCAACACTTCACGACATGTGTCTTGAGGACTTCTCGACATAGTGCAAAATGGACTATGCGATATAGTACTTCACGACATGGATATTGGTGACTTCACGACATAGCTTTCTTTTGACTTTGCTATATAATGCCTTAGACAAATTTCTGCAACTTATTTCTTCATGGCCTTATTCATCACTATCCTGCTGCATGAACATTACTGAACTTCTACCAGGACAATTATTCAATGGCCTATATACAATCTAGATGCAAGAAACTTTACTAAGCTCATTATAGATTTGAGCATACATGATAAAGCTATTGTTCATGAGAACAAGACAAGTACATTTAGAGACCTATACTATATCCCAGTGATAGAAATCACTAGGTCATGTAGTGTGACATAGTCACATAATGTAGGCTTGTTAATAGTGGTATTCAGACATGTCTTGAGCCTAACAATCTCCCCCAAATTGTGAGTAAGATCCTTAGGCACAATTTCATGTCTGATAACAAGCCTAACTTACATAAAAGGAAATTTAGTAACAGAGAGGACAGTTCATGAACATTGAGATCAGGAATATGATTACATAGAAAAATTGAAAGCTTACAGATTACTTTTGTTGCTCAGCAGCTTCAGCTTCCAATTGCTTCTCTAGTAAATCATCATACATCTTCTTTTTCCTTATCTCTTCTCTTCTCTTCATGTCTATGATGGCTTCTTGAAGTTCTTCTCTTGCAATCAGTTCTTCAATGAGAGGTGAGCCTTTCAAGTCATCAATTGCAGCCTTGAGTGCACTTTCTACATAGGAGTCCAGAAACTCCATCCTTATTTTGCTTTGGCCTCCATTTGAGTTTTTGTACTCCACAATGTAAGGATTTTGTTTGACCCTGCACAGCCCTTTCTGCCTTAGCTCTTTAGCCCTCTCCTCCATATCAGCCATTTCTTTCTCTCTCTGTATGTTTTTCTCTTCATTCTCTTTCCTCATGTTTTCTTCATAATCAGCATGCATTTTCAAGTACCTGGCAATATCTATCTTCCATGTCCTTTCTTCTTTTTCTTCAAAATTCAGTAAGGCATTTATCCTTTCAAGCTTATACTTATAGAAATATTGCCAGCCTCCTTGCTTCAGTATCCTTTCTCTTCCATCAGTGTACTTGATCTCTAGATGATCCAACTTCACTTTGACTTCAAAGATCCTTTGAGCCCTCAAAAATGCTAGGGCATCTTCATCATAGTCCTCATCTAGTGGAAGCACATTGATGCCAATAACATTTGTGAGTTTTCCACTTTTCTTTGTTATCCTTATCCTTCTGGGTACACTCTTGATCTTCAAATGCTTCATAAGAGATACCTTTCTGGAACAAGGAGAATTAGTCTTCAGTGCCACATCACTTGGAAGTAGCTTCGTCCCTTTTCCCTTCATCCACTGTAACACTCCACTAGCTGTGACTTGGTGGAAGTGTCTTTTTTATGTTCCTTTTGTGGCTCCTTCTTTCTTCTGTGGCAATTCAGGTTCAGAAGTCTTAGATAATGATTTTGGAGGATCATTACTAACAGTACCCACCCTAGACTTAAAGTCTTGTGTTGTGGTTAAAGTACTGCTAGCAATGTCCTTGACTTGCTGAATTCCACTCCTTGTTCTCTTGACTGTTTCTTTTGTCCCCTTAGAATCCCTCTTGTCATCATCAGCACCTTTTGTCTTCTTTGAGGATTTGCTCCTGCTACTTTCATTTTGTCCATCCTTATCACTCCTTGAATGAGATCTCCTTCTGTAGGTTTTCTCCTCATCATCATCCTCACCATCCTTCTTCTTGCTCTTTTCTTTGACAGATTCAGGAATGACTCCATGAATCAGAAAAGATTGTAGAGTGTGAATCATTTCTAGTTCCTCAACTGTCCTAACTCCTTTCTTAGATCTCAGCATCTGCAGCACCTGTTTGATCTTTGCATTGTTTTTCATTTTCAGATCTGAGGGAATGACAAGTTGGCCAATGCGGTTATCTTGAGATAGACTTTGGTAGATAATTGTCCTTGGCTTGGAGATAACCTCAGGCAATCTTTGATTTTGATCTATCTTCAAGTCATTGTATAGACTTTCATTGTTCACTCCATGCTTTTCAATCAACTCCAGAATGATAGACAGCTCAGTAAATCTCAGTCTTTCTAGAGTTTGAAATGATAGATGCCACAAGCAATTGTCCTTGCACACCATTATAACCTCTCTTAGATGAACATCCCTGATTTTCTTTACTGCAACTGTGAAGTACTTGATGCTTTCCTTGAGCTTCTCTCTGTAGCCTCTTGCATCTTCATGAGCATTTCTGTAGATGGCTTTCAGAAACTCCAGGAAGGCCTCATCATGATAGATGTTTGAATTGGCAACTTCTTGTAGCTTGGCCTCTGTGATAACTGTAGCTTTGACAGGTTGAGCATTAGGAGTAGGTTGAGCAGGTTGAGTAGCTGAAGTGTCTTTGGGCATGGTGGATGGATAGTAGGTGGTTGTGACTGTGCTTTTCTGACCTTGTGCACTTATAACCTCTACAGGGGTAGGATTATTGGTTTGATTGTTTCTTCAGAAATTTTGCCCTTAAGCTTCTGTTGCTTGGCAGGTACTCCCCCTTTCTTTTACAGAATGACCTCCTTTTGTTTCTCCCCCTTAGGCTTGGAATCAGATAAGATGTCTTGAGCTTCCCCAGGGATAGGCAGGTTCATTTGTCTCATCATAGAGGTCAACATTTGTTGTTGCACCAGCAGGATATTGGAGGTATTGTTGCCTTGGTTATCCAGCTTGTCATTGAGCTGGTTTAAATATTGAGCAAGTATCCTGTTTTCATCTTTCAGAGAGGCCACTTCTCTTTCTAGACCATCCACCTTGGAGAATAGCTGTTGAGACTTGAAAGAATTTAGAGATTGATCCTTTATCCTGGCAAAGTCAAATTTGGAGATGTTTGACATAGGAACTTCATCCACCAATTTGTCACCATATTGATTCTTCCAAATCACATTCAGCATTGCATTAGAGTTGATGTTGGCCTTGACTTGATTTTCCAATGTAGTAGTCAGTTTCTTGATGTTGTCAGTGACCATGGCTAGAGAGATGTCCATCATGTTGACTTAAAGCTTAGTTTGACTTAAGCTTTAAATAAATTTATAACACTATATATATAACACTTAAAGCTTAGTTTGACTTAAGCTTTAAATAAATTTATTTAACGTGACAGCTTTAATCGGTTCACGTGGCGGGCTCATTTTTTCCAGACTTGCTACATAAAAGTCATGGATATTGTGTTTGTAAGCCAAACATTGGCAACAAGATTTTTGTATAAAAATTGTATTATTTATTTACAAAAACACTCTAATTGTTTTCAAATTTTTTAATTAAACTTTAAAATAAGTCGATTAAATATTATTTTAAATTATACTAACATTTTTTAAATAAAAGTGGACGGTACCTCAATAAATTTTATTAATTAAAAAAATATTTTACAATTAATTTGAGAGGACTCCTCTCTAAAAAACGGAACAAACCGCATTAACCTATTAAAACAAATACAAACCAAATGTTTGTAGTGGGGTGATTTGACAAACTCGTTTTTTCTTATTTTTCTTATCTTATTTTATTCCTTTTTATAACATACTCAATTGTCAAATTGTCAAAGTAGTGACTAGTGTAGTGAGTACTGACAAACACATGCACAGGTGACAGCACAGACCACAGATACACACAAATATTTACGTGCAGTGCCGGTTTGTTTCGGGCCGTGCCGGTTCAGTGGTTTACACGCGGTGGTGCGGTTCAAACGGGTCGTGCCGTGCCGGTTAAGGTTCATATATTTGTAACTCGTGAACGCCCCGTTTTACTGTACGTACCGTGCCGGTTCTGATTCGGACCGTAACGGTCCGATTTAGGCGAATTATTTCAGCAGGGCGGTTACGGGTTAGCCGTCCGTAACCGCCCGTGTGGCCACCTCTAGCTGCCGTGTCATATATATATATATATATATATATATATATATATATATATATATATATATATATATATATATATATATAGGATATTGGTCCAGATCCCCCGGGGGATATGCCCCTGCCCTCAATGTTTCATTGAGGGCGGTTGTTTTTAAACAAATAATTACAAATAGAAGAATATTAGAAAACAAATATAACATTCATCACAAAAATAGTGGGCATGTTTTTCTGGATACGTATAAATTTAAATTCAAATTTTGCATAATTTTCTATTTTTATTTAAATTTTCAGGTAAATTTACAATAATAATAAATATCCCCCCGCCCTCAATGTTTCATTGAGGGCATTCGTTTAAAAAAATTAATTTTAAAATATATAAAAAGTCAAAATTAAAATTCATACACAACCAAGTAATCATACTCACTATAAACGTACGCCCTCAATGAAGTATTGAGGGCACCCTCAATGTAACATTGAGGGCGCCCGGTTTTAAATAATTTGTAAATTTACATGAAAAATTAAATTAAAATGGAAAATTGTACAAAATTTAAATTTAAATTTATACGTATCCAGAAAAATATGCCCACTATTTTTGTGATGAATGTTATATTTTTTTTCTAGTATTATTCTATTTTTAATTATTTGTTTAAAAACGACCGTGCTCAATGAAACATTGAGGACGCCCTCAATGAAACATGGGGATATCCACTGGGGGCTGTGAAACCCCCTATATATATATATATATATATATATATATATATATAATTTATCAACCACCACCCGCAGCTAAACATTGCGGTGAGAAATAGTACCAAAATACCCCTCACCCCCGCAATGTATCATTGCGGGGGGTCTCCGTTACCAAAACACCCTTCTTTTCTTGCTGGGCCAAGTTTTATGGATTTAATGTAAATAGTATTGGGCTTGCATATAATTGTATTGGGCTTAGATATAATTTTATATTGGGTCTGTACAAAAATAATTTTTTATTAAATTAATTTATATTAAATTTTTGTTTTTTATAATTAATTATATTATCAAAAATTAAAATAAAATTATAATATTAATAATCAGAGCTAATAATTTAAAAGCTATTCAATAAAATATTGATTAAATATTGATTATAAATAAAATTTTAATAATTTTTTATTGTGATAAGGTAAAAAAATTAAATTAATTAATTATATTATCAAAAATTAAAATAAAATCATAAAATTAATAATTAGAGATAATAATTTAAAAAGTATTTAATAATTTTTCATAAAATATTTAATTAAATATTAACTATAAATATAATTTTAATAATTTTTTATTACGAAAAAGGAAAAATTAAATTAATTAATTTTAAATAAATAATTTTTTATTACCAAAAAGGAAAAATTAAATTAATTAATTTTTTAATGTGAAATTACCTTATTACCCCCCAACCCCCGCAATGAATCATAGAGGTGTACTTGACCCCCGCAATGATTCATTGCGGTGGCCCTGACCCGACTTCTACCCGAAACATCCCCGTTTTCCCCAATTCCCCGTTAATCAATTACAAAACACCGGCGATTTTCAGGCGATTTGCGGTGGATCTCTCTCTCTGGTAATCTCTTTCTGTCTCTCTTCTCTCTCTCTCTGTCTCTCTCTCTCTCTCTCTCTCTCTCTCTCTCTCTCTCTCTCTCTCTCTCTCTCTCTCTCTCTCTCTCTCTCTCTCTCTCTCTCTCTGTATCTATCCATATAAAATGGAGACGATACTAATGGACTGTGTAAACAACAGTCTCCGCCATTTTCTCTACCACAACGATATCTTCATGTGTGAGCGTCTCTGTGCTGAGTTCCCAACTGAGGTATATAAATAAATTCATATATATAACGACCAATTGAATTGAATTGAATTGTTATTTATTTTTTTATTTAATTTTGTGTAAATTGCTTGCTTAATTCACTTCAACTGCTTTGTTAATTTACACACATTGTACAAACAATGTATAGTAGTAGCATATGTACGAATTATGTTTAATCTTCGTTGTTGGTAATCGAGTTTAGGTCAATAGTTTTAGCTGAAATGAGTGTGTTTTATAGGAATAAAGATTTACTAGGTCTTAATTTAATGCACAAATTGTTGGTCTACAGGTGGTACATTAATTTTTCCGCGAAACTTTTTTATATGATGGCGGGACTAGTGTTTATTTTTATAAAAAATCAATATGTAAATCTTTTCCATTTGTTGTGTATTTGAAAGAAAATATATTGTTTGGGTATGTACAGATTTATGTTTACGTGGTTGCTCTATAAATGTTTGATGTTGCTCGAATGCTTACAGAAAGTTTCCCGCCATATTATTTCCTTTTTTTTGTTACACGATATAACCTTATATGTAGTTATGTAGTCAAAGAATGGTTTTAAAATCTAGCTTTTGTCGTATGTGAACATTGATATAGTTTCCGTTGCAGAGTCCTTTTGTTAAATGTACATATTACGACACTTAAACTCGAGGAGGAAACTTTGCAATGCTTGCTGTTTTTGGCTCTATATCAGCAACAATCTTTAGCTCTTATTTTACCAATAACTTCACTTACTTAAGGAGCATTGTTTATTTTTGTTGAAAATAAGAGATTTTGTTAGGACTTCTGAATGTTTTTGATGGCATAATAGTGTGTAACCGTGATATTAATAAGAATATTTAATGTTTATGGATGATGTGTATTGCTTTTGCAATAATACAATAATTAATTAGTGGTGTGTTGCACAGGTTTAGGATAGTGGACAATGACCTATGCTAGAGGGTCTGGTAGTCCTATAAACGAACGGGTCATGCCCGATTTTCTGCAGAAATTGACCTAAACGAATTATAGTTAGATTAAAATGAGTTTCCTAATTTAGTTAGATTATGTTAGCATCATTTCTCTGCAAATACCAAATTGAAGAATCGTCTATCAAATTTACATATGTTTTTATCCTTGTTTCATAAATGTGTCTAATTTTTTGATTTTGGACGTTGCAGATACCATGGATATGGAGTGTGGGCCTATCGATAGATCTCTCTTGACCTTGCAGGACGATCATATTAGTACTGTGATATGGGAGGGGGAGCGAGGGATGTAATAGATTGCAGACAGTATACTGCTAATTGGGAGGAGTGGGTGCTAGAGGATCGTCAGAAGAGTTTGCTGAGAGAGTGGGGTTTTGGGGTATTTACCAACAACTTTGCAATTCCACATAATGACATACGTCTGATTAAGGCCTTGGTGGAGAGGTGGAGGCCGGAGACCAACACCTTTCATTTTCCATTTGGTGAGTTGACCATCACCCTTGAGGATGTTTACATGATTATGGGTCTGCCTGTACGTGGTCGTCCGCTTTCACATACGGAGCTGAAGACTCCAAAAGCGTACTGAATGAAGCGGTGGAAGGATCCGAGTTTGAGTGAGAAGGAACGTGATGAAATGTATAAAGAGGGAATCAAGCTGAATTTGCTGAAGGGAAAATATAAGAGGACGCCGGATCCTTCTCCAGAGCATGATGTATTGTACACCCGTGGTTATCTTCTTTACGTCATCGGGGCAGTTTTGTTTCCCTCATCGAGCCGGAACCTTGTGCATCCAAGGTAGGGGTGAGCAAAAAACCGAATTAAAACCGAAATCGAACCGAAATCGATAAAAACTGAACCGTAAAAAACCGAAACCGAGTTGAAACCGAACCGAAACCGAAAATTAAAAACCGAACCGTTCTTGAGGTTTCGGTTTCGGTTTTAGGTCCAAACCAAACCGAAAAAAACCGAACCGATCCGATTAATTAAAATAAAGAAATAAATATATTATATATTCTACTAGACCAATTGTAATGAGTAGAGGGAGTAGATTAATAAAGATCCTGACATTCCTTTTAATAATTATATTATTTTGTTCTTGTTTTTGAAGTTTTAATTTGTAATAGTTGATTAATAAATGTAGTTTAATAAACTTCTATATCTATGTGTTTTATATGTTGCTTTATTTTTGGATGTGACGATTTTTCTTGGTTTTCCTTGAAAAACTCTTTACTTATACAAAGACTTCAGATAGACTCGACATTGTTGAATTTCTAACATTGTCTTATATACATTTCAAAGAAAATATTTTTGAAGATCATGTTAAATTTTCATTATTCTCGGATCATGTTGGACTTAAATAATTTATTATGAAAACTTTGTATGTTTATTTTGGACAAAAAAATAATTTGTAACTTTGCAATCTTAAAAATTCGAAATCATTTTATTTATTTTGTTATGTTTATTTTGAGGCGGTTTTAAAACCGAAACCGAACCGATTGTAACCGATCCGATCATTTTAAAACCGAAACCGAACCGACGTTTTCAGTTGCGGTTTCGGTTTTCGATTTTAAAAACCGAGGATATGCGGTTTCGGTTTCAGTTTTAACCTAAAACCGAACCGATCCGACCCGCGCTCACCCCTAATCCAAGGTATGTCCCTTAATTGCATTTTATTCTAAATTTATTTAAATCATGATAATATCTTTTTAATTACTTATTTAAAATTCACGATAACTGCATTTTATAATATAATTTTTTTATATTTTTTGCAGGTATATACAGTTTATCCAGAAGTCGTCTGAGATTTCTTATTATGCGTGCGGGGCCGCGGTACTGGCGCATTTGTACAGGAGCTTGACCAAGGCTACTCATAAGAACTGCAGAGGCATGAACGGGTGCACCATGCTTCTGATGCTTTGGAGCTACAAGAGGTTGTTACCCGGTGCTCCAGTTATTGCACCTCATCAGGAGTTTGTCTGGCCGAGGGCACTTGCATGGGCTGAGCCGACACATAGGGTTAACCCCCACCATCATACAGGACAGTACTGGGGGGACTACGACGGCTTTGAGCTTTGTTGGCTGACATGGCAGCCATATCAGAGATTTTATGATCTACAGAACTATGACGAGGATTATAATGTCGCGATGTTGGATGCGGCTTATATGGTTCTCGGTCGTGTCCCTCTCGTGTCCATGGAAATCATCGAGTACGCCATGCCAGACAGAGTCATGAGACAGTTTGGAGTGCTACAACAT
Organism: Heracleum sosnowskyi; assembly: GCA_030848705.1. Taxonomy (NCBI): domain Eukaryota; kingdom Viridiplantae; phylum Streptophyta; class Magnoliopsida; order Apiales; family Apiaceae; genus Heracleum; species Heracleum sosnowskyi. The sequence continues at coordinate 25,797,489 of CM061237.1, forward strand.
ATTCCAGAGGACCCGATTGACCACACTTCTTTGCGGAGGGAGCGGTTATCTAAATGGCAGCGGGAGAAACATGTTTCTTTATTCCGGGACTACATTGAGGAGTGGAATGCCTTTAATGATGGCATGATTCCTATCGTGGAGGAGGGGCATTATGTACCCATTGAGGAATACATGTATTGGTTCAGGCGTGTAAGCAAGCTGAGGATTGCTCCATTCCTTGTCACGCATCCTGAGAAGATAGTTCCTCGTGACTGGTACCCCCAACAGGACATGGCTGATGTGGTATGCTTTTATACCTTAATATTTTATTTACGCCTTAATTTGTCATATTCTTGCATTTTAGAACTTAATTTGGTATTTAAATGCAGTTGGATTTTGGCATGAGGACATTGCATGCTATGCACCTTCGTGACCCTCCCGACTGGTTCTATGATATCATCCCCAATTTTTTGGCTCGTTATGATCGAATCAATAACGAGTGGAGGGGCATGCATATACTAGACCTTATTTTGATAGACCCTCGCGTGATTTTGATCCCGGCGCTTCTTCTTCGCAACAGCCTCTAGCTATCTCTCAAAAACGTCCGCGTGAGGTAATAACTGTTAGTTATTGTTTTACTTTGGAAGATGGTTTAATGAATATATGTATGAATGTTACATAATCTTGTTTTTACAGATTGAGACTACTGATTCTCCTACTTCACCTACGCACGATGTCTCCTATAAACGTCCTCGTCAGGTAACAATGATGCTAGGTTTAGTTTGAGTCACTTAGGAGAAAATATGGCACTGATTGATGTATTGACATGTAATTGCAGGTTGAGAGTACAGATGATCCTGTTATACAGCAGAACCCAGTAGTTGACCCTCCTCTTGTTCATGTTGAGGTACAAATCTTTTTTGTTTCACTTTAGAGAATAGTTTATCGAATATTTGCATGATGTCTCTGAATGGAATGTTAGGTTGGAGATAGTGCTCTTTCACCTTCACAGCAGGATTCAGAGCGGTCTCTTCCGCCGATTGTTGAGGTACTTGTTCGTGTTTATCTTTATTTGCAACTCCTCCACCGGCTGTTGAGGTACTTTATCGAATATATGACACATAATATATTTTTTAACGTTGCAGGTTACCACTATCCCTCCCGTTACACAGCCGTCTCCTACTACACCGGTTGCCACTATCCCTCCCGTTACACAGCCGTCTCCTACTACACCGGTTGCCACTATCCCACTGTTTACACAACCGTCTCCTGCTCCACCGTCTCTTACTACACCGTCTCTTACTACACCGGTTACTTGGTGGCAATGTCCTACTCCTCCAGAGGTTGCCAGTACCGTTGGTCATGTAGCTGCTGTTGTGAGGTTATCGAGGCAACTTGGTGTAAGTATCTTGAATTCCTGTTAATATTTTTTTTACTGTTATGAATATTTCTCATATTCGGACATGTATTTGCAGATGTTCTCAAACGAAGATCAATTCAAGGACATGGAGAGGCGGCGGCATAAGCCTAAGGGTGATTTGACGAGGCCGCTGAAGAATAAAAAAGTACTCTTGCTGTACAAGGTTTGGTGGAGTGAGAAGAGTAATTATGTTTGGTTGGATCATGAGCAGACTTATAGACTTGCTTGGAGCAATGTCCAATGCCTACAACCCAACCGAGATCTGGAGACCACAGTTGTGGATGCTTATGTTGAGCTGTTGAGGAGAAGGGATGAGTTATTCCATGGTACTAGCCAACCATTGCTATTCCCACCATGCAAGAGGTTCTTCATTGCTCACAGTTTTTTCATGACCTTAGAGGTCAAGGAAATTAAAGACATTGCGGTAATTTTATGCCTTCACAATTGCATTTTATCCTGAATTTATTTAATTCTTCATAATATTTCTTAATTCATCAATTTATGTCTTGATAATTTGTCTTAATTTTTGCAGATGCATCCATCATGTAGAACACCTGAGGACATGGTTGGCCTAAAACGTATTTACAGGAATTTATCAACCCAGATTCCTGGGCCACCCTTGGTAGATTGCGGTTATGCTTTCTTTCCCGTCTGCACAGGATCTCACTGGATTCTGTTTGTTGTGGACATTAAAAGGATGAAAGTCAATCTACTTGATCCTTTAAGGGACGAGAGTAATTGCAATCTTCGAGTTGTGTACTCAACGGAGTTTTATGTCATGGTAACCTATACTTTTAAGATTAACAAATATATTTATAGTGTGCTGTTACTAATTGTATGTAAATTTTGTAGGAAAAAATTATACCGTGTATGCTTCATTTCTTGGATGACCAGCGGTATAAAGAAGACAATTTCATGCAAGTTAGGTATGTTAAAGAGCGACCGAAACAAATTGGTGGCTCTGACTGTGGCGTGTATGTCTGCAAATACATGGACGCTATACTTAATGGCATACCATTGCACACGGCCGTTTGGAATTATCCAGATGATATCCAGGTCTTCAGGTATCGCATTGCTTGGGAGCTTTTTAATGGTGTAGCTCGACATTATTAAATATTCACTATTTTGAATTATTAAAATAAATAAATTCAGAAAATAAATAAAATATTAATTATCTCATTTTTTGAAGAAAAATAAAAAAATATTGAAAATACTTAAATATTCACTATTTTGAATTATTAAAATAAAGAAATTCAGAAAATAAATAAAATATTAGTTATCTCATTTTTTAAAGAAAAATAAAAAAAACATTGAAAATACTTAAATATTCACTATTTTGAATTATTAAAATAAAGAAATTCAGAAAATAAATAAAATATTAATTATCTCATTTTTTAAAGAAAAATAAAAAAAAACATTATTTTGAGAGATAGCTAGAGGCAGGGGAAAAGAGGGGAAATCTTCTGGAGAAAAGACCCCCCGCAATGATGCATTGCGGGGAACTGTTTAGACCCGCAATGTTTCATTGCGGAGACATACAAACCCGCAATTTTTCATTGCGGGGAACTGTTCACCCTGAATTTCTGAATTTATGAATTTCTTCAAAAATTGAGATAATTAATATTTTATTTATTTTCTGAATATGTAATCATTTATTTTTATTTTATTAGTTTTGAATATTTACTAACTTAATTAGTTTCATTTATAATTATTTTTTATAATTAAATTTAGTTTAATACAAAATTATACCCCATAAAATGTAAAATTAGGTTCAAATATTACAAAAAAACAATATTAAAATCCCTAACATGAATTAAGATAATAAAATTCAAATATTAAAGTACAATATTACTTAAATTAACCGGGTAGAAAAGTACAATTTCTTCTATCATGATTTCCTCCTATCAACCCGCATTTTCCGCACTTTCTTTGCTTGTTACTTGAAGTAGACGTTTCGATACCACTTTTATATTTTTCTTGTTTCTTTCTTCCCTTAGTTTGTGATATTGGAGGATCGAAAAACGGATCATGTTGGTAGTCTTCTTGACAAAATGACTCTTGCGTTCTTTCGTTTTTCTCTTCTATCGGAAAAATATTGTTCACGCTACACTTTTCTCTCTCAATCACATTCATTATGTACTTGTAGCGCGGGAAAGAACAACTACCAATAGCACCTAAACTTTGAAAAGATTGACACAATGCACTATAACTTGCGGTTTGTGTTTCACCAACATTAGCAAGAACGGGAGGAACGTACGGTAAAGGTCCCACAATTTTGTTGCCATCCCTTGTCCACCTAAGCATGATGTAAATACTTGGTATCTTGGTTCTATCTTTCTTGACTAGATAGTGAATGATGTGTTTACAAAGCATTCCGGAATGTTCGAAATTCTTGCAAATACATTCAATTGTTCCTTCACTAGAAACAAATATCCGATAACTTCTTCTACTATTCTCCGGCAATGTAGACTTCTCAACCAAGTACATTTTAAACCAACTTTCACTATTTGAAGCCCTTTTCATTGTATAAGATGCACTTTTTACATATTCTTTTTGAAAGCGCTTAAACATCTCTTTCATGTAAATCTTGGATGCTTCAATTTCCAAGGATGAGCGCAATACTAACCTCCTTGCCGTTTCTTCGGTCTCGTAATCGCCTTTAACCTCTCTAAGATATTGTGCTTCCAAAGCTTTTTGTGAGTTCTCAATGAATTCTTTCAATCCGGTAGATGCTTTTACATATTCATCAAAAAAAGCGGTCATGGATTCGCTCCTTGAGGTAGTGGTCATACCGGCGGCAAAATATTCTTTTGTATAAGCGCCAATCCATTGATCTTTAATACTAAACATTTGATTTAGCCAAACATGATCTTGAAGTTGGTATTTCGCAACTAAATCTTCCCACCTACCTTCGAATTCCGTTGGTGTCAAGGACTTGTACACACATGCATTAAAATCCAATTTGAATTCCGGATAATTGGTGTATAGAGTAGATAATTTTTCCGGAAATTTACTACTTATATGCCATGTACAATATGTATGTTTTGTTTGTAGCATAACCTTGGCAATAGCATTCCCCAAAGCAACATCTTGATCGGTGATAATTGTGATTGGCGCTTTGTTGTCAACGGCTTCCAACCATATTTCTAAAACCCATTTATAAGATTCCTCTTTCTCATCCCTCACAAGTGCAAATCCAAACAAAATATTTTGGAAGTGGTGGTTCACCCCCGTGATAGGTATGAAAGGCATACAATAGCGGTTCGTTCGATAAGTTGAGTCGAATGTAACCACATCGCCAAAATTCTTGTAAGCGTTCATGGACCGAGGATCAACCCACACCAAACCCCTAACACGATTCTCGTCATCCACATCCACACGGTAGAAAAATTCACCATTAATGCTCTCTTGTTGTAATTGTCGTAACAAGAGCAAACCACACTCCGCATCACCATCATCAAACACTCGACGCTGAATATCACGTGTGACATTGCGTATGTCTTGATTAGAAAACCCTAAATTTTGAACACCCCCACTTGTCTCACTAAGTAATCTCATAATTTTTGCCGTCTCGATCCCCGATTTGTTAAACAACTCAATCAATGCTCGGGTGATGGGATCTATATTTTGTGGTCGTCTAAAAAATTGTGTCTTATCCGGTGTCACCATAGCATGATTGTGCACCAACTTGATCGAAGTTATTTTCCATTTGTTAATTTTCACTTGATGAGCAACACACATTCTTGCACAACAACCCGTTCTTGGAATTTAATCTCTAATTCGTTTTCCTTTACCATGAGATATCGGTGCTAGTCTTCCACCTTTCTTACAAATAAACATACGAGATGATGGATCATGACTCCGTGAATGTCTATGAGTATTTCGAATAATTACATCGAATCCGACATTTCGACCATAATCCCTATAAAACTTTTCCGCCTCATCTAACGTATCAAAACTCATACCAACACAAGGCACAACATCATTGATATTCGAAAATGTAAAATCACAATCATTTGTATTATCCCTATTATTTTCCTCATCATTTTCCTCATCTTCTTCACTATAATCACAATCATTTCCACCAACATTATCATCTCCATCAATAGTTTCATTTGTTTTTCCCTTACTATCATAACTATCAACATCTATAATTTCATCATCAACAAATAATTTACGAAAAGCATGTTTTTTGGTAACGGGAGGTGTATAATAATCGTAACCCTTATGCTCACTAGATGAACTAGAATCACCAAATAAATATGAAGTCATACTAATAAGAATACTAACCTTGAGTTGAATGATCTTCAAAAAATTTGAAAATATAGCTCCAAAACAAAATAGGGTTTGTTTGGAAAAAAAAAGGGAAAGGGGAAGGGGCTGCGGGGTTTAAGGTGGTCAGCCTACCCCTCAATGAAACATTGCGGGGGGGGGGGGGGGGGGTGCATTAAATGCAACCACCTATCTACCACAATGTTTCATTGCGGGTGTTGGTAGCCCAGCAATGTTTCATTGCGGGGGGTGGTAGCCCAGCAATGTTTCATTGTAGGGGGTGGTGCATTTAATGCAGCCACCTGCCAACTGTCCAGCTTTTAATGCTGGTTTGAGCTTAGTCCCCCCGCAATGTTTCATTGCTAGGGGTATTTTTTTTATTTTTTTTTAAACCCTTAATATATTCTCAAAAATTAAAATAAATGCATAAAAATCATAAATATGTTTTATACATTATTAGAGATGGTTTTTATTACATATATTACATTTAATTATTTTTCTAGGTCCAATTATGTTGAAACACATGTTAAACCTTATAGATAATTACTAGTTCGAAAATAATTTTGAGTTATTGATATTTTTAATTTTGTTTTTTAAAATAATAAAATTAATTCTAAACAATGTTTCAAAATATTTTACCATGCATCTCTAATTATACGGTGAAAAAAATATATGATTACTCGTTCTAATATAAATATATATTATTGATATTTTTTTTCAAAATTGCTTTTAAATTTAATAAAAATTAATATTAAATATAAATTTAATATAACTAATGTTTCCAAATATTCTATGGTGAAACACATGTTAAACCATACACATGATTACTCGTTCGCAAATAATTGTGTTCTAGTTTTTTCATTTTTATTTTTTTAACATAATAAATGATTACACACATGTTAATTTGATTTTCAAATCAATATGTTGAATGTTTATACTTTATATTAGTAGTTTATCATTTGTAGAAATTAAAAAATTAAATTTAATTCAATAATTTAAATTTTGTGGTACATGTCAATATTTTAAATTTTGTCGCACATTAATATTTTTGTAATATTTTATAATTTTAAAATTAATTTTTTTTTATTTTACATACAAAATAATGTAAATTGAAATTTATATAATTCAAATAAAATTGATGATCCAAAACACTTTAAATTTTATATTTTGAAAAATAAAATTATTATTTATAACATTAATGTAAATATAATATTAACACAAAATAAAAGTCCATATAATAAACCCAAAATTAAAGGGCAGCCCTGGAAATAAGGGCAGCTCAGTCCAGCCCAAGTTAAGCCCAGCCCAATAAGGGCAGTCCTGGAAATAAAAGAAAGTTAAATACACCCGCAATGATACATTGCGGGGGAGCTTTGAAACATTGCGGGGTCGAGGGGCAGTTTTATCCAAAAAGAAGTTAAGAACCCCCGCAATGATTCATTGCGGTGGGTGATTGGTGGTCAATTCACAGCCACCAGTGGTTGTGGACCAAAACTATATATATATATACTCTTATCTTATCGTATCGGCATGCACCATTCTACAGCCCAATTGTTTGTATCAAACATGGAGCGGCTTTGATAAGGTATTTCAACGAATTAAATTTTTATTAAAACCTCTTTTAGGTGAGGATTTTTTACTTTCAGTGTCTAATTACAGTCTTTTAATTGTAGCATCTATTGGGATAACTAGTTTAATAAGTCGCGCTTCGCAGCGGCCTTTTAATAAGTTTTCTATTTTATTTTAAAATATTTTGCAAAAATATATTTTTAAATGGAATAAATAATTTTAAATATTTTAAATATTAATTTATTTTATAAATAAATAAATATTTTTAAATAAATGAAATAATGATATAATATACTATCGTAATTATAACTTGATAAGCTAAAATTTTGTTTAAAACATGTCATGACCGTGTTTTCATTTTATTTTTTTTATAACTCAGAATTTCATTAATAAAGAAAACAACAAAGCAACATACAATCCAAACCACTGAACAATCAAAGGACTCGAACCAGACTTAGGCTACCAGAGAGAAAACACCACTTAAAATACAAGATATAAAACAAAAATCAAGGTTACACGCCTACGCCTGCTAAAAACCAAAGACGCTAACAACCCCAGCAACCAACACGAAATTCAACCCTGACCTACATGCTTACTTAGCAGAACTATCAAAATCTTTAGCATTAGACTCCATTCCTTGCATTTGAATAACTCCATCAGAAATCTTACCACCGCTCTTACGCCCATCTTCAGAGTTAGGAGAGGTTGCACCAACCCCGCTACCACCTAACTCCACAACTATACTCGAAGCTATATTCGATAAAATCCCAGATTTCTCAAACCCATCACTCATCGCAGATTCTTCCCTCTTGATTGGAGAACCAATTTTAATACATTTTCCTTTCATGCTTTGATGATTTTTCAAAGGTCCTGATCAGTACCAAATAATTAATTAAAAAGATCTAAGGCCGAATCAATACCTATCAACATTAAAACTGAAAAAGATAAATAAAAGAAAAACTTTATGTGATAATCAAGCTTACAAAATTCTGTCTTGAAAAAATTTTAAACATCCAAAGAAAAGGTAACAAATAATCAAAATAATGAATGAATTAAGATTATAAGTCGAAACCATTATTACAAGTATAATTATTCATACCTTTGACTCATCTTTATAGCCTCGGATCCACCTATAAATACATCGGCATCACATCAAGATAACGAAAGCAGAAGTTATTAATATTAAAAAACGCAAAAATTTTAAAAATATAAAAAAAAAAATTAGAGCGAGGTAAGAGGCGCACTGCACAGCCCCCTCTCTCCTTGTTGATCCATGTTTTCGTTATTGATCCATGTCTTCACTCAATCAACACTAATTGTGGATAACTTCGTCTATATCATTAGAATACAAACTAAAGTAATAAGATAGAAAACAAATTTAATTTGTAGCATGCTCATGCAAATTTACACACTTCGTAGACAAATAAACAAAAAGCAAAGCGTACAAGAAAAAGTGTAGAACACAATTAACATAGTTTACATGTATATTTATACTATTAATTTGTATGAAAGTATTAAAGGTAATTAATTATTTACCTAGTGATTTCTTTATTTGGTATAAAAACGGCAGAGTTATCTTCTTTGTATAAGTATAATTGATTATATATTTAGTTTCCACCATCAGTAAAGATTTTAAAGACAATAATATTAAAATTGTATATTTAATTTTTTTTCATCAGTAAAGATTTTAAAGACAATAATATTAAAAATTTATATTTAATTTCCTTCATTAGGAAAGATTTAAAAGACAATAAAGATATTTTCTAATAAACAATTTAGGAGAATATAAAAAGCGTATATTTAGTTTCCTAAATTTGTAAATATTTTAAATGAAAAAATATTAACATTGTATATTTAGTTTCCTCAATTAGTAAAGATTTTAAAGGCAATTGAGATATAATTAATTATTTACCAAGTAATTTCTTTATTTAGTATGCAAGACCGATATAAGTATGGAAATATCAAATATACGAAAGTTTTCTATAAGAACGGCAAGAATTATCTCCTTTATATAAGTATAATTGATTGTATATTTAGTTTCGACCATCAGTAAAGATTTTAAAGACAATAATATTAAAATTTTATATTTAATTTCCTTCATTAGTAAAGATTTAAAACACAATTAATATATTTTATAATTAAAAATTTAGGAGAATATAAAAAGTGTATATTTAGTTTCCTCCATTTGTAAAGATTTTAAATGCAAAAATATTAACATTGTATATTTAGTTTCCTCGATTAGTAAAGATTTTAAAGTCAATTGAGATATAATTAATTATTTACCAAGTAATTTCTTTATTTGGTATGCAAGGCCGATCTAAGTATGGAAATATCATATATACGAAAATTTTGTATTAAAACGACAAGAGTTATCTCCTTTGTATAAGTATAATTGATTGAATATTTAGTTTCTTTCATCAGTAAAGATTCTAAAGACAATAATATTAAAATAGTATATTTAATTTGCTTCATTAGTAAAGATTTTAAATGCAAAAATATTAACATTGTATATTTAGTTTACTCAATTAGTAAAGATTTTAAAGGTAATTGAGATATAATTAATTAGTCACCAAGTAATTTCTTTATTTGGTATGCAAGATCGATCTAAGTATGGAAATATCAGATCGAAAATTTTGTATAAAAACGGCAAGAGTTATCTCTTTTCTATAAGTATAATTGATTAGATATTTAGTTTACTCAATCAGTAAAAATTCTAAAAACAATAATATTAAAATAGTATATTTAATTTCCTTCGTTAGTAAAGATTTGAAAGACAATAGAGATATTTTGTAATTAAAAATTTAGGAAAATATTAAAAGTGTATATTTAGTTTTCTCCATTTGTAAAGATTTTAAATGCAAAAATATTAACTTTGTATATTTAGTTTACTCCATTAGTAAAAATTTTAATGATAAGATTTGAAAGGCAACAGAGATATTTTGTAATTAAAAATTTAGGAAAATATAAAAAGTGTATTTTTAGTTTCCTCAATTTGTAAAGATTTTAAATGCAAAAATATTAACATTGTATATTTAATATTAATAATTCAAAAATTCGAGAAAATTAGAAAAACAGAGCGAAACAATTTGAGAGGCGACACCTCAGTGCCCCCGTCTTCTCCTTTATATTAAAAAAATATTACGAGAATATTTAGATAATAATAGAGGAAAGTTCAAAATAATGTTAGGTAATACACTTTTTTCTAATTTAGATATTTTGAAGGCAAGAATATTATAATTGAATATTTAATTTCTTCCATTAGTGATATTTAATTTCCTCCATTAGTAAAGATCTATTGTATATTTATTTTCTTCATTAATAAAGATTGTAAATGCAAGAATATTATATGTTTTCTCTATTAGTAAGCATTTAAAAGGTAATTGAGATTTTTTTGAATTTTGAATTTTATTAATTCAAAAAATTGAGAAAATTAGAAAAATAGAACGAAGCAATCTGAGAGCGCCACCTCACCGGCCCCGTCTTCTCCTTTATATAATAGTATTGAAACGATCTGAGAACGCCACCTCACCGCACCCGTCTTCTCCTTTATATAATAGTATTGATTTGTTTATTTAGAGAATGTGTACAGTAGCTGTGTTATTGGTAGTTTAAATACACTCTTGACCCTTTTATAGGCTTGTGATTTTGTGAAGCTGTATTTGGGTTAGAACTCATCGACATTTTTCTAAGTGACAGTTTCTGCTCTTTAATTGATTTGCTTTTTCGCCTTGTGAAGCTTAAATAATTGCTTGAAAGCTCATTAATTTTGATTGTGTATTACAATCAAAGAATTTACAAGTTTTATCAATCGTCAATATCCGGGTACTGCATGCTTCATAGTGGAGGATTGCTGGGTTTTGGCAAGTTTGTAATCGTTTCATTTCTTTCTATTATCCTAAAAATTGTGTATATACAGTTATATTTTTGGCCAGTTGAACACCATTTCACTTGCTACATATTAGATGTTCTGCTTTCCAATGTCATCTTGTACATATTTGGTTAAATAAATACGAAATACATGTGATTATATATTTGTCTATAGGATCATGTTCCTTTTAAAACCCTTAACATTAGAATCCTTAGAACTCTATCTTATTTTTTTAAATAATATATATTTATTATATGAAGGTCATGGGTAAAGTTGTCCAAAAACACAAAATACATAATTTAGAGCTAATTAATCATACATCGATATCAATCACAAAATTCTTCATCATCATCATAAATTTCCCCAATTATTTTTATCATTTTTTGTGAAAATATTCAAGTTATTGTATAAACACAATATCAGATAACAGTGTTCAGCAGCTGAACATTTAAATACAAGTAAATTCAGTTACAGAACTTTAAAATTTATGTGTTTGATTTCAAATTCGATTGCATGACTTTTATGTTCAGCGGTTGAACACGAAAGTTATGGTAGGAAAATAATGTGAATAACATTGTTCAACAGCTGAACATTATAAAAATAATCAAGTTCACTTGTAGAATTTTGTGGAAAAAAGTAAGTTCAGTTGTAGAACTTTGAAGTCCATATGCATAACTTTTAAAATTCAGCTGCAGAACACTATATTTATACTATGAAACAAAATAGGTTCGGCAGTAGAATCCTTTTATTCCAAAAATACCCTTATAAAATTTTGTATATAAAAATGAGTTGAATCTGAACAGTTGATCTAGTAATAATCCAACGGCTTATAACAGTTCTAAAATTCTTGTTTAGTGATTGGTTCTCTCTTAAGCCTAACCATTTGTCTATATAGTTTCTTCTGTATATATTAGTGTTGGGTCGCGCAACACCCGTTAACTCCACATTAGTATGATATTGTACGCTCTGGGCCGCGGTCAAGCCCGCACGGATTTGTTTTTGGGCTCCTCCCAAAAGGTCTCATACTAATGGAGTTGTTTTTGGCTGCTTATATTCAAGATAATTCTTCTTCATCTTATTGATGTGGGACTTGGGTTGACATCCACTCTACAATTAGTACAACTCTTTATTATTATTAGTTTTATGCATATAATATTTTAGTATTCAACAATTTATATACTTTTGTACTTCTACTTGATTATGTGTTTTGTTGACCAAGGAAGCTCTTGGTTGATGAACTGTGGTAACGTTGGTGTTTAGATGAATAGCCAAGAAAAAATCAGGCATCAAAGTTTTTATGGAAGGAGGTAGATACCTAATTCATTCAATCATCTTTTTCGTACTTTTAAATTCAAATATTGTGACTAAAAACTAATGTGGAAATTTCAAGTGTCCAATTACCAAATTAATTTTGTGGATTCTTGTCATTTCTCAGTATTGTTTTGGTTGGAAAGTCGCATGAGCCCCAAAAATTCAAGATGGCTGCAATATGAGAAATCTTGCACGTATGGCATATATACAGTTTATTAAGAAAGTACTTGGATTTGATAATATTAGGAACTGTCTAATCTGCAAATATATAGAATTTGGTATTTGTTACGATTAATATACTTAATAGTGTATCAGCAAACAATTTGCGGTTCTAGTTAAGATTATAAACGATATTAGTATATTGAACTATACATTTTATAAAAATTAGTTATCACTGTTGAAGACTTGGAGTACATGCAGGTAGATAACAATTACTGCTATGGAGGAATTATAAAGACTCAGAAAACACAAATCTCGGAAGGTAGTTTTCTGCTATTAAGTATCGTATATTAGTTATGTTAGTTTTGTGCTGATCAGGAATAAAAATATGGTCCCGGTCTCTGCTATTTAGTAACCCTCCATTCTCTACCTAGAATATTGGGCCTGTTTGGCTGATGCAATTTATACATTACAAGTTGATAAGAACTTACGTGAGTTGTTTGTGTAACTTATAACTTATAAATTGATAAGTTAAATTAAATATTAGAAATTAGTAACATTTTACTTAATTTATCAACTTATTCTTTGATTTCTTTATTTTTCTAATATTTTATATTTTTGCATTTGTGTTTTTAAATATTTTTTAAATTTGAAATACAAGTATCGAAATCATTGTATTTAAAAATTATTTTTTCAAATTTAATTTAGCAAATTCTTCACTAACTTATAAGTAAATTAATCCAAACACCCGTATAACTTATAAGAATTCATCAACTTATTCCTTATAAGATACTTGCTCATTTTAAGCTATAAATCAACTTTTTGGCGATAACCCAAACACGCACATTATCCCATTGCCTCTTATAAACTACTAGCTTAAAACCCGTGCGATGCACGGATTGTTAATTGTTATTTTATTATTATTTTTTAATTGTATTTGTTAAAAAAATAAGTAGGCATGTTAAAATAGCTAAACACTTTTAATTAATTAAAAACACTAAAAGAGATTTTAAAATAAATAAGTAAGGGTTTGCTCGTTAAATTTTTGAAAAAGAGGGGTTTTAGTATGGAAAAATAAAAAATGTAACATATATTTAGTTTAAAAAGGTAAATGCCCGTGATATTTTTGGAAAATGAGATTTTAAAATTTAATAATTTAAATTATTTAAATACGTTTTAAAATAAATAAGTAAATGGTTTGTCCGTGATATTTTTAGAAAAAGAATGAATTTTAGTGAGAAAAAATGAAAAAAGGCAATTGAAAAAGGCAATTTCTCGTGATATATTTAGAAAATGAGAGACTTTGTTACAAAAAATTTATAATGTGTTTTATCTGAAAAGGTAATTGGTTATAAATAGGTATTTGATTATTTATATTTTAATATTTTTAGTAATTGCATTTATTAAGAAAAATAAGTATGCATGTTAAAATAGGTAAACTTTTAAAAAAATAATTATAAAATTAGGTTTAAAAATAAATAACTAAAGGTTAGTCCGTGATATTTTTGGAAAATTAGGGGTTTTAGCAAGGAAAAATAGAGAAACTAACATGTTTTAGTTAAAAAAAGGTAATTGCACGTGATATATTTGAAAAGGCAGAGGAATTTGTTAGGAAAAAAAATGTATTTTAGGTGAAAAAGGTAATTGATTATAAATAGGTAATATTATTATTTAATAATATATTTCTATAAATAAGTAAGGTTAATTAAGTAAAAATACGAATTTAAGAAAGGGTAATTAAGTAAAATCGCAACGTACCATACCGATCGACCAAACTTTTAATGTTTTTAATTAAGTAAAAACACGAATTTAAGAAAGGGCAATTAAGTAAAATCACAACGTACCATACCGACCGACCAAACTTTTAATATTTCGTCTATTATATAATAGCAATGACGGAGCTACATTGGGGCTAGTGGGGACTATAGCCCCCACTGGGGTTACAATGAGTTCATAATTTATAGTGTTAATTTTTATTAGCCCCCGTTACAATAAATTCATAATTTATAATGTTAATTTTAATTAGCCTCCACAACAATAAAAAAGTAACCTTTAATAATTAATTTATATAATATTTGTAATTTTTCTAATTACATATTTTAATCTTCTTATGTTTTTTGTTAGAACATATTTTAATCTTTTAATTTATACTAGCTTATAGCCCGTGCGATGTATGGTTACTTAATTTTTATTTATAATTATTTTGTTTATAATTATAATTTTATTACTCATGCAACACACGATTGCTTTTTTAATATGTATAATTATATTTATTTATGAATATTTTAATATTTAAAAGTTATTAGTTTACATGATTAAATTATTATTAAAAAAGATTTAGCCAAAAAAATTATTGTTAAAAATTTGATATTTATTATATTTTACACGCTCAATTTAATATTTGTTTATATTTATTTATAAAAATTATATTTTGCCAATTTTATAGTCCACATGAAATTCACAAAATAATCTTTAATTTAGTTGTGGTTTAATAGTTCTTTTTCAATTAAAAACTATTCTAAAACTAAAAAGAGAATAAAGTGACGAAATTTAATGTTGAGAATTCTATTCGATTTAGGAAATCTACTTATATATAGTTTAGATTATTAGAATACCCTTTTTTAACCAAATACAGTTTTTAATGTTAAATCTAACGATTTTCACATATCTATTTAACATTAAAGGATTTTTATTATTTTGGTATTAAATGAGTTTCCTTATTTAATTACAACTATTTTTATGTTTTGACTTTTTAGAAAATCCAATCCTAATATAATATCTTTTAACTTATATCATTTTTAGATAATAACTTCTTTTTATATGATATAATCTTGATCATGTATTTTTAAAAGTATTGGATCTAACGGTTGAGAATGTTGTGGCAGTATTTAGGACCAAACTATCATGATAACATCATTAATTTTTCTTAATATTTATAATTTTTTAATTTATAATTTTTTTAAATATTTATTGCTAAAATATAATATACTCTTTTTTGTAATATATTAAAGATGCGGGAACTTTGAACTTTTGAGAAAATAAATTATCAATTAAAATATAATTTTTTTTTGTAATAGTTCTTATTTTAAAGTAGTATACCATGATCAAAATTCTGTATAAATTTCATTTTTTTATAGTATATCCTGTAAATATCTATGTTATTATATTAAAGACTAATTAATGAAATTTGGTCGCTTTGTTTGATCACTCAATCCATAATCGTTGAATCTTTCAAATTAAATTGTTGAAAAACGTTAGATATAATTGTAAAATTATCATGTAGAATGATCTAAGGTTTGAATCTACCAACGACATATTAAAATTTATAGGCTTATTTTGAAAAATAAGAATTTTTTCATTTTTTCTTGAAAACATGTTATTTGATAATATTTTTTGTAAAGTATGATTTCTCAGAAAAGTACTATACTAATTGATTAACAAACTTTTAAAGTTTCGAATTTAATAATTTACAATGTATATAGGTTTAAAAAGTTTGGCCTCTTCTATAGTCTAAACTTTCAAGGTTTTTTTTTTAATATGAATATAGTTTTGTTAACAATGAAATTAGGCCTCTATGAGTTCTTATAAAACAAAATCACCATTTACGTATAATTTATTATTTAATAATAAATAATATTTGATTAGTTATGATTTAAAACTTAATAAAATATGATTAAAAATATGCACAATTTTATAAAATTTTATCTTCGTATTATTATATTCTTTGTTGATTTGAATTTTTCTTAGAATGATTTTAATTTTTGAACATAGATTTTTAAATTTAAAATAGTTAGAAAAAAGTAATTAAATTGGTGTTAAAATAATGATGACATAATAATAATTATTAGAATTTAAATATTCACTTTATTAATTTGGGCTTTATCTTGTGTTTTAAAAATCAGATTTTGACGATTTTACACCCCACATGAAGATAACTAAATTATCTTTAATTAAAAGATGGTTTAACAATTTTTATCTAGGTGGAATTGTCCATGGAAGAGAAAAGAAAGTCACGAATTTTTTACATGGAGAATTCTATTCAATATAGAAAACTTATTTATATTTGGTATATTTAGTTTAAATTATCAAAATACACCTTTTAGAATTTAAATATAATCCTATTATTAATAAAATAAACTTTTTTAATATTTGATCTAACGATTTTCATTTATCTAGTTAAGATCTAATGGTTCTTATTAATTTGGTTGTCTACGACCAAAATTTGGGATAAGATCCCTATTATGATTATTATATATAAGGATTTAATATAATAAGGATATCAAGTATATACTGATATAAATATCTTACTAACTGCTTTTACTTTTAATGTTTCGGTTTTATTTACGGTGTAAATAAAATTTTAAAATACATTATTACTTAAAAATTATTAAATAGAATAAAACTTATGTTACGATTATATAAAATTTTATTCTCATATTATTATATTCTTTATCGATTTGAATTTGTTCTTAATTAATTTTGATACTTTATTGAAAGAAACATAAAATTTCTATATTTAAAAGAATTAGTGAAAAAATAAATAAATTGGTGCTATAATAATAAAAAAATATTTATTAAAATTTAGATACTCACTTTAATATTTGGGTTCTATCTTAAGTTTTAGAAATTGAATTTTGACAATTTTACAACTCATGCGAAACTAACGAAATTATCTTTAATTTAATGATGGTTTAATAATTATTATCTAACTTGACCAGTTTACCTACCCATAAAATAAACTGAAAAGAAAAGATGGTTAAGAAGTTTTACACAAAGAATTCAATTCAATATAGAAAACCAATTTATAATTGGTTTAAATTGTCAAAGCACACTTCTTAGTATTTAAATATAATCCTACCTTTAATCAAATACACATTTTAATATAAGTATTATATTCAAAATTATCGTATATGAATATGAAACCCTCAATATTTTAATAATATTTTGATATTATTCTTTTATGTTTGTTATATGTAAAATAATATAACAATAATTTGGATTAATCAAATTGTTATGTTATTTCAAAAAAAAGTGTTTAAATTTATTCATGTACATGAGTTCTTCTAAGTCTCTTATAACGCAGGGTATCATTGTAATCGATATGAATTGTTATCTTGATATTTGGTTTAACAATTATTATCTAACTGAAACTATACATAAATTCAAGAGAAAAGATATTTAAGAATTTTTACATAGAAAAATTTTAAATTATCAAAATACACTTTTTAGTATTTAAATATAATTCTATTATTAATCAGATACACGAACCAGATCGATTTAACAATTCTTATCAATCTATTTAAGATCTAACTATAATTATTAATTTGGTCGTATACTGATCGTACACGAACCAGATCGATTTTAATTTTTTCTTAAATTGATTTTAATATTTTATTGAAATAAATATAGAATTTTATAAATTTAAAAGAATAGGAAAAAAAATAAATTGATGCTAAAATAATAAAAAAATATTTATTAAAATTTAGATAATAACTTTATTGTTTGGGCTCTTGGGCTCTATCTTGAGTTTTAGACAACAGATTTGAACGATTTTACAGCCCACGCGAAACTTACAAAATTATCTTTAAATGATGGTTTAATAATTATTATGTAACTGGAACTATCCATAAAATAAAGAGAAAAGATAATTACGAATTTTTACATAAAGATTTCTATTCAATATAGAAATCTCATTTATAATAGGTTTAAATTATCAAAATACACCTTTTAGTATTTAAATAATATCCTATTATTAATCAAATACAATTTTTAATATTATATCTGACGGTCCTCATCGATTTGAATATTTGTAGTTTTATAATCCAACGGAACGTATACTTTTGGTAGTACAGTGACCGACCAAAGTTTTGGATAAGATCTCCCTTAGGCTTATTATATACTAGCTTAAAACCCGTGCGATGCACGGATTGTTAAATATTATTTTTTTAATATTTTATTAATTGTAATTGTGCAAAAAATAAGTAGGCATGTTAAAATAGCTAAACACTTTTAATTAATTAAAAACATTAAAACAGATTTTAAAATAAATAAGTATGGGTTTGCCCATTATATTTTTGGAAATGAGGGGTTTTAGTAAGAAAAAATAAAAAAATATAACATATATTTAGTTTAAAAAGGTTAATGCCCGTGATATTTTTGGAAAATGAGGTTTTAAAATTTAATAATGAAAAGTATTTAAATACGTTTTAAAATAAATAAGTAAAAGGTTTCCTGTGATATTTTTGGAAAAAAAATGGATTTTAGTGAAAAAATAGAAAAAGTAAATTCTAAAAGACAATTTCCCGTGATATATTTAGAAAAGTAGGGGCTTTGTTCGAAAAAAATATATAATGTGTTTTAGCTGAAAAGGTAATTGGTTATAAATAGGTATTTGATTATTTATATTTTAATATTTTTAGTAATTGCATTTGCTAAGAAAAATAAGTAGATATGTTAAAATAGGTAAACTTTTAAAAAATAATTATAATATTAAAATAGGTTTAAAAATAAATAACTAAATGTTTGTCCGTGATATTTTTGAAAAAAGAGGGATTTTAGTAAGGAAAAATAAAAAAACTAACATGTTTTAGTTAAAAAAGGTAATTGCCCGTGTTATATTTGAAAAAGTAGGGGAATTTGTTAGAAAAAATAGAAAAAATAATGTATTTTAGGTGAAAAGGGTAATTGGTTATAAATAGGTAATATTATTATTTAATAATATATTTCTATAAATAAGTAAGGTTAATTAAGTAAAAACTAATTAAGGGCAATTAAGTAAAATCACAACGTACCATACCGACCAACCAAAAATAAGGGCAATTAAGTAAAATCACAACGTACCATACCGACCAACCAAACTTTTAATGTTTCGTCTATTATATAATAGTATTGATAAGGAGTTAATGAAACATATGTCCTCTTTAAATTCAAAAAAATTCTTTATAATTTAATTAATCTCATATTACAAAAAAAACTCTTTGAAATTTTCATACCATATATTTATATCTTGATTTGTTTTTCTATTTTGACATATACATATATACCGTGTTCAATCGCGATTTTACTTGTAAATTATAATCTCACATTAAAATACTAGACATTAAATTTAATAGTATTAACTATTCTATTTAATTGACGTAAATAAATTTATAAATTTTCACTTATATAATAAATTATAATTATTAGTAAATAAAAGCTTATTCTTGTAAGGTAGTTCTTTTTGTCTTGTCAAAGTAATTCATCTTCTTATTCATCACTTTAATATTAATACAAGATATCAAAATTCTGATCATAATATTTTAATTTCATTTTTTTTTCAAAGTCATATTTTAAAATTATTAAAATGTAAATTTGAATATACTGCACTTAAAAGTTTTAGAAGTAAATTTCACTATCATAAAAAGTTGTCTAATGATTCAAATTTTGTTTTATGATATATATGAACTTCATATATTTTGAAATCTTTTGTCATTATATAATGTTGTAATAATTTTAGAGTATAAAGTATTGAAACGATAAAATTTCTTTAGAAAACTACTTTTCACATTGATTTTTAACCTTTTTTTTAATTATTAGCCCCCGGTTCTTGTTTTCTGGCTCCGCCACTGTATAATAGTATTGATTGATTAATAATTATATGAAAATTCAATTTTTAGTGAGGTAGAACTTAATTTTGTCTCACGCTACGGAAAGTGATATTTTTTAATACTTATTTGAGTGTCGTACTTTTAGTAATTATAAAATTCATATATATTTTTTGATGTTTTCCTTCTAATGGGTTTTAAGAAGTATATTAACTTGATTGAGTACAATTGCAGATTTCAGATGTACAACCACCGTCACATGGTCTTTCTCAGGAGGTTAAGTTGCCAATAAACATGTAAAGGAATTTATGTTTGTAATTAATATTGGCAGCAACAGATGCAATTCCAGCTGCAGCAACAAATACATTGTCAATTACACCCTTGTCCAAACAATAAAATTAGGTTAGTTGTGCGGTTGTTTGCGAGATGCCCAAGGACCATGCCAATTTGCTTGGTAGGTAAAGTCATCCATTGTAGTGGTAAAAGAAAATCAAAATTTGTAGGGGCTATTAGTAGTGGAAGTCACTGGTTTCTCGAGAAATTCTTGACATCTATATGTATGTGTTATCAAATGAGTCCGGCATTTCGACTCCGAAGTTCCATGGCTTCGAACTAATGCCTCCATTATATTGTAAATTGGCATCCAGACAAAAGAAATTTTCAATTACTATGTCTAATGAGTTGTACATGCTACTCTAATAAAGTTATTCTCATGTTAAATTTGCTTTCACGGAAGTCATATGCAAACTTGCCTGTCGAAGCACCTTGAAGTACAAGACTTAGAATTGTCTTAATATAAATCTCTCTAAAACATGCATGTGCACGGGCTATAAAGCTAGTTAAAACAAACATAGGAAATAAATGAAATTTATGTTAGAACGCTTTACTTTTCAAGTTAAAAGAATAAAGTTGGACAGAAACACCACAGCTTATTTTTATTTTTCTGCCAAGTAAAACACCACCATTTTGTTTATATAACAAGTGATGATTTTCTTTCATAGAATGACATAATTGCTGGAAATAGCAAAGTGCGAAAGAAAAAATACAGATAATAACTAAACATGTTAACCCTACAACATTGACTACCCAGAAGTCTATCCATAATGTGCAACACCAAATCACAAATCGCCCACCATGCTATATTTATCAGATTCCTTAGTTTTTTAGCACTTGTTGTAAACATGCAATCAATTATTACTGTAGAAGTCTAGAACCAAAACTTAGAAGTTAGAAAACAACTGTCTTTTCTGAAGAACTTGTTCATTCCCGAAATGACAGATATTTTCTAGTATTTTACAACTGCATAAAACGCCAGGGGTTGATATACACATGGAAATGTTACTACTCAAATCATTAAAAAAATTTGAAACAAGGACCCGATAATTTGGCTCCTCACATCTCTGAATCTATATATCGGGTTAGCACCTACCAATGCATTATGCTGAATGGTGATCATTACTCATTAGCTGATCCCACATCAGACAACAAACTAGCAGCTGATAGTGAAAGTTTCACACTTCATCTACAATTACACCATGTCTCCATTCCGTTAAGGCCTGAAATATTAGAAGATTACATAGTCAAGTTATTTATAGCTGCAATGAATTATGCACTTCTTAGTTTAAAATCATTCTAAATTTAGATCAACCGCTATGAGGTCAAGGTATTAGAAAGCTATACTATGAATTCTTTAATCATCAGATACTCACTATTATTACAGTAAGTTGAAAGAATGGGCATTACATTTCAAGACAATTTTATCATGCCCGAATCAAGATAACCATACATCAGCCTAAAAAGTAAAAATGGAGATTGATGTCTGACGTTCCGCAAAATTTGATACCATGTAACTAATTTATAAGGTAGAGAGTAAATTAAGGTTTACTAACTGAAAGTCTGAAACACAAACTAACATGGTGATAGAATCTTACATCAAGCACAGGAAGATGTACAAGGCCCGAAGGCTATAGTGCATGGCAGCTGAAGCAGCCACTTAGAGAACTACTCTGGCGAGTCCTGCGGAAAGATATGAGCTTATTGGAAGCTGTGGCAACTTGGTGAGCTGGGCTAACTACATCAGACTTCCTCATTTCCCGGGCCTTCTTCTGAGCTGCTTTGAACTTTTTCATAATCTTATCCATGGATGATGATCTCTTCTTTTCTAGTTTCATCTTGAATAACACACTAATGTTAGAAAGCTAGCAAATTTAATTTCCTTGTCTTTCACTTTTGAGTTTGGTCAGGAATGTCGTGTAACTTTTATTAGCAGGTAATAATACAATAGAAGACATATAAATCGAAACTTATAGGCCAAGGAAATTCAATTCCCAGTAGATATTAGAAATCTGAAAAAGTACCTCCAGTTTCCGTATTGCTGCATCAGCTTTTGCCTTCTGCAGGTTCTCCCAGGCAGTAATTCTGGCTTCTTCTCTCTTACTAATTCTGGCTTCTTCTCTCTTACTACTGACATAATTACATTCGCAATTATGACATAACTCTATAGGCTTGGATAATAAAAAATATTACGAATTTAACATCATAATAAGAGGAAGCAGTTCTTGAGGGCTTAGGCAATGCTGTGCAGTCATTATTTCAATTTTTTGTGTACTTAGACTTCGCATATATATTAAAGTTGCAGTAAAAATTACACAAATGCAAACATTTATGTATCCATTTTGCCTTAAGTTTTTTTAGCATATTTATAAGCACGTATACCATTATCAGTAGTTCATCAAAACAAGGAAAAACTTGCATTAATTGAAGTGAAAAAGAAATTTTTAATGAAGAAGTAATTAAATGATATATAGGAGACAGGAGTATGGCCCCGTGTGCTAGCCCTAAAAAACTTATTCCTAAATAATATTCATCGTAACTTGTATGCAAGTTTTCTTTATCTCGAGATATGCAGAACACTATCATATGTTAAGTTTGCCATACGATAAATCTATGAACAGAAAGAGGACTTTAGACACTGGTTCCTGTTGGATAAAGCACTTGATATACAATAACTGAGTGAATTATTAGTTAAACAATCATATTGTAATGACCTGTTAAGTTCCAGTAGCTCAAATACACCAATTAATATAGACTGTTATGTTTATCAATTTTATAGCCCTTATAGTTTTAGGGATTCTAAATAGTTTTTAATAAGGTTTATTCCTAAAACAATTTGATTCTGGATGTTTATTTATATAAATATCAAATGTATAGGATAGAAAAATATACATACATGGAAATGTTGTTTGCGGTCTCAGAAACTTCCCAATTAGTGGATCGGATTTCCAAAGCTTTCTTTTTCCAGTCATCACATTTTCCTGAGTCTTCTCCAGTTGTTCGAGATTTATTTTTCTTGCACCACTGACTCATGGTGACTCGTTCATCAACCTGCACATCCCTGACTTGTTTAGGGAAAAGGGAGTCCTGCCACTCCACAATGGGTAACACAGAGTTAGTTGATGAAGCAAAAGAGTGCCTTTCTTTGGGAGATGAGTGTGGGCTTTTCTTGGGGCTCATCTGAGTTGCCACATCCCTTCTTGAAACATCCCGTGAAATGTTCCTGGCCTTATCTTCAACAATGTCAGGCTTCCTATCTGTGTTGAATTCAGGCAACAAGTCACAATCAGAAAATAGGATACTAACTGTTGTCAAATTACAAACTATATTAGCCAAATTAACAATGTAACTGATTTAGAATATTGTACGACCCTTTTATAATCTTATCTTCCTTCATACAACATTGGGAATATTCTAATGGCTGAGCTTAATTTTGCAAAATCACATAACATTGAAAAGCTACTCATAGGTGTAGAAACATCTATTAATTCGTTGCTTTTTAAAATACATTATCTTGTACATTAGATATTTGAACAATGTAAATTTTTTGCAAAATGCCACAAATGGACAACATCTACAAAGGGTACACGCACAATCATGGAAATCAAGACCTCATTATGAATAATTACGCGCAAGTAATGCACATAAGTTATTTGTGTGAAAAAACTTGTTAAAATTGCAAAAACAGCAACAAAATGCTTTGGTTCTATCCACTTAACTGATGTGACAATGCAGAGCCAGAAAGTAATTATCTCTGCTTGTAATACAGAAGCCCTCATCTGTTGGGTAAATCGGTAACACCAGACCTTCAGAAACTTTTAACTTAAAAGTCAATGTAGGGGACTGCAGGGGTATGTATGCTAGCTAGTGGTCAAATACAAATCTTAAATATAGGGAAAAAACTCATAATCAACTACGGAAAGTAAAACATCCAAAAAGAAGTGCACTTTCTTCCTTGTTTCATTGTTAAATGCAAGTCTGCAACTAATCATAAATCTTTACATCCTTTTAGCTGTTTTAGTGTCAAAAGTAATTTCTACAAATCAAAACAACATTAAGCTTATGATTTTACATTAATTACTATCAAGACATGAGGCAAGTAGCAACAATATCGTGGCAGTTCCAAAATACACCTCATATGTACGACAAAGAAACCAAATAACAGCAACTATTATCGAATCTCAATGTCAGTATGACAATGGTCAAGTAAATGAATCCTTTACATCTATATTACGACTATCATTATCAAAACAATGAGATACACTCGCAATTTATTTGCAGATGTTAAATTGACATAACTTAATACCAATACTAAAAGCAACCGAGGCAAGAATAAATGTGTTGCATAACAAATCATATACAATTCAAAATCCAAAGTTTGACTTTTTAGTATTTTTAAAAGCCCAAGAGTATAGGCAGTACCGTCTGAGCTTGGCGTCTGAGATGTATAGGCAGTTCCGGAGCAACCATGTACACTGATTGATCTTCCTATGCAGGGCTCCATATGATCATAAAAGGTTCTGTTCTTCCCCCCATACCCTATGTCACGTCGAACTGACAAACTATCAGCAGCAACCACTCCAGTTGTATATGGAGATGCCACCATAAAATTTTCAAGTATCCCTCCATCAAACATGTGCACAGCTGGAGAGTACATTGAGTAGTATGCAGTCCTAGGTGGACCCAAAGGCCCACTCTTTGCTTTGGGCCGTCTATGTGGCTGCGGAAACGAAGGCCTTGAAGAAGTATCTCCTGAAACTGGACTAAAGATCCACCTCTCGGCATCTTCCCATTTAGAAGGCAATGCCCTTCCATTATTGAATGGCAGCAAAGCATTATTAACGGTTCTCCTGTTGGCACTTGTAGGAAATGCTACACGTTCTGAACTCCATCCTTTCTGCATTACAGTGCTTGGGTGACTTAAATTTGGTGCCCCAGGACTAGGAAATGTACCAGTTGACCGTGTCAAAGCAGCAGTTTTCTTAATGACTCCTAATCTTGGGGAAGAGCTTGTGACATTTGTCAAAGTATTATTCACATCTAGTGAAGCAGGTCTTCGCCTGTCCGATTTCTTTAACAAAGCCTCAAATTTTGACCTCCGTTCTTGACAATCTAATTATTTAACCAACTTCATTAAACATTTTAAACCCCAAGATGAGACTTAAAAAAACTACTCAACGCATTTCACCTTTTAATGCTTGTGAGAACGAACTTCTTGCTGAATCTAGTACTTGATTTTCATCACCGGTTTCTACCTCCGTGTCTGCTTTCTCAACTGAGCATTCAAATTTGGGAAGAAAAAAAAGGAATAAGTAACAAGTCGAATTTTAAGACTCTCGTATATACAAATTTAGCTGTGATTTGATTGATAACCTTTACTTTTTTCGACTTTCCTGCACACGAGACTGTTCTTATGTACTGTGGATTTGTTTGGATGTAGATCTGGACCACTTGAAGAACTCTCAGCACATTCATGTCCAGCCAATTGCTGCTGGTTCAAATCAAATACATATAAACAAATCTTAGTCGACAAAATTGGAATTCTAGCACTAGATTTGCCCTGTAAAGTGCAAGGTAAAGTGCAAGGTAAAGTGCAAGCTATTAGATATTTTGTCTTTACTTAGACATAAAATTCGAAACGCACAATCTAATTATTAATAACTTGCTTTCTATTCTGATGTGATGTCAATACAATTTATCTAAAATTCTACATACACATAACAACAAAACGTCATACATCAAAAATGCATGAAGCACATTTAACATAACAATAACGTGATCAGATCTATACCAAATGATACACAAATTTCATATCATATATATCAAATCACACACAAAAGTTCAAATACGAGAAACACGCATATATACTCAATTCGAAATGAGCTATCCAAATTATCAACTCTCTTTCTAACCACACAGAGAGACAGATACGCATATATGTCTATACATATGCAGTTGGAAATGAGCTAACTAGTACTAAATCTGAGCTAAATTAACAATTCTCGCACTATATATACATACACAACAATACAATATATTCATATATAAATGCGCCTAAGTAAATTGATATTCGGAGATTCTTAAACAACTAATTTCAACTTAATTGTAACAAATGTGCCTGAGAGAGAGAGACCTGAGACGATTCGGAAGCGAAAGAGCAGCGTTCAACGCTACAAGAAGCGGAGGAGAAGAAGTTTGAGTCGGCGGAGGAGAAGAAATTAGAGTCGGCGCTGAAAATGACCGAGTCAGGACTCACATCACGAGTTGCACTGAGTCCGGAACTGGGCGAGTTGCTGTGACGTTGAAACCCTAGCTCCGGCATTGTTGATGATTCGTGCTCACCGCATTTACAGTCTGTTACAGTCTTACAGATATATAGACACAGATTAGCACAGTAGTTGTTAGCTTTGGCACTTGATTCTATCTATCTGTAATTCTATTTTGTAACACCAATGCATTCAGCTTAAATACAAATATATTACTCCCTCTTCTTTTGCTTGATTTTTTAACACATTTCAAAGGTATTTAAAATTATTATTTTTAATTTTTTTTTTAATTAAAATATTCTTTATATATTTTTATTTTAAAAAAAAATTAAAAAATAATAAATTTAATTATTGGGTCAAAACAGCTTGAAATATGTACAAAAAATCAAACGATATATAAAAAAACGAAGAGAGTATTATCTTTACTTTATTATAATAGTATTTATAAATAATTTCACTATTATTATCTTGTGTTAATTATTTAATTTGTTGGCACAGGTGTAGGTATCATTATTATTGATTTATTGCTAAATTTATTATCATTATTATTTTTTAGTTGCTAAATTTATTATCATAATTGTAATAAAGTCAATTGGGTGAGTGGGATCCGCATGTGAAAGCATGTAACGGGTGACAGCCTGTAAACCTCCGCGCACGTGCCGGTCAACACGGCCGCATTGCGATTTCACATACAATATATAAATAATTAGTTTACTAAGCCGCGCTTAGCAGCGGCATTTTTAACATCATTAAAAAAAAATCAAAAATATTCTTCCGACTATATATTTAAATAAAATAAATAACAATATTTCTTGCATAACTTTAATACTTCCTTTGAATTCTTTGTTTCATCCGGATTATTCACCGAAATTTCAAATAAATCTATAAAAAGATTATTATTTAATATTTTTATTATTTTAATATTATCTCAAATATTATTATATTTATCATCAATATTTAATTTTCTCAAAATTAAAAATCCAACTTTTATTTTAAAATACAAAATATAAGATCAATATTAAATTCTAGCAGCAGATATATAACACACTCGCCGTAGGAGAAATTGAAGATTTTTAATTTGATAATTTCACTTGAAAAAAAGTTTAGGAGAATTTCCTTTTCACAAATTTAACAGATAATACGCTTGTCTGAGTTAATATTTCTTTTGTATCTCGAATATGTTTAAAAAAATTAATTATATGTTTTTGTCATAAATTTGAATTTTTGTGGAGAAAGTTTAAAAGAGATTGAAGATTTTTAATATGATAATGACTTAAAAAAGAATATAAAACGATAATTTGACTTGAAGAGAAAGTTAGGAGAATACAAAGATGGTAATTTGACTCAAGTAGAAAATATAATAATTTGACTTGAAAATAAAGTTTTGGAGATTTTTGTTTTCACAAATTTCACTTATATGCTTTCGTTATAAATTCAATTTTTCGTCTTTATAAATTTGAATATCTTTTCTATTTTGAATGTTTAATTTGATTTGAAGAAAAATATTAGAAAAAAATTAAGATGATTATTTAATTTGTCTAGAAAGTTTAGGAGAATTTCAATATGATAATTTGACAAATATAAAAATGATAATTTGACTTGAATAGAAAAGTTAGGAGAATACAAAGATAGTAATTTGAATTAAGAAGATAATATAATAATTTGACTTTGATTTTTTTTTTTTTGAAAAATATGTATATGATAACTTGACCTAAATACTAATAATAGAATATTAAGATGGTATATTTGGTTTCATATATTAGTAAGTATATTGATAATAAAAATTTAGGAGAATATAAAATCTAATTTAAATTTTGAAAAATCTTGTGAGTCTCTCGTTGAACATAAATAGTATTACTTGGACAAAAAATTTAGAAGATATTAAGATAACTAAATTATGCTCATTAATTTTTAAATTTTAATTTTTTTATTTTTAAAATTTTACTTAAAGACAAATAGAAAGTTAAATTTTATATAAATGTTATCTTCTTTAAAATCTAGAATGCAAAAAAAATAAAAAAAATTTGACGTTTTATATGAAAAACATATATACAAATTAAACAGAAGTTTAAAAAAAACTACAAAAACAAAAGTTTTTAATAGTTAAAATGTTTTGTGGGCCGCCCTCTCGTTGACACATATTATTATTTCTTGAAAAAAAAATTAGAAAAATATTAAAATGTTATACTTATTTTTCTCTATCCGTTAAAATGTTTAGAAAAATATTATGATTGTATGTTATACTTGAAAAGTTTTAAGATGATAATTTGATTTTTTTTAAAATTTAGAATTTAAAGAAAAATTAAAGGAGCATATATTAAGATGGTACTTATGAGTTGAAGATAAAATTTAGGAAATTATTAATATGATAATTTGACTTAAAATTAAATTTTAGGGGAATATGAAGATGATAACCTCAAGAAACTTTAGAAACTACTATAAGTTAATTAAGAATTTTCTTATTTACTAATTTAAAACTTTGAGAATATTAAGTTTGACTTGTAAATAAACTTTAAGTAAATATAAAAATAATAATTTGATTTAAGAAAAAAGTTTACAAGAATAAAGATAATTAAAAAATTTCTACTCACTACTTCAAAAAGAAAAATAGTCATACACAAAATATATGACTGAATTAGCGCACACATATACAATATCATACATTAGGCAGCAAAAAAAATCTATTAGAATGCAATGATAGATCTCTTCAAAGCTAAAATACAAAAATCAACCAAATAAAAACAAAGGATCATTCACGCACAAGAATAAAAAGACTAAATAAGTATATAAATCCTTTATTATAATACCCGAGTCTACCACATATCAGTTAACCAATTAGAAAACTTTGAATTATTTTAGGACCAATCACAGGAGCCTACTAAATTTTAGACCAATAACAGGAGCCTACAAACTTTCCTCATATAATTTTATTAACCAAGGTTGGTTAGACTATCCATACAACGCGATTAACCAATCAAAATTCAATAACTATTTTATTAACCAATCAAAATTCAATAACTATTTTATTTTTAATTAGAATTTAAATCCATTAAAACTTTACTCATTTAATTTTATTAACCAATCAAGAGAGCCAAAAAACTTTCATCATATAATTTTATCAACCAATCGTAGTTAGACTATCCATATAACGCAATTAACCAATCAAAATTCAAAATTTAATTTATTTTTAATTAGAATTTAAATCCATTAAAACTTTTCTCATATAATTTTATTAACCATAGGTTGTTAGACTATCCATACAACTTGATTAATCAATCAACATTCAATAATTATTTTAGTTTTAATTAGAATTTAAATCCATTAAAACTTTACTCATATAGTTTTATTAACTAAAGGTGATTAAACTATCCATACAACGTGATAACCAATCAAAATTCAAAATTTTTTTATTTTTAATTAAAATTTAAATCTATTGACTATTATATTTATATATTTCAAGAATTTGATTATCAATTAAAATTATTTAATTTTTGTAGAATTTAAATCATTTATGATAATTATATACTTCGAGATTTTGATCATTAATTATATAATCTATTTAATATAAAATCGTATATTTTATAGATAAACTTCTAATACCACCATGTGACCCAAGAGACTGAGTGAGGAAGCACTACGAGTATATGTATAATTTTTATGACTTTAATCAATAATTTATATTTTTTTATTGTTTAATTGTTAAAGGTCGTAATTTAAGGTTTTTACACAGAAAGTGTGAGGGTAATTATCTATTATTTACTGTAAAGTCAAAAAAATATGATGCTAATTGATTATATTAAAAAATTTAAATCCATTCACTATTATGTTTTTCTATTTCGAGATTTTGTTTATCAATTAAAATTATTTTATTTTTAATTATAATATAATCTTTTATTATATTTATATACTTCGAGATTACGATCATTTGTTGTACAATGCGTTCAATAAATAATCGTCTATTTTATAGATTAATTTCTAATATCACTCTATGATCTAACACACTTAATGAGAAAATATTTTGAGTATATGAATAACTTTTACAACTTTAATCTATAATTTATGTTTTTTTATTTAATTGTTAAAAGTCGTAATTTCGGATTTTTACATAGATGTGAGGCTAATTATCCAATATATTATTTATTGTAATTACAAAATTCGATGTTAATCGATTATGTTAAAAAAATTAAAGAAAATGTTACTTAATATATTAATAAATACTTGAAACAATTGATTTTATTTTATGGATATTTTGAGCATAAAAATTATTGTAACCCTTTATTATAATGCTTGAGTCTAGAGACTATATACTTCACCAATCAAAATATATTAATTATTTTAAGACCAATCAAAAACCACTCCTAAATTTTAGACCAAACATATTACTGACTTTTTTTCTTCTTATTTATCATTCTCATCCTATTTTAATAATCATGATTAGTTGACAATTATAATTTAAATCCAGTAATTACTTGATTTAAAATATCCATGTATTACATATTTGGTTTAGTAAAAAACTTTTTTTGCTAATAAATCACTTTTTATTTAAAATTATTCACAATTATATTACCATATTTATAATTAAAGTTTCATAAATATTTATTAATCAAACAATTTGATTACTATTTTACATTAAATACGATATTAATAATTCAATTTCAAGTATAAAATTTATAATACATAATTTTAATAAGTATTTGTTATTCATTTATTTACATGCATATTACATTAATTATATAGATTAACATTTACATTATTGTATGCTTTAAATAAATGTTAAAATTTTAAAAGTAGAAAAACCATTTTAATACAAATTTCTGCCTCAATTTATCAATATATAACTATTTTAAATTTGTCTAATCTTCGTAAGTATACTTATTTTGAATTTAATCAAAATTAGAATTTAAAAGTAAATGAAATTAATTTTAGTACAAAATATTTTGACCAAGTACTAAAATTTTAATTTACCGATGTAAAAATAATTTAAACCTATCTCATACAAATTATATGTGGGGTCAACTATATTATTTTCCAGGTCATTGTAAAATAATATTAGCAATATAAATTCGATTAATAACATAAAATTTTAAATTATTTTAATACATAAGTAACTTTTAACATTGTACGTGAACGAATACATCATCTTTTTAAGTACTTTTAATTTTTTAATAAGACATATCTTCACATTAATTAGCTTGATAATATATTCTATATAAGCATATTATGGATCTCTGAAGTGCAGTCATTAGACTCATCACTTTTTCAATATTAAAACTTTTAAAATCTTAATGCAAATGGAGGCGATATATTAGTTATGAGTTTTTAGTGTTGAAGAAGTAATTCGGGGAACTCTGTATCATTAACCATACATCCATACATATAAATGCAAATGTGGTAAAATCATCTCAAACCCGAATAGAAGGCATCATGTTTAATAAATCAATTTTTTCGAAAATATTTTTCTTCTTATCCTCTTTACCATAATTATATATAATTATATTAGGTTTAGGGTAATCATGTATATTATTAATTGAAGTAAAGTAGTTAAAAGATTGTGAAGTGGTGCGTCAATATCATCAAATGTTGACGAGAACCTTTGTGATCAAAGGTAATGACATACTAAATACAAAATCTAAAAATATAGCATATTAAATGTAAGTTTAAAATTTATTGTAATGAATTTAAAACCTTCATCATAAGAAGAAAATGAAAACCAGTATCCTGGAAAATTGAAAATCATTACAGGAGAAATTCAAACATTCACTATATCTTTGAATGATTGAAAGTTAGTACATATCAATACAATATCTTTGTATTTTTGAATGATTGAATGATTCAATTCTAGAGTTTCAACGCCCTCAAAAGAATTTAAAATCACCTCATACAATGTTAATTTTGACATGGTGAACATAAAATTTTCAATTCAAATAATTAATTGTGATTTTTGTCCAACATCAAATTTGTCTTTCTCATTCTTAATAACTCAACCATTTTGTTTCTTTTCAAGCAGGTGCATGATTCAACTAATAATGATAATTTTATTGTGTTAATCCAGAGTCAAAATCGAGAACAAATAAACGCATATCCACGTCAATGATGATGGTGTTAAAAAGAAGTATAATTATAAAATGGGTTAGGACGTTTAACATTCTAATTAGTTTAAAAACTGATGGTACATTTCAAACAAATTCTAATATCGTATTTTATGTTATTTTGTTATGATGACAACATTTTATATATATGTTCAATCAATATTTTATGCGTTGAATATTTAATTTTTAATTATAAATATTTAGTTTTTAGCAACCAATAACATAACTAGGGATGAACGTCGGATCACTTCAGGGTCGGGGAGTGTTATCCCCGCACCCGACCCCGAAATCAGTCCTGAACCCACCCTGATCCCGTATGGGGCGGGCATCGAATCGGGATCGGCGCGGTGGGGAGAATACTCATCCCTAAACATAACTTATATTTACACGCGTGCGTATTTTTAGTAAATGTATATGAAAAAAAATTAATATAAGTTCTATTATATAATGTATTTTTAATTATTTCAAAAAAATTTAGATTTAAAAAATTTTAAGCGTGTGCTTTCGGTGCGTAGCACGGGTAAAACGCTAGTCCTAATATAAAACTCTTGGTTAAGCGCCCATGCATGGCATGCTACCTGTTTTTGCAAATATTCAAAGCAAAGCACAACAAAATATTACAGAAAAATAAAGTGTATACAACTTGTATACCAGTGTTTATTTTTGTTATAAAATTTGTTTCTTTCATCTTTGTGACCCTATTTACAAATAATTCCATGGATTAAATGAGCACAAAGATCATTAATACTAACATATATTTTTCTTATCTTTAAAAAACTTAAAGAATATTGTCTTCATCCTATTGAGTCGAAGAATAATTTGATCCCGCCAAAATTATTAGAAAGAGAAAAAAAAACACTCAATCATCAAATAAGTGTATACAAAATTGCTTAAAAAATTAAGGCTTCCTAAATTTAATAAACAAATCAATTCTATATACGAGTCCGATGAAATTCAATAACCTCAACTAATGGTTAAAAACTTTTATCTGCTCACCACTTAGGTTTAGTCACAGTCCCTGAATCCGCCCATATGATTTAATCTG
The DNA here is from genome assembly GCA_030848705.1 of Heracleum sosnowskyi. Taxonomy (NCBI): domain Eukaryota; kingdom Viridiplantae; phylum Streptophyta; class Magnoliopsida; order Apiales; family Apiaceae; genus Heracleum; species Heracleum sosnowskyi. The sequence goes on from CM061237.1 coordinate 25,831,383, forward strand.
TGTGCATAAGACAAAATAAGCATTAGAAAACTTGAAAACTTAATGAATATTAAGGATGCAACACATTGGAAAAAGCACGAGACAAACTAAGATAGGGTTATTCGGTCCTTTTGAGTCTAATATATAGACGTGACTCTTTAATTTTTTCTTGACTTGTCATGCAAGATTTTAAATATATGGAAGTTCCAGTAGAAGGAGAATCAATTTGATTTTTGTTAAGATTTTAAATACAAAAATATTGAGATTGTACATATTTAGTTTCATCCATTAGTAAATATTTTAAAGATAATTGAGATATTTTCGAATTTTTAATATTAATAATTCAAAATTTTGAAAAAATTAGAATAATAGACCGAAGCGATTTAGATGCGCTACCTCACCGCCCTTTATATAAGTATATTAATTAATTGATTGATATTGATTGGATCAATAGAGAACGTTTATGAGAATATTAACATACTATATTTAGTTTCCTCCGTTAGAAAATAAAAAAAAATGAGAATTTATATAATATTATAAAGGCAAGAATATTAAAATTGTATATTTACTTTCCTCCATTAGTAAAAATTTAAAAGACAATTAAGATATTTTCTAAAAAAATAATTTATGAGACTATTAAAATTGTAAATTTAGTTTCATCCATGTGTAAAAATTTTAAAGACAAGAATATTAGAATTGTATATTTAGTTTCCTCCATTAATAAAGATCTTGAAGGCAAGAATATTACAATTGTATATTTAGTTTCCTCCATTAGTAAAGATTTTAAACTCAATTGAGATATTTTTGAATTTCTAACATTAATTATTCAAAAATTTGAGAAAATTAGAAAAATAGAACGAAGCTTCCTCCATTATTAAAGATTTTAAAGTCAATTGAGATATTTTTGAATCTCTAACATTAATTATTCTGAATCTCTAACATTAATTATTCAAAAATTTGAGAAAATTAGAAAAATAGAATGAAGTGATTTGAGAGGTGCCACGTCACCGTCCCCGTCTTCTCCTTTATATAAGTATATTGATTAAATATATTTTCGGATCCTATAAAAATCATTTCACAGTGCTTTATAGTATAGATTTAGATAGTTTTTTTTAAAAAAATTATAAAATGTTTTAATATAATCAACTTGCCCTATTTGGCCACAACAACTTATACATTATAAGCAGTGTTGTAAAAAGCGAGAATCGGAGTTAATCGGTGAATGCACCGTTCAGGGATTAATCGGGTAATCGGGGATTAATCGGAATGATTAATCGGATCATTAATCGGAATAAATTTAATAATATTTTTTATATACATTTATATTCATATATATAATTGTTTCGTTATTTCAACTAAACATATGTTATTATCATATATTTATGCAAATATGTTAAAAATATTATATAATTGTAATAAATAAAATTTTGAAAATTTAACTTTTCAATTAGAGATCAATTTAAGAGGAAAAATTAAGAGAATTTACGATTTAGGCATCTAAAATTATAATTACATGTACAAAAATAATGTTTTTTCCTATTGTTTAATCAAGTTTCTACCTTTTAAATTTTAATTTTTTTTTTAATTTTAACTAATTTTTTTATTATTTTTTAATAATTAGCCCGATTTTTTACCCATTAATCTGATTTTTGACCGATTCAGCCGATTTTTGACCGTTTTTCTGGAAAAAAACGATTAATTGATCGATTTTCGCTTAATCAGTTCAGTGGCCCATGGTCTAGCGATTAATCCCGATTAATCGCCGACTTTTAGAACACAGATTATAAGTTGATAAGAGTTTATGAATGATGTTTGTGTACTTAGCTTATTTGATAACTTATAACTTATAAATTGATAAGTTGAATGTTAGATTTCACCAACATTTTACTTAACTTATCAACTTATTCTTTGATTTCTTTATTTTTATAATATTTTATTTTTACATTTCTGTTTTTAAATATTTTTTTAATTTAAAATACAGGTGTTGAAATCATTGTATTTAAAAATTATTTTTTCAAATTTAATTTAGCAAATTCTTCACTAACTTATAAGTAAATTTATCCAAATACCCGTATAACTTATAATAATTCATCAACTTATCACTTATATAACACTTACTCATTTTAAGCTATAAGTCAACTTTTTTGTGATACCCCAAACACGCACTTAATTGCAAGATTATCATCACTAACTTGCACCAGTGTTATCATTTTGTTGAGCAAATATTTATAGTTGCAGATATTTTAGTAAAAATTATTTTTTTAATATATAAATCGCATCACATTTTTGTAATGCGACTTATGTCATTTTTATGTTACGCGGTTTGGTACGTTTTGAGAATTTGGTCAAACTGCATGTTAGGCTCAAGACATGTCTGAATACCACTATTAACAAGCCTACACTATGTGACTATGTCACGTTACATGACCTAGTGATTTCTATCACTGGGATATAGTATAGGTCTCTAAATGTACTTGTCTTGTTCTCATGAACATTAGTTTGATCATGTATGCTCAGACTTATAATGAGCTTAGTAAAGTTTCTTGCATCTAGATTGTATATAGGCCATTGAATAATTATCCTGGTAGAAGTTCAGAAGTGTTCATGCAGCAGGATAGAGTTGAATAAGGCTATGAAGAAATAAGTTGCAGGAATTTGTCTAAGGCATTATATAGCAAAGTCAAAAGAAAGCTATGTCGTGAAGTCACCAATATCCATGTCGTGAAGTACTATATCGCATAGTCCATTTTGTACTATGTCGAGAAGTCCTCAAGACACATGTCGTGAAGTGTTGAAGTCAGCAAAGTCAAAGGAGCCTAGATCGTGAAGTCCTCAAGAGCACTATGTCGCATAGTCATCAAATGACCTATGTCGCATAGTCATCAAATGACCTATGTCGCATAGTCATCAAATGACCTATGTCGCATAGTCGTCAAATGACCTATGTCGCAAAGTCTTCAAAGGCTATATCGCGTAGTCCTCACAAGGGAGATCGCATAGTCAGGGATAAAGTGGAGTTCACGATATCAACACTTAGCCGTTTATAACAAGACAAATCAAGGTACAGAACCAAGAATCAAAGGAGACAAATACTGAAGCATTTGTTCTGGCAAGGTGGTCCAAAGAACAGATGGCAAATCTACAGCTAAACTTAGAGAGAAAGATAAGAGACAAGCAGCTACAGAAACGGGAAAGACTCCGAAAAGCAGGTGGTCCTTCCTGACACAGTGAACTTCTTATGGCAGGACAAGTTGGACTTTCAGAAGGGGTAGCTGTGTAATATTGTGTGTGCCTAGTTTGTATAGGAAAATATATATATCGTGCACACACAACTGTAAGCGGTAAGAGAGATACACATAGTTATTTGCTAAGCTCTTTTCTCTGTAAGCAAGCAAGTTCAAATCGTTCTTGTTTAGAAGCCAGAAATTCGATTGTGAATTTCCTGGAAAGCTGTAGTATTTAATTTGCTTATACAAAGTAGATTAAAGTGATTGTGTGTGTTATTTACTTTCTGCATATTACATATCATAATCACATACAGTTGTTTACTTAGTTTTCAAGATCGAAAAATATATCAAACTATCCATTCACCCCCCCTCTGTCTAGTTTCTAGTGGTATTCATTTCTAACACTGCATATGCAAGTTAGTTTGCGGTTTACATATCAAGAAAAATAATTAGTGATAATCTATTTTCACCCTGATTGTTTTGTGATCTTGCATGCACCACCGACTATAATAATTCGTGGTGTGTGAACAAATTTGAAATAGTTTGTGGGTGTGAGAGGAACACTACAAGAGTTCGTGATTTAATAAAAAAAAATTACAAGAGTTAATTAACCTAAAAACTCTTAGAACTCTATTTTATATTTTAAAATAATATATATTTATTATATGTAGATCATGGGTAAAGTTGTCCAAAAATACGAAATACATAATTTAGAGTTAATTAATATTTGATTAACGATAATAATCGTACATAGATATCGATCACAAAACTCTCCATCATTATCATAAAATTCCCCCAATTATTTTTATCAATTTTTGTGAAAATATTCAAGTTATGGTATAAACATAATATCAAATAACAGTGTTCAGCAGCTGAACATTTAAATACAAGTAAGTTCAGTTGCAGAACTTTAAAATTTATGTGTTTGATTTCAAATTCGATTGCATGACTTTTATGTTCAGCGGTAGAACACGAAAGTTATGGTATGAAAATAATGTGAATAACATTGCTCAACAGTTGAACATTATAAAAATAATCAAGTTCACTTGTAGAACTTCGTGGAAAAAAGTAAGTTTAGTTGTAGAACTTTGAAGTTTATATGCATAACTGTTGGGATTTATGGGTGATAGCATAGAAACAACTTAACCTTGTATGTACTTAATTTTTAATTAAGTAGAACATACTATCACAGCCAAAGTATGTTCTTGTAATCAGTGTGCAATGTCATTTTAGTTGTGTAATTTGGAAGAAGTTCACTTGCTGTGTTCAAGCCTCAAAGAATGCATATTAGATGACAACATGAATAAAGGTTACTGTCATAAGCATTGACAGTAAGATTACAAGAAGACAGAATGTTGCAAGTCACGACAGCATATTCACTCTGACAGCAACATTGGCGGAAGACTACGCGACAACAAGTTTGGAAACCTCGACAGCACTCTGTGCGGGGAACTCATACTGTCACCAAAAGAACATTCATGTGACAGCAAGATTTGCGGCAAAAGTAACTGTCTCGAGAAAGATCCTTGTTCTAGGTATCTTCTCAGTCAAATCCCGTGATAGTTTCAATGTTCAAGAAACAGGCATGTTGTAGTATCCCTAAGCTGCACCAAGTCTGCAAGACTACGACAGAAGCTTCAAGCACTACAAAACAAAAGCGAATCAATTCAAGAGCAAGGTCAAGTCTCTATTTGCTGAATTGTTTTAGCTAGAAATAGAATGAATCTAGGTTGCTTTCTTTGTAATGTATATCTGACATGTTAGCAATTTAGGAAAGTCACATGGGTAGACATTTTGTAAGAAGCTGCCACTTGATAATGACAGCAGCTTCACAAACCCGTGTTGACAGTGATAGGATTAGTTATATACTTAGACTATCAATTCATTCTAGGCATGTATGTGGTAACGCAAGCAAGTAAGTGTCTTGAAGAAAACATTACTGATACTGTTTGTGAATGCATACATATTACTGATAACGTTAAATCTTAGTTTTGGTTGTTGAAATTGAGATTGAATTTTATCAGTATTGCATTCATCCCCCCCCCCCTTCTGCAATACACGAGGACCAACAATAACTTTTAAAATTCAGTTGCAGAACACTGTATTTATACTATGAAACAAAATAGGTTCGACAGTAGAATTCTTTTATTCCAACAATACCCTTATAAGATTTTGTATATAAAAATGAGTTGAATCTGAACAGTTGATCTACTAATAATCCAACGGCTTATAACAGTTCTAAGGTTCTATTTTAGTGATTGGTTCTCTCTTGAGCCTAACCCTATTTATCTATTATGAGTATTTAGAGTTACTTGGATCATTGACTCCAAGTTAATCTTTGTATATTTAAGTAGGTAATGTCTTATGTAGAACCATTAACCTTAGAACCTTATTTTTAATTTTAAAAAAATATATGATACATTAGATATCTTTTAGAAGGGCAATTTTGTACAATTAAATTTAAGATTGAAATCAACGTCAAATCAAATTTGATTCACAGCTGCTGAGATACTCCTATGCTATATGTTACACCATAATTTCGGTTGCCTCAATTATCTCCTAATTTCCCAATATTGATCTAGTAATAATTATTGCTTAACCACTAAGTAATATCCTCTCTCTGAAACGAGGAAACAATCAATCTAAATCAATCAATTACTAAAAAATATCTCCAAACGATTCTTTCAAATCAGGAAAGAATCACAACGCTAATATAACTCTAAAAAGATAAAATCAACTTATCTCAACATATCCCTTAACAACCACAGCGATTAAAAACATTATCCTATCACAGAACTGCGTTGGCTTGATCCCTATATATAAACAGGGTACGCAGGCATCTTGGAATAGGATCTGACACATCTAATAAGTCATGACACCTTTCAAGTCCAGCCCCAAACATCCAGAAAAACCCAAAATCCCTTATCATCACAATTTCGTTATTCCAGCAATCCCCGAAATTTGTTATCACCAAATTCCTCCGTTAACAATTGGCGCTAGAAGGAGGGGATACTTTTTGATTGTGGAGTACAATCAATCTATACAATACGCATGGGGGGTTATTATGGATCTGGAGCGGCTTTAATGGAGGAGCAGAACGGTGGAGGCGTTCGTTCGTGGTTCTATTCAAATTAAAGATAAGTTTTCTTATGATTTTATCTGTACTTCCGGAAATCTCACCAAGAAGAGAGTTTTACCTCTTAAGAAGGCGAGGTTAAACTTCCCTTTTCTTAAACTCTGCTTTGCATAGAGTGTATAATAAGGCGAGGTTACTCTTCCCTTTTCTTAAACTCTGCTTTGCATAGAGTGTATAAGAAGGCGAGGTTACTCTTCTCTTTTCTTAAACTCTGCTTTGCATAGAGTGTATAAGAAGGCGAGGTTACTCTTAACTAATTCTTAAACTCTGCTTTGCATAGAGTATTTAAGAAGGCGAGGTTACTCTTCCCTTTTCTTAAACTCTGTCTTGCATAGAGTGTATAAGAAGGCGAGGTTACTCTTCCCTTTTCTTAAACTCTGCTTTGCATAGAGTGTATAAGAAGGTGAGGTTACTCTTAACTAATTCTTAAACTCTGCTTTGCATAGAGTGTATAAGAAGGCGAGATTACTCTTCCCTTTTCTTAAACTCTGCTTTGCATAGAGTGTATAAGAAGGCGAGGTTACACTTCCCTTTTCTTAAACTCTGTTTTGCATAGAGTGTATAAGAAGGCGAGGTTACACTTCCCTTTTCTTAAACTCTGCTTAGCATATAGTGTATAAGAAGGCGAGGTTACTCTTCCCTTTTCTTAAACTCTGTTTTGCATAGAGTGTATAAGAAGGCGATGTTACTCTTCCCTTTTCTTAAACTTTGTTTTGCATAGAGTGTATAAGAAGGCGAGGTTACTCTTCTCTTTTCTTAAACTCTGCTTTGCATGAGTGTATAAGAAGGCGAGGTAATTATCTAATTCTCGTTCTCCTACACTTACAAAGTTACTCGTACATATGTTCTTCTCACATCTCACATTTTGTCTCTCTCGCAAGCACAGACATATTACGGGCACATCATGTTGTCTCTCTCGATTTTACAAGCATATTACGGGTAATTATCTTCTTCATATTATCTGCTAATCTTCTACTCCTAGTTGTTTCATTGACTCGGGAAATTCGGAAGATCAAAGCACACTTAGTTCTCCAGTCCATCAAGCTGTACTGAAGAACAGGGGGGTAGTTGTTACACCATAATTTCGGTTGCCTCAATTATCTCCTAATTTCCCAATATTGATCTAGTAATAATTATTGCTTAACCACTAAGTAATATCCTCTCTCTGAAACGAGGAAACAATCAATCTAAATCAATCAATTACTAAAAAATATCTCCAAACGATTCTTTCAAATCAGGAAAGAATCACAACGCTAATATAACTCTAAAAAGATAAAATCAACTTATCTCACCATATCTCTTAACAATCACAGGGATTAAAAACATTATCCTATCACAGAACTGCGTTGGCTTGATCCCTATATATAAACAGGGTACGCAGGCATCTTGGAATAGGATCCGACACATCTAACAAGTCGAGACACCTTTCAAGTCCAGCCCCAAACATCCAAAAAACCCAAAATCCCTTATCATCACAATTTCGTTATTCCAGCAATCCCCGAAATTTGTTATCACCAAATTCCTCCGTTAACACTATACATATTATCCTATCTCACAAAATCCTCAATAAACATACAAAAAATCGTTTATTGGTTATAAATCAAGCTTCCTCACAATTCTTCGCAAAATCTCATTATCATCGGCTGTTATACTGGTTAGTAGAAATTTGGAGAGATTACAAAGGTTTTTCTATTCATTTCTTTGCTATTTACAAACTAGTGATCAGTGATACTTATTATAGGTGATTCATGGGTTTAGGTTCGTGGTATTCAATCAAATAAGCAAAGTAAGGGTTATGAGACTACAAATGACATTGTAAAATGTGTAAGTCTTAAATTTTTTATTTTCTATTGTCAGTACCATTTTTGGGAATTAGGGTTCTTCAGTAGAATCTTAGTTTTATTTTCGGGTTTTTAAAGTACTATGAAAATTCACTATCCGGTTAATATGTTCGTCTGTTGTATATGTGAGTTCTTCAGCATAATTTTAATTTTGTTTATGAAGTTGTTTTATCATAAAAGATTCAAGTTTAATTCGTTTATATTAAATCGTGTTGTTTGATTCCCTAATTTTTTCAAATATAAATTGTCACAACTTTGTTTCTTTTACTTGCTGGTAGATAGTACTCCTACTTATATTGCATGATTCTGTTGCAGCACATTCATGAAAGTAGAATTATGCTGCAGAACTTATATATATAATTAGAATGATGTTGCAGAACTACTACTTGCAGAAAAGTTATTATCTATTATAAATTGAATTTTGATGTATAACTTTTATTTTAACTAGAGTTCATCTGCAGGCTTGCTACTTATATGCAGAATTATGCTACAGAACATTTATGGAAGTATAATTGTTTTATAGAATATTTATATAATTAGAATGCTGCTACAGAATTCTTATTGAATTATGATTTATATTCTTGTTCGGGAAATAACTTCAATTGTCTATAATTGTCTGATTGTCTGAAAGAACTACTTTAATTGTCTAATTTAAAATATTGTATAGTTGTTTATGCTATATTTCTTTTACTTTCTGTTAGATAGTACTACGTATATTGCATGATTCTGTTGAAGAACCTTTGTGTAAGTAGAATTATGTTACAGAACTTTTATATAATAAGATGTTGTTGCAGAACTACCTTTTCCTGCAGAATTTGCTTGAGTTGCTAATTTGCTTGAGATGGTTGCGATTGAATTAAAATACAGCTCCACAATGGAAAAATTCGAGTGATGAAAGATGTTAGGATTTATGGGTGATAGCTATGAGACAACTTAACTAGATATTTTATGTACTTAATTTTATTAAGTATGAACATACTGTCACAGCCAGAATATGTCTTTGTAACCATTTTGTTTAGTACAAATAAGATTCTAGTGCATCTTGGTAGAAGTTCATTTATTTGTTCAAGCCTCAAGAAGTACTCAAGATGGATAACAAGAATAAAGATTACTGTCACAGCGTTGATAGTAAGGTTACAAGAAGACAGCATGTTGCAAGTCACGACAATACATTCACTCTGACAGCAACATTGGCGGAAGCCCTCGGACAACAACTTTACCTTAGCTTGACAGCAAGTTTGGAAATCCTGACAGCACCTTCTGCGGGGATTTCTTACTGTCACCAAAAGCGCATTCCTGTGATAGCAAGCTCAGCCATCAGGATACTGTCATGAAGGGATAACATTTGTATTGGGGAACAACCCAGTCAAACTTGTGACAGTTTGGATGTTCAAGAAATAGGCATGTTGCAGTATCCCAACACTGTAATAGGTCTGCAAGACTACGACCGAAGCTTGAGAGATCACATGACAAAGCTCACCAATTCCAGAGTATGACAAATCTACATCTATTGAATTGTGTTAGCTTAAAATAGAATGTTTCTAGATTGCTTTGCTATATACTAATAAGCTGTTTGTATAGGAATTTAGGAAAGAATCACGGGTAGGCAATTTGTAAGAAGATGCCACATGAAAATGACAGCAGCTTCACAAGACCCGTGTTGATAGTGATACGTTTAGCCTACTTAGTCTATCTCTCAATCCATTCTTTGTAATCACTCGAGAAACCGAAGCTCAAGAAAACAAACATTTTCTTGAGGTTGTAGCAACCCATTGCAAAATAAATAAAACATGTATTTTGTGAGAATTACTCGTGTGTCTACTTGTGTTTGCATTCGATAAACTGATAATCCTTAATCTTAGTTTTTGTTGTTGGAACGTAGATTGAGATTTATCAGTATTGCATTCAACCCCACCCCCTTTCTGCAATAGTCAAGGACCAACAACTGGTATTAGAGCAAACAGATTGTTCTACAAATCTGAGATCATGACAAGTATGCAGAAGTCAAGTAGCATAAAGATTCCAGCTTTTGATAAGGAGAACTACAATGTATGGAAAAGAAAAATCATGTTGTTTATCAAAGCTGCGAATCCATTATACTTGGGTATCCTCCAGAATGGTCCCTTCGTACCACGAAAAGAAATTGAAGCCTCAACTGTGGATGGTGTTCTTGTTCCAGCCTACTGGGTCAACAAATTACCTTCAGAGTTTCTGGAGCCAGAAAAAGAGAAGGTAGCCTTGGATGATTACTTGCAACTCATCCTACTGGATGCTCTCACTTTGGACAAAGCCATGTGTGGGAATGTTATTGGGTGCTCATCAGCCAAGGACATGTAGAACAAGATCGAGCTGCTATGTGAAGGAAGTGAAGAAGTAAAAGACAATTAGAGACAAATTCTTATCTCACAGTATGAAGCCTTCATGAAAAAGTCAGGAGAAGACCTAAAAACAATGTTTGAGAGGTTTAGTAAACTGATGACTGAGCTACAGATTCATGGCAAGTACTATGATAGGAAGAAGCTAAATGTCATGTTCTTACTCACACTTCCTGAGCATCTAGAGCACAAAGTCACTGCCATAAGAGAAGGAAGAAATCTAAACAATATTTCTCTTGAAACTTTATATGGTGTGCTTAAATCATATGAGCTAGAGTTTTTCCAGAAAAGAGCTATTCAAGTTGGATCCAGAGGAAAGATGGCTAATATGTCAGGTGCTCTCGTGGCTCATGTGCCAAGAATCACTCAACCTAGTGAAGAAACTCAAATCACACAACCTGCTCCAGTACCTACTCTTAAGATTGAAGAGGTTGTGGATGATGAGGAGAAAGTTGTACTGCAGATAACTGATGTTGAGGATGAAGACTTTTACTCCTTAGAAGAAATGGAGAAGATGGATAATCCAACTATGGCTTACATGGCTAAGAAATTTAAAAACATAAGATTCAAGAGAAACAAGCCATTTAAGCCTCAGGGTCAAACATCAAGGTTCAGCAGAGGGAACTCTTCAAAGGTTGAAGGTGGTGCCACAAGAGGTGGTTACAAAACAGGGATGGTGGATAGATCCAAGTTCAGGTGTTACAACTGCAATGAGCTTGGTCATTTTGCCACTGAATGCAGAAGACCAAAGCAGAATCAGAGGATGGATAAAGGGTCAAGTGGACATTTCAAGAAAGGACAGGGAAAGGCCTATGTGGCTGAAGGAAAGTGCTGGGATGATTCTGATGATGAAGAGGAAGAGGAATATGTGAATCTAACCCTCATGGCTAAGTCTGATGAGGCCACCTCTAGCTCTCCAAGTCAGGTACCCTCACTTGTCTTACTTGATATGTCTAAAGATGAATACAAACAAACTGTTGAGTAATTGAGTGCAGAAATGTTCAATGTTCACACTAGTCTAACTCCAGCTAATGAAGAAATTGATAGGTTAACTAAATTGAATGAAACACTCACTTCTGAAAACGATTTGCTTTTGTTGAAGACCAGTCGTTTAGAATCTTCAACACGGGAGAATGCTAAACTTAAAAATGAATTAGTCTGTGCTAAAGAAATTGAGGAGTTTCTAAGAAAAGAAATTAGTGAAAATGAATTCAAGATTAAAGCCAATAGAAACTCATCCAAACAACTTCAGGACTATCATGAGAAACACACAGAGGATCAAAAAGTAGGGATAGGTTTTGAGTATGGTAAAAGACCTGGTAAGGAAATTGTTAGTCATGATTGTTCAACTGATGCTTCTGTCAAACCTCATGTCCTCAAGAAGATCAACAAACCTATTTTTAAACCTTCTAAACTTTTGTTTGATGAGGAAGCCATGCTCATCAAGCAACAACTTGATGATGAGGATGAAGGTATTGACAGTACAACAGTTGATGGAAAAGATGCTGTCACAATCCCCAAGACAGTAACTTCCCCAAACAATCTGACAGAATGTTCTAAAGATGCTGTCAATAATGGCAACACAGTAGCTTCCAAAGGTACTGTCAAGAGAGCCTTAAAGACAGTGACTTCCAAACCTACTATCATGACAGAAGGTGTGAAAGGTACTGTCAAGAAAGGCTCGACAGCAATTTCAGAACATCCTGTTGACACAATCACCTACAAGTCTAGAAACAGGAATGGTAAGTTAGGAAATGGCAATGCTAATGCTCCTAGAAAACTATGCAATAATTGTGGCTCTTCATATCACTTAACTCATGTTTGTAAGAAACCAAAGGAGGTCAAGAACAATGTGACCATGATAGATGGTAACTTACACAGAACCCCCATTATGCATAGATCTATGGTAGTCTGCAATAATGTTGATTGTATGCCTTGTAAAGTGACTGCCATGAGTACTTGTTTCAATTTGCCTATTTCATCTACTCAACCATGTCTCTATATGCAAACTGTTGAGACTTCTGAGCCTACTGGAAACACTAAGAAGGCTTCATCCACTAAGAAGAAGACCAGGTCTAATTCTAAAGATAAGTGGGTGAAGAAAGGAGTCCAACAGAAGATTCCTGATGTGATGATTAAAGTTGAAAATGTTGATTATGCTTGTGATACTGAAGTAACTGGACCCAACAAGGATTGGGTACCATATGCCTCTTAAATACAATTTGTTTTGCAGGGCAAGAATAAAGAGCAAGTCATATGGATCATTGATAGTGGCTGCTCTAGACACATGACTGGTGATAAAGCCCCGCTATCACAATTTGTAGAGAAAGCTAGCCCAATCATCACCTTTGGAGACAACAACAAGGGTTACACAATGGGATATGGTTGTTTGGAAATTGGAAATGTTGTCATTAATGATATTGCACTTGTTGATGGATTGAAGCACAACCTGCTCAGTGTCAGCTAATTCAGTGACAGGGGATTTAAGGTTGACTTCGACATGATGGTGTGCAACATCTATCACAAGAAAGATGGAAGCCTCTCTTTGAAAGGGGTAAGAAAAGGAAGCTTGTTTGTTGCTGACCTGAGCTCAACAAAGAAGGACAAGATTTACTGTTTTTACAGTAAAGCTACTGTTGGTGATAGTATGCTTTGGCACAAGAAACTCTCACACCTCAACTTCAAGATAATAAATATGCTGATGAAGAAGGAACTAGTGAGAGGACTACCTCAACAGGAATTCTGTCAAGAAGGACTGTGTGAGGACTGTCAAATGGGAAAATTGAAGAAAGCTGTGAACAGGTCAAAGCAAGTCAACACCAACACAGAGCCACTCAAACTAATTCATATGGATCTCTTTGGACCAGTTAATGTTCCATCCTTAGCCAAGAAGAGATATGCATTAGTTATGGTGGATGATTATTCTAGGTATACTTGGGTGAAGTATCTAGAATCAAAAGATGAAGCTGCTCAAGTTATCATTGATCACTTAAGAGTTCTTGACAGAACTCCAAATGCCAAACTTCAAATTCTAAGAAGTGACAATGGTACTGAGTTCAGAAATGCCACTCTTGGTAATTTCTGCAAAGATGAATGAATTATACAACAGTTTTCTGCTGCAAGGACACCACAGCAGAATGGAGTTGTAGAAAGGAAGAACAAAACTCTCATTGAAGCTGTCAGGACTATACTTCATGATGCAAATTTACCTACATACTTCTGGGCAGAAGCTATCAACACAACCTGCTACACACAGAACAGAACCTTGATCAACAAGACTCATGGGAACACTCCTTACTATCTACTCAATGGAAAGAAACCTACTGTCAAGTATTTTCATGTGTTTGGAAGCAAATGTTTCATGATGAAAGACAACCATGAAAAGAAAGGGAAATTTGACACCAAAGCTTATGAAGGTATTTTCATGGGGTATGCTCTAGAAAGGACTGCCTACAGAGTCTATCTTTTGGAACACAGGATCATATATGAAAGTGTTAATGTCACATTTGATGAAACCAAGTTTCCTGGACTGCATGAAGAAGGTCAAATGCAGATTCTAAGATTTGAGAATCAAGGATACTTGGAGGAAGAAGAAATTGTTGATGAAGAATCCACATTCACTCAAACTGTTGAAACTGAAAAGGATGCTGTCATTGAAAATGATATCAATCAAACTCCAGCCCAGTCACAGACTATCTCAGGAAATGTTCAATATGATGGTGACTCTGGAGACATTGAAGAAGATGGTGGAGACAATTGCCCTGGTGAAGACTCAGTTCCCCAAACTGAGGCTACTGTTTCAGATCAAACAAGAAGCTTGCCCAGAACCACAAGGTGGAACAAGGATCACACAAATGATTTAATTATTGGAGATCCTACTTCTGGGGTGAGGACCAGGAACAATGTTTCTGCTGACAGCATGTTTTCCTGTTTTCTTTCTCAAATGGAGCCTAAAGCAATTGATGAAGCATTTTTGGATTCTGATTGGGTGATTGTTATGCAAGAGAAACTCAACCAGTTTGGAAGAAACAATGTGCAGAAGTTGGTTCCAAGACCAAAGGGAAAATCAGTTATTGAGACAAAGTGGGTTTTCAGAAACAAACTAGATGAAAATGGAAATGTGACTAGAAACAAGGCAAGGCTAGTAGCTAAAGGTTACTGTCAACAGGAAGGAATAGATTATGATGAGACATTTACACCTGTTGCCAGACTTGAAGCTATCAGGATTTTTCTAGCCTTTGTTGCACACTGTAACTTCAAGGTGTTCCAAATGGATGTCAAAAGTGCTTTTCTAAATGGAGAGTTGGAAGAAGAAGTGTATGTTGAACAACCACCTGGTTTTGAAGATGCTGAAATGTATGATTTTGTGTACAAACTATTCAAGGCACTTTATGGATTGAAACAAGCTCCAAGAGCCTGGTATGATACCCTCTCAACCTTTCTATTGGAAAACCAGTTCACAAGAGGTGTAGTTGATAAGACTCTATTCTACAAGCATCATGGCAAAGACATCATTCTGGTTCAAATTTATGTTGATGATATCATCTTTGGTTCATCAAATGAGAAGTTGTGTGAGAAGTTTTCATCTCTAATGAGAAACAAATATGAGATGAGCATGATGGGAGAACTGTCATTATTCCTTGGTTTACAAGTTCTTCAAAAAGATGATGGAATCTTCATTTGTCAAGCAAAGTATGTCAAGGAACTTCTCAAGAAGTTTAACCTAGAAGATTCATCACCTGCCAAGACCCCCATCTCTACTTCAACAAGTTTGGATCTAGACTCCAAAGGGAAGAAAGTGGACTCTAGTGCATACAGGGGCATGGTTGGATCACTTCTCTATCTAACTGCTAGCAGACCTGACATAATGTTTGCTACATGTCTCTGTGCAAGGTTTTAGGCTGATCCAAAAGAGTCACACTTAGTAGCCATCAAGATAATTTTTAGATATCTAAAGGGCACTCCTAATCTAGGCCTTTGGTATCCTAAAAATACTGGATTTGAGCTAGTGGGGTATTCTGATTCAGACTATGCTGGGTGCAGAATTGACAGAAAGAGTACTACAGGAAGCTGTCAATTTCTTGGTGGAAGATTGGTATCCTGGTTTAGTAAAAAGCAAAACTCAGTTTCTACATCAACAGCAGAAGCTGAATACATTGCAGCTGGAAGTTGCTATGCACAAATCTTGTGGATGAAGAATCAACTGTTGGATTATGGCTTAGTATTAAATAATATCCCTATCTACTGTGACAACACTAGTGCCATAGCCATCTCAGACAATCCTGTTCAACACTCTAGGACAAAGCACATTGATATCAGACATCATTTCATAAGAGAGCATGTTGAAAGAGGAACTGTGAAGTTGATCTATGTGCCTACATAAAAGCAACTTGCAGACATTTTTACAAAACCACTGGATTAAGCAACCTTTAACATGTTGGTAAGTGAATTGGGAATGCTGAATCTGGTATGTTAACTTACTAGTTTTCATTCTGTTATTCAAATGAAGCTTGTGACAGTAACCTCTCCAGAAGTTGTTGTCATGAGAAAGTTACTGTCTACTTAAGTCTCTATCTGTTTTCGACAGCATGTTTACTTTGACTTTGTTGAATTAAATTTTGTGCTAGTCTTACATTTGATAGTTTGATCTGCATGGTTTTTACTGCTGAAATTGGTCAAGGATTCTCCTTAATTGGTCAGTTTTGCTTTGATTGTTGAATTAGTGGTAGACATCACTTAATTACAATCTATGGTAGTTGTATGGGTATTCCAAACTGTTGACCGTTTGCATCCCTCTTAACCTAGTATGCCTATAAAATGAATCTTAGGCCATATTAGTGAATCATTTAGAAAAAGGGTAAAATGGAAAACAAAGCAGGAATCGAATACAGGCCTAAGCCTTGTGGAAGTGAGCCCTACAATGAAGAAGTAGAAGCCTTGTTTGATGAGTTATGGGACGCCCTCGATGAGGAAGAAGAAAGAGAACTTGCAGCCAAGGCCGCTGAGGAGGCTAAGGTGCAAGAAGAAGAAAAGGAGTTTCAAACACTCCTCAAGGAAGAAGGAACCTCTAAAGAGGAAGTTAGGACAGAAGTTCTAGAATTGGTTAAGAAAGACTGTAATAAATAGTTAATCTCACCAATTGTAGTAATTTAACCCTCTTCAATTAATAAAGTTTATCAGTTTTCTTCTATATTTTCTTCTTGCTTGATGTATGTGTTGTTAATTGCTTAACTAGTTGAATGTTGTTATGAATGAATGATGAATCAGTAATAAATATTGTAAATGTTTAACTGGTGTCTCTTCAGTTAAGTTATTAATCATAACAGTTTCAATACAAAGTCTTGACAGTTGCTATTTTCCTACAAAGGTTGCTGTCATCAAGAAAAGTAGTTGTTACGGTTATTTGACAGCTAGCTTCTCGACAACAGCAAATAACCTTTTGTCATGACTTGTAAAAGATATTGTCATGTGAGAACTTAACGATGACAGTAAGTTTTGCGCGAAATGTTTCTGTCACGCAAAACATGTTGTCATCACACCAAAGTTACTGACACGGGTGTTTTGAGCGCACAAGTTACTGTCAAAGTAGTGGACCGTTAAAATTGGACACACATCCTCCACGAGGAGAGAGAAATCAGCCAGTAACCCACGTGACTGTTAATTGGGTTAAGACACGATTTCACTTTTCCACCTTGTCAGTTAAACGCTTGAACTTCCCTCTAAATTCATCAAACATACAATTGTTCTCAAAAAGCAAACACAACACTCTACTTTCTCTTCTCTCCAAGCAATTCATCTCCTACCTTATCTTTTCTCTCCACAAGCAAAAATGCCCCCCAAACAATCAATTTCACAAACCAACTTTGCTGGTATCTACTCTCCAGGTGATTCTGGTGAGGGTTTCAAAGGGCTTGTTTATTTCCTAAATAAGTCCTACCTTGGGTATGCAATTACCTCTACTCATGTTCTTGACCTAGACATGAATGAAAATTTCTGGGAGACATCCGTTGCTCAAGAAGATGGTGACATCTCCTCCATTCAGTTCAAAATTAAAGAGCACGACTACTCTCTAACTGTTCAGGGCATCAATGCAGCTTTGGGAATTGTGCTGAAACCAGGAAAAACTTATGCTGAGCTTGCTAGTGATGAGACCCTGAAGAAGCTCTTCTTGAAGATTGGGTATTCTGGACCTATTCTTGAAGAGAGAACAACAAAATGGTACCCCTCTGGTGAAATGGACAGGAAATATCTCCGCAAGGAGTGGAGTATGGTGTTTGATGCTATGGTGAAAGTGTTCTCTACTAAGACCACAGGCTGAAATGGAATTCCCACATACATCAAGAAACTCACTCACTCTCTTGTTCATGGGTACAAAGTGGATGTTGGAAAGCTACTCATGGCACACCTCAAGGCTGCCATAGGTAAGAAGGTAAACATCTATCCTCGCTTTCTAATGTTATGCATTAATTCTTTATGTGACTTTGATGAGAATGTCCCTCATTTAGAGGTGTGCCCTGTACTGAAAAGAAACACTCACACAACTCTCATTTCACAGAATTTAAATGCACATATTCCACTATGTTTCACCAAACACATGGTTGATCAAGTGACTGACCTTGATTTTCCATTACCTTCTGGCTTTGACACATTCACTACTGAGAATGAAGCTGGTTTAGACCCAAATTCAGCTAACCCTCATTCTACCCCATACATTCAGCCTAGATTCTCTAGACTTCTCAAAGTACAGAGACAAGCCTTACAAGAAACCAGAAAAAGACCCCTAGAGACTGGTGTTAGTGGTAGTGCTGAGAGTCAAGAGGGAGTTCCTGCACCTAGTGCAGCAAATAAGGAAGGTAGTCAAATAAAACCCACAGTGGTTCCTCCTGAGCCTAAGAAGAAGAGAGCTAAGAGGACCAAAACCACTGTCAGCCACCATGTAGTCTCTCAAAAGACTGTAGAGGAAAATAGGGAAATAAACTCCTCCCTAGGTGTTCCTTCTCAACAAGGGACATCTATTGAAATTGGCATGTCTCCCAAGGCACCTTGTAAAGAGTCTGCACAAACTCATGTTCCAACTCATGAGGAGCCTCCACTTGCAGAAACACACATGGAGTCAGGACACAGTGAGAATTTCACTTCCCCCATTGATGCTTCACAAGTTCCATCTGTGAAGCAGCCATCATTCTCTTCTCCACTTTCACCTTCTTCCTTCCCTACACATTCATTTGTTTCTTCTCCACAACCTAGAGAGGGGGACAGTCCCAACCCTTCAGGTTTGATCATCCATCTCCAATCATGGATGATCCCCCATCTAGTGGTCCACAAGAACCCATCTCTCAAAGTGAGGTGGAAACCACTCCCTCAAACACTGAGAAAGAGCAAGGTACAACTCTGCTAGAAAGTGAAATAGCCAGTACTTTGTTCAATCTCCAAGGAGCATCTTACCTTAGGGAAGATGTTGTCACATCCCAAGTTGTTGTCAAAGACACTATGAATGTTGCTGTCATAGGTGACCCTGCTGTCAAGGACTCAGTTGAAGTTGCTGTCAAACCCAAACCTGTTGTCCAAGTTGCAGTGGCACCTACTGTCAATATTTCAACTGATAGTAACATTCATGGCAAAGCTCCTGTCATCTCTCCACAACCTGATCTTGATGCTGTAATTGTTGAGGCTGTCTCTGATGATGATGTGCCACTATCTCAGTTCTTAAAGGTACATTCTAAACCATCTATTTCATTGCATGTAAGTACTGCTCATACCCATGCATCTAGGCTGAGTGAGGGTGTGCAAAAGAAAAGAGAGATAAAAGAAAAGAGAGGTGAGCATAAAAATGAGAGGCGGCCAAATGAGCTGGCAAAAGGTGAGGAACTTGAGCATGTCCAGAGTGAAATTGAGGGAGCCCCACATATCCAGGCACTAGGCCTTGAGAGTTCTTTTGTGAGGAGTGATGAGATCACTCAGAAAAACACTGAGAGTGTGAGAACCTCCACAGCCTCCAAGCCCCAATCTTTTCTTTCACCCCCAAGAAGGTTAAGATCAGGTGGCTCCTCTACATCTTTCAGGTTGGAAGCTCTAGAGAACATGTGTCTGTCCATGGAATCCAAACTTGGCAACTTGTCTACCATGGTGGCTTCTGGATTCTCTACCATTCAAGAAGCCATTCAAGTTCTATCTGTCAGTCTTGATGCTGCCAACTTACCTAAGGGGAAGAAAAGGGCAAGATCAGAATCACAAAGGGAAATATCAGGAACAAAAGGTGTCCTCAAGCAGGATGTTGCTCAGGGGGAGCCTGTCACTAAGAAGGCTTCAAGGAGTGAGGGGGAGTCTGCAACCAAAGGAAGATCAGTGTTTGCAAAGAAGAAAGAGGGAACTAGAGGAGATTCAAGAAGTAAGGGGGAGCAAGTGCAAGAGGCTGAAAACCTCTTTGAATATGAGATTGCTGGAGAGACTGCTATAATGTCCAAAGAAGCCCTGGAAGCAATGCAAGGGAATGTTCCTTCCAAGAACCCAATTCTACCTCCTGTAACAATAAGAGAGCCAACTCCAATTCCAAAGGAGAGTGCTCTTGAAAGGCAATGAAGAGAAAAGGAGGAGCATAACAGGGTGGGAAAAGGGAAAGGCAAGATGCCAGAATACATCCTATCAGGAAACACTTGGAGTGAAGGAACAGAGTTCAGCCAAGAAGATGCAAATGCCCTAATGGTTGACTACAGGGAAAGTACTTTGAAGTATCTTGATGAGGACTTCTACAAGGTAGTTGATGAAGCTATGAAGGAGCCAAGCAGAAGGCTGAGTTACTACTCAACCTTGCTTAAAGAGAAAATCACCAGTGTATGTGTAAAGATCAATGAAGAAAGGAGGTGGGCTATTGATGTGTACTTAAACACTGGAATATCCATGTTCATTACTATGTAGCTGTTGTAGGGTCTTCCATCAAGAGTACTAACAGTAATGAAGAACAAAATCACAGCAAACCATACAACCTTAAATGAGATTTTACATATGCAAATGATGAATTTAATTGCAGAGAAACTCCCAGAAGTCTACACCAATCCATTTTGTGTCTACTATGAAGGTACCACTAAAAGTGGTAGCAGGAGATGTGCTTACATGAGTCTAGGAGGCACTTCAACAATGGAGTTAAGGTCAATCTTGAAGGTGTTAAACATGATTCTCAACTCTAAAGCCAACAAGGAAAGAGCTCTTGCTGTCAAAGCAATCTTTGACTTGCTGGTAAAAATGGACAAGGAACTGAGTTCTAATATAAAGAAGATGATCTCCAAAGAAAACTCCAACAGAGTTGAACAAGGAGAAAGCTGCTCCTATGATGTTCCTTATGATGATGATGATGAGTTGTATGGTAGTGGAAGAACTGAAGAAGCAGGAAATGCTAGTTGAAGCTCTTTTGGGAATGTTGGATCTAAATCCCAGGAGGAAAATAAAGAAGAAACTCCTGTACAAGAAAAGAAAGATGCTGAAGCAAGAAGAAAAGGAGTCAGTAATAATTGAAGCTTTGGAGGCAAATATCTTAAGATGTGATATAGACAGTATAAATGCTGAAAAAGATACTGTCACCAAAGAAGCTGTCATAAGAGACACTGTCCTCAAGGAAGCTGTCATGAAAGAAGCTGTCACAAAAGACACTGTCATAGAGGATACTGTCGAAAAAGATGCTGTCAAGGATGAAATCAAGCCTACTGTCAAGCCAAAAAGAACAAAAACCTTAGCAAAGGCTTGGTTTTCCAGACATGAACCGGAACCTCAGGAGACTGCTAAAGCAAGGAGAGGAAAGACCAAGTACTTGGGAATTCTGAAAGCTACTGGGCTTTGCAGGAATCTGAAGAAGCCTCTTCAATTCAAATACCCAAACTCTTTGGAAGTACAACATGCTAAATGCAAGGAAATCATAAGTGTTGAAGTGGAATTAGATGCCAACCAGGAAGCAAGCATGTACACTCTTTGGTGGGATTCATCAAGGTCAGCAAATGTGGATGCAAACTTCATCTTAGAACTTGAGTCAATCTTTGTGAATAACATCCCTGCTATTGTAAGAACAAAGGTCAGAAGAAGGATTGACTACTTCTTCTTGGATAGAATGGTGGAGCTACTCCAGAGCTATGACAATGTTCCCAACAAGGTCATGGAACATGTTCTGAAGTACAAGGATGAAAGGGATATGGAATTCTATCAGAAGTTTGGTATGTTTGAAGACCGTGATGATTCTGACATTTCTCATTTGTTGGAGGAGTCTGATGAAGAGGTAGCTGATTATGAAGAGGATATTCCCGAAGAAGAAACACAAGCACAACCTGGTCAAGAAGGATCCTCAAATCCTGCAGCAAGAAATGCCACTGAAGATATGGAAGATGTATTCTTGAATAAAAGCAGAGAAGCCAACATGGTGGAAAGTGAAGGACCAAATTACCAATCTTGTATGCTTGAGAATCCTCTGAGAATCAAGTTCATATGGGAAGAGATTCCAGTGAGAAGCTTTCATAAACTTAAAACCAGTGCTCTGAAAGACTTACTCTACTTGGTGATTGGATCAATTCATCCATTGGAACAACAATGCTTTTCTGATATTGAGGGCATTCTTCAAATGAGAAAGGGTGAAGACTCAAAGCTGGATAAGTCAAGGAGAAAAACTCTGAATGCATACCCTGGAAGTAGATTCAAAGACTTTAATGGCACACTGAAGTTCAAAACTCATGCATTTGGCAAATACTTATGGATGGATCTTCAGGATGCTAGAGTATGTCTCTCCAAGACAGTCCAAAAGCACATTGATGAGATTGAAGATGAGGCTATCACTCCTGATGAAAAAGCATTTGTGGAAGGACTCAGAGAAGTTCTTAAGGAAGCTCTAAACAGAGAGAATGAAGCAAGACAGAAAAGGAATTCTGAAGCTAAGTAAAAATCCTTTATCAATTCTAATCTTGTTAGTTAAGTTGTCAACATATATTAATTGTAAATTTTTTGTTATTGTCCATAAAATCAAATTGGGGGAGATTGTTAGGATTTATGGGTGATAGCTATGAGACAACTTAACTAGATATTTTATGTACTTAATTTTATTAAGTATGAACATACTATCACAGCCAGAATATGTCTTTGTAACCATTTTTTTTAGTACAAATAAGATTCTAGTGCATATTGGTAGAAGTTCATTTATTTGTTCAAGCCTCAAGAAGTACTCAAGATGGACAACAAGAATAAAGATTACTGTCACAGCGTTGACAGTAAGGTTACAAGAAGACAGCATGTTGCAAGTCACGATAATACATTCACTCTGACAGCAACATTGGCGGAAGCCCTCAGACAACAACTTTACCTTAGCCTGACAGCAAGCTTGGAAATCCTGACAGCACCTTCTGCGGGGATTTCTTACTGTCACCAAAAGCGCATTCCTGTGATAGCAAGCTCAGCCATCAGGATACTGTCATGAAGGGATAACATTTGTATTGGGGAACAACCCAGTCAAACTTGTGACAGTTTGGATGTTCAAGAAACATGCATGTTGCAGTATCCCAACACTGTAACAGGTCTGCAAGACTACGACCGAAGCTTGAGAGATCACATGACAAAGCTCACCAATTCCAGAGTATGACAAATCTACATCTACTGAATTGTGTTAGCTTAAAATAGAATGTTTCTAGATTGCTTTGCTATATACTAATAAGCTGTTTGTATAGCAATTTAGGAAAGAATCACGGGTAGGCAATTTGTAAGAAGCTGCCACATGAAAATGACAGCAGCTTCACAAGACCCGTGTTGATAGTGATACGTTTAGCCTACTTAGTCTATCTCTCAATCCATTCTTTGTAATCACTCGAGAAACCGAAGCTCAAGAAAACAAACATTTTCTTGAGGTTGTAGAAACCCATTGCAAAATAAATAAAACATGTATTTTGTGAGAATTACTCGTGTGTCTACTTGTGTTTGCATTCGATAAACTGATAATCCTTAATCTTAGTTTTTGTTGTTGGAACGTAGATTGAGATTTATCAGTATTGCATTCAACCCCACCCCCTTTCTGCAATAGTCAAGGACCAACAAAAGAAAATTGAGAAAAAAAGTAAAGTCAGGATGGAGCACGGAGCAAACGCTAAAAGATGAAGTAAGTTTAGAAATGATTTCCCAGTTCAACATGGTGGATGACGATTTTGAGGAGGATTTGCCACAAGCTGCAGATTAGGGGTAAAAAAACTACAAGTTATGTTGAAGGACCCTAAAGCGAACAAAGTGAATTCTAGTGGATCAAGAAATATGAATATGATCAAATTTGTCTAAAATATTTTGTAAATAGGTAGACCTAATTCGTTTATAATATCTGTGTTCTAAAACATATATATTAAACCGCCATAAATTTTGGGTTAAATCTTTCGATTTTCGAGTATAAATAAATTTCATGTTTGTGTTTAATAAACACTTGTAAATGTGTTTATTGCATTTTTTAAATGGATGATTGGATATGGTATTAAATTAAAGTGCAATACATGTAGCTTCTATTTTTTGGATTGTAAATATGATGGAATGAGAATTGGAGGTCATTTCAAAAAATGTTGTACACAATAGGTGATCCGAATAGAAGTTCTGCTGCAGAACTTAGAAATTCTGCTGCAGAACTTGAAAATTCTGCTGCAGAATGTAAAAAATAGTAAAAAAATATTTATATTATGAAACTAACATAATACATTTTATTTGTTTGCTTCGGTATTTAGAATAGACCATTAATAAAATGAAAAGAAAACAAATTAGAAATGCAAGAATAATTTCTTTTAAAAATCGAATATGGTTACAAGTTTGTCTTTAAAATGCGTAATATTACTAAAATGGTGAATTGGTCCAAGGAAGATTGATTTATCGGCACCCGAAGAATACAATAATTTTTCCAACAACTTAATTGAATTTGGCAATGAGTTGGTAATTGGAAGTGAGGGAGATGCCGGTACAGCCGCATGACTCATAGGTTCAA
This sequence comes from Heracleum sosnowskyi, assembly GCA_030848705.1. NCBI lineage: Eukaryota > Viridiplantae > Streptophyta > Magnoliopsida > Apiales > Apiaceae > Heracleum > Heracleum sosnowskyi. The sequence goes on from CM061237.1 coordinate 25,855,916, forward strand.
ATGCAGAACCTACATGTGCTTATGAAGAATTTAATTAAAGAAGGAAACTAGTAACGTTAAATATAAAAGTTTCAATAAAGTAAAATACATGCCAAATTTGAAGCAAAAGAAAAATTTATAAATAAAATCTAATGTGATTATAATTTTGTGGTCCGAAATGAGCTATAATAACGTAAAGCTAAAAATGGTGAAACAAAGACTATTTTCTGAGGGTCGGACAACTACGAGAATTGTGTCCAGCAACTTGCGTGCAATTACTACAGTTTTTCACTTATCTTTGATAACATTCATTGAACCACTCCCACAACCTTTGTTTAGGATTCTGAACTAAAACAATATCGAAATGTGATTCAACATCAATAAGTGCATAGATAATTGCATTATTAGACGCACTCCAGTTTGAGATGTAGAGTCTTTCATATAATGTCTATGATTTGCAAGCGGCCAACTTTTGATAGAGTTTTTTAATGGCAAGACATTGATCTGTTATAACACATTGTGGTGGGTGATCCATGCATATGTCAAAATCTCCCAAAGTCCATTCAAAATTTGTACGACATTCATTATCTAAAAGTGCATATGCAGCACAAAACATTACTCCAATGATTATCAAACCCCGTGAAAGGAAAAAAGACCATGTTATATTTGTCATAAAATAGTTATAATCAAAATCAATATCTTATAAAATATTATAACCAAAGAGTAATAAGCTAAAAAAAAGAGTAAGTTAGTGACGACGATACTGCAGCAGAACATATGAATAATGTAGGTCACAAAACTCATGTTCTGCTACAGAATTGTAATTGAGTAAAAATTCTGCAGCATAACTTTAAATATATTAAAGTTATTTCCCGAACAAAAATTTAGATCATTTTGCCGATTTAGTAAAAAATAGTAATTCTGTAGTAGAATTCTAATTATATAAAAGTTGTCAGAAAAATTCTATTTATTTAAATGTACATGAGTAGAACTCTACAATATACATCAGAGTTACAACTGAACACACTGAATTCTACAGTTGAATCTTGGGTTCTGAATTGCGTTTTGTACTAGAATATACAAGATTCTACAACAGTACACATTGAATCCTACTACTGAACCCTAGTATCTGCATTGTGTTACACAAAAATTTTTATATTTTTCTTATAAAATGTGGAGTAAACTACCGTGTTTTGCAATAGAACACACAAGATTCTACAATAGAACATTATGTTCCGTTTTGAGATGGAACACATGAACCATTGAAAATTATGAACACATGATCAAGAGAGTGTTTAAAAGAAAACATAGAAAAAATAATTCAACTAAGAGAGTGCTTAAATATGCAAAGAGAGTAGAAGTGTGTTATTACGATTTGCAAAAATATATATGAATATGCATGTACGTATATGTCTACAGAAACAGAAAAGGTTGAGAAGGTAAACAAAGTGTTGGGGAATAGATAAATTGTATAAACAAGGTGATACATACAACTACTAGTTGTAAAACTACGTACATTTTACTGATTCATTTTGATTGATCTTCAATTCAGTCAAACATGTTGAATTAGTTACATGCCCTTAATATTGATTTGTATAAATTTAATATTAGTTTTAATAAAAAATTTCTTGATTGCCTAAAATAATCTGAGCCATTAAATCTAAATGAATCTGACGGTGCATAATAGTTCTAAGGTTCTATTTTAAGTTTGAGTTCTCTCTCGAGCCGGACCCAGGTATTAATCTGGAGAATAAATAAGATATAACCTCATGAACATATTAAACATATCACTGAAATCTCGATAGTGACCATTATTGCAACACTCAAGTCTCCTATCGAAAAAATTGAAAGAATTACTTCAATTTTTAGATAAAGTATTATTATTGAGTACTAGCTTAAAACCCGTGCGATGCACGGATTGTTAATTGTTATTTTATTATTATTTTATTAATTGTAATTGTGCAAAAAATAAGTAGACATGTTAAAATAGCTAAACATTTTTAATTAATTAAAAACATTAAAACAGATTTTAAAACAAATAAGCATGGGTTTGGCCGTTATATTTTTGGAAATGAGGGGTTTTAGTAAGAAAAAATAAAAAATGTAACATATATTTAGTTTAAAAAGGTAAATGCCCGTGATATTTTTGGAAAATGAGGTTTTAAAATTTAATAATTAAAAGTATTTAAATACGTTTTAAAATAAATAAGTATAGGGTTTCCTGTGATATTTTTGGAAAAAGAATGGATTTTAGTGAGAAAAATAGAAAAAGTAAATTGTAAAATGCAATTTCCCGTGATATATTTAGAAAAGGAGGGAGTTTGTTAGAAAAAATATATAATGTGTTTTAGCTGAATAGGTATTTGATTATTTATATTTTAATATTTTTAGTAATTGCATTTGTTAAGAAAAATAAGTAGACATGTTAAAATAAGTAAATTTTTAAAAAATAATTATAATATTAAAATAGGTTTAAAAATAAATAACTAAATGTGTGTCCGTGATATTTTTGGAAAAGGAGGGGTTTTAGTAAGGAAAAATATAAAAACTAATATGTTTTAGTTTAAAAAGGTAATTGTCCGTGATATATTTGAAAAAGTAGGGGAATTTGTTAGAAAAAATAATGTATTTTAGGTGAAAAAGGTAATTGGTTATAAATAGGTAATATTATTATTTAATAATATATTTCTATAAATAAGTAAGGTTAATTAAGTAAAAACACGAAGTACGGTTAATTAAGGGCAATTAAGTAAAATCACAATGTAGCATACCGACCAACCAAACTTTTAATGTTTCGTCTATTATATAATACTAGCTTAAAACCCGTGCGATGCACGGATTGTTAATTATTATTTTATTTTTATTTTTTTAATATTTTATTAATTGTAGTTGTGCAAAAAATAAGTAGGCATGTTAAAATAGCTAAACACTTTTAATTAATTAAAAACATTAAAACAGATTTTAAAATAAATAAGTATGGGTGCCCGTTATATTTTTGGAAAATGAGAGGTTTAGTAAGAAAAAATAAAAAAATGTAACATATATTTAGTTTAAAAAGGTAATTGCCCGTGATATTTTTGAAAAATGAGGTTTTAAAATTTAATAATTAAAAGTATTTAAATACGTTTTAAAATAAATAAGTAAAGGGTTTCCTGTGATATTTTTGAAAAAAAAATGGATTTTAGTGAAAAAAATAGAAAAAGTAAATTGTAAAAGGCAATTTCCCGTGATATATTTAGAAAAGGATGGACTTTGTTAGAAAAAAATATATAATATGTTTTAGCTCAAAGGATAATTGATTATAAATAGATATTTGATTATTTATATTTTAATATTTTTAGTAATTGCATTTGTTAAGAAAAATAAGTAGACATGTTAAAATAGGTAAACTTTTAAAAAATAATTATAATAGGTTTAAAAATAAATAACTAAAGGTTTGTCCGTGATATTTTTGGAAAATGAGGGGTTTTAGTAAATAAAAATATAAAAACAAATATGTTTTAGTTAAAAAAAATAATTGTCCGTGATATATCTGAAAAAGTATGGGAATTTGTTAGAAAAAATAGAAAAAATAATGTAGTTTAGGTGAAAAAGGTAATTGGTTATAAATAGGTAATATTATTATTTAATAATATATATTTCTATAAATAAGTAAGGTTAATTAAGTAAAAACACGAAGTACAGTTAATTAAGGGCAATTAAGTAAAATTACAACGTACCATACCGACCAACCAAACTTTTAATGTTTCGTCTATTAAATAATAGTATTGATAAATAGTATTATGTCAACAAATTATGACGCGCTTGTAAATTATTCAAGCTATTACATCGGAGGCTCGGAGCTAGTGTACTTCAATTTATTTTAAATCGGAGTAAAGACACATTTAATTTTTATAAGAGATTGAAATTTATTTTAAATTTCGAAACCCACGATCCAACACGTACTACACTAAATAATTTAGTAAACATTTAACCGTACTAGGGATTTTGTCCGCGCTTCGCGTTCTAACAATAAAAATTTTTGTATAAATTTTATATTTTAATATATAATTTTTTTCCGGCCAAAGTTATGATCTTAAATGTTATGTTAATAGTGTCTTATCCGTCATGTATATCAAAAAATTAAAAAAAAAATTATATGAGTTTGCATAATTCGGTTAATTATTATATAATTACATTACGTATATGTAATAACCATGTAACAATCGGTATTTCTAAAAAAATATATTTTCATAGTATTTAAAAAATATAGTATGTTGAAAAAAAAATTATAATATTCATTATTTGGGAGAAAATGGCAAAAATGTCAAATAATGGAAAGTTTCTGACTCTCTTATATTAATTTATTTATAATATAACTTTTTCTATTGAAAATATGTACTGTGAGATTTAACAAATTAATTATGAAATGATATATATGTCATATAATATAAGAAAATGTAAATTAAGCGTAAAATATTGAAAACAGACAAAGACTTCTCAGTATTATGATTAGATTACAACAAAACTGACATCCTAATTACTTAAAAGTAAATAGTTTTAATAATTACGAATAAAGATAGACATAACAATTTCAAAAATAATATTATTATTTTCAAAATAAGAATACAATTATTTATATATGAATTAAAAAAATTGAAGAAATATTTCAAGAATAGAATTAGTGGCAAAAATTAAAATATTTAGTTATATATAAATCAATAAATTAATGTGGATATATTTAGATTAAATATACAATTATTACATAATTTTTTAGTAAATATGGAAGAGTAAATGTGTCAAGGCAAAATAAAACAAATATTACAAATCATTTAATATAGGTACATAAATGGAACAACAATACATTAATTGATTAAATTACATATTTAGATGGTAGTTGGATGTGTATGTAATTGGGCCGACATAGAAGTCGAGTTAGGGTAAAAAATTCAGACAGAGTAAAACATATATACGTATTGGTAAATAATTTGTTTGGTTAACATAATCCTATGTTGTTGGATGAATTCTTTACTATTTAGTTAAATTAATAATGTTATTTATTTTCGTTGCATTTCAAAGAAATTAATAAGAGTACGGATATGTAATAACCATGTCTTATTCGGTCTTTTTAAAATAAAAAAACTCATAGTATTTAAAAATTATGATATATATGTAATTTAACTTTTTATATTATTTTTATCTACTGTGTAATCAATGTTATTTAAGGGAAAATATTGAAAACAAAAACTTCACAGTATTACGATTAGATTGTAGAATACTGACATTTAATTAATCATAATAAACGTTTCGATCAATTAATGGTAAATAGTTAATCCTGTAAAAAAAAGCTAAATAGTTTTGAATTATCACGAAAAATACAAAAAACAACCTCATAAATAAGATTGTGATCTATATAAGAAAAAAAATATTACAATACACTTAATAGAATAAGATAATTGTATAAAATATTACATTATTATTATTATATTTTTATTATTAAATTAATAAAATCATATACTTTTAATAATATTAATTTATATTACCAAAAATAGAGTTTAAAATTATTAAAAAAAATTAATGATTAGTTAAATGATAAATAATTTTAAATATTACGGAACATAGTTGAAAAAGGAAAAGAATTTAATGTTAATAATATCAAGATATTTGATAAAGGAAAATACTTGAGCAGTTACATGTCATAATTCATAAAGGCATATTATTTATATAAGAATATTAAATATTGTAAAATTGATAAATATATTGTTGTACATGTCATAAATCTATATAAAGAAATGGGTAAATGTGTGTGATTTATATAAGAAAATAATAAGCACGTGTAGCGCGTGCAAATAATGTAGGAACATAATTGTCTAAAATCAGTGATAATTTTTATTATAATGATTTATTAAATTAATAAAAGTATATAATTGAATTAATATTAATTTAGATTACAAAAAAAATAAGATTTAAACTTATTTAATTCTTAAATTCTAATTATTTATATGAGAACACTCAACATTATTTAATTAAGAAATATATTGTTGTATATATCTTAAATGTCTTAAATATATTAAGAGATTTTCTTAAATATGAATCAATAAAATAAGGTGGACAAATCTATAGTAAATATACAAATAATTACATGTTTTTCTATTAAATATGGAAGAATAAATATGTCAAGGTATAATTTGAACTGATATTAAATTTCAATTAATAGAGTCAATTTAATGGAATAATATTACACTCTTCTTAATATAATAACTAATAACTAATTCAATGAGATACATTGTTGTTGGATAGGAATCTAACTGGGCCGACAGAAGAGTCCAATTAGGTTAATTATTTTCAGACATACACATCTCTAATTGTCTTTTTCCAAAAACGGTTTATATTCTCTCTGTCTTACTCTGTTCTTGTTTTACTCTCGCCAAATCTCCCGGAACTGCAATATCCACTCTCCAACTGAATCCAAAACATGTCTAATCAGGTAAATTCTTATATTCTCTTCTTAGTATGTACAATTCTCAACAGGAGGATGAGGATGAATGTGTTTACTACAATTGTTGTACCTGCATTGTGGTAGTGTCATCCATGTAGATCACTTTCGATTAAATAGTATACATAGTATACTCTTCATTTGTCCTGCTACTTTATGATTGCTGATGTGCTCCGTATAGACTATTGCTTAAATATGAACACTATTGTATCCATCAGATCTGTTACTTCATTGGTTTAGATGTAGTATACACCTTTGTTTAATTTGGATGGATTGCATGATCATTGGTTTTGTTTGATAAGAGTGCATTGCATGATATGTTACTTCAGGTTACATACATGAGACAGATTTGTTTACAAATTTGTAAGATTGGCAGATTTAGGTTTAGATTTGGATGGATTGCATGATCATTGGTTTTGTTTGATAAGAGTGCATTGCATGATATGTTACTTCAGGTTACATACATGAGACGAATTTGTTTACAAATGTGTAAGATTGGCAGATTTAGGTTTAGATGTAGTATACACCTTTGTTTAATTTGGATGGATTGCATGATCATTGAACAGATGTTTTTTCTTCTACTTCCCTTTTTGAAGTATCATAAACCTGGAGATCAGAAGTAAATATGACATATTAGTAGTACTATATCTATGCCTAAGTTTTGTTTGGAAATGCAGAGAAACAATTGATCATGATATGGATTTAGGAAAACTAAATAGTATGAATACAATATTGTTTTGCATGATCCATAGTGCCTTCTTTTTTTATGAGAAAAGTATATAGTATTGTGAAGTATTGTTAAAATTGATTTTGATGTTGATTCCATTTTCTAATAGTTGTATAACACTATTCGTTGTCAAATATTTTTTTTCGCAGCACAGAATCCCAACATACATGAAGATCAGCGATTTTTATGTGGCACAAGGTAGATAAACATCTAAATTTATATAATGTTCTAAATTAGTATATTTTCCATTATCCTGAAATAAAACTACCTGTTGTTGTCCAGCAAAAGAATCGAAAATTTTAGGAAGCTTTGTTGCCAGCAACATTTGCAGAGACACGGAAGGAGCACTTGTAAGAACAAAATTTTCTGTAGAATTATGTTCACTATGTTTGATGTTGCAGTTAGGATACTTACTGAGGTAGTTTTTTATTCCTAATGCAGAGAATTCCAGAACCATTTCTTTCTGAATTTGGCAGGATCATGCCTTATTTTCTGCAACTCAGATTCGACGACATAATGTGGCACGCCTATTTTGAGAAAGAGGAGAAGAAAGTATGCGGAACGTATGACTTATTCAGGTATTATGACCTGAGGATGTACTCATTTGTGATATTTGATTACATTGGCAAAGGGATCTTTAAAGTGAAGGGCTACACGACAAATGCTATTGAGGCAGAAAAGCCAGAGATTGATGTGGCACAATTCTGTAAGAACTTTGAGCCAAGACAACTGCGATTTGATGAATTTGTTTACGGACGCAATCATTTACAGATTGAAAGGTACATTGCAATGTCTACCATGGCAGGCACAAATCAGTCTGTCGACATGTGGAAAATAGAAATAGAAGGCATTTCTAACATAGCAGAGGATGCACATCTGGTAAACATCTCATATCTGCTGCAAAAACTCAAAATTATGCATGGTGTTGGCACAATTTATTTTTTGTCATTTACTTGCATGCTAATTTATAATTTATGAACATAAAATCAAATTGCATTATAATGATTAAGAATTATTTAATCTTTTGGTATGTGGCAAATTATTCACAGTATTGACTTGCAAATAACTAAACTTCTGGTAATTACTCAACAATAGCGTGAATACCATATTATTTGCTTATGTATTGGTTATGACATTCAAACAGGAGCTGAAGCCAGAACTTGAGAACCTTTACAAAGGCTGGGAAGGGAAACACCACATCCACCTTTGTCCCGGAGTGAATTTCTGGGAAATATCTGTCACTTTGGTCGATGGAGTATGCAGACTTGGACATGGTTGGTTTAAATTTGTCCAAGACTTTGGCATTGCTGATGGAGATTTGTTGATATTGACACCTGCTGGAGATGATAGTATTGTGAATGTTTGCTTTTACAAAAAGGATGAGTTGGCTGCTGAAAAGAAAGCAGGTAAGTCTTGATTGAAGCACAGTTTGGCCTACAAATAAAATGATCTCATATTTCTATGTACAATACTAATTCATTTTTCTTGTAACACAGAAGAGAAGAATGGTAAGAGGTCATTTTACAAAATGATTGTAGAGTCTGTCCTGGAAGAAGGTTATTTGGTAATGTCCTTATAATTTTCCTTTAGTGTTATGATTCCTCTTATATGTGATGCATTATATTATAACTCATTTTTATATAATAAATAGGTGTTGCCACTAATGCTTGGAGAGGAGACTGAAAAGAATCTCCTTGCTGTGAGGAAGCTAAAATTGTATGGCATGGAGTGGGATATCATATATAACTCTCAGAACAGGATTATATACGGACTTGATAAGTTAGTTGTGCATTATACACTGCAGAAGTTTGATGTTCTGTTCTTTAGTTTTGGTAAGGATGGAGAGCTTCTTGGGAGGATTTTCAAAAACAATGGAATGGAATTGAAAGTTTCTGAAATAGGGAAATTTAGGGAGGAGTTGAAATATGAAGAAGCATTTGTTTATGAAGAGAAAAATCCTAATGGCCATCCTGATTCTGGTATGTCAATTGATGTCTTTTGGTTGTGTTCATTTCATTTTCCAGCTTAACAAATCTATTTTAAATTTTGATAAATTGTCTGCAATCTGTGTAGCGCATGAAAGGATAAACACTGTCGTCAAGCAGGCACCTCTTCCAAAAAATGCTGTCAACATGCCAGATTTAGTTGACATTGATTCAGAACCTGAGGTAGAGGTTGTTGATGCACCACAAGAGGAAGAGCAGGCTGCAGATATGGAAATAGAGGATGAGGCTCAGGTTATGCAATTCTCGAAGAATCTCAATGCCTCCAACATGAACGGCAGATGCCATGGAATGGTATGTCAGAAATGCTGAACTTATACCTTTTTAAAACCATTGCTATTTCTGTAACGTCACAATTTCATAACTCTATTATTAGTTACACAAATATCAACATCAAATTCCTCAATGGCAGCATATCCCTCCTGAGATCAGGCTTCCTAACAGAGAGTGGCAGCATGGAGATGATGTGACCTTCATTACTGCAGCGGGCACATGGAGCCTTGGTCTGGTTATGAACAATGGGAGGCCAAGATTCTCCAGAGGATGGAGCAGATTTGTTAAAGACAACAGGCTTGTTAAAAACAAACTGGTACGATTCACTCTGCGACAAGATGAAGAGCAGCCTACATTTGACGTTGATTTCCCATAGACTAAATCTTTGATATTCCGAACAAATTACCTCAGCCAGCATTGAATTATGGTTGTCATGATAACTTATGTTTTTTGTTTGTGAACAGTTTCATATGCTTAGCTTTGACCTTCCGGACATGTCTAAACATTATGTTTGCTAACAAAGGAACTGAAATTGCAACTTTTATTAAGCATCAAGCGTCCAACGCGATCACCAAGTAGTATTTTATCTCAAGCCTTTCGATTTAATGTTAGAGTTTGGTGAATCCTACAATCTTATTATGTTCATAGATAATTTATGTCTAAATATTATATTTTGCGAGGCAAAAGTATTTGCTTATTTTTATATATATTAGTGGGATGATTATATGTAAAATCATCTAAGTGCATTTACAATTACATAAATTTAACTCTGTAGAAAATGAAAAAAGATTATTGTCATAGATAGTAAAAACCATTCCAGATCAATTCTTAATACCAAACAACCAACTTGTGCGCTTCACTCTGCGCCAGGATGGAGAGCATACTATATTTGATGTTGATTTCCCATAATATGAACTTTGATTTGATGTCGGTTTCATGTCATGATAACTTTGGTTTCTTCGTGTTGAGCCTTAACTTAAGCTTAACTTTGTTCGTAGTTGGTTTAGTTGATATATGTGGATTTAAAAAACATGGATTCTATCATTTTTCTTATTGTTTGCAACATTTACATTACATACATATCAAAGTAATGATGTAAAGGATCATTTGACATGTTGGACAATATTTATGATTATTATATAACAATTGCCGTGATAACCTATAGTAATAATCGAGATTATCTAAAAGGCAAGATGATGTAACAAACCTCACAATTAGAAATAGATAATTGACTAATAGTGGTATGAACAATACAATTTCACTTGGTATGGATATCATGGCAAAACTATAAAAGTAAAAACAAACATAACATCTTGTAGCACTTGGCCTGCATTGAGAAATTTAATGTGGTGAGGCAAGATCCAATCCCTCCAGCTGCATCTTACATTCCGGCTACAGTTGACGATATTGAAGAGGAAGTTATGGAAAATGCTGCAAATCAGGAGCCTGTACATACAATGTAAAATGACCATATGGAGGTGGAACATGAGGCCAATGTTTTGCTGTTCATAAAGAGGCTAAATAGTTCAACCATGAACGGGAGATGACAATCAGTATTGTCAATGGCAAGATTATTCTAAGTATGCAAACCAGTCCAAAGCAAACATAATTTGCTAAACAAATAGAACATAAACCTCTTTAAATTTAAATCTAATGAAATGATCAGGATAACCAAAAGTAATGTTTCAAGATATCCAAATACATAACTTAAGTCTTAATAATGCAAGATATCCAAAAACCATACATAGGGAATAATCCAACATTGAATAAAATTAAGTCTGAGATAAAAAAAGCAAATCAAAATGAAAGTAGATGAGTTTATTAGTGCTCATTCAAGAAGCGAGATGATCAACAATCTTCCATCAGAAAAAATACGAATCAAGGCTCCTGTTTCAAAAAAAAATGGAAGGCATATGTGAGAATTATATAATATCTCTCTAAATCAGGTACCAATGATTATTGTGTGAATAAATTTCAACTGTACCGTTTTTATTTTTTTGGTCACTGATCTCGCAGATCCTGGAGACTCCAAGAAATCATCACCATTGAAAGTCTGCATATTAAACAAACTAATGATAACTTATAACTTTATTCAAATAAATGCATATAAAAAAAAACTCACATCAGAGCTTAAGTTGATTGTTGAGGCATCAGAAACATGCGGGACCTCGGATGAGGACAATGGAGCTGGCATTGATGTATCATATAAATCCTCAGCATTGAAAATATTAATATCATCAGTGACATTTGATTTCTGTAGAACAATTTGAACTGATACTTCTTTCCCGACCAATGATTGTATAATTTTAGGGACACCTTCCTCTTGAACCTACAAATATTTTGCTTTAAAATGAGCTACATTACAACTGCTGGACAAAATACATAAGTACGATCAACCTACCTTTTTTAGATCATCAAGAATTTTTGCAGCGCTCGTGCCAAGAATTCTTCTAGCAACACGATCCATCAGAACAATGCTACAGGCAAATGTAGAATCCTCTGCAAGGACCACAATCCGAAACCTAGGCAATATGTTTTATTAGAAAACTTTACACATTTATCTTGTAATCTTAAATGTATGTCAAGACTTGCGCTAAAAATATAGCCAATGTATTACCTTCTAGGAGCAACGGGGATAATCCGCGTACATTTTGAACACTTAAACTTATTATCAACGCTCTCCACTTCAGACTTACATTTGTTACAGCTAAAAAACCACCAACTACTTTCCTCTTCAACCTTCAAAATTTTGACAGTGCAGAATATCTTCTTCTATATGATCCACAAAATGAAAATAATAAAGTGAAACATATTAAAAAAACAACAGCCAACAGAGAAGGACTGCTACAAATTGAGTAACGATGCTAACCTTTAGATGATCATATGTCAACTTCTCATTCAACTCCTTCAGTGAAAGTTTTTCAAAAAAGGTTGCTTCAAGTTCAGAGGCTGACAATGCTAGGAACCTCTTTGCCTTTGATTCATAGTCTTCTTGCTTAAGCCTTGAAAATCATAGTTTATTGTTGGAATATGTTCATAATATTAGAGGAAGTAGTTTATCTTAATAACTACAGTGGAATACCTCATCCTCATATCTGTAACAGATTCGTCGTCAAGGTTAAGATAAACCTTCGAAGAAGGCAATGTACCAATTTGAACGGAATCTGCAGAATAGGATCGAACAACATACTTATCAAATGAATGACAAAATATATACCAATGGCAAGAAGGCTATGAAGTTACTTACTCATGAAAGTTCCGACTCTTGTGCTAGTCAGAATTACTATAATCTGCTTCTTCGCAGGTTGACTCTCATGCATTTCCTCAACTGCCACCGCAAGTTCTCCCCAAACACTAACTTTGTGGTTGTTACTACATAGCAGGTATACATGCATATTACAAAATTATCAAACAATCTTTTACATTATTGGACTAAATTTTAATCTGAAAAACCTTGAATCACATATCCTAAATTTGACAATATCTCTTTCACCAAACTTTGTGTCAATACGCCTCAATGGCTCATACTCCTCAAGAACTCCAATGACATCTGAAATTTAGAAAATAAATATGAGTTAGAAAGCCTCAACAATATAGAATTCTAACAATTCCATTCATATAGTCAAATATATTGGGGAGATATAATTTACCTATAGCAAACTCTGGAGTCTCACGTGCTTGGAATTTACTTGCTTCAGCAACAAATCTCCCAAATCCAAGAACTCAAACTTGTATTTTGGAATCATACCATCGTCTTCGGCTGCAGTGACAATGGTTGAGTTACTAAACCTGATACAATTTTTAGTCTGCACCGGTTTCAAATTTCCCACAGCGTCCTTCACTGAGAACTGATCAATAACATAAACATTTCCCTCCACTATGGCAGTTGCATTGATGAGTGCAGTCCAAATATTATGATAGGCAAAGGCATGGATATGATTATTCTGTGAGAAACACAAAAGGCTTGAAAACATTTACTAATTAACTAAATAAAATAACGATGTATAGTAAAAGCTGTACATCATCATCCAACAGAATGAGGTTGAATCCTTTCAAGGATCCAGATTCTGCAGTAACGCTTGGCCACATCCTTGTGACTCTAGCCTTAATCTTCCAGTTGGTAGTCGACTGGTCAAGGTTCTCAATGTGATCATAGTTGACATTCTCCATTGATAACAAATCTCTGAAAAAAAGATAAAAGAAACATGAGTTCACATATTGAAATTAATGTTACATATTTCTTAAGATATCCACTCTATGTAAAAATCAAAATGGCTTAGTATGTCTATGAGTGACATCTCTTACTCCTTTTTCTTCAGAATCAATATGCAAAGTGATGAGTTATTCTTTGGAAACTTCCTCAGTATTTATAGAGGTACTGAAACAAATGATAGACTACAAATGACTTGTTGATAGCTTTTGTGAACTGTAAATTAGTTAATGATTGATGATTGATGTTAAGAATCTTGATCCTGATTGCAACAATAATAATCATGTATATTTGCTCCTAATTTAATATTTCGTTATATATATGAAATTCAATATCTACATTTATGCATTTTATTTAAATCATATCCAGACAAATCTCAGTATAAAAATTGGATATTAACTTGGTAAGATTTGATCTTAAAAAAAAACTGAAATTAGTTAGGATGCATATTCATTTTAAATATATCAATCAATAAAATCAAGACATGATTGATTTCAAGAATCTTGATAATTAGTAAAACAATAATAATCAAACTTATGTGTTCCTAATTTAATATTTTTATGTATATGAAACTAAATATCTACATTTATGCTTTTTATTAAATTCATATCCAAACAAATCTCCGTATAAAAATATAAAATTAACGTGGTAAGATTTGAAATTTAAAAAAAAAATGCATAAATTAGTTAGTATACATGTTAATTTTAAATATATTAATTTTTAAAATAATGTATTATTTGGTAAAGTTTTTTAAAAGAACTTTATATTGATTATTTTTTACTGACTAAATAAAATATACTCCTCATTAAATATCAGATTCTTTAATTTAATATTTAACATATTCCATTTTTGGAAATTAATGGATACAGAGGGATGTGATCTTAATTGATTTAGACCTGATACTCCCAGAACATGATTTTTGTTGTATTAGTTTAATAAGAAAAAAATTAAAATTTGTTTAATAAATTATTATATTATTAATTTATATTCGTCTAAAGAGGGATTTTTAATATAAAGTAATATGCTCTTGATTGATTTAAACTGATTATTAACTTGGCTTTTTTCCAGCAGGTACAGGAGATAGTGACTCTGTTCAAATAATCAATAATAGGTAAAGATTCTTGTAAGCGATTTTACAACTCAATGCAAGTGCACATATCGTTACAAGTAGTATATAAAATTCGTTCCCACGAGGACTAATTTAAGCTGTTAAATACCAATCACTATCTTTCTCATAATTCAAGTTAGATAAAAATATGATCAAAATTATATTAAAAACTACTCCTAAAATATACAAATCAACAAAAGAATAAAAAACAAGATAAAAATATCTAGGCCTTTAACTTCATCTTGAGTCTAACAAATATCCTCCATCATCTCTAATTTCATGTTCTAGTCGCTAGTCTAGGGTACATAAATAATCACAAGAACCTCCCGAATCACAAGTGATACTAACTTATAAGATTAATTCCCATATTCCTATGTAGAATTTAAATCCATAAGTAGCATTAACACATAACCCATTTTTGACTACTCGAGGTGATTAGGTATATTCCTATCCTAAACACAAATTAACAAATATGTTAATCTCAAGTTATATTGATTGGTTCTAAATTCAGGCTATTTCTTCCAAGCATCACCCAAATTAATAAATCAATCTCAAAGTTAATTACTCTTTGAGAAGCATTACACCCAAATCAATATAATCAACCATAATGAACATAAAATAGAAATTGAAAAAAACACTCATATATAAACTCAAGAGTTCATTAAAGCCCTAGAAAAACAATTAGTTCAACATCTTAAAGAAAAACAACACAAAGGAATAAAGAAGATGAAAGGAAAGATAAAACTTGTAATTATGGCTTCAATCTTCAATCTCTATCGTTTGTGTCTTCTTCAAGTGTCTCCCCTGTTCTTGTTCTTCTTCTCTGTTCTTGTGTCTAAGTAAAACTACGTGTATCTCTGTCTAACCGCTACCTAATAATGTCTAACTGATTAATATTTTATATATACAAGTGTTTTTAATGAATTATTAGGAATAAAAGAAATATTCCTAAATAGAATAAAATTCTAAATAGGAAATTCGTAGCCTGACTTCATGGGCTGATTTTGGGCTGCTGAGAGCAGAGACAAATATTAATCCCAATACAGAATTATTGGTCTTCTTCCGAGCTTTCCAATGACTGCTTACAGGCCTAAAACTGACTTGTAGAACTCCCGATAGAGCCAAAATAGCAAAGAATGAGAAAGTTGTACAAAAATCTGAATTTTCAATGAATTAACTCCCAAAAATCCAATTTCAGCTCCAATCCATTATTTTCTTGATTCCTACAATAAAACATTAAAACACACTAAATAAAATCCAATTCCATGCAAAAAATTACTAAAAATATAGGGATAAAGTAATAATAAATATCTACTTATCAAATATCCCCACACTTAAGGTTTTGCACGTCCTCGGGCAAAGAAAGAAAACAAAACCTACATCCTAATTTATTAACATCACTTTCGTAGATGACACGATTGCATTGAGCATATGCAACAAGCCGTTAAACCCCTAGGCAGCCCTAGTATGACGAGTTGTGTCTCGTGAGGGTTTGTAGTGAATTTACCCACAAAATCCTATTTTTTTTCTGATTGCCAAGTCTCAAACATGAAAAATGTCATAGTACTCCACACTAGTAAGACTCAATCACATAAAAATTCTAAAATATTGCATGACATTCTATTGTACACCATTTAACATAACAATCCAAGTATGCACGTGTAGTCCACATAGACAAAATATCATGAAATGCATATCAAAGTTTCCTTCAACAAGTAAGCATGCTATGGATACAAAGGAATCTCACATTACACTCAAATCACTCTAGTGTATAGGTGAAAGTGTATCTCTCAAGTTATATCAAATGCACATGAGCTACCATAAGCTTGGTTGTCTACCATATCTCCACTACTTCGTATAAATGCACACATGAATCAAAAGGTCTTTATTAAAGGTTGTAATGGGGCTCAGGTTAGGGGTAGGAATACAAAAGAGGTCTAGAAGTGGCTAAACTTGACAACTAATAGAGCAAGATGTTCATTTTATATTAAAGCAAAACATGAAAGGATAGATCATGTAAAAGGTGATCAAATTTTTACATGTATTAAGCTCACAAGCATATAAAAATATGTCCTTCCCCTCTTCCACGTTGCAACAACCAATTAACATAACTCTACTTTTATTCTCTTTCTTTCTTTCTTTTTTTGCACAATTTTTTTTCTTTTTCTTTTCAGATTTTTTTTTCTATCTTCCTCTCATTTTTTTTTTTTTTTCTCTTTACTCACAATAATAGAGGAAGAAGCCACGACACAAAATGTCCCACCAATAAGTCACCCTTTAACACATGAGATCCCCACTCATAAAATATCAATATCCCTTAGTTTCTCAACAACTTGCTCTACTAGTCAATCAAGAGAAGAATAAAATATTGGGCTCAAAATTTTGATTGGCTATAGAAGAAACGAAAAGGATTTAAGCTCAAGGGGGCTCACTAAGGATTAATGTAAGGTTAGTGTTTGGTTTAACAAGGTTAATCCTAGTGCCTTTATCATATTCATGCATACAAATATCATGTAGTCTCAACACGGTTTAAAACAAGTTCTAGAGCAACATATACAATGATGAACAACACTCAACAAGAAAGAATTCGATTGATATAAAAATGTATCAATCCTCAATGAAGGCTCAAATTCTCACTAGGTAGTAACATGCTTTACTTATCAAACTTAACAATGATGCAATCTCAAGTTCTTACATTTTCGAAAGCACCTACAAGGAATTATCATGCTTATTAGCATACACACAAAAGGTGCACATACAACAATTAAAATTTATTATGTAATATAATCCCGCACGGTGTGTACTTATCCTCATTAACATGCTTTTCGACAAGGCAATCATTTTTTTCAATATTTTTTTTTTTTTTTGGATTTTTATCAAATTGAGGACTCATCCCCACACTTAAGTGGTTCATTGTCCTCAATGAACAAAGATATAAACAAAAGTAAGAAAAACTAAACTACAAGAAGAATTTAAAAGAAAAGAAATAATACTCCCCTGATATTAAGTTGCTGAGTGCTGAATGGATTTGCGGCTGAATGCTGCTGACTGGTGCTGAGTACTGCTGAATGATACTGAATGCTTACTGCTGAACAGATGGACTGAATAAATTGCATGCTGACTGAATGCTGATTGGCTGAAATTCCTGCTGAATGAATCGACATGATAGATGCTGAATGGTTTGATATTTACAGACCAGGTGGGTTCAAGGCTGTAGAAGCAGAGATCTTTTCATGATCATGAAAATAAATTTCTGGCCAAGAATTTTTTTTTTCCCAGAGAACATATACCACGGTATTGATTGTTAAACTGTGGTATCACTTTGCTGCCATCCAAGTAAAGTATTACTGATGCTAACTATTTTTTTCGTTTTTTTTTTTTTTTTTTTCGCTAGCAGAGACTTCTGCATGGTGAACATAAAGGTTGCATGGCGAGCATTTTTTTTTTTTCATCACTCCTTCCTTATTCCAAGTCTCCAACATATTTCTAAACTCCCTGTCAAGGCTGACTTGGCTACAACAATGCGGCATAACTTAAAAAAAAAAAAAAAAAAAAAACTCTGCACTGGTACTTTTTTTCTTGCGACCAGAAACCTTTGTTGTGGCACTGCTGCAACATTGTCACAGTGAAATTCTTATGCTCTGTCTTTCAGTTCTTCAGGCCCTTCGCTGCAATGATACTAATGCATTATGGGGAATTACATTAACAACACTGACTAGATTTTCATCCCATCTTTCATCCCTTTGTTGCACGCTGCAATGAACCCTAGCTATTGTGTTCCTGTTGAATGCAGGAGGGCTCCGTGTTGTACTTCTGATCTGTTTGTGCTCAGTGGGTAACCGTAGTTAAGCATGTTGAAGGTGTTACCATATACGTTGATTTCAAACTGCAGCCATAGTCAAGTGATGACCTGATGTCCTGGTGCAAGAACGTGTACATTGTCCGGTGATGGAAAAGGAGGGCTGCCTGTTGTAAGTTGTAATTGCTTGCTTACATGTTTAAAAGTTTCGTTGAATCACAACATCAGCAAAGTGATTACATTTTTGCCTGTTAGGTGACATGGCATACTAACGCTGGTGACACATGCATATTACACACTAGTGACAAAATGTCATCGCAGAGAATCGACCCATTACTGCAGAGACAGCAGGACTTTATATGCCAGAGACCAAAAATCATCTTTGTATTTGAAATTTGCACCGCTGGTAATGTTGCAAAAGGTGAGCATAAACAGACAATCTGCACCGCCATGACAAAACTCTGTCACTGCGGTGATTTTAAGAAGAAGTGTTTCGCTCCATTTAATTAAATTCCAGATCCATGATGAGTTTATAAATCTGCAGCTCTGAGAGCATTTTGATTTTGCATATAAAACAGCATCACTAAAGCAGAAAACTCAGCACTCCTGGTAGAGAAATCAGCGCGGATGGAGCAGACATATTATACAGCAGTATTAATTTGTAAACCACAGTACTTCACTGGCAGATGGCACATTCTATATTGCTGTAACACTAGAACATTCCTACAGCAATAACGTCTAGCCCCATGTCACTGTATTTTTTTCTCAAACTCATTGCTGCAACTCTGCTCTAGCATAAAAAAAAATTAGGTTTTTTTTTAATCGCCTTAGGACCCGTGCTGCAGCGATGTAGTAATGCTTTGATGCACTCTGGATTTTCACTACTAAAGCTCCTTTGCTACGACTTTGTCATAGTATTGCCGCATCAAGAATAATTTTTCATCTCTGAGAGAAAGTGCATCACATTCCCAATCAGTTTGTCGCAGTGCTGCTATTGCAACGCTAAAGCAAACATTTTCTGCACTCTTTTTGGTCTCTACCACATTGTTATAGCCTTCCTCTTGTATCAAATTAATCTCCATGCTTCCTTTTTTTAGCGTCATTGAACTGATGCTGCAGTTCTGGACTTTGCAGCAGCACTCCAGCGGAAAGAAGATTTACTTCCCATGTTTTCTTTTTCTTTGCTGAAACAAATTTTGAAGCTAAAATTCCATGCTCTCCGAATTTTAGTCGTTCAGCTCTTCTGCTACACTACACTGCTGCTACCTCATCATAAAAATTGGGAATCCCATGCAATCTGAATCCTTTTTTTTAAGCTGAGCACTCCAAAATTTCTAGGCTTTGTTCTATTCATTCAAAAATTTCCTGAAACAACTTCAAACACATCAATACATATTGAGGGAGTTTAAAAAAAACTACTAATTAAAAGAATACTTGGGTTGCCTCCCAAGAAGCGCACTTCTTTATTGTCTTTGGCTAGACTTATTTGTACACCTTATCTTATCAATGAGGTGAAAAAGCATACAAATTAGCAAATCTTCCAATTTTAATTAATCTAACTTTGTTAACAAATATCAAGCATTCAAGAACATTTACAATTTGGAAGACAATAGCATGAAACTCAATACCCTTCGAAATGTGGAAGTACTCAAAATATTCATAATTAATATTTAAGCACTCACGTTCCAAAAATGAGTCCCATATTGGATCGACATAAGACAAGCACAACTCTTCTATTCTAACTTCATCTAAATCAAATTCACTAGATTTTAGAGCTACCCCATCAAAGTTTGGTTCTAACATAACTGAATT
Source organism: Heracleum sosnowskyi (assembly GCA_030848705.1). Lineage (NCBI taxonomy): Eukaryota > Viridiplantae > Streptophyta > Magnoliopsida > Apiales > Apiaceae > Heracleum > Heracleum sosnowskyi. The sequence continues at coordinate 25,876,302 of CM061237.1, forward strand.
CTCTTTTACATCACACAACATGAGAGCATGATCAACTAATACATCAGATTCATTATTGACACTATGATCTTCAGTTATTAAAATACTTTTATCAAGAACATAAGAATCAATGCAAGCCGGAATTTCATAATCATCAATTTCGTTCCTTTCTGCATTAGAGTTTAACTCTTTTGATCCTTCTTCGTATGACAAACCATATTTTAATTCTTGAAGAATATGCCAACCTATTGACCGTTCACGCAATGATGATTCATGTTGTACCACATAATCAAGCATACGAGAATTACAATTTTTAACTTGATGCAAGTATGGGTAACGTTCTAACAAATTATAAGAATCAAGATAAGAGTTAGAATACATATCTAATTAGAAGCTCAAGTTGTCTTTGTCTATTAATCCTACAAAACTACACAAACAATAACTTGATCTTAAAATACTAAATAGTGTTATGATATTAACAAATAAATACTTAAAATTAGTCCCCGGCAGCGGCGCCAAAAACTTGTTAGCGATTTTACAACTCAATGCAAGTGCACATATCGTTACAAGTAGTATATAAAATTCGTTCCCAAGAGGACTAATTTAAGCTGTTAAATACCAATCACTATCTTTCTCATAATTCAAGTTAGATAAAAATATGATCAAAATTATATTAAAAACTACTCCTAAAATATACAAATCAACAAAAGAATAAAAAACAAGATAAAAATATCTAGGCCTTTAACTTCATCTTGAGTCTAACAAATATCCTCCATCATCTCTAATTTCATGTTCTAGTCGCTAGTCTAGGGTACATAAATAATCACAAGAACCTCCCGAATCACAAGTGATACTAACTTATAAGATTAATTCCCATATTCCTATGTAGAATTTAAATCCATAAGTAGCATTAACACATAACCCATTTTTGACTACTCGAGGTGATTAGGTATATTCCTATCCTAAACACAAATTAACAAATATGTTAATCTCAAGTTATATTGATTGGTTCTAAATTCAGGCTATTTCTTCCAAGCATCACCCAAATTAATAAATCAATCTCAAAGTTAATTACTCTTTGAGAAGCATTACACCCAAATCAATATAATCAACCATAATGAACATAAAATAGAAATTGAAAAAAACACTCATATATAAACTCAAGAGTTCATTAAAGCCCTAGAAAAACAATTAGTTCAACATCTTAAAGAAAAACAACACAAAGGAATAAAGAAGATGAAAGGAAAGATAAAACTTGTAATTATGGCTTCAATCTTCAATCTCTATCGTTTGTGTCTTCTTCAAGTGTCTCCCCTGTTCTTGTTCTTCTTCTCTGTTCTTGTGTCTAAGTAAAACTACGTGTATCTCTGTCTAACCGCTACCTAATAATGTCTAACTGATTAATATTTTATATATACAAGTGTTTTTAATGAATTATTAGGAATAAAAGAAATATTCCTAAATAGAATAAAATTCTAAATAGGAAATTCGTAGCCTGACTTCATGGGCTGATTTTGGGCTGCTGAGAGCAGAGACAAATATTAATCCCAATACAGAATTATTGGTCTTCTTCCGAGCTTTCCAATGACTGCTTACAGGCCTAAAACTGACTTGTAGAACTCCCGATAGAGCCAAAATAGCAAAGAATGAGAAAGTTGTACAAAAATCTGAATTTTCAATGAATTAACTCCCAAAAATCCAATTTCAGCTCCAATCCATTATTTTCTTGATTCCTACAATAAAACATTAAAACACACTAAATAAAATCCAATTCCATGCAAAAAATTACTAAAAATATAGGGATAAAGTAATAATAAATATCTACTTATCAATTCTATTATACACCAACAAATAAACAAATACAATTTATTATGGTAAAGATTTACATCAATCATCAATAATAGGAAGGTTGTAAAAAACTTCCTCAAAAACTACATTTGATGTAACACTTGTAGTACCACCACAATCATTATCAATAAGGATATGGAGACCTTCAGGCCTTGTAACTCTCGATATGGCAACATATATGTGTCCATGTGAAAACGCAGCTCTCGGAAGGTATAATCCTACCGTGTCTAGACTTTGTCCTTGACTCTTGTTGATAGTCATCGCATAGCAAATCTGGATTGGAAATTGAGTCCTCTTAAAATCAAATGGCCAAACAGTATCAGTTGGCATCATCTCAATTCGTGGAATTAGATGCTTAGTGCCGACATGTGAGCCGCAAAGAATTTCACATTCAATACTGTTATGTCTACATGCAGTGACTATCATCCGAGTACCATTGCATAATCCCATAATCTGGTTTAGATTGCGCATTAGCATCACCACTACTCCAACTTTAACTTTTAACTCATGCTTTGGAATGCACGGCATATTGATAGAGTTCAAGTACTCGATTGGAAACGCAGAATTAAATTCGCTATCATCATCTCCATCATCATCAATAGAATCTTGACTGAGATATGTGTGTAGCGTACCAGGGATCTTATCAAGAATTCGATTGTTGATGTCATCCACGACCATATTTGTTGGAGTTAGTATAGCTCTTGATCTCAGATAAGATGGCGAATGTAATTTGCTTGAAAATTCCGGATAAGTAATGTCAAAAATTCTACCGATAGGATCTTCTGAAGAGTGAACAATATATTGATCAGGTATTTTGATCAACATTTCATTACTGTCAGAATCATGCGAAATATGTTCCACTTTCCCATCACCAACAGCAAGCTGCCACTTGCTGAACTCGGCGATGGTCTTATTTTGCTCTTCGGTATTTCCTGAGTGAAGATGCATATTCTGCGTCAGTAGATGCACTTCACAAAAATCCCATAATTTTGATCTATTCAAGGCAGCACATACAATCTCAGCTCTTGTTGCTTTTGGAATGACAGGCAAAATCTGGCGAAAGTCTCCACCGAAAACAACAGTGATACCACCAAACGGCTTCTTTGATCTTCTTTTATCAACAGAAGACATGATATCTCTCAGCGATCGGTCTACACATTCAAAGGCATGACGGTGCTGCATAAGCGCTTCATCCCAGATTATTAGATCTGTTTGCTGCATTAATTCTGCAATATCTGTACCATGACTGATGCCAGCTGTTGAATACTGATCAAGTTTTAGAGGGATATGAAAGCGAGAGTGCGCAGTCCGTCCACCAGGCAACAAAACCGCGGCTATACCACAACTTGCAACAGGAAGCACAATCTTTCCTTCGGAGCGGAGACGACAACACAATGTTTGCCAAAGAAAAGTTTTGCCGCAACCTCCGCTACCATAAACAAAAAAGACTCCGCCTTTCTTATCATTCACATTGTGCATAATAGAATCATATACTTGTTTTTGATCAGCATTGAGTAATCTATGATTTTTTTCATGTTGTGCTTTCATTTCTTCTCTGTCATATCCAGTTTCTTCTAGAAGGAGACGATTTGCAGATCCTCTGAAATACATTTCACCAGGGAATGACATGGTTGGATAGTCTCTCAAGCTCTTTCCGATATCATTTAATAATTTCTCTATCTCTGCAATGTACAAATAACGAAGTATATTATTAGTTCTAAATAAAAAAAATAGTGCAACGATCAAATAAGAGGTATGTTGACAGTTGTAGGTTAGTATCTATATTTTAACATGTAAACTAATAAAAAGATTTAAGATCAATTGAAAGGATAGATATCTAATTGTCAGAAAGAATATGCATGGTAAATAAACAACTTGACTAAAATGGGATCAAATCCTACTAACCTGCAAGAGCAAACATTTTTACATCATCCTCTGGAAGACATAGAGTAGGATCATTAAGCATATGTCGTCTCACCATATTAATGTCATCAGCCATGCATCGCCAATTAGATTCCCAAAGATTCAATGGATCTGCAACTGGACTATAAGCCAAAATGTTTACAAACATAGCACGCAACTGAGGAGGTAATGATGTATGTGCATTTTCTGATATTGCCTCATGCCACTGAGAATCGTTCTGGAGAAGGCCAAGTGTAGAACATGTTTCCTTGAAAGAACCATACTTATGTCCGTGTACAGTCATCAGATCATCAAATGATGTGGCACCTTTTATCCGTATCAGAAGCATGCGTAAATATAGAAGATCACCAGATGTTGAGTGTACCTCAGATAGTCTTCCAACAACATCACCTCTTTTTCTTTCTTTCCATATACCAGGTCTAGCATGCCAGGTAAACTTGGTTGGAAACTCTGAATAAGTAAAATTCTTGGCAGATGGCAAGGTTCTGTTTGCAACAAACCAAGCTTCTAGCTTGCTTTTCTTAGAGATGGCCTTATCACAAACATCCTGTAGGACAGTTCCAGCATTAAAGGAAACATGCTTGTCACCTGGTAAATGTATTGGCAAACGATCAACAGATGGCCATCGAGAATGTATGTCAAATCCAAATATCCTCCAACACGCTTCAGAAGCACAAACATATCTTCCATCTAGATATTGTCTGACCTCATCAATGGGTTTCTTTGTAGTATTTGATTTATTTGCTTCAGGAGGACATGTCCCATCTGTCTTTTTCTTGAGCAACATGGTAGCAGTGTCATGTCCTTTTAAGCAATATTTAAACAAATACTTCAATGATCTTGAACTGTTGCAAATCTCCAAATTCATATGACATTGGAAACGCACCAGAAGATCTCGATTATATGGGACAACATAACGATTATCCAACATAGCTGATTTTTTTTTAATAAAAAATCCACTCCTCCTTCGCTTGTATATGGGAAATCCACAGTCGTCGAAGAATGTATGTGAATTATACCTTTTTTGCAAAATAAAAGGAGCCAATTAGCAGGAAAATATGAAAATAGTAGGAAGCAATATACCAGTGAACTCAAAATGAACCAATTTATGAATAAACGAACCGTTTTGGAAAATGCTTAACACATTTTCCTTTAACCATTCATGGAGAATTCGTGTGCTCAGGACCACATGGACCATGAACCATGAAATTACTAACAGCCTGGTATGCGACAGGATCTTGATTTGGATCGGGTATTTCAGTAGACACTAAAGAATCAATTTGTTCAAAAGTCTTCGGTCTATCATCAGGATGAAGCCATATAAGCATATGGGCATGAGGCAATCCACGCTTCTGGAACTCAATTACATGCATGACTGAAATAATAGGAAAAAATTAGGTCGTTGCAATATAGTAAACAAAAATATACGAAGTTGCATTGGATGATATAGTAATGGCATATTTTGTAAACTTTTCAATAAAGTTAATGAATCATTACCTCCAATGCAACGACCAAAATATTTTTTATTCTTAATAAGGTCAATAAGCTGATCAACTTTTAATTTGAAGACTCTCGCTACTATATCGGGCGCATCAGCAACTTCGACACCAGGTAGGTACTTAAGCATTGCCTGAATTTCTGGCCACTTGGTGTTACAGGTCATTGTCAAAAACAAAGATGGATGTCCTAGTGCTCGACAGATTGCTAAAGAATCTTTGAAATATTGGTTCATGTATCTCCGTGACCCGGTAAAAGATGCTGGTAAAACAATTGGCTTACCAACGGTGGATGGATCGTGATCTCCCTTCTGCAAAGCATCCCTAATATTGTGATACAGATCAGCACGTATAGTTGTCTGATGTCCCCTTATCCAATCCAGTCTATATTGCTCTATCGCCGTAAATGCATCAACAACGTATTGTTGCCACAATCGTCCACCTAAATGTGGTGTAAGTCCTGCATTGCAGTAATAATACAATACTTTTCAGAATGACCAGTAGGTAAATAAATGAAGGTAATTTGTAAAGCAAAGTAATACCTTCAGAAGGACGAATCATTAATTTGTAATTATAATATTCTTTCATGGTGAGATTGTCTCGAGAAACTCTCTGATCCAATTCTTCATTTTGGTCTGTTTCACGTGTCTTCCTCGGGCTTTGTTTAGTCTTATTGAGAGGAATATCAAGGTGAAAACCAACATCACCATGCGGGAAGAGTATTGGATACTGTAGTTGCATGAAACGGGGATCCGTTTCAAATATTCTCTCCAAACCATTAACTTTTGAATCAATAATTGTATCTCTGAATCCTTTAGTATAGTCATCCGTGACAATCAATCCAGCTACCTCATTGGATAGACCTATGTGGTTTGGCCTACCACTGGCCGAGGCCGAAGATATAAGTACCAACTTAAATTCATCCACCGGATTTTCCCTAATTTGATCCCTTGCCATGCGGAAGCCTTTTACCAACTTATTGTGCATGTCCAACATCTGCAACAGAGACTCTACAATGCCAGGATCAACAACGTCACTACAGCCATTAACCGCATTCAGCCTGTTATTCAGTTCCTCCTTTGTGTCATAGATGTAGAGCTGGCAAAATTTTGGCGTTTCTCCTTCAGGTGGAACCAAACTACCAATCAAGTGATAATTCTGACCTCGGAGTTTAAAACAATACGGAGCACCGCCTCTGTTGATTTTATGATCAATTTTGCCACCTGTGGATGTCATTGCAAACATACAGTTGTATATTCGAATACTATTTTTAAAATGCTTAAACTGAATACCACCCGATAGTAAAGTAGCTAATGGTTCGGGAGGAGGCTTTTCTTTTTCAAGGAGGATCTGTCCATTTTTACAACAAAGCGAAAAGGTTGGTGCCTTTCTTGTATATTTTTTGTTGTTTCGCTCGGCATTCCACATAAGAGATTCGCATTTCGGACAAATTTGGTCTGGAACTCCTATGTCCATATACAAACTGGTATTAATGTGTTCATCAGTCTGGATGTCGTCTTCAAAATCATCTGATATATACAACACGATAATGTTAAAATTCGAGATTATCTAAAGGTATATTTTTAGATTCCAAAAGATCAAGAAGCTGCATATTATAATTTCCAAATAATGGGGAAATGTACCTCCTATTATCGTTTCGCTATCAGAGATATATTCATCAACTGCTTCGTTGAAATCACTCATCAAGTTCTTCTGGCCAGAAGTCTCACCAATTTCAAAAGTGCTTTTCACATGTATTCTAGGCGTACCGATAGGAATTAATGTTATCCTACCGCGGCTTCCAGATCCACTGACCTCTCGAGAAGTTCTATATTTTACTTTACTCTGAGGAGCATTTCTTTTGCATTTTGGAATACATGTGGCAGGTGTTTTTTCAGAGTCAGTGTTCGAGCAGTGTGTTTGGCCATTATTTGGTGGAGTCTGTGATTTTTGTATAACACAACTGCTATAATCCTCGATGACAGCCTTGCCTGCAAATGTACATTTTATGTAAAAACACACCTTTGATTTAGATAATACAACAAATAGGAAAATCAATATGATTCTGATACCTTTATTATTCAAGGCATTGCTTTGTACTGTAGAATGCACAATGTTTGCTGATGGACTGTTTAAGCTACCAGTCTGGAAATCTGCACGAAGGAACATGGATAAAATTTTCCCCAACACAATTATCAAATGCAGACATAGAATTAATATGCAATATATAGGGGAAACTATTACCTGAGGTTGAAGAACTACAAACTTTTTCATGGTTTAGTGGTGTATGCGGTATTTCACTTCTGTTATTATTGGTTATATTCGATAAAGGTGATCTCACCGAACTGTTTAGAAAGCCTGTTGATAAGTTTGTATTAGCAGAACCTGGTATTGGGAGACAATATTAGGTTGATATAAAATTTAGGCATCAAAGTTTTGCAGAAGGAATGAATCGTATTATTAACAGAGGAGTTTATTCCTATAATAGACATCGTACATTGTGATGTGTGTGGAAACTTACTATGTGGTGTCATGTTAATTGCTGGAAGAGGTGGTTTCGAGTAAGCCTGGTTCGATAGCTGATCTAGAACACCAGCTACATTTTTTCCACGTACTCGTTTGGTGATTTATGCAAGACAATCATAAGAATTTGTTAGACTACAGGAAGATTCTGTAAATTAGTTTACATAAGTTGGTAGTTTTGCACCACATATAAACCTTACCTTTTGTTTTTTTCCCTGATACAGGATTTATCTCTGAATTATTAGCTAGAAGTCCTGAAGTGGTTGTCTTTCCACGAACTCGTCGCTCTGTATATTAGTGAGGCTGATTATAATTCAGATAAATGCGGCTTAAATCTGATGATAGGTTTTTTCATACCTTGACCCAGGGTATTGTTAGAAAGGTCTTTGCGTGTCCGGCGTTTCGTACCTGCATCAGAGAAAGTATAGTTCTTTAGAAAATGTTGTGTTCAATTAGAACCACAGAAGCATCTTACTGTTTGTGAATACACTAAAACTTTGATGGAGCAACATTTTGCTAAATTACCTTTAACATTATCTGTAACAACACTGGAGTTTGTGGATTCGTGGTTTATCATGGTAGCTCCTGCAACACAGATGCCACAATTGGTGATATGATTTTAAAACAAAAATGTCATTATCATATAGTACAATATCGCCAAACCTGGTGATAACATTTTGGAACTCTTCTGAGAATTTAAATTGATGGAAGCCAGAGGTTGCCTAATCACTTGACGCCTTTGTAAATTGTGAAGGCCACAATCATTACCATCAGGTGAATATTGACTGGTTGTAACTACATGGATAGTCAAAGGATTAAGTTAGCAGAAAACGATAATGGAATGGAGATTGATCGACAGCAAGAACAAAAAGAGAACATATATGATTTTATAAAAACATATAAAAACCTGAGAAATTGCAGGCAGCTTTTTGCAATCCAGCAGTTGATTTGGATGTAACATCGGGCAATATATTTAATATTGGATTTCCAGCATGCGGTGAAAATCCATCTGAAATGGCCTTATCTGGTACATGTATAAAGATATTGGTTGAAGGATGAATCTATATATAAGTGGTGTTCATTCTTGATATAATCAGTAAGAACAGTACCATGTTTTGGAGCCTTTGGTTTCCTCCCACATTTTAAATGTGTGCGAGACGATGTCTGCAATATACTCTGTGGCAAGCGTCTTAAATTATCACAGGGAAGATTCGGACTTATGTTCTCTCCATTGTTAACGTTATTAACATGAACACTATCAGGAAGAACTTGTTTATCTGTATTAACGATATATCAGCCATAAGATACAAAACATATATCTCAACATGTCTTCATTGAAAGCTTTAAAAATACAAAATCGGATATGTAGTCGAACAAACCATCGAATACCTGGTACATGTGCTTTCTTCTGATTCTTCAAAATCGTCGCAACTGATGGACCACGTCCTTTCCTTTTCGAACCTGCATTACCAGAAATATAGGTTTATAATCGAAGCTTTAGATACTGCAACATGAGATACCATAGAAAGGATTGCAGGACCTGTTGACGACGTTGAATCTGTCACCATGCTGGAGAAACACGACAGTCCTTATACTGCAGTAAACAAACATACGTTATTAACAATTAATAAGCAGATCATTGTTAACAAAAAATGATAAAAGGATTAAGAGAATTGCATACAAAAAAATCGGAGACAGTAATGGAGGAGGAAGAAGGGAACAATAATGGAGGAGGGAGAAAGGAGGAAGAGATTGATTGAGAAAATTAAGCATGGATTTGTTATGTTTAACTGTAAGTTTGAATTTCAAAAAACTTTCCTAAGTAGGACTATCCATGGGTTTGGTTTTTTATATGGGAATATAGTGGAAAATAGATAAAACGGGTCAAAAAAAATAACCAGTGGGTAAAACAAAAAATATGGGTAAATTGTGCATTACACATGAAGATTTATAGATTAATTCTTAGCTGTGTGGAATGTTCAATCAGTGAATTTTTAAAAAAAAATTAGTACAATTTTTGGAATACTTAACATTTTTCGATCATAAATGCTTGCTAGGCACGCATCTGAAAAATTGAGGAAGCCAGAAATGAAAAAGCAAATGAACAATAAACTACAAAAATGGGCTAAAAAATGTAACGACAAGCCATTTAATACAGTCATACAACTATGAGCCCAAAAAAAATCCCACGTATTTTAGGACAATAAGGAGAAAACCAGTTTATTTTGTGGCCCATTTGCCTGCAATCTATTTTTTTTATACAGGACATATCATAATATTTTAATTTTGCATAAGTTATTATTTCAAATAAATAAAATTTAATTCTAATATAGATATTTTACTACAATTATGATTTCTATCTCTATTATCATTGGTCTCCTTGCCCAAGTTAAAATAAAATAAAATGGATGACACATAAAATCTAAGTTTTTGACATTCTCTTTTTTAAATTAGTGCTGAAATCATAATTCTAAATAAATATAGAGTTGATATAATTTAACAAAGGGAAATTGCAATTCTATTAATCATTTATATATATATATCACATTTTACTAAAAGCAAAATTTAATTATTTAATCATTTTCAGAAATTATGATTTTCAAAAATTGACCGAGATTTCACTTTTCAGCTTAGTTGTTTCCTCAAATCTAATTCGTCATTTCCTCTGAACAAAGATTATTTGTCAAATATAGTTTCGAACACATAGATACACTCACATCATTAGTTTTAAACACGATTTTCTGTTTTGAAAATTAAAATAAATTAGTGGAGGTATCGTCCAATAATTTATCGTTAATTTAGGAATTTATGTGAATAAATTGGTACAAACTTGAATAAATTTATTTTTTTAGTAACATTTAATATATTAATCTTATTTATAATTAAAAATATTAAAAATTCTAAGATAAAATAATTTTTAACAATAAATCGAGTATTTATCATGGTTTTTGAAAGTTGGTTTTAAATGTAAACTAAGAAATGTTGCGCGGCAAATTCATATCAAAACACAACGCCTTTCCTTTGTGTCCAAACAAGATTCGTTCTTTCATCAACTTCACTACCTCATCAACACATTTCTTACAAAAGTCAACTAACCCACTTAACTCATTTTCACCTTACTTCACTTCAATACAAAACTTAGTTAACCAATACAAACCATTACAAAAAGATTCAAATTTTTTGCTCCAAACTTCACAAATATTTGAAAATCTTGTTTTTCAGTGCAAGAATTGTTGTAACATTGAAGATGCTAAAAAGATTCATTCATGTGTGATAAAATATGGGTTCTTTAATGATGTGTTTTTGTCGAATACCCTTATTAATTTGTATGTTAGAGTTGGTGATTTGGGTTGTGCAAGGTTGGTGTTTGATGAAATGTCTGAGAGAAATATGGTGTCTTGGGCTTGTTTGGTTTCTGGGTATGTTCAGAATGAGTTTTCTGAGGAGGGATTTGGTGTTTTTCGAGAAATGGTGCGTGCGGGGTTTGTTCCGAATAGTTATGCTATTGGGAGTGTTTTGCGAGGGTGTTGTGCGCTTGGAAGTAGGGGTGTTGGACTTGGATTGCAAGTTCATGGGTTGGTTTCGAAAACGGTGTATGCGTTTGATGTAGTTGTTTGTAATGTGTTGATTTCGCTGTATGGGGGGTGTATGGAGTGTCCGGATTATGCGTTTCGTGTTTTTGGTGAGATATGTGTGAAGAATTTAGTGTCGTGGAATTCTATTATTTCGGTTTATTCTAGAAGAGGCGATGCAGGCTCTGTTTTTGAGTTGTTTTCTGACATGCAGAAGGAGGGATTTGGATATAGTTTGAAACCGAGTGAGTATACGTTTGGCAGCTTGATCACTGCAGCATGTTCTTCTGTTGATTATGGTTTGTCTTTGCTTATGCAAATTTTGGCAAAAATTGAAAGATTTGGATGTCTGGAAGACCTTTATGTGGGTAGTGCTTTGGTCAGCGGTTTTGCAAGATTTGGTTTGCTGGATATAGCTACAGAGATTTTTAAACAGATGGGTGCAAGGAATGCAGTAACTTTGAATGGACTCATGGTTGGATTGGTGAGGCAAAAGAGAGGAGAAGAAGCAGTTGATATTTTCAAGGAGATGAATGACTTAGTTAAAATTAATTCTGATACCTATGTAGTTCTTTTGAGTGCTTTGGCGGAATTTATATTGCCAGATGAAGGAAGAAGCAAAGGTAAGGTGGTTCATGGCTATGTTATTCGAACTGGCTTATGTGATTTTAAGCCGGAAATTGGAAATGGTTTGATCAACATGTATGCAAAAAGTGATGCAATTGATGATGCTTGCTCTACATTCAAGCTTATGAGAAACAAAAATTCAATTTCATGGAATTCGTTAATTTCTGCTCTAGATCAGAATGAACGTTTTGAAGATGCAATAATGACCTTTCATGATATGAGGAGAAGTGCGTTGATACCCTCGAATTTTACCTTGATCAGTGCTCTGAGTTCATGTGCCAGTTTGGGTTGGATGAGAATGGGAGAACAAATACATTGCGAAGGGATAAAGTTAGGACTTGATTTGGATGTTTCTGTTTCAAATACTCTTCTTTCTGTATATGCAGAGTCTGGATGTATTACAGAATGCAAGAAAGTTTTCTCCTTTATGCCGGACCATGATCAGATCTCCTGGAATTCGATTATTGGGGCATATTCTAATTCTGATGGACCAATTGCTGAAATCATAAACTATTTTAAAGAAATGATGCTAGATGGATGGAGGCCTAATGATATTACCTTCATAAACACCCTTGCATCAGTATCATCACATACTTCTTGTGAACTGGGAAAACAAATCCATGCGTTAGTAATTAAGTGCGCACTTATGAATGACACTGCCATTGAAAATGCTTTTCTTTCTTTTTATGGGAAGTGTGGTGCAATAGAGGAATGCGAAAATATTTTTTCTGGAATGTCTGACAGGAGGGATGATATGAGTTGGAATTCTATGATTTCTGGATACATACATAATGAGATGTTACCCAAGGCCATGGATTTGGTTCGGCTTATGATGCAAAGTGGTCAGAAATTAGATTGCTTCACGTTTGCATCTGTTCTTAGTGCATGTGCCTCGGTTGCAACCTTAGAGCATGGCATGGAAGTTCATGCTTGTGTAATTAGATCTTCTATGCAATCTGATGTTGTAATTGGCAGCGCTCTTGTAGACATGTATTCTAAGTGTGGCAGAATTGATTATGCTTCTAGGTTTTTTGAGCTAATGCCCGTAAGGAATGTTTATTCTTGGAATTCAATGATATCAGGCTATGCACGACACGGCCATGGAAACAAGGCTTTGGAGATATTTACAAAGATGAAGCTACATGGCCCTCTGCCAGATCATGTTACCATCGTTGGTGTCTTGTCAGCATGTAGTCATGTAGGGTTGGTGGATGAAGCGTTTAAGCATTTTGAATCTATGAATACATTGTACAGACTGACTCCTCGGATGGAACACTTTTCATGTATGGTTGATCTTCTTGGACGTGCTGGAGAGTTTGATAAGTTAGAGGACTTTGTAAACACAATGCCAATGAGTCCAAATGATCTTATATGGAGAACAGTTCTTGGGGCTTGTTGCAGAGCAAATGGTCGTAAGAATGACTTGGGAAGGAGGGCTGCTGACATGCTGTTGCAGTTAGAACCCCACAATTCTGCCAACTACGTGCTGCTTTCGAATATGTATGCATTTGGAGGGAAGTGGGAAGATATGGAAAAGACTCGAAGTGCTATGAGTAAAGCAGCAATAAAGAAAGAAGCTGGATGTAGTTGGGTCACTATGAAGGACGGGGTTCATGTTTTTGTTGCTGGAGACAAATTACACCCGGATAAAGATGCAATATATGAAAAACTCAAGGAACTTCAGACAAAAATGAGAGATGCAGGATATGTGCCTCAAACAAAATTTGCTCTTTATGATCTCGATCCAGAGAACATAGAAGAACTTCTGAGCTATCACAGTGAGAGGCTTGCAATTGCTTTTGTTCTTACTCGCAAATCACAATTGCCTATAAGGATAATGAAAAATCTTCGAGTTTGTGGGGATTGTCACTCTGCCTTCAATTATATATCGAAGATTGTTGGTCGGCAAATAGTCTTACGAGACTCAAGTAGATTTCATCATTTTGCCGATGGAAAGTGTTCATGTGGGGATTACTGGTGATGGAAATCATGTCAATTGCAGCACATGGGAAGTGCTTATTTGGTAAGTGTGTATATGTTGGTTTACGATCCATGTTCATGTCTACATATCACTTTTCTCGTGGCATTTTTATACTCGCTGTACATTGATAAAGGGCACGGAAGTAACTAGAAAGCTTAAGTTAAATTTCTGCCTTACGCACACATTCTATTCGATACAAACAAACATAGGCTTTGATCTCTAGAAAATACAACAACTATTTTGTTCATTCCCTAATTCATGTAGTCCTGGTCAGGTCACCAGAAATGTGTTTTCGGACTTGGACGTGATTTATTGGCCAATATGGTTAGATGTACTAAAATATTGCTATATTGTATAAGCAAAGTTCATTAGTTAAGTAAAAAGAAACTATTTGGTTTTACATTATGCAACCAGATGCAGACTGAATGCAAGAAGTAATATTTTCTTTTTTCATTTCAAGATTAGCCATATACTTGACTTTGGAACGATATTTATCATTTTTTGTTTATATCAACTGAACACTTGGACCGTGGTACAAAACTAATTTGAATATGAAACTACATTGCATAATCTCGAGGGTAAAGCACTTCAGTGTCACTTATTAAAAGTCAATACATGTACAATTAAAAGTCTATACAGTATAATTGTGATTTTAGTTTCCCAACTGTACCACTGTGTGACAGTTGGATCTGTTGAAGAGTAACTTGATATCTCATTTTATTTTTTCCTCTCTGCCAGCAAATGTCTTACCAAGTGTTGTAATGCCTAAAGCTCATCCTCGTCTAAAGGCATATTACTTGAACAGAACGAGAAGAGAATTGATGTTGCTATTGCCTCTAGATCACCAACTGCAGATATAGCAAACAACATTTCTTGACAAATTGTAAATAAAGTTAATGTCAGTGGAGCAGGTGAGTTCTAAGATTCTTTTTATGTTTTTTTTGCTTACCTTTTTGTGCCAGACCACTTAACCCAGGATAAGTTTGGCTTCCGTTATTACTGTGCTGTTTTAAATGAGAGCCTCTTCCAAAACGTTGTTCTTACCCTTTTTTAATGTTATCCTTGCTAATTGCTAATTAAATTCAGACGACCGCCTCTCCACAAACCTAAGGTGTCGGAGAAAGCCACTAAAATGAATCTTATAATTAACAATTATCTGGGAAGTGGGCACGATCTATAATACTGTTGGACATGTACTATTTGTAGTTCTACAGGGCCTCTTTTTTCATTTTTTTTTCTTATTATTTGCAAAGTAATAACTGTATTAACCTAACAAAGAAAGACATAGCATACCATAGAAAGATCACCAAGAGTGTAAAGAAGCTCCAATATAGCTTTTTTAAATTCATTTTTATATGATATCATTATTAGTATTACTAGCAGGAAACAGAATCATGTTTTCATATACTGTGTATAGTGTATACTGTATTGCCATTGTTGTTATCCTATATTTTTCGGGTTTCCTTTGCAGACTACAAATGCCTAATTAATGGTAAAAGATGTAGACTAGTTGAGTTCTTAGGATAAAGGGCAAGTCAATGAGTAATCTCCAGCACTGTAATATGATCCACTTAGAGATGCCCATGATCTGTTCCCTTTGGGTTTTGCAGAGCATTTTTAACAGTTGACCTGCTAATTAGTGTGCCACTCAAGTTGATGCCTTTTTTTCGATGATGAGGATTAGAACACAGAAGTGATAAACCTGTCTTGATCCTTTTGCTTGAAAGTTGCAGTTATTGTTATTGTGCTTCGCTGCATGAAGGTTTTGCTAATTACAAAGCTGTATGCCTTTAAATTTTGAAAGTAATCTGCCATATGTTCAGGTGCAAAGGCGGGGATGACAAGCATCTACTTGACACGGGGTTGATCTTAGAGCATTTAACAAGGGCTTGCAAGAGAGAATTCTGTCGGGATTAAGGTTGGTTCACCGGAGAGGAACCAGAAGAACTGGATGTCATATTAGCTGCTTAATACTTTGACTGATCATATGTTGTGATTCATATACATTGTTTGTTGTTCATCCACCGTACCGATAGTGTTTTTCAAGGGTCAATATCTGGATGAGGAAATAAGATTCATGGATTTACTGTTGCCGGACAGATAAACCTTGTTCATAAGATGATTTAAGACAACACTGGATGGTTAACTTCTTTTATCATTTTTGTAACTGTGTCAATTCAGCATGATTGCCGCAGTGGTTAAAACCTGCTGTTTGCCAATTTTCATTTTTTCATGGAATGAGTGTGAGAAAAGAAGTTAATGATCCGGCGTTATACCTTCACATGACATTGCTCTGGCAGGCTTTTGCCAATTGCCTGAAATTCTCCTCTACCGACTCCCATGGGAGTTTGGGCCGTGTCTCAGGGCTCCGTAGCATTTCTGGAACATTTATGTACCATTTTTGCAAAAATGGTACAGCTGGGTTCAACATTGCAAAAATGGTACAGGGTGGCCTGTGACAGGCAACCCTAGCAAAGGGTGCCACGGCCCGTGGCAACCCCTCTATATTTTTTTTTGTTTGCCGTTGTCAAAATTGTTTCATTTGTCTTATCTCACGTGGTTACTTAGTAAAACAAGTTTACTTAGTAAAAATTGTTTTTTAACAATCACTTTTGTAGGTTTATAAATTGTACTTGCAAAAAATATATTTTCATTTTCTTTGTTTTAAATTAAACTTGAACTGTTGTAATTTGCTACTATCCAAAATTATAAAAAAAATATTAAGCGTAATTATGTAAAATTTTGGTCCAAAAATGATACCTACACAAAATTATAATTTTTGAATAATGATATTTTCAGACCCGAAAACGACTATAACAAAACCTTTAAAGTACTCAACATCTAGAAATATGATAATAATGCAAGTTTTATGTTACTGTTGACGTGATTACATCACTTTTACATTTTCAGAACAATAATAAATTTAACCAAAGTGTGTTCTCACATCAAATTTACAATAAAGCAAAGTTGCAGGCACTGCAAATTTGATTTTTTGGTTTTTCAGAGCTTTTCTGTTGGTTTTACAATAAAGTAAAGACGAGTGATCACATCAACAATAAAGTTGAGTTGTCACCTCACATCTCATAATTTGCAGGCAAAAATAATGCACCTGTATTACTTTTGTGTAATAAAGATCAAAACTTTTTCCCTATAAATAGTTCTTCTCTCTTATGCATAATCATAGTTTTCTCTCTTTTGTTTAATTGTGCCTTATCAGTACAGTTAGAATATCTTATCTTACACCACTACTAGCGAATCCGTTTATCTTACACCACTGCAACAATATTGAAGAATTCTGGTAAAGGTTTGTAATCCTCCTTTCCTTTTAGTTATTTCAGTTCCAATACAACATTAAGTTCCTTTATATATAATTCTAAAAAGAAATCAAAAGTTGTGGATAACTCTTCTTATATATATTTTCCATTTTTATATGTGTCTTTTTCACATATTTATATGCTGTATATGTTTTTACATCAGGAAAATGGAAAGTTGTGTCAATGTGAATTTCTTTTGGGGTGGAAAAATAATTAGGAAAGATGATGATATAACATATTCCTTGGATCCAAAATGTATGCGTTATGTTATGTTCGGAACAACTTTTGAAGAATTCAAGGCAATTGTTTATGAGGTTATGAACATAAGTGACAATTATTGGAATTTGAAAATAAGTTATAAACATCCAGAAATGGGTATCGGTAATTTCGTTAAGCGATATTACTTAGGTCATATTACTTCCAACGTGGATGTCGGTAGGTTGTTGAGTATCCCTCAGACCATGCAGATGGGTTGGGGTGATGTGTCCGTTTTCATCGAGGCCGAACAGATTAAAGTTCAGGATCCGTACTTATATGCTTACGGTACACATTCTGAGCCTACCCAACCAAGTTACCAACACAACCATGGGATGAGCAACCAATTTCCCGAATTCGGAACAACGGGATGGTCAAACTCTTTTTTCGGTGAAGGTGAAAATAATGAAGAATTTCACGGATATGCGGGGGGTTCTAGTAGTCAACCAGTGCAACAAACGCATCATGGTGAGGATCCTGAGATGCATGAATATTATAACCGTACAAATTATGTGGAACCGTCTCCACCACGTCATACAATGACGGGTAGAGAGTTGGCATGCATAGATGATAATCCTCTTGAATTTAATGTTGATGGTTCAAGCAGTGAGGAGTCCGAAGATTTTAACAGTGATGACGACGAGGATGTATCATCTGAGGAGGATGAAGAGGTATTGAGGAACCATGTTCCGATGGCAACTTGGTTTCAGACTGAAGATTATTCACCAGTGGTATTAAACAACCAAGCTGAAAACTACCTTGCTTTAGCTGAAGATATCGAAGATCTTTCCGTTGGTCAAATGTTTAATGACAAACAAATGTTAATTCATGTTGTGCGACAAATGCACATTAGTAGCAATCGGACATATATCGTGGAGAGGAGCAATCCGAATCAGTTTATTGCAACGTGTGTGGTGCAAAATTGTCATTGGAGACTGAGAGCCGCGAAGAGAAAGATCCATGGATTGTTTGAAATCACAAAGTGCATGGAGCACACTTGTTTAGTTGATCTACCGACGCAGGATCACAAAAAAATCTCTGCAAGATTTATTGCAAATATTGTTAAACCACATGTAAGCTATTTATTCTCAACCATCATTGACATATGTTAAAAAACTTTTATTGACTTTTTTGTTTTTTGGAATGTGTCGCAGGTTAGAGAATCACCAAATATCCGAGTGAAGACCATTATGACAATGGTTAATGATGAATTCAACCACTGTGTAAGTTACTGTAAAGCATGGAGAGGCAAGCAGTTGGCTGTTGAGGAGGTCTACGGTAACTGGACTACCACATTTGATGCACTACCACAGTTTTTCATGGCCATGGTACATGCCAATCCTGGGACTGTTGTTGTAATCGATGATGTTCGTCATGAAACTGATAACAGCAGTTCTGTTTGCAAACGGATTTTCTAGTGCCTTCACGCAATTATGGATGGTTGGCAACATGCCCGCCCGGTACTTTCGATTGATGGTACCTTCCTGAAGGGAAAATATAACGGAAAATTATTGGTTGCAATGGGGGTGGATTCGAATAATCATCAATATCCAGTTTGTTATGCCTTGGTTGACGAAGAATCCGAGAGAAACTGGTCTTGGTTTTTGAAGTTGCTACGTCAACATGTATGCAGGGACAGGTTAAATGTCTGCATAATTTCTGATCGTGTTGCTGGCATCCTAGCAACGATGAGTAACCCGACTAATGGATTCACTACACCTCACGGGATTCATAGGTTTTGTTTATTTCATGTCAGAAGTAACTTCTCCAGTAAACATCCCGGTGGAGAGTTAAAACAATTGATGTGGAAAGCTGGAACTACCCCCAATACAGAAAACACCAGGCATACATGAAGAGAATATGCGCGATATCAGCCCCTACTTTGCAATATCTAGCAGACATTAATCCAGAAATGTGGACCATATGTTACGATATTGGTGGTGCTCGTTATGGACAAGCCACGACAAACGTGATGGAAGGCTTCAATGGTAGCATAAGAATGACTCGTTTCCTTCCTGCTACGGCAATGATGGAGTATATCTTCTACAAGACTGTTAGAATTGTCAACACACAGCGAAACCAAACTGTCGATGCTATGCAGCGGGGTCAACAATTATGCCAAAGGACGGAGAATATGATAACCAGATATATGGAAAAGGCTAAATCACATACGGTGCATACATTCAGTAAACAACTAGGCATTTTCAAAGTTGTTACGCAACGCTATCGGGTTAAAGGAGGCACAAAGGGGGGGCGCACCCAAAATGTGGACATGAGTCAACAAATATGCACTTGTGGAAAGTGGATTTGCCACCATTTGTCTTGTTCTCATGTATTGGCTGGTTGTTTGGCAGAGAATCTTGATTGGAAAAAGTGGATTGAACCTTACCACTACACTTCCAAATTGCATAAGTTATGGGAGCCTATCATATTTCCATTGGATCCTACTGAGTGTTGGAACTACGTCTTACCGGTATAGTGGCAGAGGTATGGTAAGTTGGTACCCGATGAAGCCTGCAAAAAGATAAAGAAAAAACGTGGGAACAAGGGGGAGTCTGTAAGAATTCGTACTGAGATGGACCAGTCGCATTCGGGGATAAAATGTAGTCGTTGTAAGCAAGAAGGACATACGAAAAGGAGCAAACTTTGCCCACTACGTCCTAATGCAGTTTGACGTTGCTACACTTACTTTGCAATTTTTCATATGAATTTGTACTATTTGCTTTGTGTGATTTCATTTCTGACATGTACTTTTATTTCAATTCCTATTCGTGTGGTTTTAATATCACTTCCATTTTTTCTTCTCTCAAATGTTGGAAACTTAATGACATGCAAATTTAGTTAACAATGCAAAACTAGTCATAAATTGAACAATTACTCATACTTGAATATTAAAAAGTACAATAGTTTAGTCATCGTCGGACATGAAGTTGTCTGAGTCATTATCAGCACTCACGCTCCATTGCTGATACTGTCTTGCACGTAGCATGTCTCCATCTTCTGCAAACATCCTTGCATCTGCTTCTAGACTATGTCGATGTAAGCGTAATCGCATTCGGTTCTCTTCCTCTCGTGCACGAAACAATGCAACTTCAAGTTGTTGTGGAGTACCGCGTTGCATCATTATAGCGCGTTGTTTCGGTATTCTAAGTCCATGCAAGCGACATTGTTCAACACAACAAGAAAGACATTGCGTACGCCACTCCCACTCCCTCTGCATTGTTGTTATTGTCTGACTTGAGTAACGATGATTAGGGTTCATTGAGTACACAAAATCATCGTCACATAACCATTTTCTACCCATGGCTCTGAAAATATCACCACTAGTATAACCATTTGCCATTTTTCAAAGATATATGGTATTTATAGGTTATATATGAGAATTAAAATTCGTAATAGTTAAAGAAAATAATTTAGATCACGAGACCATTTTCCTATGTATTCACGGGTTCATATTATGCCAAAAAAAAAATCAGAACTGCATACACACTTTTATTACTTTTTCCTGTATATTCACGGGACACGTTAACAAAACTTGAAAGTAGTGTCTTCTTGTCATTTTTGGACAAATAATTAACATACGGTGCATACATTCAGTAAACAACTAGGCATTTTGCAGAAATCTAATGCTTTGGTTTAATTGTCATTTTCGGACCAATAATTAATATAGTGAATCCATTTTATTTTTTTTGCCTTTTCAGGGTCTCATGTTCGGCTTATAAAAAATCATAATTCATGCTAATATTTTTACTCATTTTTTTACTTCTAACAAAATAGGACGGTTCTACTTTATAATTAAAAAAAACCAAATATTATAATTTATAAAACAACTTTTTAAAGCTTGAAAATGGATGCTAAAACAAAGGAAACAATTTTGACAACGGCAAACAAAAAAAAAATATAGAGGGGTTGCCACGGGCCGTGGCACCCTTTGCTAGGGTTGCCACAAGCCGTGGCGTCCTCTAGCTCGGGTTGCCACAAGCCGTGGCGCCCTGTACCATTTTTGCAATGTTGAACCCAGCTGTACCATTTTTGCAAAAATGGTACATAAATGTACCAGATATGCTACGGAGCCCAGTCCCGGTGTGGGTGTGGCTGATTGTTCTATTGACCCAGCAGTGCAGAAGAATGGCGCTGCGGAGAAAGGTCAACTTGCTATTGCAGTGGTCGACGACACGCCAATCGAATTGCTCACTTTCTTGCCCGAGAGGCTCGTACTCTACCTGTTTGTTATTTCATGAGTTTGATGCTCGTAAAAGTAATGCATTATGATATTTATACGGTAAAACCTTGATAAATTAATATGCTCGGGATCAGTAAATTTAATTAATTTTTTGAGATTATTAATTTATCGTAGTGTTCTAAAAGTCGACCGGCTTACTGATTAATCGGTAGTCAGACGGATTCTGTCTCGATTAAACAAAAATCGGGTTAAAGAGCGGTTTTTTAAAAAATCGGTGAAAAGTCGTCTGAGACGGGATTAATCGGTTGAATCGGTCAAAGTTAAAAAAAAATAAAAAAATTATTTTTCTAAAAAAAGTTAATTTTTAAAAAAAAAAAGAGTTAATAAATATACATGACTATGTCTATTATATGAGTATGAATTATAGATTTATTAACTAAATATTTTACTAAATTCTAATACATCGATTATTTTCTAAAAGTGAATTACTCTATTCATTTATACTAGGTATACAATAATAATATATTAATATGTGAATTATTTTTGTAAATTTTGATACTTAAATATCAACTTTGGACTAATAATATATTATTATTTTTTTGTAAATCTTTTAACTAACTTGATGGTACTAATATAAAATTATATATTATCATTTTTTAATTAAAATATATCCGATTAATGTTCTGATTAATTAATCTGATTAATCACCAATTATCCGATTAATCACTAGAAGGTAACTCTACCGACTAATACCGATTTCCGTCTTTTAGAACACTGATTTATCAAAATAAAATATACACTAACTCTATTATATCGAGACTAATTTTTTTATTAATTAATCAAAGTTATTAATTTATCGAGGTTCTACTATTAACTCCTTTATATATAATAAGCGTAAGAGAGATCTTATCCAAAACTTTGGTCGGTCACTGTACTACCAAAATTATACGATCCGTTGGATTATAAAACTATAAATATTCAAATCGATGAGGACCGTCAGATATAATATTAAAAATTGTATTTGATTAATAATAGAATAATATTTAAATACTAAAAGGTGTATTTTGATAATTTAAACCTATTATAAATGGGTTTTCTATATTGAATAGAAATCTTTATGTAAAAATTCGTAATTATCTTTTATCTTTATTTTATGGATAGTTCCAGTTACATAATAATTATTAAACCATCATTAAATTAAAGATACTTTTGTAAGCTTCGCGTGGGCTGTAAAATCGTTCAAATCTGTTGTCTAAAACTCAAGAGCCCAAACAGTAAAGTTATTATCTAAATTTTAATAAATATTTTTTTATTATTGTAGCACCAATTTAATTTTTTTTTCCTAATTCTTTTAAATTTATAAAATTCTATATTTATTTCAATAAAATATTAAAATCAATTTAAGAAAAAATTAAAATCGATTTGGTCCGTGTACGATCAGTATACGACCAAATTAATAATTATAGTTAGATCTTAAATAGATTGATGAGAATTGTTAGATCTAATATTAAAAAGTGTATCTGCTTAATAATAGAATTATATTTAAATACTAAAAAGTGTATTTTGATAATTTAAAAATTTTCTATGTAAAAATTCTTAAATATCTTTTCTCTTGAATTTATGTATAGTTCCGGTTAGATAATAATTGTTAAACCAAATATCAAGATAACAATTAATATCGATTACAATGATACCCTACGTTATAAGAGACTTAGGAGAACTCCTGTACATGAATAAATTTAAACACTTTTTTTGAAGAAACATAACAATTTTATTAATCCAAATTATAATTATATTATTTTACATATAACAAACATAAAAGGATAATATCAAAATATTATTAAAATGTTGAGGGTTTCATATTCATAAACGATAAATTTGAATATAATACTTATATTAAAATGTGTATTTGATTAAAGGTAGGATTATATTTAAATACTAAGAAGTGTGCTTTTATAATTTAAACCAATTATAAATTGGTTTTCTATATTGAATTGAATTCTTTGTGTAAAACTTCTTAACCATCTTTTCTTTTCAGTTTATTTTATGGGTACGTAAACCGGTCAAGTTAGATAATAATTATTAAACCATCATTAAATTAAAGATAATTTCGTTAGTTTCGCATGAGTTGTAAAATTGTGAAAATTCAATTTCTAAAACTTAAGATAAAACCCAAATATTAAAGTGAGTATCTAAATTTTAATAAATAATTTTTTTTATTATTTTAGCACCAATTTATTTATTTTTCCACTAATTCTTTTAAATATAGAAATTTTATGTTTCTTTCAATAAAGTATCAAAATTAATTAAGAACAAGTTCAAATCGATAAAGAATATAATAATATGAGAATAAAATTTTATATAATCATAACATAATTTTTATTCTATTTAATAATTTTTAAGTAATAATGTATTTTAAAATTTTATTTACACCGTAAATAAAACCGAAACATTAAAAGTAAAAGCAGTTAGTAAGATACTTATATCAGTATATACTTGATATCCTTATTATATTAAATCCTTATATATAATAATCATAATAGGGATCTTATCCCAAATTTTGGTCGTAGACAACCAAATTAATAAGGATCATTAGATCTTAACTAGATAAATGAACATCGTTAGAGCAAATATTAAAAAAGTTTATTTTATTAATAATAGGATTATATTTAAATTCTAAAATGTGTATTTTGATAATTTAAACCAAATATACCAAATATAAATAAGTTTTCTATATTGAATATAATTCTCCATGTAAAAAATTTGTGACTTTCTTTTCTCTTCCATGGACAATTCCACCTAGGTAGATAAAAATTGTTAAACCATCTTTTAATTAAAGATAATTTAGTTATCTTCATGTGGGGTGTAAAATCGTCAAAATCTGATTTTTAAAACACAAGATAAAGTCCAAATTAATAAAGTGAATATTTAAATTCTAATAATAATTATTATGTCATCATTATGTTAACACCAATTTAATTAATTTTTTCTAACTATTTTAAATTTAGAAATCTATGTTCAAAAATTAAAATCAATCTAAGAAAAATTCAAATCAACAAAGAATATAATAATACGAGGATAAAATTTTATAAAATTGTGCATATTTTAATCCTATTTTATTAAGTTTTATATCATAACTAATCAAATATTATTTATTATTAAATAATAAATTATACGTAAATGGTGATTTTGTTTTATAAGAACTCATAGAGGCCTAATTTCATTGTTAACAGAACTATATTCATATTAAAAAAAACTTTATTTTGAAATTTTAGACTCAGCTACAGAAGATGTCAAACTTTTTAAACCTATATACATAGTAAATTATTAAATTCAAAACTTTAAAAGTTTGTTAATCAATTAGTATAGTACTTTTCTGAAAAATCGTACTTTACAAAAAATATTATCAAATAACATGTCTGCAAAAAAAATGAAAAAATTCTTATTTTTCAAAAAACCCTATAAATTTTAATATGTTGTTGGCAGATTCAAATCTTAGATCATTCTACATGATAATTTTACTATTATATCTAACGTTTTTCAACAATTTAATTTGAAAGATTCAACGATTATGGATTGAGTGATCAAACAAAGCGACCAAACTTATAAGGAAGCTTTCATTATTTAGTCTTTAATATAATAACATAGATATTTACAGGATATACTATAAAAAAATGAAATTTATACAGAATTTTGATCACGATGTACTACTTTAAAATAAAAATTATTACAAAAAAAATTATATTTTAATTGATAATTTATTTTCTCAAAAGTTCAAAGTTCCCGCATCTTTAACATATTACAAAAAAGAGTATATTATATTTTAGCAATAAATATTTAAAAAAAATTATAAATTAAAAATATTAAAAATATTAAGAAAAATTAATGATGTTATCATGGTAGTTTGGTCCTAAATACCGTCAAAACATTCTCAACCGTTAGATCCAATATTTTTAAAAATAAATGATCAAGATTATATCATATAAAAAGAAGTTATTATCTAAAAATGATATAAGTTAAAATATATTATATTAGGAATGAATTTTTTAAAAAGTCAAAACATAAAAATAGTTGTAATTAAATAAGGAAACTCATTTAATACCAAAATAATAAAAATCTTTTAATGTTAAATAGATAGATGAAAACCATTAGATTTAACATTAAAAACTGTATTTGGTTAATAAAGGGTATTCTAATAATCTAAACTACATATAAGTAGATTTCCTAAATCGAATAGAATTCTCAACATTAAATTTCGTCACTTTATTCTCTTTTTAGTTTTATAATAGTTTTTAAGTGAAAAAGAACTATTAAACCACAACTAAATTAAAGATTATTTTGTGAATTTCATGTGGACTATAAAATTGGCAAAATCTAATTTTTATAACTCAATATAAACAAATATTAAATTGAGCATGTAAAATATAATAAATATCAAAATTTTAACTATAATATTTTTTGGCTAAATCTTTTTTAATAATAATTTAATCATGTAAACTAATAACTTTTAAATATTAAAATATTCATAAATAAATATAATTATAAATATTAAAAAAACAATAATTGTGTTGTATGAGTAATAAAATTATAATTATAAACAAAATAATTATAAATAAAATTTAAGTAATATAAGCTAGTATATTATAAAGCTTCTTTGAGCGTGTTGGATGATAGTGGTAAGTAAGAGCTTCTTATTAGTTCGGGTTCGGGTTTTGAATCTTGCACATTCCGAGATTTAGCTATAAATGTATAGTACTAATTAAATTGCAAACTATATTAAAAAAAGATGAGCTAAGGATTGATATGTTATGCTCTATTAGTTATAGTGTCAATCTAAAATAAAATTTAGAAGATTTACAATAGCGATAAATCACCAAACATTATCAGTGAAAAAGTAAATCAAATCGCAAAAACTAAATGTACTAGAATCAAACCTACTTAAAAATACATCAACGACTTTTACCGATGAAGTAACATGAAAAATATTAAATATTGTATAACTTAAAATAAAATAAAAACAAAATATTTAAAAGAAGAAGAAATTGTGCCGGTTTGGTCAATTTATTATCATCAAAGTAAGACTATTTGTACAAGTAATAATTTAATTAAGGTAAAAATATTAGTTACAGAATAAAGATTCTATAAAATGGTTGGATATGGAAAATCATAATTGAAATATAGTCAACAATATATCTGTGCTTAGAAAACGTGCCCCTGCACATGAAATTGATCATCATTCCCTGATTTCATCCAACACGATTTACACGGTGTCCCTCACTCTCCTGTTGATGTAAAGATGACTTAAAATGTTACGGTTCCAGTGGGAATAGATTTACTTTTTATGTTACGATACATAATAATACAAGTAATTACAGAGGTTGATGTATTCAGCAGCGGAATTAAAATTCCAAAATAATCGGGGCTAATATGATCTATTATTGCAAATCCTCGGATGTTAATTGGGACTTAAATAAAATATATGCTAATCTTTAACTTAAATTCGAGGTTTAGAAATAAATTTTTCATTTATATTTCAATTTAGGCGGAGTTTCAATATATATTAATAATTCTTGATTCCGCCTCTCGATATATCAGAGATTATCTTCAAATAATTACGCATTTGAATATAAATTTACAAATATAATTTCATGTATTTGTTTGAGAAAACCAGATAATTTATTGTCAAAAAATCTGATAATTTTAGAAAAGTTTCCTTGAGTCAAGTTTTTCCAAATTTTTAGATAAATATATATTTTTTGAAGAAAAACAATAATTTTTATACTTTTTACAATTACAATTATTTCTGCAGTGTTTAATGTGTAAAACATATGATTTAACCCAAACACAATTCAATTTTCAAAACAAATTGAAATTGTTATTACCAAAATTCAAAATTTGATTACCAAACCATTTTCTTTCCGTTGCCGCCCGTAAAACCTACAACAGTAAAAAACTTAGCAGGCCAGAGAGAAACAAAAAAGGACTAAACAGTAAAAAGTAAAAAAGGTGTCCGATAAAAACAATGCCGTCAATCACACTCAATTCCCAATGAAATAAAAAAATAAAAAATAATAAAACAACCTCCCAAATTTCACCACTCCCAGCTCACAGATCCATCCCCTCACCTATACACACAACCCCTCTGTATCTATCTCTCCCCCTTAACTGACAGTTCATATCCAGCTTCTTCATGTACACACACATAATTAAATTAAATACTTATAAATTATATTTTTATTGTTATTTTATTAGTGATGCCAGCTCAATTCATGTTTATAATACTGTGAAATTCAACTTATAGTTGACAAATTCAGTAGAAATTGTTGAGTTTAGATCTGATTTGGAGAGGAGGATGGACGGTGGAGATGGAACGATTAAGCTTGGAACGATTAATATGAGACCGATTGATCGGTGTTTTAACTCGGAGCCGGATGTGTCGGTATCGTCGCCGGTGACGAAACAGAAAGCGGCGGCGGCGAAGGAGTTTATTGAGAATCATTATAAGAATTATCTTCAAGGATTGCAGGATCGTAAAGAGCGGTGAGTTTGCGATCGTTTTTTAGTTGTTTTTGTGATTTGTGTTGGAAGTGGCTTGCGGTCAGGTGAGAACAGTTTTGTCATGAGAGTAAGCGAGAGAACTCGAGATTTATCGAGAGGTTTTTTTTATCTCGAGAGTTTTTGTGTGTGATTGTTGTTTTAGGAGATGCATTGGTGTGGATATGTGTGTGTTTGTATGTAGTGTTGTGTTGGCAGTTAGTGTGTGTACTCTGGCGGTTACTAAATGATAGTTGATTTAGGATTTAGGGCGGAAAATGAATGTTATGTGTGTCGAAAGTTAAGTGAAGAAGCGGTTATTAGTTAGGAGTGAAGAATTGTGGTGTGAAAATGTGTGTTAAAATTGTTGATATCGAGATGTAGTGTTTTTAGGTAATGAGGTTGTGTTGGTGAATGTGGGAGTGATTATGAGTTGTAATTAGATTCGTTGATAAAACATAAATATTTTACTATTTATTTAATGTTGATGTATATGGATATTATAAATTATTTTTTTATATGTGAGTTCTAATTGTGGCTGTTTTTTTAGGAGACGAGCCTTGCAGATGAAGGCGCAGGAAGCGCAAGTGTCGAGTGAGGAAGAAGAGCAGATGATGAAAAATTTGGAGAGGAAAGAAACAGAGTATATGAGATTGCAGAGGCATAAGATGGGAATTGATGATTTCGAGCAGTTGACTGTCATTGGTAAAGGTGCATTTGGCGAGGTACAGTTTATTTTGGCTCAATTTCTTGTTTTAGATTTATTTTTGTAATTGTAAGTTTTCTTAATGACTAATTGATTAGCATTTGCTTTTGAATTTGAATTGGTAAATTGCATTGTCAGTACCATTCAATTTTATTTGCATCTTCTGTTCAGTATAAAGAGACATGCTCAATTAGATCTTGCTTCTTTTAATGTGTTGTATTTGTAGTGATTCGAGTATAACAAAATTTCCTTTTTTTCTTTCGCAAAATGTTCATAGATCTGAAGATTTAAAATTTAAGGTGTTGCTAGATATTAGATTAGTAATATCTACAAGTTTTAGCATGTCTATTAGTTGATAAATATGTTTATATATCTGAATTTAATATTTGTATGTCCAGTCTTTGTATTTAACTACTGGTATGTGCTTTCACTTGACGGCTGAGGCTCATATAGTTGATTAGGAAAGTATATTTGCCTATGGTTGACATAACTTCGTTGCTAAAAGTTTCTTTTTCTTCTTTCCCTTTCCCTTTCCTTTTTTATTAATGATTGTTTATTTCTCTCTGTGTGTTATGGTTGGTAGTTTTACCATTTTTTTCAAAAGTTGGGCGGTGTTGCTTTTTTTCACCAAGTATAGCTTAAAGCTCTTACGGAGTCGCAGTTACATAATAGGGCATCCTATGTTATTACATAACAGTTCATCATATTGTTGCAGACGCATTCACATTAACAGTCAGGTAGATTAACAGAGATTTATCCAGAGTACATATTTAATATATATTATAGTCACGATGGTACTTCTTTTTTCAGGTTAGGTTATGTCGTGCTAAAAGTACCGGGGAAATTTTTGCACTAAAGAAATTAAAGAAATCTGACATGCTTAGCCGTGGACAGGTGATAAGCAACACAATGACCTTGGAAAAATACCTTTTATATAGCTTCTAAAGCCAAATTTATGATATATATATATCTTCACCCTCTATTATTTACTTACATATTTGGAACTGGTTTTAGGTCGAGCATGTTCGATCTGAGAGAAATTTGCTTGTTGAAGTTGATAGTCGGTGCATAGTAAAACTTTTTTGTTCTTTTCAAGATTCTGAATTCTTGTACCTGATCATGGAATACTTACCTGGTGGTGACATTATGACTTTACTGATGAGAGAGGATATTCTTTCCGAAGATGTTGCACGATTCTACATAGCAGAAAGTGTTTTGGCTATCCATTCTGTTCACCAACACAACTACATACACAGGTTCTTCACAAGCTTTCACATTGAGTTGCTTCTTCACAAGTGTTAATTATCTATGTATATAAGGTTCTTTAGTGGGTGAGTTAGTTTCAAAATTTATGGAATTCGTTTCTTTATATAATATGTTGAAGAGATATGGTGTAGATGAGGCCACCTGTAGTTGCGCTCTTAAAATTACAGATGTTGTTGGACTGGGTACTGCAGACGTTTTTAATGAATGTCCTTGCCAGCCTGTTTGAAAGTCTTCCGTGATAATCTCCCAGCTGTCTAGTATTTTTTTATTCTTAATGCTTCAAGTAAAAAAAAGAATTATTTACACAGTACTAGTACCTATCAGGCACTCTAATTTGACTTTGATCTAGATCCCAAGTTATATATTTGATGGTGTAGCTAATGCTTCGCTTTGCACCCAAGCCGTCATAAATT
The DNA here is from genome assembly GCA_030848705.1 of Heracleum sosnowskyi. Taxonomy (NCBI): domain Eukaryota; kingdom Viridiplantae; phylum Streptophyta; class Magnoliopsida; order Apiales; family Apiaceae; genus Heracleum; species Heracleum sosnowskyi. Next base: position 25,906,922 of record CM061237.1, read on the forward strand.
GCACCTGTCCAATGTGCTCCGTCACACTTGACAAGATTATAGCGTAGTTACTTTTACCTGCCTTATATTTCTTTTTCAGTTTAGCTGTCCTCTGCTTAGATGTAAACATATTTACAAGTTGATTATTTTTGTGTGTAATTGTTCTACACTTTGGTATAGCTGTACATTTTAATTCAAGTGAAAATGTGTCTATAAATTCATGTCTACTGTTTCACCAAATGCTTTGGTAATATCACACGGAATAATGATTTTAGATTTAGATAGAACAGAATCCTTTTGGTACTTGTAAGATTTAAAAAAATCACTATAAAGTTACAACCCAAACAAAAATTTATGGGTTAAATAGGTTGAACAAAAGATGGCATCACCATCTTCATGGAAGGTGGTCAAATATTTGATATTCATGTTGTTTTCTATTTCATGTTATTGTTTTTTTTTCTTCCTTTTGTTTAACAATCTAAGTTTTATGCACATATTGGTTGAAATTTAAGCTAAGACGTGTATTAATACCTGTTTTCAGGGACATAAAACCAGATAACTTGATACTGGACAGAAATGGTCATTTGAAGCTCTCTGATTTTGGCTTGTGTAAGCCCTTGGACAACAAATTCTCATCTATAATGTTGGAAGATGAAGACTTTTCAACTCAGGGGTCTTTAGGTGACAGTGAAGGAGATCCCACTTGGTTAATGCCGAAGGAAAAGTTAGAACAGTGGAAACGAAATCGTCGGGCGCTGGTATATCCTTTTCTACTTTACTTTAAGTTCCTTCCTACTTGCTAAATTGTACTGTGCACCATTACTTACCATAATATATTTCTCCTACTTTGTCAATATATTCGATCACCATAAGCTGTTATCTTGATCATATATACTGTAAAAACATTTTTTTCAGGCTTACTCTACTGTTGGAACTCTTGATTATATGGCACCTGAAGTTCTTCTTAAGAAAGGTTATGGTATGGAGTGTGATTGGTGGTCTTTAGGGGCAATCATGTACGAAATGCTAGTAGGTTATCCTCCCTTTTGTTCGGAGGATCCGAGGATTACGTGTCGAAAGGTATTCTATTAATTGTTGATCTTTACACTGTTTTGTGATATGGATTTTAATTGGTTTCTGATAATGAGAACGAGTTAGGCTAAAAATGGTCGCGTCTAGTAAATGTCCCCATATTGTGTTAGTTTTCACCTGTCAATTTCTTCTAGCCAGTTTCCTCTCAGCTCAAGTTAAATCCTACTTCAGAATTTAGTAATATACCTAATTTTCGTGTTATATTACGTTTATTATATATATGAACAGATAATCAACTGGAGAACATGCTTAAAGTTCCCCGATGAACCAAAGGTACCAAATACAGCTAAAGATTTGATATGCCGCTTGCTGTGTAATGTTGAAACAAGACTGGGGACAGGAGGAGTCGAAGAAATAAAGGTAACAAACTATAAATTAGTGTTTTTTTATCAGTTAAAAAATATGTTTGACCTTCTGTTCAGTAAAGACGCATTCAATGATAAAGTGAATTTAAATATAGTTTTCAAGCCAGTCTGTGAATATGCTACAAAATCTTGCTTTCAGATTGCAATTTCTGTGACTGATATAAATCCTCATGTATCTCCAGGCACATCCATGGTTTAATGGTGTTAACTGGGACAGGTTGTACGAGAATGAAGCTGCATATAAGCCCACTGTCAGTGGAGACCTGGACACACAAAATTTTGAAAAATTTACGGCAAGTATATCGCTGTTATGCATTAAATTATGTGGTTTCTACTATAAAATTAATAAATCTGGATTATAAGCTTATTCTTCTGCATTTACTTTGACTATATTTACTGCCCCTTGATTACTCTTTTAAAATATGTTAAATCCAACAACTGTATAGAAAGTCATATCTACATGGTATTTCTTACGACCTGATCCTGCACTCTTTTTATGTTTATGATTCCACTTTCTGATTTGAGCGATTATAGTTATGTTTACTATTTTGTTTTACTAAATCTTACAAATTAATCTTTTAGTATATTTTTGACATATCATGTTTTAAATACACATTCCACTAATGCAAAAATGCGTGTCTCTGTATTTGCACCCCTCGTGCAAAATAGGAGTCTGTTCATAATAAATTTCCTGTGAATCTCAAGTTTCTACCTTTTTTTGCTATGTGGCTGTGGTTATTCTTACAAGCCTCTCATTTTAACAGGTAGAAGGCCCTCCATCTTCGGGACCACGAGTTGGACCCTGGCGAAAGGTAAGCTGTGTGATTGATATGTTTTCCTTTTTGTCTCCTTGAGTGGCATGTCTAATGCAAGACATGAATATGATTAGTGAACAACATATTTACTGTTGCTCCCTTTACAGAAAGTGAATTTAGTGCATGTTTCTTTTTCTGCTTATCTATTCAAAATTAGTTTTCTGCATTCTTTTACTTTCTAACAAATTAGAATTTTGAGGTTATTTGACCTCATCTCTTCTCTTTCTCTGGAATAGAATTTTATAAATACGTGATACAGTTGCTGCATTTAGCTTTTTGATAGCAGAATTAGGAAAATAATAGGAAAGCCAATTGAGATCCCAAGGGAAGAGAAAAAAGCAAATAGGATTATTTAAATACACTGTAGCAAAAAAAACTGCACTGTAGCCAAAAGTAAAGGAACAATGTAAATTAAAAAAAAAACTGGATGAAAAAGAACGGATATCATTTTAAAAAGAAACTTTCTGACGTGAAAATATTGGGATTGCGTGATCTGTTGCGACATGAAATCATTATCAGAGTAATGTGTTGTGGTGATAGAATGATTTCGTCCAAACTTCCGTGTTTTGTAATATCTTAATATGGCTGCTATTAAAAATGATTCATCTCCGTGTTGCAGATGTTGACATCAAAAGATTCCAACTTCATAGGATATACTTTTAAGAAATCAGATATGCTGAAATCAGTTGGAAGTTCAGGTATGCTGCGTACATTACTGTGCTATTACACTTGCAGTTACTTTGTTAGTAGCCTTATTTCTTCATCTGAAATCAGTTATCATGTTTGAAGATTTATAACGTGAGAGATCACGGTTGGTGGAAGTTTTGACTCATCTTATCCTTGGAAGGTTTAAAGAAATTGGTGTTTGCAGCTTCTACCTAAATTTAAACATTTAAACATACTACTAGATAGAAGTTGACTGTGCTCCAGATGCATATGGTGATTTTTGAACTTGAGATAGTTCCTAATTGACATAAAATTAGATTGTATCATCACATATATATTCTGGTCTACTTATCATTGCCATAACCCTTTTATGCATGGTAAACAGGCACAATTAAGAAGGCAAACGGAGCGTCGAAACCCCCATCTCTTGTATCCTTATTTGGTATGATCTCATTAACCCAGGCACACTTTAATTTTTGCATCTGCTTTCAATTTTCCCTGTGATAAGAATTCTGTCATTAAAACTTTACCTGATAATCTTTACTTATTAGATAAGTAATGCACATCTTTACGGTTTAAACGAGATATTTATTTTGTGCCTTGGACTTTTTCGTTTAGAAGTTGAGGGTTTGTGTGAAACATGGCGTACAGTGAACACGAGTTGGGTAGAAAGTTGTTAGTAGGATTGGTGTCATAGACACGAACACCCAGTTTAAAACAGCAATAACCTCTATGAATAGGATTTGGTGCTGATAGTTTCCTTCTTGCAGGTGAAGTAAAGATACAAGAAACTGCAATGGCAGAGGATGATCAGGAGGGAAAAAACTGATGCAAGACTTGAAAATCATTTCTTTAAGGTCTCTGCGGCGAGATGGAACAGTGGGCATGAAGATCAACTCCAAAGATCACATGATTTTGCAAATTTTCTTTTCTTAATTATTTTTCAGTTCGGTTAATATAATTTCTAGTTAATCATTATACAACCACCTTTGGGGAAGTTTGTGTGGATGGTCACTAGTGTTTTGTTGTATGTGCATATGTATGGAAGATCATCTAGCAACAAAAAGAAGAGAGGAGAGTATGAAAGATTAATAAAGTTTATAGTTAGTATGTTTTTGTCTATATTGTAGAATGTAGGGTAACATTGGTATCTCCTAATTAGATAGCTTTAGTAGTCACCAAGTAAAGATAACGTAGAAAATGTTAAACTTCAGGATAACATTTCATTTTCAAAATAAAAAAAAGTGATTACTATTTTAATGGTAAATAGTATTGTACATCATCATTTATAAAAAAATGATTTTGAATGAAGAATATGAATTATTTTCTGCACAATATATTAACACTAGAAATGGTGTATTTAAAAAATTCCTCATGGAAAAGTAAATAGCAAAGAAATATTTAAAGTCTATTGAAGACTTTGAAGTACATATAAAGGGTTGAAACTTGCAACTACCAAATCCAAGTGAATTTGCCTAGATGAACCAAGTTGAGATGAATAAAAGGGCGCCTATAAAGAGAACAATTACAGTGAGTGTATATTTCTTGTTGATTGCTTATTTATTCATAAAAAACCTTTTTGAGACATCAAACAATTTATTTCAGGTACTTTCTTATTCAAAATTGTAGGAAAAAGCTAAAAAACGAAAGAATTTGACATGTTCGAGTACGACCATGAACGAATTTTCTCGAAAAAGAAAGCAAGGAACAAATTATAAATTAGACATTTCAACAAATTTATGCTGAGCACTCAAAAAAATACATATTAGAATAATAATAATTGTGTTTCATTTGTCTAAAATACAAGATTATTATTTTTAATATTGTTTCCCTAAAATATGTTCCCAACACTAGAGTTACTTAAATGGAAGAGTGTGTTGTAAATAGAAACATTTGATTCAGACAGAACAGAACTCCCAATAGAAACCCTAAAAGTTGTCAGAAGGATAAAAAAAACACCTGTTTTTACAATCTCCCCAACAAATCGGCGTCAAATCCACGTGGACAACTTCGAGGTACGTTCTTTCAATCCTTCAAATTATTCTCATCTCTAAACAAATTCAATTCATTTTAACTTTTTACGTATCAGTGTAACGGTATCTCTCTCGCTCCGAGATTTCGGGTCATAAAAATAAGTATTATGCTAAATTTCCACTAGTTTTTACTAATTATGCTTCAATGTATTGCAATTTAATGAAGAATTAGGCAGTTATGTTGCTTATGTTTTCCTAGGGTTTTGTTATACTGGCAGGTATATCACAATGCCTTCGGTTATGCCTGTTTCGAAGGCGTTGGGGCGGGTTTTGTTGCGGAGAAATGGTGGTAGGAAGCTGGTGAATTGTGGGATTGGGAATTCTGATCAAGTTCGATGGATGAATGGCGTTGGTTGTGTTGATAGGGTTCTGGTGGTTAGTGATTCTGTTTGTTTGGAGAGAAAGGATGGCGGTTTTTCGATAGGAGGGAGTGTGTGTAGTGGTTTTGGTCAAAGGAAGGGGGTTTTTAGGGTGTGGTCATGGGGATGAGGGAAATGTTTTGGCTAAAGTTCATGAGGAAAGATGCGTTTTTGGGTGAGTTAATTATTGATGTCTCGATTCTGGTTTTGTTTTAAAGTGCTCTTGAGTCGTTAATTGTTGTACTTTAACTAGTTATTGTGGTTTTTATATTTTGAAGGTGGCATTTTGTTTCACTTCCTTTTGGATCGGTTGTTAGTGGCTTAATGGTAGCTGTTTTGAGATTAAAGTTTTAAAATATTTGTACATTCAGTTACCAATGTTTCCTTATAAGGTACTTAAGAAAGCTCATTACCGAAGTTTATATGGAAGCCCTCTAGTAGATGTGTTTTCCTTTAGTGTCTTGATCCATCAAGTACTGTAGTTAATGACTATGTTACTCGGACTCGGCTACAAGTATCCAAGTATCAGAGTCGGCAACATTTTCAAAAGTATATATGTTTTTGGCCTAAAATAAGTGTCCAAGTCCGAGTGTCCATGTCCAAGTGTCGAGTGTCCGACACGGGTACTCGAAGGTAAAATAAAGAGTCCGAGTAACATAGGTTAATGACAGTATTGGCCTTCCCTCTGGCGTTACTTTAAAGAAGAAACGATATTGGCCTTCCCTCTGACAATATTGCACTTGATCCATCAAGTACTGTAGATGTATGGCGTTACTTTAAAGCAGAAACGATATTGGCCTTCCCTCTTGGAAAAGGTTTGCCATATACACCTGTGGTTAGTCCTTGTTTCATTAATTTGAATAACATATCACAAGCAACAAAATGTACCTGCATTATAAGGGGACTATAGCCTGTAAAGATAGAAACAGTGGAAGCGCACAACCAACGTTTATAGTGTATTTATACCCGGAAATAAGTAGTTTTTAAATTCTTCTTGGTTCTTATATGCTCTTTTATGATGACCTCATTTAGTTTTAGTTTCCGGAATAAATAATGATCTCATGTAATTTTTCTCAAGGTATTCTCAGGAGCAGTTATTCTCTGTGGTTGCTGCTGTTGCTTATTACTCAGATTTTCTTCCTTGGTGTGAACGATCAGAAGTAGTTCGGCATTTTCCTGATGGATCATTTGATGCTGAGCTAGAAATCGGATTCAAGTTCCTGGTTGAAAGTTATATGTCACATGTTGAAGTGAAAAAGCCAACATATGTGAAGGTAATGTATTCCCTTAAGTTACATTCTGTTCTTTTTGAAGTCTTTTGATATGTTGACAAAGTTATGATGGCTAAAACATGGTTCAACTGATTAGCTTTGTCTACTGGCCAGTTAACAGAAATCGATAAAGAATTTTATTTGTATAAGGGTATAGCTTAATATGAACATGATGAGGGCTTAGGAATAAAGGATTGCACAATTGAAAACCCTTTGGAGGTTGGATCAGGAGAGAATCCAGGCAGCATCTGTCTTTTGGTGATTACACCTTTTCCATATTAGGATGTCTCTGTACTCTAGTAGAATCTTGTAATTATAACTAGGAAAAACCAGAGATAATGTCTCTTTTTAAATTTTGTGTCAAACACATTAGAGTTTGGGGAATAAGATCGGAATCTTGGTTGAGATGATCAAACAAGAATTTTTTAGATCCTTGCCTCTGTAGTTTGTTTATAGTTTTACAAAGAATAGAGTTTTTCAGAAGATAGAACTGCTATGGACTTTGTACATTATTTGTTTGTACAGTGTGAGCTTTCTGATTAATGAATAAGAAAAACAATAGTTCTGAGACACATCCCATATATGTTAAGTTTTGGTGATTAAAAACTAAAATTCTACACTTCTTTTAATTCATTTATGATTTACCAATATCCATGCATATGCAATTTTGGAAATTTAAAACAAAACTTTTCAAGTTTTTTTAATTCATTTACCATTATGTAAAAAATTATGTGGTCATTAACTCATTACTGTAAGTATTGTGTTCGTTGTTACATTGATCTAGTTAATTGACCTCGTGTGTTTTTTCTGCAGACTACTGCATCAGAAAGTCTCCTCTTCCATCATTTGATCAATATTTGGGAATTCAGTCCGGGTCCAGTTCCAGGAACATGCAGTATGTATTTTTTGGTAGACTTTAAGTTCCAGTTACCATTTTATAGACAGGTGCGTCCTTTACTGCTTCACTTGTGTCTCGTTACAACTCAAGACTGAATATTAGACAAGCGCAACCTAATTGCCAGTTAGGATGATAGAATTCCAGCTCCCGGATTTCCAATCCTCCATCATACATTACAAATATGGACATAAAATTGAGCTCTGACACATATAAATCTCAAAAATCTTAATATCCACTGAGAGTTTATGGATACATTATTATTTTTCAGGGCACGATATAGGGATATATAAGTTACCATGTTAAATCCCTTTTATACAAATAGTGGGGATAATTTTTGAAAGACTAGAAGTCCTAGGAATCTGGGATTAACAGTAATAGGATTCAAATCCATGAAAATAATTTTAGGAATTCTATTCCTGCAAACCGAAATTATCTTGTCAAAATTTTGGTGGAGTCCATGTAAATGAATAAAAATATAATCATATGGATATTGGTAATAGTTTTTTAATTGTAGCTTGCTACCTGGCCTAGCCGCCTAGGATATGTTTCTTTTAGGACTTTTAAAGGAAGTTCAAGCTTTCCAACAGTTTGTAAGTTGGGGATAGTATCGGCTACACTGTGTAATACAACAAAATACCGTAAGATAATAATTCAAGATTAGAAGGTTATGTATGAGATAAATGACCAAACTTAACCTTGAGACAACTGAATAGGTAAAACTCGTAATCATTTCGATATGTTGAATGTTAAAAAAATTTATACGCGGTTGATCAGTCGCTTTATATATATATATACTCCCCCAACTCTATATTTATTGTACTTTATTTTTCATGCTACAAATAGTCTCGTGAACCTTTTACTTTTTAAAAATAACTGTACTAGTTGTGAATTACTTAAATCTGGATAGATATTGATCCTGACAGTGCACTCGAGTTTTCGAGTCATTATCGAAGTTCGTATGCTTAAAACTTGAAAAAGATTGTGGAGAGTTTCGCGCTTTAAAGTTTACTGGTTGTTTCATAGCTAATTGTTGCTCTCTATGTACCTACAGATGGCAACGATGTTCTTTAGGGAGGTGGCAACAAGACTTGTTGGTTCATTCAATGACCGTTGCAGATTGATTTATGGACCGGAAGTACCTGTTTCTAAGTATAACTATGAGAAACTAGACGCATGATACTCTGGGTTTCATTTAATTTTCTAATTCCTTGTAAACTTGAATATTACACGAGGTCTGCTGACAACTGACAATGGAAGAAGATATAATTTGCATAAAATCAACTAATATTTCCTTAGAATCCAATTAAGATGTATGCAAGCTCAAAGGTGCCGTGTCACAATCCAGTCCAGAAATTAAAGTGAGTGATGGTGGAAGTAGGTTTTTTTTTAGGAAATAAAGCATTTTCGAGTACATGTTATCTTTGAAAAGGGAGTTGAGAAGTTGAAGGGGGGAGACGTTCTATGACAGAAGAGAAATTGTTGCATAAACTTGGCATAATCCTCTAAACAAATCTGATTATCAAAGGCCAAGTAAGTGATCAGAGAACTTCAACTCAATCATCCTTCTCTTTCGATTTCTTACAAGATTAACATTTTCATGGTAATGGACAACGGAAAAATTGCTGTCGAAAACTATAAGCTTCTAAGAATAGTCTGTGCGAGCTATACTGCTACCAAGAGTTGGATTAACACTAGTTGGAGACTTGGAGTATACATTACGAATTAGCATTAGTAGCATACATTACAAATGACTAATATAAATCTTTAAAAATCACCTATTACTCAGTAAATACTACTGTCTTATAACGTCATGTAGTCCCTCTTACCTCCCACCCATCACGGCTCCATTCCAAATAAGTTGAAAGATCTTCGAAAAACGAGGGCTATGGCTCATATGTACAAGATATACACATAGTTCTTTTCTCCACACTGCATTGTCCACGTAACGAGGAGAATCAGTCGACTGAGAAATGCCTACTATAGATAAACAGGGGACAGCAGCAACATTAGCTCCAAGTTTTGGCAGAAGGTCAATGTCCTTTGGGATGGGAAAGGGAATGCTTCTTTCTACCCAAGAACATAAAAATCTTTGGGAATAGCGCTTTCTTTTTCTTCTTTTTTCCTTCAGACGTGTCCTGTGATGACTCAGTTTTTTGTTGTGGTTCAGGTTCACCCTTTAACTCTTTCAACTCCTTTTCTACACTTAACTTCGCCTCATTAGCCTTTTCAGCTTTCTGTCTTGATTTTTCCAGTTGTTCCTTCATAGTGGCCAAGTCAGAAGTAAGCTTCTCTAACTTTCGCAAGCTTGTTGCCTCTGATTCCTTCGCTGCCTCAATTAGAGAGTGAGATTCAGCCACTTTATCATTTCCTCGTGCCTCTGCATCATGGGCCTGCTTATTAATCTGGTAGTACTCTGTCAAAGAAAGCGTAATGGCATCTGGTGAATCCTCATCGCTAGGAGTTTGAGCTGTTTGTAGCGCCTCAATTGCTGCCAGAGCCAGCCTCTCTGCTGCCCTTGTGGCCGCTATTTCCTTTTTAACTGCAAGAAGTCTACCCTCATTGGTACTGATTCTTGCCTTTGATTGATTACCTTCCTCCTTTGCCTTCTCGAGCTCGTTGTTAGCAACTTTAGCAAGTGATTTTGCTTGATCTGCCTCTTCAGCCGCTTTCTGTATTTTGTTAGGTAGCTCCACCAACTCCTCTCTCTCTTCTCTCCCCTTCACCTGAACATGAGAAATCTCTTTCGTGGTCCTTTCAAGCTCAGCTTCGATAGAAGCAACTGTCTCAGAGGCCGTTTTTTCTCTCTGCCTCATAGTTTCTTGCTCTGACTTTTCATTTTCTAAATTCGACTTTAATGACGTATAAGCTGCTTTTAACTTATTAACTTCATCAAGTTCTTTCCCCTTGCAGAGTGTTACTTCATCGAGATTCTTTGTGGTTGAAGCAAGTGCTGCGATTAAGCCATCATCAGTGCTGATGTCGAGTCCCTCAAGGTTTCCTGCAATTTCACCATTTTCTGCCTTCTGTTTAGATTCCAAATATGCAGTATATTCAGCTTTTAAGTCCTTTAACATAGCTGACGCGGTATTAAGTTTTGACTTGACATCCTTTGACGACAAGATTTTCTTGTTTAGTTTCACCAGATCCTCTTCTGCCTGCTTCAATTCCTTCTCTTGATTTTGAATATCCTCTTCTTGTGCCTTGGCTGCTCCAGTTTTATGTTCCTCCGCCTCTAAATGAGAAGCATGTGCAGACTCCAAGGATTGTTTTGTTGACATCAGCTCAACAGTCAAATTCTCAACTGTCTTCTCAACTGCCATAGAAGCAGCAACAGCCTCCTCGGCCTTCATTACAGCTGTATGTTTCTCATCCATCAGTGAAGCATAATCCTTGCGTAGTGTCTCCAACTCTTTCTTCAAAGAGTCTAAATCTGATACAGCCGCTAAATGCCTAGCCTTGGCAACCTCAAGTTCTTGCTTGGATGCAACACTAACCTCGTTAGCAATCCCTTTCTCTACCTCCTCTAACCTGAGTTTGGCAAGTTCAGAGTCCTGTTTCGCTTGCTGCTCTTGCTTTTCTGCTCTCTCCAGGTTGAGTTTAAATTCTTCTACAAGTCTCTTTGTGTTATCTAAATCCTTTAATACTTGGTTCTTCGATTCTTCAGCTGCTTCCGCATTTTTCTTAACACCCGGCATCTCCTCCTGCACTTTCATAAGTTCGTCTTCTATTGTCTTTTGTCTCTGCAGGGACCACGGGGAAATGTTACTGGAAAATAAATTAATGCCGTGTAACTAATGCAATGTTCCATGAAAGTTAAGAAAACAACTTTTGAAATTTGAAACTTAGGAAGTCGGATGAGTTTAAAAAACATCGTACCTCCAAAGAACGGGCTTTGTGGGTTTTCCAGTTTATAATTCCCCCAAACTTAGATACGGCATCTTTGACAGATCCAACTGGTACTGCTGCTGTCTCAGCCACAGCTGCAGACAGTGCCGCAGAAGAATCATTAAATGACTTTCTTTGTTGAAAGTCCCGAGAAGCATCACTAGCCGACTTTGTAGGTTGTTGACTTGCAGACTTTGTCAGCTGAGCTGAGGATTTCTGCAAAACTGGAGGTCCATCACTTGACTTTGCAGGATCTTGTTTTATCGTAAGTGCAGGATATGCAGTGACTGACCCTTGTGAATCAGCTGATTGCTCACTATTATTTGTTGAAAACGAAGCTTTCTGTTCCATTACAAACTTTGATCTTAGAATTTGCAGCAGTTTTATCTGTTGGAACTTCACTTCTTTGATTTCCTTTCTTAGTTTTCACAATCTCCATCCAAGGAAGTTCCAAACTGTCAAAATCAACGCACTATATCTGAAATCCAAGTTGCGAAAAACAAAGTTCAAGAACAGTCATGTCAAACGATGGCAAATTACACAAGAGCAAATAATTACTAAAACATGAAATGTGACAATAAGAACAGATGATTAAAGTTTTAAACACAATTTTCAGTGCACTTTTGTTGTACTCAATGCTCTTTATTACCAAACTGTATAATCAACATTGGTTAAATTCCCAATCTTCATGCTTTTGCATTAAAAATCCGAAATTTCAACAAAAGAAGGAGATCAAAATCTTGAAAATTTGAACATTCTTCTATATTTCATAAAACATTATAAAAGGTCGGGATGTTCCTGGGATAACACCTGCGTAAATCTCATCCAGTCGACATTGCCCTTGAATGCGACATAATAAGCATTATTTAGCCTGGTTTGTTTTAATCAGAATTATGGACTCAAAACAGAAAATTTATTCTAATGACTTCAAGAATTCTAATAGTAGATGATAGGATCCAGATAAATTAAGAACAAGCCAAAAAATTATAAATTTATTTTATTTACATGCAAAAATGTAAAATATACACAGAATGTGCACTGATCTAATCCCAAAAGCAACTTACAATATAACTTTTTTATTAGTAATTATAAACAGAACAAGCATTTACGAAATTAACCAAAGAACCTGTAATATCGAAAAATTACCTGGGTTCAGGAGAAAACCAGCCCAGAACAAGCATAATCAAACATCTAGCGTTTTTCTTGATAACAACACAGAGAAAAGAAGGGGAAAGACAAGAATGAAAGAAAGAGGAAAGACAGAGAAATGGTTTGCAATGAGAAGTAGTAGTGCGTAATTGTAGCACTGCAAACTCAAAAGGTGGAGATTCACTGCTAAAATTAGCAAATGAAAACAAACATATAGAATTACGCACTTAGACAAAATGTGCGTGAGTGTGTTAATTATCGAAAAAATAAAATTTACTTACGGAGTCGATATACATGCATGTTAGAATGTAACAACGGAGTGTGATAAATTTGATAATGCAATGAGTAGTGTAAGAGGAAGGGAGCGTAACACGTGACTGGAGCCTTCACCAGTCCTCTGTTCTGTCTGAGTCTCTGCCGTTCCTCTGCTCTGTGGATATTGCGAAATTCATAACAAGCGCACGACTAGTATTTAAATAAATTTAAAATAATTTAATATAAGATATCGATGGTTAAATTATTTTGAGGTTTAGAGTCGGTCCAGATAACATAACATCGAAATTATTTTAAGGTTCGAAATTCATCAAAATCACGTAACATCAACCTTCGACTTTAATAAATTAGTCTACAAATGGTTTAAACTTGTTTGTTAATTTTATCGCATGGATTGAGTTTATCTTATGTTTTAGGACGCATCACCTTATGACTACTTTATGGCCACAAAAATCCCAGCTATAGCAGCTTCTCCTGGACCACTCTCGCATAATTCTTTTTGTTTCAGAAAAACCAGTTAGATGACACTTGCACCGATCACTCTCAGTTCCCTTTCTCCATCGTTGCTCAGATGCTTTCGTTGTCGTGTTCGAAGGCCACTAATCATGCTTCTGCAGCCTCCTGAATGCAGATCGAATTCTAGGATTAAATTTGATTTCCTATTTGAGTTTTGTTAATTTTTACATGAACTTAGAAATTTTATCTGTTGATTAGAAGTTAAAAACTTACTAGCTTACAACTACTGCGAAACACGAGCTTCTTTTTTAATATAATATAAATATTTTTGAACTTCAAAAGATGAGTTTTATTAAAGAAAAATAGAAAAAATAACATTGGTAATTGCCCATATTTAAAAGTATTAAAATATGTTAAAAAATAAATAATTAAGGGTTTACCCGTAATATTTTTGGAAAAAGAGGAGTTTTAGGAAGGAAAAATAGAAAAAAAAACGTGTTTTAGTTGAAAAAGGTAATTTAAAATAAATAAGTAACGATTTGTCCGTGATATTTTTGAAAAAGAAGGGATTTAATAAGTAAAAATATAAAAAATAACATGTTTTAGTTGAAAAAGTTAATGACCGTGACATTTTTGAAAAAGAAGGGGGTTTGGTAAAGAAAAATAGAAAAAAATAACATGTTTTAGTTCAAAAAGGTAATTGTCCGTAATTAAAAGTATTAAAATATATTTAAAAATAAATAATTAAGGGTTTACCCATGATATTTTTTGAAAATGAGAGGTTTTAAGGAAAAATAGAAAAAGTAACATGTTTTATTTGAAAAAGGTAATTACCGTGATTTTTTAGAGAATATTTTGTTAGAAAAAATAAAAAAGGTAATGTATTTTAGCTGAAAAGGTAATTGGTTATAAATAATGTTATTATCTAATTATTTTTTTTATAAATATGTAAGGGTAATTAAGTAAAATCACGAAGTAACAACAGACTAACTAAACTTTTAATATTTCGTCTATTATAAGATAGTTTAAACTTTTTAAAAAAGGTTTTAAAATAAATAAGTTACCATTGAAAAGGAAAGCGTTGCATTTTATGTCAAAGGTAACTTTTATGTCAAAGGTAACATTGACGGATGAAATGGTAAAAGTGCGTTACCTTTGGCCTGATGCAACATAAATCGTGTCTAAGGTAACAGTAGGTGTGTGTTGCATCCGGCCATCTATGGCCTAGTGTTTGTCCGTGATATTTTTGGAAAAATATGAGTTTTAGTATGGAAAAATAGAAAAAATAACATGTTTTAGTTAAACGGGGTAATTATCCGTAATTAAAAGTATTAAAATAGGTTTTCAAAGAATTAAGTAACGGTTGTCCGTGATAATTTTGAAAAAATAGGGGTTTTAGTGAGAAAAGAATAGAAAAAGTAACATGTTTTAGTTGAAAAAGGTAATTGTCCTTGATTTTTTAAGAAAAAGAGGGGATTTGCTAGAAAAAATAGAAAACAAATAATGTATTTTAGTTGGAAAGATAATTGGTTATAAATAACGTTGTTAATTAATAATATCTTTTTAAAAATAAGTAAGGACAATAAAGTAAAATCACTTAGAACAAACCACACAAATTTTTATTGTTTCGTCTATTATATTATACTAGCTTATATCCCGTGCGATGCACGGTTTTCTTTAATATTTTATTATTTTTATTTAGATTTTTATAATTATATATTTTTTGATGAAATTTTAATATATATTTATATGTGTATATAATAAATTGGATTTATATATCTAACAATATAAGTATTTTAATTTAATAAATTGTTTACGTAATCTTTAGTAGTATTTTAGATATTAAAATAGAAAAATATTATTAAATAATAAATCTAACGGTTCGTATTTATTTGCTCTTAAAAAATTTAAGAGTGACTAAAGTGCAAATAACAAAATATGTGTCCTGTAATATGTCGAGTTTCTTTTAACATATGCTATTAATTTTATTTTTTATTAATTATCTTATTTAAGTTGAATATTATAAAAATTTATATTAAACATGGATTTTATAAGTTTAATATAATAATATTGTCATTATTTCTATATTTTTCATGTGTTATTTTTAATTCGAATATAAGTTGTTTCAATTAAAAAATATAAAACACACAATGTCCTTAAAAAGATAGTTTGTTACTAATTAATAATTATATAAAATTATATATCTATACTATCATTAAAAGTTTGGTTGGTCGGTATGGTACGTTGTGATTTTACTTAATTACCCTTAATTAACTGTACTTCGTGTTTTTACTTAATTAACCTTACTTATTTATAGAAATATATTATTAAAAATTAATATTACCTATTTATAACCAATTACCTTTTTCATCTAAAATACATTATTTTTTTCTATTTTTTCTAACAAATTCCCCTACTTTTTCAAATATATCACGGGCAATTACCTTTTTTAACTAAAACATGTTTGTTTTTCTATTTTTCTTTACTAAAACCCCTCCTTTTCCAAAATTATCACGGAAAAACCTTTAGTTATTTATATTTAAACTCATTTTAATATTATAATTATTTTTTTAAAAGTTTACTTATTTTAACATGTCTACTTATTTTTCTTAACAAATGTAATTACTAAAAATATTAAAATATAAATAATCAAATACCTATTTATAATCATTTATCTTTTCAGCTAAAACACATTATATATTTTTTTCTAACAAAGTTCATCCTTTTCTAAATATATCACGGGAAATTTTCTTTTACAATTTTCTTTTTCTATTTTTCTCACTAAAATTCATTCTTTTTTCAAAAATATCGCATGAAACCCTTTACTTATTTATTTTAAAACGTATTTAAATACATTTAATTATTAAATTTTAAAACCTCATTTTCCAAAAATATCACGGGCATTTACCTTTTTAAACTAAATATATGTTACATTTTTTATTTTTTCTTACTAAAACCCCTCATTTTTCAAAAATATAACGGGCAAACCCATACTTATTTATTTTAAATTCTGTTTTAATGTTTTTAATTAATTAAAAGTGTTTAACTATTTTAACATGTATACTTATTTTTTGCACAATAACAATTAATAAAATATTAAAAAATAATAATAAAATAACAATTAACAATCTGCGCATCGCATAATATTACCTATTTATAACCAATTACCTTTTTCACCTAAAATACATTTTTTTTATTTTTTCTAACAAATTCCCCTACTTTTTCAAATATATCACGGGCAATTACCTTTTTAACTAAAACATGTTAACTTTTCTATTTTTCGTTCACCTAAAATACATTTTTTTTTTATTTTTTCTAACAAATTCCCCTCATTTTCCAAAAATATCACGGACAAACCTTTAGTTATTTATTTTTAAACGTAATATTATAATTTGTTTTTAAAAGTTTACCTATTTTAACATGTCTACTTATTTTTCTTAACAAATGCAATTACTAAAAGTATTAAAATATAAATAATCAAATACTTATATATAACCAATTACCTTTTCAGTTAAAACACATTATAGATTTTTTCTAACAAAGTCTATCATTTTCTAAATATATCACGGGAAATTGCCTTTTTGAATTTTTTTTATTTTTCTCACAAAAATCCATTATTTTTCTAAAAATATCACGGACAAACCCTTTACTTATTTATTGTAAAACGTATTTAAATAATATAAATTAAAAGTGTTTAGCTATTTTAAAATGCCTACTTATTTTTTTAACAAATACAATTAAATAATAATAATAATAAAATAACAATTAACAATCCGTGCATCGCGCGGGTTTTAAGCTAGTATTATTAAAGCCAAAACATGAAAAGTTTTGGTTTTCGATTAACGGTCGATTTTGATTTTCAGTACTTTTTCTAATTAATAAATTAATAATATAATCAAAATTCGGGAAAATTTTATTCCACATTAATATTTCACTATATTTTACTACATAAAAATCAAATAATATTGAAATCTAATAAAAAAAATGGAAATGTGGGATCTAATTGTTTAAATTTAGGATCTACAAATATACTTCTTTCTTTTTAGGATAACGAAAGCTACTACAAATCAAATCTTTAATGGAATTGTATTATTGTCAAGTTACCAAAATAGTAACTAGATGATTAGCTTTTATAATTAAAATATTTTTTTTCTAACAAAATCTACTCTTTTTCCAAAAATATCATTACAATTATCTTTAAATTAAAACATATTAACTTTTATATTTGTTATTACTAAAATCTATGTTTTCGAAAAATATGAGGTGCAATCCTTATTTATTTATTTTAAAACCTATTTTAATACTCTATCAATACTATTATATAAAGGATAAGACGGGGGCGGTGAGGTGGCGCTCTCAGATCGCTTCGTTCTATTTTTCTAATTTTCTCAATTTTTTGAATTAATAATATTAAAAATTCGAAAAAATCTCAATTACCTTTTAAATGCTTACTAATAGAGGAAACATATAATATTTTTGCATTTAAAATCCCTACTAATGGAGAAAGTAAATACAATAGATCTTTACTAACGAGGAAACTAAATATCACTAATGGAAGAAACTAAATATTCAATTATAATATTATTGCCTTCAAAATATCTAAATTACCAAAACAGTGTATTACCTTACATTATTTTGAACTTTCCCCTATTATTATCTAAATATTCTCATAATATTTTTTTAATGAAATTACTATCTTAACATACTGCTCTCCTAAACTTTCTTTTTTATGTAATATAATAGAAATCATCAATACTATTATATAAAGGAGAAGACGGGGGCGGTGAGGTGGCGCTCTCAGATCGCTTCGTTCTATTTTTCTAATTTTCTCAATTTTTTGAATTAATAATAATAAAAATTCGAAAAAATATATATGATCTTTACTAATGAGGAAACTAAATATCACTAATGTAAAAAAAACTAAATATTCAATTATAATATTTTTGCCTTCAAAATATCTAAATTACCAAAATAGTGTATTACCTTACATTATTTTGAACTTTAATCTATTATTATCTAAATATTCTCATAATATTTTTTTATTGAAATTACTATCTTAACATACTGCTCTCCTAAACTTTCTTTTTTATGTAATATAATAGAAAATACATGAACGTTTTGGTAAATAAGAAGTTAATAAATTTGATCGGTCTTGCATAAGAAATTAAGTAATTAATACAAAAAACTAGAAAAAAATTCAATTACCTTTTAAATATTTAATAATGGAGAAAACTAAATATACAATTTCAATATTCTTGCATTTAAAATCTCTACTAATAGAGGAAAGTAAATATAATATTCTTGCATTTAAAATCTCTACTAACGGAGAAAGTAAATATACAATAGATCTTTACTAATTGAGGAAACTAAATATTACAAATGGAGGAAACTAAATATTCAATTATAATATTCTTGCCTTCAAATATCTAAATTAAAAAAAAATTGTATTACTTTACATTATTTTGAACTTCCCTTTATTATTATCTAGATATTCTCATAATATTTATTTTTAAATGAAATTATCATCTTAACATTCTGTTCTCCTAAACTTTCTTTTTTAATGTAATATAATAGAAAATACAAGAACATAACGGTAAATAAAAGTTAAGAAATTAGATCGGTTTTGTATAAGAAATTAAATAATTACTTGGTAAATAATTAATTACCTTTAATACTTTCGTACAAGCAGCTAATTAATAGTATAAATATACACCTAAACTCTGTTAATTGTCTACTGCAATTTTTATTGTCAACATTGTTCTTCTTTACTTTTTTGTTTGTTCATGTTAAAAGTGTGTATATGAGTATGAGACTTTTTCCTTTATGTTATTTATGTTATTACGTTTGCTTGTATCCTAATGCAGGATCATATTAGAATCCTTGACAAGACAAGTTATTTGCTATTAGTGTTGATTGAGTTAAGACATGGATTAATAAGTAGGAGGATTCATCAGTTAATCAATTAAAATAGTAGGCCGAGCAAGGTAATTTCCATGTACATTCAGTTGTGAATTGATTTATATGTTTATGTGTGTACATTATTAGTTTTGAATTTATAGTTAAAAGTTGATACACCTGTATACAAGGTAACTCGAAAGTGGAGAATTCATCATGTCTTCAAAAACAAATTTTATCATTATTTTTTAACGTTTAGATAGTTATTGCTCTAATTTTTATGAGAAAAGATTATATCTTTTAGTAAAATATTTTCTTTAATTCATACACGAAAATTCAAAGATAAAAATTGTATATTAAGAAATTTATAGTGTATGTATTTCGAAAATATCATGTTAAGATTTATTCGACTGAAAAATTTATTTAGTGTGTGCATTTTTAACAAAATTCAATAAGTCGGTGCATCTATAACAAAAGTCATACAAGAATAAGAAATACCGAGAAGAGGTCAATATTTTATTTTTTTTAAGGAAGAGGTTGTTGTTGTTGTTGTTGTTATTTGTTTTGACAAAAAGAGATCATTATTAATAAAAAAAATTCTCCCAACAACAAAAAAGATGTTTGTTCATATTTTTTGATTTTTTTCTTACTGAGAATAGATTTGTAGGTAATGAATATTTTAATAGCTCTGAAGGTATAATTGTAGTTTTTGATTAAACGATCTAGAACTTTATATATATAATTCAAAACAAAACTTAATTTTATATTAGAAATATTATTTTATTTAAAAACGTATTTTGTAGAATATTTTTTGAGAAAAATTAAAGATATTATTATAAAGCCGCTGCGAAGCGCGGCTTAATAAACTAGTTTAATATATAATAGAATAATATAAAAATAGTAACTAAGTGATTGCCTTTTATAATTAAAAAAAAATCTAACAAAATCTACTCCTTTTCCAAAAATATCACGACAATTACCTTTAAATTAAAACATAATATCTTTTATATTTGTTATCACTAAAATCTCTATTTTTCAAAAATATGAGGAGCAATCCTTACTTATTTATTTTAAAATCTATTTTAATACTCTATTTAATAAATAATAAAATAATATAAAAATATTAACTAGTTAATTGCCTTTTATAATTAAAACATTTTTTTTCTAAAAATATCACGGACAATTACCTTTAAATTAAAATATATTGCCTTTTATATTTGTTATCAATAAAATCTCTATTTTCCAAAAATATCAAGTGCAACTCTTACTTATATATTTTAAAACTTATTTTAATACTTTTAATTATTTAAAAAAAACTTACATATTTTAACAAGTGAACGTATTTTTTTTAACAAATACAATTAATATAATTAAAACACATCATCACTAAAATCCATATTTTCCAAAAAAACGATGTGCAATCCTTACTTATTTATTTTAAAACTTATTTGAATACTTTATTTGATAAATAATAAAATAATATAAAAATAGTAACTAGATGATTGCCTTTTATAGTTAAAACATTTTTTTTCTAACAAAATCTACTTTTTCCAAAAATATCACGGGCAATTACCTTTAAATTAAAATATATTACCTTTTATATTTGTTATCATTAAAATCTCTCTTTTCCAAAAATATCAAGTGCAACTTATATATTTTAAAACCTATTTTAATACTTTTAATTATTTAAAAAAACTTACCTATTTTAACAAGTGAACGTATTTTTTGAACACATAAAATTAATATAAATAAGACACATCTAAAAATATTACGTGTAGTTACTTTTTTTTAATTAAAACATGTTAACTTTTCTATTTGTCCTTATTAAAAAAACTTACTTATTTTAACATGTCAACATATTTTTTTAATAAATACAATTAATATAATTAAAACACTTCTAAAAATATCACGGTCAATTACTTTTTTTAATTAAAACATGTTAGATTTTCTATCTGTCCTATTAATATGATTTTATTATAAAATAATATTAATAATAACTCATATATCTTCCTCGGCCTCATTTGTATTTTTTTTATATTTTTTTATGTTCCAATGAATATTTAAGTTTCTCATTTTATAATTTATCATATTAATTTTTACTTTTATTTTAATATTTTTCGTTCACATTAAATTTTTTAGTTTATTATTTTTAAGGCCCGTGCCTTGCACGGGTTATAGGCTAGTATGTATATATATATATATATATATATATATATATATATATATATATATATATATTGTCCGTGTTACTTTTAGAAAATTAGTTGTTTAAATTAGAAAATAAAAAATTATATTATCTTTCTATATATATGTTGCTCGTGTTACTTTTAGAAAAATTAGTTGTTTAAGTTAAAAAAAATAAAAAAAAGGTTATGTGTTTATCTGAAAAGGGTAAGTGGTTATTTATTAATAATTATATATAATAATATTACCATTACATATTTATTTTGCATGTGTTATGTTTAGAACATGAGTTGTTTTAGTTAGAAAATGTAAAACATATAATGTGTTTTAGGTAAAAAAAGGTAATCAGTTATATATATGTAATAATATTACCATTTTATATTTATGTTATCTATTTTATTTTTAGAAGATGAGATGTTTTAATTAAAAAAAAAAAGATAAAATAGGTAATATATTTTAGCTAAAAAAAACAATTGGTTATAAATAAATTGGTTATATATAGGTCCGATCCAAATTATAGATAGGCCCGACCCAAATACCGACCGACCAAAACTTTCAATGTTTCGTCTTTAATAATACTAGCTTAAAACCCGTGCGATGCACGAATTATTAATTATTGTTATATTATTTACTTTTTAATATTTTATTAATTGTATTTGTTAAAAAAATAAATAGATTTATTAAAATAGCTTAATGCTTTTAAATAATTAAAAATATTTGAATGAATTTTAAAATAAATAAGTAAGGGTTTGCCCTTTTTATTTTTGGAAAATGAGGAGTTTTAGTAAGGAAAAATAGAAAATGTAACATGTTTAGTTTTAAAAAGGTAATTTTCCGTGATATTTTTGAAAAAGTAGGGGAATAAAAATAATTAAAAAGATAACATGTTTTAGTTAAAAAAAGTAATTGTCCTGATATTTTTGAAAAAAGTAGAGGAATAAAAATAATTGAATATAAAAATAATTAATTAAGGGTAATTAAGTAAAACAATTAAATAATGCAAGTACCGTACTATACCAAAAACAAATATCAAAACTTTTAATGTTTCGTCTTTTATAATATTTTTAAATAATTAAAAGTATTAAATTAGGTTTTAAAATAAATAATTAAGGGTTTGTATGTGATATTTTTGGAAAAGTTGGAATTCTAGTAATCAAAATATAAAACATGACATGGTTCAGTAAAAACAAAGTAATAATTCGTGATATTTTTTCAAAAGGAGGAAATTTTTTTGCAAAATATAAAAGGTAATAAAGAAGTAGGCAAGTTAAAATATGTAAATATTTTTAAATAATTAAAAATATTAAATTATGTTTTAAAATAAATAAGTAAGCGTTTATTTGTGTTATTTTTGGAAATGGAGTGATTTTAGTAAGAAAAATAACATGTTTCAGTTAAAAAAAGGTAATTAGCCGTGATATTATTTCAACATGAAGTTTTTTTTGAAAAAATAGAAAAAGTAATGGTTTTTGGCTGAAAAAGGTGATTGGTTATAAATATCATTTAACAATATATTTTTAAGTAAGGGTAATTAGGTAAAATCACTTAGGACTGACCAACGAACCAAACTTTTAATGTTTCGTCTATTATATTATAATAGCTTAAAACCCGTGCGATGAACGGATTATTAATTATTATTTTATTATTATTTTTTAATATTTTATTAATTGTAATTGTGCAAAAAATAAGTAGGCATGCTAAAATAGCTAAACACTTTTAATTAATTAAAAACATTAAAACAAATTTTAAAATAAATAAGTATTGGTTTGCCCGTTATATTTTTGGAAAATGAGGGGTTTTAGTAAGAAAAAATAAAAAATGTAACATATATTTAGTTTAAAAAGGTAAATGCCCGTGATATTTTTGGAAAATGAGGTTTTAAAATTTAATAATTAAAAGTATTTAAATACGTTTTAAAATAAATAAGTAAAGGGTTTCCTATGATATTTTTGGAAAAAGAATGGATTTTAGTGAGAAAAATAGAAAAAGTAAATTGTAAAAGGCAATTTCCCGTGATATATTTAGAAAATGAGGGATTTTGTTAGAAAAAATATATAATGTGGTTTAGCTGAAAAGTTTATTGGTTATAAATAGGTATTTGATTATTTATATTTGATTATTTTTAGTAATTGCATTTGTTAAGAAAAATAAGTAGACATGTTAAAATAGGTAAATTTTTAAAAAATAATTATAATATTAAAATAGGTTTAAAAATAAATAATTAAATATTTGTTCATGATATTTTTGGAAAATGAGGGATTTTAATAAGAAAAAATAGAAAAACTAACATATTTTAGTTAAAAAGGTTAATTGTCCGTGATATATTTGAAAAAGTAGGAGAATTTGTTAGAAAAAATAGAAAAAATAATGTATTTTAGGTGAAAAAGGTAATTGGTTATAAATAAGTAATATTATTATTTAATAATATATTTCTATAAATAAGTAAAGTTAATTAAGTAAAAACACGAACCATCAATCAAACTTTTAATTTTTCGTCTATTATATAATTGTACTAGCTTAAAACCCGTGCGATGCACGGATTGTTAATTGTTATTTTATTATTATTTTAATTGAATTTGTTAAAAAAATAAGTAGGCATGTTAAAATAGCTAAACATTTTTAATTAATTAAAAATATTAAAACAGATTTTAAAATAAATAAGTAAAGGTTTGTCCGTTATATTTATGGAAAAGGAGAGGTTTTAGTAAGGAAAAATAAAAAATGTAACATATATTTAGTTTTAAAAGGTAAATGCTCGTGATATTTTTGGAAATTAGGTTTTAAAATTTAATAATTAAAATATTTAAATACGTTTTAAAATAAATAAGTAAAGAGTTTCTTGTGATATTTTTAGAAAAATAATGGATTTTAGTGAGAAAAATAGAAAAAATAAATTGAAAAAGGCAATTTCCCGTGATATATTTAGAAAAGGAGAGATTTTATTAGAAAAAAATCTATAATATGTTTTAGCTGCAAAGATAATTGGTTATAAATATATATTTGATTATTTATATTTTAATATTTTTAGTAATTGCATTTGTTAAGAAAAATAAGTAGACATGTTAAAATAGGTAAATTTTTAAAAAATAATTATAATATTAAAATAGGTTTAAAAATAAATAAATAAAGGTTTGTCCGTGATATTTTTGGAAAATGAGGGGTTTTAATAAGGAAAAATAGAAAAACTAACATGTTTTAGTTAGAAAAGGTAATTGTCCGTGATATGTTTGAAAAAGTAGGGGAATTTGTTAGAAAAAATAATGTATTTTAGGTGAAAAAAGTAATTGATTATAAATAGGTAATATTATTATTTAATAATATATTTCTATAAATAAGTAAGGTTAATTAAGTAAAAACACGAAGTACAGTTAAGTAAGGGCAATTAAGTAAAATCAAAACGTACAATACCGACCGACCAAAATTTTAATGTTTCGTCTATTATATAATAGTATTGATAGTATTGATAGTATAGATAGATAGTATAGATGGTATTGATGAGCTTATACGAGCAACGTACATGTAATTATGACTCATTCGATTTTGTTTTTTTTTATTTTTGGAATTTAGCTGCAAAAAATTGCCTCATCCGGAAACAAACTCACAAGTCGTGCATTATTTAGCGTTATTGTGCAATAAAAAAAATACAATAATGAATACATTTGTGAATTATATATCTTGTTTTCTATGAATAAAAAAATTTAGATCAATTTTCGAGATCTTATTTATTCTATATTTATCATAGAATGTATATGCTTGTATTGTTGAAATCAGAAAATGATCGATAAAATATCAACTGATTACACAAACCACTAACATATCGAATATCACGTTTGTAAGTATATAAAAAAAGGTTCTAGTATTGTACATGTAGTAACATAGTCTTAAGGAATCAATTAACGCGTTTAGTTAAAAACCCTACATATCTAGAATTTGGGGTTCCTTAATCTACATATGTTCTGAGTCATTGGATTGTACAGAATATTGAAAGTACCAATCAATTTACTTTAATAATATTTAAAATCAAACCCTAGCTTTTCATGGAAAGAACATTGAACGTACAAAGCAATTTAAAGCACACAGCTCTATCCACAGTCCACACAACTATATATTGTTAAAAGGAATAATGCTGGATACCCCAAAATAAGTACAAAAAAATTACAAAATATACGTGATAAATTCTAATTGATTCTAATAATAAATGAGCCCTGTATTCATATCAATAACACCAATAAAAAAATATCATAATGTCCCATAAACCATGCCATGTCATTTGGTAATAATTTTTTGTAATAATTTTTTGTGCCTCTAGCACTACTCTTCTTAAAAGATCCGGTACTAGAGCAAACAAATACTGCATCATAACTTACGAGTAACATCTTTTCTTTTTTTGAAATACATTTAGATTTTTATAAATAATAAAACATGAATCCATGACAGAAACCTGGCTCCTCGAGAGAGCAAGTTCACGCTTACAATTAAACAAACTTGTAAGCAAAGTTCATAATTACAAATTACAAACAAGTAAAAAAATTAACTACTTGCTTGCATCCATAATGATTATATATTGTCAAAAACTCTTCTTTTGCATCGACCCTTAAGTGCGTAGGAACCAAGTCCTACAACCATATGTTCATCTTTGCTATGTAACTTGGATGATGTCTCTACCTCATGGCGTAGGTACCCATGCTTCATGCTCACGAATCGAAACCAATGACCAATCCATTGAATCCAATTTCATCCTATGCGTACCAGATTTCCAAAGCACCACCACAACAAGGTGCCACACTTAACAAAGTTCTCTTGAAAATTCAGAATGGATAAAGCAACAACACTTTTTCTCTTCGCAAAAGAAACCACAAACCACTGAGTATAAACATAAATACAAATCACAAGTGCAGCAAAATACACCAAGTTCATGCAATATGGTCATTGTAAGAAGATCCCAACAATATCCTCATCACTAATTCAATTAAGACTATCTCGAGAAGACTACTGATTCTCAAACCATATAAAATATAGCTTTTGTCCCAACCATAAATCCAAGAGAAAAAAGGTAGAGAGGTGAAAAAACTCGTGCTAAGACATGCTTGGAAAAAAAAAGGTCTAACAAGAATTTCTCAATGCTTAGGAGCAATGAAGGATGCACATGGACCGGAACAAAAAACTTATCAAGAAAGCATAACCCACCTTGACCAAGTTCATAGGCAATTGAACAAACAAGTTTTTTCACAGACAACAATGATCAAACACTTGAAGTGCAATAATTTCAGAACTATCAAGGGAGAGTCTATAACAACAAACCAACCCAAATCAATACCACCAAATCAAAAATAATGATAAGGAAAAAAATCGCCCATCGAAAGTCCAAGAACATCGCTAAAAATAATCAAATCCAAGAATACATACTCAACCCCTAGGTAGGCTAAATCAAATTGAAGACAATTCAAATTTCGTATCTTACTAGGCATGGAAAATGCAGTCACAAATTCATGTGCGATTGGAGAAACCCAAATTCAAGGTCATGCTTTCGGCACAATTCTCAATCAATTTAAGCCCCAATTGACTAATAGTGATGACAAAATGAGAGAGAGAGAGAGCTCAACAAAATACTCTAGGTAAGAGCACTTAAACACTTTGGAAAGAGCCAAAAACACCATATCCGGAGATGAAGAACCCAAACCAAATTCACAATCTGAATCCAAAAATTCAGAGAAGGACAAGTAGAGATGGCAAGGAGGAGACATAAACAAGGTAGAGGAGAAATGAGAGGAAAGAAGAATGAGGGACAAGAAATGAAGGAAGGAGGCTAGGGTTAGGAACATGGGGAAGGGGTTGAGAGAATCGGTAGACTCTCAATTTATGAGTAACATCTTTCGTAACATCAAATTATTTACAATTTTTATTTTTGAATATCACTCGATTCTTTACGTATCGAAAATTATCAAAAAGAGTAAAATTTGGTAATACAAAAATTAACTGCATAAACTACTTTTATTCACTATACTTACGTTATATATTAAATATTTATCGGTCCGACCACTTTAATTACTTATTTTTTCTCCATTAATTTACATAATTTTTCTAAATTTCGTACCCAGTTCAAATATAAAGAAATAAAAGGAACGGAAAAATATCAAACGAGTCATTAATTATATATACGTAAAGTAAGATTTCTATTGTTAAAACATGCATGTGACATTTATATTTATGCGTTCCCGATATAATATGTTATAAAGATAGTTTGATCTGAATCACCGACTATTCTAATATTAGCTGAAAAAAGACCACTTGATTCTTAGATTATACCTTCATGAAATAGTAAAGAAGTATACATTGACCATGCACATAGTATTATAGAATTCCACTAGCTCCTTATTTGTACTATATAAAGTAGAAAGAGAGGTCTTTGAATTCCATCCATCTTTTAGTATTATAAGCTCCATTAGTATTAATTAGTACTATATATACAGCAAGTATGGCATTCAAATGTGTTCCAACAATTTCCAACAGAGATGGCAGACGAGAGATGACCATAGAAGAGTTCAAACGGTGGTTAAAGAGATTTGATAGCGATAGAGATGGCCGGATAAGCAAATCCGAGCTTCGGGAAGCTGTTCGTGCAAACGGAGGTTGGTTTTGTGGTTGGAAGGGACATCAAGGGATTAGAATGGCTGACCACAACAACGATGGCTTCATCGATGAAAGTGAAATGAAAAACCTTGTGGAGTTTGCAAAAGCCGAATTGGGTGTTATAATTAAAGCATAATATTTGATGATCTTGTACATGTTTCCGGTGTTCATATATTTAGTTGCTGACGAACTGTAAGAGCAATGGCAAAGGGCAAAGGCTAATGAAATCTGCCTACAAATGGATTGACTTTATATTTGTAATTAGGTTGTGTAAATTCCACACAGAAAAGACCACAAAAATAAATTTGTTTTGTAATTGTCATACTACATGCGTGTTTTTTGATTCAATTGAGATTATGAGAATATAATATTTAATTTATGTTATCTGATTTAGGGTAAATTTTGTGATTCATGTCTGTTATCGCTTTGAGAGCATGAAGCAGAAAATCATAAACAAACCCGAGTTATAAAATTCACTCTGTGCTCCAAGTTAAAATATGTAGAGAAAAGAAGTGAACACGTTTGTGCTCTCAGGTCTCAAGTTTTTTAAGAAGAGAAAAGAATAAATTGGTAGAAAAAAATTCAAAAATTTCTCCCCAGTTTTTTTTCACAAAAGTGGCATAGGGCCTGTCTGGCTAAGCCAACTTATGGCCGGGTGTTTGTGTACTCAGCTTATATTTGATAACTTATAACTTATAAATTGATAAGTTGAATGTTAGAAATCACTAACATTTTACTTAACTTATCAACTTATTCTTTGATTTCTTTATTTTTCTAATATTTTATATTTTTACATTTGTGTTTTTAAATATTTTTTTAAATTTAAAATACAAGTGTTGAAATCATTGTATTTAAAAATTATTTTTTCAAATTTAATATAGCAAATTCTTCACTAACTTAAAAGTAAATTTATTCAAACACCCGTATAACTTATAAGAATTCATCAACTTATCACGTATATAACACTTACTCATTTTAAGCTATAAGTCAACTTTTTTGTGATACCCAGACACGCACATAATTGGGAGGAAAGCCGATCTCACATAATTTTTTCTAAAACTTCCCCCACTCTCCTTATTTTCAAAATTTACTCTTCCATTTTAGAAAAAACTTAAAAACATGCTAAACAAATATTTTAATTTCTCTTCTTAATTTCTATCTCATTTTCTCTCTCTTTTTCTTCTTCTCCAAAAAAACTCTGGACCACGGCCTAACGCATGGTGATTGTCAATTTAGGTCTACTTGCACGTAGGAATATGCCTCCAAAAGAAAAAGTAGATAATCTAGTAACAAATCTTAGGCAAAGAGTACTTTAATTAGGCATTTATATATGAATGTGTTGAACTACTTTATATATGCATGTGTTGAACTACTTTAATTTATGATAATCTAGTAGAATTTTACATGAAATACGAGTTTATAGTACAATAATAATATAATCTAATTAGATTAGATAGTTATAATTTTTTTTATTTAAAAACAACATAAAATTCTACAATAATATATAATATATGAGTCGAACATTGAAGCAAGTGTTTAGTAAATTTATACTTTCAAAAAAAAACTTGATACAAATGTTTAAATTTTATGGCTTAACTATCCATTGTATTTGATCACAAATAATATTGACATATGTATATCAATGTTATGACAATGACAAAGAAGTGACAAAGAAAAAAGGTAACCTTTAATCATGCAGACTTTTAATTGTTTGTATGTGCAAGACGAAAATTCAAAAATAAAATATTATTTTTTGTAAGACGAAAAAGTCGAAATAATAATAGAATTGTTAGATAATTGGTGAAAGTAGAGGATTGAATAAAACAAAAGTAATTTAAAAACAAAATAGAGTTCTACTACGTGAAATAGGAGTTTAGGATATAATAATTCTACTACATGAAATAGGAGTTTAGGATATATTATTATCTATTTTAAATTAGATAATTATATATTTTTTAAAAAAATTAGTGGTGAAACAAAAAAAAAGTGCGAACCAAATTTGGTACCATATTAAAAGGGGTTTCACTTATTAATATTAAAAAAATAAATTAGGGGTGAAACCAAACAAAAGTGTGAACCAAAAAAAGTGCGAATCAAATTTGGTACCATATTAAAAGGGTTTCACTTATTAATAAAAGTTATAGATTTACTCTTCCATTTTAGAAAAAACTTAAAAACATGCTAAACAAATATTTTAATTTCTCTTCTTAATTTCTATCTCATTTTCTCTCTCTTTTTCTTCTTCTCCAAAAAAACTCTGGACCACGGCCTAACGCATGGTGATTGTCAATTTAGGTCTACTTGCACGTAGGAATATGCCTCCAAAAGAAAAAGTAGATAATCTAGTAACAAATCTTAGGCAAAGAGTACTTTAATTAGGCATTTATATATGAATGTGTTGAACTACTTTATATATGCATGTGTTGAACTACTTTAATTTATGATAATCTAGTAGAATTTTACATGAAATACGAGTTTATAGTACAATAATAATATAATCTAATTAGATTAGATAGTTATAATTTTTTTTATTTAAAAACAACATAAAATTCTACAATAATATATAATATATGAGTCGAACATTGAAGCAAGTGTTTAGTAAATTTATACTTTCAAAAAAAAACTTGATACAAATGTTTAAATTTTATGGCTTAACTATCCATTGTATTTGATCACAAATAATATTGACATATGTATATCAATGTTATGACAATGACAAAGAAGTGACAAAGAAAAAAGGTAACCTTTAATCATGCAGACTTTTAATTGTTTGTATGTGCAAGACGAAAATTCAAAAATAAAATATTATTTTTTGTAAGACGAAAAAGTCGAAATAATAATAGAATTGTTAGATAATTGGTGAAAGTAGAGGATTGAATAAAACAAAAGTAATTTAAAAACAAAATAGAGTTCTACTACGTGAAATAGGAGTTTAGGATATAATAATTCTACTACATGAAATAGGAGTTTAGGATATATTATTATCTATTTTAAATTAGATAATTATATATTTTTTAAAAAAATTAGTGGTGAAACAAAAAAAAAGTGCGAACCAAATTTGGTACCATATTAAAAGGGGTTTCACTTATTAATATTAAAAAAATAAATTAGGGGTGAAACCAAACAAAAGTGTGAACCAAAAAAAGTGCGAATCAAATTTGGTACCATATTAAAAGGGTTTCACTTATTAATAAAAGTTATAGATTTACTCTTCCATTTTAGAAAAAACTTAAAAACATGCTAAAAAATATTTTAATTTCTATTCTTAATTTCTATCTCATTTTCTCTCTCTTTTCTTCTCCTCCAAGAAACTCTGGACCACGGCCTAACGCATGGTGATTGTCAATTTAGGTCTACTTGCACGTAGGAATATGCCTCCAAAAGAAAAAGTAGATAATCTAGTAACAAATCTTAGGCAAAGAGTACTTTAATTAGGCATTTATATATGCATGTGTTGAACTACTTTAATTTCCTACCTAACTGAGTATATATATGCTTGTACTACTGAAAACAGGAAAGGATGGATAAAATAACCGCTGTCGAATTTAGTCGTGGTCGAAAATTTTGGGCAGTCTAAATGAAAATTCCCCAAATTTATTTGAATTTAACAAATATGACCGAATTCGGTTGAATTTATTATTTTTAGAATTTTTAAAATATGTTATTAATTTTATAAATGTTTGTACACATCATGAAAAATAAATAAAAATACAAGGATAACATTCAGTACACGTAAGAATTTAGTTGTACAAAAATTTTACATAATATTTTTATATGATTAGATAATGTTGAACTTTAATTTTTTGATACTTTTAGAAAAATTAAATAAAATATCTAATTAGTTTTAAAAAAATACAAAAAAAAGTGAAAGTATTTGGACGACATATTACATTCAATAAAAAAATTTGAATAAATAATACTCCCTCCGTCCCAGCAGGAAGTTAACATTTGGAAGAGAAGGCTCGACACGCATTTTAAGGCTCTCTTAAAGTATAGTTCCATTAATTGTTTTAATTTTTTTTTTCTGAATAAAAGTTAAATGTTTGGATTTTTATCCAAAAAAGAAAAAATTTAAAAATAAATAATGGAACTATATTTTATAGGAGCCTTAAAATGCGTGTCGACCCCTCCATTTCAAATGTTAACAAATGGATGGGACGGAGGGAGTAGTGGGTAGAAAAAAAGTTTCTTTATAATTCTATACATAAACCACATAGTTGAGTAGAATATGGGCGGTTTAGGGTTTAGATTTAGGGGTTAGACTAGGGTTAGAGTTTTCAGTTCATTTAAAAATTGTTTTGAGTAATCCAACCGTATGGATGTGAAGATTATCAAAAGAATATAATGTGTGCAAAAAATTAGTTAATTTAAATATTTACATCTTAAACATTTTAATATATATATATATATATATATATATATATATATATATATATATATATATATATATATATATCACTTACACTAAATTCGACCACAACCCCTAGTTGGTCGAATTTAAGCTTTAGTTCTACTGATATCGGTCGAATTTAGCTAAATTCAACCGATTTCAGTCGAATTTACCGGTATTTTATTTTCGACCAGATTTAGCCAAATTCGACCGAATTCTGTCGAATTTAACTTCTAGTTTTGGTGGGAATTTTACCGCATATCATTTTGAATTTAGTAAAAGGTGAGATATTTTTCGCCCAAAAATTTTCACACTATTCAAAACTATATTCGACAGTGTTTTGTCGAATTTAGTACCAGCTCCTAAATTCGACCAAAAATGATCGAATTTAGAGTTGGTCGAATTTAAGCTTTAGTTCTACTGATATCGGTCGAATTTAGCTAAATTCAACAGATTTTAGTCGAATTTAGCTAAATTCAACCGATTTCATTCGAATTTACCATGTTTTATTTTCGACTCGATTTGGTTGAATTTAGTAAAATTCAGAATAAGCCAATTTTTTATTGCCACGCGTCACGCTTGTAGTGGCTGAAAAACAAGCACATGGATTGCTCTTTTACATTCAATCTAGATCATCCATTTGTTTCCTAAAATATTTCATCTTAACCATTAATTCAATTACATTTATCTCTTTCTATTTTATATTTTTCATTCATTCATATTATTTATACATTCAATTACTCCTACTCCTACTCTATTCTTCTTCTCTAATAAACATACATATCAATTTATATACATAAACACTAACACATATTTCATACATTTCAAACAATATATATACTTCATTCATATTAGCACATCCTTTAATTACATTTCTAGCATTTAGCGAGTTCACCCCAATCAATTCCGACGAGTTCATTTCCACCACTTCCGGCCTCTACGACCTCCGACGAGTTCATTTCCGACAACTTAAAAGCGAAATAACACAAGTCAATATAATTATACAAACACCAAGTTAAGTTTTTTTTTTATTTTCTTTACATTTAGATATTATTTTGGTAGAGAGATTTTTATAGTGTTTGATTTTTAATGTGTTTCAAAAGGAGTATAAATTGTTATATTTTTAGTTCAACATTATTGATTTATATTATTTTCGGATTAGTACAAAAAATAACTATTGTATTCATTATTATTTAATGTAATCACCTTCTTGATATGTAGAAACTAATGAAAAGTTGCAGAAAAATGGAACAATTCTTGAGCAACAGATTCTGCTGCTTTTTAAAAAAAAATCGGTGTTCATTAAATTCGATCGAATTTGGTTGAATTTAATATGTCATTTCGACTATATTCGGTCGCATTTAGCATACTAAATTTGACCAAATTTGGTCGAATTTAATGCACTTCAGGCGCCAAAATCTGAAATTTAATTTTTTTTTAGAAGAATTTGAAAATTTCAAAATTTTGAAATATTCGGTCGAATTTATTTTTCGGCCAAATTCGTTCGAATTTAGCGTTATCAAATTCGACAAAAGTTGGTTGCATTTAATATGTTGAAAATAATCCGTCGAATTTAGTGTGTCAAATTTATATAAATTTGACAAAATTTGCTAAATTCGACGCGAGAATTTTCGACAAAATTTTTCTTGTCAAATTTAGCCGTTTTCCTTATACTTGTAGTGTTAAGGGCGCGTTTGGGTACCACATAATAAGTCGGGTTATGACTTATAAATCCATAAGAGCTTATGAGGGGTGTTTGTGTACTCAGCTTATTTGATAACTTACAAATTGATAAGTTGAATGTTAGAAATCACCAACATTTTACTTAACTTATCAACTTATTCTTTGATTTCTTTATTTTTTTAATACTTTATATTTTTACCTTTGTGTTTTTAAATATTTTTTTAATTTAAAATGCAAGTGTTGAAATCATTGTATTTAATAATTAATTTTTCAAATTTAATTTAGCAAACTCTTAACTAACTTATAAGTAAATTTATCCAAACACCCGTATAAATTACAAGAATCCATCAACTTATCACTTATAAAGCACTTACTCATTTTAAGCTATAAATCAACTTTTTTGTGATACCCCAAACACGCACTAAGTACGATACAAGCTTATAGGTCACTCTCATATCCATATTTCTCTGTTTGGCTGCAACTTAAAGTTGCAGCTTATGGCTTATAAACCCAAAAATGCTTATTGGGATTTGGGGGTGTTTGCCAAAATAAGTGAAACCAACTTATGGCTACTTAAAATGGATAAGTTGAATGTTAAGAATCCTTAACATTCAACTTATAACTTATAACTTATTCTCGATACACGCAATATATAATATCCTTCAAATCTTCAAAACCATATATCTTTTGATCCGTTCATTAAAAAATTGATATGTATATATCAAATTTCTCTAATCATCGAGATCTATCCATTGATATCCATTTATATATATTAAAAAATAAATATTTTAAAAATAATAAAAAAAAGTTAACTTATAAGTTCTGATTTACCCAAACACTCTACTGCTTATAAGTTCTGATTACCAAACACTCTAGGACTTATAAGCTCAGCTCTACTTATGACTTATAAAGCACTTACTTGACTTTTACTTGATACCCCAAACGCCCACTAAGTATGGTACAAGCTTATAGGTCACTCTCATAGGATTCTATTAGCACCTAATTTGTACTATATTAAGTAGACCGAGAGGTCTATGAATTTCATCCATCTGTAGTACATATAGAAATTACATTATAAACTCCATTAGTATTTAGTACTATACAACTAGTATGGCATTCAAATGTGTTCGAACAATTTCCAATAGAGATGGCAGACGTGAGATGACGGTGGAAGAGTTCAAAAAGTGGTTAAAGAGATTCGATAGTGATAGAGATGGCCGGATAAGCAAAGCCGAGCTAGGGGAAGCTGTTCGTGCAAACGGAGGTTGGTTCTCTCGGTGGAAGGGACATCGCGGAATTAGAATGGCAGACAAGAACAACGATGGATTCATCGATGAAAGCGAAATGAAAAACCTTGTGGAGTTTGCACAAGC
The DNA here is from genome assembly GCA_030848705.1 of Heracleum sosnowskyi. Taxonomy (NCBI): domain Eukaryota; kingdom Viridiplantae; phylum Streptophyta; class Magnoliopsida; order Apiales; family Apiaceae; genus Heracleum; species Heracleum sosnowskyi. Next base: position 25,942,318 of record CM061237.1, read on the forward strand.
CGAATTGGGAGTTAAAATTAAAGCATAGTACGAGTATTCGGTGATTTTTGTACATGTTTCGGGTGTTTATATAATATTTAATTGCTGACATGTAAGAGCAATGGCAAAGGGCAAAGGCTAATGAGATCTGCCTACAAATGGAGTGACTTTATCTTTGTAATTAGGTTGTGTAAATTCCACACATAAAAGACCACAAAAATAAATTTGTATTATAATTCCTCATCACCACACTACGAGTCAGAAAAAATGGTCTCCGGTCTCTGATATCCAAAATAAAAGACGCGACATGAGTATATGTAAATGACGTGTTTAACATGCATGCATGTTGTCGGATTCGATCCCCAAAAAGAATCAAGTAAATAAGCATAAACAGATCTTAGACCAATGAGTTTAGTAATAGGGAAGTAACGCGTTTAGTTAATTAAAAACCCTACATATCTAGAAAAATAGGGTTTAACTATCCAAAGAGTTTAGTGATAGAGATGGCCGGATAAGCAAATCCTAGCTTCGGGAAGCTGTTCGTGCAAACAGAGGTTGGTTCTCTAGGTGGAAGGTACACCGTTGTATAGAATTGGCATGTTGGGTATAATAATTAATAATAGGGCAGTTATATATATATTTTGTATTAATTGTTATTTTTTTTTTAAATCTATATTTATTATATTAAAGACGAAACATTGAAAGTTTTGTAGTCTGGTCCTGAAAGTTTTTGTAGTCAGGTCACTCCATTCATAGCCGTTAGATATTTCTGATCAAATCGATAAGAATCGTTAGATAAAATATTAAAATTATTATATAGAGTATCTTTTCTATTTTTCCTAACTAAAACATCTCATTTTCCAAAAATATCGCAGACAGTTTCATTTAATAAAATAACATAATAAGGTTATAATTGTTAATAACTAACCCATTACCATTTTTAGCCAAAGTGTATATTCTTTTTTATATTTTCAAACTAAAATTTCTACTTTTCAATTTTTCCTAAATAAACCTCTCATTTTCCAAAAATATCACGAACAATTCTATTTAATAAAATAAAATAATAATATTGTAATTATTAATAACTAATCGATTAGTTTTTTTTTCCAAAACGTATATATATTTTTTATATTTTCTAACTAATATTTTTCCTAACTAAAACCTCAAAAATATCACGGGCTATTCCATTTAGTAGCATAAAATACTAATATTATAAATCTATCTATCTCTCTATCTATACTATATTATTAAAAATGAAAAATTGAAATTTGGTACCTGTTTTTTGGTACCTATTTTTTGATACGATACTTGCCTTATTTAATTGTTTATTTAATTATTATAAAAATTATTATAATCAGTTACCCTTTCAGTTAAAATACATTACCATTTTTTCTAAAAAAATCATGGACAATTTCCTTTTCAGCTAAAACATGTTACTTTTTCTATTTTCTTTGCTAAAATCTCTCATTTTCCAAATATATCACGAGAAAATCCTTACTTATTTATTTTAAAAACTATTTTAATACTTTTAATTTGAAATTACATTTCCCCTCTTTTTCTAGAAAAATCACGTGCAATTACCTTTTAGCTAAAACATGTTATATTTTCTATTTTCCTTACTAAAATCCCTCCTTTTCCGAATATATCACGGGCAAACCTTACTTATTTACTTTAAAATTTATTTTAATACTTTTAATTGACAATTACCTTTTTCAACTAAAACATGTCACATTTTCTATTTTTCTTAATAAAACCCCCCTTTTTTCAAAAATATCACGGGCAAATCGTAGTCATCAGGATTTCACTCCAAGTACTGACTAGGCCATCAGGATTTGATCCAAGAACTGGTCCATCAAGATTTAATATAAATTCTGACCCAGTTCGTATAGCTGTTACAAATAAATACTGATACTGTTAAATTAAATCAATAAATAATATTAAATAAACAGGTAATAAAATTCCTCGCCCAGGTCGCCTCCCGTATGCGAGACGCCGAGACATTCGCCCAAATCGCCCTTCGACCCGACCCGAGTCGTGGCGTGGCGGGTTGAGGCGGGGCAGGCGGCGGCGGCGCGCGTGAGGCACATATTAACACCTTACACACCCACATGCCTTAGTAGTTGTACACTACTCTTGCACATGTTTCTATATAAACCACCAACCTCTCAATACAAATGTTATGTGGGATACAAGTTATTTCAATATAACCAACCCACATAACCCATTTCAAGCAACCTATTTCAACTCAATTTAATTATGGATTTCACTAAGAAAATGTTTTAGATCCAAACATGAAAGTTTAATTCCTAATAACAAGGAAAAACCTACAATCATTAGTTTCCGGAAATTCCATTAAGAACATATTTAAAATATGTCTCAAAACTTTCCATTTTCTAATATGGCAGACAACAACGACGATGGATTTATTGACGAAAGTGAAATGATAAACCTTGTGGCGTTTGCACAAGCAGAACTGGGTGTTAAAATTAAAGCATAATGTTCAACGATCGTGTGTTTTGAATTAAGGGGGCAAAACTAGCTATACCGAAGGCCCGACGAAAATTTAAGCTGGATTTCTTTTATAAAGTCACAAGTTTTAATTAAAATTAAAAAATATTTCATTTAATTTGAGCTCCGACTAGTCTAAAAAGATGAGCGATAATTATTTTAGCTCCGATTCTTTTGTAATACTGCTGGTTCTGTTATTGGTTTTGAATGTACATTATTGTTATGATGAAATTTCTTAGATTCATCTGATAGATGAAGTTCAAAGGTGAAGAAATTTAGTGACAAAAGAAATTTAATTTAATGAGCTTGCAGTAGAATAATATTACATGTAGAAAAACTAATTAATTTAAATAGGACACGCCGAATTTTTCGTCGTAAATAATGCAGTTTGTTATAGTGCTAGTATGTTGGGGGACCGTGGACATGTTTAATTTACGCTTGTGCACAAATCAAAAGTAGTGGCAGTTATAAACAAATTTTAGGCAAAGTTTTTAATCAGGCATATACATGTGCCAGCTGCTGCTACTTTAGTTTCGTACCTAACTGATCATCAATTTTCTTGATTTTACTTCAGAATCTTTTTTCCCCTTTATTAATCAAAGCCTATATATAGGCTTGTACCGATATCGACTGATTACAAGAACCGCTACAAATCGAATATTATGTTCGCTTACAAAAAGGTTTAGTTAAAAACCCTGTATATCTAATTTAGGGTTCTTTAATTTATAATATTCTGAGTCATTGGATTGTACAGAAAATTGAAAGTACCTATCAACTTACTTATCTACTTTAGTAAAATCCTGTCGATTGAAAAAAACGCTCGGAATTAGGCAGACAAATTTAAATAAAAATTCGACTGATTTTCTTGTTCCGTCAAATTAAAAACCTTCCAAATAATGAAGGCAAAACTCCCACCGCCAAGATAGAAACACATATATAAAGTTATCCATGTGTATGAGGCAATTTCATTCCTATAAGATTCGGTTTTACTGCGAGCACTCCGATATACCAAACAAGTTTATTTGTATAGCAGGTTATAAAACCCATATTTACATGGACGTTATTACAGTGATATAATATGTTAAAAATAATCGTTTATATTGAACTATCATCCGCTTAAAATTATCTAAAAATTGAAGATCAACTTTTTAGCTAATTAAAAACGACCATTAATTAGGTTAACAAAAAAAAGACCATTTTATTCTTAGTACATGTTGGAACCAGTTTTCTGTCGGGTCGGACTCCGAGAATCTCTTCGGGTTAACCTGTCAAAAGAGAAGAATGCGAAGGGTTTGACCCCCGATTCACCTCCGGTGTGAGAATAAGTTAAAGGTTCCAGTAAGGTTTAATTGAACGTGTAAGTGCTTGTAACTCTAAAATAAGTATTAACCTCATACTGAAACCTGTCGTGTGCTTTTATAGGCATTCTGGTAACGGCTCGCCCGGATCTCTCGGGGGCACTCGTCCACGTATGTTGTCCTGTTCTTCCGCCTAGGAAGTCAGGAGACTCGGTCCTGCAACGATCATATGCAATAGACTGTATCAAAGGAGTGGGCTTTGACTGTTCAACCCAGCCGTTCGGCCCGATTATAATTCGGCCCAAGTACTGTTGGGCCCCCAACATGTCCCTGGACTTCGGTCGGATGTCCAATGCGTTCGGAGTCCTCACTTTTCACTCCTCTTCGGGATAACTTCCAAAGGTCTCGTGTCTATCCATTATGACACGTCACCTGGAGAATCGTGCCGTAATTAATAATGACAGCCGTAATTTCTTGAAATCAGTGCTGAATCATAGTCGTTGAATCCCAAACGATCTTGATCGTACGGTCGAAAATGGACGTTCGCGTTCCTACTGTCCAAACGTCACATCTCCTTCTTTATAAATACCAAAGTTTCCCCCCAAACGTCGTCATTTATACATTCAAAAGCAAGGATATTCTGTCAGTTTCTCTCCAGGCCTACCATTTGCAGTCACCAGTATCTCTCATTGCTTCAAGTTCAAATCCTCTTCTCGTTCTTATCACAAGTAAGTCTTCTGGATTCCCTCTTTGCGCAATTTATCCTCTTTTACTGAGCGTGCATACCTTCTTTACTGTTTATGCATGAAAATATTTTGTTCGGGAATATTTTTGCTTACGAAAAGGTGCCCGTAGTTAGGTTTGTAGACAACTAGGTAGATATGTTCACCCTTAGAACCGTTATCGGGACAGATTTGTCCCTAGAACTATCTTCGGGACGAGTTTGTCCTTAGAACCATTTTCGGGATAAGGTTGTCTTTAGAACAATCTTCGGGATCACTAGTGCCTTAGGGATCCCTCCTCTTCTTTGACTTAGAGGTTAGTAATTCCCCGACCGGTCCAAGCCCTCTGTACTCGGCAATTCTATTTTTCTTTTCTTCTTTTCTTGATCATGTCCGAGTACACGACTAATTTCTTCATACTAATGCAGGAATTATGGATCGGTCGGCTTCTACATCGGGACGGTCACCCAGATCTGTATCCCCGGAGAGATCTCCATTTTTTAACGCTGATGAATTTCCTGCGGCTAATCTCTCCACTCGGCTCTCTGAGGATCGCGTGGCTAAGCTACCGAAAGAATATGAGATCCTGACTGGCGCCTGGCATACGTACCTGCCAAGAGCTGCTGACCGGATATGGCATAACCCGCCCGTCCCGAAGGGCTACGGGAATGTGGCTACAGGGATCTCTGAAGCTGCCTTAAAATGCCATAGGCCAGATGGATCCAAACGGATTCCTGCATATGAACGGCTTTCAATGCCGGTGTCTTGCGGTCAACGTCGATCCAACTCCTGCCTTGTTCTGGCACCACCACGACTTCCGAAAAAACGGCAGGAGCAAACGCTTTTATTCCATCGCCCGTCGCACCAATAGGGATGAGTGGGTAGAAACCAACTATAATAATAAGGGCAGCCACGACAAGTGGTGTTTCATCTCGGGCCCGAAGATCGCTGCCGCGTCCCACTGGCGTGTGGTTGACCCATCTGTGAAGGTGGTGAAACCTACGCTGTCGGGTGCGGAATTGCACGAGTACGAACGGCTATGCCAGTTTGACATGGGCCGGATTCCTCTTGATGATCTTCGGGACCGACAGTGGCTTTTCGCCCTATGGGGTAATGGTAACATTCTTTATCCCCTGCATGTTTATTACTTTTCTTTTTCTGTACTTCCGACTTCATGTTTATATTATCTATGACAATGTTAACTCATTTTCCTTCTTCTGACAGTGTCTTCTCGCCAAGCCATCATTGAGAGGAAGATGGCCAAGTTCGAGGCCAAACAATCGGCTCTAGCGGCCAGGATGTCTGAGGCAGGCGATGCTTCCCACGGCGGTCGCCAAGAGAGCGATCAACGGGCTCCAGACGCATCGGCCCCTTCATCTCCTCCACCGTCTAGCCAAGCGGAGAAGGCGACTGGCTCTCCTTTGGCCAGAAAGAGAGCCCGCAGAGGGGAGGTCATAAAAACTTACGTCCCTCAGTGGGCGGTCTTGGTGACCGATACTATCGCCACAGCCGACTCCAAGGAGATCAGGGAGATAGCTCCCGACTTGTGCCGAGCTTTGGTGCTTCCGGCTGATCATCCTACTTATGATCAGTTGGGCGTTGCCGATGCTTGTGCCGATCTGATGGCTTTCCTCTCCCAGGTAAGTATAGTTAATTTTGCCTTTTAATTTCCTTTGTCCTTTCATTTTTTTAACCATGCTTCATTTTCTTGTTGCAGGCGACGCCGATGGCTGCCATCATCACTGACAAAGTGAAGGATATGCAGGGCAGCTTTGGCCGGATTCAGGAGCTGGAGGTTCGGGCAGTGAGGTTGGAGACCGCCCTTCAGCAGGCTGTTGGCGATGTGGAGAGGCTGGAAGGCCAATCTGCAGCGCTAAGGGCTGATCGGGAGGCTCTGCAGCGACAGAATCACGCTCTTCAGGCCCGGTTAACGAAGCGGAACTTGTCTCTCAAAGCTTTGAGGAAAATGGCCCGCAAAGAGACGAAGCTAAGGTTGAACGTCGAGGAGCGGTGTTATCAAATGGGTCACGACGAGGTCGTGAGGTGGGCTGCTGCTATGGGCTTGGAGCACCAAGCCTTGATAGAGCCTGGCTTCTCCGATCCTGTTGGTCGCCCAGATGATGACGAGCCTCCGGTCGTTTCTTCCGGCGAGGACGAAGAGTTGTCGGATTAGGGCTTTTCTTTTAAATTTATCTTGTACTTTATTATGCCTTCGGGCCTTGAGCTTTTGTAGCCTTCGGGCATTAATGTACTCTAATGAATCTTTCGTTTATCCGTTTATCATCTTCATCCAATTTTGCTATTTATGTATCTTCGGCTTCTAATCATCGCCTTAACATAATTAAAACAAGTTTATGTATCTTCGGCTTATTTTGCCTTGACATAATTTGACAAAATTTATGTATCTTCGGCTTCTAATCATCGCCTTAACATAATTAAAATAAATTTATGCGTCTTCGGCTTTATTTTGCCTTGACATTATTTGACAAAACTTTATGTATCTTCGGCTTCTAATCATCGCCTTAACATAATTAAAATAAATTTATGCGTCTTCGGCTTTATTTTGCCTTGACATAATTTGACAAACTTTATGTATCTTCGGCTTCTAATCATCGCCTTAACATAATTAAAATAAATTTATGCGTCTTCGGCTTTATTTTGCCTTGACATAATTTGACAAACTTATGTATATTTGGCTTCTAATCATCGCCTTAACATAATTAAAATGAATTTATGCGTCTTCGGCTTCATTTCGCCTTAGCATAAATAAAACACGTTTATGTATCTTCGGCTTCATATTGCCTTAACATAGTCTGGATTCCCCCAAAGTTTGGCTATTTGCCTAGCTAATAGCCAAATTTATGAACAATTATTCGAAAAGGTCTTGTGACATTTATCATTTTTTTTTTTGCTAAGTTTGTAGCGAGCAGGACTTCTCCTTCTCTCGAAGGCTTTTGGCCCTCTAGAGACTAGACTCCAGGCTAGAATATAAATCTATAACCCGCCTAGTTCTCTTTTGTACCTCTGAAGCGAAGTACCAAAGAAATCCCCTTTGGGGAGATCCCTAATAAGCCTTTTTTTTATGGTCTTTGCTCATGAACAAGAGCCCTTCGGACCCCTGTTTGCTCATCACACCACCCGAAGAACAGCCCATAGTCTATGTCATCATCGCAAGAGAACCTTAGCATAGACATAGTGTGATTTATCATTTTTGATCGCCCACAGATAAATGTTCGACTTGTAACATTATAAAATGAAACTGATAGAATAAATAGAAAGGAGAAACACGTATTTTATTGATAAACTTGTTCATATACATGCTTTTGCTTGAAAAACTAAGTACAAAATCAAAATAACAGCTTGAGTGGCGAGCACCTTTTGTTTGGTTGTGTTCCTTTAGGTTGGGCGAAGGTTACTGGTAGTACCTTCGTAATCGGAAGGCGTGCCAGGTGTTCTTGATCGTGTCGCCAGACAAGGTTGTTAATTTGTAAGTTCCGGGCCGAATTACTTCGGCTACTTTATACGGGCCTTCCCAGTTGGGCATTAGTTTTCCCTGCTTTGTTGGCATAGAAGTCGCCAATTCTCGCAACACCAAGTCTCCTACCATGAAGGTCCTTTTCTTTACCCTGGCATCGTAGTATTGGGCTGCCTGAAGCTGATATTTCAAGTTCCTTAGGTGGGCCGCTTCTCTTTCTTCCTCCAACAAGTCCACATTGGCTCGAAGGCCAAACTCGTTTGTCTCGACATTGAACACCTCTGTTCGGTAGGAGTCCAGTCCGACCTCTACAGGAACTAGGGCGTCCGTCCCGAATGCCAACTTGAAGGGCGTTTCGCCCGTTGATGAACGTGGGGTCGTTCGGTACGCCCATAACACCCAGTTCAACTCTTCTGCCCAAAGCCCCTTGGCATCCCCCAGTCATTTTTTTATCCCGTCAAAGATGATTTTGTTTGCAGCTTCAATTGCTCCGTTTCCTTGAGGATGACCGACCCAGCTGAATTTCTGTTGTATTCCGAAGTGTGTCAAGAACTTTCAGAATTTGTTTCTGATGAATTGGGTCCCGTTGTCGGATACACACACCTTCGGGATCCCGAACCTGAGTATGACCTGCTCTAGCATAAACTTCTTCGCTGCGTCCTCGGTTATGGTTGCCAAAGGTCTTGCTTCGACCCACTTGGTCATATAGTCGATCGCCATAATGCAGTATTTGGCTTGTTTGGTGCTTTTGGGTAGGATGCCCACATGGCGAAAGGAATTGGACTTAGGACTGATGCCATTTCCTCTGGCGGTTGCTTCGGGATGGTGCTGAATAACTGGCATTGTCGACACTTTTTCGCATAATCGGCTGCATCTGCTTGCAAAGTCTGCCAGTAAAACCCTTGCCTGAGGATTTTGAAAGCAAGTGACCGACCGACCAGATGTTCCCCACATATCCCTTCGTGAACTGTTTCTAAGGCCAATTTCTGCTCTTCGGGATCCAAGCATTTTAGGAGTGGTTCCGTTGCCGATCTTCGGTACAGCTTGTTCCTGATTATGGTGTAGCTTGTTGTTCTGTACTTCACCTTTTGGGCTTCCTTCCGGTCTAGGGGCAGAGTACCTTTTTCCAGGTAGGCCCTGATCGGGGTCATCCAGTTGATTCCTTGATGGATTTCCATGCATTGTTGCTTGTTGATTGTAGGACTCTTTATTTTAGTCAAATAGATGGATCCTGTGAGGTTGTGAGTCTATGCCGAAGCCAGCTTGGACAATGCATCGGCTCGGCTATTGTCTTCTCTTCCCACTTGGCTCAACTCGAAAGATTCGAATGAGGCCGATGAGTCCTTCACCTTGGTGGCATAAGCTTTGATTCGGGGTTCCATTTGCCTGTATTCTCCTGAAAAATGTTTCACCACTAACATGGAATCACTGAATGCTCTTAAATTTCTTACCTCGAGATTCTTGGCCAGGTTCAATCCAGCTAGCAACGCTTCGTATTCGGCCTCATTGTTGGTCAACGGGAAAGTGAATCTTATCGCCTGACAAATCTCGAAACCATCCGGGCTAGAAAGAATTAGACCAACCCCACATTTTGATCCGGCGACCGACCCATCCACGAACAACTTCCACTTGCCTGGTGATTGGATCAATTGTTCTTTGGGAGCCAGATCTTTTGGTCCTGAAAAGTGGCATTCGACCATGAAGTCAGCCAATGCTTGTGCCTTGATAGATGTTCTGGGGATGTATTCCAAATCATATTCTCCCAATTCAATGGACCATTCCACCACTCTTCCGGACGCCTCCGGCCTTGTCAAGATCTTCCTCAGAGGTTGATCGGTTATGATTTGCACCGTTCGCCCTTGGAAGTAATGACGTAGCTTTCGAGTCGCCATTACAAGGCCGTATGCGAACTTTTCTGCATTTGGATACCTTGTTTCCGCATCTTTTAACATATGGGACACATAGAATACTGGGTGTTGAGAGCCTTTATGCTCTTTCACTAGTACTGCTCCAAGTGTTCGGTCGCTCACCGCCAGGTACAGCTACAATGTTTCCTTCGGATCTGGCCTCATCAAGAGAGGCGCCTTGGTGAGATATTCCTTCACCTCTTCCAATGATTTCTGGCACTTCGACCCCCATTCAAAATTCTTCGATCCCCGGAGCGCTTCAAAGAAAGGAAGGGCTTTTTCGGCTAATCGGGAAATAAATCTTCGTAGTGCGGCCATTCTTCCAGTCAATTTTTGAACATCCTGAACTGTCTTCGGCTGCTCCATGTCGATTACAGCTTATATTTTTTCTGGGTTCGCCTCAATCCCTCGGGCACTAACCATATACCCCAAGAACTTTCCGCTAGACACTCCGAATGTACACTTGTTCGGATTAATCTTCATGTCGTGCTTCCTCAGTGTTTCAAAACATTCTTTGAGGTCCTTCATATGGTCTTCGAACTGAGACTTAACAATCATGTCGTCTACATAGCACTCCATATTTCTTCCTATTTGTTTGTGAAAGATCCTGTAATCCTGTTGACCACCCTTTGAAATGTGGCCCCTGCATTTTTCAGGCCGAAAGGCATTTTGATGTAGGCGTATGTTCCATTCAGGGTGATGAATGCTGTCTTTGGAATGTCCTCGGCATTCATTGCTATCTTGTGGTATCCTGAGAAAGCATCTAAAAAACTAAGTACCTGGTATCCTGTCGTTGCATCTGTCAGCTGGTCAATACTTGGTAGCGGGTAGTGGTCTTTCGGACAGGCTTTATTCAAGTCGGTGTAATCAACACACATTCGCCATTTGTTGTTAGCTTTCTTCACTACCACTACGTTGGCTAGCCAGTCTGGATACTCAATTTCCTCGATGAATTTTGCCTCCATCAACTTTTGAACTTCGGTTTCGATTATTTTCTGTCTTTCCATGGCGAAAGTTCTCTTTCTTTGCTTTACAGGTTTTGCCTCGGGCTTGACTAGACCTGGCAAATCGGATAATCGGTTCGGTTTCGGATCGGATCAATCTCGGATCGGATTAATGTTCGGTTATGATATATTTTTGGTATAGTCCGGATCGGATCGGATTTGATTCGGTTCGGGTCTAATTCGGATTAAAATCGGATGAAATTTGGATTAAAATCGGATGAATATGGTTCAGATCAAATTCGGTTCGGATCTTTTCGGATCATTACTCATTCATTTTTTTTAATTTGTAATACTTTAAAAATATCTTATTATTAAATATATTATTTTTTTATATAAAATAAAGTACTTTTTTCAAAAGTATTGATTAAATATCTATGATATTTTTGACATGAAATTATTCTAATTAAGAATTTTGCTTATAAATAGATTAATTTATTGAATTAAAAGTGGCCTAATAGATAATCCGTAAATATCATAACTCAACTAAAACTGAATTCACCATTTTTTTAGTTCGGATTTAAATCGGATCTCGTATTTCGAATCATATTCGGTTCGGATAATTTATTATTCGGTTATGATCGGTTCGGATCATAATTGGATCGGATAATTTTCGGTTAAATTTTCGGTTCGGATAATTTTCGGATCGGTTCAAATCGGTTTTCGGATAATTATCGGTTTAACTAATTCGGATACAAAATCGGATTCGGTTCTATGAATTTCGGTTCGGTTCTTCGGATCCGGACCCATTTTGCCAGGTCTAGGCTTGACATTGAGGCAATGCTTCGCCGTCTTTGGATCCAACCCTAGCATGTCCTCGGGCCCCCATGCAAAGACGTCGTGGTATTGTCTGACCACTTCAATCACTTTCTTCTTGAGATCGGGCTTTATATTTTTCCCGATTCGAACCATCTTTCCCGAACAGCCTGCATATAGCTCCACTTCTTCTGTTTCTGCTGCTGGTTCGGCAATTGGGCTGGACAGGTCTGTTCCAAATTTTTCTAACTCGATGTTCAGAGTTTGGCGACTTCCACTAGCTTCGCCTTCAGACCTTTTTCTCTTACCTCCTTCGGTTAGCTCAAAATCCTGATCCTTGTCTAGATCGTCCAACATGATTATTCGGGCAATTTTTTGATCACCTCTCATCTCTCCGATGCCATGCTCAGTCGGGAACTTCAATTTGAGATGAGGGATTGACGCCACCGCCTGGAAGGAGGTGAGGGCTGGCCTTCCGAGAATAGCATTGTAGGGGCTTTCCACCCGAACCACATAGAATTTGACCTGCTTTTCCACAGTATATGGAGATTTACCCCAAAAGAACGGATAGAGTGATAGTACCTTCAATAGGGACTGGCTGATTGCCGAAGCCGTATAAGGGAGCTTCATGGCAAGGCTCCAGCTATTCACCTCCTAAGTTCATTTTGCTATAAGTCCGATGATACAGAATGTTCACCGAACTTCCACTGTCCACCGAAGCTTTCCATATCTTGTTTTGCCCAATCACTGGGTTGATGAGCAAGGGGTCTTCATGAGGCCAAATCACATCCTCGTAATCATCCTCCGTGAACATGATCGGCGATTGAAACTGGTATAAATTATAAACCTGCTTCGCGTACCTTTTCTTTGCTGTTTTGCTATCTCGCCCCAGGGTGCTTCCTCCGAAGATAGTTTTTACTTCTCCCCTGTATCTTTCAACCTCCTCGGGCTCTTTTCGCTTGTCTTCCTTCGGAACCAATTTATCCCTCAGGTCTTTGACAAATTTATTTAGCTCTCCTTCATTTATCATCTTCTCTATCAACTTCTTCAAATGGTAACACTCATCGGTATTATGGCCCTTGTCCTGATGATAATCGCAGTACTTGTTGCCATTTTTCTTATAGTCGGGCATCTTTATTCGGGCTGGGCGAACGAAGCCAGGCTTTCCCTTTATCTCATGGAGAATTTTTGAGATTGGCGCATTCAAAGGGGTGAACGATGTGCTATCTCCATCTCTTCTTCGTTCGGCTCCCTTATCTCGCCCTTTAGCCTCGTCTCGCCTGTACTCTTATCTTTTTCCAGAATCATACATGTCATGCCCTTTTCTTCCCCGATCTTCTTTCCTGTTTTCCCTGTATCCTCCGATCGATTCCATCTTCCTTCGGATTCTTTCACCCCTCAAGTATATATCATTCAGAGATTTAGGGGGAATATTATAAATAGAAGATCAGAGTTTTTTACCTTTTATAGGGTCTAGTCCTGCCGATAAGAACCCAGTGGCCTTCACTTTGTCCAAATTTGTCACCATTCCAGCCTCTTTTTTAAACCTGGCCAAATAATCTCCCAACTCTTCGTTCAGCCTTTGCTGACAGTGGATCAAAGCTTCCGTATCCTTCTCTCTTCGACACAAATGTGAATAGTGCCTTAAGAATTTCCTTTTCAGTTGGTCATAAGAGCATATTGACCTTGGTTTCATTGACCTGTACCACATGGTTGCTGGACCCTTCAGATACGTCTTGAACATTTTACAGAGCATGATGTCAAAATGTCCCATTCCCTTCATAAGGACTCATACTTCTCACAATGGTCCTCAGGATCGCCTTTACCATTGAATTCGCTCATCTTCGGAAATTGTTCTCCGGAGGGGGGTCTATACTGCTCGATTTCTTCCGATACGACCGACTCATGACTAATTCTGCGGTCGCCGAACATTGCCTTCTCCATTTGGCTTAGCATGTCTTTCATGCGAGGAACCCCCTCCTCGTCAGTGTCCGAACGGACTGTAACTTTTGAACGGATCCTTCGGGGGTGTGATTCAGAATCCGAAGACCCATCTTCATCATTATGCACCCTTTTTTCCCTCCTCTGACTGGTCTACACCAGTATCTGCTCTCCGGTTTCCACAGCGCCTTGTAGAGCCTTCTCCTCGGCGTCTAGCTCGGCTCTTCGCCTCTTAATTGCTTCCAGCTTAGCGAGATCCTCCTCCCTTTTCTTCGCCCTAGCCCTGACTTCTGCTTCTAGTCTTTCTTTTTCCTTCTGCTTTCCACTTTTGGCAGCAGTTTCCTCACGCCACTTCAAAATCATGGCCTTCTACTCTTCGGGAGTAGGCATTGGTCCCTCCTCCAACTCGTCATCGAAGTTAAGGATTCGATTGATTGGAGGCGTAGTCATAGAGGTGCCTTGGTGATGAGTCTCAGTGAAACCCAGTGCCCTATCATCAGAACTATCGATTGCCATCGTTCTCAGCTTCCGTTACAGCTTGCTTACACGATCCCACAGACGGCGCCAAATGTTGGAACCATTTTTCTGTCGGGTCGGACTCCGAGAATCTATTCGGGTTAACCTGTCAAAAGAGAAGAATGCGAGGGTTTTGGCCCTCGATTCACCTCCGGTGTGAGAATAAGTTAAAGGTTCCAGTAAGGTTTAATTGAACGTGTAAGTGCTTGTAACTCTAAAATAAGTATTAACCTCATACTGAAACCTGTCGTGTGCTTTTATAGGCATTCTGGTAACGGCTCGTCCGGATCTCTCGGGGGCACTCGTCCACGTACGTTGTCATGTTCTTCCGCCTAGGAAGTTGGGAGACTCGGTCATGCAACGGTCATATGCAACGGACTGTATCAAAGGAGTGGGCTTTGACTATTCAACCCAGCCGTTCGGCCCGATTATAATTCGGCCCAGACATCATTCGGCCCAAGTACTGTTGGGCCCCCAACAGTACCCTTCATAAAATATAAAGCAAGTAATACCTTGATCATGCACATATAAATCATTTATATAGAGCATTATAAGATTCCACTAGCTCCTTATTTGTACTATATAAAGTAGCCAGAGAGGTCTATGAATTTCGTCCATCCGTAGTATTATAAACCTGCACTAGAGAAACTACATTATAAGTTCGTACAATATCCAACAGAGATGGCAGACGTGAGATGACGATAGAAGAGTTCAAACGGTGGTTAAAGAGATTCGATAGCGATAGAGATGACCGGATAAGCAAATTCAAGCTTCGGGAAGTTGTTCGTGCAAACAGAGGTAGAATGGTAGACAAAAACAACGACGGATTCACCGATGAAAGTGAAATGAAAAACCTTGTGGAGTTCGCAAAAGCCGAATTGAGAATTGAGAATTGAGATCATGTTTTAATCATATCACGTCCCGTTTTATATGGATTTCTTTCTAAGTGCTCTCAAATAAGAAATTAACCATACAACTACTGTTTTCAAGATTTTACTCTTTCTTTTATCATTCATGATTTAAGATTTAACTATTTTAAAACTTAATTAATTTCTCAATTTTTAATGTAATAATTGTGGGTACCTTTTTGAATAATGTATCCAACTAATTTGTTTTTAATACATGTAATTGTTTCAAAATGGACATGTGAAAGTTAAAAATTTATAATGGAATCCTAGTCAATATAATTTATAATTCAAGTTAAAAATGAGAAAAATTAAATCTTGTAGTGTATATCGGTGCATGGGTTTTTAATTCTTCGATCGACCGAGTTATTTGTATAGGTTGTATGAACATGGTGAAAGTAAAATGCTATAGATCGAAATCCTTTATTATTTTCACTACAACTCAAGCTAATTCCGATGGATTGTATCAGTTTGCCACTCGACAATTACTTATTTCACGACAGGATTGAAGAATGTTCTTTAGAAAAGAAAGCAAATAGAGAATTAAGAAAAATGCTGTATGATTTCTCCTAAACGGTTCGATAGGGGTGAGTATAGATCGGGGGTCGAAAAGGATGGGTAGTACACAGAACTAGACGACTTGGTAAAAAGAGAAACCGGAAAGCTTGGGACAATATCTATTATCTATTATATATATGTTAACGGAGGAATTTGGTATTAACAAATTTTGGGTTCGTCGTCGGAATCAAGATTTACAACGGTGGTCCTTGGGTGGTAAATCCGTCGGAGTATGGTGGTTGTGTTTAATTGGTGGCTGAGATTGCTTAGGGTTTATGTTGGCTGCCTCAGAGCTCTCAAATTTCGACCCCTTAAAATGTGTCTACGTATCCCTTATATAGGGAATCAAGCCAACGTACTTCTTGGGGAGGAAGTTTCCTCCATGGGATTCTCTGTCCCTTTGCCATTCGACCAACAATAATCGTAGATCATTGTTGTTGAGTCTTATGCCAAGACGATCCTTCAACCTGTTCAAGCGTTGTTCTTGGTCTCGGTGGAGTTCGTTAGCCCTTCGAACCTCGCTTTCGGACCGTCTTGACCTATGAGGATGTGGGGATGGACGTCGCTCCCCCTCGATTGCTCCTGACTATCCGTTTCCTCATCAGGAAGTTCAACAATGGGTACTCCATCCTCCTGATACTCTAACCTTCTTAGGGTAACATTCTGAAACCTCCCAGCATGAGATCTATCACCCCTTGTCCAGTGGTGCCTCTGCCTGTCCGATGATGATTGTGGGGTTGTCGCCTGACCCGACCCTTTCCTTCACTTCTCTCGACCGTATCCAGCCTTGTTTCGAAGCCATTCAGGGCATCACCCATGCAATAGAGTTGTTCCATCAGGTCTGAATTACTTTGAGTACCGGTGGTTGTCCCCCGACGATAGGTGTTCCATAAGCAGGATTTGGAACACTCCGGGGAACGTATTCTTCATGGCGGGCGTGGTCACGCCCCTCACTTTCGTCTGAACCGACCTCATCCATAGGACGTTCGTTGCGATTGTGTGACATCTTTTCCTCCAAAGATTTGGATCTTAATTACCACCCCTCCTTCTAGTGCCAATTTGTTAACGGAGGAATTTGGTATTAACAAAGTTTGGGGTTCGTCGCCGGAATCAAGATTTACAATGGTGGTCCTTGGGTGGTAAATCCGTCGGAGTATTGTGGTTGTGTTTAATTGGTGACTGAGATTGCTTAGGGTTTATGTTGGCTGCCTCAGAGCTCTCAACTTTCGACCCCTTACAATGTGCCTACGTATCCCTTATATAGGGAATCAAGCCAATGTAGTTCTTGGGGAGGAAGTTTCCTCCATGGGCTTGGTCTCTGATCTTCAAGGCCCAGTCGAAGTCTTCCACCGCCTTCCTTACTTAGTCGTAGGACTTTCATATCTTTCCATACTTGAACGTAGGACTTCCATATCTTTCCATACTTGAACGTAAGACTTCCATATTTTTCCATACTTAGAGTTTTAGCTTACTTTAGGAATGTCTAACGATAAGGCCTAGTCACAAAGGCCCAAGGCTTATCTATGACTTCAGGACTTCATGGATAAGGAAACTTCCCCCATCGAGGACTAGTCTTATCCATTACCAACTATTTCCTTAATTCATATATACAGGTATATCCATGACTTACCTTAAATGTTAGACGCATCCTTGTCCCCCGAATGAGAAGCACCCACCAGATAGCAGGACAAGTGATCCCAAGTGTTTGGGTGCAAAGTGCAGGATTACTCCAAAGTTCCCCAATGAGGACGCACCCATTGAGTACAGGAACAGAGCTCCCAAAGCACACACCAAGATTAACCCCACATCCCCAATGAGGACGCGCCCATTGAATACAGGAGGAGGCCTTCAATCATCAGGCAAACCCCTGGAGGCCTTCAACCACGGACATCCCCCTCCTAGGGCACATGCTAGGAAGGAATTCTTCAATATTTTGTCAATACCAAGCCAAGGGAACCATCCTTCATTATCAAGTTGCAACTTCAAACCAAGAGGACGCGCCCTCAAGGGGTGGACGGCCTAAAGGGCGCGCCCTCATCCCCATGAGGACAATCCTTAAGTCTTCCTTGTGTCATGCCATGTCAATATGGTTGTTATCCTTTGTCAAATCATCCATCAAACTGCCATTACCATGAGGACGCGCCCTCAAGGGGTGGACGACCTAAAGAGGGCGCGTCCTTACCCTTATGAGGGAAAGCCCTAACTTTCTCTAACCCTAATTGCATTTTAGATATTCACAATTGGATCTTACTTGACCCGATCCTAACCTAAAAAACCTATTATCAAATTTTGGATATAACAACTACCCCCCAATTCAGTGTGAAGTTAAAAAACAATACATTGAATTTTCCTTTCCTGATGAGATACGTCCTTTCCTTGCATGTTTATTATATGTTCTTGATCACCGTTGTCCAACCGACTAACCTTAATCTAAAAATATCAAAATATTATCTAAGAGGGCACGCCCTTACAGAGTACGCGTCCTTCTTTTACAATTAAGTCGCACGTGATTGAAAACTGTCCTCCACTAGGCGAGTCTGCGCCTATAAATACCTAGAAGTCGTTTTTCCTTTTTCACTTTATTCTTTTCTTCTTTTAACTGTCGACACTCGTGAGTATTATGTCCAGTAGACTCGTGGTACGTGCAATACTTCTTCTTATCTCTGCTCTGCCACAAGGATAAAGGTGCGGGCTTCTTGAATAAGCATTTATCCTTGTTTACTTCAAAGATATGTTCGATAGAGGCCGCCAGCATATAACTCCCTGTTTGATATCTGTTCAACCTGTCATAATCTGGTGGAGTCCAACCTCTTCTAGCATTAGCGACATATGACCTCTCAATCACAACCATAAACATATAAGTCACCTCTACAACCATTGAACTAAGCACACAATTGAGTAAATATTAGAACTCTTTAAATAGATGCATGATCAATGATTTTCTTTTTCTTTTTTGTCTCTTACATATCATTCATTTATTGATTTCTTGGGAAACTTTTTATATCTTCATGTACACACAAGCATTCATGTATCTACTTAATTAAATTAACGGTACATGTATTATTAATTTTCATAAAAAAGTTAAAAATCAAAATCTTTATAGAGTCGTTTATTGGACAATTTGTTTTTCAATTATTCTAATTTTTTATTTTATTTTATATATAATACATGTATATATCACATTTCTTTCAATATAAAAATGTTCCTACTATTTAAAATCAAATTTCTACGTTTCTAAACTTACAAATGTATATAAATTAAGTTGCACGCAAGTAAAAATTCAAATTTAATTTTCAAATAAGTTCATAGCATTACAGCAACATCGATAAAATCAAATTCAAATTATAGATTTACTAATTTTTCAGATTTTTTCAGTGCTTACTAATCAAATAAGTTCAACCAATCAAGAGACCCTATGGCCTTAAGATGTGGGGGTTAGTCAAAAGCCTGAAAAGTAGGAGAATAACGGAAAATAAAAATAAAGTGGCCATGGGAATATTCTAGATATCATTTTCTTAGTGAAAATATGAGAAGTCTTAAAAATTAAATGAGAAGGGGATAGAGTAAGTCTCGGTGAACTCGGGCAGTTTAAAACAATAGTAATTATTGCAATGAGTTTGTTTGAGATGTACAGTCTATATTAACCAATGCATGCAAAGAGTTATCTCACCATTTTATTTTCTCAAAACTCTTTCATCTAAAGCAGAAATATGTAGAGGAGTAGGGAGTTTCTAGATGTGGGTTTTGTTAAGGTTAATGGATATGCATTTACCCTTAATGAACCTTGTTAATCCCAAATGACCTAACAGAATTGTAGAAGGGGGGGGGGGGTTGAATACAATTCTTGATATTTTCTTAAACTTAAAACACTTATAAATAAAACTGAACTGAATAAATAAAAACACAAGATATAAATAATTCAGTTGGATTGTTTGATGATCCAACTGAAGTGTTTTTATTGCAGAAATAATCTGTGATACAAAAGTACACAGCTGCTCAGTTACAAGGTTGTAGAGAAGAATGCTCTCAAAGATAGCTAATACAAACTATTTGTTTTTCTTCTCTTACTCTTATTTTAACTGCTACACTTGGTTATATATTCCCAAGTTTACAAAGCTATTTTTGGCTACACTAAAGTACACTAAAGGTAACCGCCAATAGTTTGCTTTTCATCCCTTTTGTCCAGTGGTCCTTGGAGATCCTTGCTTTTGTCTTCATGCTTATTATGATCACTCCCAAGAGCCCAATTGGAAACTGGGATGTTTCCTTATTCCCCATGTCCATTTTAATGGTTTCCAATGCAAAGTACACTTCCACATCACCTTTAGATCTGTTCAGTAAACTGTCACTATCACTTTGTCAACTATTCAGAAAAGCAATAATGATTCGTTGATAGCAGGGAGATGTGTTTCGTTAATAGCTTTATTCTTCATTCCGTTGATGGTGTATCCTTGTTCCGTTGATAGAGTAATCTTCATACCGTTGACATGTCTTCACTTAGGCAAAATTACAAGGCATGATATACTTACAATTAATCAACCTATTTTGCCTATCTAGTACTTAGTCAACATGACTTAGGAAGCCTATCTAATACATACATCAAATGCATATCAAACTGTGAAGTATTGTACAGTGCAATTGCTACAACACTCATTCCGTTGATGAGCTTCCTGTCAACGAAACACTGCAAAGCATTCCATTCCGTTGACAGTTACAAAATGACTTAATACAAAATCTACTAAGTGTTTTTATAATTATCATCAAGAACAACATATTCCTAACAATCTCCCCCAATTTATGACTGATAGAATAACAGCCATAAATCAAGAGCCTTGATGATAACAAAAACACTCAGTTAAATTACACATGATAAAAGTAGAAATTGGATTGAGCTTCATTGAATTTAATTAAAATACAAAGTAGAGAATCTTACAAAACAAGTGCACAGAGTTGCTCCTCTAGACTGAGCAGATTTTTCATCTTTGCCTCTGTGGTCTTGTTTTCTTCCCTTTTCTTGCATTGTTCTCCTCAATCTGAGCTTGAAGTCTTCTGTAGAAAATCTTCTCTTCTTCATCTTGATTCCCCAACTTGGATTGCATTAATCTTAGAGTTTCATTGGATGCCTTCTCCAGTTGGTCTTCTATTCTGAAGAATCTTCTACAGTTGTCCTTGTCTCTGAATTCCATCATCCAAAAAGGTTGGAGATGAATTTTCTTTCCTGTTTGAGGGACCTTCAATACTCTGGGAAGTGCACCAGGCTTGTTCCAGCTAGCTTTGATTTGGAAAATCTTGGAAACAACTTCAGACTTAGCTGTTTTGGTAAAACCAAAATCTTTCTTCAGGCTTTTAAACACAGATAACAGTGTCTGATAGTCTTCTCCCAGAATTCTATGTAGAGGCCAAACCTGTTCTCTCCCACCCTTGTAGACAAACACCAATCTCTCTGGTAGTTTGTAAGAAGCTGCTATTCCTCTCACTTCAACTAGGTCATCAAGATTGATGTATAAGTCAGACTCCTCCCTGATATCAGCAATGTAGATGAAGTCTTCTGGGTTGGTAGGAGGTTTTTCAGCTTGTGGTCTCCTTACTAGAATTGGCTTAGCCTTGGTAGCCCTTTGCTTAGATTTCTTCTTTGGCTCCATCTCAAAGAGGAATTTTGGAAAGTTGGCCTCATCAAACTCAATTGGCTCTTCCTTTGGCTCAATTGGCTGATCATGGAAATTAACAGGATATTTAGGATCAAAGGCTAACTTTCCCCCTAGAACTGGATCAGGAATTGTTGGAGGTACAGTTGGTACAGAAGAGTCTGATGCAATACTCTGAGAGTCATCATTCTCAAAGGCTATATTTCTCCTAGCTCTTGCCTTTGGTTGCCTTGTGCTCTTCTTTGCACTCCTTTCCTCTCTGGCTTTTTCTTCTTGCTGTCTTTCTTCTTCATCAAGAGATTGAGCAACTGCAAGTGCTTGCATTGCTACTCTTTCTGACTCTTCAGCCTTAGCTTCAGCAAAGTTTGGGTGACCAGCCCAAACACAGATTTGTTGTCCATTCCTGTAGACAATTGCCCTTTGCTTCCTTACCTCATAATCATTGCTTTCCTTGCTTTTTGTGATGAGTAGACCAAGAAGCTTGAGCTCATCTGGGTAAGGTGCAGGATAAAAAGTCCTTTCTGTATTTTTGCCCTTTGGTTTAGCAGTTGACTTGGGAGATAGGCTTCTTTGCAATGTAGCTTGTTCCACATCCCTAATGCATGAAGTTTGTCCTTTCTCCTTCCTTGATCCTTGAGTGACTCCATGTAGAAGGGGCTCTACCTTATATGAAGAATTGGTCTGTGGCTCCCATTCCGTTGATGCTAAAACCATGGCATCCGTTGATGGCTCTGTAGAAGAAGCTTGATTCGTTGATGGATCTGAAGTCTTTGAAGAATCAGCTAACTTCTTGATTCTTTCATCTATCCTGGACCAGTGGTCTTTAATTTGTTCAGCAAGATGTAGCTTCATAGATGCTTGCTGAATCAGGTCAATGCTGTCCAGTTTAGCTTTGCCTGACTCCCCCATAGCTAGTGGCTCCTATGGTAGGGAAATGGCTGGGACCATAACCTTTGTGATTTGAATGTCTAGCTCCTTAGATTTCTCCCCCTTTTTGTTATCATCAAGAGAGATGACTGGGAGTCCTTGAGCTGCCACTAGCTGGGCCAACAGTTGTGTCTGCTTCTCCTGTTCCTTTTGCATCTGAGATAAAGTAGCTTCCACCTTGTCCACTCTAGAAGAGAGAGCCTTCAAGGAGGTAGCCACCTCAGGTTCCTTAGAGAAAAACCTGTTCATCTTGGACACAGTGAGAAGAGGAAGCTTTTCATCTAGCCTCCTGTCATTAGCATCCTTGAGATTGCTAATTGAGTCCTTGATTTCTCTAGCCTCAATCCTTGTCTGCATCATCTGTAGCCTTTGGATTTCCAGTGAATCCATAATAGCCTTGTAGAATTTCTTGTCATTGGCATTTGCAGACTCATGAGCCAGATAGGCCTCATTGTACTGCCTTGTGATTGCAGCATCCAGGGAGATCCTTCCTTGTAAATCTTGAGAAAGCCAGTTTGGTGTAGGAGGCACCACAGAAGTCCCAGTCTGTGAAGTAGTGGCCACCTGATTGTCACCAAAGTTGTCCTCATCATCAGAGAAATCAAACTCACCACTTGCTGCAGCTCCTGGAGATAGATTGGTCAAGGCATCCTTTGCTCTTTGCATTGATGCAGTTGTATAAATTAGTTGTAGTGACCTCTCTGCCTCCACATTGCCCTGTTGAGCCAAAACTTGATAGGCTGATACAGGATGAGTAAAGGTCTCAGGATCCAGGGAAATACTATCCAGAGTTTGTTGATAATGCTCTTGGAAGGTAAGTTCCCTTTCTCCCTCATTGACCTCCATTGACTCACTAGCAATGGCTGCTTCCTCCCTTATGACTCCTGTAGTCCCTTCTCTCTGTCCTCTATTTTCTTGCATCATGGGCTCCCCATGGCTCACACCTCTCACACCCTCACCTTCACCTACTAAGGTGGAACTCTCAATCTCTCCTTTTGCCTGGCTGGAAGAAATAGCCAGCCTCTCACTCTCATTCTCTCCTTTTGCCTGGCTGCAAGCCAGCCTCTCAGTTTCACTCCCTCTCAATCCTAAAAGTGTCTCAACTACCACCAGGTCATCTACACTAGTTGTGGAAACAACTAGATTTTTTCAATAAGGGGTGTAGAATGACCTATCAACGGAATGGTAGTTTGAACTGTCAACGGTATGGATACCGTTGATGGAGAAACACTTGTCAACGAAATAGACTGTTCCGTTGATGAAGTCAAGAAAGCACTTTGAGAATGAGAAATTACAGTAGAGTCTGTGGTGATTGATTTGAGAGATTGGTCCACAGATCCCCTTGCAATTTCAGAAAAATTTGGTTGATGGCCCAACAAATCACTTAACAAGTGATGGCCACCAGCTTCAGAGTGGGGCTTCTCCAAGATTAGAGTTGGAGAATCAGGAATAGATGTATGGATCATGTCCACATCTAGAGATAAAGTTGGTGAATTTGAAGGAGATAGTTCAAGGTTGATGTTTAGAGAATGGGACTGTAACCCCAGAGTGATAATAGGGGTTACATCAAACTGAATTTGAGAAACTGGAAGTGTTGCTTCCAGTGTGTGTGCACCCTGTGAAACCTTGGACTTTTGCTTCACTCTCCTTTGGTATTGGGAAAATATAGACTGTGGGCTTGAAGTGTCCCTTACCCTTTTGGACTGTGCTCTAGGTTGAGAGCTTGTTTCAATAATCACATCCTTTTGGGAGGATGCAATTAGACTTGTGCTTAAATCCATTTTACTCATTGTGCCTTGTTGGGAAGACACAATGGGGCTAGGTTGGGAAACACTTACCTCACCTTCCTTATTCTTGGGGTTTCTTTGACTTTCACCCCTTCCCTCACCTCTCACAACTCCAGACTCACTCCCCTTAGGTTGTGTGGTAGTTTTTACAACAGGTGCCTTTTGAGAAGCACCTGAGGTTGGCTTGGAGGATTTCTTAGATTTTGGTTTTGTTGCTGGGGCAGGAGCCTGTTGGGTCACAGCTACAGACTCCATAGCAACTGGGTTGGATGAGACAATGGAAGTAACAGCTATACTAACAGGGATAGCAGTAGTTACCTCAATGATTGGCAGATACACCACTGGAACATCACCATTGTGGTTCAGCCTCAGTATGTCTGTCAATACTCTCTTCTCTTGCACAAAGCACTCAAACCTGGCAGTAGGGTTAGAGATAACTAATGGTGCTGGACTAACATGATTAGCCAGCATCATCAGAAACCTTGCATAATAGATATTTTTCTTCCTATTTGCCTTATCACCCAACTTAGCACCAATTTCATACATAAGTTGGGTGCTAAAGTTGTAATATCTATCATTTAGAAGCATGGTTAGGAGAATTAACATAGAGTTAGTTAATGCATCAAAATTACTAATCTTTCCAGAAAAGACCTTAATGAATGCATCAGCTAAATAACTGTATTCCCTAACCAAACCTCTCCTAATTATCTTACCCAAGTTATCAGTAGGCAAAGAGTAATTTATAGAATTTAGCATGGTAGTTATTTCAGTGTTTGTAGGCAAAGCATCACAGTTATTATCAGGAATATGTAAACATGCTTGCAAAACATCAGAATTAACTATATACTCATTACCTTGAAGAGTGAATTGCAGTGTGCAGTTTGTTCCACTATACTCACATGAGGTCCAAATCTCCTCGAGTATTTCATTGTAGAGTGGTGTAGAGTGAAACATCGCATAGCCCAACTTACAGTTCCTCATGAAGTCCATCATCTTGAAAAAGATGCTGTTCGGACTCTCCTTAACAACAAATGGAATAGAATTGTTCTTCTCATAGATGAACCCACCAGCAGACATAAGCTTGACTATGGGTGCCATTGTTGAGTGAGGAAAAGCTTCGAGCTGTATTGCTTGTTAGAGAGAAGAAGATAGAAAAACTTTTGGAATTTTTGAGAACAGGTAGAAATGAAATAAAGAAATTAAAATTTCTTAAATACTCCCCCAAAAATTCTCAGAAATAAAGTCCAATAATTAATCTAAATTACCTGATTGGCTTAAAAAAAGTAACCGTTAGAATTAAATATTACCACGATTTATACTTACAGGGGTGTATGTATAGATCGTGATAAAGAATGTGCAATTTCAACGGTTCAGATTAAAAAGCGCTACATCAACGAATCAGAATTGGGCATTTTAGGTCCCTTCTATTCCGTTGATAAAGCTGCGTTTCGTTGATATAAAAGAGCTATCAACGAAACACCCAGAAAAATGCTAAGACTATCAACGAAATGGTGCGTTTCGTTGACATAGTAATTTTGACTTAGACAAAATTTCACCTTTTCCTGAGAAGATCAATTCACAGAAAAATTATAGCAAATTCCTGGCTGCATATTAACTTGCAAAAATCTCAAAATAATTAAGAGAAATTTAGCATACCTAGCTCACTTACTAATCTTGAGAATGTGGATTCATCAAGTGGCTTGGTAAAGATGTCTGCAAGTTGTTGTTCACTTGGAACAAAATGTAACTCCACAGTACCATTCATAACATGTTCTCTAATAAAGTGGTACTTGATGTCAATGTGCTTGGTCCTTGAATGCTGTACTGGATTCTCAGTAATGGCAATGGCACTAGTGTTGTCACAGAAAATAGGAATTTTCTCAACTCTTATTCCATAATCAAGTAGTTGATTTTTCATCCATAAAATCTGTGCACAACAACTTCCAGCTGCAATATACTCAGCCTCAGCTGTGGAGGTAGAAACTGAGTTTTGTTTCTTGCTGAACCATGAGACAAGCTTGTTTCCTAAGAATTGACAAGTGCCTATTGTGCTTTTCCTGTCAATTTTACATCCTGCAAAATCTGCATCTGAATAACCAATTAGTTCAAAGCCAGATTCTCTAGGATACCAAATGCCAAGGTTTGGTGTTCCTTTGAGATATCTGAAAATTCTTTTAATAGCAACTAAATGGGATTCCCTAGGATCAGCCTGAAATCTAGCACATAGACATGTAGCAAACATAATATCAGGTCTACTAGCTGTTAAATATAAAAGTGAGCCAACCATGCCTCTGTAACTTGAAATGTCCACAGATTTTTCCTTAGTATTCAATTCAAGTTTGGTGGCAGTAGGCATGGCTGTTTTGGCAGGAGAGCATTCCATTAAGTTAAACCTCTTTAACAAATCATTAATGTACTTGGTTTGACTAATGAAAATGCCTTCATTAACTTGCTTTACTTGAAGACCAAGAAAATAAGTTAACTCTCCCATCATGCTCATTTCATACTTACTTTGCATAAGCTTGGCAAACTTTTGACAAAGTTTCACATCTGTAGACCCAAAGATTATGTCATCTACATAAATTTGAACAAGTATAGTAGAACCATTCACAACCCTGTGAAAAAGAGTTTTATCTACAGTACCTCTAGTGAAGTGATTCTCAAGAAGGAACTGTGAAAGTGTGTCATACCAGGCTCTAGGTGCTTGTTTCAAACCATAGAGTGCTTTGAGGAGGAAGTATACATATTCTGGAAAATCATCATCTTCAAAACCAGGAGGTTGACTTACATACACCTCCTCTTCCAATTCCCCATTCAGAAAAGCACTCTTCACATCCATTTGATAGACTTTGAAATTGGCATGGGCTGCATAGGCTAGGAAAATCCTTATTGCTTCTAGTCTTGCAACAGGAGCAAAGGTTTCATCAAAATCAATTCCTTCTTCCTGTGAATAGCCTTTTGCAACCAATCTAGCTTTGTTCCTTGTGACTATGCCATTTTCATCCATCTTGTTTCTGAACACCCATTTTGTGCCTATGACACTCCTGTCCTTAGGCTTGGGCACCAGCTTCCAAACATTGTTCCTTTCAAATTGGTTTAGCTCTTCTTGCATAGCCAAGACCCAATCTGGATCTAGAAGTGCATCCTCAACTTTCTTTGGCTCATCTTGAGACAGAAAGCTGCTATATAGACATTCTTCTTGAGTTCCTCTTCTAGTTTGGACTTTTGAAGACACATCACCTATAATAAGTTCAAAGGGATGATCTTTAGTCCATTTCCTTGAGGGAGGTAGATTTGCTCTTGAAGAGGTAGCTTCATGATCATGATTGCCTTGATTAGATATTTGTCCTTGAGAAACTCCCCCTGAGTTTGTTGTCCCTAAATGATCACTCCTGGAAGCATTTCTGTGACTGTCAACGGAATGTCCATTTTGACTGTCAACGAAACGCTCATTCTGACTGTCAACGAAACGTCCATTTGGTCTACTAGCAGCTATTCTTTTCAATCTTAATGCAGCAATTTCATCTTCACTGCTGCTTTCATCTGTGCTAGATACAACAACTTTGGACTGTTTCTCAATAGTCTTATCATGATCCATCTGATCTCCTTCCTCATTCTCAAAAGAGAGACTTTCATGGAAACCTTCATCACAGAGACCCTGAATTTTGAGATCATCAAAAACAACATGTACAGATTCCATAACAATGTTGGTTCTGAGATTGTAGACTCTGTAGGCTTTCCCTGCTGCATATCCCACAAATATTGCTTCATTTGCCTTTGCTTCAAATTTCCCCAAATGCTCAGCTTGATTTCTCAGAACAAAGCACTTGCATCCAAAGACATGAAGAAAATCCAATAGTGGCTTCTTTCTTTTGAGTAGCTGATAAGGGGTCATTCCTTTGGCCTGATTAATCAAAGAAATATTCTGAGTGAAGCAAGCTGTATTAACTGCCTCAGCCCAAAAATAAGTTGGTAACTTTGATTCATCTAGCATTGTCCTTGCAGCTTCAATAAGTGTTCTGTTTTTCCTTTCAACTACACCATTTTGCTGTGGTGTCCTTGCTGCTGAAAACTCATGCAAAATACCATTTTCTTCACAGAACACCTTCATGCTTGAATTCTTGAATTCTGTCCCATTGTCACTCCTAATCCTTCTCACTTTCAGGTCAGGATGATTGTTTACCATCTTGATGTGATTGATAATGATTTCACTTGCTTCATCTTTGGAGAGCAAAAAAAAAGTCCATGTAAATCTAGAAAAATCATCAACAATCACAAGACAATATTTCTTCTTTGAAATAGACATGACATTTACAGGGCCAAACAAATCCATATGAAGCAACTCAAGCTGATGGACAATTGATGACTCTGTCTTGCTTTTGAATGATGCCTTCTTTTGTTTCCCTTTTTGACAGGCATCACACAAACCATCCTTGGAAAACTCCACTTGTGGAATTCCTCTAGCAAGATCTTTCCTCACCAAATCATTCATAACTTTAAAATTCAGATGAGATAATTTCTTGTGCCATAGCCAACTTTCATCCTTACTTGCCTTGCTGAATAGGCAAGTGATGGTTTCTGGACTTGTGCTACTAAAGTCAGCAATGTACACATTCCCTCTTCTGAATCCAGTCATTACCACATTGTTGTTTCCTCCTTTAGAAACAACACAGGCTTCTTTAGAAAAAGTAACTAAAAATCCTTTGTCACAAAGTTGGCTGATACTAAGCCAATTGTGCTTAAGACCATCCACCAATGCAACTTCATCTATGATGACATTCTCTTTTGAAATCAAGCCATATCCCTTAGTGTAGCCTTTGCTGTCATCTCCAAAAGCAATACAAGGGCCAGCTCTTTCCTGAAACTCTGTGAGCAGGGTAGAATCACCAGTCATGTGTCTTGAACAACCACTATCCAAGTACCAAAGATTCCTTTTGTCTCCCTGCACACAATAAAACCAAATCAAGTCGATTTTGGTACCCAAGTTTCCTTGGGTCCTGTTTTGTTAGCCTTTGCTTTTCCTTTTATATCATTTTTCACCTTGGGCTCAGATTGATTTAAATCAATCTTTATCCTTGGTGTTGATTTCTGAGGATTGCTCACATTTTCATTCACAGCATGCATAATTGGAGGAACAAACATGTTATTCATATTCCATGGCATTTGTGGCACATTAAACATATTCATGTATAGATTAGACACAAATGGCATGCTGGCATATGGATTTTGAAATTGTGCATATGGAGCAAACATGTTAGGCATAACCGGCATTGTAGGCATAGAACTATTCATTGCAGGCTTGGGAATTTTCACTTTAACAATCTTCTTAACAGATTTGCAGTTAGTAGATAAATGACTAACACTTCCACAATTAACACATGTCTTTCTAGGAGCATATTTATCAGGTGTGTAATTGTTGTGTTTGTTAATTCCTACTTTGCCATTCCTGTTATTCTTTTTATTTCCCTTAGCCTCAACTTGAGCATTCTCTAACTTATCTTTCAATTGCTTGTTGGACAAGTGACCTACATTAGCTCTCTCAACAGGCTTCTCAACTTTCTTTAATTTACTAGACTCACCTTGAACAAAGTTCTTGGTGACAGGACCATACTTATTATTAAGTCTAGTGAGTTCATCTTTTCTTTTCTCTGTCAACGAAACACCCTGATCGGTTGATGGTTCATCTGTCAACGGAACATTGCATTCCGTTGACATATCAACCTTCAACAAATGATCATTGTTGTTTGTTGACTCTGTTTCTGATTCTAAGGTTTCACAAACATACCCTAGTTTCTCTTTGTTCTTTTTCTATGATTGTTCACATAAAGATTCCATACCTTGAACATTAATGATGTTGGTAGCAACATTCCTGGCATCTTTCCATTTAGCAATCACACTTTGTTCTATTTCAAGTTGTGTCTTAAGAATTTCTTCCCTTTGTAACACGTTCTCAAGTTCCTTCTTAGCATCCCTACTAACACATCTCATTTTCTCAAATTCAATGAGCTGTGCTTCTAACATTGCATTCCTATCACTTAAGAGCAAATTAGTCTCTTTTATTCTTGAATTCTCTTTGGTAAGTGATTTAAGAGTAACACACAAATTATATAATACAGTAGACATTTCATTTACTGCACTATCGTATTCCTTTTTAGAAAGCTCAGAAAGATTAGTAATTGTTACCTGGTTGCTTGAGGAGCTTGCTTCCTGCTCATGATTGTTAGCCATAATAGCCAAGTTGACATATTCAACATCATCATCAGAATCTTCACCATTACCAGCCCAATCATACTCCTGAGACATGAAAGCCTTTTCTTTTTGCTTGAGAAGTTCAAAGTATTTCTTTTTATAATCAACAGGCTCAAATTTCCTGTTGCTCTTCTCAATCTTGGGCTTTCTGCAGTCTCCAACAAAGTGACCAAGCATTCCACAGTTGAAACATTTAGATTTAGACTTTTCAATCCAGTTACTTTTATTAGGTTGAAAGTCTCTCCTTGGTGGCCTTGCTTCTGAGTTTCTCTTGAACTTGAACTTAGAGAATTTTCTTGACAGAAAAGCAATGTGTTCATCAATCTCATCTAAGTCATCCAAGTTGGCTGGTTCTGGTTCTTCTTCTTCTGTCATCTTACCTTTACCCTTGCTAACATCACTTCTACAACTAGCTCGACTAGTTGTGGCCTTTGCAGCTTCTTCAGTGTCATCTTCCAGTTGGTTCACAGATGCAATCAATGCAATGGATCCACCCTTCTTCTGTACCTTCTCAATTTCTTCATCTTGCTCCATTTCCAACTCATATGTCTTTAATGTTCCATACAGCCTTTCAAGAGTGTAGTCTTTGTACTCTTGAGTGTTTCTGAGAGAAACAGTCATAGGCTTCCATTCTTTTGGAAGAGCTCTAAGAAATTTAAGGTTTGAATCCTTGGTTTGATAGATCCTCCCATACAACTTTAATCCATTCAAAAGCTTTTGAAACCTACTAAACGTGTCATTTAGGGTTTCACCAGATTTAAAGTGAAAGTGCTCATATTGTTGTATAAGGAGTTGCATTTTGTTCTCCCTTACTTGCTCAGTTCCTTCACATAGTGTTCTGACAGTGTCCCATACTTCTTTGGAGGTTGTACAGTTTATGACATTGTCAAACATCTCTTGCTCCAAACCATTAAACAGAATGTTCATGGTTCTTTTATCTTTATGGACTTCTGCAACATCTTCAATAGTCCATTCTGAGACAAGTTTTGGAATATCCACATCAGGAGCATCATCTGGCAGTCCAACTCTAGATGCAAACTTCATGGAAACGTGTGGACCTTTCTCAATGCAGTCTACATATCTCTCATCCATAGACATGAGATGTAAATGCATCTTTACTTTCCAGTGAAAGTAATTGTCCTTATCAAGAACTGGTATCTTCACACATGCATCCTTCTTTACCATGGTTTCTGTTTTGGTCTTGATCTTTAAACTTCTTGTATGTTAGAAGCTCGCTCTGATACCAATTGTTAATCCCAAATGACCTAACAGAATTGTAGAAGGGGGGGTTGAATACAATTCTTGATATTTTCTTAAACTTAAAACACTTATAAATAAAACTGAACTGAATAAATAAAAACACAAGATATAAATAATTCAGTTGGATTGTTTGATGATCCAACTGAAGTGTTTTTATTGCAGAAATAATCTGTGATACAAAAGTACACAGCTGCTCAGTTACAAGGTTGTAGAGAAGAATGCTCTCAAAGATAGCTAATACAAACTATTTGTTTTTCTTCTCTTACTCTTATTTTAACTGCTACACTTGGTTATATATTCCCAAGTTTACAAAGCTATTTTTGGCTACACTAAAGTACACTAAAGGTAACCGCCAATAGTTTGCTTTTCATCCCTTTTGTCCAGTGGTCCTTGGAGATCCTTGCTTTTGTCTTCATGCTTATTATGATCACTCCCAAGAGCCCAATTGGAAACTGGGATGTTTCCTTATTCCCCATGTCCATTTTAATGGTTTCCAATGCAAAGTACACTTCCACATCACCTTTAGATCTGTTCAGTAAACTGTCACTATCACTTTGTCAACTATTCAGAAAAGCAATAATGATTCGTTGATAGCAGGGAGATGTGTTTCGTTGATAGCTTTATTCTTCATTTCGTTGATGAGTAAACTTCATTTCGTTGATGAGTAAACTTCATTCCGTTGATGGTGTATCCTTGTTCCGTTGATAGAGTAATCTTCATACCGTTGACATGTCTTCACTTAGGCAAAATTACAAGGCATGATATACTTACAATTAACCAACCTATTTTGCCTATCTAGTACTTAGTCAACATGACTTAGGAAACCTATCTAATACATACATCAAATGCATATCAAACTGTGAAGTATTGTACAGTGCAATTGCTACAACACTCATTCCGTTGATGAGCTTCCTGTCAACGAAACACTGCAAAGCATTCCATTCCGTTGACAGTTACAAAATGACTTAATACAAAATCTACTAAGTGTTTTTATAATTATCATCAAGAACAACATATTCCTAACAAACCTTTGTCTGATGGAAAAGACTCTGGTATATGGATTGTAATAGGAGGCAAATCAGGGGGGTTCATAGTGACAATGGTTTTGGTGACGAAAAGGAACTTGACTCTTAGGAAAAATAAATTGTGGGCTTTACTTGTTGGGTTGACGAGTGTGTTTTATGAGACAAAAAATAATATTCAGCTTAAATCGGACAATGTAGCAGCCGTTAGGGAGCGGGAGTACTGGCGTTGATTCATTGACCCAAATCATGAAAGGGTGATTCAACAACTTGAGCAGAGAAAGAATGAACCAAGCTAACGTTGAGGGTGAGGGCGGTGGAAGGGAGTCAAGATAGGCTCGCCAGGTTTCAGGCAAAGGATGAAGCAAGAAGCAGAACAAGGTTGGTAGTAATCATTTGGTTAGGTTAAGGCATAATGGAGGCTAGACATAGGTTTGGACAGAGGAGTCAGTTGTTTGAAGAAATTATGAGGAAGAATATGTGTAGTTAGAACGTCTAGACATGGAAGAGGTCAATCAGGAGCAGTTATAGCATGGAAGCTGATGAGAAGGAGAGAACATGTTGATTGCGGACATCAACATGGGGGACATGGAAGCAAGTGATGAAACTTTCAGCAAGTAGACATGGAAGAGGTCGACCAGGAGTAGTTAAATAGTTGGTTTATCTAAAACAAATACAGTTTCATGCACATAAAAAAATATTAAGATACATGATTTAATGGTAACTTAATACAAAATTATTAATATAGTATTAAATCTGAATAATTTATATCCTCAAAATCAGAAAAATTAACTTATTTATCGAGATTATCATTTTATTTAAGTTAAAGATACATTGTCTCTGTTTTATTGGGATAAAAAATTATTCATTTAACAAGTTTAATTTATTTATTGAATATTTGTTTGTCGAGGTTAAAATGTATATATTTGAATGGTGATTGAATCATGGGATGATTAAATTTTTTCAGGACATGACCAAATGTAATAACCCGAATTTTTGGTAAAATTAAAACTTTTCTTATTATGATTAAGTGCATCAGTGAATAGTGAATTTGGTGGATGAATAGTGATTTTGAGGGTTAAGAAAATTTCTCATGCCACCTATGTACGAGACGTAGTGTGAATATTCCGAAGTCATATTAGTGATCTACGGAGTAAATAAGTGAATGCAAAGACGGTCGGAATTCAGAAATTCCAAATTTTATTTTGGTGTAGTATTTGACCGGACAGTGAATTATATATTATTATATTCAAGAAATGAGATATTAAATTTGAGGATTTGAGGATTTAATATTTTGGAATTTTATTATTTTATTAAAGTCGATTTAAGGATTCGATTGTTGGAGTGAATAGTGAATAGTTACTATTCACTGCGAGAATCGCGTAGAGTTTATTCGCTCTTTTTAGGAAATATTTTTGAATCGTTGCAAGAGGAACAAAAACAAGGATGAATAGTAACATTGATGAATAGTACTCCAAGGTGAATAGTAAAATTTTATAGTCTCCGATTGATCCTATATTTCAGCGGAAGTTCAGGAATAATAAACGGTTACTAATCGTGTAGTCAGAAATCGCAAACGAAAATGAGAATCGAAAATCCGTTCAAAGGAGCAACCTTGAACATATTATAACTTAGGAAATAAAGAATAAGATATGTATTATAATAAAAAAAAAAGGGAAAGAAAGGAAGTAGTGGGAGAAGTGTGTTAAAGAAGCTTGTAAGCTTAACCAAACTTGAGGGGCTAACTTGCATTTTGTTAAAAACAAAATATCTACCTTATCATCACACCTCCACCACAAATTACACACACAAAAGTAGCAGCCCCCACCCCCATTTTCTTGAAGAAAAAAACGAATGGAAGAAGAAGAAGAACATGGGATGCTTGCTTGCTTGTTTCTCGTGTTCTACCACTCGAATCGAAGCCCTTTCCAAGCTCTTCGCATCTAGGGTAACATATCTCTCACCCATGAACTCTAGATATCTCTTTTATTAAGTTAAAGAAGATGATGAATAGTGTTTTGTTGAGTTTTATGTTTATAATTGAAAGATGGAAGCATGAATGTTTGTAGTTTGTTTAGTTGTTGGATGAGTTGTGGATGGATTTTAAATATGCTACCAACTGGTTTGGCTCGGTTTGAGATTGATAATAGACTTTCAGTGTTGTAATTGATATGTATGATGATTGGTGGTGAATTGGAATGAGATTTGAATCTCGGAAATGTTAAGTTTTAAGCCGACGTAATGCCCGATTTTCGGTAACGCTAAAAACTGCCTAGAATCCGAAAACCTAACTGCCTCTTTTGGTTCAGTGATGAACATGAGTGTGTAGATCTTTGTTTCTAGTTTACGTGAGCGCAAGAATCATGTCATTACGATTTACGGTTTATGAGATATGACCATTTTAGTGAAAGTGGTTCAAGGAATGAGATTGCAGAAATGTACCAACTTTGTGGCTATGTTTGAGACCCTTAAAAGTTGTTTTAAAATATGAAATTTTGTATTGAAGTGCCAAGGTCAGTTATGAAAGTTTTTACGAAGGTTTCGAGTCCAAAAGATTATTTTTCGATTTTATAAAAATGTGTTAGCCGAGGTTGCGCAAGTGAAAACCACTAAGAACATGACTTAGAAACCAATGTTGTAAATGGTTAAGTATAACTTGTATTCGAGGATCGATTTTGGACTAAACCTACGACTTAAGTAATTGTCGATTAACATGGACTTAGTATGGGCCTATAACGATCTAGTAATGCCTTGGTTGTGTTTCTCTTACGTGTTTAAGCATTTAGTACAAGTGGATTATCCAGGGGATTAATCGTGCGTTTTCTTTGACTTTGTCTAGATTGTCCGACATCGTAGCGAACCCCTATCACTTCTCGAGCATCAGGAAAGTTTCTAAATCTATACTTTGAAGTATTGATTATATAATACTGCTTTTGCCATGTATAGAATTGGACAGTTTTGCGAAATATCTTATTTCTTGTTGAAATAGATTTGACCTTTGGATTATATAAAATCTTTTGAGTTAAGTAGTTATGAACCGGTTTACCTGGTAGCTCTAAATATAAGAGCATATTCAGTGTTTTCGACTCTAAATTGGGAGTCGGTATTTTGAGATATGTAGATAGCCGTGGAAACCCGGAGGGATTCCATCGACAGAATACCATGTATTTTGAGGATTGTTATTTGAGTATGATATCATTCGAGGAATGATATTTGCTTACTATATCTTTCAAGGAATGTTATTTGAGTATTATCTCAGTCAAGAAATACTATTTGAATACTATTTCAGTTATATATGCTAATGGGAGGCATAACTGTTTTCGAAAGTATATTGTGATACTTGCTTTATGATTTGATTATGGGCTTCTAAGCTAGATATGGGATATTAGTTAGAAGCCAGTTTTTTTTTATAAATGCCCTAGGTAAAAGGGCGTATGATTTATTCTTTAGACCGGAAGTAGTTATATTTTCGGTATATGTTAAAGATTATTTTTCCGATAAAGATATCGGATAACTGTTATTTGAGGTTTATTTATTTAATGAATATTATTTTTGAATATTCATTTAAGGTTTATTTATTTAATGAATATTATTTTGAATATTCATTTAATCCTTATTTATTTAATGAATATTATTTTGAATATTCATTTAAGGTTTATTTATTTAATGAATATTATTTTGAATATTCATTTAATCCTTATTTATTTAATTAATATTATTTTGAATATTCATTTAAGGTTTATTTATTTAATGAATATTATTTTTGAATATTCATTTGAGGTTTATTTATTTAATGAATATTATTTTTTTTGAATATTCATTTAATCATTATTTACTTAATGAATATTATTCTAGAATCTTCGTTTAAGGTTTACTTATTTAATAAATATTATTCGATTATTTATTAAATACTTTTAACATGTTTTAAAAATGAGAAATGTTATTTAAAGTTTATCCTCGACCTTCAATAATTACGAAGGATACTCTAAGCTGTATTAGTAATTATTTTTAAATCAAAAAGAGGTTCTCAAACACTGTTTTTCCATTTAAATCTGTCTTTTAAGAGAATTTAAATGCTCGCTCAACTATCAAAAATATGGGAAACCTGATTTAAGTGACTGCTACTCATTTTAAACTCTCAACTCAAAACTGTCAGGGGACAGATATTTTCTCGGGGCAATTTAATTGTTGCAAGTCAAATATTGTGTTACCACCTCAACGATCGAGGGGTAAATTGATGGAACAAGTCGATATCCATTAACAAGCATCGCTTGGGAAATATTGGAGAATCTTCCTTTCCAACCTAGATATAACTACTTAGTGGAGTCGTATCAACAAGTATTACACTTGGGGAAAGGAGGACGATCTTTACGTTTCAGAGTCATGGATTTCATCCGAACTAGGAGTGGTGTAAGTGGTCCAGTTGCGCCGACCCATCCATTTTATTTCCCCAAATGGGTCGGGAGATCCGGGAAGGCAGTAGACAATGTCAGGTTGTCGTGATTCTTCCATCTACATGTAGAGAACATATTTTTGTTGTACGACCTGCTACTGATCATAGTTAGGTTGGTACGACGGGCGCGGTAGCAACTCCGGTATTGGTTCATCATCCAATTTGGATAATTCTGCAACATGTATTGAAAGGGACTAAGGGTAGCCCCCTTAGTACAGGTTTACCGATCATGTTGGCAGGGGGTTGAAAAGTGTTCAAAGAAAAATGAAGTTGCAATAAATCCTTGCAACTTCAACTTTTATTTTATGAGTTATGACTCTGATAAAACCTTACTCAGATTATATATGCATAAGTGGATTTTGGGTTACGGAAACATTATATTAATTTTCCTCGTAACTTCATCTTTTATATCATATGACTCTGTGGATACCTTACATAACATGAGTTATGGTAAGGGAGTTGTTTATACTGAATCACCTTATAACTTCATCTTTTAAGTTATATGTTGATATTCTACTTACATAGCAGATATTTTTCGGAAAGGTTATATTGGTTTACTTTGAAACCTCATCTTTTATATTATACTAGAACTTTGTTCATAATATAGCAAAAGTTGCAGAAATATTATGAAAATGATATTTGAAATACAACAATGGTACTGTTTTTGGAATACATTCCGATAAGGAAATAATTTCAGTATCGAGATATTTTGACAAATTATTGTCTTATACCCGCTTTATTCTGAGTTGAGTTAAAGGCAGGATTATGCCATACTTTAATTACCTTGCTGAGCTATCGCTCACTCTTGCTATTGTTTTATAAATATTGGGTTAAATAGCAAAGTGCTCACTGAAGTGGGGGGTTGGTATCAAATCGCTCACTCTAGTTATCGACGTCTCATGTGTACCATTCTAGTAGCTAGTGAGGACATCGACGTTAACTCTATTGTTTGACCTAACGGAACCGGGTTGACTGCAATGTCACCTGTTGCCCAGTAATAATCTATTGTAGAAGGGGGGTTGAATACAATAATATAAGATAATCGACTTCTTAATGTATATATCACAAATATGAAAGAAAGATAACAGCTTTATTAAATCTGATATAAAACTGTTACAAACTCTCTCAAGAAATTTTGATGTTCTTGAGAGCTGCTAGCTTACAAAAACTCTCTCAAGAAATTCTATGTTCTTAAGAGCTTCTATCTTGATTCGCTTCTCTTCTCTTTCGAATACATAAATCGAAACCAAGACTGTGTTTATATACTACACAGCTTCTCTATCAATGATAAGTCCTAATCAATTACAAAGATTGAAACCTATCTATAATTGATAGCTACATACTACAAACCAGGAACCGACAGAATAAACTTCCATGTTTAACTAGACTCCAAATATAACTCGAAGTAGGAATCCTGATCAGCTTCTAGTCCTGATGATCAATCCTGATCCCAGTCCTGATATGCATTCTGATCCTGACGACCATGTAATCCTGATGATGTCAGCAATCCTGATCAGTTGAGTCTAGCTCCTGACGATCATTGAATTCTGATCTAACAATCTCCCCCAATCTCATACTTTGTGAAATAAAGTATAGATTCCTAAGATTCAATGATGTCAAAAACATATATACAAAATGTACAGAATCTGCAGCAATAACTTATCTGTTTAAATTCTTTGATAGAACAAATTCATCTTCAAGAAGTTGGATAACAAATTTTCTTCTTTTTCTTCAAGAATTTGAATCAGTCTTTCCTTAAGATTTCTGAGTTCTTCATCTTCCTCATTAATCTGATAGATAGCTGCTCTGAGATTCAATATGGAGTTTCTCTGAAGACTATGCTCTTCAAGCAAAAGATAAACAATTTCCTTCCCATCAGGATTGAGAGAAAGATGAGTCATGCCAAAAGTTACTTCTTTAACAGCAGTACCCCTTTGCATTTCCACATCCTGACCTCTTTGATTTAAGTACATGGGAGTATAATTACCATTGAAATTACTGTTTCCATCTAGTCTTCTTCTTATTGTTGACAAAATAATGTCACTCTATTCTTTGCATATTTGATTCTTCGATCTCAAAAGATAATGAACATATTTCAGTTCCTGTGTAGTTTTCATCAGCAGATCTTGAATAGATAAAATCTTCACACTACCATCTTTCATGAAGTAAATAAGCTTTTCTTTCTTGTCAAAACCATCATGACAATCTATAACTATATCAACAGCTAGTAAATTGTTCAGGTTTTCAGAAGTTAAAGTACCTCCAATTTCAGTTAAGGAGTAAGGATCAACATATGACATATTCAGATATTCAGCATCCCTGTGTCCAATACCTCCTCTTGAATTACTTGTCAATTGCTTCAGATTTGAAAACATCTTTAACCAGAGTGCTTTTGATCTAACCATCCCAGATAAATCAACAACACTTGAAGCGCTTGTAATAATTCCTCCAGACTGAAAATTGATAAGTGTATCACAACTTAATGTGCTAATATGTTTCCACTTCTTATCCTTTTCCTTTTCAAAGGCATAGCTTCTTTCCAGTGAAAATTCTTGTCTGCTTGGGTTCCTCCACACTCTTCTGTTTGAGAGTTTAAGCCTTTGTACATAGAGATTGAAATCTCTATTTGTTGATCTTGCAATTTCTCTTCTTCTGGCTTCTTCTTCTTCATCTACTTCCTTGTTGTGAGAATCAACCACAGTAGATAATATTATCAAGTCAATCTCTTGCAGAATTTCAGAATCATCAGGATCTTGAATATCATCAGGAACAACATCAGGATTAGATTCTTCAATTTGATTTGTATTGCAGAGATTTGATTTTCTTGATTTTCTTCTCAATTCAGGTTCTTCTTCAATATTTCCATCATCACCAAAAGTAGATCTGTCAGGAACTACTAGAGTTTGAATAGGTTCAGGAATTTCTTCAATTCTTAACCCTCGAGACCTTGTCTGTCTAGGTATTGTTTGAGTTGAAGAACCTCTTCTACTTCTTCTAGCTCCTCTCCTACCTCTGCTTCCTCTACCTCTAGCAGGAACAGGGTTATTACAGCTTTCCATCATTTCTCTCTGTTGTATTAAGAATTCTTCATGTGAGAGATCAGGATATTCTTCACTTGCTGTAGAGAGTGCTTTTCTTGCATATAATTGTTGAACTCTTTTATCAGTGTGATATAGAGTAACAATTCTGCCATCTTTTGTAGAAAACTTCTGGAATAAATTTGATGCATCTTCAGGATTATCAATAATCACATCTTCATCACCTTCAGGAATTGTAGCAAGAATATGTCCATGACCAGGTGTCAGGATTTGTTCTTCCGTCGGGATCTGAGATTGCACCAACGTTCTTACTGTCTTAACTCCAGAATCAGAAACATGAGTTGACTGCGTTGTTTGACTTTGTGAAGTTTGAATTGTAGACTTCATAACAGCAGCATCAGAGGTTTCTCCTTGTATCACTTTGTCACTACCATCATCTCCAGTATCATCATCATTATTCCTTAATACTAGATCAGGTGTGCATTTTGTCTGACTAACCTTCTCCCCCTTTTTGACATCAGGATTTGACAATAAATTCAAAATTAAGGAAAGAGAGGCTTGAATGTCAGTTACCTTGGTATCCAGAGAATCAATCCGTCTGTTGATAGAGGTTTGTTCAGAAATAACAGATTTCACTTGGGATTCTACTACCCTTAGCTGAAAAGCAGTAGGTACCTTTGTAAAATTTTGAGAAATATCATTCCTCACCAACTCAGTTGAGTTCTTGATAGAATCAATCTCACTTTTTAGACTTTTGGATAACAAAGTTGTAGCCTTCAGATGATTCTTCAAGTCTTGATTCTCTATAGATTTCACTGCATCATAGGCATGTTCCAAATCATAAGAATAACTTACAGATTCAGCAGATCTGTGCCATGAATTGTTCCATTCATTCTGTCTAAGTGCCTCAGCAGGATTAAAGGAAGGAATAGAAAAATCTTGTCTCTGATCTTTCCCAGTGGAAGCTTTGCTAGCCATATATGTACTTGATGAACCAAAATTAGTTCCAAGACTAATTTTGAGTGCTGTAGCAAGCTGTTCCTTCTCTTTTTGATTCTCATCATCATCACTATCATCAGAGTCATCATCATCAGTACTATGAGTATCATCAGGATCAGGAATAGCTATACCTTTCATTTTATCCTGTGAATCTGTGATAGGATGATCCATTGGTCTTGAACGAAGTGGCTGTATCAGGATAGGTTCAACATCAGGAGCACCACTAGCGTCAGGATGAACACCGTCAGGATTTGATATGCTTGCATCAGTATTGACTACCAATGGTTCTTGTGGAGCTTGAGGTTCAGAA
Source organism: Heracleum sosnowskyi (assembly GCA_030848705.1). Lineage (NCBI taxonomy): Eukaryota > Viridiplantae > Streptophyta > Magnoliopsida > Apiales > Apiaceae > Heracleum > Heracleum sosnowskyi. The sequence goes on from CM061237.1 coordinate 25,983,574, forward strand.
GCTTCTTCAACACTTTGAGTCAAAGGTTCTTGTGTGTTTCCCACATTGACAGTGTCCTCGACCAATCTTTGAACTTCATCTGCACCAGAAATCCCTTGAGCATTGTCAGGAAATTTCTCAGAAACTGTAGTTTGGCCTGCATCTTCACTTTGAGAAGATGGTTCTTGTGTAGCTGGAATGTCGATGTCTTCATTCTCCCTTTGAGAAAATGGTTCTTGTGGGACCATTCCACTAGCTAAGCCTTCACTCAAACTTTGATTGAGTGGTTCTTGTGTGGCTGGATCATCAGAAAGAGCTGCTGAACCACTTTGAGGTTCAGGTTCTTGTGGGCTTAATCCTTTCAGTTTCTTCTGTCTCTGATAGACTAACTCTTCTGCCTTCCTTAGCTTTTCCATTGGATGTTTTATCCCAAGATTGGAAGCAGCAGCACCATACTTCTCCCATGAAATATCAACATGTCTTTTTGTTGGAGAGTCCTGTGCTGGAGAGTCTGAAATATTAACCACTTGACTTGGTGCAGCATCAGGAATACTAACATCAGGATTTGCTTGAGCAGTAGAAAATGATTGCTCATTCAGAATAGAAGTGTCATGTACATCAGTATCCTGCTTCTTTTCTAAAGGAATATGATACCTGCTTTTTGATAACTTCATTTTCTTCTGTGGTGTAGACAATGGAACCACAGCTGCAGTAGCAGTATCAGCAACTTCCTTATTCACATTCATCACAGAGGATATAGGTAAATCATCCTCTGAGTCAGTCTCATCCCTGAGCACTAACTTTCTTTTAACAGAAACAGCCTCACCTCTCTTTGCAGATTTCTTCACCAGGACCCCTTGTACACCCCCTTGTAACTTCTTTTTAGTGATAGGTGTAGAGGAAAAGTCCTTTGAACCTGATTGCCTTCCTGACACATCAGTTCTAGCTGACTTCTTTGCTTTTACAACTAAAGTCTTTTGAGAGATATTAGAGGTGGCAGTTGACTGTTTAGACTGTTTAGGATGAATGCTTGGGTTAGGAACAAGGTGTGATTGGCCTTGCCCCATAGCATTAGAAATTAAACCATAATGAGTAGGCATTTTCCTATGTAAGAAAAACCTAACCTCATCAGGAATAAAAGCATTTCCTATGAAACCATTTGCCTTATCAGGATTGAGAAAAAAATATTTAAAATGAAGTAAAATAAAATTTTATTTAAGAAAACAAAATTTATTTTTATAATCCTGATAAGTGCTGTTTTTATTTTAAAATGATTACAAAAACAAATAGCATAATACCCATGTAACCATTCTTACCAATTACCGAGGCAAAGTAATTATGAGAAACTGAACAGTCGCCTCGATAAACAAAAATGACCTGCATCCTCAACACACATTCTCTATAAAATAGAACTGTTAAGCATAATCATCATATATCTATTAAAACACAAACCCTCTCCAGAGAAAAACTTATGAAACCTTTCACATTCTTTGTCTCTCAATGGCTGCCAACCATCAAAACAACATACCTGAAGAAGAGCTTGACTTGATTTGGCAAGAGATGGATGAGGCTCTTGCTGAGATGGAGCCACAACCAGTTCCTGATCCTCAGGAACATGAAGCGTTTATCAACGCAATGTTTGATGTGGTTTGGCACAACTTCCTGCAAGCCAATCCGAACTGGAATCCGCTTGATAACCTCATCTATGAAGAGGATGAGGATGATGAAGAGGATGAGGATGAAGATGATGAAGAGCTCATCCGAGAGCTTGAGAAAAGAAAGAAGAGAATCCGTGATGCTTGTATGTCATGCAAGCTAGAGGCACGGAAGCGTCCCGGTGGTCACGGTGACGATCCGCCTTCAAGTAAATCAGCTCCTCTTCTTGTCTCTTAAGGATGGAACAAGAGAAGCCCTAGATGGATCAAAGCCTGGTTATGATCCATCAGGAGTGTTCATGCTTATTTGCAGGGCATGTGTTCCTGAGTAGAAAAGTAGACTAGGAAAAGAATATGTAATTTCCATTTTCATTTGTAAAGAATCTTCAAGATTTAATGAAAACTATCAATTTGATCAATTGTTCTTGTCCTTCTTACTTTTCCTGCACAATTTGTTAGTAACACTGATATTTGACATATAAAATGACGAATAGAAAACTCTGATAAAAATATAATTGAAATTGAGAATTAAGACTGAAAACTTAATCAAAGACTAAGTAAAAATCTTATTTTTCAGAGTTTACCAGGAGTGTTGTTGACAAATTGTCTTAGAACTTCTGGTTTTCATACCAGCTTCAAAATCTGAGCATCAGGATTTGACCAATTGACTTCCTGTCAGGATTGCATCCTATCAGGATTTGATCAATGAAAACATACATTTCTGTATAACCATCAGGATTTGACAGTTATCAGGATTTCCTCTCTGTAGCTTTCCTCAGAAATTCTCAAAGTTCATCATTCCAATTTCATTCACCAATTTATTGAAAGTAGCTTCAGGTAGTGGCTTGGTGAATATATCAGCTAGTTGTTGATCAGTAGGAACAAAGTGAAGTTCAATTGTTCCTTCCAGAACTTGTTCTCTTATGAAGTGATATCGAATACTGATGTGTTTAGTAAGAGAATGTTGAACTGGATTTCCTGTCATTGCAATAGCACTTTGGTTATCACAATAAATAGGGATTTTTGAGTATGACAGGCCATAATCTAACAACTGATTTCTCATCCACATTATTTGAGCACAACAACTTCCTGCAGCAATGTACTCAGCTTCTGCAGTTGAAGTGGAAATGGATTTTTGCTTTTTACTGAACCATGAAACTAGTCTTCCACCCAAAAACTGACAGCTTCCTGAAGTACTTTCCTGTCTATGTTGCATCCTACAAAATCAGCATCTGAATAACCACACAACCCAAAATCTGATTCCCTTGTATACCAAAGGCCAAGTGAAGAAGTGCCTTTGAGATATCTGAAAATTCTTTTGACTGCAATCAGATGGGGTTCTCTAGGTTTTGCTTGAAATCTTGCACACAGACAGGTTGCAAACATGATATCTGGTCTACTTACAGTGAGATACAATAAAGAGCCAATCATTCCTCTGTAGTGAGTTACATCTACCTCAGCACCTTGATCAGGATCAAGTTTGGTAGCTGTAGCTATGGGAGTTGTAGCAGGAGAACTATCTTGCATGTTAAACCTTGTCAATAAATTCCTTGTGTATTTAGACTGATTGATAAAAATCCCTTCATCAGTCTGTTTAACTTGAAGACCAAGAAAGTAACTCATTTCTCCCATCATGCTCATTTGATATCTTGACTGCATAAGCTTGGAAAATTTTTCACAAAGCTTCTTGTTTGTTGACCCAAAAATGATATCATCAACATAAATCTGAACTAACAACAAGTCCTTACCATGATTCAAATAAAATAGAGTTTTATCAATAGCACCTCTTTTGAATCCATTTTCCAGTAAGAATAGAGCTAAAGTTTCATACCATGCTCTTGGAGCTTGCTTTAGTCCATAAAGTGCCTTATCCAATCTGTAGACATGATCTGGATAGTTAGGATTAATGAAACCAGGAGGTTGCTCAACATAGACTTCTTCCTCCAGTTCTCCATTTAAGAAAGCACTTTTAACATCCATCTGGAAAACCTTGAATTTCTTATGTGCTGCATAAGCAAGAAATATCCCGATGGCTTCTAATCTTGCAACAGGAGCAAACGTTTCATCATAATCAATTCCCTCTTGTTGAGAATACCCCTTTGCAACTAGTCTTGCTTTGTTTCTGATTATCACTCCATCAGAATCAGTCTTGTTCTTGAAAATCCACTTTGTACCAACAATTGATCTGTTCTTTGGTCTTGGTACCAGTTTCCAGACTTCATTTCTTTCAAATTCATTCAGTTCCTCTTGCATTGCAGTGACCCAATCAGCATCTTTAAGTGCATCTTCAACTTTCTTTGGCTCTTCCTTGGATAGAAAGTTATTGTATAGACATTCATTTTGAGTTGCACTTCTTGTTTGAACACCTGCATCAGGATCCCCAATGATCAAATCAGGAGTATGACTTGCAGTCCATTTCCTTGCTGGTGTTAAATTGTTTCTTGAAGTAGATGCTCTCCCTGGATTGGTGTTATCTTGATTTGAAGAACTTTCTTGTCTTGAAGCTCCCCCTGAATAATTGCTATTTCCTCCTGATAAGATATCAGGATCATCACTTGAATCAGTATCTGAAGAATTCTGTCCTGATGATTGTGTTGACTCTGAACTTGTAGTAGAATTATGTTGCTCCCCCTCAACATTAGCACTACTAGAAGTATTACTATTGATTGCATCATCAGTATTTGCACCATCAGCATCTGGTGTGTCATCAGGATTTGGTGACCCATCAGGATCTGATGTATGGACAGGATCTGATTCTCTTTCTTCAGGTTCCTTGGTAGCTTCATTTTCAAAAATCAATCTATCATGAGAGTCTTCATTGATTCCAGCTATCTTCTTGTCATCAAAAGATACATGAATTGACTCCATAACAGTCCTTGTCCTCAAATTAAAAACTCTGAAGGCTCTTGATGCAGGATAGCCTATGAAAATTCCTTCATCAGCCTTTGTTTCAAATTTCCCTAGCTGTTCAGGATGAGTTCTGAGAACAAAACATTTACAGCCAAACACATGCAGATGCTTCAGACTTGGTTTCTTTTCCTTGAGTGACTGATAAAGAGTAACACCATGTCTGTTTATTAATGTGAGATTTTGAGTGTAGCATGCTGTGTTGACTGCTTCTGCCCAGAAATATGTAGGTAATTTTGCTTCTTCCAACATAGTTCTGCCAGCTTCAATAAGAGTTCTATTTTTCCTTTCAACTACTCCATTTTGCTGAGGAGTGCCAGGAGCAGAGAATTGTTGAATGATTCCTTTGTATTTACAGAACTCTTCCATCTTTGAATTCTTAAATTCAGTACCATTATCACTTCTCAGTATCTTGACTTTGTACTTTGTGGTTGTCTCAATCATTCTTACATGATCCAACAGAACTTCAGGAGTCTCATCTTTTCTGTGCAGAAAATACACCCAGGTGAATCAAGAATATTCATCAACAATTACAAGAGTGTATCTTTTCTTACTGATGGTCATGATGTTGACTGGACCAAATAGATCAAGATGTAGCATGTGATATGGTTCTCCAATAGAGGAATCTGATTTACTCTAGAATGATGTCCTTCTTTGTTTTGCTTTCTGACATGCATCACAGAGTCCATCAGGAGTATATAACACTTTTGGTAATCCTCTCACTAAATCTTTCTTAACCAACTCATTGATATTGCTGAAGTTGAGATGAGAAAGCTTCTTGTGCCAATTCCAACTTTCATCTACTGAAGCTCTACTGATCAGACAGGTAGGGGAGTCATCAGTATTTGATTGAATGTTGGCTTCATATATGTTACCATGCCTGTAGCCAGTCAGTGATGTCTTTCCTGTTTCTTTACTGACTACTTCACAATGTGTGGAATAGAAGTTGACATGATAACCTCTGTCAGTGATTTGACTAATACTCAACGGGTTGTGTTTTAGTCCCTTCACTAGAGCTACTTTTTCAAGGATGACATTTCTAATGATTATATTGCCATATCCCAAGGTTTGTCCAATGTTGCCATCTCCATAAGACACAGTTGGGCCAGCTTTTTCCTCATATTCTGATAACAGGGCTTTGTTTCCAGTCATGTGCACAGAACATCCACTATCCATGACTAACACATTTTTCTTTTTACCCTGCAATCAGAATAGAAACACACTAGTTAGAACATTTAGAAACCCATACTTGTTGGGTTCCTTTTCCATGCAATTTATTAAATTTCACAGCAGAAGACTTTCTGACTTTAGCAGTCCTGACAGGATTTACTCCATCAGGATTTGCTTTGTCAGTATCAGTATTAACAAAAGCATGTTCCAACTTGACATTCTTAATGCTACCAGAGTTTGCACTATTTTTATTAACTTTAGGCATTGGATCATAAAAGTTATAGTACAACTCATGATAATCTTTACAAGTATAAATAGAATGCCATATACTACCACAATGAAAACAGGACTTTTGTGGTTTATAAAATACTGATCTATTCCTAACATCAGACTTAGGAATATCAGTAATCTCCTTCTTACTCTTCTTACAATCAATAGCAAGATGATTAGAGTTACCACAGTTAAAACAACACTTTCTAGGTGCATTTGGGATATATTTGTAACCATTCTCTTTGTTGATCCCAACTTTACCATTCCTGTTTCTCTTAACAGTAGCTTCCTTTTTCTTATCTGTCACCTCACAGATTTTATCCTTAAGCTGTTTCTGAGACAATAAACCTACATTCTTAATGACTTTATTCAAGACAGGTTTAGACTTTATGATTTTAATTCCTTGCGTAGAAGTAGATCCCTTTTCAAAAGTAGAATTGGAATCCTTACCAAAAACAAAATTAACAGGAGTAATCTTAGATTTGGTTGTATCTATAACATGTCTATAGGTCTTTGGACTGACTGTCTCATCAATGACAATTTTCTCTTTCAATTTCTTATCCTCATCTGACTTATATCCTAGACACTCTTTCCAATTCTTAGAGGTATTAATCTCATGAAATTTCCTACCAGAGTCTGTCCAGGTTCTGATTTTCTCATTAGCATTTTCAAGTTCCTTTTCAAGAGCAGTACATTTGGATTTCATCTCTACATACATGTGATTCACATTATCACATTCTTTTTGTACTTATTGCATACGAGAAAATTCAGCTTCTAATATATCATTCCTTTTTCTAAGTTCAGACATCTCAGATAATATCCTAGTATTTTCAGCAGTTTGACTTCTAAAGCTAATATGTAATGACTTTAGAAAACGTCTTAACTCAGAAGCATTATCAGTATCAAAATCAAAGATAGTATTTAGTACCTTATCATCAGGAGCAGCAGTTACATCAGCATTGGCCATTAGAGCATAGTTGACCACCTCAGTATCAGATTCTGAGGAAGAGTCCATCCAATCCTTGCTTGATGTGATAAGTGCCTTCGTCATCTTGCACTCAGAAGCAAAGTGACCCATACCATTGCACTTGTAGCATCTAACCTTTGACTTGTCAAATTTGCTACCCTTGATGTCCTTTTTGATATACTTATCTTTGTTTGGATTGAAAGCCTTTTTCTGAAAGTTGCCTTGTCTTCTATTCTTCCTGAACTTCATCCTTCTGAAGTTTCTGACAATCATAGCAACCATCTCTTCCATGTCTGAGTCAGAAGAATCATCATCAGTATTGGCATCAGCATTGCCATCAGTATCTGATGAAGAGTCATCAGGATCTCACTCAACTATTCTTGTTTTACTTCTAGAGACCTCCATAGCTTTTCCTTTTGATTTAGCCTCTGCTTTCAAAGCAATTGATTTTGCCTTGCTGCTTTTCTTGTTCTTCCTCTGTTGAACTTCAAGATCATGAGTTCTTAGCATCCCATAGACTTCATCAAGAGACACAGTGTTAAGATCATACTGATGTCTAATGATCGATGTCTGAGTGTCCCATTCTTCAGGTAAAGCTCTTAGAAACTTGGTGTTTGAATCTTCAGTTTCATATTCCTTGTCAACTAAAGATAAACTGTTCAATAGTGTCAGAAATCTATCATATAGATTAGTTAGGCTCTCATCGGGTCTTGCATCAAATTGTTCATATTCTTGAATCAAAAGAGCCCTTCTGTTTTTCTTGACAGATGTAGATCCCTGGCACTGAGTTTCCAAAGTATCCCAGATTTCTTTTGAAGACTTGCATGCAATCACTCTGTTTGACATGACAGCATCAAGACTACTGTGTAAGATATTCTTTATCTTTGGTTCCCTGAGTACATGAGCTTTTTCTTCTGGAGTCCATTCACTTTTAGCCTTGACCACATAATGTTCAGGTACTGTATCTGTTCGTTCTACAATTCGTGTAGGAATATATGGTCCATCACGAATCCTGTCCAAATAGTCAGGATCCATAGCCTCCAGGTACATCAGCATCTTTACCCTCCATGTTGGATATTCTGATTTCTTCAAGATGGGAATCTTCATGCTTTCATACTTGGTTGTCGACATCTTTAGATCCTATCTGATTCAGAATTAAATCAGTTTGCTCTGATACCAATTTTTGCCCAGTAATAATCTATTGTAGAAGGGGGGTTGAATACAATAATATAAGATAATCGACTTCTTAATGTATATATCACAAATATGAAAGAAAGATAACAGCTTTATTAAATCTGATATAAAACTGTTACAAACTCTCTCAAGAAATTCTGATGTTCTTGAGAGCTGCTAGCTTACAAAAACTCTCTCAAGAAATTCTATGTTCTTAAGAGCTTCTATCTTGATTCGCTTCTCTTCTCTTTCGAATACATAAATCGAAACCAAGACTGTGTTTATATACTACACAGCTTCTCTATCAATGATAAGTCCTAATCAATTACAAAGATTGAAACCTATCTATAATTGATAGCTACATACTACAAACCAGGAACCGACAGAATAAACTTCCATGTTTAACTAGACTCCAAATATAACTCGAAGTAGGAATCCTGATCAGCTTCTAGTCCTGATGATCAATCCTGATCCCAGTCCTGATATGCATTCTGATCCTGACGACCATGTAATCCTGATGACGTCAGCAATCCTGATCAGTTGAGTCTAGCTCCTGACGATCATTGAATTCTGATCTAACATCACCCAATACGTGTATACACACGTGGACACACATGGCATACAACTCTTTTCTTTAAAAAATATAAGAAAGACTGCAATTCACTCATACTAGATTACCGTTGAATTTGGGGGAGAACCCTAGAAAGGGACCAGAGTTCATCTTCACTGAAATTGGTTCAATCGACTTGGAGTAGGCACTCGAGTAAAGCAGTAAAGCAAGGTCTGTATACCCCTGAAATTGGTCTATATACGAAGTGTAGATAATCTCAATGTTTTGCTCGAATTCTTATATGTCTACTACTGCTATGTATCCAATTCTTGTATGTCTATGTTTTCATCCCCTAATTTTAGAAATTTCTACTACTGTTATGTATCCGCAATTCTTTTATGTGTATGTCTTCACCCAAACCTCAGAATTTTACATCTTGGAACCACAATCTCAAGTTCATTTTTTATTATTTCAGCCATTTCCTTAACCCTCCACTGGGGGTTTTTCCTAATTCTTTCACCAAATACATCACATAAATACTTGACAGATGCCATTTTATTGGAGATTGGCTTAGTGCACAAATGACTATCTACTAGTGTTTTGATTCTACATGTGGCACTATCCTTATCCTTACTACACCACATGTAGAATGGACACCCTGGCTCACAGCTTACCTGACATCTCTTCCAATCATTTGTGATAAATTGTACCCCCCCTCCTATCAGTCACACCATATTTCCTAACTGCATCCCTAAACTCAGCCATGTTAACAAACTCTTGACCTACCTCCCACTTGACAACACCAGAACTACTACCTTTTTTTCTAACTTTTCTCCTTTTGGGAATTTGTGGACCAATATAACCAATTTTTGAATTTTCATCTTCACTAGATGATGATATTGACCTGAGTGTTTCAGACTCATAATATGAATCCTCAATAGCACACTTGTTAGGAACATTCATAGCATTATACATTTCTCCTTTAAATTTTTTTGCATTCTGTCTGATACTTTCATATTCCTCATCACTCACATAGTTATCAGGATTAGAGCTAATAGTTTCAGAGTCATCGTTGTCTGTATCAATGTTGTACTCAGGATCATCAGGGTCATCTTCACTACCCTCTCCACCACTACACTCCCCAACATTACCCTCCCCAAGGTTCTGTGTCTCAGTAATGGGGTTGGGGACATCAATAAGTTCATCGAGATCAAAATGGTCAACATATAATTCAATTCTATCATATGGCTTACACAATTCAACCAATTCCCTTATTGAAATATCATCATAAACCAACCTAGTACCCTTACTAAAAGTATGTCCATCACATTTAAAATACACCAGGGCATTAACATCATACGAGTATTTACTAGAAAATTCTTCTAAATCTCGAAAACTCAACAAATCACAGTCGAAATCAGGAATTACTTCAACTTTACCACCCAAATACTTAACATCAGGAGGGGGACTAAAATCACCATGGTGGTGAAGATATAAAGTAGTAGTAGACATACTGTGAATTGAAAACACAAACAATAAACAATATCACTACAAACATATCATTTCAATCAAATAGACAAACAAACAATATATGAATACAAACATTAACAATATTGAGTTAGGGTTCTACATACCTTGATGATGTCTGAAGATATTTGAACTCCTATTGCCAATTAATGGAATTACTCGAAGTCGATTCAAGGATTTGCCCTAATTCGCCATTTAGGGTTTATTTCCCCCAAATTAGAGTAGTTTCGATTGTAAATAAATGGGTTAACTTTATTTCAGTCTAATAAAGTTACAAACGAGTTGAGTTGTACGCCATGTAATCGTCCATCTGGCTCCACCTGTCTCCACGTAATTTTGACGTTAAATTCAAGACGGATCCGTTAGGTCAACTATTCAAAGTTAACGTCGATGTCCTCACTGGCTACTAGAATGGTACACATGAGACGCCGATAACTAGAGTGAGCGATTTGATACCAGCCCCCCACTTCAGTGAGCACTTTGCTATTTAACCCTATAAATATTATATAGCAGCGAAGTAGGATACCAAGGATTCGGCGCACATCCCTCAGGCGAGTGGTAAGCGCAAGGCAGTCTCATGAGCAGTTTCTAGCAGTGATCCTGGAAGTAGTGTGAACCAGTCAGATCAAGCTGGAGCTTTTGGTATTCATCTTATGTATAGATATGAATGGTATTAGAGGGTGGTGAGTATTACAAGGCTAAGTTGGTAATGTACCATTACTTAGGAGTTGTATCAGTAGCAAATTCACAAGACATTTGGGTATTGTAATAAAGATTATTTATTCCGCAATGGTTGTATTTGTGTCGTTTCTGAGACTCTAACCTGTGTGTGTGTGTGTGTGTGAGATATATACATTGTGGGGTCATAAGCAGATGAATTGTGTCTATTGTGAGTAAAGCAGGCAAGGCAAGAAGTAAGTGGATCGTGACTACCCTAAATCTCTGACCCCGGATTTGGGGCTGTTACACCAAATCTCTTATAGCCCTTCTATTTTTATTTAACCGAGTGCAAATGCATCAACATTTGTATTCTCATATCGATCAAAATAAGTTTGAGTTAATCATAATTAGAATCAAAATATTACAGGGAGATCTTTCAATATCTTTCGAAATGTTTTTGTATTATGATCATAGGATCTGAGCTAATGTGAATCTTAAAATTTCGCAACGAAAAAAAAAATCATATTTTGTAGACTAGAGTAACCATGTGCCTTGCATGGGTATTGAAGCTAGTTAATATAAGCATCGGACATTTATAATGTTTATTGTAAATTTAATTTTCTAAAAATGTAAATTTCCTCTTAACATTATAAACTGTTTTTTTTTTAATACAAACATTATAACGTGTTAAAATGTTGTTATTATGCACAACGAGATAGTGGGAAATGTTGACGGCATATGGTCTTAAAGTTTTTTTTTTTTGGCTAAAAATAGGTCTTGAAAGTTGATTGTTTTAGTAGGTACGCTGCAAGATGAATGTTGAGTTATAATATGCATATATCTTACCATGAATTTATAAGAAATTCATATTTTTACGTAGTATATATCGCAAATATATAAAAAAGGGTTGCAGAAGTTTTTTTAAAAAAATACGGTGCACCTCATATACAACCTTAATTGTAACTATTGCTAACATGAAATGCAACTGTTTTTAACTTATTTGCAACCTCATATGCAATTTGAACCGTATTTTTCAAAAACGTTTGAAAATATGAATATTTTTGATAATCTACCTAAAAAAGTTGTAAAACGATGAATTATCGCGGATCAGACCATATCAGTTCTTCAAGTAATAAGCTCCACATGTTAAGAACAAAGTTTATGAAAAATATTAACGCACGTTTACTATATGATAAATAAAGCCTTAATTATTGTTTAGCGACGAATAGCAATAGAATATCAATTTTATATTTATTTAGCACGTATCTAGCTTAAGACCTTGCATATATAGATCTATGAATAATTGAGTAGGGCTTAAAAGTGAAGTACGATCCATTTGTTTATTTGTTTGTTTTTTCAGCTAATTGTTTTATATTTATATTTTCTCGGTCAGTGGACGGTACAGAATATCAAAACCTAGCTTTATAGAAAACCAATTAACTCAAATTAAGCACATATTATAGGTCACTTTAATATTCTGCATATATTATACCCTTGATAAAATATTCAAGCAAACAACACATTAGCCATGCGCATAATCACTAATAATATTATAAGATTTTTTAAGGATTTCCACTAACTCGTTATTCCTATATAAACTAGATAGAGAACTCCACAAATTTCATCATCGATCATAAGCTCTATCAGTACAGCTAGCTAGCTAGTATGGCATTTAAATGTGTTTCATCAGTTCCAAATAGAGATGGCAAACGCGAGATGACTATGGAAGAGTTCGAACACTGGTTGAAAAGATTTTACGGCGATAAAGATGGTCGGATAAGCAGAGCCGAGCTATGGGAAGCTGTTCGAGCAAACGGAGGTTGGTTTTATAGGTGGAAGGTACATCGTGGGATAAGATTAGCAGACCATAACAACGATGGATTCATCGACGAAAGCGAAATGAAAAATCTCGTGGAGTTTGCGGAATCGGAACTGGGTGTTAAAATTAAAGCATAAACATGACAATGGAGTTTGCGGAATCGGAACTGGGGGTAAATTAAGCTTGGATTCATGTAAATTTCCACACAATGTTTGATTGAGTCTTTCATGTATTGGGCTTTTTCATATACTTTTTATTAGTCTTTTTTGCATAAACATACAAATTCCAGTATTACATATTAAATATTGTAATATTTGAATATCATCAAATCTAAATATATTTTTGAAATTTAATTCAATATTTACCAATTTTTATAAACAATCATTCCTCCGCACCAACTAGTATGCATACTCAACGTTGTCTTTGTTTCCATTTTGCAGTTGTTCAATCTAATTGTTTCTACCCTAAAAAATAAAAATTCTAATAATTTTCTAAAAGTTATTGGTTTGAATATAATTACATACTAGCCTATAACCGGTGCAAGGCACGGGTCTTTAAAAATAATAAACTAAAATTTTAATGTGAACGGAAAATATTAAAATAAAATAAAAATTAATATGATAAATTATAAAATGAGAAATTTAAATATTAATTGTAATGTAAAAAAATATTAAAAAAATACAGATGGGACTGATTAAGATAAATGAGGTATTATTAATATTATTTTATAATAAAATAATATTAATAATAAGGATATAGAAAATCTAACATGTTTTAATTAAAAAAAAGTAATTGCCCGTGATATTTTTAGAAGTGTTTTAATTATATTACTTGTATTTATTAAAAAAATAAGTTGACATGTTAAAATAAGTAAGTTTTTTTAATAAGAACAAATAGGAAAGCTAACATGTTTTAATTAAAAAAAAAGTAACTACCTATAATATTTTTAGATGTGTTTTAATTACATTAATTGTATTTGTTAAAAAATACGTTCACTTGTTAAAATAGGTAAGTTTTTTTTAATAATTAAAAGTATTAAAATATATAAGTAAGAGTTGCACTTGATATTTTTGAAAAAAGAGAGATTTTAGAGATAACAAATATAAAATGTAATATATTTTAATTTAAAGATAACTGTCCGTGATATTTTTGAAAAGAAATAGAATTTGTTAGAAAACAAATGTTTTAATTATAAAAGGCAATCAAGTAGTTAATATTTTTATATTATTTTATTATTTATTAAATAGAGTATTAAAATAGATTTTAAAATAAATAAGTAAGGATTGCACCTCATATTTTTGGAAAATAGAGATTTTAGTGATAACAAATATAAAAGATATTATGTTTTAATTTAAAGGTAATTGTCATGATATTTTTGGAAAAGGAGTAGATTTTGTTAGATTTTTTTTAATTATAAAAGGCAATCGGTTAGTTACTATTTTTATATTATTTTATTATTTATTAAATAGGGTATTAAAATAGGTTTTAAAATAAATAAGTAAGGATTGCAACTCATAGTTTTGGAAAACATAGATTTTAGTAATTACAAATATAAAAGGTAATATGTTTTAAATTAAAGATAATTGTAATGATATTTTTGGAAAAGGAGTAGATTTTGTTAGAAAAAAAAATATTTTAATTATAAAAGCCAATTATCTAGTTACTATTTTGGTAACTTGACAATAATACAATTTCATAAAAGATTTGATTTGTAGTAGCTTTCGTTATCCTAAAAAAGAAAGAAGTATATTTGTAGCAGTGTATCCTAAATTTAAACAAATTAGATCCCACATTTCCATTTTTTTATTAGATTTCAATAATATTTGATTTTTATGTAGTAAAATATAGTGAAATATTAATGTAGAATAAAACTTTCCCGAATTTTGATTATATTATTAATTTATTAATTAGAAAAAGTACCGAAAACCAAAAACTAACCGAAAACCGAAAACCAAAACTTTCAATGTTTCGGCTTTAATAATATAGTACTAGCATGAAAACCCGTGCGAGGCACGGGTTATTCTCTAGCATAATTTTTATAATTTTGAGATGTTGTCGTATTTTTAATGACTCGTGAATCGTATAATAGGCGCCTGAGTGTGGGTATTGAAATTGCAACTGGTTATCGTTAGAAATCATTTATAATTGAGTTCTTTTAGAATTGTGAATGAGTAATCTTGATACTAAATATGTTTACTATGTGCAAGATTTATGGTGAAACATTCTTGTGTTTAATTTTATTTTTGTTGCACATTCGTGCAAGTGATTATGTACAATGTTAATAAAATATGAAATCTGACTTTCCCACTATTTGCAGTCAGTATTTGTGAACTACCATTTACATTAGTTAAGTAAAAGAGTTAAACCATGTTGTACGATGACATAAATGATAGAACCAAAGGCTAAGAAAATTTCTATTGAACCAGTTCTAAGTAGCATCGTTTCATTTTTTAGGTAATATAGTTCCATCCGTGCATAGTGAATTTGATGCGAAATATGCATTGCAGAGTACATATTAACTTTGGTCTACTACCATTAGTTGTGTTCATATGATTTTCTTTTTCCGTACCTATGTTAATGCTTACACGATGTGATTCACGACAAACTTTGACCCCGTAAATGATGCATGTACATGACAATAGTTCAACACTTAGGAGCACCAAGTGCCTATCATCATCGATAGATGTTGTGTGTTTGGTTGTTCTTCTAGATTCTTATCTTGAAGTAATGAAATATTAAGAAAGTGACATAATTGTGTATTTTTAAATATTAAATTTTTTTGTGGTATTAAAGGCGGGGATGGAGATTTGAAACCTGATGATACGGATGTCCTTTGATATGTTTCAATGGTGAGATGCCGGACAATTGTGCAACTTCACTGAGTTGGGTAATTAGTTCTGTAAATTGGGTTGTACCTTGTACGTAGTGCTTCATCAACAGACTATGTAAAAATATGTCTCATTATTTATGTAAAGTACCTGGCATTTCTCGCAGCATGTTCCGTAAGTAGGAGAACATGTGGAATAAAGGAGCCAGCCAAAATTCGTTAGGGGGTGGAATTAGGGATAGATTGTGACGACCTGGGTCAAATCTCGAGCCTTTTTCTCGAAGATCGAGTCAAATTCTGATTATAAGTCTGAATAAGCCAAAATATATTGGCCAAAAACCAACATGAGTAGTCCACAATTCCACCACAAGCCCACAAAAGATCATGATTTATTGATGCATTTAGTAGTATTATTGTGACTTATAAACTGAACTAAAGTCTCAAACCTCCTCGATATGGGACTGAAGTGTTTAAAACTCCCCCACTTAAGCTCCCGACGCGGGGTACAAATAAAAATCTTCTCGATTTGTACAAATATATCATGTCGTGTGATTAACAAAAAGTATATGTTTCCTACAATTCAAGTTAAACAGTGTTTTTATCAATACAATGAAAAACAATACATGATACTAATAATATAATTATGTTTGACATATCTTAAAACTTTTTATGTCACATCCATTAATATCATAGATTAACGATACCGATCAAATACTAAAAAACAAATAACAAATGCCACACTTGATTATGTGTTGAATTATTATTCACTTATATCTCGATTCTCTAATTTTATCATAATTTGCTTTGCATCGTTTGCCTATGTTAAACATATGTATCCAAAATATGATAGTTACTAATAATTATTAAGATAATAAAAAAAATTATATGTCAAATATAAAATATTGTAATATTATACAAGGGCATTTGACATTTTATTATGTAATATTGTAAAAAACATTATTCTTAGCATGTATATACTTTTAAAACGATGAAAATTTAAGATAATCAACCAAAAATATTTAAATTTATATTAACAATATTATATAATATAGATCAACAAATGTGAAATTTTACTTGTACATTATTTATTTAAATAAGTATTTACAAATCAAAACATGTTAGAAAGTAAGTAACAATTTTATACAAACATTAATTTGATCTATAAATTGATCATATATTATATCTGAACCCATAATTCTATTAAGATGGGACTTTAACACAAACCCAATACTCGAAACCTTATCATTGGATCTCCACGACACATTTGATGTAATTAAACGTTAATTTGCATATATAACCCCTGATATAATATTTTTTCTAAAACCATTTTCGATTATTTAGATTTCGGTGTTGTTACACACACACACACACACACACATATATATATATATATAATTGTTAAATATGTTGCAAATGATGAATGAAAGATATGCGTGAGTGTATGGTGGTAGTGTTGAGTCAGGGATCACTGGTGGTGATGAAATTCGGTATGTGGCGGTTACAGTGTCATGAGTGTGTTGAGTGTGTTTGTATTTAGCGTGTCATTGCAGTGGCAGGAGCGGGGATAGGGACACCTACGGTTGTCTATTGAAACCCTTAAATCCAAAACATATTTGCACATGCTATGCTTCAATAATTGTTGTTGATCTCTTGAAAGTTGAGAAAGAAGAATACATACTCAAAAGATAGAACTTTACAATGATACCAAACAATGATGGTAACTACCCGGTGATTATGGTAACTGCCATTTTGATAGAATCAATCTTTAAAGATAAATGAATACTTAATACAAATTTAAATAATTTATGAATATGTATAAGTAGGCCACACATTCTATATTATTAATTTCTATTGTAATAGTATAACAACTCGTGAGAGACACGAGTTATTTTCTAGTATTGTGCATAAAATTTTGTACTAACGTTGTTCAAACATTACTTTTATTGTTGTTGAGTTTTTTTTATTTGAAATTTTAATCTTTCTCTTCGTATAATGATAGATAAAATTATATCTTATTTTGTTACCCAATCTTATTTAATTCGATTAAGTTTTATAAACTTAATTCAGTTTTTAATCCTTTTAGATTCCAATGATAGGAATTGCATGACGGTTTTTAATAATATCATATTATGTTAACACAATTATACTAACTAATACAACGATTATTTAAATCGTATTCATAATCTAATTTATTATTTCGTAATTTGAACACAAATATATAATTAATCTAATTATTTAATAAACATAGTATCCCTATCTCAAATAATAATTATAATAAATTTTATTGTGAACATCTATCATTTATCTCTCCATCTATATAAATCTTATTTGCTTTATAGGCCCACGCGACACACAAACACACAGGTAAACAACGCATATGAACATTTTTTTTAAAAGTAATGAACACAAGGGCAATTAAGACATTTCAAGTGCATTAAAAAGTCTCACCATTTAAATTGAATAAAATGTCTCACCAATATTAAATCGATGTTGGGCTATTAATAATACTAGCCTATAACCCGTGCAAGGCACGGGCCTTAAAAATGATAAACTAAAAAATTTAATGTGAACGGAAAATATTAAAATAAAAATAAAAATTAATATGATAAATTATAAAATGAGCAACTTAAATATTCATTGGAACATAAAAAAATCTAAAAAAAATAAAAATGAGGCCGAGGAAGATAAATGAGGTATTATTAATATTATTTTATAATAAAATAATAATAATAATAAGGACAGATAGAAAATCTAATATGTTTTAATTAAAAAAAGTAATTGACCGTGATATTTTTAGAAGTGTTTTAATTATATTAATTGTATTTATTAAAAAAATATGTTGACATGTTAAAATAAGTAAGTTTTTTTTAATAAGGACAAATAGAAAAGTTAACATGTTTTAATTAAAAAAAAAGTAACTGCACGTAATATTTTTAGATGTGTTTTAATTATATTAATTTTATGTGTTAAAAAATACGTTCACTTGTTAAAATAGGTAAGTTTTTTTAAATTATTAAAAGTATTAAAATATGTTTTAAAATATATAAGCTGCACTTGATATTTTTGGAAAAGAGAGATTTTAATGATAACAAATATAAAAGGTAATGTATTTTAATTTAAAGGTAATTTCCCGTGATATTTTTGGAAAAGAAGTAGATTTTGTTAGAAAACAAATGTTTTAATTAACTATAAAAGGTAATCAGCTAGTTACTATTTTTATATTATTTTATTATTTATTAAATAAAGTATTAAAATATGTTTTAAAATAAATAAGTAAGGATTGCACCTCATATTTTTGGAAAATAGGGATTTTAGTGATGATGTGTTTTAATTATATTAATTGTATTTGTTAAAAAAATACGTTCACTTGTTAAAATAGGTAAGTTTTTTTTAAATAATTAAAAGTATTAAAATAAGTTTTAAAATATATAAGTAAGAGTTGCACTTGATATTTTTGGAAAATACAGATTTTAGTGATAACAAATATAAAAGGTAATATATTTTAATTTAAAGTTAATTACCCGTGATATTTTTGGAAAAGAGGTTATATTATTTTATTATATATTAAATAGAGTATTAAAATAGGTTTTAAAATAAATAAGTAAGGATTGCACCTCATATTTTTGGAAAACATAGATTTTAGTAATAAAAAATGTAAAAGGTAATATGTTTTAATTTAAAGATAATTGTAATGATATTTTTGGAAAAGGAGTAGATTTTTTTAGAAAAAAAAATATTTTAATTGTAAAAGCCAATCATCTAGTTACTATTTTGGTAACTTGACAATAATACAATTCCATTAAAGATTTGATTTGTAGTAGCTTTCGTTATCCTAAAAAGAAAGAAGTATATTTGTAGCAGTGTATCCTAAATTTAAACAAATTAGATCCTACATTTCCATTTTTTTGATCAGATTTCAATATTATTTGATTTTTATGTAGTAAAATATAGTGAAATATTAATGTAGAATAAAACTTTCCCAAATTTTGATTATATTATTAATTTATTAATTAGAAAAAGTACCGAAAACCAAAAACCGACCGTTAACCGAAAACCAAAACTTTCAATGTTTCGGCTTTAATAATATAGTATAGATAGATAGATAGATAGATGTTAATGTATAATTAGATACATATTTAAAAAAATATTCGATTTAAAGTGTTAATTATACTTGGCACCTCTTAACTTTGTCTCGTTTTCTCTTTTGACACAAATAGTTTTAAAAAAAATCACTATCTATTTCATTTATTTTTTAGTGCTAAATTTTGCATCGCATGGTCCTTTTTATGCCTATTTTAGTTGTACAACATGATTACAGTAAGACTAATTTTAACAATTAACTAAAAAAAGTTCATATTTAAGAATAATATAAAAAAAATCAAAATAATAATATAATAAATGTTGCCCAGTAAATAACAATTGTAGAAGGGGGGTTGAATACAATTGTATAAGATTCTCGACTTAATTAAATATAGATCAAAAATATGAAAGAATAATAACAGCTTTATTAAATCTGATATAAAACTGTTACAAACTCTCTCAAGAAATTCTGATGTTCTTGAGAGCTTCAAGGTTACAATATACTCGTGTATGCGATTAATATAAAATCAAAACCTAAGCTGTGTTTATATACTACACATCAATTACAAGATAAGTCCTAATCAATTACAAACTAGATTGAAACATATCCTTAATTGACAGCTACATTCCTACAAACTAGGAACCGACAAAAATAAACTTCCTTCTTTAACTAGACTCCAAATATAACTCGAAGTAGGAATCCTGATCAGCTTCCAGTCCTGATGATCAATCCTGATCATAGTCCTGATAGAAATCCTGATGACAATCCTGATACTGACGCTTGAGCAAATACTGATAACGTCAGCAATCCTGATCAGTTGAGTCTAGATCCTGACGATCATTGAATCCTGATCTAACAATAAATCATTACACACTAATACATTTCATATATTAATAAATGACTCTTTGTTTCTAAAAATCTGATTTAATCTTATTGACATTGATGAACTTAAAAATCGTGAATTTTGCCAGCGGAGATGGAGATATGGTTGATTACCATTTTCCGGAGTTACTGAATCTCTTCATTGCGAAGAAAACTATCTTGGAACTCAGGTAACATTTAATTTATATAATGCATGATATTTACAAATTTTACGACTAAAATTTGTGAATTCGTATATTGTTCTAATTAAACACCTTGAATTGTTGCGCCCGTGAACAAGTAGAAAATGGGGGAGCCAATGTACAAGAGTTAAAAAGGTTAATGCGCAGATCGGTCTCATATATTTTAGAGGCCCTGTTCAAGATAAATATTGTGGCTTTCTAAAAAATATATATATAAATTTTGTATTTAGTATAAATATAGGTTACATATTTAGTAATATTTATAATGAAAAATTAATTTTAAAACTGACTTTAAAAACTAATTTATTATTAATTAAACTCAAATTTTCTATTTTTAGTTATAATTTTTTGTAAGTTTTACACATTTGTTTTTTTGCTGATTTTTACATATTGTTTTATGTTGTTTATAGTACATAATTATTTTATTTGTTTGTGTACTTTGTGTTTTTTGGTAATATATCATAAACATGTAAAATGATTATTTTTTTAACTCAAACAATAAATCATTGTTCAAAGATAATTAATTTTAAATAAAATAACAAATTAAATTAGAAATCAGAAAACTAAAACATTTTTAGTCTTTGCCATTTTGTTAAAACGAGAGATAGAAAATATTAAAAAATAATAGATAACATAATCAATATGCTAAACTTTAAGTATCACTTGTCAGCATGTATACACTCAAACAAAAATATGGAGCCCTCGGCAAAACGTGTGCAACAGGACAACTTGCACCTGCCAATCACCGGGCCTGTTCATGTGCATATTTAACCATGTTTACATATAATTTATTTGACAGATTATGTAATATGTCTGTGTCACATATATATTACGCCTTTAATTTTAGATAAAATTATACGTTTTTCATTCTCTTGACAAATGATTCTTTCATTGCTTCTATTAGCTTTCGATCTCTTAACTCAATAAATTCATTATCAACTCTAGTCATGTTTATCACATTCAACTCAATGTTATTGTAGAACAACTTGGTTTGTTTAGTGTATTTTTATAGTGTGAATTGTTATTTTGCTTAATCAAAGAGTTATCTAAATGTGATTTATTTCTCCTTTTAAGGGTTTACTAAAATTAACTCTTTTCGAGTTGATATACAATCTTTGTACATAGACAACTATTTTCTTTGCGTAGGTTTATCAAAATTATTTTTTGTAGAGTAACTCCTTGTTTAAATTTCTTGGAAATATTCAGGGCCATTCCAAAGCATTTAAGGGCAAGGAATAAATAGAAAATATGGGTCGTAGTTTTGTGAAAGAAGAATCGTTTACATTTTAAGTGTGCATAATTTGCACATAATTTGCACATAATTTGATAGTGGTGGTTGGACTAGTTTTGCACACCCTGACTTTCCTTATTCCTGTGACTCTCTTGATGTTGACCACTTTCTTCATTAGTTATACTACTAAAAAATGGCCACAATTTTGACACCGAGTTGCAAAAATAGATGCATATTATGACCACTAAAATAAAATCAATTCTACAAAACTAGACCCTAATTTTACAATTGTTATATAAAAACAAAAAATTAAGATTATAAAGAAATAAATAAAATGCCTTAATCAGATTACATGCAACAAATATAATTAATTAATCATATAAGAGTTATAAAATATCTAATTTATTGTAATTTTTAACATTTTAATATAAAAGATGTGAACTTATATTCAACACTAAGTATATATAATTAATAAAAAAAAAAAAAAAAAAAAAAAAAAAAAAAAAAAAAAAAAAAAAAAAAAAAAAAAAAAAAAAAAAAAAAAAAAAAAAAAAAAAAAAAAAAAAAAAAAAAAAAAGAGGTGGTCGATGTTCTCCATAATTTGATGGGTATAGAGAATGTGTATCTTGCATGCTCCCCACCAGGACGGTCATATGACCTGCATGAATTGCATATCTGTTTGAATAAGACCACACATCTCTATATAAGTTGCCTCCTCCTATTGTGTTGGTACTACTTTTCATATACCAGTATTCCATTAGCTGCTGGGAATCAAATTAAAAAAAAATTCCTTGTCAAGATAGATTATGTATTTTGAGAACTCTTGAATGATATAAGAAATGAAATTAAGTGGATGTTTTTACTTGTATAATTTTAGATTTTACTGTCTTGTGTTATTTCTGTTCTCTAGCTTGCTTACATTCCTAGAAGCTGTCGAAACCTCAACCAGATAAGCACTGTTACGCCATATTTTCGGTTGCCTCAATTATCTCCTAATTTTTCAATATTAATCTATTAATAATTATTGCTTAACCACTAAGTAATATCATCTCTCTGAAACGAGGAAAGAATCGATATCAATCAATAACGAAAAATATCTCCAAACGATTCTTTCAAATCAGGAAAGAATCACAACGCTAATATAACTCTAAAAAGATAAAATCAACTTATCTCAATATATCCCTTAACAATGACAGGGATTAAAAACACTATCTTATCACAGAACTGCGTTGGCTTGATCCCTATATATAAACAGGGTACCCATGCATCTTTGAATAAGATCCAACACATCTAACAAGTCGAGACACCTTTCAAGTCCAGCCCCAAACATCCAAAAATCCCAAATCCCCCTATTTTCATAATTCGTTATTCCAGCAATCCCCGAAATTTGTTATCACCAAATTCCTCCGTTAACACACTACGCCATAAATTACTTCCTACAACGCTTTTGTAAGGTGTTGCCATCTACAAGTGTTGTAATAGCCATATTGAATCCTGTCTATTACAACATCCATTCCATGTGTTAGCGTAGACATGATAAAGCGTTGGCATAGTTATTTGACAAAAAAAACTTATATTTACTATAAGTAAAAATTAAATTAAATAATAATTTTATATAAAAAGTAATAAAATTTATGAAAAATGATTTATTTATAAATTTATTGAAATCTGAATTGGGGTGAAGGATAATTTTTTCGTAAATAATGTATTTATGATAATTTTAAATTAATGAACAAATTTTCAAAATAAAATAATAAATTATATTTGAGAAAAAACTTTATAATATTAATAAAAAATGAAATTAAATAATTAATTACATACAAACATGGATTTATTTAATAATGTTATTCAACTAGGAATTTCATTATGATTTATTTAATAATTTTAAAATAAACAAATAAAAAATAAAAAATAAATATTTCAAAAATTAACATAATACACATGAGATTGCACATATTCTAGCAAAAATTTGGTGAGCGGCAAATATACCGCTCTTAAACAAAATTTCGAACACTTTCTCTTCTAATTCTCCCGGTCCCAATCTCATTTTCCCCCAATCTCATTCCACACAATTTCATTTCCCCCCAATCTCTTATTGTCGTTCAATTTCCGACTTCTATTCAATTGGATTCCATCTTTAAGGTTAGGGTTTGTCTTCGATTTGGGTTACAGTGTTCTCTCTCTCTCATTTAATTTCAATTTAGGATTTCGTTTATTTTTTTTGGTTTTACATGTTCAAATTTAGGGCTTTAATGTTATTTGTAATTTAGATATGTAATTTATGTTTGTGTTTCTTTATCTTCGATTTCGATTATGTATATATACTTTGTTTATGTAATAGAGCTTGTAACTTTTTTTGTGTTAATTGTTCAAAATTTTGATTTTGTTTAATTATAACTTGTGATTTGTTAAGCTCTATTACCAGTAGTTTATGTTAATAGATCTGCAGAATGCGCGCTCTTCCTATGAGATTTTACAAACAAGTATACATTTGGTCATTCTCTTGGTTCTTCTTTGATTCATGATTTCCTATTCAATAAGTTTCACACTTGCATAATCCAGGGAATTTAGTATTCCACCTTTATTTCCTTTATTTCCTTTATTTGGTTAATAGCTTTGTGCAGAATACTTATTTATTAAAAAATTTGCAGGAGTATCTTGTAAGTATTAATGATTCAGCACATGATGATTCCAGTTTCGAGTAAGCATCCTAGATTTTACTTGCATAACTTTGCATTTTCTTAAATTGACTGAAATATGTTGCTTAATATAGCATCTTCATCGTGACACTGTAATTTTCTTGATTTTTTGAATGTCTTTCAACTATCTTGTGAGTTTGTGTGCTCTAGAATACATTTCTTGGGTTAAACTCTACCTTTTCCTGTGGATATATTGAGTGTGATTTGTTTTTCTATTGGCTGCGGCAGTTCTGGTCTGCAATTGGCAAGGGCTCTATAAGAACAGGAATTTGAGCAGCAGCCTCGACGCAATACACAGCAGCCAAATGTTTCTGGTGGTTCAGGGTTGGTTACACGTCCTCAGGTGGGTTTTAGCTTTATATGAACTAGGTCAGAAGTTAGATGAACGTGGTGTTAGATAAAGAATGTTTGAATAGTTCTAATTATGAAGGATATGCTGCAATAGGAATACAAGAATAATCTTAGTTAGATGCACTTGTCAATTGAGCTAACATATTAGATGATATTGGGGTCGAACATCACATATACTCCCCTGAACCCACATTAGCCAAAAGCCAATTTTCCACAGTGCAATAAAAAAACTCAGGCAACGTATTTTTCTTCTCCTGTTAATAACTAATCATTGTCATTAATCCTTATCTGCTTACTGAGTTACAATAAGCTACCATTCTGAAATGGTTTAAAGTGGACACTTGTAGGTTTTACTTAAGTTGACTTTATTTGCTTAGAAGACAACATAAATCTACTGACCAAGTATCTAGTATACTTTTGGGAAGTGATCAATATGCAAATCATTTCTCTTTTACAATTTATGACTGAGAAGCTGTACCCATATATGCCT
This sequence comes from Heracleum sosnowskyi, assembly GCA_030848705.1. Taxonomy (NCBI): domain Eukaryota; kingdom Viridiplantae; phylum Streptophyta; class Magnoliopsida; order Apiales; family Apiaceae; genus Heracleum; species Heracleum sosnowskyi. The sequence goes on from CM061237.1 coordinate 26,008,994, forward strand.
ACCAACAGTTGCCATGTTAACAGCTCCATCGTTTCAGTTATGTTTTGCATTGAGTGATTGTTTATATCAATATTTCCACTACACAAGCTTCCTTAGTTTTGCCTTTGATTGCTTATTACGTGTTGGCAGAAAGATAGTAGTCCACCACATTTTATAGACCAGTTGATTGAGTTCTTTATAGTAGAAGTAGATTTTCCTTTCAATGGTTGCCTATGCTTCTGCGGTCTATACCTACATATTATTGTTGACACTGATGTCGTGTAATAGAGTCCTCTTTATCTTGTTTGATATGTATATATGTTGTATATCATTCTATCTACCTTTGTTGATTTCTTAAAAATGCACCACATGAATTTTATCACCCTCAAGTGGAATCTAGTTACTTGCAGCTTCCTAGGATATTAAGGATGGCCGCTTCCCTTATCAACACTAAAGGTGTTAAAGCATTGACTTACATATATTATTTACTCTTAAAGATAACTGTATTATATGTCCTTAAGCCTGGACAGGACAGAGTACCTAATTTATTTTATTGTTGATCACTTTGTCTTCCAAATTTAGGTTCAAGTGACAAAACAGGTTACTCGAAGAAAATCCATGAACTTGCACTCTTCTTAGTACGTATTTCACTCTTCTTCCGTAATTGTAACCTCTTTTTTATGTTTTATTTATATGTGTGTATAGGTTGTACTGCTATGATTTGAGTCGATATGATCGTATGAACTGGATTTGGCGTGTCCAATGCGGAGTTAGAAATGAAAGGAGAAATGGGGTCACAAGTATCTGTCCTATGAGATGTTTTGTGATATGTCTCATGTATGTAATGTATTGCAAATTTTTCTGTACTGTATTTATTGTTGATCAAATTGTAGAGATGGCTTTTGCAAACATTTTCTTATTTCGAAATATTTGTGTTGATGTGCACTAACCTGCAAAATATGTTCTTTTCATTTTTTTGTAAATAAAAATTAATAAGAAGCCAATTTGTAAATAGGATGGTCATAACGAGAGAACAAGGGAACTAAGCATATTATATCTCTGCAGGCTACCTTTTTTATCATACTTCTTTTGCCAAGGACCACCTGTCTGTCTGTATACTGTTTATAATATCCTTGTTTTTTCTTGCAGGAGAAAATTAATATACATGGTGGAGCCGTTTCTCTTGACTATAATTTTGAGTGTGCACTTTCAGTTTCTCTAATTTTACAGGTACTAAAGAAGAAGAATGCGAAATATGTGGAGTTGCTCAGAAATTGACAACCATGCAAATGGAAGGATAAATGTTAGATTCTTCACTTGCTAGTTTGCCCTATTTCCTTTTTTTTTTCTTCACTTGCAAGAATTAAATGGATACATGTAAGTTTTTTGTTTTTTATTTTCTTTGAGGGATTAACTAATAGAAGTGTATCTACATGTGATCCTCTTATGGATTAAAGTGCAGTCTCTGTTATAGAGAGTTCAGGAATACATATCTCTGTAAAATATGATTTAAATGCTTTTGAATTTCATTTGATTCAGGTAAAGTATAAATATGCGTAGTACCTGATACATCACCAACTCTAGGTGGTTTACTGTGTAAGACAAGAATTAACAAGAATTAATTTTTTATGGCCAGTATTCTAAAGGCGGGTATGTTGGATGTTGCAAACTTGCAACGTTAGTTCAGGAAGCCTGTTATACTAGTGCGACAACTGTTGTAATTCTTAATGCAAATTGAGATTCGTAAATGCAAAACCATCAAAATATACTTATAAATACCTGAATGCAAATAGAGTTGCTTCTTTTCTTTTACATACTTTTCCTTCATTTAAATTCTGGATGCCTCACTTATTAAATTTCTCTTAAATTTGTAGGGAGTACTTTTCTTCAACAGAATGACTAATGAAGTACTTGACCATGTGCACCCTCAGTTACAGGTAACTAACATTTGTTGTTACACATACTGTAATATGATGTTTTTGACTATTGTAGGTTGTATGCTATTAGGATGTATGCGTATATATGCCATTGTGCATATAGGTGTGCAGAGGCGCAGTGACTGAGGACCGAGAGTCGCTATTAACGTACCCTGAAATGTCATTTTTATTAATTAAATGGAAATGGTAGAATTTCTCAATAAACATGAAATTAACTCTATTTTACCGTAGACTTATCCTCTGTTTTCATATTACTTGTCCTCTGTGTTTTTCTGTGACAAAAATGAAGCTGTGATGTCGATCCTGTAAATTGGATGACAATAGTGTAAAACTTTATCATGGCTATAATTTTATACATATAGAAACTTTTATGTACCTAATAACTTTTACAAAACGCTTCTCCTGTATCAATAATAAAGAGAGTCTTTAGATGTATAAAGGTTAACCACTATGATTATGAGATTGTGGCGGAATAAGAACTCTTTAGATGTATGAAGGTGGAGAAAGATATTTAAAAAAACTTACATATAAAAGAGTGTCTTGATTAATATTTTATTTTGAAAATATTAATGGAGATCTAGAAAGATATTGATGTTAATAAAAAATTGTAGAAGTCTGCCATGGACCAGATGGAGTATACAAGATATGTAGTTATTTATTTAACTGGATCCTACAAGATGCCCAAAATTATATCTGTAACATAAATAATCAGAAATTGTATTGTTTGACAACACAAGGCTCTTAAATTAACACACAATATTAAGCTTCAGATTATAAGCAGAAACTTGATAATTTGTTTTGCAAATTATAATAAGCACCAATTTGGACGTTTGGTTTCTCGTAATTTGACCTTTATGCTTGTCTTTCAGGGTTGATTTGAGATACTATCCTTAACGTGATCATTTATGCATGCCATCTGAAAATTGGAGGAATAAGGACTATTAGGTTCAGAGGAATGAGTGTTTCCTGGTCTACTTGGAGGTGGAGGTTCGGAAGTACTTGACATGGATACACGAGCCTTTGGAGAGTTTTAGATATTTTTTTATAGATTTTTTTTCCATAAGGATCTTTTAGAAGCTTGTAAACCTTCATTTGATGTTCTTTTTTTTGTTTTAGAGTTGAGGATTATGAATTTTGTAATGTCATTGTTGATTATATTTAGTGAAATGAAAAAAAAAAACCAATCTGCTGCATTTATTATTGTGGAAAATAAATATAAAATATACATATGGATAATATCTTATTAAATATATATAAATTGTAATATATATATATATATATATATATAAGTGGGGCCCACTCGTGGGTCCACCAGATTGTGGGTCCCACTCGTGGGTCCACCAGATTGTGGGGCCCAAATTTTTTTGAGCAAAGTCTACTCTACTGCAACATATTTTAATCTGTTGGCATAGGTAGAAAAGTGTTGGCGTTGACCCCAAAGGCAACGGGGAAAAAACTAACAGTGAAAAAGTGTTGCCTTTGAGATTTTTGAGGCTATGCCAACAAATTTTGAACTTCCGGCAACGGTTTTCAAGGGTTGCAGAAGGCCATTTATGGCGTAGTGACAATTGGCGCTAGAAGGAGGGGATAATTTTTGATTGTGGAGGACAATCAATCTATGCACGGGGGTTAATATGGATCTGGAGCGGCTTTAATGGAGGCGGTGGTTCGTGGTTCTATTCAAAATTAAGATAAGTTTTCTTATGATTTTGTTCGTACAAATAAGTTATCTTATAAAATTCGTAGTAAATTTAATATTTGACAGATTTTGATGATTTTTTATGATATGGAAATCTTTTGTGATTTCCTACAACTTTCGTTCTTGGTGTTTTCTGAGATTATGTTCGATCTATTCTCGAAAACACAAAACATAATCAGATCCCGTTTTTCAGTATTGAGAAGTTAATTAGCAGATGTTTTATTTTATTCCCGATTCGTTATAAGTCCGTTTCTGACGAGCCATATATCATCGGAAAGCGCTTTTCGTTTCCTACAACTTTCATGCTTTGTGTTTTCCAAAAAAATATCGTTTACAGGGCCAAAAAGGTAAAAAAATGGATCTGGGCAGAATCTAAATCACGGAGATGTTAAAGAATTGTGATGCAATATTCGTAGCACATGATTTGATTACTTCACTAGCTCGTGCTTGGACAAAAATAAGTGTGGAAGGTCCTTATCTGATAAGGATAATGTTTTCGAAAGCTCTCTTTTCCAAGGAGGATAATATTTTTGAAGACCATATTTCGAGTAGAATAATATTTTTGAAGACCCTCTTTCGAGGAGGATGATGTTTTAGAAAACCCTCTTTTGAAGATGATAATCTTGTCTGAAGTCCCTACGGGTTAATCGTCTTCTGAAGGTCTTTTAGGGTAATCTTGTTTCGAAGGCCCTGCATCATTCGCATCATGCATTCATTAATCATCATGTGCATCATTCGTATCATGCATTCATCCATATCATCATTGAACATTCTTAGATTCTGTGGTTGTCTATGTGTGATATTTTTGAAGGTCCTTCTTTGATGAAGGTGTTTCCTGGAATTATTTTTGAAGGTCTTTCTTTGATGAAGGTGTTGCTTGGAATTATTTTTGAAGACCCTTCTTTGATGAATGTGTTGCTTGGACATTATTTTTGAAGGCCCTTCTTTAAGGTGTTGCTTGGAAATTATTTTTTGAAGGCCCTTCTTTGCGCAAGGTGTTGCTTGGAATACTTTGGTGAACTCGTACTTCCGGGGTGCTTATATGTACTTCCGGAAAGCTCACCAAGAAGATGCGTAGGAATACGACTTTCTCAGGAAGCGTAAGTCCACTAAACGCATGAAGCAGCTTGGAGTCCTTCCTCTATGGAAGAAGATGCGTAGGAATACGACTTCCTCGGGAAGCGTAAGTCCACTAAACGCATGGAGCAGCTTGGAGTCCTTCCCTTGCGGAAGAAGATGCGTAGGAATACGACTTCCTCATGAAGCGTAAGTCCACTAAACTCATGGAGCTAGAGTCTGTCCCCTGTGAAAGAATGTGCATAGGAATACGACTTCCTTAGGGAGCGTAAGTCCACTAAATGCTTACGCTCGAGTCCTTCTCAACACATACATTCTCTTCTTATTTCAGCATACAAGGACATCACTACTGCTGCTACTACATTCTGCTACTTCTATCTCTTGAATAGTGGATTCATAAACCGAACCTGACAATGGGTAGCGCAACAACATCTACACAAAAGCCGCTCATTCTCGTACCCTTACAAAAATACTCGTACATATGTTCTTCTCACATCTCGCATGTTGTCTCTCTCGCAAGCACATGCATATTACGGGCACATCATGTTGTCTCCATCGCATCTACATGCATATTACGGGCACATCATGTTGTCCCCCTTGCATCTACAGATATATTACGGGTAATTATCTACTCCATATTATTTGCTAATCTTCTACTCCTAGTTGTTTCAATGACTCGGGAAATTCGGAAGATCAAAGTACGCTTAGTTCTCCAGTCCATCAAGCTGCACTGAATAACTGGGGGTAGTTGTTACGCCATATTTTTGGTTGCCTCAATTATCTCCTAATTCCCCAATATTAATCTATTACTAATTATTGCTTAACCACTAAGTAATATCCTCTATCTGAAATGAGGAAAGAATCAATATCAATCAATAACGGAAAAGATCTTCGAACGATTCTTTCAAATTAGGAAAGAATCACAACGCTAATATAACTCTAAAAAGATAAAATCAACTTATCTTAATATATCCCTTAACAATCACAGGGATTAAAAACACTATCCTATCACAGAACTGCGTTGGCTTGATCCCTATATATAAACAGGGTACGCAGACATCTTGGAATAGGATCAGACACATCTAACAAGTCGAGACACCTTTCAAGTCCAGCCCCAAACATCCAAAAATCCCAAATCCCCCTATTTTCACAATTCGTTATTCCAGCAATCCCCGAAATTTGTTATCACCAAATTCCTCCGTTAACAAGCACTTCACTATTGTCCCCTAATCCAGCCTATACTGCGACATCTGAGTTACCTTCGAATAAAACTGGTTTACTAAGCCGCCTTTCGTAACGATCTTTTAATATCATTCTAAATTTATAAAAAAATATTTTACAAATTATATTTTTGAATAAAATTAATAATAATATTTCTAACATAATTTTGAAGTTTATTTTGGATTCTCTGTTTGATCGTGATCATTCAACGAAATTCTGAATAAATATAGAAAATGAAAATTGTTAAGTATTTTTATTATTTTAGTATTATCTAAAATATTCTTAAAATTCAAATTTCAAATGTTATTTCAAAATATATAATATAACATCAATATCTTATATCCTAGCATATAATAAATGTCTTCTCGTTAAAAATTACAAATATAAAATATAAAGATAAATTAAACGCGAGTTTTTTTTACAAAAGAATTATGAAAACGTAATTTTCTGATGGTTAAAATGGCTTGTAATCCGCTCTCTCGTTAGACATAAATTTTTATTACTTGAAAATAGAATTTAGAAAAATATTGTAAAGAATTATGGTTATGGTTGGAGTTTTTTTACAAAAGAATTATGAAAACGAAATTTGTATATTTACTTTCCTCCATTAGTAAAGATTTTAAAATCAAGAATATTAAACGTGTATATTTAGTTTCCTCCATTAGTAAAGATTTAAAAGACAATTGAGATATTTAGTTTCCACCATTAGTAAAGATTTTAAAGGCAAATGAGATATTTTTGAAACTTTAATATTAACAATTCAAAAATTTGAGAAAATTAGAAAAATAGATCAAGCGATTTGAGAGACACCACCTGATTACCCTCGTCTTCTCCTTTATATAATTACTAGTTTACTAAGCCGCGCTTCGCAACGACATTATAAAAATTTCTCTAAATATTTTTAAAAAATATTCTACAAAATATGTTTTTAACTAAAATATTATTTCAAACATAAAATTAAGGTTTTCTTTTGAATTATCCGTTTCGCCTTGATCATTTACTGAACTTTAAATAAATATAGAAAAGAGTAATTGTTTAATATTTTTTCATTATTTTAATATTATATCAAATATTAGTATATTTTTTCCCATTTTTATTTCTCAAAATTCATATTTCAACTTTTATTTTAAAATACATAATATAACATCAATATTAAATTTTACTCCCTCCGTCCCATGGAATTATGAGTCTGTTTGGCAACGGGTTTATAAGCCGAATTATGGCTTATAAACCCGTAAGAGCTTATGGAGGGTGTTTACCAACCCAACTTATAACTTATATATTGATAAGTTGAATGTTAATAATGAGGTACATTTTCCTGAACTTATTGACTTATTACTTGATTTCTTTGTTTTTTAATACTTTATATTTTTACCTTTGTGTTTTTAAATATTTTTTTAATTTAAAATGCAAGTGTTGAAATCATTGTATTTAATAATTATTTTTTCAAATTTAATTTAGCAAACTCTTAACTAACTTATAAGTAAATTTATCCAAACACCCGTATAAATTATAAGAATTCATCAACTTATCATTTATATGACACTTACTCATTTTAAGCTATAAATCAACTTTTTGTGATACCTAAACACGCACTATATACATTGGGTTCGGACACAGAAACCAAGAAAATGTATAAAAATGAGTAAAGTTAGATTAAAAGTGGGTAAAGTGAAGGGACCTATAAATATTTAAAAATAGATTTGAGATAATGGAGGAAAGTAGTGGGTGTAATAGTGTTTATATTATTATAGAATAGAGATAGTGGAGAAAAGTAGTGGGTGTAATGTGTTTTATATTATTAAAAGTTACTATTTTTGGAATGTATAGAAATGAGAGGGACATCCCAAAATAGAAACTGTATAGAAATGGATGGGACAGAGGGAGTAGCAAATAATATGATCCTCCTAATAAATCGCTCTATCGTTAAACGTGTTTGCTCTCAATGACCCGTTTTTTTGTTGTTACCAAATCTAAACAGGTAACAAACTAATTTACTAAATAAATGAAAATAAAATAAAACTTCTATATTTTATTTTATTTTATAACACCTCTCAAACTCAAATCGTCTCATTTATTATTTTTCTCGATTAAAAGATAGTTAAAAAATAAATTAGTGTTAGAAAATGGAAAGTTTGAGGCATATTTTAAATATGTTCTTGATGAAATTTCCAGAAACTAACGATTGGAGGTTGTTCATTGTAATGAGGACTTAAACTTTCATGTTTGGATCTAAGACATTTTCTTAGTGTAATCCATAAATAAATTGAGTTGAAATAGGTTGCTTGAAATGGGTTATGTGGGTTGGTTATATTGGAATAACTTGTATCCCACATAGAAATGGTAATGAGAGGTTGGTGGGTTTATATAGAACCATGTGCAAGAGTAGTGTACAACTACTAAAGCATGTGGGTGTGCATGGTGTTATTATGTGCCTCATGCACGCACACACACGCGCGCGCGCCGCCGCCGCCCACCTCGCCACGCCACGCCACGACTCGACTCGACTCGGGTCGAAGGGCGATTTGGGCGAATGTCTCGGCGTCTCGCGTACGCAAGGCGACATGGGCGAGGAATTTTATTACCTGTTCTTGGATCAAATCCTGATGGCCAGTGTCAGTTTGGAGTTAAATAACTGTAACTGATATTAAATACTGATGACAACTGTTATGGTAATTAAATCAGAATATTTGGTATTAAATGTCATATCTTCAGTTACAATATTTGGTCTGTTACGTTTTATTTTGTATTTTATATTTACAAAAACAAAACGTTGGACTAAGTGAAATATACGTAACTCAGAAAACCCTAGCATCAGTTTTCTTCTCTGCTCTCTCTCTCTCTCAACACATACAGAATATACATAGTTTTTGGGCAAACCGAGGTGCTGGTCGCTGTTGATCATTCTTACTACTGTGAGTGGATTGATCTGTGCTGTTTTATCCTGGGAGTGATATTGCTGCAACGCAACACAGCGTAAGTGGGGCAATAATCTCTTCAAGAACAGTCAAGACTTCTCTAAGGTTTGGCGACTCAGCTGTTATTTATCTTTCAGTATTTGTTAAAGCTCCTGAGAGATAAGTGTTCTTTCTTATCTTATTATTTACAGTCTCTAATTATATATTATTGTTTCGACCTTCGTGTTTGTTTTGTTAATTGGTATTATTTGTCTGTTCTTGTTGATACAAAATATATATAACTGCCCTATTGTTGCTGTGTAGTTAGTAATTATACCCAACAATTAGTATATAAATTGGACTCATAGAGTAAGTTTAAGAGAATATTAATATAGTATATCAGCAGTCATGTGTCTTGAACATCCACGTTATAAGTATTTAAAATAGAGGAGTTCTAGTAAATTAAAAAAATATGAATCATGATATACACGTTATAAGTAAAACAAATTATAGTTTATAGTTTGGTTCAAATTTTTTCAACCATCGTGGTTAAAATTGTCAAGTCAAGTTGATCATAATCATAAAATATTATAACACAAATTATTCTATACAGACATTCAAATCTCATCAACAATATATTAAAATTTATTATATTTATTTTAAAAATATAATTAAAATTAAATTACATCAATCACATACTACAGTAGAACCTCGATAAATGAATGTTCGATAAATGAATAACCTCATCTAATGAATAAATTTCTTCGGTCCCAACTTGGTCCAATGGGCTTAACGAATAACCTCGCTTAATGCATTAACTAATAAATACAAATAAAGTCTTTATAGGCCCTATGTAAATATAAATGAATAATCACTATATTTCCAATAATATATTTTTATTTATATAATATATCATGAATACATTTCATCCAATGACTAATTTTCAAACACATTAATAAATCATATTTTTTTCGAAAAATACCTCCAAAGTTGATATTGTGGTTTGGCTAGTAACCAAATCAAAATTTTCTTTCACCCATGCTTGCATATCTTTTTGGCTAATTCTTGGATGCTCCTTCTTATGCTCACACATGGCTCTCCTTATTTATCTGATCTGTTAAAGTAATTTTTGTTACTGGTTTTGCCTGCTCGTTGGAAGCCATTATAGTAGATTGAACACGAAAATAGTAATATGATTATGTTATGAAGATATAGTGAGAATTTAGAATTATATATAGCTTGGTATGAGGTATTGAGTAGACATCTTAACTCTAACAATCATGCATGTACACAATAGTCTCAATTAAAGCTGGCCACACGGGCGGCCCGTCCCATGCCGTGCCAGTTCACAGGCGGGCCGTTCCATGCAAACATTAACCCGGGCACAGCACGTTGGTTGCAGACGGGGCGGGGCGAGCCGTGTCGTGCTAAAGAATGGTAGGCACATGCACGGTTCCGCGGGGTTGGCGAACGAGTTACGGGTCGGGGTGGTTTAAATTATTTCTTTTTTAAATTTTAATTCGATAAAAATAATTGTTTGAAACTATAAAAAAATTTGGAAGAAAAGAGGACAGTACCTCTATAAATTTTATTAATTAAAAAAATGTTACAATTAATTTGAGAGGACTCCTCTCCAAAAAAATGGAACAAAACCGCATTAACATATTAAAACAATTACAAACAAAACAAAATTTAAAAATACAAAACAATTAAAACATTAACAATTGCTAACATGTTTTCTAGTGCTAGCAGTGCACATGCAATCAACTCACAAAGTCACAAGCGTGCAACCCACAAATGCAATTATTTTTGCCACAAATGCAATTTGATTACAATCCACAACCCATAAGTGGTCTGCCAGACTGCCACTGGTGCATCAGTACATGACAGCATGCATAATGCATGGATTTGGTGCATGCATAATGTCAAAGTGTCATAAATTATTTGTAGCCAACTACATATACTTTGCATTACTGAGTGAAACCCGCGTGCTGTGTCGTGCGTGCCGTGTCGGTTCGGTGACGTGGCCGGTTCCCACGGTTCCACGGGCCGGTCTGTACCGTGCCCCGGTTCTTGAACTATAAACCCGTAAACGCCCCGTTTTATATACACGAATTGTGTCGTGCCGGTCCAAACCGTTACGAACCGAGTTAGCCGGGTTAGTTAGGCGGGCTGGTTCCGGTTTAGCCGTCCGGAACCGCCCGTTTGGCCAGCTTTAGTCTCAATACATGATACTGTGCACTTTATCTACTCCATGCATGCATGTACAACTAATCTAGAATTCTAAAAATACGAATGTAATTAAAGTTTTCATAAAAGTTATAACTACCGTGAGTTCCAGGTACATTTGAACTTAATATATACAAAATGATATAATTACAAAAAAAGTCTAAAATTATCATCTAAATGAATTATTATTCATTTATCGATAAATAAATATTATATTCATTAATCGATAAATAAATAATCTCGCCAAATGAATATATTTTTTTTGGTCCAAAAAATATTCATTTATCGAGGTTCTACTTGTATATTTTATTTAATTTAATTAAAAATCTTTTCCTTTTATATATAAACAACTTAGCAAAAAAAATAAAATACAAAAAGAATGAGTTAAAAATTATTGGGAAAAGAAAAAGGTAGAACATAGGAATACAGCGGTTCAAGTTCTATCCCCAATTCGTATATCCTACTATAATTATGGAGATGCTGAGATTTGGCGAGTTTGATCCAGTGCCCGTATTTAATGCTGCTAAACACGGAACAACTGAAAACAGGTAAAATTGAGACAATTTAACCTTATGAATGCTTATGTGTGTGTGTGTATGTATATGTATATGTATGTTCAATTCTATGTATTGTTTCTTAAATGTTATAATGATTTGGATGATTTAATTTGACTTGTTAGTTCTGTATTGTTTTGTTTGTTGCTTGTTGAAAAATCAGCGATGTCGATGTTGTTGGGGAACAAATGAGCGATTTTGAGAAAAGAATTATTGATATTCAGATAAAACGCAATTTAAAAAATTACTTCCTGATTGCAATTGACACCACTACTCAAAAGTCTCATGGCTTGAAGATGCAGCTATCAGTAGACACGTCAAAGGAGACTATGATTCAGGAGTTGGGTAATCGTGCTCTTCGTTACGATTTTGTCCCCAGTGATACTCTTTTCCCCACTATGGTCCCTACACTAACTGGAGCAACGCAACTGGTTTCTGTCGAGGGCTGCATAGTCGGTATTGGGGGGGGGCAATGGCATGTCAAAGTTACCATCCAGATCCGTCTTCGAGCTTTACGCTCCACCACAGTTGCATTCACCTTTGCCCTCAATGCTGCAGAAGAGGGAGGGCATATCCAGCCGTTGTCTCTCTTGGAGGGAATATATATGTTTTTGGTGGGCTTGCACCCTTCCAAGAAGGTTCCAGCCCATGGGCTGAATACCTCAACCAAAACCTAATTGGAAGATGTAAGTGGAAGAAATTGGAGGATCCTATTTCCCCTCATTTATGTTCTCAGATTGGATGTACTCAGCTCTTTGCGTTTCCTTATGACACTCAAACAATTTTAATTGGTTGCGGCGTTCTCCCAGATAAGGATGGTCTTCTCTATAATGTGCCTGATAAGTCCTGGTCAAGGTACCAAAGCTTCCCCAAAATCCACCCATGGAACTTTGCACGCCCGGTTACCTTTGATAGTACTATATATTGGATTGAGGGACTGTTCCTGATGGCCTATGAAATGGAGAAACGCATTTACCTACGTGTGGACCTGTCAGAGTCAGTGTTTTCTTATGAATCTTTTCTGTCACCTGCGCATGTACCTCATTTGGTGCACCTGGAAGACGATCTGTTCGGTTTCTTCACGTCGAGTGTCTTTGGTCAAGAGGCTAAAGGAGTAGAGTGCACCAAAGTCCGTGTTACCAAGGTCTATTCTGCGTACATGGACCTTCCAGGGACTCTCGATCTCACTGTCGTGGGTTATGAGAACTTTATGTGTTCTCGGATAGACATGCTGTCCAGTGTGGTGTCCTGGTAAGAAACCTACCTATACTCATTTAGCATCTTGATTTATTCACAAATGTGCCCCATTGGTTTAAATTGCTTCTCTCACGATTCCATCTCACACATATATCTTCCTAGGACTGAAACCCTTCTTACAAAGAGAAGCTTGTTAAAATCCTTTCCTTTTTGCTTTTTTGTGCAGTGGGATTGCTACCCATTTTATTCTGCACGAATCAGGGATAAAGAATTTGGCGGACCTACCTATGGTAAGAGTATGCATCTTTCTCTTCAGCTTTTCATATAAATCATTTTCGTATAAAATAAGATTATTTAGGGATTCTTGCTACTACGTTTGATGGGTTTGTTTCGATTGATTATTTGATTGGAAAACTCTATAATACGCTTAGGTTTTCCCATATAGGTCTTTTTTGACTTTTAGTGCTTCTTGAATGCGTAGGCGTTTTTTGATACATAGGCAGTTCTCTGTTTGTTGTGTACTTGTGCTCTTTAAAATATGTGAAATTTTTTTGCGGGATTTATTATATTTTTTTGAACAGTATTATTCTCAGAGAACACCTTTCCTCATTTTTGGAGGAGACACGAACATTGTTCTCTGGTTCTCCATGTATAAACAAGAATCTGGTAGATTAATAAGATTGAAAGTAGATTGCTAGGTTAGCGTACTGTATACTTGTATATTCAATTGTGATTTGGTCTTGTGGTAGTTGTATTTTATAGGTCTAGCTTTGTTATTAACATTAGTGACATTAGGCTTTTCCTTTAAGAACATTTTTCTATCTGTGAGGGCTGGTTTTGACCCCTCTAACCCTGTGGCGGTATTGTTTGTACTCTTAATCACCATGTTTGCAATGAATATGACTTATAAGTAAATTTGATGTAGTTAATATTGCACAAACGTAACTGTCGGGGAATCAACTTGTTTTGGTCTGGACTCTGCAGAGTGAGTAACTAGTGAAGTAAGTAGTACTTTTATTATTTAGAATGAATTCATGGAAACATTAGTTTATACATTCCTCGTAGTGTAATTTACAATGGTTTTGGGCACAACCATAATGAGTAAAGAGTAAGGAATTATTTTTTTGATTTCTTGGTTTTGGATTGTTTAAAAATTCATTGTTTTGTTGATTTGCCAATTATGGGATTTTGTTAATTAAAATTTTAATTTGGTGTAATATTTTTTATGGGTTTGTTTTGAAATATTGAGATGGAAATAATTTTTAGGTTTTTGAAATTTTGGGGCCTTGTTTGATATTATTATTATTATTACTATCATCTTCAAATTTATTTGTGAAGTATTTGTGTAGGAGAATGAATGTCTGCATATTGTAGTGGCATATATTGTAGTAGTAGCAGCAGCAGTATCTTATGATTGTGTGATTTTTGGGTTTGTCAATACCTTTCTTATCTTATGAGCAGCAGTAGCTCATTAACCCTTTCAAAGCACAAGCATATTTGAAACAAAATATTATGAAAAAAATTCCTCGTCATTAGTATACTAATTTTGAAGTGCAATTATGATGTCATAAGTTTTGATTAGATATAACCTAAATCAAAAGACACCTAAATTATAACTTCATAACTTTTGAAACAGACATACTTTAGCTACAACTATTCTACATCTACACAATAAACATACACAATCTAACAAATCATTAATACCTTAAAATTCTAAGGGCATTTGCAAACACACTTTTTTAATTTAAAATACATAATTCTTTCTGCATATTTAGGGATTGATTTGCTATTGATTTCAGAGGCAAACTGAATTGCTGATACAATTAAAATAGGGTTCCTGTTGAGTGGAACTCCTAGGAGAATTGTTGAAAAGGGGCATCTCAAGAGAACCTATCCGGGTTTTGGTATTTGCTTGGGAAGGACCGAAGGATCTTGAGATAAGAGGGTTTATAGTCTTTTTGGAGAGTCATGCACTATTTTCCAACTCAGGTGACTACTTTTTGCTGTACCAACTTTGCTTATAATTTGTTTTAATCTAATTCTGCTTTTCTAAATTTTTACTCGATATATTTTATTCATTGCCTGTAGAGGTGTTACTGCTTATATTCAAATACACGTGTAGCCATTGTTATGATTTCTTCTTTTTGTTATAATCTATAGACATTCATCTTAAATTGGATCGCTTTACATGAAATATCCCTTTTCAGTGTCTGATTGGTGGATGTGCTTTGTTTCTATGGCTATGAAACATTGCTTCAATGACCACAAACCTGGCTTTATTTTTCATATTGGGCATAAATTGCTCCAAAGGTCCGTAAACAGTAGGCTATTCACAGTCTAACAGAGGTTATCCAGTTCTGGATGTTTTTTTTTACATATATTCAGTTTTTTACGGGCTGTCCCTTTATTTTGTGAATAAGAGCTAACCAAAGACACCAATCTGATTATGGACTTCAGTACTTCATAGTAATCTGCATTTCACTAAAAATTAGGACAATGAAGTAATCCGAATACATGTTTGAGAGTGTCTATGAAGTAACTGTCATCACGGTTAATAAATTGATATGTTCTAATTAACTTTTTTGAAGAAATGTATTTGATGTCATTATATTAATTATTGAAGTGTTTGTATACAAGCATCTGGCTGAATGTTGTTACTAAAGACAATTTTCCGGATTGTACATAGTCTTTCAACTTTGCTTTCAAAGGCTACTTCAAGAGCCTATTTGGATGCTCCAAAGAGAAGGATGAGTACTTAAAATGGTTTGCTGGAAATGTATTCATGCCAAAGGAAGGTATAAATATACATTTTAATTGTACATTCTGCAGCTACATACATGATTAGTTTGTTAAAATCTTATCTGATTTTTCATTATCCATTTACATGTCTTGATTCCTATACACGGAAGTTCGTGCGAAGTAGATATTTATTTGTCATTATTGAGTTCCACCATTTCAACTTTGTGTTATCACACATAATTTGTTTGAATGGTTAACAATGTCGAGCTATTGTATATGCGTGGGATTGGTGCATGAATAGTTTTCAGTTTTAGAGATAACACTGTTCTAGACAAGGCAAACATACGTTTTATCAAAATCATTGTTAAGGAGGAATAAGATGTTGCTGGACGCGTGGACTTGATCCCAAATTAAATAAGTTTATTAAAGGTGCTATTAAATTTAGAATGGATGACCATATGTAAGATTTTTTAAAAAAGATAAACTGAAACAGTAAAAAATAAGAGAGCTAGCAGCTGCATCTTTCTCTTGTTTTGGCCACATAATTGCACTGCATTTGGATTGCATATGGACCGAAGGCCTAAACTCGAGTCATATTTGTCCCGTCTTGTGAGATGTTTATTTTTTACTTGACAGTGAGTGTTTGGAATTGTAATAGGAGAAAATAAAGTGGTGAAGCTTTAGAAAAATGTCATGGCGGCAGCCAGTGGAAGGACAAACAATTTTCAATTCCTGGTCGACACTGTTCTGAGTTTGAGAGGTAAGGTACGATGGGACCCATTCCAAAATAAGGTACAGCTAAAGCCCTTGCTTACTGTTATAACCCAAAAGTAAAAAAAATATGGTCTCTTCTTCCATTTCATGAGGAGTAGAACATACCAATGTAAAAGATGGTAGCTGCCCTTCATCAGACATTTAAAATGCTATAAAATATTGCAGTTTATAGGATATACAGGACCATCTTCAGGTTCTGGAAGGTGCACTTGTCAAAGGATCATTTGTCTCGACATTTTCGTACCTTTTCAATTACAGAGGGTCATACTTACTAGCACCGTAGTCGTGATCGTGGTACCAGTTATAATGACATTGGCCTCTCCTAGGTAATGAGCTGAGGGACGCCAGTAAGCTTCTCAAAAAAAGGATCCTGGAGAGCAAGGAGGTCTAAAGGCTTTAGAGCCTTGGAGTCAGAGATCTCTATTGCTGACTTGCTTTCACTGCAAATTCGGTACAGCTCAGTGTTTGTCTGTATTGTTCCTATCTGTTCTTTTCTCTCTAAGTTGTACTCCTAGAATGTTTATAGAGAACTTTTATCTGTTAGGACTGGTGTTTATTTTTGGATAAAGTAAGTACGTAGTCCTTTTAAGATGAATGCATTTAGAACTGGTGATTATTTTTGGCTAAAATATTGTAGTTAAACTCACATCCTATAAAAAACTAATACAGAGAAATCATTTTACTTAAAAGTTTCAGGTTAGTGCACTTTGTGTACCTAGAGTTTGGTATCTAGCGAAATGCAGCATAATCTTGCAAAATGCATACTCCTGTCACTAAGTTTTAACACCGTTAACTTTTGTTAGACAAAAAAAGGGTAGTTTATTATTTTGCCACGTATAAGCGTGCTTTTGATGGTCTTGTCTTCTGTTTCTAAAAAGAAAACTAAGGCCAAAATTTTAAATAGAATTAATAAATTACATAAGGGTCCTGGTCCCTGACAATTGATTGTCAGGGACCATTTATTTAACAATCTGTTCCTGAACCGTTGGATCAACATTTCGACGATCAGGATTAAAAAAAAAATTCTGTCACTCCGCGTATTTTTTTCGCGGAGCACTATTTCTCCGCGAAAATTTATCGCGGAGCACTGTACCGCTCCGTGATAATTTTCCGCGGAGCTATATATATATAAGATAATTCAATTTGAGTTATAAATGAATTTTTAAAATTTAGGATTTCAGTTATTTGTGATGATTGAGTTGAAACAATTACTAACGTCATTATAACATGAACCCACTATATTTGAAGGAAAAAAAAAGGATGGAACCATAAAATAGTTGTTTGGATATTATATGTGTGCACAAGTTGTTAATGTTGTCTAATCATTCTTACATCGATAAAAATAATCATGTGCCTTTTATCATATAGATATTAGTTGAATATTACGAAATCTAATCAAATTTACAAGTATTTGATTCATGAAAATGGTACGCAATATTACAAAATTACTTTACAAAATTACGATAAATTAAAAATATTATCATCTAATGTATTTTTAATTATAAATTTATTTCGATATATGAACAAATTCAGGGAAAAATTATTTAATTAATGTATGAACAAGTCTCAAAACCCGACAAAGGTACGTTCGTCATTCAAAGTAGTTACATTATTGTTAGATATGAATATCACTAAGAAACTAGACAGAGGGGGTGAATGGATAGTTTTGATATTTTTCGTTTTCTTGAAACTAAAAAGCTGTTAAAGATTGTGTTGTATGAAAATGCGGAATTAAAATAAACAGAACACACATAATCACTTTAATCTACTTTGTATTAAGTAAATCAAATACTACAGCTTCCAAAATTTCACAAGTGAAATTCTAGCTTTTTAACAAGAACAGGGTTTTCTTGTTTTTCTTACAAAGAAAAGAGTGCTTGAATATTTCTATGAGTTACACTCTCACAACTAACAATAGGGTGTGCATGATATATATAAACTATACAAGCTGGTGCACACACCTATTTACACAGTTACCCCTAACTGTAAGTCCAACTTGTCCTGCCATAAGAAGTTAACTATGTCAGGAAGGACCACTTGTTTTCTGTAGTCTTTCTCGTTTCTGTAGCTGCTTGTCTATAATCTTTCTCTCAAAGTTTTGTTGTAGATTTGCCATCTGTCTTTGGACCACCTTACCATAACAGATGCTTCAGTATTTGTCTCCTTTGAATTTTGGTTATGTACCTTGATTTGTCTTGTTATAAATGGCTAAGTGTTGACATCGTGAACTCCAGAATATTCCTGATTCTTTGACTTGTCGACATAGAGCATTCTTGATTTTGCTATATGAGGACTTTGCTATATGACTATTTCAGGAGTATGCGATATAGGCTTATTGAGGACTTCACGATGTAGCCTTCTTGAGGACTTCACGATATAGCCTTCTTGAGGACTTCACGATCTAGTACATTCTGACTTTGCGATCTCAACACTTCACGACATGAGTAATGAAGACTTCACGACATAGTTCATTTAAGACTATGCGATCTCGGTACTTCACGACATGGATATTTTGGACTTCACGACATAGTTCATTCTGACTTCACGATATAGGGACTTAGACAAATTTCTGCAACTTATTTCTTCAAGGCCTTATTCACTCCAATCCTGCTGCATGAACAAATTGAACTTCTTCCAGAATAATTATTTCATGACCTATGTATATTCTAGGTGCAAGAAACTTACTAAGCTCATTATAACTTTGAGCATACAGAATAAAGCTAAGTAAATGAAAACAAGACAAGTATAATGGAGACCTATACTATATCCCAGTGAAAGAATTCACTAGGTCATGTAGAGTGACATAGTCACAATGTGTAGGCTTGTTAATAGTGGTGTTCAGACATGCCTTGAGCCTAACAATTATTCGCCAACAAAATTTCTTACTACTCTGCCTAACTCATCCTTCTCATCTTACACAAAATCTCGCGTTAATAAATCAACCTACTCGCAAAAAAATTATTGAAGTTTCTATGTAGCTTGCACGGACTGTTACGCTAGTTGAAACTAAAACACTGTGTTCAAATCAATAATTTTCACTTATTGTCACAATTTTAATATAAAATTTGACAATTTTGAAATGTAGTTGGCCCCGAATTAGAGGTCATTTGGTTGACAGATATTTATCTGTGTATTTCAAATACATGGGAAGTTAAAAATAGCAAAGTTGTTTGGTTGCATAAACTATTGGTACAGAAATTACTTAAAAAGTGTAAATACTTATAAAACGTGAGAAATCACTTACTCACCCCATCTAGGTTATTCACCGTACTTTCTCTCTTAAAAAAATTATAGACACATATGTACACACACACATATATATATATATATACTAGCTTATATCCCGTGCGATGCACGGTCTTCTTTAATACAATATTTTCTTATTTTTTATTTAGAGTTTAGTAATTATATATAATTTGATAAAATTTTAATATATATATATATATTGGATTTATAAATCTAACAATATAATATTTAAATTTAATATATTATTGACGTAATCAATAGTAGTATTTTAGATATTAAAATATAAAATATTTTAAAATAACATATCTAATGATTCGTATTTTTTTACTCTTAAAAATCTAAAAAGGGACTCAAGTGCAAATATCAAAATATGTGGTTGTTCAATATACCGAGTTTATTTGAATATACTATTACTTTTATTTTAATTAATTATCTCGTTTAAATTGAATGCTAAAAAATTATAATAAACATGAATTTCATAAGTTTAATATAATAATATTACCAATATATCTATCTTTAGCTCGTGTTATTTTTAATTTGAACATGAGTTGTTTCAGTTAAAAAATATAAACAGGTAATATCCTTAAAAAGATAATTAGTTACTTATTAACAATTATATAAAATTATATTAATTTTTTTATATATACGTCTGCATTACTTTTAGAAAATTAGTTGTTTAAGTTAGAAAATATAAAAGAGGTAATTTGTTTTAGCTGAAAAGAATAACTTGTTATTTATTAATATTTATATAAAACAATATTACCATTGTATATTTATTTTGCATGTATTATATTTAGAAGATAAGTTGTTTTAGCTGTCGGTTATAAATATATAATAATATTACCATTTTATATATATATTGCCCGTCTTATTTTTAGAAAATGATTTGTTTTAGTTAAATAGATATATGAAATAGGTAATATAATTTAGCTGAAAAAGGTAATTGGTTATCAATAACTTGGTTTCCATATATGTGTCCTATTTATAAGATGAGTTGTTTTAGGTAAAAAAATATAAAAATAACGTGTTTTACTGAAAAAGGTAATCAGTTATAAATATATAATAATATTGCCATATTATATATATGTTGCCCGTTTTATTTTTAGAAGATGAGTTGGTTTGGTTTAAAAAATAAATATAAAATAGGTAATGTAATGAAAAAAGGTAATTGGTTATTAATAAATTGATTATAGATAGACCCGTAAATCAGCTCAAATACCGACCGACGACCGACCAAAATTTTTAATGTTTCGTCTTTAATAATATAATATAAATATGTGTGTGTATATATATTATTATAAATACAAGTTCCTACATGTAAAACAAACAATATTTTTCACTTTCCAAAATATTCATATATATGAGAAATTAAAATTGCCTTAAAAAATTATTTCCTATTTTATACCAAACAAGCCCTTAAATGATGATCTCACGTCAACCTAAACTAACCGGATCAGTGGTAACTCATGATCAAACCTAATCGACCACCCAACATTCATAGGTTGAAGACACCTATTACAAACTTGTTTGGACAAAAAAAAAGCCTAATGGCATGTTTTCTTACCATTTCTTTTGAAATCTCACGTGATTTGATTTAAAGGCATTTCACTTCAAATTCTAAAATAACAAAAATGTTAAGCTTGCATGTAAATAATTTAACACGTTTTTAAGGTAGGACTATAGTAAGAAAAATTGAAAATAAGGGGGTATTCAATTGAGATTTTAAAGGATTTTTATGAATTTCTGCAATATTTGTGTATTTATTCTAGATTTTAAAAAGTACTTTAAAATTTTGTGGTATTCAATAAAGATTTCAAAAAATCTTTTAAAATCTGGGTGTATTCAATTTAGATTTTAAAAAGTCCTTTAAAATCTAGTGGTATTCAATATGAATTTTAAAGAATACATTAAAATTTTGTGGTATTCAAAAGTCCATGGACTTTTTTTATTTGATAAAGTTGTGGATTTTCAAGGATTTGCTAGTGTATTTTGCATCTCTTGAAATCTTGTTAAAATTCATGAGATTTTGAAGGATTTGTCGGGAACTCCACTTTAAATCAGCAAGACTCTACGAGATTTTACACAAACTCTGCCAAAATCTACGTAAAATTAAAATCAACAACAATCTGTTTAAATCTATAAATTTTTATCAATCCATTAAAATTTAAATTGAATACAGCCCCTAAGACTTTTAAATATGATGCGACTAGATATATATTATACGTGGCTAATTGCTTAATCAAAGCAATCCAAATTAAAGTTAATAAACAAATCTTAAGTTGGTTTGTAGGAAATGGAATCAATTGCATGTTACAGTAGTTGCATCTAGTCAAGTATCAAATGTACATATGCCATTCCATTTGAATATGGTTATGACTTCTGTATTCAATTGTATTTTGATTTTCTTCGTAGGGTTTCTTAGAGCATTTTCAATTGATAAAAATTGTTAGCTAAAAATCTTGTTGGCATATCATAATTTGAGTTTATATAGAATTTGTAAAAAAAACACCACTTCACTAGTACATTCTTACTGTCTATAATTTTAGTCAACCTCTTCATATTGATTATATTTGTTGAATCTATAGAGACTTGTAGCATTATTTCACAGCATCTATTATCATATTATAATAATATTTTCTATTTTTAATAACTTGAAATAATAACAACATACTATTTTTAAAATACAGTCAACTATTATAGCCAATTCACTACATCATTTTACACGTTCAGCAAATTTTAGCCAATTATTTATTTATGTGAATATAGCCAACTATTTTCGCTAACGCCGTTGGAGATGCTCTTATTTATTGATGACGAAATTTCGCTTACTCGAGAATAATTAAAATAAATATTTTATTTAAGTTTACGAGTTCTCTTAGAAAAAGAAATTGTACATTGGTATTATCATATTTTGTCATGGAGTATAACTAATTATTTCAAAGATCTGAATTTAAAAGAAGTTTTATGCTCAGTAGCATAAAAAATAAAAAATTATTTCTACTCTTGAAAAGATTCGTTTAATCAAACAATCTATTTATATTTAACAAAAGACTTAATTGCACTATGATGACCCCAACTATAAATTTTTTGCACGAAAATGGCTCAATTATAAAACTAGCCACTTGCATAGCTCAACTATTTATTTTTAAGCATTTTAATGACTTCCGTTAACTAAACTTAACGACGTTACAATGTTTAAGGGTATAATAGTCAGTTTCAGTTTCAATGGCTCTTTAATACATATGTGCGTGTACATATAGCTCCAATTGATATGTTCAAACCTTAATCAAGTTATTCATCAATTCAGCTCCTTAAGATATTCATCTGCTACTGTTGGTTGTGGATAAGTGCTCTCAGGTTCTAGACATACTTCTGGTTGCATTTGACAGTTGCATTTGACTCGAAGGATGACTAGGTATAGATCCAGAAAATTTTGATCCATCTACACCAGTTACCAGTTACAGTCAAAGATGGAGTCTCACTAGACAATACACTCTCTGCTTCTCCAGCATGCATTCAGTGACCAGGACTCTTATTCTCTATCAAAACCGTTGTTAAACATGGGTCTATGTTAGATATTCTATCGGACTGACATTTGCATTAACAGTGGACTGGAATGTGCCGTAGTTTTCAGCAAGTGATCATAAGCATATTGAAGGTCTTTAACTTCAATAGCAAGCGGTGACACAATTGGCACTAGAGCCAGGACATTATCTTTGAGTTTTGATTCAACCACAATATGATCATAGTTTTCAGCAAGTGGACTAGAATGTGCCGTAGTTTTCAGCAAGTGATCATAAGCATATTGAAGGTCTTTAACTTCAATAGCAAGCGGTGACACAATTGGCACTAGAGCCAGGACATTATCTTTGAGTTTTGATTCAACCACAATATGCTTGTGTAGAGTGAGCTCTGGTTCAGAAAGAAAGATGCTTACTTCTGGAAAGTGATGTGTTGATACAAAGCGAAACATCACCAGAATGCTCATGCAAATTATTTTGAACAAAAGAAAAAACAAATAAAAATGTTGCAATCAAAGTGATTGACAAAGAAAAGATCCTTAAAAGCGGCTTAATCGCACACATTAAACGTGAGATTTCAATCCTACGTCGCGTTCGACATCCCAATATTGTACAATTATTTGAGGTAAGGCTACTAAGACTAAAATATTTTTTGTAATAGAGTATGTAAGAGGTGGTGAGCTTTTTAGTAAGTTAGCTAAAGGAAGATTGAAAGAAGAAAATGCTAGGAAATACTTTCAACAATTAATCTCAGCTGTTGGGTTTTGTCATTCTCGAGGCGTGTTTCATAGAGACCTTAAACTTGAAAATATTTTGTTAGATGATAATGGTAATGTTAAGGTTTCGGATTTCGGACTGAGTGCCATTTCGGAACAAACTGAAGGGGATGGTTTATTTAATACCATTTGCGGTACTCCATCTTCTGTTGCACTCGAGATTTTAGGACGAAAAGGCTATGATGCTGCTAGGGCTGATATCTAGTCTTGTGGAATAATATTGTTTGTGTTAATGGCTGGTTATTTGCATTTTCATGATCGAAATATAATGGTTATTGTTGAGTAACCAGCTCATCTAAAACCTTAAGGTGTTAGAGAAAAACCCCAAATAGATCTTATGCTATATTTCAACACTCTCCCTCACTCGAAATCCCATTTTTGGGTTGAAGAGTGGATCACGGGCGCCCATCTTTGGGGCATTAATTTGCCTTCGTGTCCCTCATAAACTGTGAGAATATTGGGGGTGGCAGGGAGTCGAACTCGTGACCCCCGCCGACCAGAGCTCTGATACCATGTTGAGTAACCAGCTCATCTAAAACCTTAAGGTGTTAGAGGAAGGCCCCAAATAGATCTTATGCTATATTTCAACAGTTATGTATAAGAAGATTCATAAAGGGCAATTTAGATGTCCTAGATGGTTTTCGCCTGATTTGAATAGGTTATTAACTAGACTTCTTGATCATAATCCTGAAACTCGGATAACAATTCCAGAGATTATGGATAGTCGATGGTTTAAAAAAGGGTTTAAGCAAGTTAAATTTTATATTGAGGATGATAAGGTGTGTAGTGTCCAAAATAATGTTGATGATGGGATCAATTTTTTTTCTAATACATCTTTGTCTTAGTCGGAACCAGAGATGGAACTCACGAGATATGCGAGTATGCATAGACATGCTAGTTTAAATGCATTTGATATAATTTCAATGTCACCAGGGTTTGATTTATCGGGGTTGTTTGAGGAGGAAGGGAACCATGCTAGGTTTGTGTCCGATGCACCTGTGTCTAATATTATGTCCAGATTGGAGGAAATTGGGAAATAGGTGTAATGACTTATTAATTTAATAATTGAGGATAATATATCACTTACATGCCAATTTTACCTAAATAACCCTCAGTTTATTAACAAAAATGTAACGTCGTTAGACTTAGTTGACGAAAGTCATTAAAATGCTTAAAAATAAATAGTTAAGTTATGCAAGTGGCTAGTTTTATAATTTAGCCAATTTCGTGCAAGAGAATTATAGTTGGGGCCATCATAGTGCAATTAAGTCTTAACAAAATAAACAATCATATTTTTACTTTAGTTGTCGTAAAGCAAAGACTGTATCGTTGTTAGTTTCACTTTTTAGTTTATTTCTTATCACATTCGGCCCACAATTCTCATTGGGCTTTCTATTTTGTATAATATTTTTTTTAAGTAAGACTGACTTAGTTGGGCTTTCCATTGTAACAGTGGAATAGATTTGGGTTAAAAAAGTACTTGAAAAGAAGACAAGTCTACATTTCTTGAGCCCATAACCCAACTGCACAATGAGTTCACAAGGATGCAAACCCTTTTTGGGGTTGATGGTCTTTTTGGGCTGGACTAAAAATTGGAGCTTAATCAGTTGAAATGGATGGAGAGTCCCACTGAAGTTTCTCTAAGGAATTTGGTCCATAACTAAATAAGGACTGGGCTAAAGCATCATATTCATATTCTATCATATATGGATGTTCACAGAACAACTCCATCAGCCTCAGTATCCAAATAAAATTCAGTAAGCACTCCTATTAATTATGTATTCTACTTTGTTGCGTTGCAGGTTCAGGAGTAACAGAAGTTACATAGGCTCAAAGGGCAGCAACTCTACGAGTACAGAAAATTGAATGCTCTTTACCATGTCTTATGCATGTAATCAAGAAAGACTAAGGTATCAACAGACATGATTACCTCATTTATCGAAAGGAAAAAATATGCACACTAGGCAAAAAACAAAAAAAAAATCTGCATACTAGGCAAAAAAAAATCTGCACAGTAGGCAAAAAAAATAAAAATGTGCACACTGGAATGTGAATTGATTATATTTGTATATATTTTAGATGATTTTTATTCCCATATTAGTTATATTTGTATTTTATTGGACCTTTATTAATTAGATTGTAATATTTTATCGTAGAAAGCAAGAAATTCTAAATTGGAAAGGTGTGGAGCTAAATAAGAGGAAAATTCGGATTTATTGGGCTACTCGCGCAATACACCTTGTTTGGACCGTATCTTCCGTTCTGCATATCAGATTTGGGCGGTTAAACAACCCACGCGAAGATAACGGGATTATCTTTCATTCTATAGTGGCCCAAATATAAATATCCAGTTGTAGCAGTCCTGGAACAGCAGATAAAGTCAATGACGAGTTTTGACTTTAGAAACCTTTTCGGTTTGGGAAATCTTTCTTGTGTATTCCTAAAAATAATATAAAAAATACTTTGTATTATTAGGTTATAATCATTAGACATATCACAAACGTACTTTGTGAGAAGAGCCACCAAGGAGAAGAGAGGAGAAAAAAAGGAGAAAAGAGGAGAAGACTGCAAGGAGGAGATTGTGTGCTTGAGAATTTCGACTTAGAGATTTTTCTACTACATCTTTACTTTGTATTGTATTCGATTTTGACAATGGTAGGCTAAATCTTATTTGTTGGGGGGCTGTTTTAAAACCCTAGACTTTATGACAATATTATAAGTAATGATTTGGAGTTCTTGAGATATGTGTTTGATTATGCTTATATGTTCATCAATGCTTGTAGAGATTCTTGAATTAGTAATAGTATGTGGTCATCCAAGTTTGCTATGTGATGGTTGTCTCTATAAAGTCAATTAATCTTTCTATGTGGTCGTGAAATTAATTGTATAAGTGTGTAATTCATATTAACCTTTCTATGTGGTCATGGGATTATATAGGTAGCGAAACTTATCTCTATGTGGTCATGACAAGTTTTCTATAAGTATTTGTCAAATTATATCGAAGGAGTTTAAAGTTAAATATCTTGTATGTCACGAGTTTAGTGGTGGATTTACATGTTTTCCAACATATTTCTCCAACTGTTTACACAACAATTCTTAGTTAAGTAATATTTATTTTAGTTACAAACAACAAATCAAATCAAAACTCATTCTTAATTTTTATCCAAAATAGAAGAAAAAGCAAACCCTTGATCCTTGGCGTTGAACAATACCCTTACTTATTCTACATTATATACGACTAAAAAGGGTTTAAGTTGAGCCACATCAATTTTTAGCGCTACTGCTCCGGGGATTGAATTTGCTTTACTTTTGTTTTGTGTTAGTTATTGTGGTTTAAATGTTTCGTGTTCTCAGGTACATAGTCAACACCCGTTCATCTGAAGAACCTCTTGAACCGTTTAAAGATAATCCTGAGAAGCTCGTTTACAAGAAGAGCGAGAATTTAAGTGATCAAGCAGGCAAGGAAAGTGAAGGGAAAAATGTTATAGTCGACATGGCACTTGCAACACTTCGTGATGATGTTGCGGTCTCGGTTGCTAATAATGGCCACTCATGTATGGTCTATCCTGCTCTAGCAGCTGGGAAGATCAGTAGTTTTGAAATCAAACAGAATCTACTCATGAGGCTTCCTGTCTTTCAAGATCTTCCAACTGAGGAACCTAAGCAACATCTCTCTAGGTTCGTGACTATTGTGGAAAACATGGGACCAGATTTGGCAGATCCTCAAATTCTGAAGATGAAAACTTTTCAATTTTCTCTTGATGGAGTAGATTTAGATTGACTAGAGGAATTGCCTGATGGGCTCATTACTTCTTGGGAAAAGCTAGCCCAGGAATTCTTGCAGAAATTCTATCCAGCAACTAGGGCCATGAACATGAGAAGCCAAATAGCTGGAATTCATCAGAATGGTACTGAAACTTATGCTGAGTACTATGCGAGATTCCAGAAGCTGCAAAAGAGATGTCCTCAACATGGTTTTTCTAAGGGGAGTCTATTACACTTCTTTTACCAAGGTCTTCTTGAAGGTGATAAGAGACTTTTGGATTCTGCTGCGCAAGGTGCTTATGTGGACTTATCTCATGATGCTGTTGAGAAACTTATTGCTAAGGGAGCTACAAATGAACTTCAATATGGGACTCGTGCGAGGTCAGGTGTAACTCAGTCCGCTGGATCTGATCAAAGGCTGTCAAATATTGAGCAAAGCATTGAGAAACTGAATGCATTAATTTTGAGTGGTAAAACACCAAAAGCTCAAGTTTGTGGTATTTGTGCAACTCTGGGGCATTTTACTGATGCATGTCCTACGTTGATGGATCCTACTTTCTAGGTGTTGGATCCAGGTTTATCACTAGAATCCTCTTAGTTGATTTGCCCTTTGCTCTATATGCTTCCTCCTCTGCGAACACCTTTTTGAGTCTTGCAGCTTCAGCTTCATGAGCTGCAATCTTATCTTTGATAATTTGGGGTGGTTCTTGATTTCCTTGAGAGAAACGTCTCCTTCTTGGGGCAACGTTCATTTCATCATCTGTTGTATAATTCTCATCTTCGGTGTACGGACCAGAGAAGTCTTGAATCAAAGAAGTTTGTTGAGTTCGAGTCTGAACTTGTGGATTAGAGGGCCCTAGGCCTTGAATGTAAGGAGGCACATATGCTTCATGGTATATTGGATTAACGCCACTACTTCCAATCGTTGAGCGTGGTGGCATGCCATAGGGCTGCATACCCAAAGTCTGGTTTGTGAATGGAGGAAGATGAGTAGTATGAAGTTGAAGGATACATGGTGTGTTTGCAAGCACTTGAGAAAAGACGATCGGCTGTTCTTGAGCATGGGGATGAGATCCATGAACAACCATCTCCAGGGGATTCGTCCCTTGAACCAAGATAGAGACTTCTTATCCTTAAGTAGCGAGAGGGATATTCATTTCCTGAGTTGTGGTGAGAGGAATATTCGTTCCTTGAGTGGTAATAGGAGGACTATTCGCCCCAGTAGCAGGTGGTTGAGTTCCTGCCGTTTGAGTACCAGAAGTTTCTGGTGGATCTCGTGATGTTCTTCGTGTGTTTGCCATGGTTGATGTTGTCTTCTCACAAACGACGTCAAATGTTGTGGAATAAAAACTGTACTTTCGAATTTAATGCTAGGGTTTGAGAGTTTTCGAGCTTTAATGTCTGGTCTCGTGTTTCGTGGCTAAATTTGCCTTCACAAGATGCCTACGTATCTCAACTATTGTTGAGAATCAAGCCAAAAAACGTAGTTCTGATACGAGGGGACATACCCTTTATATAGGCGTCAGAAGCCTGGTATTTAGGGTAGAAGAAGGTGACTTGGAGGCCAAGTCATCTTCTTAGATCAAGATTGTAAATCCTGGTTTGTAGGAGGCTGACTCATTTTAGGGTTTGGTGTTCCTCAAGACTACTTCTAGTAGATGTAGATCACAACTTAGTCACATTTAATGGACTGTATCATTAATTATTTAATTCATTACGAAAATAATAATTAATTATGGTTTCAGACCTTTATTAACTTGACCTAATTTACGGACCAATCTCAGTTTAATTAATGTATAATTAATTATGTATTTGGGATTATTTCTAGCCCTTATCAAATAATAATAATAATAATAATAATTATTATTATTAAAAACAATTCGTGTATCACACGGGTTTTAAGCTAATCAATACTATTATATAATAGACGAAACATTAAAAGTTTGGTCGGTCGGTATGGTACGTTGCGATTTTATTTAATTGTCCTTAACTGTATTTCATGTTTTTACTTAATTAACCTTATTTATTTATAGAAATATATTATTAAATAATAATATTACCTATTTATAACCAATTACGCTTTTCCCTAAATAAATTATTTTTTCCAACAAATTCCCCTACTTTTTCAAACATATCACGGACAATTACCTTTTTTAACTAAAACATGTTAGTTTTTCTATTTTTCCTTAGTAAAACCCATCATTTTCCAAAAATATCACGGACAAACCTTTAGTTATTTATTTTTAAACCTATAATATTATAATTATTTTTTAAAAGTTTACCTATTTTAACATTTCTACTTATTTTTCTTAACAAATGCAATCACTAAGAATATTAAAATATAAATAATCAAATACCTATTTATAACCAATTACCTTTTCACCTAAAACACATTATAGATTTTTTCTAACAAAGCCTCCTTTTCTAAATATATCACCGGAAATTGTATTTTTCAATTTACTTTTGAGAAATTGTCAAAAATACTACTTTTTCTAAGTTTTTTTTCAATTTTACTATCTTCTGAAATTATTTTCAAAAATACGGTCTGCAACTAAATGCAACTAGATGCAACCAAAAAATATTTTCAAACAATACGGTCTGCAACCAACGCAACTAGATGCAACCAAAGCAACCAGATGCAACTATATGCAACTTTTTAAAAAAATAATTGAAAAAACAGCTAAGAATTCAAAAAAAAATATTAATAAAAGGGGTAAACTTGTGGTCTTGGTTTACCCTGTGGGTTCAATAGTTAACTTTTGGGGTTCAATGTTTCTATTTTGGGTTTTAAAAATATTAAGAATGACGAATAATTCGTATACGGACTTAGGGTTTAGGGTTTAGGGTTGTTTACAACCCTAAACCCTAGACTCTAAACCCTAACCTACCCTGATTTTAGGGTTGTTTACAACCCTAAAATCAGGACGCCGGAAAAACATCATTACTAACAAGTTGCATCAGGTTGATTCTGGTTGCAAAAGTTGCAGATGGTTGCATCTGATTCTGATTGCAAAAGTTGCACGTGGTTGCATCTAGTTGCAGACCGTATTTTTGAAAATAATTTCAAAAAGATAGTATTTTTGCAAAAAGTTCAAAAAACCATAGTATTTTTGAAAAAAAACATTTAGGGGTGGGTATTTATGGAAAAAGCCCTTTACTTTTTTTTATTTTTCTCACTAAAATTCATTTTTTTTCCCCAAAAATATCAAATGAAACCCTTTACTTATTTATTTTAAAACGAATTTAAATACTTTTAATTATTAAATTTTAAAACCTCATTTTCTAAAAATATCACGGACATTTACCTTTTAAACTAAATATATGTTACATTTTTTATTTTTTCTTACTAAAACTCCTCATTTTCCAAAAATATAATGGGGAAACCCTTACTTATTTATTTTAAAATATGTTTTAATATTTTTGATTAATTAAAAGTATTTAACTATTTTAACATACCTACTTATTTTTTTAACAAATACAATTAATAAAATATTAAAAATATAATAATAAAATAACAATTAACAACCCGTGCATTGCAAGGGTTTTAAGCTAGTATATAATAATAATAATATAATGAAATAAAAAATAACTATAGAATTCATGATAGAAGCAATATACTTAAAAAAAATTGTGCATTTCAGAGGTTACAAGCTGCCATGCTTAAAAGAGTAATGTGTATCCAATTAGAGCTTCTACAAATTAGTAGCTCAAAAAGAAAATTTGTAATATTTAATATTTAAAGTAGATGGGTTCTAGAAATATAACAATATTAGAGCTCATGATATAAATACATTAATTTCTTTGTTTTTAATGAGATGTCCAGTGTGAACGAACAAGTTACAGAAAAAACAAAACGAGAAAAGTGAAAGGGGAAGATGACAACTTACGTATATTTACTTGGGCCAGTTAAAATTTAAGTGGAAATGGACCGAATGCAATGGAGTAAATAAGAATGATTAAGATTTTTTTTTTAAAAGTAAAAGGGAAATTAGATTTTTTTTTTTTTCAAAAAACAGTAATCCGAACGGCATTGAATGTAGACAAGACAAGACAAGACAAGACAAGACAAGACTCCCAGAAGGAAACAGCTACTAAAGACTAGGGCGCGGGCATTTAAATATTAGAGAAACATATTATTAGGACAGAAGGGAGAAAAAATCGGGTTTGTCTCGCCGGATAAAATTGGGACCCTTCTCGGTCTCTCTCCGGTCTCTCTCCGGTCTCTCTCCACTCCTTCTCTATCTCCGGTCTCTCTCCAGTTGTCGTCGAACAATGTGAGTACCTTATTTATATATATATATATATATATTTTGCTAAATGCTTTATTTATATTTTCTTTCCTTATATGTGCAATTTTTGCCCTAATTTAAGTAAAATTATCGATTACTGTCCTATATTTTTTCCCCATTTTGACCCTTTTTTCCCCTTTTCTTGTTCGAATCTACTGCCCAATATAGTTAGTTTTTGAGCTTGTGGTGTCTTCCTGTGTTTTTAAAATGATTAGAATCTATCAATATATCTGATATCAAGTGTTTTGGTGAGGAAGGAAGAGAAAGAACTAGTAAGAAGATGTACAGGACAATAAAGCTATAAACCTTGCCATAGATTTTCAAAAGCTAATAGTATCTGAGATTCTGATTAGACCAAGATCGTTTGCTTCCTTAACAGCATTTATTAATTGCTTGATGATGTCATTGTATATTGCGTCTTTAGATGCTTGAATTGTTAACACGGAGATAATGAATTTTCAGCACTTTTGCAATTCAATACGTGTTGATAAGTTGATTACTTGATTTGGGTTAGGTACAGTATTGAAGGAACGGAAAGAAACTGTCAAGTTTGTTGTCTATATTTGAGTTTTTGATGCCAAGTAGAACTTAATGATTCTTTTTTTTTTTGCACAAATAGAGTTGATTAGCTAATGTCTCGGTAGTTTTCTTTTAAAAACCTGAATGCATTTCTTTGATTCAGTTATCTGTTTAATTGCCATTTAGTTAATCAAGCAGAGATTTCACTTCTGCACGAGCTCAAGTTTTGGTAGAAACTTTCAAGTTTCATGTAAATGTTACATGTTTGATGTTGAGAAATTTCGAGTTTTCGGTTATATTATATTCTGGTTTCCAGTTAGTTTATATTATATGCCAAGTGTAGATAAATGAGTTTGTCCAATAATAGAGTTTAATAACCAGTCTAAGGGTAATTTATTTTAAATAACTTGAATGTGTTTCTTTCATTTCTTTATTTGTTTTATTGTCATTTAGTTTATCAAGTAGAGGTTTCACTTTTTTTTTAGCTCAAGTTTTAGACTTCGGTTTGTTTAAGATTCTGGGCAGCTTCTCACTGTTCCTTGAGCACATTGTGGACACCAACGCATCTGTGCTATGAGTACGCTAGGTAGATGTAAGTTTACTTCTGGGAGAATAATTTGTGCACCAGACTGAGCATTGTCCATCAGTCATGCCTTTCCTTCTAATTGTCATCGCTTTGAGTTTTGTGAATTTAAGTTGCTGCTTGTGGTCTGATCCCCAAGCTTGTACGTATATTTGCGCGATAATCTTTTTATGCAGCTGCATAAAATGTTTGTTCCACAGTTGATTTTTTTTTGAGATAATTAGCACATAATTAGGTTTACCCTCATAGCTTTATTTATTTTTAGTAGATCCCCGTATCTGCTTATTTGCGTACTGTTTGGATATCGTTAGTAGGTTGCAAATTCTATCAATGGTTGTCAAAGTTTTGAAAGAAGTGCACATCTAGGGCATATGAAAATCAATATTCTTTTTTCTTTTCCGTGTAGTTGGTTGGATCTAAAGAAGTCAAAAGAAGTGAAAGCAACGGTTTAATGATTTGTTCTCTGACAAGCTGTCTGCCTAGAAGTTAGGAGTCCAGAGTATTGTAAAATCTGTTTGTACTTCTGATCAAATTCTTTGAGAAATTACTTCAATACCTATTACTATTAGGATCTATGTGATATAACGAAAACTTTTATGCAAAAAATGTATAAAAGCTGTTTGGTGACTGTTTGCAGCATTCCTTCATGATGTCACTGTAGATGCTCTGTTTTTGTTTTTTCAAATTTTTAAAACTTATGGTGATCCCCTCTAATGAAAGGTTTCAAAGTGTCTATCAAAAAACTTTGTATAAAGGCCTAAACTCTTGAAACTAACTTCGGAGGTTACAAATATCTGTTCTTGAAAAGTATACATATTGTCCTATACATATTAAGTATAGCGTCAGCGATAAACATGATACTTATACTTAAGCACTTATATCTCTATTTTTTATGCTGCAATGAATTAAGTACATTTCCGTCTAATGATATATTAATCGTTTGAAGTGAGTAACAGTCTAATACAGCTTCCTTAAACCCGCTTATAAATTTTAATAAAAGGGATTGAATTAGCTTTAGACTCATTCACTTGTCCACCCAGTAGATTTGGAAGGGCGTTGTGCTACTGCTACTGTGATTGAGTAAATTAAGCGGGAGATAGTTTCCATCACGTCCCTCTGTGCTTGGACCAAACGAAACTCCCTTTTTCTAGTTGCTCTGTTTCTCATCTCGTGCATGCCTTTATAATCTCATGTTTAAAATTATAGAAGTTCTGTCAAAGTGATTTTTTCTCAAGTACGTATCCTCGACAATTCTATTATATACTTTTTGTGGGGATATGTATAGTTCAGCTCTCATTTGTCCGTTCAAGAATGTGACAGCTTTTACAGTGAATTTGCCTAGTACTTAGGATTGCTTAAGCCTCATTGCTCTTATTAACATCTCTTGTGCACTATACTTAACTTTACCTGAAACATATTCAGGGTTGAATATTTTTAACTGTATATAATCATAAAAACTTTGTTACATGGATTTGAGCGCCCCATATTTCTGACTTCTTTGCCTTGCCAAGGAAGGAGGAGCAGAATCTCACTTTTGGCCCTTGTACATTTGTTGAATTTCAAAAAACTCGTGAGAAGCTTGACCACAATTCTGTCGGTACTGTAATTTATCTAGGTTATGTATTTAAATTCGTCAGGTGTCCTTTCGTATGAAGTTTGACCAGAACTCGTTGTTATCATTTTTGCATGGGTTATTTATAATGTAGTTCCCTCTACTGTCTTTTCCTGAAGAAGTTTGACTGCATTCTGCTGTCACTTATCATTTGTGTATAGTTCTATTCCTAATATTATCCAAAATACAGTAAAGCTTCCTGGGACATTGCAACTTTGATGTATAAATCACTGCATTTCTTATCACTTTTGAGCCTAATTACTTATCTTGTATTTGCTTTGCTAATAAATATGAGAGGTCGAAAGGGAATACTTTCAGTGCTATGTAGAAGAAACTATTTAGAACACAGATTTTTTTTATGACCCCTGTAAGCTGTACATGTTGATAACTAGTATTGACACATCTATATCTATTTCTATATATCTATATGTCCCAGTTCTTGCTTTCGTTTTATCCAGTTTTATCACTTTTTTCATTTGATTCCACCATTATCTTGCAGTGTATCGTTAGTTTTGAATTCAGAGCATAGCATTTTTTTTCCCTTGTGCTCAAGCTAGTTGCATCCATGGTTTCTGGAAATTCCATGTTAATCCTGTTAATTAAAATGAACTGTTGTTTAAGTAATGTAAGTTACTGCATGCATGGAATTGGTTGAGGCACAACAATTATATGGCACACCTATTAATCTATAATTTTATATGGCTGCTGTTTTATAAATTCTAGGCTTTGTGTTGCGGCATTTCCTGTTTCTGCTGTTATATGATTTCAGATGAATTTTAGAGAATACTGATTTCAGTTTCGTGGTTATTCTAATTTTTCACATATAGAACACTCAAGTCCTGGGTTAATTAGATTTTATAGGTTTTTGAGTTTGTTTCCAGGGTTTTGAATTTGCATTCCATTTATTTATTAATTGTTTTAATACCTAACCTCGAATACTGATTTCAGGTTGAATGCACTTATTTGAACCTGTTCCATCCTCGCTGCGTCTGATTGCCCAAGACATACATAGCTAGGGACCGCTTCATTACAAACATCTTTCATGGGTTTCAAAAACAATGTGGTGACAGCAGGCAGCCCGTGACTCTTGTTATACTTGATGACTGTTCACTAGCAATGAGGCTGAAGGATCGACTGGATTCTCTAAGGAGATCATGCAAAAATGGACGAATAATTTCAACAATTTGTATATATGACCTCTCCCATACATATCCTCAACAAGGTATCCTACCCGTACTCGTAACAAAAAGGTTTCCAGAGCATACATTTCTTTCGTGGTTTCAGATATCTCAACCCTCCCCCAAAACCTTAAAAGCATTTTTCTGAAGCTTAAACTCCACAATTTCTAAAATCCATGAGGAGAATAAGTTTATTGGAGATCTGCTTACCCATCTCAGGGTTGAGGTAAATGAGCCTGTAGCTGTGTTAGCACATGTGAGTTCGCCCTTGGAGATTCAGGTATGCCTCCTACTTAATAGCATTAAGTACTTGACACTAGTTAGATTTAATACTCTGCTAGTTAAGGGTTATAATTTTCTAAGTGATATGTCTACCCGAGACAAGGAATGCACACATCATTAACAAGATACAAGAGAACAGAACACTTTGGTTCAAAAAATAGTGAATGATTGTTTATATATCTGAAATATAAAAACAACGATGATATTATAGTAATAAAAGAGAATCCTATTCATGGCAATTGGAGTGGCCACTTCTCTCCCGCTAATCCTAGAGACCACTAAATGCTAACATGCCTTCTACTCCTTCTCCTGCCCCTTTCTTGTAATTCGTTTTCTTCTCATTTTTTGAGTCCATTGATGAACTGATTGTAAATATTTATGGACAAACAAAAGAACTTCTATTGATAACACACTTTAGAATTACAATGCTTATTTTCTGATAATACTTGCTCTCACACCCTGAACTCTTATTTCACTCTTATTTATACACAATGAAGATGGTTCCAGATTTTTCATTCTATGGTTCTTTTAACCTTACTCTTTAATTATAGTGGCTCCTCATTTTTCAAAGTTCTAATTAATCACATGAAATTAACCTGGACAAATTCTAGGAATAG
The DNA here is from genome assembly GCA_030848705.1 of Heracleum sosnowskyi. Lineage (NCBI taxonomy): Eukaryota > Viridiplantae > Streptophyta > Magnoliopsida > Apiales > Apiaceae > Heracleum > Heracleum sosnowskyi. Next base: position 26,045,685 of record CM061237.1, read on the forward strand.
TAATTAATAGAAACTTCTAGAGATAACCGTTGAACTTCATCACTGACCCATCAATATTGTTTCTAGTACGTTCTCTTTACGGAGATGTGAGTTAAATGTTTAACCCGATGAAAAATCCCTTTGACTGCTTATAGTTTGTCAAACCCGAGTAAAGATTCACTTTAATATTCATAGTTAAAGCACTTAAAAAACTTGACAGAGTGTTTTGTTTGTTATGTAATTGAATTTGATTTTTTAATCTTTATGTGGGGTTGCACAGATTGATAGCGGTATAATTAGCGAAATTACATCAGCTAGGGACATGGTCTATCATTTTTTTGCCAGGATCCAAAATGGTGTTTCTATAATTGAGGATGATGATGCTATGTTTTTCATCAATCTATGCAATTCAGCTACCAACTATTCAAAGCAAAACTTAATGTCGCTAAAAATATGAAATTATCCTTTCGAATAATGTCGTGATTTTAGCATTCAAATTTTGATTATTCTTTTTGGGACGCACAAAGATTTTTCATATCTGATTTTCCATGCACCCCTTGTGTGGGAAGTTGATAAACATAACATGTATAATTTCATCATGGTTTTGCACAATTATAAAGAAACCAAATTCTTACTTTTTAGTACCATTGTTGTTGATCCCGTGTGTGGTCCAAAGTGCATCAATTTGGATTGGTAGGCGAGTTTCGATATGCTATATAAGTTTTTGAGTCATGTAGATACGGTTCTTATCGGCTCAGACATTAAACACAACGCCTATCTTACACTTGGGCGTGTTCGTCAATTTCATGAGGCATTATGTTTAAGATGTAAGATAGGCATTATGTTTAATGTCCGAGCCGATAAGAACCGTAACTATATGACTCAAAGACTTATATGGCATATCGAAACTCGCCTGCCAATCCAAATCGATGCACTTTGGACTACACACGGGATCAACAACAATGGTACTAAAAAGTGAGAATTTGGTTTCTTTATAATTGTGCAAAACCATGATGAAATTATACATGTCATGCTTATCAATTTCCCACACAAGAGGTGTATGGAAAATCAGATATGAAAAATCCCTGTGCAAACCAAAAAGAATAGTCAAAATTTGAATGCTAAAATCACGACATTATTCGAAAGGATAATTTCATATTTTTACCGACATTAAGTTTTGCTTTGAATAGTTGGTAGCTGAATTACATAAGTTGATGAAAACATAGCATCATCATCCTCAATTATAGAAACACCATTTTGGATCCTGACAAAAGAATGATAGACCATGTCCCTAGCTGATGTAATTTCGCTAAGTATACCACTATCAATCTGCGCAACCCCACATAAAGATTAACCAATCAAATTCAATTACATAACAAGCAAAACACTTTGTCAAGTTTTTTAAGTGCTTTAACTATGAATATTAAAGTGAATCTTTAACTCGGGTTTGACAAACTATAAGCAGTCAAAGGGATTTTTCATCGGGTTAAAAATTTAACTCACAACTTCGTAAAGTGAACGTACTAGAAACAATATTGATGGGTCAGTGATGAAGTTCAACGGTTATCTCTGGAAGTTTCTATTAATTACTATTCCTAGAATTTGTCAAGGTTAATTTCATGTGATTAATTAGAACTTTGAAAAATGAAGAGTCAGTATAATTAAAGAGTAAGGTTAAAAGAACCATAGAATGAAAAATCTGTAACCATCTTCATTGTGTATAAATAAGAGTGAAATAAGAGTTCAGGGCGTGAGCAATTATTATCAGAAAATAAGCATTGTAATTCTAAAGTGTGTTATCAATAGAAGTTCTTTTGTTTGTCCATAAATATTTACAGTCAGTTCATCAATGGGCTCAAAAAATGAGAAGAAAACGAATTACAAGAAAATGGCAGGAGAAGGAGCAGAAGGCATATTAGCATTTAGTGGTCTCTAGGATTAGCGGGAGAGAAGTGGCCACTCCAATTGCCATGAATATGATTCTCTTTTATTACTAGAATATCAGCGTTGTTTTTATATTCCAGATATATAAACAATCATTCACTGTTTTTTTAACCAAAGTGTTATATTCTCTTGTATCTTGTTAATGATGTGTGCATTCTTTGTCTCAGGTAGACATATCATTTAGAAAACTATAACACTTAATTAGCAGAGTATTAAATCTAACTAGTGTCAAGTACTTAATGCTATTAAGTAGGAGGCATACCTGAATCTCCAAGGGCGAACTCAGATGTGTTAATACAACTACAGGCTCATTTACCTCAACCCTGAGATGGGTAAGCAGATCTCCAATAAACTTATTCTCCTCATGGATTTTAGAAATTGTGGAGTTTAAGCTTCGGAAAAATGCTTTTAAGGTTTTGGGGGAGGGTTGAGATATCTGAAACCAGGAAAGAAATGTATGCTCTGGAAACCTTTTTGTTACGAGTACGGGCATGATACCTTGTTGAGGATATGTATGGGAGAGGTCACATATACAAATTGTTGAAATTATTCGTCCATTTTTGCATGATCTCCCTAGAGAATCCAGTCGATCCTTCAGCCTCATTGCTAGTGAACAATCATCAAGTATAACAAGAGTCACGGGCTACCTGCTGTCACCACATTGTTTTTGAAACCCATGAAAGATGTTTGTAATGAAGCGGTCCCTAGCTATGTCTTGGGCAATCAGACGCAACCAGGATGGAACATGTTCAAATAAGTGAGCATTAGCATTCAACCTGAAATCAGTATTCGAGGTTAGGTATTAAAACAATTAATAAATGTGTTAGATCAGGATTCAATGATCATCAGGATCTGGACTCACTACGCCTTAAGTGGGCTTCAGCAACACCTGAAAAAGTGTGGTTATAGCCCAAAAAACTGTTGGTAAAAGGAAAAATACAGGCTACGACTACACTTTGACCAAATTTGAGGGTGTTACAAAAATGACCGCTACCATAGGGGTCTACGCTAACACTTTTGTAGTTTTTGGTAACACGAGAGAAATGTGTAGGCTTAGACCCCTATGCCAACACATTTTATTTCTATGGCTACACATTATTAGTTGTTGCTAAAGATCTATGCCTACACAGTTATCTTTGTATTAACACTACTAAAAGTATTGATATAGACCTATGCCAACACATTTTCAGTACTACTGTTACACCAAATTGTAAAACACTTTGATGTTTTTACCAACACTCTTACCACCACTACGCCATAAATGGCCTTCTGCAACCCTTGAAAACCGTTGCCGGAAGTTCAAAATTCGTTGGCATAGCCTCAAAAATCTCAAAGGCAACACTTTTTCAGTGTTAGTTTTTTCCCCGTTGCCTTAGGGGTCAACACCAACACTTTTCTACCTATGCCAACAGGTTAAAATATGTTACAGTAGATTAGACTTTGATCAAAAAAATGTGGGCCCCACATGTGAGCCCCCCACTGTTCTGGGCCCCACATGTGGGCCCCACTGTTCTGGATCCCACATGTGGGTCCCACTACAGTGGGGCCCACATGTGGGCCCATTTTTGTGAGTCACACATGTTTGTGGGCCCCACATTCATATGGGCTTCCTTTTTCTGTGGCAACACTTTTTTACACAAATTGCAACATCTGTAACACCAAAGAGTAGCTACTGTAACACTTTTCTAATGATAAATTAAAAATGTACTACTGGTTTTTAAAACATTCCCGGTACAAGAAATTACTTCAAACCTATCTTTTCATTTCAGTCATCAATCTCAGAATAAAACATCATAATTCAGTACAAAAATAAATACACATCATCTTCCTAGACATCAATAATAAGCTAAAAACAAATGCAAGTAGGTCTTGTTGATCCATGAGCAGGAATATCTTGGAGTAAGCTTTGATTCCGGTAAGAAAACAAATGTAAGTAGGTCTTGTTGATCCATTAGCAGGAATCAATCTAATACTTGGGACTAGGTACTTTGCAACCTGCAAAGGGGAAGTAAAAGAATCTCTTAAAGAAACACAAAAGCTTTAACTAGTGTTACTAATAGCAACTATCGGAAAATGTGCATAAATTTGTGGCATCAATAATAAGCAGAAAGCACCAATCAAATCTAGATGTAAATATAAAAGAAAAACGGGTTAGCAAAACAAGAAAGAAAACTCTACAGACATTGTAATTAAGCACATTTTTTGTATCTAACAGTTCAACGATGAATACTTTGACCAATGATAATTATATTTACTATCTGACAAAGTTTAAATGGATAATTATGAACTCGTACTACCAATCAGGTTGTTGAACAAAATCTTACCACTTTTGCTGGTTCAGCTAGAACAATGATAAAAAACTTGGTCTGCAGTATAAATTTCTGTTAGTTTCTTCATCAGACGCTAATAGCTAATAGATAGAGAATGAGACATGCACAGTTACACACTCTATCTGCTTTGTGTTGGCACCAAACGTGAGGAAGTCTATATATAAGTCTATATATGTTCTCTACTGCTAATCTTTAATAATGTGAGGTTGTATCATAGAACTAAGAACATGTTTGTAAATGCTTAAACGGACTGTGCAACATTGTTGTTTGAAATAGTAACAAGTATAAAAGTAATGGTGTGACCAGGTGAAACAGATAATAGAAGAGGAAACCTTTTGTCAAAGAATCGACAACTCCGCTAGAATCCAAATACTTCATAAAAGCTTCTTTTTTTGTTTCTTTTTCCTACAAAGAATGTATAGAAGGAAAGGACGACTCAGACTATATAGCATACAGAAGACACAAGACGAAGAACCAAAGTAACTGTTTAAAAATATAACAGTTTAGAACGTATGGCATCAAAGATTAAAGTATGGCAGAAGCATAACAATGTTTAGAACGTCAATGAACCTCTCAGAAGACTCTCCACTAAACATCCTTCAGAGACTTGCTTTTGCTGTATTATCTGCTAGCAGGCCTGTTATATAATCTGTCGTCTCAAAGCAATAAGCAGGGGCCTGCCACTTTGCATCCTCAAGAGCAGCACCTACCTCAAATGTCATGACATGGGCAGCCCTTCCTGCACCTACTTCCAGTTTTGTAGCCACTCCTTGTGCCACTTGAAGATGAAGAACCACCTATCTGAAACCTGGGTCTGAACTTAAGATTGGGATTCCTCTTGAATCTGAACTTCCCAAACTTTCTGACTATCAAAGCCAAATCACCATCCTCCAGCTGATCAAGTTCTTCTAAGGAATAGAAGTCACCACCAGATTGATCAATGGATGTTAATCCATATTCAGCATCAATAACATTCATGTTAGAACTGGAAGGTTGAACATGCTTCACTTCCAGTTTCTGTGGGACTTCAGCAGCCAATGCAGTAGAGGTACCAACAATCTTCCCAGTTCCATACAGCTCCCTTTGTTGAATCTGCTCCAGCTCATAGGTCTTCAGAACACCATACAATCTCTCCAAAGCAATTTCATTCATATCTCTTGCTTCTCTAATGGCAGAAATTTTGTGCTCCAAATGAGGTGGAAGTGTAAGAAGGAACTTCTTGTTAATCTCCTTGTTGGTGTAGTGCTTCCCATTGAGATTCAGATCATTGATTAACTTGTTATATCTCTCAAAAACCTGAGAGATACCTTCACCAGGGTTTGATCTGAAATGCTCATATTGTGAGGTGAGAATCTCCAGCATATTCTCCCTAACTTCCTCTGTCCCCTCATTGATTATCTCTATAGTTGCCCAAATGTGTTTAGCAGTATCACAGTTGAGAACATGATTATGCATGATTGGATCAAGACAATCAATAAGGATCAACTGAAGACAGGAATCCAAGGTAACATCCTCTTTCTCATCAGGAGTGTAATCCTTGGCATCTTTAGGGTACATTCTGGCAGCCCTAGTCACAACATTATTCTCAATGAGTTCTCCCTCAATAATTATAGGGACTTTGGGACCGTTCTTCAGCACATCAATGTATTTAGGATTTGCAACCTTAAGAAATAGAAGCATTTTCTTCTTCCACATAGGATAATGCTCCTTGCTGAACATAGGGATTTTGACAGTACCAACTTTCTGTGTAGTTGACATCTTTTGAGATTTTTAGGAATAAGATAAAAAATCAGAGTTTAAAAGAAAAATCTCAAAACAATTGGATCTTTGATTTGTATATCAATCAAAAGGCTCTGATGCCAATTGTTAGGTCCTGATAAGTTTGTAGAAGGGGGGTTGAATACAAACAATACCGTTTTATCGAATTTGTCCTTTAAATGATTTAACTGTTTAGAACAAATTAGCGCGGAATAAAAACTGAAACAATATTCAAGTTAAATAGAAACTCTATTAAACTTGAGGGGTGTTACAATTCAGTGCCCAGATTACAAGGTTCTTGTTAAAACAAATCTAGAATAAATTCGACATGAATTTATCTATATTTGTAATAAAAAGATCGAATACTAAAAAGTAGTTCGATAGAAAGATTCTAGGGATTATAATCCGCTAGATTGCCAAATGAATACAAGTAATCAAATTCTAATGGATTGGATATAACTTTGCTTATCAGAATTTATTACAAGAATTTAATTCAGTTTCGGCAGTTGGAAAGCTTGACAGAAGGAAATGAATGTAATATCAAGTTATGCCTCTTCTGTTTGTTTGTCTTGAAATGTCTTTTTATATCAAGTGAATTGCCGTGTGTTGACTTGTTAATAAAGCACTCTGCCTTTTGATTTTACACGCGCCATTCCACTTATTCAAAACCAACTCCCTGCATTTCTAATAATACTCGGTAGTACTATTGAATAACCTTAGTAGTACTCTCGGTAGTACTATTGAGGATAGTACTACCAGTATTGAATTGATAGTACTCCTAGTATAAAACTGATAGTACTACAAGTATAAGAAATAGAAACAATTCTGATTTAATATATTCTGCATTTAATTAATTTAACAAATGAATTAATTCTTTTAGAATTAATTCACTGATTAAATAAATTAAATAAATGACTCAAATAATTTCATAAATAAATTAATTCTGAGAATTAATTTATACATTAAATTACTTAAGATCTAGATTGATTAATTTAATATATGAATTAATTCTGAAAGAATTAATTCATAGATTAAATTAAATATCTTATAGAATAATATTAAAAGAGAATTAAACTAATTCTTAGAACCACTGAAATTGATGACGAACTTCCACTGACTGACGTTGACACTCCATGTACTGTCTGGTTCATGAGCGACTAACTTCAATGACGGTTCTTCATCTTTTGACTTTAAGCTGTGGTCCTTTACTCTTTCTATTTAAACAAGGACTGTAATCTGTACTTTTCTCCTGTCACACTTCTGAAATCTCTGTCACTTTAAATAGATCCACTTTCTTGAATACTTCACTGAGGCTTGATCAAATAAATGAACTTCTTCCAGTGTAGAATAACTTCAAGTCTGTAGATGACTTTAATCTTCATTCTTTGACAGATATAACCTTCTGAGATTCCTGTGACAATTGATTTTTATTATTTACTTATTACATCTTAATTAAAGTTGAGTAGAATCCTCGGTGTTTACAAATAGGCCTAGACATATGCCTTTCAGTTGGACTGCCAGATGATGCTCCTGATGTAGAAATTCCAAAACCTGTCTCAGAATGGACTATTGAAGATGTTGCAGAAGTCCATAAAGATAAAAGAACCATGAACATTCTGTTTAATGGTTTGGAACAAGAGATGTTTGACAATGTCATAAACTGTACAACCTCTAAAGAAGTATGGGACACTGTTAGAACACTCTGTGAAGGAACTGAGCAAGTTAGGGAGAACAAAATGCAACTCCTCATACAACAATATGAACATTTTCATTTTAAAGCTGGTGAAACCCTAAATGACACGTTTAGTAGGTTTCAAAATCTTTTGAATGGATTAATGTTGTATGGGAGGATCTATCAAACCAAGGATTCAAACCTTAAATTTCTTAGAGCTCTTCCAAAAGAATGGAAGCCTATGACTGTTTCTCTCAGAAACACTCAAGAGTACAAAGACTACACTCTTGAAAGGCTTTATGGAACTTTAAAGACATATGAGTTGGAAATGGAGCAAGATGAAGAAATTGAAAAGGTACAGAAGAAAGGTGGATCTATTGCATTGATTGCATCTGTGAACCAACTGGAAGATGACAATGAAGAAGCTGCAAAAGCCACAACTAGTCGAGCTAGTTGTAGGAGTGATGTTAGCAAGGGTAAAGGCAAGATGACAGAAGAAGAAGAACCAGAACCAACCAACTTGGATGACTTAGATGAGATTGATGAACACATTGCTTTTCTTTCAAGGAAATTCTCTAAGTTCAAATTCAAGAGAAACTCAGAAGCAAGGCCACCAAGGAGAGACTTTCAACCTAGCAAAAATAACTGGATTGAAAAGTCTAAATCTAAATGTTTCAATTGTGGAATGATTGGTCACTTTGCTGGAGATTGCAGAAAGCCCAAAATTGAGAAGGGCAACGGAAAATTTGAGTCTGTTGATTATAAAAAGAAATAATTTGAACTTCTCAAGCAAAAAGAAAAGGCTTTAATGTCTCAGGAGTATGATTGGGCTGGTAATGGTGAAGATTCTGATGATGATGTTGAGTATGTCAACTTGGCTCTTATGGCTAACAATCATGAGCAGGAAGCAAGTTCCTCAAGCAACCAGGTAACAATTACTAATCTTTCTGAGCTTTCTAAAGAGGAATGTGATAGTGAAGTACATGAAATGTCTACTGTACTATATAATTTGCGTGTTACTCTTAAATCACTTACCAAAGAGAATTCAAGAATAAAAGAGACTAATTTGCTCTTAAGTGATAGAAATGCCATGTTAGAAGCACAGCTCATTGAATTTGAGAAAATGAGGTGTGTTAGTAGGGATGCTAAGAAGGAACTTGAGAAAGTGTTAGAAAGGGAAGAAATTCTTAAAACACAACTTGAAATAGAACAAAGTGTGATTGAAAAATGGAAAGATTCCAGGAATGTTGCTACCAACATAATTAATGTTCAAGGTATGGAATCTTTCTGTGAGCAATCATGGAAAAAGAACAAAGAGAAGCTAGGGTATGCTGGTGAAACCTTAGAATCAGAAACAGAGTCAACAAACAACAATGATCGTTTGTTGAAGGTTGATACGTCAACGGAATGCAAGGTTTCGTTGACAGATGAACCATCAACCGATCAGGGTGTTTCGTTGACAGGGAAAAAGAAAGTAGAACTCACTAGACTTAATAACAAGTATGGTCCTGTCACCAAGAACTTTGTTCAAGGTGAGTCTAGTAAATCAAAGAAAGTTGAGAAACCTGTTGAAAGAGCAAATTTAGGTCACTTGTCTAACAAGCAATTGGGAGACAAGTTAGAGAAAGTTCAAGTTGAGGTTAAGGGCAATAAAAAGAATAACAGGAATGGCAAAGTAGGGATTAACAAACACAACAATTACACACCTGATAAATATGCTCCTAGAAAAACATGTGTCAATTGTGGAAGTGTTAGTCATTTATCTTCTAACTGCAAATCTGTTAAGAAGACTACTAATGTGAAAATGCCTAAGCCTGTAATGAATGTTTCCATGCCTACAATGCCTGTTATGCCTAATCTGTTTGCTCCATATGCATAATTTCAGAATCCATATGCTAGCATGCCATTTGTGCCTAATCCATACATGAATATGTTTAATGTGCCACAAATGCCATGGAATGTGAATAACATGTTTGTTCCTCCAACTATGCATGCTGTGAATGAAAATGTGAGCAACCCTCAGAAATCAACACCAAAGATAAAGATTGATTTAAATCAATCTGAGCCTAAGGTGAAAAATGATATAAAAGGAAAATCAAAGGCTAACAAAACAGGACCCAAGGAAACTTGGGTACCAAAATCAACTTGATTTGGTTTTATTGTGTGCATGGAGACAAAGGAATCTTTGGTACTTGGATAGTGGTTGTTCAAGACACATGACTGGTGATTCTACCCTGCTCACAGAGTTTCAGGAAAGAGCTGGCCCTTGTATTGCTTTTGGAGATGACAACAAAGGCTACACTAAGGGATATGGCTTGATTTCAAAAGAGAATGTCATAATTGATGAGGTTGCATTGGTGGATGGTCTTAAGCACAATTTGCTTAGTATCAGCCAACTTTGTGACAAAGGATTTTTAGTTACTTTTTCAAAAGAATCCTGTGTTGTTTCTAAAGGAGGAAACAACAATGTGGTAATGACTGGATTCAGAAGAGGGAATGTGTACATTGTTGACTTTAGTAGCACAAGTCCAGACACCATCACTTGTCTTTTCAGCAAGGCAAGCAAGGATGAAAGTTGGCTATGGCACAAGAAATTGTCTCATTTGAATTTCAAGGTTATGAATGATTTGGTGAGGAAAGATCTTGCTAGAGGAATTCCACAGGTGGAATTCTCCAAGGATGGTTTGTGTGATGCCTGTCAAAAAGGGAAACAAAAGAGGGCATCATTCAAAAGCAAGACAGAGTCATCAATTGTCCATCAGCTTGAGTTGCTCCATATGGATCTGTTTGGCCCTGTAAATGTCATGTCCATTTCAAAGAAGAAATACTGTCTTGTGATTGTTGATGATTTTTCTAGATTTACATGGACCTTCTTTTTGCACTCCAAAGATGAGGCAAGTGAAATCATTATCAATCACATCAAGATGGTAAACAATCATCCTGATTTCAAAGTAAGAAGGATTAGGAGTGACAATGGGACATAATTAAAGAATTCAAGCATGAAGGTGTTCTGTGAAGAAAATGGTATTTTGCATGAGTTTTCAGCAGCAAGGACACCACAGCAAAATGGTGTAGTTGAAAGGAAAAACAGAACACTTATTGAAGCTGCAAGGACAATGCTAGATGAATCAAAGTTACCAACTTATTTTTGGGCTGAGGCAGTTAACACAGCTTGCTTCACTCAAAATATTTCTTTGATTAATCAGGCCAAGGGAATGACCCCTTATCAACTACTCAAAAGAAAGAAGCCACTATTGGATTTTCTTCATGTCTTTGGATGCAAGTGCTTTGTTCTGAGAAATCAAGCTGAGCATTTGGGGAAATTTGAAGCAAAGGCAGATGAAGCAATATTTGTGGGATATGCAGCAGGGAAAGCTTATAGAGTCTATAATCTCAGAACCAACATTGTTATGGAATCTGTACATGTTGTTTTTGATGATCTCAAAATTCAAGGTCTCTGTGATGAAGGTTTCCATGAAAGTCTTTCTTTTGAGAATGAGGAAGGAGATCAAGTGAATCATGTCAAGGCTATTGAGAAACAGCCTAAAGTTGTTGTGTTTAGCGCAGATGAAAGCAACAGTGAAGATGAAATTGTTGCATTAAGATTGAAAAGAATAGCTGCTAGCAGACCAAATGGTCATTTCGTTGACAATCATGATGAAGGATTCGTTGACAGTCAGAATGAGCGTTTCGTTGACAGTCAAAATGGTCATACCGTTGACAGTCACAGAAATGCCTCTAGGAGTGATCATTTAGGGACAACAAACTCAGGGGGAGTTTCTCAAGGACAAATATCCAATCAAGGCAACCATGATCATGAAGCTACTTCTTCAAGAGAAAATTTACCTCCCTCAAGGAAATGGACTAAAGATCATCCCTTTGAACTTATTATAGGTGATGTTTCTTCAAAAGTCCAAACTAGAAGAGCAACTCAAGTGGAATGTCTATATAGTAGCTTTCTGTCTCAAGATGAGCCAAAGAAAGTTGAGGATGCACTTCTAGATCCAGATTGGGTTTTAGCTATGCAAGAGGAGCTAAACCAATTTGAGAGAAACAGTGTTTGGAAGCTGGTGCCCAAGCCTAAGGACAGGAGTGTCATAGGCACAAAATGGGTGTTCAGAAACAAGATGGATGAAAATGGCATAGTCACAAGGAACAAAGCTAGATTGGTTGCAAAAGGCTATTCACAGGAAGAGGGAATTGATTTTGATGAGACCTTTTCTCCTGTTGCAAGACTAGAAGCAATAAGGATTTTCCTAGCCTATGCAGCCCATGCCAATTTCAAGGTCTATCAAATGGATGTGAAGAGTGCTTTTCTGAATGGGGAATTGGAAGAGGAGGTGTATGTGAGTCAACCTCCTGGTTTTGAAGATGATGATTTTCCAGAATATGTATACTTCCTCCTCAAAGCACTCTATGGTTTGAAACAAGCACCTAGAGCCTGGTATGACACACTTTCACAGTTCCTCCTTGAGAATCACTTCACTAGAGGTACTGTAGATAAAACTCTTTTTCACAGGGTTGTGAATGGCTCTGCTATACTTGTTCAAATTTATGTAGATGACATAATTTTTGGGTCTACAGATGAAAAACTTTGTCAAACGTTTGCCAAGCTTATGCAAAGTAAATATGAAATGAGCATGATGGGAGAATTAACTTACTTTCTTGGTCTCCAAGTGAAGCAAGTTAATGAAGGCATTTTCATTAGTCAAACAAAATATATTCATGATTTGTTAAAGAAATTTAACTTAATAGAATGCTCTCCTGCCAAAACTCCAATGCCTACTGCCACCAAACTTGAATTGAATACTAAGGAAAAATCTGTGGACATTTCAAGTTACAGAGGCATGGTAGGCTTGTTTGCTACGTGTCTATGTGCTAGATTTCAGGCTGATCCTAGGGAATCCCATTTAGTTGCTATTAAAAGAATTTTCAGATATCTCAAAGGAACACCAAACCTTGGCATTTGGTATCCTAGAGAATCTGGATTTGAACTAATTGGTTATTCAGATGCAGATTATGCAGGATGTAAAATTGACAGGAAAAGCACAACTGGCACCTGTCAATTCCTAGGAAACAAGCTTGTGTCATGGTTCAGCAAGAAACAAAACTCAGTTTCTACCTCCATAGCTGAGGCTGAGTACATTGCAGCTGGAAGTTGTTGTGCACAGATTTTATGGATGAAAAATCAACTACTTGATTATGGATTAAGAGTTGAGAAAATTCCTATCTTCTGTGACAACACTAGTGCCATTGCCATTACTGAGAATCCAGTGCAGCACTCAAGGACCCATCACATTGACATCAAGTACCATTTCATTAGAGAACATGTTATGAATGGTACTGTTGAGTTACATTTTGTTCCAAGTGAACAACAACTTGTAGATATCTTTACCAAGCCACTTGATGAATCAACATTCTCAAGATTAGTAAGTGAGCTAGGTATGCTAAATTTCTCTTAATTATTTTTGAGATTTTTGCAAGTTACAATGCAGCCAGAAATTTGCTATGTTTTTCTGTGAATTAATTTTCTAAGAAAAATGTGAAATTTTGTCTAAGTCAAAATTACTATGTCAACGGAACGCACCATTTCGTTGACAGTATTAGCACTTTTCTGGGTGTTTCGTTGACATCACTTTTTATGTCAACGAAACGCAGCTTTATCAACGAAATAGACGGGACCTTAAACGCCCAATTTTGATTCGTTGATATAGCGCAGTTAATCTGAACCGTTGAAATTTGACACGTCTTTTACCACGATCTATACATACACCCATGTAAGTATAAATCATGGTAATACTTTAAAAGTAACGGTTATATTTTTAAGCCAATCCAGTAATTTACATTTATTATTGGACTTAATTTTTGAGAATTTTTGGGGGAGTATTTAAGAAATTTTATTTTCTTTAATTCTTTTCTATCTGCTCTCAAAAATTCCAAAGGCTTTCTTACTCTTTCTCTCTCAAAGAAAATCACAGTTCAAGCTTTCTTTACTCAACAATGGCACCCATCGTGAAACTCATGTCTGCTGGAGGGTTCATTTACGAAAAGAACAACTCCATTCCTTTTGTTGTTAAGGAAAGCCCGAACAGAATCTTCTTTAAGATGATGGATTTTATGATGAATTGCAAACTGAGCTACGCAATGTTTCACTCTACACCACTCTACAATGAGATAATCGAGGAGATTTGGACCTCATGTGAGTACAGTGGGACAAATTGCACTTTGCAATTCACCATTCAAGGTAATGAGTACATAGTCAATTCTGATGTGTTGCAAGCATGCTTACACCTTCCTGAAAATAATTGCGCTGCTTTGCCCACATATACTGAAATGATTAACATGCTAAATTCCATAAACTACTCTTTGCCTACTGATAATCTGGGTAAAATAATTAGGAGAGGTTTGGTTAGGGAATACAGTTATTTAGCTGATGCATTCATCAAGGTCTTTTCTGGTAAAATTATTAATTTTGATGCATTAACTAATTCCATGTTGATCCTATTTACCATGCTCCTAACTGATAGATATTACAACTTTAGCACCCAACTTATGTATGAAATTGGTGTTAAGTTGGGTGATAAGGCAAATAGGAAGAAAAATATCTATTATGCTAGATTTCTGATGATGTTGGCTAACCATGTTAGTCCAGCACCATTGGTTATCTCTAACCCTGTTTCTAGGTTTGATTGCTTTGTGCAAGAAAAGAGAGTATTGACAGACATACTGAGGCTGAACCACAATGGTGATGTTCCAGTGGTGTATCTGCCAATAATTGAGGTAACTACTACTATCCCTGCTAGTATAGCTGTTACTTCTACTGTTTCACCCAACCTTGTTGCTATGGAGTCTGTAGTTGTGACCCAACAGGCTCCTGCCCCAGCAACAAAACCAAAATCAAAGAAATCCTCCAAGCCAACCTTAGGTGCTTCCCAAAAGGCACCTGTTGTAAAATCCACTACACAACCTAAGGGGAGTGGTGCAGGTGTTGTGAGAGGTGAGAGAAGGGGTGAACATAAAAGAAACCCTAAGGATAAGGAAGGAGAGATGAGTGTGATCCAGCCAAGCCCCATTGTGTCTTCCCAACAAGGCACAGTGAGTAATATGGAAATTAGCTCAAGTCTAATTGTATCCTCCCAAAAGGATGCAGTTATTGAAACAAGCTCTCCTCCAAGAGCACACTCCAAAAGGGTAAGGGACACTTCAAGCCCACAGTCTACTATTTCCCAATACCAAAGGAGAGTGAAGCAAAAATCCCAGGTTTCATAGGGTGCACACACACTGGAAGCAACACTTCCAGCTTCTCAAATTCAGTTTGATGTAACCCCTATCATTACTCTGGGGTTACAGTCCCATTCTCTAAATATAAATCTTGAACCAACTCCTCAAAATTCACCAACTCAATCATTAGATGTGGATATGATCCATTCATCTATTCCTGATTCTCCAACTCTTTTCTTGGAGAAGCCCCACTCTGACATTGGTGGTCATCACTTGTTAAGTGATTTGTTGGGCCACCAATCATCCTTTTCTGAAATTACAAGAGGATCTGTGGAACAATCTCTAAAATCAATTACCACAGATTCTACTATAATTTCACATTCTGAAAGTGCTTTCTTGACTTCATCAACGAAACAGTCTCTTTCGTTGACAAGTGTTTCTCCATCAACGGTATCCATACCGTTGACAGTTCAAACTATCATACCGTTGATAGTTCATTCTGCACCTCTTATTGAAAATCAAGTTGTTTCCACAACTAGTGCAGATGATCTAGTGGTAGTTGAAACACTTCTAGGAATGAGAGGGAGTGTGTAACAGCCCCAAATCCGGGGTCAGGGATTTAGGGTTGTCACAATCCATGTACTCCATGCCTTACCTGTATTACTCACACTGTACATAATTCACCTGCTCATGACCCCACAACATATGTCTTACATGTACACACACACACACATACAGGTTAGAGTCTCAGAAACGACACCATACAACAACTGCGGAATAAATACTTCTTATTACAATACCCAAATGTCTTTAAAATCTGATACTGATACAAATTCTAAATATTGTTACAATACCAACTTAGCCTTCTGATGCTCACAGCCTTCTTATACCATTCATGTCTATTTATAAACTGAACGCCAAAAGCTGTAGTCTGATTCCCTTGGCTTGTACTATTCCCAGGTTCACTGCTTGAACTGTTTCTAAAATGTCGTGCTAGGGGTGTGCCATCCCATTGGCATCCTGCTCCGCTGCTATATAACATATATAAAATAACGGCAAGAGTGAGCAATAGCTCAGCAAGGTAATGAAAATATGGCATACTTCTGCCTTTTGTTTAACCCAGAAATAAAGTGGGTATACGAAAATAGTTTGTCAAAATATCTCATTACTGAAATCATATCTTTACCATAAAATATCTGCTATATAGAATATAGGCAGATTATCAATATATAACTTAAAAGATGAAGTTATAAGGAAAATTCCATATCATCTTTTATGTCAAATATTTACCTCATAACATAGTCTGGAAAATAAGACAATGTACATGATGCAAATCCATTTCATAAAACCATAAACCTTTCGTAAATTCATATACTTGCACAAAACTTGCATACTTGTATACTTGTATAACTTTGAGTAAGCTTGCTTAAACTCAAATAAACTTGCATAACTTTCATGAACTTAAACAACTTTCATGGACTTGAACAACTTTTCTTTTCTGAAAACTGTCATGAAACATGATCTTTTCTTGATAACTTGCATAAAACATTTTCTTCCTTGGATGAACTATCAATGGAGACGCTGAGCGCCAGGAATACCCCTACGATGATCAGTCGCAGAGCGTATCCCATCATGATCCTTGTTTTTCTACGTAGAGGGAAGGGTAGACAGTATCTGACTGACCTACTGCTCCCCGCCATCGGTTGTAGGGGAGAAAATAGCAGAACCTGTACTAAGTCTCAACCCTACGGTCGGGCAAACATGCACACAATCTAAGGAAATAGCAGACCCGTTCATAGTCCGTCGGTCTATTTGCCATTTCCTTAGGGGACCGGCGCTACTCAGTCCCTTATCCCCACAAGTTCGAATGAATCCATAACATTGAAACATAAGTTTCCTTTTCCTTTTTCACCGGTGTACAACTCCACAAAGTAGTCATACTTGGTTGGAAAGGAAAATTCGCCCATATTTCCCAAGCTGATGCTTGTTCATGGTCATAACTTATTCCACTGAGCTTACTCCTCGAGTGTTGAGGAAGTAATAAAAATCATTTTGATAATAATTTACCAAACTGGTAGATGGCTTTTAAAAGATTTCAGACCGGGTATGCCTTTTTAAATAAACATGAAAACTTGAGTAAGGTTCCATATATCTTTGAAGTTTGAGCGAACCTTTAAGCCTTTCTGAATATAGACTTAAAAGGAAAATAGATTTGGGAACCTTCTCTAACTACTAGAATGAAACTTTATTAGTTATCTAGGGTTAAATAATAATTTACATGAAATACTTCCTTAAGAACTTAGCTTTAATATTTATTCAAAATTATATTTCATAAAGAATATAATTAATAAAAATAAATTCCAAACATTTCTTTAAGAAAGTACTGTCTGAAAAATGAAGATAACATAGTAGTATAACCCTAGATAACAACTGATACCATTCCCGGTCCTTAATATAATCATTCAGTAAATACCTCTCACTGAGGGTTTCCTTGACATGAACACTTATATACATATCCATAATCATAGCTTGTAATCCAACTTATACTTAACATCATCATATCATTTCCAAATCATGAACATATATATCTCAAAACTTTTACTTATCTTAACCACAGTTCATAAGAACATGGGTTTGAAAACTTGCATCTATCATATGCATATATCAGAATATAGTACTTTAAAAAAAATACTGTATATCATGAGAAAACTTGCTTAGAACATGTTCTCTGTTATCATTCCGGAACAAAGCGATTTTAAGAAAACATTTTGAAAATGATATTCATCTAATTAAACAAATTTAATTAGACGAATAAGGCTTATTTGATCCGTAAATGCTTCCAGAAGTATTTACTAATTAAATAACCACTGGTTTATTGGTGATGTTGCCTTTAGGTTAATTATTGCGAAAATCTTTCTAAAAAGCTCTGTCCGGGTTTTCGAAAATATACCTTACAAAATAACCTTGATACGCTGGCTGAGTTATAAACTCAATACATGCTCTGCCCTCTGAGCCTAGGGCCTTTATAAAAACCTGGCTTATAACCGCTATCCCATAACTAGCTTATAAGCCAGTTACCAAATCATTTTCAAATAATAACCTTCAAATGAGGTAATATTCAAATAACATTCCTCAAATCATTTCCAGGTAATTAATACTTTCTGGAAATATAATAATGCTTAAAAATAATATTCCTCAAGATGAATAGTACTCTGCCGCTGGAATCCCTCCGGGTTTCCACGACTATTTATATAACACAAATATCGACTCCCGGTCTAGAGTCGAACAATAAACATGCTCTTATCTATAGAGCTACAAGGTATACCGGTTCATGAATACTTTATCACAAAGTTCGTATATAATCGAAAGTCAAATTCTATTCAATATGAAACAAGATATATCGCAAAACAGTACAGCTCTATACATGGCAAAGCAGTATTATAGAATCAATACTTCAAAGTATAGATTTAGAAAACTTGCCTGATGCTCGAGAGGCGATAATGCTCGTGACCATGTCGAACCATCTGGACAAAGTCAAACGAAAGCACACAATTAATCCCCTCGATAAACCACTTATAACCCAATGCTTAAACACGTAAATGAAGCACAGCCAAGGCATCACTTGCTTGCTCTAACGTCATACTAAGTCCATGTTATTCATCCATTACTTATATCATAAGTTTGGTTCGAAATCCATCCTCATATCCCAGTTATACTTAACCATTCACAACATCGGTTTCTAAGTCATGTTCTTAGTAGTTTTCACTTACGCGACCTCGGCTGAAACATTTTTATAAAATCAACTAATAATCTTTTTGATTCGAAACCTTCGCACAAGGCTTACTAACTGTCCATGTTAGTATCATATTTAAAATTTTGTCCTAATTCCATTTTTAAGGACCTTGATCTTGGGTTCAAATTTCACTTAAACTTCTACTTCGTCTTTCGAAACTGCTTTTACTAAAATCAACTTTTCTCTTAAACCGTAAATCGAAATGCCTCGATTCTTTCGCTCAAACAAACTACACTACAAGACCTACAAGAATATGGTCAGTTAGCACACTTTACATGGTTCAAACTTTTCTGATAAAACTGCCTAAACATCCTAAGGCAATTTCGACATGGTAACGGCGCTATAACGCGAATCCAAAATTTAAAACACCTCCTTATAACTCCATAACTATAACCAACCACCAATCAATCAAAACACATATTAATTCTATGCATAATCTGTCCAAACCAAGTTTCATACCCAACCAAAATCAAATCCACAAGTCATGTACTAAACAATCTTAAAATCATGCAAACATGCTCCTTAATCAATCCTTAACTACAATCAAGCATAAAACTTCAATAATCCAACTTAATCATAAAAGGAGAAATGGTTTTATACCTTCCTCAAGCTTGCTTGCTGCTATAATCCTTGTACAACCTTAGTTCCTTGCTTAATACAACCTTTGGAAGCTACAAACTCATTATCAAAACAAAACAAAACAAAATACAAGTTACTATTCATCATCTTCTCCAACTGTTAAGCACTAAATCGACTGGGTAAATCACAGTTTCGAAGTATTTGCTTACCATGGTTACGACGGGCTTCTCGAGGGCTTCGATTTGAGTGGTAGAACGTCAAAAACCGTCAAGCGAAACTCGAGTTACGATCGATTCTTTCTCTCCCCTTTTTCTTCTCTTCTTTCTCCGAATTTTCTCTCTTCTTTTTCTTTTCTTTGTTTTGGTTTAATAAAGATAAGGATGCTGATTTCTTTTAAAAGAGGGGTGAGTCATCACCTTTTGGTGAGTCACCGGGACACGTGTCGCGCATGCACGCGTTTGGTTAAAGTAGTTTTACCGGTTCGCTTTTCTTTCACCTGGATGATCCAAATCAAATGTAATAAAATTCCAAAATGTTAAATCCTCAATTCCTCAATTTTAATATCTCATTTCTTGAATATAATAATATATAATTCGCTGCCCGGTCAAATACTATTCCAAAATAAAATTTGGAATTTCTGTATTCCGATCGTCTTTGCATTCACTTATTTACTCCGTAGATCACTAATATGATTTCGGAATATCCATCCTACGTCTCATACATAGGTGGCAAGAAAATTTTTTTGTTAATCCTCAAAATCACTATTCACTGCTGCACTTAATTATAATAAGAAAAGTTTTAAATTATTCCAAAAATCCGGGTTATTACATTCTCCCCTCCTTAAAAGGATTCCGTCCCGGAATCAACTTAGGAGTAACTGGGGTACTTCTCTTCCATTGCACTTTCTAACTCCCAGGTGGATTCTTCCACCTCTTGACTTTCCACACCCTCTCACGAGGATATCTTCTAACATCACGAATCTCTAGCCTCATATTCTCTATCTTGTTTGCACAGAAATACACCAGCATAAACTTGCTTGTCATTCATCAACATGCCATTTAGCTTATCCATAGCAGTACTATCTCTATACTCGCGGCTTAGTCCGCATACTTTCTCTGTTTGTCTTGGTTGTCACTAGCCGCTTGTTGGTGAAACCTTTTGTCCTTCCAGTTTGTTGAGCTAACTTGAGTTTCGTGTAAAATCTCATTCTTTAATTTCCCAATCATTCAGGATCCATCTCTGTCTCATTTTAATTAAGGTATCGGCCACCATATTGGCCTTCCCCGGATGGTAGTGTATCTTACAGTCATAATCCTCGGTCAACTCTAGCCATTCCTCCATCTCATGTTATATTCTATCACAGATAACTCAAAGCCACTTCATCCCATTCCATAAAATTTGTGGGTGCATTAGTCAACCCAAAATAACCTCACTGAAAACTCGAAGTGTGTATTCATAGTACGAATCGCAGTCTTGGTTATATCCTCGGATTTATCTTCCCACTGGGGATACCCAGTCCTTGAATAAATTTGGAAATACACAGCATTCTTCCGTTGGTCAAACAATCATTTACAAAGGTACCTATTTTCCATGTCGAACTCATACAACCCTCGAGGTTCGATACAAAATCTTGTGCTAACATCTTTCTCTCTTACAACAACACCGGGCTCTCCATGGTGGTACACTGGGTCTTATTACACCTTTATACAGCAACTCTTGTAACTGAGTCACTAACCCTTTCATTCCCATCATACTCTGAATACTCGGTCACAGTTTATGGTTTCTTGTTTTAACTCTTTAACTTTTATTTTCGTCCGGGTCTTCATATATTTCTGAAAATTATTCCTTTATAACAACACATGCTGCACATCTCCCAAGTCACAATACCAGCTCCCTCTGACTCCAACGTCAGTAATTATCTTGCTAACCCAGAGGTAGTGTCCATTTGTAACAACTCCTCCAAATTCTCAATTTCATTATAGGGCATCCATCTAACACCGTTGTCACTGGAGTTCACGGCATACCGCTATTCCTTTCACATATCGATTGACACGCTTTCCACTATCATAATATCCTTGGGAGAATACCCAATTTCGTTGATATGTCACTAATATTCTATTCGTATTAGGGATCCGCTCCTGTCATAAGCAATTTCGTTGCGAATCTAATTCCTATCAGCGAATTCTGACTTTTCTGACCTGGGTGGCCTCCCCTCCTTAAAATTCAATGAGGATAAACAAAGTTATGGGGCCTTGAAAAGACAGCTCCCATATCAAGGAAAACGTCACACACTGGTTATGAGTTTTAAGATAACCTCATAGGAGGTAAAAGAATTTACCGAGAGATCCACATGATCATAAGAACGTTGTGTGCCTCGATTGAGACATACTAAAGGTAATTAGCCTTCTTGTATTTCACAACTTACAAGTGATGGCGTCCCATCCGACTTCTATCACACAGACAGATAGTCCTTGTAGCCCCTATTAGTATAGGGTTGTTCATCTCAGTAGAAGTTGAAAAGTATGAAAGCAATTCGATATCAATCTAATGATTATCGTCTTTTAAACAATATTTCTCAAAGGAACACCTTGGATTAAAATTGAACAGATTCCAAAGGTGCAATTTTTGCAAGAAAAGGACAGCCACAAAGATACTGGTACTTAACAACAAGTGGTGAGGTATCACCATAGGATCCTTCATCATTTGAAGAAAAATAAAACATCAATAATATTATTTGACAGGGCTTCGAAACCTGAAAATAGGCATTATGATAGCCTCTGGCACAATTGAAACTGAATATGGTTTAACACATATGTTATAAGACAACTTCGAAGAGGGAATATACCCTTTATTAGAATTCTTTCGTGGAGAGATCAATATAGATCATAGATTGGGGAGGTACCCCTCATAATTTGCAAATGGGGAGGGTACTACCAAGGTCTCTACGGATGCCTTATATGTCAGCTCCTCTAATGGATAATCGTTCAATTCCAAAGCTTTTCCCTTCCATGCACCCTAAATTGTTCGATACTTACGTCATTGTTGGCTTAACATAGTCGCTAAGAATTCAACCACCAACATTTGCAATCGCAGGGGGTTTTATTCAACCCGGCGCAAACATCTTAAGTAAGCGTTCTGTTCTATAAGAAGACTTCGATACCGCTGTCGCCTATAGTACTGACAATTCCTCATGTCGACTGGGCGATACTCTGGAAGATCGTTAGAATCTACAGGCTTAAATCTGGTCTGCATTTCAATCATCCTTATACCCAATATTCATTCTCCCATATCAATCCCGTGCGCTACATAAACTTAACACTTTTGGCACAATAGCCTTTTCATTTACGTCAATCCCGGAACTTCTCAGTCCGTCTTGGTCCTTACATATATTTCACCTTTACCACGCAATCTCAGCTTCATCTCTTTATCCCTACAATCAATTATAGCCATCAGGGTCTGTCCACCAAACCATATAACGGCTATCTTATCCAATACACAGGGTTCACTCTAATCTTCACTCTCTTTGGTGACATTCTCTGATAATCAGAAAGACAAGGTTTGCCAAAACTTTACTGAAGTCCCTTCCAAAATCAGGGAAACTTGATTATTCCCTTTATCTACTAGTAATGCTCGGATCTGATTTCCGACCTTTCTGTTGTATCCTCATAATTCCTTCCTGGTTTCTTGAGAGTGGTAAATCTCGTTCTCGATTTCGTCTTAGTCTGCTTGCCTTACAATAACATTTGCATGGTACATATACCCAAAATTTTCCTTGAGATAACAAAATCCCTCAACGATGCAATAGACACTATTTCCAGTGGAATCGCTGGTCGTGGGGCATTGAAACCTTGTAGCCAAAGCAATTCCTTTCACTATTCTTAGGCAACTAAGTAACCACAATCATTCGTGAAAATCTGAATACCTTGGTTCTTACATATGCCGTCTCCTTATGGGCAACTATAACCGACTACGAGCAACAAGTTTCGTTCAAGTCAAATCAATCCACTGATACTGGCTATATTGCCTCTACCTCTTCTGCTTGGAGACTCTACTCCACTTTCCTTGTCATACTCTTGATGAGTCATGAACGATCCTTAAACTCTCGTCTCGTCACTTATTCATCCCTTGAAGGTTTATCCTGTCTTATTATTAAGCCTCACGTAACACACCACATCTTTATCAATCGGCACATTTTCTACAAGATTCTTCCTTTGACCCACCATGGGGTCTTCCTTTAGATCCTCCTATGGATCTTCCTTTATCGGGTCTCCGTCCATTTCAAGAAGCACATCATCCAATGCCTACTCGAAGGCCTCGGAATCGGGTATCTCGGAGTCCCATCAATCTATAACTCATACTAATCGAGGTGACTAGCCATGAAGTCTTAAGTCTGGTTTTCCAGAAGAAGTCCCCTCTCGGGCTTCATCTTAAACAGTCAGGGTCATGTCCTCTAACCCGACTACGAACTCAACCTGAGCTCTAGATGTCCTTATCATTCTTAAGGGTATTGTAAGACTCGATCTCCTATCGTTTCTGAGGACTGTAACCTAATGCTCTGATACCATCTCTGTAACAGCCCCAAATCCGGGGTCAGGGATTTAGGGTTGTCACAATCCATGTACTCCATGCCTTACCTGTATTACTCACACTGTACATAATTCACCTGCTCATGACCCCACAACATATGTCTTACATGTACACACACACACACATACAGGTTAGAGTCTCAGAAACGACACCATACAACAACTGCGGAATAAATACTTCTTATTACAATACCCAAATGTCTTTAAAATCTGATACTGATACAAATTCTAAATATTGTTACAATACCAACTTAGCCTTCTGATGCTCACAGCCTTCTTATACCATTCATGTCTATTTATAAACTGAACGCCAAAAGCTGTAGTCTGATTCCCTTGGCTTGTACTATTCCCAGGTTCACTGCTTGAACTGTTTCTAAAATGTCGTGCTAGGGGTGTGCCATCCCATTGGCATCCTGCTCCGCTGCTATATAACATATATAAAATAACGGCAAGAGTGAGCAATAGCTCAGCAAGGTAATGAAAATATGGCATACTTCTGCCTTTTGTTTAACCCAGAAATAAAGTGGGTATACGAAAATAGTTTGTCAAAATATCTCATTACTGAAATCATATCTTTACCATAAAATATCTGCTATATAGAATATAGGCAGATTATCAATATATAACTTAAAAGATGAAGTTATAAGGAAAATTCCATATCATCTTTTATGTCAAATATTTACCTCATAACATAGTCTGGAAAATAAGACAATGTACATGATGCAAATCCATTTCATAAAACCATAAACCTTTCGTAAATTCATATACTTGCACAAAACTTGCATACTTGTATACTTGTATAACTTTGAGTAAGCTTGCTTAAACTCAAATAAACTTGCATAACTTTCATGAACTTAAACAACTTTCATGGACTTGAACAACTTTTCTTTTCTGAAAACTGTCATGAAACATGATCTTTTCTTGATAACTTGCATAAAACATTTTCTTCCTTGGATGAACTATCAATGGAGACGCTGAGCGCCAGGAATACCCCTACGATGATCAGTCGCAGAGCGTATCCCATCATGATCCTTGTTTTTCTACGTAGAGGGAAGGGTAGACAGTATCTGACTGACCTACTGCTCCCCGCCATCGGTTGTAGGGGAGAAAATAGCAGAACCTGTACTAAGTCTCAACCCTACGGTCGGGCAAACATGCACACAATCTAAGGAAATAGCAGACCCGTTCATAGTCCGTCGGTCTATTTGCCATTTCCTTAGGGGACCGGCGCTACTCAGTCCCTTATCCCCACAAGTTCGAATGAATCCATAACATTGAAACATAAGTTTCCTTTTCCTTTTTCACCGATGTACAACTCCACAAAGTAGTCATACTTGGTTGGAAAGGAAAATTCGCCCATATTTCCCAAGCTGATGCTTGTTCATGGTCATAACTTATTCCACTGAGCTTACTCCTCGAGTGTTGAGGAAGTAATAAAAATCATTTTGATAATAATTTACCAAACTGGTAGATGGCTTTTAAAAGATTTCAGACCGGGTATGCCTTTTTAAATAAACATGAAAACTTGAGTAAGGTTCCATATATCTTTGAAGTTTGAGCGAACCTTTAAGCCTTTCTGAATATAGACTTAAAAGGAAAATAGATTTGGGAACCTTCTCTAACTACTAGAATGAAACTTTATTAGTTATCTAGGGTTAAATAATAATTTACATGAAATACTTCCTTAAGAACTTAGCTTTAATATTTATTCAAAATTATATTTCATAAAGAATATAATTAATAAAAATAAATTCCAAACATTTCTTTAAGAAAGTACTGTCTGAAAAATGAAGATAACATAGTAGTATAACCCTAGATAACAACTGATACCATTCCCGGTCCTTAATATAATCATTCAGTAAATACCTCTCACTGAGGGTTTCCTTGACATGAACACTTATATACATATCCATAATCATAGCTTGTAATCCAACTTATACTTAACATCATCATATCATTTCCAAATCATGAACATATATATCTCAAAACTTTTACTTATCTTAACCACAGTTCATAAGAACATGGGTTTGAAAACTTGCATCTATCATATGCATATATCAGAATATAGTACTTTAAAAAAAATACTGTATATCATGAGAAAACTTGCTTAGAACATGTTCTCTGTTATCATTCCGGAACAAAGCGATTTTAAGAAAACATTTTGAAAATGATATTCATCTAATTAAACAAATTTAATTAGACGAATAAGGCTTATTTGATCCGTAAATGCTTCCAGAAGTATTTACTAATTAAATAACCACTGGTTTATTGGTGATGTTGCCTTTAGGTTAATTATTGCGAAAATCTTTCTAAAAAGCTCTGTCCGGGTTTTCGAAAATATACCTTACAAAATAACCTTGATACGCTGGCTGAGTTATAAACTCAATACATGCTCTGCCCTCTGAGCCTAGGGCCTTTATAAAAACCTGGCTTATAACCGCTATCCCATAACTAGCTTATAAGCCAGTTACCAAATCATTTTCAAATAATAACCTTCAAATGAGGTAATATTCAAATAACATTCCTCAAATCATTTCCAGGTAATTAATACTTTCTGGAAATATAATAATGCTTAAAAATAATATTCCTCAAGATGAATAGTACTCTGCCGCTGGAATCCCTCCGGGTTTCCACGACTATTTATATAACACAAATATCGACTCCCGGTCTAGAGTCGAACAATAAACATGCTCTTATCTATAGAGCTACAAGGTATACCGGTTCATGAATACTTTATCACAAAGTTCGTATATAATCGAAAGTCAAATTCTATTCAATATGAAACAAGATATATCGCAAAACAGTACAGCTCTATACATGGCAAAGCAGTATTATAGAATCAATACTTCAAAGTATAGATTTAGAAAACTTGCCTGATGCTCGAGAGGCGATAATGCTCGTGACCATGTCGAACCATCTGGACAAAGTCAAACGAAAGCACACAATTAATCCCCTCGATAAACCACTTATAACCCAATGCTTAAACACGTAAATGAAGCACAGCCAAGGCATCACTTGCTTGCTCTAACGTCATACTAAGTCCATGTTATTCATCCATTACTTATATCATAAGTTTGGTTCGAAATCCATCCTCATATCCCAGTTATACTTAACCATTCACAACATCGGTTTCTAAGTCATGTTCTTAGTAGTTTTCACTTACGCGACCTCGGCTGAAACATTTTTATAAAATCAACTAATAATCTTTTTGATTCGAAACCTTCGCACAAGGCTTACTAACTGTCCATGTTAGTATCATATTTAAAATTTTGTCCTAATTCCATTTTTAAGGACCTTGATCTTGGGTTCAAATTTCACTTAAACTTCTACTTCGTCTTTCGAAACTGCTTTTACTAAAATCAACTTTTCTCTTAAACCGTAAATCGAAATGCCTCGATTCTTTCGCTCAAACAAACTACACTACAAGACCTACAAGAATATGGTCAGTTAGCACACTTTACATGGTTCAAACTTTTCTGATAAAACTGCCTAAACATCCTAAGGCAATTTCGACATGGTAACGGCGCTATAACGCGAATCCAAAATTTAAAACACCTCCTTATAACTCCATAACTATAACCAACCACCAATCAATCAAAACACATATTAATTCTATGCATAATCTGTCCAAACCAAGTTTCATACCCAACCAAAATCAAATCCACAAGTCATGTACTAAACAATCTTAAAATCATGCAAACATGCTCCTTAATCAATCCTTAACTACAATCAAGCATAAAACTTCAATAATCCAACTTAATCATAAAAGGAGAAATGGTTTTATACCTTCCTCAAGCTTGCTTGCTGCTATAATCCTTGTACAACCTTAGTTCCTTGCTTAATACAACCTTTGGAAGCTACAAACTCATTATCAAAACAAAACAAAACAAAATACAAGTTACTATTCATCATCTTCTCCAACTGTTAAGCACTAAATCGACTGGGTAAATCACAGTTTCGAAGTATTTGCTTACCATGGTTACGACGGGCTTCTCGAGGGCTTCGATTTGAGTGGTAGAACGTCAAAAACCGTCAAGCGAAACTCGAGTTACGATCGATTCTTTCTCTCCCCTTTTTCTTCTCTTCTTTCTCCGAATTTTCTCTCTTCTTTTTCTTTTCTTTGTTTTGGTTTAATAAAGATAAGGATGCTGATTTCTTTTAAAAGAGGGGTGAGTCATCACCTTTTGGTGAGTCACCGGGACACGTGTCGCGCATGCACGCGTTTGGTTAAAGTAGTTTTACCGGTTCGCTTTTCTTTCACCTGGATGATCCAAATCAAATGTAATAAAATTCCAAAATGTTAAATCCTCAATTCCTCAATTTTAATATCTCATTTCTTGAATATAATAATATATAATTCGCTGCCCGGTCAAATACTATTCCAAAATAAAATTTGGAATTTCTGTATTCCGATCGTCTTTGCATTCACTTATTTACTCCGTAGATCACTAATATGATTTCGGAATATCCATCCTACGTCTCATACATAGGTGGCAAGAAAATTTTTTTGTTAATCCTCAAAATCACTATTCACTGCTGCACTTAATTATAATAAGAAAAGTTTTAAATTATTCCAAAAATCCGGGTTATTACAGAGTGAAATTGAGAGGCTGGCTTGCAGCCAGGCAAAAGGAGAGGTTGAGAGTGAGAGGCTGACTATTTCTTCCAGTCAGGCAAAAGGAGAGGCTGAGGGTTCCACCTTAGTAGGTGAAGGTGAGAGCGTGAGAGGTGTGAGCCATGGGGAGCCCATGATGCAAGAAAATAGAGGAGAGAGAGAAGGGACTACAGGAGCTATAAGGGATGAAGCAGCCATTGCAAATGAGTTAATGGAGGTTCATGAGGGAGAAAAGGAACTTACTTTCCAAGAGCATTATCAACAAACTCTGGATAGTATTTCCCTGGATCCTGAAACCTTTACTCATCCTGTGCCAGCCTATCAAATTATGGCTCAACATGGCAATGTGGAGGCAGAAAGGTCATTCAATCTAATCCATACAACTGCATCCATGCAAAGAGCAAAGGATGCAATCACCAATCTGTCTCCAGGAGCTGCAGCAAGTGGTGAGTTTGATTTTTCTGATGATGATGACAGTTTTGGTGAGAATCTACAGGTGGCCATCACTTCACAGACTGGGACTTCTGTGGTGCCCCCTACACCAAACTGGCTTTCTCAGGATATGCAAGGAAGAATCACCTTGGATACTGCAATTACCAGGCAGTACAATGAGGCCTATCTGGCTCATGAGTCTGCAAATGCCAATGACAAGAAATTCTACAAGGCTGTTATGGATTCACTGGAAATCCAAAGACTACAGATGATGCAGACAAGGATTGAAGCTAGAGAAATCAAGGACTCAATTAGCAATCTTAAGGATGCTACTGACAGGAGGCTAGATGAAAAGCTTCCTCTTCTCACTGTGTCCAAGATGAACAGGTTTTTCTCTAAGGAACCTGTGGTGGCTACCTCCTTGAAGACTCTCTCTTCTAGAGTAGACAAGGTGGAAGCTACTTTATCTCAGATGCAAAAGGAACAGGAGAAGCAAACACAACTCTTAGCCCAGCTAGTGGCAGCTCAAGGACTCCCAGTCATTTCTTTTGATGATAACAAAAAGGGGGAGAAAACTAAGGAGCTAGACATTCAAATCACAAAGGTTATTGTCCCAGCCATTTCCCTACCAAAGGAGCCATTAGCAATGGGGGAGTCAGGAAAGGCTAAACTGGATGGCATTGACCTGATTCAGCAAGCATCTATGAAGCTACAACTTGCTGAACAAATAAAAGACCACTGGTCCAGCATAGATGCAAGAGTCAAGAAGATAGCTGAATCTTCAAAGAATTCAAATCCATCAACGAATCAAGCTTCTTCTACAGCACCATCAACGAATGCCATGGTTTTAGTGTCAACGGAATGGGAGCCACATACCAATTCTTTCTATGAGGTAGAGCCCCTTCTACATGGAGTCACTCAAGGTCCAAGGAAGGAAAAAAGACAAACTTCATGCATTAGGGATGTGGAACAAGCTACACTTCAAAGAAGCTTATCTCCCAAGTCCCCTGCTAAACCAAAGGGCAAAAATATAGCAAGGATTTTCTATCCTGCACCTTATCCAGATGAGCTCAAGGTTCTTGGACTACTTATCACAAAATGCAAGGAAAGCAATGATCCTGAGATAAGGAAGCAAAGGGCAATTGTCTACAAAAAATGGACAAGAAATCTGTGTTTGGGTTGGTCACCCAAACTTTGCTGAAGCTAAGGCTGAAGAGTCAGAAAGAGCAGCAATGCAAGCACTTGCAGTTGCTCAATCTCTTGATGAAGAAGAAAGACAGCTAGAAGAAAAAGCCAGAGAGGAAAGGAGTACAAAGAAGAGCATAAGGCAACCAAAGGTAAGAGCTAGGAGAAACATAGCCTTTGAGAATGATGACTCTCAGAGTATTGCAACAGACTCTTCTGTACCTATTGCACCTCCAACAATTCCTGATCCAGTTTCAGAGGTAAAGTTAGCCTGTGATCCTAAACATCCTGTCAATTTCCATGATCAGCCAATTGAGCCAAAGGGAGAGCCAATTGAGTTTGATGAGGCCAACTTTCCAAAATTCCTCTTTGAAATGGATCCAAAGAAGAAATCTAAGCAGAGGCTGCCAAGGCTAAGCCAATTCTTGTAAGGAGACCACAAGCTGAGAAACCCCCTACCAACCCAGAAGACTTCATCTTCATTGCTGATATCAGGGAGGAGTCTGACCTACATATCAATCTTGATGACCTGGTTGAAGTGAGAGGAATAGCATCTTCTTACAAACTACCAGAGAGATTGGTGTTTGTCGACAAGGGTGGGAGAGAACAGGTTTGGCCTCTACACAGAATTCTGGGAGAAGACTATCAGACACTGCTATCTGTGTTTAAATGTCTGAAGAAAGATTTTGGTTTTACCAAAACAGCCAAGTCTGAGGTTGTCTCCAAAATTTGCCAAATCAAAGCTAACTGGAACAAGCCTGGTGCACTTCCCAGAGTATTGAAGGTCCCTCAAACAGGAAAGAAAATTCATCTCCAACCTTTTTGGATGATGGAATTCAAAGATAATGACAACTGTAGAAGATTCTTCAGAATAGAAGACCAACTGGAGAAGGCATCCAATGAAACTATGAGATTAATGCAATCCAAGTTGGGGAATCAAGATGAAGAAGAGAAGATTTTCTACAGAAGACTTCAAGCTCAGATTGAGGAGAACAATGCAAGAAAAGGGAAGAAAACAAGACCACAGAGGCAAAGATGAAAAATCTGCTCAGACTAGAGGAGCAACTCTGTGCACTTGTTTTGTAAGATTTTCTACTTTGCATTTCAATTAAATTCAATGAAGCTCAATGCAATTTCTATTTTTATCATGTGTAATTTGACTGAGTGTTTTTGTTATCATCAAAGCTCTTGATTTATGGCTGTTATTCTATCAGTCATAAATTGGGGGAGATTGTTAGGAATATGTTGTTCTTGATGATAATTATAAAACACTTAGTAGATTTTGTATTAAGTCATTTTTGTAACTGTCAACGAAATGACATGCTTTGCAGCATTTCGTTGATAGGAAGCTCATCAACGAAATGAGTGATGTAGAAATTACACTGTACAATACTTCTAGTTTGATATGAATTTCGTTGTAGGTATTAGATAGGTTTTCTAAGTCATGTTGACTAAGTACTAGATAGGCAAAATAGGTTGGTTAATTGTAAATATATTATGCCTTGTAATTTTGCCTAAGTGAAGACATGTCAACGGTATGAAGATTACTCTGTCAACGGTATGGAGTTTACTCATCAACGAAATGGAGTTTACTCATCAACGAAACGAAGATTACCCATCAATGAAATGAAGAATAAAGCTATCAACGAAACACATCTCTCTACTATCAACGAATCATTATTGCTTTTCTGAATAGTTGACAAAGTGATGGTGACGGTTATCTGATAGATCAAAAGGAGATATGGAAGTGTAATTTGCATTGGAAGCCATCAAAATGGTTACTGGAAATAAGGAAACATTCCAATTTCCAATAAGGTTCTAGAAAGTGATCATAATAAGCATGAAGACAAAAGCCAAGATCTTCAGGGACCATTGGACAAAAGGAATGAAAAGCAAGGTACTGGAGGATACTTCTAGTTCAATTTAGAGTAGCCAAAAATAGCATTGTAAACTTGGGAATATATATAACCAAGTGTAGCAGTACGTATGAAAGAGAAGAAAAACAAATAGATTGTATTAGCTATCTTTGAGAGCATACTTCTCTACATTCTTGTAATTGAGCAGCTGTGTACATTTTGTATCACAGATTATTTCCGCAATAAAAACACTTCAGTTGGATCATCAAACAATCCAACTGAAATTATTTAAGTGCTTGTGTTTTTATTTTATAAGTTCAGTTTTATTTCGAAAGTTGTTTTTAAGTTTGAGAAATATCTAGAATTGTATTCAACCCCCCCTTCTACAATTCTGTTAGGTCATTTGGGATTAACAACAACCTACATTATACGGAGTCAGATGAGTGTCCAGGGACTCCATGTGTACTTTAAAAGAGTTTGACACAAACTGAGTTTTATTGAATTTTCACACTTGAATAAAGTGTCCTGGCGCCCACACTGCACTTCGGTTCAGAGGGTCCAAATCTATACAATTCAGTGCGGCAGCAAAATAAATTATTTTCTATAGCACAACTAGCAACAACTGCCTTTGAAAATGTAACCCAGTGAGCAATCAATCGTTTCATGAGGTTAAGTTTTTAAAGTCTTGCAGCTTTTAAAAAATCACTATCATGACAGAATCCCAGTTCAAATATATCTCATATAAATAAATGGATATATACTTGAAAAGGTGCAAATTTGTTCAACTCATTAGTTATGATAATATCAAGTTGTGTTCGCTATATAGGTCCATACAATCTAACATAATAACCATTGATATGAATGGTGCAGCTTGTAACTCTGCATTATGTATACTAGAAGACACAACTTCACCCTTTTTTTCAAAATATACCTCTGCATTAGAGGTTCATTGTTTGATCCATCAGTTTCCATTTTCACATTAGTTACTGCAACAACAACATCCCCAGTACTCGCGTTCTTTTCTACCTGCATACCATCAAGAAGAATTATTAACCGAATCTATGAGCTAGTGATACTTAGCTCTACTGCAAGAAGCTCATAGTAGAATCTAGCTTTTCAATTGTGAGTTGAATGTTCTATGTTATAACAAATTACCTTCACCTACTTCAGAATCGCAAAATACATGATTCATGCTTTTCGTTCAACAGGTTAGAAGCAAGATGAATAAAATCTACCTATTTCATTTAACTAGCTTGTATAAAATAATCTAAATATAATCTAACGACCTTGTCCGAGAAACTTGCACATATCTAATTAAACTGACCAGAGCTAAAAGATCCAAGAGGAAAGAAAATATAATTAAAATGTTCTTCAAGTTGGGTACAAGCACAATTGACAGAATGGCCTCCACAGAAGTCCCTAGACAAAAATCTAATTACAAAATATAATATCAAACTCGCAATATCAAATTAACCAAAGAATGTAAAGTGTATTAACTATAATCTCAAACCATTAATTATCATCTCAAAAAACAAAACCAAACATTCACAAATTATGATAATATATACAAACAAACCAAGAAATTGAGAAAACAAACAAGAAAATATACATTCAAAGAAAATGTTTACAGCCAAATCAAAGCAAGACAAAAAAAAAGTGAAATTAACACCTTCAGAGATACCTAATAGAATAGCAAAAATTGAGAATAATACAATTAGCCAACAAACCTTGACAAACCCATTTGCAATTGTCTTCAACAGCATAGACGAAACACAAATCAAATCGATTAGCAACAACAATGATGTACTAGATTGAACAACAGAGTAGAAATACAAATGTTAATTAGCTTGATTGAACCTAATAATAAACTAATCAGCGAGAGACGCCAGAAAAGTGAGAGAAGAAGGAAGGGGGAGAAGTGAGAGAAGAGAGTAGTTGTTTTGTTTTGCCCCAATTTTTTCCCCATTTACTTTTGCCCCAATTCTAACTTTTCATTTT
Source organism: Heracleum sosnowskyi (assembly GCA_030848705.1). Taxonomy (NCBI): domain Eukaryota; kingdom Viridiplantae; phylum Streptophyta; class Magnoliopsida; order Apiales; family Apiaceae; genus Heracleum; species Heracleum sosnowskyi. The sequence continues at coordinate 26,079,633 of CM061237.1, forward strand.
GCCGCTCTCTGTTTTTTTATTTTGCCGCTCTCAGTAATTGTACTTTTCTTTTCTTCGTTTTTACAAAAATTATTACAAATTTATTTCAACTTGTTTGTATTAAAGTTATTATTAAATTCAATATTTTCATTATTTTGTAATAACTCATAGTTTTTATAGATTGTTATTTTCTCCAATTAAATTCATAAGATTTTAATCAAAATTTAATAATTCTTAAATATTATTTTATTTTAAATTATTTTTATTCTCAATTTATTAAAAATATTTTAATATTTATCAAATATAAATAATATTTATTGAGAGAGAATTTGTTTTTGTTTACAAAATTTTGGCAAGGCCGTACTTTTGTCGCTCGCTACTTTCGCCCAAATATGATACTCACATGTTTTTACTTTTTTTTTATACTTTCTTTAACTTCTTTATTTTAAAATTATCAAAAAAACACTACTTTCATTAAAATATCATCACATTTATTTATAGTGCACCTAGGGCAACACTTGATCATACCTAAGCTAACACCTAGTTGCCAGTGTTGTATTAGACGATATCAATATAGCTATTACAACGGTTTTATATGGCAACACCCTGCAAAACTGTTGTAGAAAGCCATTTATGGCGTAGTGCACTATGCCTACACTTTTTTCTTAAACATTTTTATATTTGTGCTAACACTTTGCTATTCTTTTGCCAACACATAAATACTAATACTTTGGAGTCAATGGCTACATTTTTGCAAGCTTTTTACCAACATTTTAAATACAAAATGACAACATATGATATTGAAATATAGAGCTTTCCATTCAAAATATTGTCAAACATTCCAATACATAAACAGGTTGTCCAGAACCTATTTCAATACATAAAAACCCATCCAAAATAACATCAACTCCACAAACCATTCCAATCAATCATCCATCTACTACAGTAAACCAAACCAACATCCAAAACCTAACTAAAATACCACGAAATAGCTAAGCAGCCAATACGATCATTATTTGCTCAAACGATCATTATTTGCTCTCTCTGCCATCTCGGCAGTGTCCTGTGCTTCCATCTTCTTCTTCTTCCATTCTAAGAATAACTCAGGAGTCATGGGAGTTGAAGTAATTACTTTAGCACGCTGAAATCGAAGAATCAATCATTTCAGAAATCATCAAATGGGAAAATCGAGAAAAAAGATTCTTCCTTAATCTTTAGTTGATGTGATAAATATGGAATATTATAAGAATATTATAGGGATGCAGATAAAATGTAAATGAATATCAAATAATCATTAACAAGTCAAAATAACCTGGTTTTCAATATCTTTTGATATTTTCTCCACCTCTTCCTCTAACAGGGCCTTCATTTGAGATTTTAATTTATAACCTGGCGGAAGTGCATGCCTGTAATGACAACTTTTACCACCATTTGGACAGACCCAAAACCAACCATATTGATTCATCTCCAATACTTCCAGAAAGTGCTTACAAACTTGCATGCCTCATAAATTGAAGTTGACATTATACTATATACATAATGAATCGTGATGTTTGGTATGAATTTATTGCAATAGCAGCATCCAAACCTCAATGTACTATAAGGAAAACTTTAAATGTAAGTGATAGCCAATTATGTGTTTTACAAAAAAAACTTTGTCCATTGCCACATTATTACGATAATGCTCCGTTTTAGTGGACGTTGCATGAACTCGGCTCATAGAAAAATATTCCAACAACACAGAAGTACAACTTTTGTTCTATGACAAACAATTAATCTGGTCTTTAAAGGTTTCAAAGCATGCATTCAATTTCCAGAAACTGAATATAGTAGTTAGTGAACAAGTCTCTCTACGCATACTTGATCGCAATAAAATTCAGAAAGAATACTATTAAGACATTGGGCTTTAACTTTCATTCTAAATAAACCTTCTACCAATTCATCAAAATCCGGTACTAAAATATGTTAAGAGTTAAAGATATAACACACATTTCTTTTTATTTTTCTTTTGTTGTTGGGAGTCCCTAGGTACCTCGCTCTAGGACATGTAACTCTTAATCAATTTACTCAAACTAGTTCAATCTTTTTTCTGAGTAATCTAGACACTCCAGGCTACGACATATCAAAATATTAAAATATAATGTGAAATATACAATGTATGGCATTGGTTTAAAGTCTGCCCTTGTCCGCTGTCCAGAATCAGCCTGAGTACGCAATGCAAAATCTGTTATAACTCAAGTTTCATCAGTTTGGTGCCTAAGATATTTTATGGGCATATTGTCAAGTCTCTAAACTACAATTTCTGTTCTTTGACCGATAAGTAATTATGTTTTTAAGACTCCCAAAACAGACATTTAATCCAAGGCAGAAATTCTGAAATTTGCAGATTTATGGAAGTTTATTATATTTCTAGGACCTTTACACCCACAAATTAATTATAAAAATTACCAAAATTGACAGGCCTCTGGATTAAAGGATCAGGGACAACTTTTCTTCTTTAGAACCGTCTAAGAAGGTACTTAAGACTTACAAAACTATGGGTCTAGAGGAGAGCAGATTTGCCGAAAACTAAACAATTCCCCGGAGTTCAGTTTACTGTCTATAACTCTTTATACACCAATTCATTCCCAATGAAATTTCACCCAAATGATAATGAGGCTTATATCTACAAATTACATGGTTAATGCTAATTCCAGAATATGTTCCTAAAAGCATGCAAATAGGGCCACAAAATAGATCATATTTTTCCTGAATGATCTTATGGGTGGCCATCCAACTACTTGTGCCCCGTAGAGAAGAAAAGTAAGCATTCAACATTCTATAAAACCATCCTTTTTTTTTCAAATCATTTTACATTGTATCAGGGGAAGTTGTTCTTACTTTGCAGCAGGTGCACTAGTATTGTTGTTGGAACCATTCACTTTATTAGTGTTTGCAGTTTTCAAATGATGTCATGCTTCCAATGCCTTCTTAGGAACTTCTTTAACCAAAGCAGTATGGGTCACAGCTGACCCAGATGATAGCATTACATTGATATTTGCACTTCCTGAAACTAATGTGAGAAAAGAGAACGTGGAAAGTGATAATGACAAGTTAAAGTTTGTTATAAATTGACTTTGAGTAACAAGCATGTTAATTGATAGATAAGTTAACACAACTTTGACAAATTGAGCTGTTAGTTTTATAATTAAAGAACATAATACTAACTACAAACCAAAACTAAATCATACAAAACCTATTACAATAAAGTTCACATTCATAGTTACTAATAGTAATAATTTGAAGGTCTGACTGATGACATTAATAGTTTAGCAACGATAATAATCTGGGAATTCTGAAATCAAAGGCTACAATAAACGAATAATAAATAACAATGATTGTGCAATAATCGGAGAACAGTAAACCAAGAATACGAGACCTTACATAACAATAGCAAACATCAAAATGTACTAGGCACTATAATTTAGTCTTATACTGACAACTCTGATCCTGAATACTCCTACTGGAAATACTAATTTTAATATCGCAAGAACTATACGAAACAACATGAATATCAAACAAGTGCAAAATCCTAACACTACCTTTAATCTGAACTTTCTATGGAAGCAGAATACACATTTTCAATGAAATCTACAGCACAATGCAACCTATAAATATTTCTATAAGTATTTTTTGAACTGCCAGTTGGACTAACTGCTGATAAGTCCTTCTCTTCTATAGTACTACAATCTAAAGGTTTACAAAGTCCAAAATATGATAATCTCAAGTGACCATGTTTATCAAGTAGCAAGTTGTCGGGCTTAATGTCTCTGAAAAGTAAACATCAAATATTAAGATATCTAGTGATCCAATAGTTGCACTAGACAAAGTACCCAATATTAAGGTGATGCATCAAAGGTTCAAAGCAGTCACAAACCTATGAATATAATTATGTATGTGAATGGACTCAATGGCCAACACTGTTTCACCAATATAAAATATGGCTTCTTCTTCGGTCAAGGTATCCTTTCTCATAAGGTATCATATCTCCACCAGGTAAATATTCCATGATAAGATATAGCTAATCACTATCTTGGAAAGAGCAATAAAGTTTAGAATACAATTGTTGTCCACCTTTTCAAGCAGATTCCTTTCAGCTTTAACATGCTCAACCTATAAGAGTGTAAAAGCTAGCTAAAATAATTAAGAGAAGCAAGAATAGCTTCTGAAGGCCACAAAAACACACACACACATACCTGGCCTCTACGAAGCATTTCAGAATTCTTAAGCTTTTTCATTGCGTAGACATGACCTGTTGCCTTTTCCCAAAAGCCCACCTCCCAAATATCTCACATTGTCAAAAAAAACAACATAAAAACAACCCAAAATATACTCAAAACATTTAAAATCGAAACAATCAAGAAGAAGATCTGAGGAGTTAGTAAGAAGAACACCTGGACAAGCCTAATTTCTTGTGAATAGAGCATAGAGAACCCGATTGAAGACCAAATTGAACCCAATTACAAGCCCTAATTGAACCCAATGTACAATTCCTAATTTCTTCTAAACAAGCCCTAATTGCAAGATTGTACTCGAACAAGCCCTAATTTCTTCTAATTAAACCCGTAGATAACGTTATTGAACCCGTAGAGAACAAGTCCTAATTTTTTGTGAATTAGAGAGATAGAGAGCTTAGAGGTAGAGAGATAGAGAGATGAGAGAAATGGAGTTTTGAAAGAGAGAGAGAGAGAGAGAGAGAGAGAGAGAGAGAGAGAGAGATAACTGAGAACTGAGAGTGAAAATAATTGAGAAAGTGAGAAATGAATATTTTCACAAAAATTAACCCGCCTTACTTCAGTGAATTTTTGGAAAAAAAATGACCCGCTTCGCCAAGCTGATTAGCCCGCCTATATTTTCACATTAATTAGTAATACATTTTTTTAAGAGCAATGGCTACACTGATTTTGGTGTTAGCATAAATACCGAATGAGGTCTACGGTAACACTGGTTTATAGTAATACTAACACTGAAAAAAGGTGTAGGCTTAGATTATTTTTAAGACATATATGGTTACACTTTTACTTATAACACTAAAAAAAGTGTTATTATTTTTAGGCTCAAGGCATGTCTGAATACCACTATTAACAAGCCTACACATTGTGACTATGTCACTCTACATGACCTAGTGAATTCTTTCACTGGGATATAGTATAGGTCTCTACTATACTTGTCTTGTTCTCATGTACTTAGCTTTATTTTGTATGCTCAGAATTATAATGAGCTTAGTAAGTTTCTTGCAACTAGAATGTACATAGGCCATGGAATAATTGTCCTGGTAGAAGTTCAGAATTTTTCATGCAGCAGGATGAAGGTGAATAAGGTCTTGAAGAAATAAGTTGCAGAAATTTGTCTAAGTCCCTATATCATGAAGTCAAAATAAGCTATGTCGTGAAGTCCTCAAAATCCATGTCGTGAATTACTGAGATCGCATAGTCCTAAATGAACTATGTCGTGAAGTCTTCAAGGCTCATATCGTGAAGTGTTGAAATAGGAAAGTCAAAATGTACTAGATCGTGAAGTCCTCAATAAGCCTATATCGCGAAGTCCTCAATAAGCCTAAATCGCGAAGTTGTCAAAGGCTATGTCGCGAAGTCTTCAAAGGCTATGTCGCGAATCTTCAAAGGCTATGTCGTGAAGTCTTCAAAGGCTATATCGAGAAGTCAGAAATATGTTGGAGTTCACGATATCAACACTTAGACGTTTACAACAAGACAAATGAAGGTACAAGATCAAAGTCCATGGAGACAAATACTGAAGCATCTGTATTGGTTAAGTGGTCCAGAGACAGATGGAAAATCTACAGCAAAACTTGGAGAGAAAGAATGTAGACAAGCAGCTACAGATACGGGATGGAACAACAGAAAGCAAGTGGTCCTTCCTGACACAGTTAACCTATTATGGGAGAACAAGTGGGAGTTACAGTTAAGGGGTAGCTGTGTAAATAGGGTTTGCACTAGTTTTGTATAGGATATATATATATATATATATATATATATATATATATATATATTGTGCGCACCCTACTGTTAGCCGTGAGAGAGTCATTCATAGAAATATTCAAGCACTCTTTTCTCTGTAAGAAAACAAGAAAACACTGTTCTTGTTTAGAAGCCAAAATTTCGGTTGTGGAATTTTGGAAGCTGTAGTATTTAATTTACTTAATACAAAGTAGATTAAAGTTATTGTGTGTGTTCTATTTATTTCATTCCGCATTTTTCATCCAACATAATCTTTCACAGCTTTTGAGTTTCAAGAAAACGAAAATCTTTCAAACTATCCATTCACCCCCCTCTGTCTAGTTTCTCTGTGATATTCATATCTAACAAGTGGTATCAGAGCATGTTGTTGACATACAAACAGTAAAAGATCAAGAATGAGTTCACATAAATTAAGCAGTATCAAGGTTCCACCCTTTAACAAGGAACACTATAGTCTATGGAAGAAGAAGATGTTGTTATTCATCAAAGCTTCAAACCCCATGTACTTAGACATTCTAAAACATGGTCCCTTCACTCCAATGATTGAGATTGCTGAAACAACTGTTGGTACTGAGATAATACCAGCTAGATATGAGCCTAAAGATCCTGCTAAATACACTGATCCTGAAAAGGAGAAAATAGCACTAGATGGACATCTTCAACTCATTATTTGTGAATCTATGGATTTCAACATGTATGGAACTGTTACACATTGTAGTAGTGCAAAGAAGATGTGGGATCTCATAGAAGTGCTATGTGAAGGAACTCCAGAAGTGAGAAAGAACAAGAAGCAGATTCTGGTTTCCCAGTATGAAGCTTTCATGGCTCAACCAAAGTAAGGAATCACAGAAGTGTTTGAAAGGTTCAACAAGCTGATAAATGAACTCAAACTCTATGACAAACACTATGAAACAGAAGAGCTCAACATGAAGTTCTTATTGACTCTACCAAATCACTTGGAACCAAGAATCTCTTTTCTCAAGGAAAGGGATCTAACCAAGATTGGTTTTGATGTGTTGTATGGTGTTTTGAAAACATATGAGCTAGAGTTGCTTCGAAAGAGATCCATTCAAGCAAAGCAAGGAATGATGGCCAACACTTCTTGTGCCCTTATTGCTAACAACTTAAGTCAAAAAATGGAATCTTTGAAAGTCAATCAAGTCAAAATTGAAGAGCTGGAAGTTGAAGACACTGGTGATGAGTCTCAAGTCATCTATGATTTGCCTGAGGAAGATGAATTCTACAACATAGATGAACTGGACAAAATGGAAAACAAATCTTTTGCCTATATGGCTAAGAGATATCCTAACATTAGGTTCAAAAGGAAGCAGCCATTTAAGTCCAAGTTTAATGCTGGAAATGCTGGTGGATCAAGTGGCTCAAACACCTTCAGTAAAGGAAAAGGAATTGTCGGTGCTGCAAAAGGAGGATACAAGTCTGGGAGTGTGGATAGATCCAAGATAAGATGCTATAACTGCAATGAACTTGGGCACTTTGCTACAGAGTGTAAGAAGCCCAAACAGATCAAAAAGGACAAATCATACTTAGATCTTGAAGCTAGGTATGAAGCTCTACTCAAGAAACAGCAGGGTAAAGCTTTTATTGCAGAGGGAAAGTGTTGGGATGATTCTGATGAAGATGAAGAACAGGAGTATTCAAACTTTGCCTTGATGGCATTTTCTGATGATGGTGATTCTTCAAATCAGGTACCTATACTTACTTCTCTTGTTATGACTCCCTCTCAATACAAGCAAACTGTTGAAGACATGAGTACTGAGATGTTTAATATTCATACTAGCATGTTAGTTGCAAATGAAGAAATTGATAGGCTGACTGCTAAAAATCTTGAGCTTACAGAAAAGAATGAGGAACTTGAATTAATGGTTATGAGCCTTGATGGTTTGAAGAAGGAGATTGAGTATCTTAAGAATAAAGTAGTTTGTGCAGAACAAATAGAAACAGCTCTTAGAGAACAAATTGCTGAAAATGAATTAAAGATAAGAAGCTTTAAAAACTCCTCTGAGCTTGTTCAAACCTATCACAAGGAACACACTGAAGACAGTAAGGTTGGAGTTGGTTTTGATTATGAGAATGACAAGGGAAGGAAGAAGACCAAGGGCAAAGGAAAAGAATCTTTTGTAAACAAAAATGCCCCAACCATTTTGTCTGGTGTTGAAAAGCCCATCTTCAAAAAGAGTGTTGTTGAGTTTGATGAAGAATTAATGGTCATCAAACAACAATTACTTGAAGAAGATGAGGTTGCTAAAGACACTTCTTCCTCTCCCAAATCTGTAAATCATAAAGAAACCAAAGACAACCTTGTCAAGAGTCCTAAGGTCAATAAAGAAGTTGTTAAGAAGAAGAAACAGAACAGGAATGGTAAAGTAGGTGTCAATAAGGGCAACGGTTATGCTTATGTGCCAAATGCTCCTAGGAAACAATGTCAGAAATGCTCATATGTGAATCATTTGACTCATAAGTGTAATAAACCTGTCAGTAATGAAGTTGATAACCTGAGTAACCATTCTGTTGGCATGAACACTATCCATGATTCTTTATGTGGTAATTTCAACTGCATGACATGCTATGTGACTGTGATTGCTAATTGATTATCTCTAAATCATAAACTTGACTCTGCACAATCATGTGAATCACACACACATATGCACACTCACAGGACAGGATCCCCAATCAAGGTTGAGAGGGTAAAGACTTCATGTGAGCCTAAGAGTGTCAACTCTAAAGCCTCAAACACAGTGAAGTCTCCTACTGTGAAGAATGTTGTTTATGATAAAAGAATCAATTACAAAATTGTTTCTAAATCAACTGGACCCTACCAAGTGTGGGTACCGAAAACAACTTAGTCATTTTGTGAATGCAGGGCAACAGGAATAAAAGAGTCATATGGATCTTGGACAGTGGATGCTCAAGTCACATGACTGGTGATATAGCCCTGCTATCACATTTTGAGGAGAAGGCTGGCCCATCAGTAACCTTTGGAAATGACAACATTGGTTATACAATGGGATATGGCAGTGTTAAATCTGGAAATGTCATTATTGAAGATGTAGCATTTGTTGAAGGACTAAAGCACAACCTCTTGAGCATTGGACAATTCACTAATAGGGGTTTCAAAGTGGAATTTGATGAAGATCAATGTCTAATCTCTAAAAGAGGAAGTGGTGAAGTTGTTTTGACTGGTGTGAAGAAAGGAAGCTTGTTTGTAGCAAACCTTAAGGCTGCAGACAAGGGAGAAATTTGTCGTTTCTACACTAAAGCCACCAATGAAGAATTCTGGCTGTGGCACAAGAAACTGTCTCACTTGAATGTCAAGGCAATGAATTCTCTGGCTAAGAGAGAACTCATCAGATACATGCCTGCTTTGGAGTTTGTTCAAGATGGAGCATGTGAAGCATGTCAAAGAGGAAAGATAAAAAGATCAAGTCACAAGAACAAACTGCTCAATTCAAACTCAAAGCCTCTGCAGCTAATTCATATGGATCTATTTGGCCCTGTGAATGTAATGTCCCTTTCCAAGAAGAAATATGCTCTAGTCATGGTTGATGATTATTCAAGATACACTTGGGTGGAATTCCTGTTTTCCAAGGATGAAGCTCCTCAAGTAATTATAGAGCATATCAAGAGAGTTGATAGAGAAACACAAAGCACTGGTTCTTCTGTAATTGCCTTGAGAAGTGATAATAGAACTGAGTTCAGAAATTCAACACTGTATGAGTTCTGCAAAGATAATGGAATTTCTCAACAGTTTTCAGCTCCTAGAACTCCACAACAAAATGGAGTGGTTGAAAGAAAGAATAGAACTCTCATTGAAGCTGCAAGGACTATGCTGTTGGATGTAAAGCTACCTACTAGCTTTTGGGCTGATGTTGTTAACACAACATGCTATGTGCAAAATAGAACATTAATCAATAAGAAGTCTGGAAAAACTTCTTACTCCTTGATGACTGGAAAAAGAGCATCCTTCAAGCATCTTCATGTTTTTTGAAGCAAGTGTTTTGTGATGAATGATACATATGAGCATATTGGAAAATTTGGTGCTAAGGCATTTGAAGGTATCTTCATTGGATACACTCTGGAAAGGACAACATACAGAGTGTTTGTACCTGAGCAACACAAAGTAATGGAAAGCATGGATGTTACTTTTGATGACAAGAAATTTCCTGGACTTGCAACAAGTGAAAAAGACAGTGTGCCATTAAGATTTGAAAATCAAGGATATCTTGAGGATTCTGAAAGTGAGGATGAAACACATGTTCTAACTGTTCCACATGTTGAAACACATGATCAAACACCTGTGCAAGGGAACACAAACACAAGGGGAGAAGAAGAGAATGCAACTGTTAATCAAAATGACCCTGAGTCAAGTCAAGGAGATGAACAGGGTCATACAAGAAAATGGGACAGAGCCCACACTAGGGATCAAATCATTGGTGATCCTAGTGAGGGAGTTAGAACAAGGAGAGCAACAATGAATACATGTTTGTATAGCTGCTTTCTGTCACAAGAAGAACCAAAAGTAATTGAAGAAGCTTTGAAGAATTCTGACTGGATTGTTGCTATGCAAGAAGAGTTGAATCAATTTGAGAATAACAAAGTTTGGGAATTAGTACCACCTCCTGAAGCTAAGAATGTCATTGACACCAAATGGGTATTCAGGAACAAAATGGATGAAGAAGGTGTGGTGGTAAGAAACAAAGCAAGGTTGCACTACGCCATAAGTGGGCTACAGCAACACCTGAAAAAGTGTGGTGATAGCCCAAAAAACTGTTGGTAAAGGGAAAAAAATAGGCTATGGCTACACTTTGACCAAATTTGAGGGTGTTAGAAAAATGGCCGCTACCATAGGAGTCTACGCCAACACTTTTGTAGTTTTTGGTAACACCGGAGAAATGTGTAGGCGTAGACCCCTACGCCAACACTTTTTATTTCTGTGGCTACATATTATTAGTTGTTGCTATAGATCTATGCCAACACAGTTATCTTTGTAGTAACACTACTAATAGTATTGCTATAGACCTATGCCAACACATTTTCAGTACTACTGTAACACCAAATTAGGAAACACTTAGATGTTTTTACCAACACCCTTACCACTATGCCTACACTTTTTCTTAAACATTTTTAGATTTTGTGCCAACACTTTGCTATACTTTTGCCAACGGATAAAGACTAAATACTTTGGAGTCAATGGTTACACTTTGCATTCTTTTTACTAACACTTTAAATACATAATGGCAACATATGACATTGAAATATAGAACTTTCCATTCAAAATATTACCAAACATTCCAATACATAAACAGGCTATCCAGAAGTCATTTCAATACATAAAAAACCATCCAAAATAACATCAACTCGACAAACCATTCCAATCAATCATCCATCTACTACATAAACCAAACTAACATCCAAAATCTAACTAAAATACCACGAAATAGCTAAGCAGCCAATACGATCATTATTTGCTCATACGGTCATTATTTGCTCTCTCTACCATCTCGGCAGCGTCCCGTGCTTCCATCTTCTTCTTCTTCCATTCTAAGAATAACTCAGGAGTCATGGGAGTTGAAGTAATTACTTTAGCACACTGAAATCGAAGAATCAATCTTGTCAGAAATCATCAAATGGGAAAATCGAGAAAAATAATTCTTCCTCAATCTTTAGTTGATGTGATAAATATGGAATATTATAAGAATATTATAGGGATGCAGATAAAATGTAAATGAATATCAAATAATCATTAAAAAGTCAAAATAACCTGGTTTTCAATATCTTCTGATATTTTCCAAGTACGCAATGCAAAATATGTTATAACTCAAGTTTCATCAGTCTGGTGCCTAAGATATTTTATGGGCATATTTCATAATATTTTGAATTGGTATATGCACTGAAGCTGTAAAATACCAATTGACAGATACAAATTATTCCACCAACATATTTTATTTTTACATATGTTAATGTTTGCTCATGATTCGCAGAAATTGTGATTATTATTGAAACTCCTAATAAATTACATTCAATTATAACTTTTATTGGAAAAAAACCTATACCTTATTGGCATCGGGGAAAAGTTCCTGCACAAATTTCATTCTCTATGCAATTCTCTCTCTCTACGTAACTGCTCTCATTTACAACAGAATAAAAATGCCCAGTTTTCATAATCACAACTGGTACTATCTTAATCATAATAAATTTATTTACAAACTTAAAGAAAAATACATAAAAATGAACTGTTATTGAGCTACGATAAAGAAAAAAAGAAGTGTACTTACATTTTCAGCTATAGTATGGGGGTCAGTGGCTTGTCCTTTCCTAGCCCTGACTGTGCACCACCTGTACCTCCCGTACCACCAGCACTACTCTATATTAATGACTAAACGTAATGGTATAGTTCTGATATTAACGATAGAATTTTTATTGTTGATAGGAATATAATCATTACAGCAAATTAGTACAAGTGCAAATCTAATAAAAAAATCCGAGAAAAGTATGAATTGACTTGGATTTTTATTGTCCTGAATACATGAGACATTCCAGAGTTTGCAGACTCTGAGGTTGCACTTGATTCAATCGACTTGGATTTTTCAACATCGAGATGTTGAACAAGAGACATATAATGTAATCAATATTTAATAGTTTCCGATTAACATGTCAAAAAGTATGAATTGGCACACCTTCTGACTAGCTCCGAGCGAAGCTGCTGCGAGGGTTCTCCTAAATACATCTGAGTTTCCAGGATACGCAGCCTCCGAGGTTCCGCATAATTCAAGAGATTTGGTCTTGTCAACACCAAGCTGTCAAACATAAGACATATAATGTAATCAATATTTCAAGAGTATCATCATATATGCACGTGAGGGTGAGAAAGCATGAATTGCCATACGTTTGGACTTGCTCCGAGAGCAGGAGCTGCTTGTCCAGTGAATTTCTCATATTTACTATTCATTTTGCTTCTGTCCATCTGTCCATTTGAATAATCATTTCTTCTACGGAATTTCTTTCCTTTTGTTCTGTCTCCATCATCTATCAGTTGTACCGAGTTTGCAGAGTAAAATTCGCACACTCCAAAACTACGTATTTTGTCATCATCATAATCGTAATAATTGTAAGAATAGGTTGATTTTCCTTCCCTAATGGACTTTGAAACATCTCTCCATTTAGGTAAAAGACTTAAACAAATAGGGTGGGGTACATGTGGAGCATCAGGCGTTAGATAGAATCCAGTTAGAACATGAGATTGCATACGACTAAACCTAACAGTCTGGGTAGTAATTCCCCTAAGTAGCACAAATGCATCAGGACATTCAACTTTCTTATCTAACGTGTAGCCGAGGCTTAAAGTACTAACTGCAGAAGATATGGTTTTCTTTGTGTAGCTTAAACTCTGTGAGATGTTCTGAATTTAGTATGATTGGAAATATTGGAATGTAAATGTACAACAAAATAAGATCCCATATCTTAGTAAAAATTTAGTATTGATAGATAGATACTAAGGAACTTTCAATGACAACAACGAAACAGATGAGAAAGCAGAAATTTGTATAGCAATTTTTGTACATCTTAAAAACCAGAGTTAATGTTATGAGAAGTAATAATTTTACTTGTACTCATATACTGATTGGTATATCGCAAATTCTAAATAAAGAGCCTATCTAATAAACACACATTTGCATAAATATATCATTCGTGTTTGTCTGTGACTGTGACCATGTATATAGCAGGGGTAAAGCGATACCTTTCTCCAAGATGGTGTGAGCGGCATGAAATGGTATCCGGGCAAATATATCAGTTTCAACAAACATCATCCATGTCTTTTCTGTGGAGTCATGATTGCCACAAGTAGCACAGACCTCTCTCACTAAAGGTTTTGATCTCATTCCCTCAATCTCCTCCATTACTGACTCGAAAGGTGAAGGTACACTTGTCTTTGTCGTTCTAGCCCTTTTTCTGAGTGATGTCAATGCTTCTCTATTCCCATTTCTCAGTTTATCATTTTCAACCATCTACACATACTTGCCAAAATTTAGTCAACTAAAACAACAGACAGAAACAGGAGTCATATTTTAAATTGATGATTAAATAACCTGGTGCCGTGCTAATAGGAGATGTTCTGCTTCAGCTTTAGCTTCAGCCTCAATCTCAATTAGGTTTTCCTGAATTTTCTTCATATTGTCATCCATATTAGTGCTTTACCAGAAATTTTATCACCTGAATGTTTATTAAAAAATGATTAATTGTAAAAATGCAAAATCTTTACGAACTTTTCACGTTAATGTACATAGATGAAGTAATTCACTGTAGAAATTTTAAATTTCATGTTTTTGGCAGAATAGAGACAAGTAGACTCTGTGGGTGTATCTATCCTGCCTTATTTTGCCTTATCGCACGATCCTCTATTTCCGTCCTTCTTTGCTTTAACGCTCTAGTGAATACCACTTGTCTGCTCCTACCATTTTCAATCCACGTGTCTGCCATTCTTACCGATATCTCCGTTGGAAGAAAATACTTGCACATGTCCTCTACGAGTGTTGATGTCCCCTTGGTGCTACGTCACCTCACAAATAACCCAATCCGTCGTAAACAATATCTCATCCTTTTCCGATATCTTTTATTTAACATACTTCGATAATCTAAATCGTCTCGTCCAATAGCCTCTGTTGCATAGATAACCATATTTCAATTGATAGAATAATCATGATCAATTAAATAAATAACCCACGTATCTCGCTCGTCAAAAATCTCTATACTATAAAAGTCAACATTTAAGTCAATGGCCTCGTAAATCTCATTTTCTAACATTACTGACAAATTTCTATTCCAACTACCCCTCGTGATAATATCAGACACGACCAAAGTATTTAAACAAGTCTCCAATCACTTATTCGTATTTATGACTCACTAACCAGATAATCCACGTATTCCACGTAACACACATTGTCATTTAACTGCGATAAATAAATCACATAAGTCTCGTAACGTCCAAGAAATAATTTTAGAAAAATATTCGACTCTCGTTTCAGAGGAATTAAACCTCAAAATATTTTTAGATCAAAAATCGGATCATTAATCCTAATATAAAGATTTAAAAACAATTTAATCAATTAATATAAAATTAATTGACTAATTCCAAACACTCAAACAAATTCGTATGAATAAAACCAAGCCAAGAAAATAATTAAATCTAATTTAAATTAATTAGATTTAATTAATAATTATTTAATAGAATTAACTAATTATTAAAATTAATCAATTAATTAAATAAATAAATTATTAATAAAAAATAATTAAAATAATTAAATTTAATAAATTTTCGAATTTAAATAAATATTTATAAATTTATAAAATTTTCTGAATATTAAAATGTATTTTTAAATCAAAAATATGATTTTTAGAAATTTTAAACTATTTTTTTGAATTATTTAAAAAAATAATTCCAGAAACACTATTCATCTTCTTCCTTGAAAGATTCAAGCCAGCTTTAATGGAGGTTCGCCGGAATCTGAAAATATCCGGCGACCGTAACATTTTCCGACCAAAATCCGACTAGCACCATTTCTGCACCAAACTGAATGTTCTATATACCAAAACAAAGCTTAGAACACGTACAATCTAACCCTCATATCCACATACACAAACAATCAACAGATTTTACGAACTAATGGTTTGAAAATTCGAAAAAAACTAACAATTCGAACTAGCTAATCTAGGAATAGAATGATACAATAGTATTAATAACCAGTCAGATCTCTATTGAGAGAGATGAAACCAGATGTTAACAATTAAAGGATCAACCAAATGAAAAGTAATCCTGATAAAGGTTAACTAAAATGGAAGATTTAGGGATGACTGAGGTAAGGAACAAGAAGCGAATACATTCATAATAATTCAGAATGATAGTAGCGAGGCTCAGCCTCCACTCTATATTGTCTCATATACAAACCCAAATGAAATTACTGACAAATGCAAAATGAAATGTAGTTTTAGGTAGGTGACTAGTTGCTGGCAGTGGTCCCTTGTGTGCCAAGCTGCATACCCCTGCTCCTAACGGTTTTGCCACCTGGATTAAAAAGGTTCTCTTGAGGATCTTTGTTGTCATTTGTCTTATCATTGCTCCCTTTTACTTGTGCCTCTTTAGTCAATGTCTCAACTGTCTTTTTAACCGTTGTAACTGCCTTGTCATTCACTGAGAGCGTATCAATACTCCCCCCATTGAAAGATCCTTGACCCCAAGGATCAAAATCTGGATACTTACTCATGATATTTCTGGCCTCCTCCCAAGTAGCCTCTTCTTCAGGTAATTGGTTCCAGTGAATCAGCCATTGAACACTAGCAGCATTGTTCTTCTTTATCGTTCTGACCTCTATGACCTTAAGTGGTAGCTTAGAATCCAGGTTATTGGTAGTACCATAGTCATTTGGAAGAGACTGGTCTATATCAGTAGGGGTAGGGCCAAAGTGTTTTTTCAATAAAGAGACATGGAAGGTAGGATGGATCTTAGCAGTAGCAGGAAGTTGAAGGGTATAAGCTACAACCCCTATTTTCTTTATGATTAAGTAAGGACCATAGTACTTTGTGGCCAACTTCTGGTTACCTCTGACAGCTAATGAAGTTTGTCTGTAGGGATGTAATTTAAGGTAAACCCATTCACCCACACTGAATTCTCTATCACTCCTCTTCTTGTCAGCCAGTTGTTTCATCCGATTCTGAGCCCTGCATAAGTTCTGTTTCAGAATGCTAATAGTCTGTTCTCTCTGTTGAAGACTTCTATCTACTGCCTCCATTAGACTTGAGTCAGTGATGTAAGGTATGTGGACAGGAGGAGGCTGGCCAAACAGTACTTCATAAGGGGTCATTTTAATGGCAGAATGATAATTGGTATTATACCAGAACTGAGCTAGTGGTAACCACTTGACCCACTCATTAGGCAAAGCATGACACATACATCTTAAATATCCCTCCAAACATCTGTTAAGCACCTCAGACTGTCCATCAGTCTGGGGATGATATGCAGTCGAAAGTTTTATTATGACTCCCTGGAGTTTCATAAACTCCTGCCAGAAATTGCTGGTAAATACTTTATCTCTATCAGATATGATAGACTGGGGTGAGCCATGGAACTTGTAGATATTATCCAAGTAACTTTGAGCCACTGTAAGTGCAGAAAATGGATGGTTGAGAGCTATGAAATGACCGAACTTGCTCAGTCTGTCCACTATCACCATGATAACATCTTTTCCCCTGGATTTGGGAAGGCCTTCAACAAAATCCATGATGATTTCATCCCATACACCATTGGGAATGGGTAGAGGTTGAAGTAACCCTGGTGATAAGCTATGATCATATTTGCATCTTTGACATATTTGACAGTGTTTAATATAATCCACCACAGATTGCCTCATGTTGTGCCAGTAGAATAGAGCCTGAGTTCTTTTCAAGGTAGCAAGGATACCTGAATGACCCCCATGGCTTGAATTATGCATCCAGTTGAGAATTGTGTTTTTAATGGCAGAGTCATTTCCAATCACCAGTTTGCCCTTCCTTGTAAGTCTGTTCTGGTCCCAAGTATAATGAGAGTGAGATGCATGGTCTTGTTGTAATTCTGCAATGATTTTACTCAATTGTTCTTCTTTTTCCCAGTGGTACTGTATATCATTCAGTAACAGTGAGTGAATTGTAGACACCGCCATATCAAATAACTGCAAGCCAAGAACTCTTGATAGAGCATCAACTGCTCTATTGTCTGTACCACACTTGTACTCTACTGTGAAGTCAAAACCAGCCAGCTTAGATAACCACTTTTGTTGGAAAGGGGTTGAAAGTTTGTGTTCTAATAGAAATTTGAGGCTTTTCTGGTCAGTTCTGATTATGAATGGAAGAACCATCAAATAATGCTGCCATTTTGTGACTGCAAATACCACAGCCAAGAGTTCTCTTTCATAAGCTGACAGGAGTGCAGTTTTTTCAGAAAAAGCCTTACTAATGTAGGCTATTGGATGGCCATCCTGCATGAGAACTGCCCCCATGCCAGTGCCAGAGGCATCTGTTTCTATAACAAAAGGCTTGTTAAAGTTTGGCAAGGCTAACACTGGAGGAGTAGTCATTGTGTCCTTGAGTAATTGAAAGGATGATTGAGCTTCCATGCTCCGCACAAAAGCACCCTTCTTGAGTAGTAATGTGAGAGGTTTACATATATTACCATAATCCTTAATAAAGCGCCTGTAGTACCCTGTCAGTCCCAAAAACCCTCTCAGCTGCTTTAATGTAGTAGGTACAGGCCATTCCAGAATTGATGCAATTTTGTCCTTTTCAGTATGAACACCCTCTGATGAGATTACATGGCCCAAGTAATGAATTTCTGAGGCCCCAAAAGAGCATTTCTTTCTATTAGCATGCAAGGAGTTGTCTTGCATAATTTGTAGTACTAGCTGCAAGTGGGTCAAATGCTCCTTCCATAAAGAACTGTAAATGGGGATGTCATCAAAAAAGACAAGTACCCATTTTATTAACAAGGGTTTAAACACATGGTTCATGAGTGATTGAAAGGTGGATGGTGCATTAGTCAACCCAAAAGGCATGACTAGGTATTCGAAATGACCAAAATGAGTCTTGAAGGCAGTCTTATGGATGTCTTGGTGGTCCATTCTGATCTGGTGATAACCCGATTTGAGATCCAGTTTTGAAAAAAATTTAGTCCCTTGTAGCTCATCCAGCAATTCCTCTATTATAGGGATGGGGAATTTATCTTTCACAGTGGCCTTGTTTAAACTCCTATAGTCTATACACATCCTCCATCCTCCATCCTTCTTTTTGACCAACACAATGGGAGCTGCAAATGGGCTATTACTATGCCTTATGATTCCCAGGTCCAGCATTTCTTGCACCATTTCTTCAATTATTGTTTTCTGAACAATTGAGTACCTATAAGGCCTCAAGTTAATGGCATTTGTTCCTTCTTTCAGTGGTATCTTATGGTCAAAAGATTCCCTACTGGGAGGTAATTCTTCAGGTGTTGTAAAAACTCTAGGGTATTGATCCAGAATGGCAATCAGTGTAGGATCAATTGAGAGAGCTGGTAACCCTTCCTTTGATGCTAAGGAAGGGGTATTACCCACAGCTACATGAACCAATTGTAGCATTGACAATTCCCCAGAATTCTGCATTAGCTTGTCAAACTTTTGAGACTGAATATTTCTCAGTTTCTTTCCTGAAATTCCCCTCAACTTCACTTTTTCCCCATTTTAAGTGAATTGCATAGATAGGTTCGCAAAATCCCAAAGAACTGGGCCAAGTTGAGTGAACCATTGAATTCCCAGTACTACATCACTGCCACTAAGTGGAATTAATAGAATATCAGCTTGAAACTCCACTCCTTGTAATTTCCAAGCAAAATTCTTGATCATCTTATCACAATGTAACTGACCTCCATCTGCTATTCTTACTGCCAAAGGAGGTATGAGTTCCACCTTGCAGTCCAATTTAAGAGCCAGAGAAGCATCAATAAAATTGTGAGTGCTCCCACTATCTAATAAAATATGCATATTCTTCTTCCCATGATGACCTGTAACCCTCATAGTCTGGTAAGCAATCACTCCTTCTATTGCTTCCAATGAAATTTGGGCACATTGGTGTTCATTGACATCTTGGTTCTGAGGAGGTACTTGTTCAGGTTCCAAGGGGTCATCTTCCTCCTCTATTTCGATATGAAAGAACTGGGGTTTTTTCCCTTTACACTTATGTCCTGGTGTATAATGTTCATCACACCAAAAACATAAGTTTTTTGCTCTTTTCTCGCTCAGTTCGGCAGGGGTGAGTGTTTTTCTGGTGAATGTAGGTTTTGTTGGGATCAAAGCTGTAGTTGTGTTTGTCTTGAGAGTAGGTGCAACATAAGGTTAGGAAGAAGATGTGGTGAATGGTTTATTGTTTACAGGAGTGGCTAACAGTGGTGGCTTGACAGACATCTTGGACTTCTTAGCTTTAGAAGATGCCTCTTGTAATTTAGCAAGACATAAGGCCTGCTGTATAGATTTAGGGGAAAACATCCTCACAGAGAGTTGAATTTCATCTTCCAGACCCCCTAAATAACAACTTAAAAGATACTCTTCAGATAGATTCAACCTACTAGTAAGGGCATCGAAGGAGTCATGGTAGTCCTGCACAGAACCTGTTTGTCTCAGTGCCTTCAAATCTGCCATAGGATCGTCATACAAATCCCCAAACCTCACATTAATATCAGCCGTGTATTGATCCCAAGTGGGCATAATATCATTACATCTCTGCATATAAGTTTGGTGCCACAAGAGGGCCTTACCTTCAAGGTGAATAGCAGCTAGTCTAACCTTTTGATGGTCAGGAATGGTATCAATTTGATAAAATTGATTACACTTATATAGCCAAGACCTAAGTTCAGTACCATCAAACTTGGGGAACTCAACCTTGGTCATCCTAGCAGAAAAAGAGTTATATCTATTGTGACCATCACTGTGGGAAGACTCTCTATTGAAATCAGTTGTGAAATTATCGTTTCCAGGAAGTTTATGGTCAGAAGCCACCAGTTTAGCAACTTGAACAGATAAACCCAGTAATAATTCATTTATTTCATCAATAGACTTAGTGTTCTGCTCTATATTAAGATTATTATTATTACATGTTTGCACTAACCTTTGGTTCTGAGCCTCAAATAAGGTCCTGAGATTTACCTCTATCCTGTTCAGGTCTGGAAGCTCTCCTTCATCATCCAAGACTCCAGATCTGGTGTTTCGCCCTTGTCCCATAGCTCCAAGGTTCGAACGTCTCTAATACCAATGATGCAATAGTATTCATAACCAGTCAGATCTCTATTGAGAGAGATGAAACCAGATGTTAACAATTAAAGGATCAACCAAATGAAAAGTAATCCTGATAAAGGTTAACTAAAATGGAAGATTTAGGGATGACTGAGGTAAGGAACAAGAAGCGAATACATTCATAATAATTCAGAATGATATTAGTGAGGCTCAGCCTCCACTCTATATTGTCTCATATACAAACCCAAATGAAATTAATGACAAATGCAAAATGAAATGTAGTTTTAGGTAGGTGACTAGTTGCTGGCAGTGGTCCCTTGTGTGCCAAGCTGCATACCCCTGCTCCTAACGGTTTTGCCACCTGGATTAAAAAGGTTCTCTTGATGATCTTTGTTGTCATTTGTCTTATCATTGCTCCCTTTTACTTGTGCCTCTTTAGTCAATGTCTCAACTGTCTTTTTAACCGTTGTAACTGCCTTGTCATTCACTGAGAGCGTATCATAGAACGACTCAATGAAACATGTAAATCGATTACCCATGATCATATGAAGCTATAGGAACCATCAAAATCAACGGACAAACTCTAAATCAAAAAGCCCCAATTCGAGCTCAAGAACCCTAAATTTTCGAATTGGACAATCCTAAAATCAAACAATGAAATTGAACACATATTTGGACTCCTTACAACCATATGAATCTATAAATATCATCAAATCACATGAACAAGCTCAGAATCAAAAAGCCCCAAATTTGACATAAACCCTAATTTTCCAGAATTAAAGAAAACTTCGTATGAAATTGAAATATTACCCCACGCGAAATCTGAAGGTAGATTATGAAACTAGATTCCAAGACCTTCGATTTGACTATAAGAACGTTGAAATTGGACTCCGGTAACGCCTTCAAATTTGTGTTTGATTCTAAAGAACACGAAGAACACGGTTCAGAGATTTTTATATTTAACGATATATTAACTTGATTATACGCAAAATAATGTACGATACACCTTTTTATATTAAACGGAAAATAATACCCGAAACGACATTTTTGGATCGATACTGATCCGATGGATCGCTTTAAATACAATTTAACAGAATATACGCTTTAAATCTTTAATAAAGTAGAATACATGTTTTACAAGACGATAATCATCCAGAATGTACGGATAACTACAAGAATCGTTTAATATTAGATATACGAACCAAAATACCTCTATTACGAGTATTTCTGAATACTTCCCACTTTAACGAATGAAATATTGGTACGAACGATATAACAATTTCCCGAATAATTTGGGAACGATCTAAATTTTCTTTTCGATAATTAAAATAGAATAAAATAGTATGACATCCTTTTCAAAATAATTTCTAATTCCCCACACATTTAAACAGATAAAAACATTTAATAAATTTTAAATTGAAAATAAAATTTCATTTCACATCAAATATTAACACGTAATTTTCTCGGATCTTACATCCTTCCCCCCTTAACAGGATTCTGTCCTCAGAATCAGCTTGCGCAACATATGTGGATATTTTTCCAACATTAACATTCTTTTACATCTTTTACATATCCTTGTAGTTCCTTCTTATCCCTTATACTTTCTCATTCCCTCCTGTAATTACATTCCATTTCTCTTCCCATAATTCTTCCCTCAGTATAGCCCTTTCTCTTTGATCAATTCTGGTCGAATCCTAATTCCAGTCATTTCTTCTAGTTAATCTTTTGTTATTATAACCTTAAAGCTCCGTCATTCCCAATTCTCGTACCGAAGATATTTACATCTCAAATATTTTGCTAGTCCAGCAACAAATGATGACATCAATGCTGAGAAGTATGAACCTTCATGTTCCTGGTGAAGCTCAAGACATCTTTTCTGATCCCAAGCCTAAGGGGGAGAAAGGAAAGGAAGAAAAGGAAGTCACTCTAGAGAAGAAAGGGGGAGCACTTACCAAGCAAAAGCTAAAGGGCAAAATCACAGAGAAAGATCTAAGGCCTCTCACCCTACCTACTGTTTCTATCACCAGTTTAGCTGGCCAGAAAAGTAGTGTCACAACAACCTTCTATCCTGGCACTTTGCCCATGGATGTCTCTGCTCCTAAATCACAACAAGTGCTCAGCTAGTCAAAGCAAATTTAATCACTGAGGCCAAGCTACAGGAAGTTGCCAACTCAAATATCTATCATAATGAGGCCTTCCTGGAGTTTCGGAAAGCCATCAACATCAGTGTTCAAGGTGATACCCAGACCTACAGAGCCAAGATCAAAGAGGACATCAAGTACCTCACTGTGGTAGTCAGGATAGTCAAGGATGCCTATCTAAGAGAAATCATCATGGTATCTAAAGACAGTGACATGTGGCATTTGTCCTTTGAAACTCTGGAGAAGCTGAGATTTACTTAGCTAGACACAATTTTGGGGCTAATTGAAAAGAGTGGTGAGAACAACAAAAGATTGTATGATGACTTGGAGAAAGATCAACTTCTAAGATTGCCTGAAGTCATCATGAATCCAAGAACTATAATTTTCCAAGGTCTCACTAGGGCAAACACTATTGATCAGCTAATAATTCCTACTCAGCTGGAAATGAAGAATAAGGAAAAGATCAGTCATGTGCTCCAAATGCTGAGAGCAAAGAGGGGATTTAGGACTGCTGAAGAGCTAGAGATGATTCAAATTCTTCAATCATTTCTATTCCATGGAAGAATTCCTGAATCACTCAGAATGAGGAAAGACAAGAAAGATGACAAGGATGATGGTGAAGACAAGAGCTATAGAAGAAGGAGTCAATCAAGGAGTGATAAGGATGGGGTAAGTGAAAGCAGCAAAGGCAAATCCTCCAAGAGATCTAAAGAGGCTGAAAATGTCAAGAAGGACTAACATAGCAAGAGAGAGACTGAAAAGAAGAGGAGTGGAAATCAGCAAGTCAAGGACATTGCTAGCAGTATCTTAACCACAACACAAGACTCTAAGTCTAGGGTGGGTACTGAAAGGCATATGCTATAGCCTATTTGTAATTCGAGGATTCTACTCAACTTAAACAAGAATGTAATAAGTAAATATTAGATTAAAGGTCACAGGAATCTCAGAGAGTTTTATCTGTCAAGAGAATGGAGTATTAAAGTCATCTACAGACTTGAAGTTATTCTACATTGAAAGAAGTTCAATTTATTGTTCAAGCCTCAGTGAAGTATTCAAGAAAGTTGATTTACTACAGTGACAGAGATTTCCATTTGGTGACAGAAGAAGTACAAGATACAAAGTTTATTCAGAGCTAAAGAAAAGAAGCCACAGATTTAAATGTTTTAAAGATGAAGAATTATCATTGAAGTCAGTTATTCATGAACCAGACAATGCATCGAATGACGACATCAATCAGTGGAATTAAATCATCTATATTCAGTGGTTTTCAGAAGATAGAGGAATGCAAGGATTTTAAGTTATCTTCTTTTAATTAATTAAATTATTAATCAATTTAATTAATTAATTAATTCTTTCAGAATTAATTAATTTATTAAATTAATTAATTTAGTTGTTTAAATTATTTATTAAATTGATTCTAGAAAAGAATTAATTTAATTTAGAATTTAAATTAACTAAATTGATTAAAGGGAGTTAATTTAATACTGTATGACCTGAACTAGTTCTCTGTATGACCTGCCCTGTATAGGTCATACCGTGTTTTGTATAGGTCATACCATACAATTCTTCCAGGTCATACAAGTTACTTTCCCAGGTTCTACCGAGAGTTGGTGGAAGAACAGCAGGTCATACCTAACACTTCTGCAGGTTCTATTGGTAAAGCAAGGTTCTACCGAGCAATTTAGAAGGTCATACAAGTGCATTGGTTGTTTAATTAAATCATTTTGATTTAATAAAACAGGTCATACAAGGAAAATGTAGTTGTATTAACCCGAGGCCAAAAACAGAAAAGAAACAGACTTGCATTATCAAAGCACAGACATTTCTCTCAAGAACAAACGAAGAAGCCAATTGATATCATTTCTTCTCAAGCAATTAATTCTAGTTTGTATTGTTAAATCCAAACCACTAGAAGTTGATTACTTGTATTGCTTTGATTATCTAGCGGATTTTTATCCCTAGAATTTATCTCGAACTTGCTTTTAGCATTCGATCTTTTTATTACAAATATTAGAAAAGTTCATGTCGAATTTATTCTAAATTTGTATTAATTAGTTTGAGATAAATACTTTGTAATCCTTATTGTATTTGCAACACCCTTCAAGTTTAATATAGTTTATATTTAACTTGAATTTTGTTTCATTTATATTCCGCATTAATTTGTTCTAAATTGTTAAATTATTCAAAGAACAAATTTCGATAAAACGGTATAGTTTGTATTCAACCCCCCTTCTACAAACTTATCAGGACCTAACAATTGGCATCAGAGCCTTTTGATTGATATACAAATCAAAGATCCAATTGTTTGAGATTTTTTTTAACTCTGAAATTTTTATTTTTCTAAAAATCTCAAAAGATGTCTACTACACAGAAAGTGGCTACAGTAAAAATCCCAATGTTCAGCAAGGAGCACTATCCTATGTGGAAGAAGAAGATGCTCTTGTTTCTTCAAGTGGTTAATGTTGAATATCTTGAAGTGCTGAAGAATGGACCAAGAATTCCTATGTTTGTTGAGAGAGAGCTAATAGAGAATGGTGTTGTTACTAGGGCTGCTAGGATATACCCTAAGGATCCCAATGACTACACTCATGAAGAAAAAGAAGATGTTTCCTTGGATGTCTGTCTACAGTTGATACTGGTTGATTGTCTTGATCCAATCATGCATAATCATATTTTAAAATGTGTTTCTGCTAAACACATTTGGGATACGATTGAAATAATCAATGAAGGGACAGAGGAAGTCAGAGAGAATAAGATGGAAATTCTCACCTCTTCATATGAGCACTTCAGAGCAAATCCAAGGGAAGGAAGAGTGGTTAGTATGTCTACTTCACTGGTAGCTGGAGTCCCACAGAAACAGGAAGCGAAGGTTGTTCTACCTTCCAGTCCTAACAAGGATGTAATTGTAGCTGAATATGGTGTTACATCTACAAGTCAATCTGGTGGTGATTTTTATTCTATGGAGGAGCTTGAACAATTGGAAGATGAGTCTATGGCCTGGGTAGTGAAGAAGTTTGGAAACTTCAGGTTCAGGAGAAATCCTAGTTTCAAGTTCAAGACATATGCTGACGAATACCAGACAGGTGGTTCTTCATCCTCAAATAGCATAAGGGGTGGCTATAAAACAGGGATGGTTGAGATGAACAAGTCTAAAGAAAAGAGCTGGGATGATACAGACAGTGAAGATGAAGAAGTTGGGAATCTTGCACTCATGGCAATAGGAGACAAACTCTTTGAGTCCATGTTATCTCCACCCAACATGTCTAAGGTAAAATTCACTGACACTGAAATGATTCATCATCTTGGTGGCACCATAAGTTGTGCACGCACTGAAAATGATAGAATAAATCTTTTAAACACAAATCTTGAAAAGGAAATAAAAGATTTAAAACTAGTGCATATCAATCAAGATGAACTTACTAATAAGGTAGCAGTTCTTGAGAAAAGGGTTAAATTGTATCAACAACTGGAAACCATTCTCAAAGATCAGATTAGTGAGCTTAAGACCAAAGCTAATGCTTATTTCAGTTCTTGTAAGACTGCTAAAGAAATTCTCAATAAGCAAGCTGTTGGTAATCATGTCAGTATAGGGTATGATTATAATGAGGCTATTGGACTGCTTGGAATTAATTCCCCTTGTAGATACAAATCTGAAGGAAAGGTTGTTCCATATATACTTAAGGGTATTGAAACACCCTTCTGTAAGGAGTCTGAGGCAGAGCCTATGAATGAATACTCTATCATTATTGCTGAGGAGATTCATGAAGAAGATGTTGCTTTGGAAGCTGAACAGTCCAAATAGTGTATATCTGATATTCCAGTCAAAGTTGCTACAACTAAAAAGAAGACTAAATCAGATATCCATAAGTTGGATCAAAACAACTGTTCTAACATGCCTGTTGTTAATTCTTCTCATAAAGCATGTGGTGTGATTAATTGCATGTCTTGTGCATTCAATGTTATGTATGCTTATTTTAATAGTAAGCATGTATCTAGTGATAAGACTGCTCCACGTCAACATGTTAATAGTAAGAAGCATGTTAATGCTAAGACTGCTAGTCCTTCTAATACTAGAGTGGATTCATTTATCCCTAAGCCTACTCAGAAATGTGTTAAGGCTGGCTATAAATGGAAACGCTCTTATGTGAAAGAGGTTGAAGTAGTTTTAGCTAGAAATGTTGTTTTGCCTGACAAAGGCCAGTTCTTTAAGTATGCCGGACCCAATCAATTTTGGGCTCCGAAGAAGGTCTAATCAATCTGATATTGCAGGGAGTTAAACAGGTAAACAGTGTTATATGGATTCTTGACAGTGGCTGTTCAAGGCATATGACTGGAGATAGAGCCCTGCTATCAGATTTGGTTGAGAAAGCTGGCCCAGTGCTTACCTTTGGAGATAACAGCAAGGGTATAACTGAGGATATGGCCTGTTTGAAATCAAGAAATGTTATTAGTCAATAAGAACATCAATGTTACTTTTGATGACACTAAACTCCCTAATATCCAATCAGAAAATTCATCTGAGAAAATGAAGTTTGATAACTTGCCAGACTCAGAATCAGATGATGAAGCCCCACCTGAAGTTATTGCTGGTGATGATAATAACAATGATGATAATGATCATGGTGATGGTGGTGGAAACACTGGTAACAATGGAGATACCACCAACACTGGAGAAGAATCACCAAGACAATATGCCAACAACTCAGGGGGAGGAAATGAAGGGTCAACTAGTCATTCACAACACCATAGTGAAACTCAAGGCGAATCATCAAGATCAAATCTTCCATGACAGACTGTATGGAATAAAGCTCATCCTTTTGAGCTGATCATTGGTGATCCAGATGTTGGAGTTAAAACTAGAAGTGCAACTCAGAATGAATGTCATTATTCAGGGTTTCTTTATGAAATGAAACCAAAGAAAATTGAGGAAGCACTGACTGATCCTGATTGGGTGATTGCTATGCAAGATGAACTCAATCAATTTGAACAACAACAAGTTTAGAAGCTGGTACCTAGACCAAAGAACAAGAAAGTAGTTGGTACTTGGTGGGTATTCAGAAATAAATTAGATGAAGATGGCATAATCACAAGAGACCAAGCATATTGACATCAGGTATCATTTTATCCGAGAGCATGTCATGAATGGTACTGTGGAGTTACTCTTTGTACCCACAGAGGAACAAACAAAAGATATTTTCACTAAATCTCTTGATGAATCCATGTTTACCAGATTGGTTGGTAAATTGGGTATGTTAAATAGTTTTAGTGATTAAATCTGTTTATTTTTTATGTTTGTTCTTAATTAAATTTACAAGTGTTCATTTGTTGTATATATTTTTAAATCACTTGTAAATTTATTTTATCATCTCAATTTTCTCTTATGCATGTTGATTGTAGATTATTGCCATTTCTTGTCTAATTGTTAAGCTTCTTAGTTTGAGTAAGTTAAGATTAATTATTTTCTCTAAAAATATTTTTCTCAAATTTTACAAGTTAAAATTGTAGAGAAATCTATTTTTATTGAAAATCTTTTATTTTAAAATATTCGAATATGCATGTAAATAGTTTCCTGTAAATATTTTTTTCTTATGTATATATTATTTTAGTTTGAATATATTATTTTATATTATTTTTATTATTATTATTTATTATCTTTTATTTTCTATTTGACTTAGATGTTTGTGTAAATATATTATATATATTATTTCTGATCTAGCTCTTGCTTAGCTGGAAATTCAGTGCCAAATCCAATTCAGGTATTACTTTTCGATCTCTCAATCCACTTCTTTTACTGTTGCTGAACCAAAGTGGTTGTTAGGGCTGACCAAGGGATTGTAGATCCACAATTTTTATCCCAGGTCTTAGAGCCAAACAATGAGTCTACAACTTAATTACTTGACCTCTCAGCTTAAACAGAAATCAAATGTTAAACAAAGAAGTATTTTGATTGAAATAGTGAGTGATCCCACAGCTCTGCCTCCTCTAAAGAAATTCAACATATACTGAGGCATCTGTCAGCCCATCTGTATCCTCTCAATAGGATATGGACTTTGAAATGGCCAATGAACTGTTTCTAGAGACATTCTCTCAACAGGATGAATCTATTGAAATTTGCCATAGGGCCATGGCACTTTGTACTGAGTCAAGCACACTCTCATTACTCACAATGGGAGAAAACAATTTCATTAGATGAAACTCAGGACACAGTGAAAGCAGAGCACCTGCAACTGGTTACAGTGCCTACCATTGTCACGGTAGAAGTGCCTTCATAGGCATCTGAGGGAAAATTTGATTCTTTGCCAAATAAAATAGAATCATTTTCTCCCCTCCCAGAGTGAACACCTCTGGCTCCCTAAGGGATTTTCCACTCGCAGATTTATCTGGAGAAAGTGGAAGGCAACTTGGTCAGTCTATCACTGAAGCAATTCAGATTTCAAATCCAAGTGATTTGATAGACATGATTGAGGATCGGGATTTGCGAACTCCCATTGCACCACCACTGACCTCTCTTGAAGAGGCTAGGGTGAGTTTCAATGCAGGTACTGATAAAAAAAGGAGCAATCAGACAGCTAATGTTGAGTGATAAGAGTCAAACACTGAGTGAAACACATGCACGTGAGATGAGTGATACACTTACAAGAGAAATTCAAGTGAGTGCACACACAGACACATACACTGCAATGTAGTTAGCTCACATAGCTGATCTACAGGAACATATATTCAAAACCCAGGCTGATAAAGAAATTTTGTAAGCACAAGTGGTTGAACGGTCTTCTTCTTCCACCTCTGTCAACAATCAGCTGGGACTACTCAAGGAAATTTTGAAGACAAATTTACTTCCCAATATCAACTTCATCAACTATCTCAACTCCTACTAGCTTCAGAGACTCATAAAGTTAAATCTGTAGAGAATTCCTCAACTAAGGGGGAGAAATTTGGAGAATCTAGGAAGAGGGAGCTGAAAAAGATATAAAAGGAAAAGGAGGAGTTTCAGGGGAGTAAAGGAAAGTTAGCTCTGTTTTGTAAATGTTATATGTATAGAGCTTAGGTAAATCAAGACAGGTTCAATGTTGTCATATGTTCAGTCTAGAGGAACATCTGTCTTGTATTTACCTTTACTGGTGAAATCTGGAAATGTCATATTTGATCCAGAACTTTCTAGTATTAACTTAGGCTTAAGAGTCTTATATTTTTCTTGGTTTTAGTTGAGTGATCCTCTAGGTATTTGGTTGTTATCTTCTAACAAACAAATAGGGGGAGATTGAAAGGCATATGCTATAGCCTATTTGTAATTCGAGGATTCTACTCAACTTAAACAAGAATGTAATAAGTAAATATTAGATTAAAGGTCACAGGAATCTCAGAGAGTTTTATCTGTCAAGAGAATGGAGTATTAAAGTCATCTACAGACTTGAAGTTATTCTACATTGAAAGAAGTTCAATTTATTGTTCAAGCCTCAGTGAAGTATTCAAGAAAGTTGATTTACTACAGTGACAGAGATTTCCAGTTGGTGACAGAAGAAGTACAAGATACAAAGTTTATTCAGAGCTAAAGAAAAGAAGCCACAGATTTAAATGTTTTAAAGATGAAGAATTATCATTGAAGTCAGTTATTCATGAACCAGACAGTGCATCGAATGACGACATCAATCAGTGGAATTAAATCATCTATATTCAGTGGTTTTCAGAAGATAGAGGAATGCAAGGATTTTAAGTTATCTTCTTTTAATTAATTAAATTATTAATCAATTTAATTAATAAATTAATTCTTTCAGAATTAATTTATTTATTAAATTAATTAATTTAGTTGTTTAAATTATTTATTAAATTGATTCTAGAAAAGAATTAATTTAATTTAGAATTTAAATTAACTAAATTGATTAAAGGGAGTTAATTTAATACTGTATGACCTGAACTAGTTCTCTGTATGACCTGCCCTGTATAGGTCATACCGTGTTTTGTATAGGTCATACCATACAATTCTTCCAGGTCATACAAGTTACTTTCCCAGGTTCTACCGAGAGTTGGTGGAAGAACAACAGGTCATACCTAACACTTCTGCAGGTTCTATTGGTAAAGCAAGGTTCTACCGAGAAATTTAGAAGGTCATACAAGTGCATTGGTTGTTTAATTAAATCATTTTGATTTAATAAAACAGGTCATACAAGGAAAATGTAGTTGTATTAACCCGAGGCCAAAAACAGAAAAGAAACAGACTTGCATTATCAAAGCACAGACATTTCTCTCAAGAACAAACGAAGAAGCCAATTGATATCATTTCTTCTCAAGCAATTAATTCTAGTTTGTATTGTTAAATCCAAACCACTAAAAGTTGATTACTTGTATTGCTTTGATTATCTAGCGGATTTTTATCCCTAGAATTTATCTCGAACTTGCTTTTAGCATTCGATCTTTTTATTACAAATATTAGAAAAGTTCATGTCGAATTTATTCTAAATTTGTATTAATTAGTTTGAGATAAATACTTTGTAATCCTTATTGTATTTGCAACACCCTTCAAGTTTAATATAGTTTATATTTAACTTGAATTTTGTTTCATTTATATTCCGCATTAATTTGTTCTAAATTGTTAAATTATTCAAAGAACAAATTTCGATAAAACGGTATAGTTTGTATTCAACCCCCCTTCTACAAACTTATCAGGACCTAACAGGTACTATTAGTAATGATCCTCCAAAATCAAAATCCAAGACTTCTGGACCTGATTTGCCACTGAAGAGAAGTAAAGCCACTACAACAATATCTAAAATACACCTCCACAAAATAACAGCTAGTGGAGTGTTACAGTGGGTCAAAGGAAAAGGATTGAGATTACTTCCAAATGATGTGGCACTGAAGACAAAATCTCCTTGTTCTGGAAAGCTACCTCAAGTTAAACACTGCAAACTCAAAAGTGTAGCTAAAAGAACAAGGATAACAAAGAGAAATGGAGTGATCACAAATGTTGTTACGATAAAGGTGCTTCCTCTAGATGAAGACTATGATGAAGATGCCTTAGCATTTCTGAGAGCTCAAAGAATCTTTGAAGTCAAAGTGAAACAAAATCATCTAGAAATCAAATTCACTGATGGAAGAGAAAAAGAGATGAAATAAGGGAGCTGGAAATATTTTCCAAAATATGAGCTTGAAAGAATAAATGCATTGCTAAACTTTGAAGAAAAAGAAGAAAGATTGTGGAAGATTGAAATTGCCAGATTTTTGAAGATGCACTCTGATTATCAAGAAAATCTGAGGAAGTCAAATGAAGAGAAGAAAATTCAGAAAGATAAAGAGATGGCAGAAATGGAAGAGAAGGCTAAAGAGTTGAGGAAGAAAGGGCTGTGCAAAGTGAAACAAAATCCTTATGTTGTGGAGTACAAAAATAAAAATGGAGGAATAAGCAAAATAAGGATGGAGTTTGTGGAATCCTATGTGGAAAGTGCCCTAAAAGCCGCTGTTGAAGATTTAGAAGACTCTCCTCTCATAGAAGAATTAATTGCAAGAGATGAAATTCAGGCAGCCATTTCAGAAATAAACAGAAAGGAAGAAATGAGAAAGAAGAAAGTCTATGATGACTATCTAGAAAAGCAGATGGAAACTGAAGCTGTTCGACAATAAAGATAATCTGTAAGCTTTCATTTTCTATTTGTAATCAAATCCTGTTCATAATGTTCATCTGTTATTTTCTCTGAAATTTATTTCCTTTTATGTAAGTTAGGCTTGTTATCAGACATGACATTTTGTCTAAGTTTCTTACTCACAATTTGGGGGAGATTGTTAGGCTCAAGGCATGTCTGAATACCACTATTAACAAGCCTACACATTGTGACTATGTCACTCTACATGACCTAGTGAATTCTTTCACTGGGATATAGTATAGGTCTCTACTGTACTTGTCTTGTTCTCATGTACTTAGCTTTATTTTGTATGCTCAGAATTATAATGAGCTTAGTAAGTTTCTTGCAACTAGAATGTACATAGGCCATGAAATAATTGTCCTGGTAGAAGTTCAGAATTGTTCATGCAGCAGGATGAAGGTGAATAAGGTCTTGAAGAAATAAGTTACAGAAATTTGTCTAAGTCCCTATATCGTGAAGTCAAAATAAGCTATGTCGTGAAGTCCTCAAAATCCATGTCGTGAAGTACTGAGATCGCATAGTCCTAAATGAACTATGTCGTGAAGTCTTCAAGGCTCATATCGTGAAGTGTTGAAACAGGAAAGTCAAAATGTACTAGATCGTGAAGTCCTCAATAAGCCTATATCGTGAAGTCCTCAATAAGCCTATATCGCGAAGTCTTCAAAGGCTATGTCGTGAAGTCTTCAAAGGCTATGTCGCGAAGTCTTCAAAGGCTATGCCGTGAAGTCTTCAAAGGCTATATCGAGAAGTCAGAAATATGTTGGAGTTCACGATATCAACACTTAGACGTTTATAACAAGACAAATGAAGGTACAAGATCAAAGTCCATGGAGACAAATACTGAAGCATCTGTATTGGTTAAGTGGTCCAAAGACAGATGGCAAATCTACAGCAAAACTTGGAGAGAAAGAATGTAGACAAGCAGCTACAGATACGTGATAAGACAAAAGAAAGCAAGTGGTCCTTCCTGACAAAGTTAACCTATTATGGGAGAACAAGTGGGAGTTACAGTTAAGGGGTAGCTGTGTAAATAGGGTTTGCACTAGTTTTTTATAGTATATATATATTGTGCACACCCTACTATTAGCCGTGAGAGAGTCATTCATAGAAATATTCAAGCACTCTTTTCTCTGTAAGAAAACAAGAAAACACTGTTCTTGTTTAGAAGCCAAAATTTCAGTTGTGGAATTTTGGAAGCTGTAGTATTTTATTGATTTAATACAAAGTAGATTAAAGTGATTGTGTGTGTTCTATTTATTTCATTCCGCATTTTTCATCCAACACAATCTTTCACAGCTTTTGAGTTTCAAGAAAACGAAAATATTTCAAACTATCCATTCACCCCCCCTGTCTAGTTTCTCTGTGATATTCATATCTAACAATTATTGCCCATATATGGGCGTAGTGACTACTGGTCAGGATTGAGATGGTGACGTCATCAAGATTGCATATCGTCAGTATCAGGATTGCTATCAGGACTGAGATCAAGATTATCATCAGGACTGGAAGCTGATCAGTATTAATTCAAGATAATTATTGAGTCCAGACAAATAAGGAAGATTGATTTGTCGGTTCCTAGTTTATAGGAATGTAGTTGTCGGTTAGGATATGTATCAATATAGTTTGTAATTGATTTAAACATATCTTGTAATTGATAGAGTAGCTGTGTGTGCTCTATAAACACAGTTTAGGTTTTACATATTGTAATCGTTTACACGAGTATCATTGTAACCTAGCAGCTTTCAAGAACATCAGAATTTCTTGAGAGAGTTTTGTAACAGTTTTATACCAGAATTAATAAAGCTGTTATTATTTCATATTTGTGTTTATTAAGTCGAGAATCTTATACAATTGTATTCAACCCCCTTTCTACAATTGTTAATTACTGGGCAAAAATTGGTATCAGAGCAAACTGATTTAAATCAATCAGAAATGATCTAAGATGTCGACAACCAAGTATGAAAGCATGAAAATTCCCATCCTGAAGAAAACTGAATACCCTACATGGAGGAAGCTACAGATCCTGATTATCTGGACATGATCCATGATGGACCATACATCCCTAAGAGAATTGTTGGTCAAACAGATACTGTCCCTGAACACTATGTTATAAAGGTGAAAAGTGAGTGGACACCAGAAGAAAAGGCTCACGTTATCAGGGATGCAAAGGTAAAGAATATTCTGCATAATAGTCTTGATGCTGTCATGAAGGAAAATAAGATGAGAGCACCTAGAAAGCTTAAGACAATAAAAAGAAACACAATGAAATCTAAAATTATTGCACTCTTACTAATCAAATTTAATACAGATAATAAGGATACTAAAAAAATGTGTAAAAAACTTATTGAAAGAGAATTAATTAGTTAATAAAATTAATGGAAGAAAATTAATCAGAAAGAATTCAGAAAATAGCTGATAAAAATTTAACCTATAATAAGGATATTAATCAACATATTGAAAGTTGTAGAATTAGTATAAATATTATAAAACAAAAAGAAGATACTATTAAAATATTAAGAGAAATGTTAGAAAGAAAAAACAAAAAGATAAGAATATTAGAAGAAAATACTTTAACAATACAAGCAAGAAAAGATGCAGAAATAAATGAAATTAAAAAGGTAATAACAGAACAATACAAATTAATAATTGATTTATCAACAAAAAATAAATAAAATGGCAAATTTATATTGGGATCCAAATTAGTTAGAAGAAGATCTAAGAATTTACAATATTTTATAAAATCTCAAGAAAAAATTAAAAACCAAATGGATAAAATTCAAGAAAGGTTAGATGTTTTAGATTGGACAGAAGAAAATAAAAAAGAGAGAATGAGATTATATCAACAATTAGGGAAATTAATTGAATTGTATAGAAGAGAAAGAGCAAGTTCAAAAATGGTATCATGAAATATTATTAGAAAATGCAAATTGTACTGGATAAAATGGATAAAGGAAAAGAATTGGTAAAAGATTATAACGAATCATATTACCAAATGGATACAAAGGAACATCACAAACACTAAGCTTTAAACAAGAAACTTATCAAACAATACAAAATGAGAAAGAAGAATTATCTGTTAAGAAAATATTTAAAACAAATTGGTTTGAAAGAAATAAAGAAATTAGATATATAGCACAAAAACATGAAAATATAATAGATACTACCAGTGTAAATGGAAGAGCAAAAATAAATTTAATAACTGATGAAATAATAAAAAGAGAATTGAGAAAATTATCTACTAAAGAAGCAAAGAAATATAAAAATGTATACTTTGGAGGAGTAAAATTTACAATAAAAGCATATTTTCAAAGAAATATAGATGCTTTAATATCAGTAGTTAAAGGCAATTTAAAATATCAAAAATTAAAATTTACAGTACAACCATATTTTAGTATATCATTAAAAGATGAACATAAAGACTTAGCCTTAACTTTTTATTATAAATTAGATGGAATAACAATGCCACCTGGAAGTAAAGTTATAAGCATTGAGACTAAAATGATTTATGTTTTAACTGGAAATCATCATGTAACCAAGCAAAATGAATTAAATATTCTAGTACCAAATATGTATCAAGATATATTAGAACAAATAGAACATAAGGAAAATTCAAAGATAACAATACCATGAGAAATATATATGGACTTTAATACAAGGACAATAAAAACATCAAATAAAATAATACCAAGAATTGAAGGATCTAGATTAAGTTTTAGTAGAGAACCAAGACAGCCAACAATGTCAAGACAATATAGTCTACCTAAATTAATAAATTTAATAGACATAAAAACTGATAGATTAAAAATTAAAGTAATAATATTTGAAGGAATTACAACAAAAGAGTGTATAGCTGAAATAAATATGGGAGCTATTAAAAGTTTTATACATATAAACAAAATTAACGAAGATAATTGTTCTATAATTGAACCACAAACTTATAATTATCCTGAAAATGAAACAGAAATAATAATCACTAAAAGTATTAATCTAAGATTTAAAATACAAGATTTAGACTATAATATAAATATAGGAGTTATCTATTATGATAGTTCTAATGAATTATTAGTAGGAAGTGATTTTTTAACAATGATAAATTATAAAATTAATAATAATGGAATTGAAATAAATGACCAAGAAAAGATTAGATTTATAAATAAAATATGAATATACAAGAAAAATTGAAAAATAAAAGAGAAAAATTACAAATAATACAAGATGCTCTAAAAGAAGGAATATATTCACAAATAAAATATTTGGAATATAGTGAAAAGGAAATAAAATTAGAAAATGACATAAAAATATTAGAAAATAATATAAAAGAACTAGAAAAACAAGATTAAACAAATAATAAAATATGGATAGATATGGGAAATGGATAGAAAAAATGAATTAATAAATCTGATTAATGAAAAGAGAAATGGATGGAAAGAATGAATTAACAAAATTAAATAATGAAAAAATACAAGATTTATGGGAAGAGTTAATAATAAAAGAAAAAATAAAAAAATATGACAATAATAATGGATGAGATAAGAAAAGATCAAAATCTAACACGACAAATAATAAGAGAAGAACTGACTAATTTATTGAATGTATCTGAAATACCAACCTTTAAAATAATTCTAGAAAAATTAACAAATTTAGAAGAAGAAAAAACAAAAAACAAACAAATAATAGAAGATAAAAAAGAGATTGAACAACAACCAGAAATAGTACCTATAAACGCTTGGAGAAGAACTAAAGAACCCATTATGGTAGATATTAGTAAAATGAAACCCGATATACCAGAATCGGTGGATGAAATATTAGATAGACTATCTATGTTACATAAAGAAGGAAAATTTTAATGGATAAACAAGAACATAATGTAATAACATTTCTTAAAAATCATGGAAAAGAAATACTACAAAAAGAAAGATAAAAATACGAACCAATAAAAAAGAGTCGAAAGATATACAAAACCAAAATACTACTACGGAGCAAGAAAAAATAGAATATTTACAATTAAAATTAGAAAAACAAGGACAAGAATTGGGAAAGATAAAAGAAGAAAATGATAAACTTAAGTTAAACACTAAGGAAGAATGGTTTAGCAAATATTAAAAATACAAAGATAAACATAAAAGTGTTAATAAAGAATTAAAAGAAACAAAGAAAGAACTAAAACAAACAAAACAAGAATCATATCAAAAAATAGAAAAAACTAAAAAAGAATTAGATTTCTTAAAAGAAGAAATTATGAAACTAAAAGAAAAAAAAATTATAGATAATAATGAAAGTTCAAATAATATAACCAGTGACTCAGAAGATTCTAGTAATAGAATAAGTTCTAACGAAAATATAATAAAATTTATTGAAGAATCAGACAGTGAAGAAAAATTAGAAATAGAAAAAGAAAACGATCAAATAATGCAAGCTTTAAGAAAAATGAAAAACGTAAATGCAATTATAAAAGAAGAACCAGAAAGTGATATTGAAGATGAATATAACGAACCTATAGAAACAGAAATGGAGACAGATGAAATAGTAAATGAAGACACAAATAATTACCAAAATAGTAACAAAATACGTACACATATACCTATCCGACAACATGCCGAATTTAAAGAATTTGTAGGATCAATGTCATAAGGTGTTAATCTTAATGGATATTTTTTAGATTTAGATAATGTATATGAAGAACAAGAAATTAGTAGGAGGATTACAGATTGGAATCTTAGAACTTATATAGCACTAATGAGTTCAACACATGCTGATAATTTAGATTATATTTATGATTTAATATCTAAAACCTTAATTGGAAAAGTAGCATTCTGGATTGAATCTATAGCATATCAATTAAAAACTGAAGTAATGCGAAATGCAGGAGATTGGAAATCCATGTTACAAATATTTGACATGATATTAAAAAGAGAATTTTTTGGAGAACCGTGGATAGTAGCAAGAAATCAAGTATTAGTAGAAAGAAAAATAGAAATAATAATGAATCTTAATAATATGAAATGTTGTAAAATAAACAAATTACCAGAATATACTATAAGCTTTACTAAATTCTTTTATGAAGCTAGATTTCAACAAGAAGAAAGTTTAATATACCAACAATTATATTATGATCATCTACCTAGTCCCTATAATACTGAAATAACAAAAGAATATAATAAATTAGAACCTAGAGAAAATACTTTAGGAGAAATAATAAGAGTTTTAAGAGGATATCTTATGAGAAAATGTGAAGAATATAGAGTACAACAGAAAGTTAAGAAAGAAAGAAGACTAGTATTTGGATGTGATGATAAAAGAATGGAAAAACCATATAAAAAACGTAATAAAAACAGTTTGAAAAACGTAAAAGTTATAGTCAGAATTATAATTCATACTATAATAGATATAAAAAGAAAAAGTTTAGAAGATTCAGAAAGACGTCTTATACTAGAAATAGATTTAGAAATAAAAGAAAATTTAAAAGAAGACCATATAAAAAAGGAAAAGAAAATTTAAGCGAATGCAAATGTTGGAATTGTAATGAAAAAGGACATTATGCTAATAAATGCCCTAAATTAAAATAAAAAGGAGTAAAATATATTAATACATCACAATTTATGATGAATCTTGAACAAATAAAAGAAGATAATGATAAATGGTATAAGTATGAAGAATTTTATGTTAGTCAAACTGATAAAGAAACTGAATCTGAATATGATAATAATAATAATAATCAATACTTATCTAGTGGTAGTGATTTAGATTAATGGTAGCTATTTATATAGAAGCATATGTAGAATATAAATCTGGAAAAATGGTGAAACAAAAAATATTTATAGATAGTGGAGCAGACTTATGTTTAGCTCGAAAAGAAGTACTAACATTACCTAAATGGAAAAAATCTAAAATACATAGAACTAGAGTAACAGGATTTAATGAACAAAGAAAAGAATTAGATACTATAGCAGAAAATATGAGAATAGTATTAAATAAAACAATATTCAAATTACCTTTGATTTATTAAGAAAATAAAATGAAACAACCAGTATTACTAGGAAACAATTTCTTAGATCATTTTAAAACACAAGTTGTAACTTATAATTCCCTAAGTTTACAAACACCTTGTAACAAATGGATAATATTAAAAAGAATATTACCAATAAATAAAATTAGAATAAGTAATTTAGTAACAGATAGAAATAATAATTTACAAAAACTAACAGAAAAATATCATACTTTGTTAAAATCAAATTTTGGAGAAAATCCAGTACAATTATGGGATAAAGAAAAAATATATGCAGAAGTGAAACTAATAAATCCTAATGATATAATAAGATCTAAGCCTATTAGATATAGCCCAACAGACCAAAAAGAATTTGAAAACCAAATAAACGAATTATTAGAAATGAAAATAATACAAGAAAGTAAAAGTCCACATAGTAGTCCGACCTTTTTAGTAAGAAAACATAATGAACAAAGCAAAGAAGAGGAAAGGCTAGAATGGTAATAGATTATAGAGAATTAAATAAAAAGACGATATTTGATGGATATTTTTTGCCATATAAAAGAAATTTAATTAACAGACTAGGAAATAAAAAATGGTTTAGTAAATTTGATTGTGAAAGTGGATTTTGGAAAATTAAATTAACAAAAGAATCAAGACCCTTAACAACTTTTAGTGCACCCCAAGGACATTATGAATGGATAGTACTAACTTTTGGATTAAAAAAAATGCACCACAAATATTTCAAAGAAGAATGGATCAAGTATTTAGAAAATTAAAAGATTTCTATATAGTATACATAGATGACATACTAATATATAGTGACACTTTAGAATATCACATAAAACATCTAGACGAGTTCATTAAAACTATAAAACAACATGGTATTTTACTTTCTGAAAAGAAATCAGAAATTTTTAAAAATAAAATAGAACACCTAGGATACATTATTGATAAAGATGGCTTACAATTACAAAATCATATAGTATCCAAGATAAATTTTTTTAAAGATAAATTAGAAAATAAAAAAGAAGTTCAACAATTTTTAGGGATTATTAATTATGCAGCAGATCATATAAAAGATTTACCTCGATTAAGAAAACCCTTACAAGAATTAACAAAAAAAAATAAACCTTTTAATTGGATAGAACATGATAAAGCTGTTCAAATTCTAAAAGAAAAGGTAAATAATTTACCAAAACATAGAATACCAATAAAAACAGATCAATTAGAACTCTTTACTGATGCCAGTGATGTAAGATGGGGAGCAGTCCTTATCGCTTATGAGCATAATGATACTGACAAAGAAAAACCTCTCATATGTGGTTATGCAGGAGGAACATGGAAACCAAATGAACAAAATTATCATATAAATGAAAAAGAATTATTAGCAATAAAATTTGTAATTAAAAATTCCATTATCATTTGTTACCAGTAAACTTTATAGTTAGGACAGATAATACTCAAGTAAAAGCTTTTATTACTAATAAAATAGATTTACACCAGAATTAAATAAAAGGAGAAAATGGCAATCATTCTTTTGTTGTTATGATTTTATTGTTAAAAATATATCTGGTACTAAAAATGTTTTAGCTGATTTTCTTAGCAGGTACAAGTATGACGACTAATAATTTTGATGTATATATTAGCGATGTTACAAAGATCATTACAAAAAATCATGACAAAATTGCTGAAAAATATGAAACCATTTCCCAGCTGGAAAAAGATATCAACACTTTAGTCCAAGAAAATACCCATCTCCTGAAACAGTTATCATACGCTATAAAAGATAAACAAACAGTGAAAACCCTACAAAGCTCGGTTGCTGCACCTTCTATTAAACCACAAACATTTACATCTAAACTTGCAACCATGCCATCTTCCTCAACTTCACATGAAATATCACCATCTATCCCTTGGAGCGTCAGAGTTAAATTCTCATGTGAGATTATAAATGCCTATGAAAAAATTATGAAATTTTATGATTATAAGAAAAATGATGCAATAGTACGAGGTTTAAAAACAAGCAAATATCCAAGGTATTTATGTAATATAGATGCAAGTCCAGATGTGGTTGAAAGGCTATTCACCTATGGATTCATTGATAAGATACTAGTCGATGAAACATTATATAGCATTTCAAAATTACCAAGAGTAATTGTGGATTCTACAATGGCATACATGGAAACCTTGGGTAAAGGAATTTATGGAATACAGATATTTGATGCCTCTACAGATTTAGTAGGCAAGCCAATAATAATATGCCAGATGTTCAAAGTTGGAAAAATTCCTGTCAAAGGTGACAATGGAACTATGAAAATACCCACCCCATGCACTATAGAAAATATCCAAGAATGGATCTCTACTAAAAGGGCAGTCGGTTTGTTAACTCTAAAAACAAAGATACATAACATGTTGAGAACTAGAAAAGCTAATATTATTGGAACAAGCCGAGGAGGACAAGCCGAAGAGATTATTACTTTATACTATGACAATGATGCATTAACACGAGATGTTGTAGAACTTGAAAGGATGTATGACAAAATTATTAAACTACAACATACTCATGCAAAAGAAACCATAGAACAATATCATAATTTGACTGGTCCAAGGAAAAGGGCAATGCTAAGTGATACAAATAGCACAGATAATACCAATATCAAAATAAAAGAAGAAGGATTATCCTATGATCCTTTCCAATAGTGGTGAAAATAAAATATATATTACAAGCCCAATGTAGTTCAACTACAAAGGCCCATCATATTACCATATTACTAGCCCAATGTGTAACTACAAAAGGCTTATGATATTACAAAAAAGAAAATCAGAAGATAAGGTGAAGAAAAGACAGTATCAGACATATGGAGATATAAAGCTCAAGATAATTGAAGACATATCATCATGGAAAAAGAAGACAAAGACAGTGGAGATATAAAGCTCAAAATAATTGAAGACATATCATCATGGAAGACAAAGATAGACAGCTGAAGTGATGAAAAGCATTAAAAAAACAACATGGAAAAAGGGAAGCCACGGT
The DNA here is from genome assembly GCA_030848705.1 of Heracleum sosnowskyi. Classification (NCBI taxonomy): domain Eukaryota; kingdom Viridiplantae; phylum Streptophyta; class Magnoliopsida; order Apiales; family Apiaceae; genus Heracleum; species Heracleum sosnowskyi. The sequence continues at coordinate 26,122,234 of CM061237.1, forward strand.
AACAAAAATAATGCACATTTGTAATCATAATATTGTAGGAATAATATAAACAGAAAAGGTTGTAATTCGGTAGAAAGTTACAAGACCAGAGGTTATCTATAAAAGGAACCTCATTGTAATAGATTTGGCATCGTTCAACATTCTGCTATAAAAATTCCAGTTCTATATTTCTCTATGTCTAGCTAAAATCTCCTTTATCTATAATTTCAGCCAAAACAAAATCATAAACCCAGAAAATAATTACTTTATAAATTATATTTAGTATCTATTAGTTCACAAAAGATACTCTAAAACAGTATTTTAGAAACATCTGTTGAGGAATTCCTAGCACCAGGCCATATCCCATACAACATATTGCAAGAGAGGGAGGAAGGAGCCAGGTTGAGTTGAGTTCTCTGGAGGTCTAAAATTCTGCTAAAAGGGTATTTTAAACTAATATTTATTGTTTATAATTTTATTGTGATTAGTCTTGATGCTGTCATGTCAAATAGGGTGATTGCATGCAAGTCTGCAAAGGAAATTTGGGACACCTTGGAAACTCAATGCCAAGGATCTGCATCTGTCAAGAAAAACAGAAGGGCTCTATTGATTCAAGAGTATGAACAGTTTGATGCAAGACCTGATGAGAGCCTTACTGACATATATGATAGATTCCTGACACTGTTGAATAATCCATCTCTAGTTGGCAAAGAGTATGTTACTGAGGACTCAAACACCAATTTTCTGAGAGCTTTACCTGAAGAATGGGATACACAAACCTCCATCATTAGGCATCAGTATGATCTAAACACTGTGTCTCTTGATGAGGTGTATGGAATGCTAAGAACCTATGATCTTGAGGTTCAACAAAGGAAGAACAAAAGAAGCAGCAAGGCAAAGTCTGTAGCCTTGAATGTAGAAGCAAAATCAAAAGGAAAAGCTGTGGAGGTCTGTTAGGATTTATGGGTGATATCTTAGAAGACAACTTAACTTTATATTTTGTATTACTTAATTTTATTAAGTAGAACACACTGTCACAGCCAGAGTATGTTCTTGTAGCCATTTCCATTGCTGTAATAAACTTGTATATAAATCTTGGAAGAAGTTCATTCGTTTGTTCAAGCCTCAAGAAGCATATCAGGATGACAACAAGAATAAATGTTATTGTCATAGCATTGACAATAAGGTTACAAGAAGACATCATGTTGCAAGTCAAGACAACATATTTTCTCTGATAGCAACATTAGCGGAAGCCTTGAGACAACAAGTTTGGAAATCCTGACAGCAAGTTTGGAACTCCTGACAGCACCTAGTGCGGGTGTTTCTTACTGTCACCAAAAGCACATTCTTGTGACAGCAAGCTTGAAGATCAGGATACTGTCTCAGAGGAATAAACTTTGAATTGGGGATCTACCCAGTCAAACATGTGACAGTTTGGATGTTCAAGAAACAGGCATGCTACAGTATCCCAACACTGCATCAGGTCTGCAAGACTACGACAGAAGCTTGAGAGATCACATGACAAAGCTCACGAATTCAAGAGTATGACAAATCAACATCTACTGAATTGTGTTAGCTAAATATAGAATGTATCTAGATTGCTTTTTCCATTAATGATAAACTTGTTTGTATAGCAATTTAGGTAAGACACACGGGTAGGCAAATTGTAAGAAGCTGCCACATGAAAATGACAGCAGCTTCACAAACCCGTGATGATAGAGATATGATTAGTTTACTTAGACTATCTCTCACCTCATTCTATGTATCACTCGAGAAAACGAAGCTTGAGAAGAATACACATTTCTCTCAAGGTTGTAGCAACACTTTTGCAAGATAAATAAAATATTTATTTTGTGAGAAAACTACTTGTGATTGCATTTCTTCTACTGATAGCTTTTAATCTTAGTTTTAGTTGTTGAAGCTTAGATTGAATTTTATCAGTATTGCATTCAACCCCCCTTCTGCAATACTCAAGGACCAATAACTGGTATAAGAGCAACAGATTGATATACAAATCTGAGATCATGACGAGTATATAAAAGTCGAGTAGTATCAAGATCCCAGCTTTTGATAAAGAGAACTAAAATGTTTGGAAAAGAAAATTCTCAATGTTTATCAAAGCTGCAAATCCACTGTATGTTGGAATCCTCGAGAATGGTCCATTTATTCCACATAAAGAAATTGCAGCATTGACCGTTGATGGTGTTGTTATCCCAGCACACTGGGTTCCCAAGAAGCCATCCGAGTTCTTAGAGCCAGAAAAAGAAAAGATTGTTTTGGATGACTACTTGCAACTAATTCTGATTGACTCTCTCACGTTGGATAAAGCCATGTGTGGGAATGTCATTGGATGCTCATCAGCCAAGGAAATATGGAACAAAATCGAGCTGTTATGCGAAGGAAGTGAAGAGGTCAGGGAGAACCAAAGAACTTACTCAAATGTTTGAGAGATTTAGTAAACTTATCACAGAACTCCAGATTCAGGGCAAGTTCTATGAGAAGAAGGAACTCAACCTTAAGTTCTTACTCACACTTCCTGAGCACCTTGAGTACAAGGTCACTGCAATTAGAGAAGGAAAAGAGTTGAGAAGTGTCTCTCTTGAAACATTGTATGGTGTGCTCAAGTCATATGAGCTGGAACTCTTTCAAAAGAGAGCTATACAAAGTGGATCAAAAGGGAAGATGGCCAACATGTCTGGTGCTCTTGTGGCTCATGAGCCAAAGATCACTTTGCCTAATGAAGCAGTTCAAATCATTCATCCAACTCAAGTATCTTCTTTGAAGATTGAAGAGGTGGTGGATGATGAAGAGAAAGTGGTGCTGCAACTGGATGATGTTGAAGATGAGGAGTTCTACTCTATAGAGGAGATGGAGAAGATGGATAATCTAACCATGGCTTATATGGCAAAGAAGTTTAAAAATATAAGATTCAGAAGAAACAAGCCATACAAGCCTCAGGGTCAAACATCAAGGTTCAGTAAAGGGAATTTCTCCAAGACTGATGGCAATGCTACAAGAAGAGGATACAAAACTGGAATGGTGGATAGGTCAAAGTTCAGATGCTACAACTGCAATGAGCTTGGTCATTTTGCTACTGAATGCAGAAGACCAAAGCAGAATCAGAAAGTGGACAAAGGGTCAAGTGGACAGTATAAAAGAGGACAAGGAATAGCCTATATGGTTGAAGGTGTTTGTTGGGATGAGTCTGATGAAGAAGAGGAAGAAGAGTATGTGAACTTAGCCCTCATGGCTAAATCTGAAGAAGAATCATCAAGCTCTACAACTCAGGTACCTTCACTTGTTCTGCTTGATATGTCTAACACTGAATATAAGCAAACTCTTGAGGAATTAAGTGTTGAAATGTTCAATATCCATACTAGTTTAACTACTGTTAATGAAGAAATAGCTAGGTTAACTAAGCTAAATGAATCACTTAGTTCTGAAAATGATTTGCTTTTACTCAAGACCAGTACACTGGACTCCTTAGCTCAGGAAAACACAAGACTTAAAAATGATCTAGTATGTGCTAAGGAAGTAGAAGAGTTCTTAAGAAAGGAAATCACTGAAAATGAATTTAAGCTCAAGGCATACAGAAACACAAGACTTAAAAATGATCTAGTATCTTTTTGATTATGGAAAAAGATCAGGAAATGAATCTGTTAATCATGATTGTGCAACTGTTTTTGCTGTCAAACCCCAAATCCTCAAAAAGGTTCATGCACCAAAATTCAAGATTTCTGAAGTTGATTTTGATGAGGAGGCAATGTTCATCAAACAACAGATCCTTGATGAGGATAAAGGTGTTGACAGCACAACTGTTGAAGGAAAAGATACTGTCACCATTCCCAAGACAGTAACTTTGCCTAGCAATCTGACATAATGTTCTGAAGATGCTGTCAACAATGACAAGGCAGAATGTTGCCCAGTAAATAACAATTGTAGAAGGGGGGTTGAATAAAATTGTATAAGATTCTCGACTTAATAAAATATAGATCACAAATATGAAAGAATAATAACAACTTTATTAAATCTGATATAAAACTGTTACAAACTCTCTCAAGAAATTCTGATGTTCTTGAGAGCTTCTAGGTTACAATATACTCATGTATGCGATTGATATAAAATCAAAACCTAAACTGTGTTTATATACTACACAGCTTCTCTATCGATTACAAGATAAGTCCAAATCAATTACAAACATTATTGAAACATATCCTAACCGACAGCTTCATTCCTATAAACTAGGAACCGAGAAAATAAACTTCCTTCTTTAACTAGACTCCATAAATAACTCGAAGTTGTAATCCTGATCAGCTTCCAGTCCTGATGATCAATCCTGATCATAGTCCTGATATTAATCCTGATATCAATCCTGATACTGACGTTTGAGCAAATACTGATGACGTCAACAATCCTGATCAGTTGAGTCTAGATCCTGACGATCATTGAATCCTGATCTAACAATCTCCCCCAATTTCATACTTTGTAAAATAAAGTATAGATTCCTAGATTCAATGATGTCAAAAACTTATTTACAAAATGTACAAGTATTTACAGCAACAACTTATCTGTTCAGATTCTTTGATAGAACAAATTCATCTTCAAGAAGTTTGACAGTAGTCTTTCTTCCTTGTCTTCAAGAATTTGAATTAGTCTTTATTTAAGATCTTTGAGTTCTTCATCTTCCTCATTTATCTGAAAGATAGCTGCTCTGAGATTCTGTATGGAGCTTCTCTGAAGACTGTGTTCTTCAAGTAAGAGATAAGCAATTTCCTTCCCATCAGGATTAAGAGTAAGTTGAGTCATGCCAAAGGTCATTTATTTAACAGCAGTGCCCCTTTGCATTTCCACATCTTGACCTCTCAGATTTAAGTACATGGGAGTATAATCACCATTGAAATTTCTTCTGTCATCAAGTCTTCTCTTAATTGTTGACAAAATCATATCACTCCATTCTTTGCACACTCTGTTCTTCCATCTTAGCAGATAATGAACATATTTCAGTTCCTTTGTAGTTTTAATCAACAGCTCTTGAATAGTCATCACCTTCACACTACCATCTTTCATAAAGTACAGAAGCTTTTATTTCTTTTCAGTACCATCATGACAATCTATAACTATATCAACAGCTAATAAATTGTTCAGGTGTTCAGAATTTAAGTTACCTCCAATATCAGTCAAAGAGTGAGGGTCAACATATGACATGTTCAGAAATTCAGCATCTCTGTGTCCTATACCTCCTCTTGTATTATGTGGCATCTGTCTTATGCTTGAAAACATTTGCAACCAGAGTGCTTTGGATCTAAATGAATCAGAAAAATCAGCAACACTGGAGACATTTGTTATAATTCCACCAGACTGATAGTTGATAGGTCTATCACACCTAAGTGTGTCAATGTTTTTCCACTTCTTGTCTTTTTCTCTCTCAAGAACATAGCTTTTTTCTAACTGAGGTTGTTGTCTACTAGAATTTCTCCACAACCTTATATTTGAATGTTTAAGCTTTTGTACATAGAGATTGAAATCTCTATTTGTTGTTCTTGTTACTTCTCTTCTTCTTCTTTCTTCTTCTTCATCCACTTCTTCATTATGTGAATCAACCACAGTAATAAGATTAACAAATCAACCTCTTGTAGAATTTCAGATTCATCAGGATCTTGAACAGTGTCAGGAACAATGTCACGATTAGAATCTGGAATTTGAGATATATTACTGATGAGTGTTGCTTGTCTTGATTTTCTTCTCAATTCAGGTTCTTCTTCAATAATTCCATCATCACCAAAAGTAGACCTGTCAGGTTGATTATCAGGAACTACTGGAATTTGAGTAGGCTCAGGAATTTCTTCTATTCTTAGACTTCTAGACCTTGTCTGTCTAGGCATATGTTGAATTGATGAGCTTCTTCCTCTACTTGCACCTCTTCTTGCACCTCTTCTACCTCTGCCTCCTCTACCTCTAGAAGGAGCATGATTCTTAAAACTCTCCATCATTTCTCTCTGTTGATTTAGAAATTCTTCATGTGAGAGATCATGATATTCTTCACTAGCAGTAGAAAGTGCCTTCCTTGCAAATTGTAATAACCCCAAATTTTGGACTTAATCAAAACTTTGATGAATAGTTAATTTTGCTGGCTAAGAAAATTTTCAGACCACTATATATACAAGACAGAGAATGGACATTTCAAAGTTATATTATTGATGTGTAAGGGGTATAAGTGAATGCAAACGCGATCAGAATCAGAGGATCTCCACTTGAGTTTTATACCACTATTCATCGGACAACCGAGGATGTATTAATTGATCATTATGAGAGTTAAGAAATCAAGAAGACCCATGATCAAATATTAAGCCAAGGCAATAAAAGATCAAGAGGATATCCCCTAGCATTAGTGCAACGAAACGTTTTCAAAATCACTTGAACCTATATCAAGACCTAGTAACAAAGGAAAAACGTAACGAATTATGGATTAAACCCTAACCAAAGGGGAAGTATCATATAAGATCATAAAGTGCAACATATAAGAGGATTGATGACACAAGCAATGACAAAAGCCATGCCACAAGCATGACCTAGGTGATGAATCACCACCTTGTCACCATTTCTCCAAGGATCCACCCAAAGAATGACAAGTGGCATGGGGTGACTAAACACTTCTTAAACCACACAAAAGAGAAGTATGTTAATTAGAATTATTTGACAAAAGAAAACAAAAAGAAAACAAAGCAAGTATTCATCTCCCCCATTTCTTCAAATTCTGCCCAGCTTGAGCAAGGGACAAAGACAAATTCATAACTCAAAATATACACATCCTAAAATCTCCAAATTTTGACCATAGCTCCCTCAATATATACCCAAGGTACGTTCAAAATTTAATGGCAATCCAAGAAGTATAGCATGGTCAAATATTGGATCAAAGTTGAGGCATGAATAGTGATTTCGAAAATACTAACTTGTGTTCTTGATTTTGTTCTTGAAGATTAAACAAGTTAAGGTTGTTTAAAGCTCAAGCAAGGATAGTTAAGCCATTGTTAGTCTTTACCAAGCACCAAGGAAGGTATAAACCTCTCACACCTTTTATTATACTTTGATTATAAAAATAAGATTGATGATGTTTAGTGATGGTATGAATTAAAGGATGAATGTTTGGTAAGGATGATCGTTTATTGGTTAGTTTAACTTGTGAGTATTGGTATGAACTTGTTAGGGCAGATTGTGAGTTGTTTGATATGAGGAATTAGAAGTATGGTTGATTGGTTGTTGATTAATGGATTGTTGGAGTGTTTTAAACACGGGAATCTTGATTAAGCGTCGTTACCATGTCGAATTTTCCTTAGATTGATTGAACAGAAACCTCGGGTACCTTCAAGGCATGATGAAAATACTTAATGACCATGATAATTTAGGTCTTGTTTTTTAGTTTATTTTGGCGAAAGAATCGTATCGTTTCGATTTATGGTTTAGGAGAAACACTCGTCTTAGTGAAGGTGGTTTCGGGTAACTAAGTAGTTCACTATATGAACTTTGAGCATATGATCAAGCCCTTTAAAAATGAAAATAGGTCATGATATTAAGGTGGATACTAGTATGGACAGTTAGGAAGGTAACCGAGAAGGTTTCGTGTTAAAAAGATAAATTTTCAATTTTATAAAAATGTCGGAACCAAAGCTGCGCGAGGATGAATGGTTTCTGCACTCTACAGCCTTAAACTGCTGCTCTCGGGATTTTCATCCCCTGAACCAGAAAAACATTTTCAAGCATTTTGTTCCATTCTTTTTCTAGATCGCGCACGCGAAAACGGTGTGTCATTTCAGTTAACGGTTAAGGAGATATGAGCATTTTAGTGAAAGTAGTGCGAATAGTAACTTTCTGTAGCTCATCCAAGTTTGAAAATACATTTCACCAAGTTAAACCCCTATTTTGAGATCAAAACATTTATGATAAATATTACAAATACTCAAAATGATTTTAGAAGTGGTTTCGTATTTAAATGTGAATTTTATGATTTATTAAAAGTGTTAGAGTGTGAGTCACGTAATAGTATCTCTATGATAAGTCAACTCTAGGGTACTACTTTGACCACCCGTTGTGACTGAGATAAAGGATTATTTCAAGTCGATTAAAACACGAACGTTGTTGAGGAATAACATGACTGCATGATGTGTTTAACTTATGGTTGACTTAAAGTGAGTGTCTTAAGGATAAACGAAGTATTATGAGTGAGTTGTTATGAGCAAATGATTACGCTAGGGGACTGATCGAGTATTTCTTTGTTTATAGATTTCCCAAAAAATTCTCGAACCCCTAACAACCAAGGACTCAAGGCAAGTTTTCTCATTCCATGCTATGTTTCGATTTACAATATTATAATATTGCATATGGTATATGTATGCAAGTTTTCAAACCTTACATCTTACTTAGATGTTGTGGTGTTTAAAACTGTTGAAATTATAATATTGCATATGGTATATTTATGCAAGTTTTCAAACCCTGCATCTTATAGAGATGCTGTTGTGATAGTGATATATACTGTTTTATTGCTTTAAAAGAACTATGAACTGATTTATGCTTTTGAGTAAAAGCTTTCGTAAGATTATATGGTTTATATGCTATGATTATATTAGATATAAACCGAGGTTTTATAAAGGCTCTGAGCGTAGAGCACTTGTATGATGATTTTAAAACTTAGACCGGGAGTCAAATTATTATTTTGTTTTGACTATACTGTCATAAGCTGGAGGGTCTAGAGACAGCTATATGTTAAATATTGATTAAATATTCCAAGATTAATATCATTGGATATTTAATGTGAGATATTTAAATAATATTATTATATATCATTTGAATATTTATTTAAAGAGTAAATAGCAGTTTGCACCCCTTTACTTTGGGCGTTTTTTCCATTTGGTCCTGAATAATGTTCTGTAGCAGAATGCACCCCTATGTTTAATTGTCGCTTCAATTTGCACCCCTTTGACCAAATTCCGTTAATTTTGACTGTTAACCTTAACAGCCAGGGTTATTTCGGTAATTAGCCAGAATAATTTCCTATTTATTTAGATTTTAACAGTATTTAACAGGGTAAATAATTCTAGTGAGGCTATAAATATTAATAGCATATGATTCCATAGATGGGACAGATATCTTTGGACGAAAGCCATTAGCTTCGTATTTGGGGAAGGACGGGGTGCATGGGAAGTGAACTAGTGATTCAGGCTGTGAGATTTGCAGGAACAGAATCTGGCTTTTAGATTGTGTTGATAGCGTAAATGAGTTCTAGACTCGTGAATCCCCAGAACAAATCCCCCCCTCCCTCCCTCCCTCCTTTTCAGGGAAGAATCCTCGCCTCAAGCTAATACAAGTGGAGATCATACAGTATCTACACTCTTGCGAAATAAATCACAACCATCTTTGGTTCATTCCACAAGTCATCTTGCTCAAGAGTTGTCGAAAAATGTGTGTTCTTTTACTTTTGGGCAAACAATATATACAAGTAACGCTTGGTACATGCCAGCCCCCTTTTTATTTTTATATGCTGCTTGATTCGAATGATGTTCAACGAAAATTCAAGGCCCTCAAGGTGTTTGATAAAATTTCCCAACGAAAAATCTCAGCTTGGTACTTTTGTTTGAGATTCAACAGAGCTATTTTCCTCCGATTCTTTCGATTCTTCTCTTCAATAACTGGATCTAGTGGCGGAACAGAAGTGATGGCGGTGGTTTGGAGGCGAATACGCTTGTTGCAGTTGTAGACGAAGCCATCGTCGTTGATAGAAATGGCAAATGCACTTGAGACAGCCAAGTGTAATTTCATATGGGCTGTGAGATATCCGCAAAGAGAGAAAAAAGAATATGTTCAACTAAAGTTGTGGCGGATATTGGGATTGGTATGGAGATAATGAGAAACAATGAAGGCAAATTCAAGAGAGACGAGATTGTAAATGTTTTATCGCTTCTGCATTTGCCATTTCTATATATAGATACAAATATTTATATCTATATTATTGTTTTCCAATTTTACCCCTGTTCTAATTAACTGTGACAGTAAAAAATAACGGAATTTGGTCAAAGGGGTGCAAATCGAAGCGATAATTAAACATAGGGGTGCATTCTGCTACAGAACATTATTCAGGACCAAATCGAAAAAACGCCCAAAGTAAAGGGGTGCAAACTGCTATTTACTCTTATTTAAATAAGTGAATATTATCTTGGAATATTCACTTAAGTAGAATTTTATTGAATAGTAATTCAATATTTATTATTTGAATATTTATTAAATATTCCCAAAAATGATTTAAAAATCATAGAACCTTATTTAAATATTACGTAAGGTTCCAATAGTTATTTAAAATATTTTCTGATCTCAAAAAGATTTATGTGATTATAGTAGGGGTTCCCAACTACTTTTAATTATTTATCTCAAATGATGATTATGGTTTTGGACTTATCAAAAATTGGGAATCCATTCCAGGAAGTGAACATATGATTTCACTTGCCTCTTTCATTAAAAGTGAGTATATTTTTGAGTTCTGAATTATCAGAACTAAAGATATTTTACAAAAACTCCCGGGTCGTAATTTCAAAATTTCCTGACATATTCCCTGTCAGTTGACAAGAGTCAACCCACATTGTGATTTACTCCTTTCAAACATTCTGGAGTAAGAAAATCTGAACTTTTGCAAAGTTTTGACAAGTATTTTGTACTTGGGGAACTCAGATTAAATTCCGATTCCCGTTTCATTGATTTTTCATCCGGGACTAGGAGGAAACGTGTAAGAGGCTGTGGGACAGTCCATCAAATTATATGGCGTAAGAGGCTGCGGGGCAGTCCAACAACTATCTCGCGTAGGAGGCTGTGGGACAGTCCAGCAGATACAAAGCCCGTATGCGGCTGGGGTGATAATCGTGTTAGGATATCGTCCATCTACTAGTAGAAAAGCGTGAGTTCGATACAACGACTGATCATCGTGTATCTTGGTGTGCTCCAGAATGTCCCCTCCCTCCAATTGGAGTTGTGCTGCACATTGTAACGAAAGCCTAGGTGCTGAGTTACCGATAATGTGACAGTGATTGAACAATGATGTTCCTCATACAGTATTTGAACTGTAAGGCATGTTTTGACAAAAAGATTACTCTAAACATCATTCTGTATACGAATGAGATTTCAAATGTTGCAAATGATATATGAGCTTGCGGAGCTTTATATAAGCTGCTATATATATTATTGTTGAGCGTTAGTGCTCATTATTGTTTTTCATATATCACAACACAACAGCTCCAAAAAGGTGTTCATAACTGATATTTTACGGTATTTTGAACAGTATGAGATATCTAAATAGATATGCGTATATATATGTTGAGAAGGTGTTAAGATATACAGTATGTTGAACTGTATAGTATTTTGAATCAATGAATAGGCGTTAAGCCTTGATTCCAATGTTAATATCTATTTTAAAAAGATATGTTTTGAGTCTTGGTTCATTATATTGATACCAAGGATTTCTAAATGGTTTACGAGAGTATTTGAGTATGATTATAAGTTATACAGTATATTGAACTATATACTATTTTGGGTCAAACCCTAGTAGTTTTAAAACTCTGATCCTATATGGATTATCTACCTTAAAGGTTTAAAGATTTAAACTGGGATATATTTCTTGCTGAGCGCTATTAGTTCATTATTGCTTTATTAAAACTTTCAGCATGAAGAAAACATTGTCGTTTCACCCCGTATTACGAGAGCAAAGGAATGGAGAGACCACCCTTGAGTTAGTTCAGCAGGATGGATACTGCCGGAGTTAGCAGAATAATTGCAGATTGAATTAGTGAGAATTGTTTTCGAGTAGGTTTGCATTATTGTACCTTGTATAGAATTGTGAGGTCTATTATTTTAACTTCAGGTAGAGGTTGTAAATAATAGATGAGATCCTGGATAGTACATTTGATTTGTAATAATAAGTGTTACTTATTGTTGCTCATTTCCAAGGCTATAATTTGTGTGTGTGTGTGTGTGTGTGCGTAAGTGATTGGGGTCTTTGGAGTTGTATTTGTTGCCCAGTAATAAACAATTGTAGAAGGGGGGTTGAATACAATTGTATAAGATTCTCGACTTTAAACACAAATATGAATAATAACAGCTTTAATAATTCTGATATAAAACTGTTACAAACTCTCTCAAGAAATTCTGATGTTTTTGAGAGCTTCTAGGTTACAAAAATACTCGAGTGTTTGATCTATATAAATCGAAACCTGAACTGTGTTTATATACTAAACAGCTTCTCTATCAATTACATGATAAGTCCTAATCAATTACAAAGATTGAAACCTATCCTAAATTGATAGCTACGTTCCTACAAACCAGGAACCGACAAAATAAAAATCCTTATTTAACTAGACTCCAAATATAACTCGAAATAGAAATCCTAATCAGCTTCCAGTCCTGATGATCAATCTTGATCCCAGTCCTGATATGAAATCCTGATATCAATCCTGATCCTGACGATCATGCAATCCTGATGGCTATGCAATACTGATGATGTCAGCAATCCTGATCAGTTGAGTCTAGATCCTGACAATCATTGAATCCTGATCTAACAATCTTCCCCAATCTCATACTTTGTAAAATAAAGTATAGATTTCCAAGATTCAATGATGTCAAAAATATATATACAAAATGTACAAGTATTTACAGTAACAAACTTATCTCCTCAGATTTTCTGGTAGAACATATTCATCTTCAAGAAGCTTAACAGCAGATTTTCTTCTTTGTCTTCAAGAATCTGAATAAGTCTTTCTTTTAATTCTTTAAGTTCTTCATCCTCTTCATTAATTTGATATTGTGATAATCAACCACTGTAGAAAGAATTAATAAATCAACCTCTTGCAAAATTTCAGAATCATCAGGATCTTGAATATTGTCAGGAACAATATCAGGATTAGACTCTTCAATTTGATTTGTATTGCTGAGAGTTGATTGTTTTGGTCTTCTTCTCAATTCTGGTTCTTCTTCATCAATTCCATCATCACCAAAAGTAGACCTGTCAGGAACTACTAGAGTTTGAGTAGGTTCAGGAATTTCTTCAATCCTTAATCCTCTAGACCTTGTTTGTTTAGGCATAATTGGAGTTGATGAGCTTCTTCTACCTCTTTGAACACTTCTTCTACCTCTGGCCGGAGCAGGATTCTTGAAACTCTCCATCATTTCTCTTTGAACATTTAAGAACTCTTCATGAGAGAGATCAGAATATTCTTCAGTAGCAGTAGAAAGTGCCTTTCTAGCAAATAACTGTTGTACCCTCTTATCAGTATGATAAAGAGTAACAACATCACCTTTCTTTGTTTTGAACTTCTGGAATAAGTTTGATGCTTCTTCAGGATTATCAATGATTACATCTTCATCACCCTCAGGAATTGTAGAAAGAATTTGTCCTTGACCAGGCGTCAGGATTTGATCATCCATCAGGATTTAATCACCTGTCAGGATTTGCTTTTCCGTCAGGATTTGAGATTGCACCAATGTCCTCACTGTCAGATTGCACCAATGTCCTCACTGTCTTTACTCCAGAATCAGAAACATGAGTTGACTGCGTTGTTTGACTTTGAGAAGTTTGAATAGTCTTCATAACAGCAGCATCAGAGGTTTCTGTTAGGAATATGTTGTTCTTGATGATAATTATCAAAACACTTAGTATATTTTGTATTAAGTCACTTTTGTAACTGTCAACGGAATGGTATGCTTTGCAGCTTCCGTTGACAGGTAGCTCATCAACGAAATGAGTGATGTAGCAATTGCACTGTACAATACTTCACTGGTTGATATACATTTGTTGTAGGTATTAGATAGGTTTTCTAAGTCATGTTGACTATGTACTAGATAGGCAAAATAGGTTGGTTAAGTGTAAATATATTGTGCCTTGTAATTTTGCCTAAGTGAAGACATGTCAACGGAATGAAGATTAGTCTATCAACAGAATGAAGACTAGTCTATCAACGGAATGAAGATTAGTCTATCAACGGAATGAAGACTAGTCTATCAACGGAATGAAGATTAGTATATCAACGGAATGAAGAATATACCATCAACGGAATAAAGAATAAAGCTATCAACGAAACACATCTTCCTGCTATCAACGAATCATTATCACTTTTCTGAATAGTTGACAAAGTGATAGTGACAGTTTTCTGAAAGATCAAAAGGTGATGTAGAAGTGTACTTTGCATTGGAAGCCATCAAAATGGACACTGGGAATAAGGAAACATTCCAATTTCCAATTAGGTTCTTGAGTGGGATCATAATAAGCATGAAGACAAAAGACAAGATCTCCAAGGACCATTGGACAAAAGGGATGAAAAGCAAGCTACTGGCGGTTACCTATAGTGTATTTTAGTGTAGCCAAAAATAGCATTGTAAACTTGGGTTTTATAACCAAGTGTAGCAGTTCATTTTTAGAGATAAGTGAGTGAGATAAAAATAGTTTGTATTAGCTTCTGTCAAGAGCACTCTCACTCCAAATCAGGAACTGAGCAGCTGTGATACTTTTGTAACACAGATTATTTCCGCAATAAAAAACATCTCTGTTGGATCCTCAAAACATCCAACTGAAATTTTATATTTGCTTGTGTTTTTATTTTCAGTATTGTTTTATTTGAAAGTTGTTTTAAGTTTAGAAAATATCTAGAATTGTATTCAACCCCCCCCCCCCCTTCTACAATTCTGTTAGGTCATTTGGGATTAACAATTGGTATCAGAGCAAGCTTCTAACATACAAGAAGTTTAAAGATCAAGGCCAAAACAGAAACCATGGTGAAGAAGGATGCAGGAGTAAAGATACCAGTTATAGATAAGGACAATTACTTTCACTGGAAAGTAAAAATGCATCTACATCTCATGTCTATGGATGAGAGATATGTAGACTGCATTGAGAAGGGTCCACACGTTCCCATGAAGTTTGCATCTAGAGTTGGACTGCCAGATGATGCTGAAGATATAGAAATTCCAAAACCTGTCTCAGAATGGACTGTTGAAGATGTTGCAAAAGTCCATAAAGATAAAAGAACCATGAACATTCTGTTTAATGGTTTGGAGCAAGAGATGTTTGACAATGTTATAAACTGTACAACTTCTAAAGAACTATGGGACACTGTTAGAACACTCTGTGAAGGAACTGAGCAAGTTAGGGAGAACAAAATGCAACTCCTCATACAACAATATGAGCACTTTCATTTTAAAGCTGGTGAAACCCTAAATGACACGTTTAGTAGGTTTCAAAAGCTTTTGAATGGATTAAAGTTGTATGGGAGGGTCTACCAAACCAAGGATTCAAATCTCAAATTTCTTAGAGCTCTTCCAAAAGAGTGGAAGCCTATGACTGTTTCTCTGAGAAACACTCAAGAGTACAAAGACTACACTCTTGAAAGGCTTTATGGAACCTTAAAGACATATGAGCTGGAAATGGAGCAAGATGAAGAAATTAAGAAGGTACAAAAGAAAGGTGGATCTACTGAATTGATTGCATCTGTGAACCAACTGGAAGATGACAATGAAGAAGCTGTAAAAGCCACAACTAGTCGAGCTAGTTGTAGGAGTGATGTTAGCAAGGGTAAAGGCAAGATGACAGAAGAAGAAGAAGAAGAACCAGCCAACTTGGATGACTTAGATGAGATTGATGAACACATTGCTTTTCTTTCAAGAAAATTTTCTAAGTTCAAATTCAAGAGAAACTCAGAAGCAAGGCCACCAAGGAGAGACTTTCAACCTAGAAAAAATTATTGGATTGAAAAGTCTAAGTCTAAATGTTTCAACTGTGGAATGATTGGTCACTTTGCTGGAGATTGCATAAAGCCCAAAGTTGAGAAGGGCAACAGAAAATTTGAGCCTGTTGATTATAAAAAGAAATACTTTGAACTTCTCAAGCAAAAAGAAAAGGCTTTCATGTCTCAGGAGTATGATTGGGCTGGTAATGGTGAAGATTCAGATGATGATGTTGAGTATGTCAACTTGGCTCTAATGGCTAACAATCATGAGCAGGAAGCAAGTTTCTCTATCAATCAGGGAGACAAAAGGAATATTTGGTACTTGGATAGTGGTTCTTCAAGACACATGACTGGTGATTCTACCCTGCTCACAGAGTTCCAGGAAAGAGCTGGCCCTTGTATTGCTTTTGGAGATGACAGCAAAGGCTACACTAAGGGATATGGCTTGATTTCAAAAGAGAATGTCATCATAGATGAGGTTGCATTGGTGGATGGTCTTAAGCACAATTTGCTTAGTATCAGCCAACTTTGTGATAAAGGATTTTTAGTTACTTTTTCAAAAGAAGTTTGTTTTGTTTCTAAAGGTGGAGACAACAATGTGGTAATGACTGGATTCAGAAGAGGGAATGTGTACATTGCTGACTTTAGTAGCACAAGTCCAGACACCATCACTTGTCTTTTCAGCAAGGCAAGCAAGGATGAAAGTTGGCTATGGCACAAGAAATTGTCTCATTTGAATTTTAAGGTTATGAATGACTTGGTGAGGAAAGATCTTGCTAGAGGAATTCCACAGGTGGAATTCTCAAAGGATGGTTTGTGTGATGCATGTCAAAATGGGAAACAAAAGAGGGCATCATTCAAAAGCAAGACAGAGTCATCAATTGTCCAGCAGCTTGAGTTGCTTCATATGGATCTTTTTGGCCCTGTAAATGTCATGTCTATTTCAAAGAAGAAATACTATCTTGTGATTGTTGATGATTTTTCTAGATTTACATGGACTTTCTTTTTGCACTCCAAAGATGAGGCAAGTGAAATCATTATCAATCACATCAAGATGGTAAACAATCATCCTGATTTTAAAGTAAGAAGGATTAGGAGTGACAATGGGACAGAATTCAAGAATTCAACTATGAAGATGTTGATAAGTGGATTTTTATCCACTTGGAATGCTTCGTATCGGCTTAAATTGATGACTTGAACTCAAGTATGTGGTGTGTTTAATATGTTTTCATTAAGTTTTGCAGAACCAAGAGTTGGAGGTTAATGTGATTAAAATGCGGATTTTCCGGGTAAGGTGCGAAGCTCTCACGGTTTTGGCCATATCTGGAGTTCTACAAGTCCGATTCTGACGATTCAACAGCTCACGCGAAGCCACGGAAATTTTCTACATTGCTGGGCAATTTTCCAGGAGCTGTGAGGCGCTGCAGCGCCAGTTTCCTGCGCAAGAGCGCCTTAGGAGGCGCAAGAGCTCAGAAATCTTGAGCAAGAGCGCTTGGTTGGGTTGTAAAGTAAAATTCCAGGGGGTAGGAGGCGCAAGAGCGCCATTTTGAGGCGCAAGAGCGCCTGTTTGCTCCTGGAATGCGTCAGTCAGTTTGTATTTTACTCGTATTTTACTCCAAATCGGGTTAATTTGTGTTGGGCCTAATTTGTTAGGGCTCGTATCTTGGGTTTATTATGTAATATCTTATACTTTAAAAACATTATTCATTAGGTTAATTTTGGGGTAGCTAACTATCTATCAAAAACATTATTATTCTAAGAACAAGAGATCAAATTCGAGGGTTCTTCAAGCTAGTGACAAGCAAGGAGGCCTATTGATTCCATCTTTTGTATTTCTTCTCTACAATTTCTGGGCTTTATTTTGCTCTCAATTTCTCTTCTATTATTCATTATTAATTGTCTGTAGATTCATGTTATCACTTGAACCCATGATGATGAGAAGTCCGATTATGGGATAATCATTATCATGGGGTTTTAATGGAGTTTTCCATGGATTCTAGTTATTAAATGTTTTTATGCCTTGGTGTGTGTTTGATATATTGTTAACCTAGTTTGGTTGCGCTTATTCGTTATGGGTGCGTCGCGAACATCCGTAATTGTTTGTTGAATCCTAGTGAATGCGAAAGTGGATCTAGGGTTTAGAACATACCATGCTAGCGTAGGTTTTTGCATGTGAAGAACATGTATTAATTTGTGGTGTAATTCTAACCGTCTTGCACCGACTATGTGATTATTTGGATGCTTGATTGTAAACCATTATGTTTTCAATCTCTATAGACATATAGGGACTAAGCATATTTGGTGACTACTTGACTTCTATCGATTGTGGATGATCAGTAGGATGATATATGTACAACGAAAGTTGGCGTGTGTCAGTTTAGTGCGTCTAATCAGTTATCATCGCTTGCACATGCTAGGTTGAAAAGGCATAAGATTCTAGATGAAGTGGTTAATGAAATTGGAACCCCATGTTTTCTCTGCATAAGTAATTCGATTCCAATTCTTGTTAGTTAATTAATTCTTATTTTATTAAATTGCTTTATAGTTAATCTTAGTTATTCAAAACCCTATATTGTTAATTGTCTTAGCAGTGAATAAAAACCATACATTGTTGCATAGGTACAAGACTAACAACCTAAACCAGTCTCTGTGGGAACGAATCCTACTTATCTCTATATTACTTGTGACCACGTGCACTTGCGTGTTTTTGTGCGAACAAGTTTTTGGCGCCGCTGCCGGGGACTCGGTGTTGTTTTATTTTTAGTCATGTGCTTGTCATTAGTGGTCGTTAGAGTTCACTGACTCGGATTGTTTTTCTAACCTATCTTGTTTAGTTCGGTGTGTTTCAGGTACTTGAGTGTTTGAAAATGGCAGGCGAGGAGTTGCCATGGTGGGCATATTCGAGGACATCCATGCTTCAGCAATGTGAGCAATGTTTGGGCGTTCATGAGACCTCACAATATTGTTACTACGAAGGAGTTGATCCATATGTCACTTATGAGGAACAACCATATTCTCAATACCATCCTCAACAGTACCAGCAAGATGTTCCAAAAATGTCATATTTCTTTGGTAGTGAAGAGTTTCAACATCAACAACATACTCCTACTTTTCAGTCAGATGAGGTTGTTGATATGGAGGAGATTAGGATGCTTGTAAAGAGTAACGAGGAGTCTTTAAAATCTTTGGAGACACTAGTTGCTCAAGCTGTGAGATCCTTGGAACAAGAGACTATGGAGGAGATTAGGATTCTTGCAAAGAGTAATGAGGAGTCTATCAAATCTTTGGAGACACTAGTTGCTCAAGTTTTGAGTGCCGTGGAACAAGAGAAACAACAGTTCATACTAGAGGCAATTCCAGAAAATAACGGTGACTTGGAGCAAGGTACTGCATGCATAATTGAGGAAGACAAATTCCAAGGTGAGGTGAGCGTTCCCAAGCCATGTGAGGAATTTGATCATGCTAGTATGGTGGATGATTTGGAAAGGGCACTATATGGGACAGACACTAATGAGCTACACAAATTTCAAGAATTGGTATGTGCGTACCAAGAGGCTGATGACCATGGGAAAGATGCAGGTCTTCTACTTGTCTCAGAGTATAAAGATGGAGGTAGCGCATTAGAGCCATTGGAGGAAGTTCTCTTTGAGGAACCAAAGGCTTCAACAATTTACATTTACCCTCCTCCATTATATTCAAGCGAAGCCCGCAAATGTGTGTTGTTCTACAAATTGACAAATTTTGGGTCAACCGATGAAGGCATTGGAATAGGACAGAGTTGTTATACGAATGGGCCAAGCGAGGAGAAGGGGCAAAAAGTGTGCCGCCGTGATGACGATGAAGTCTCACGAAGAGATGACCAGGCCAACTATTATCATCCTTAATGGAGACTTGGACGTAGTCAAGCTAATTGACTCTAAACAAGCGCTTCGTGGGAGGCAACCCACGTGTTTCGGTATTTTTAGGTATGTTTCCTACTATCCCTTGTATTTACTTCCATTCAATGGGGACATTGAATATTTTAAGTTTGGGGGTGATGTGTGGGTTGGTAGTGTTAGTGTGTGTCTCATGTAGGATTCATATAGGATTCATATTGCATTTTTAGTTAGTTTCATTCATATCTTTGCATGTTTTGTCATATAGAGCATTCTGTTTTGCATTTTTGTTTATCTATTATGTGAGTCCATTTAGTTACATTTGCATAACATGCATTTTTCATGATCCCGTAGGATTTGACTATTTCCGTTGGTGAGTCGATGTTGATTGGAGTGTGGTAGTGATGAATAGAGGGTTGATTAAGTTCCTATGAATTGACTTGGATGCCAGAAACAATTGTAAATTCACAAGTCTCATTGGTTGCTTTTGAATTTGATCAGACCATGTTTGTTTGGAAGTTAGAATTTAACCACTTGCTTATATTTAGAATGTTTTCTATTCTCTTGAAATTCAAAGAAGCACTTAAGTCTAAGTTTGGGGGAAAACAGGGATTTCATGCTAGTTGTCAATAAAGGCTAGGCGTCAAATGGCTAGTAGCCGGCTCATTGGAAAGATGAGTAGTCTAGGGTGGGATGAGAAAAAAGGCAAAGCGCACTCATTCCGAAAAAAAGAAAAAAAAAATGTTTTGTTAGTTGTTATGCAAAATTGATCAGGTTGAGCTCTTTAATACTCGAGTAATTAAGTTCTTGGGGACTTTGTGCCTAGTGACCTAAGACTTTTCCGGTCTGGGATCCACTAACCTAACGCTCGCTACATGGGTATTATTGTATAAGCCTTTAGGGGTCTCAGCCATTGCACGGTCAAATAAGCATGCGTATTGTGTTAGTATGTGTTTTGTAATAAAAGCATGAATTTCTGTCTAACTCGAGTGGATATTGAGGTGTCTTTAAGTGGTTTCTTGTGTGTAGAGTTCATTTTGTTTATAAGCTTGTGGTTGTTTTTGTGAAGAATAGGATATGGTCTTGATTTAGTTTGAGAGTATATTGATGAGCATTGCACACACACACGTTTCTGTGTTTGTATTGTTAGTATACGGGAATTTGGTCGAACTCTATTTGAAAGATTGCATTCCTTGAGATGTTGGCTTGTTGATTGGTTATGGTTAGTTTGAGGGGATCGTTTGCATTTTCATATTAGTTGCATTCATATAGTTTGCATTGTTAGTTGCATTGATGGATGGATTTTGTGGGTACATTCGCTATAGGCCCTCACGAGACCTTACTCGTCCACTAGGGCTGCCTAGGGGTTTAAAGGGCTTGTTGCATATGCCAAATGCAACCGTGATCACCTACGGAAGTGGTACTAGTTAGTTGTATATAGTTATATTATTTATGCTTGAGGACAAGCATCGGTTTAAGTTTGGGGGTGTGATAAGTGGATTTTTATCCACTTGGAATGCTTCGTATCGGCTTAAATTGATGACTTGAACTCAAGTATGTGGTGTGTTTAATATGTTTTCATTAAGTTTTGCAGAACCAAGAGTTGGAGGTTAATGTGATTAAAATTCGGATTTTCCGGGTAAGGTGCGAAGCTCTCACGGTTTTGGCCATATCTGGAGTTCTACAAGTCCGATTCTGACGATTCAACAGCTCACGCGAAGCCACGGAAATTTTCTACATTGCTGGGCAATTTTCCAGGAGCTGTGAGGCGCTGCAGCGCCAGTTTCCTGCGCAAGAGCGCCTTAGGAGGCGCAAGAGCTCAGAAATCTTGAGCAAGAGCGCTTGGTTGGGTTGTAAAGTAAAATTCCAGGGGGTAGGAGGCGCAAGAGCGCCATTTTGAGGCGCAAGAGCGCCTGTTTTCTCCTGGAATGCGTCAGTCAGTTTGTATTTTACTCGTATTTTACTCCAAATCGGGTTAATTTGTGTTGGGCCTAATTTGTTAGGGCTCGTATCTTGGGTTTATTATGTAATATCTTATACTTTAAAAACATTATTCATTAGGTTAATTTTGGGGTAGCTAACTATCTATCAAAAACATTATTATTCTAAGAACAAGAGATCAAATTCGAGGGTTCTTCAAGCTAGTGACAAGCAAGGAGGCCTATTGATTCCATCTTTTGTATTTCTTCTCTACAATTTCTGGGCTTTATTTTGCTCTCAATTTCTCTTCTATTATTCATTATTAATTGTCTGTAGATTCATGTTATCACTTGAACCCATGATGATGAGAAGTCCGATTATGGGCTAATCATTATCATGGGGTTTTAATGGAGTTTTCCATGGATTCTAGTTATTAAATGTTTTTATGCCTTGGTGTGTGTTTGATATATTGTTAACCTAGTTTGGTTGCGCTTATTCGTTATGGGTGCGTCGCGAACATCCGTAATTGTTTGTTGAATCCTAGTGAATGCGAAAGTGGATCTAGGGTTTAGAACATACCATGCTAGCGTAGGTTTTTGCATGTGAAGAACATGTATTAATTTGTGGTGTAATTCTAACCGTCTTGCACCGACTATGTGATTATTTGGATGCTTGATTGTAAACCATTATGTTTTCAATCTCTATAGACATATAGGGACTAAGCATATTTGGTGACTACTTGACTTCTATCGATTGTGGATGATCAGTAGGATGATATATGTACAACGAAAGTTGGCGTGTGTCAGTTTAGTGCGTCTAATCAGTTATCATCGCTTGCACATGCTAGGTTGAAAAGGCATAAGATTCTAGATGAAGTGGTTAATGAAATTGGAACCCCATGTTTTCTCTGCATAAGTAATTCGATTCCAATTCTTGTTAGTTAATTAATTCTTATTTTATTAAATTGCTTTATAGTTAATCTTAGTTATTCAAAACCCTATCTTGTTAATTGTCTTAGCAGTGAATAAAAACCATACATTGTTGCATAGGTACAAGACTAACAACCTAAACCAGTCTCTGTGGGAACGAATCCTACTTATCTCTATATTACTTGTGACCACGTGCACTTGCGTGTTTTTGTGCGAACAGATGTTATGTGAAGAAAATGGTATTTTGCATGAATTTTCAGCAGCAAGGACACCACAGCATAATGGTGTAGTTGAAAGGAAAAACAGAACACTTATTGAAGCTGAAAGGACAATGCTAGATGAATCAAAGTTACCAACTTATTTCTGGGTTGAGGCAGTTAACACAGCTTGCTTCACTCAAAATATTTCTTTGATTAATCAAGCCAAGGGAATGACCCCTTATCAACTACTCAAAAGAAAGAAGCCACTATTGGATTTTCTTCATGTCTTTGGATGCAAGTGCTTTGTTCTGAGAAATCAAGCTGAGAATTTGGGGAAATTTGAAGCAAAGGCAGATGAAGCAATATTCGTAGGATATGCAGCAGGGAAAGCTTACAGAGTCTATAATCTCAGAACCAACATTGTTATGGAATCTGTACATGTTGTTTTTGATGATCTCAAAATTCAAGGTCTCTGTGATGAAGGTTTCCATGAAAGTCTTTCTTTTGAGAATGAGGAAGGAGATCAAGTGAATCATGTTAAGGCTATTGAGAAACAGCCTAAAGTTGTTGTGTCTAGCACAGATGAAAGCAGTATTGAAGATGAAATTGCTGCATTAAGATTGAAAAGAATAGCTTCTAACAGACCAAATGGTCATTCCGTTGACAGTAATGGTGGAAGATTCGTTGACATACAAAATGAGCATTTCGTTGATAGTCAAAACAGGCTTTCCGTTGACAGTCATGGAAATGTTTCTAGGAATGATCATTTAGGAACAACAAACTCAGGGGGAGTTTCTCAAGGACAAATATCCAATCAAGGCAATCATGATCACGAAGCTACATCTTCTAGAACTAATCTACCTCCCTCAAGGAAATGGACTAAAGATCATCCCTTTGAACTCATTATATGTGATGTTTCTTCAAAAGTCCAAACTAGAAGAGCAACTCAGGAGGAATGTCTATATAGTAGCTTTCTGTCTCAAGATGAGCCAAAGAAAGTTGAGGATGCACTTCTAGATCGAGATTGGGTCTTAGCTATACAAGAGGAGCTAAACCAATTTGAGAGAAACAAAGTTTTGGAAGCTGGTGCCCAAGCCTAAGGACAAGAGTGTTATAGGCACAGAGTGGGTGTTCAGAAACAAGATGGATGAAAATGGCATAGTCACAAGGAACAAAGCTAGATTGGTTGCAAAAGGCTACTCACAGGAAGAGTGAATTGACTTTGATGAAACCTTTGCTCCTGTTGCAAGACTAGAAGCAATAAGGATTTTCCTAGCCTATGCAGCCCATGCCAATTTCAAGGTCTATCAAATGGATGTGAAGAGTGCTTTTCTGAATGGGGAATTGGAAGAGGAGGTGTATGTAATTCAACCTCCTGGTTTTGAAGATGATGATTTTCCAGAATATGTGTACTTCCTCCTCAAAGCACTCTATGGTTTGAAACAAGCACCTAGAGCCTGGTATGACACGCTTTCACAATTCCTCCTTGAGAATCACTTCACTAGAGGTACTGTAGATAAAACTCTTTTTTATAGGATTGTGAATGGCTCTAATATACTTGTTCAAATTTATGTAGATGACATAATTTTTGGGTCTACAGATGAAAAACTTTGTCAAAAGTTTGCCAAGCTTATGCAAAGTAAATATGAAATGAGCATGATGGGAGAATTAACTTATTTTCTTGGTCTCCAAGTAAAGCAAGTTAATGAAGGCATTTTCATTAGTCAAACAAAGTATATTCATGATTTGTTAAAGAAATTTAACTTAATGGAATGCTCTCCTGCCAAAACTCACATGCCTACTGCCACCAAACTTGAATTGAATACTAAGGAAAAATCTGTGGACATTTCAAGTTACAGAGGCATGGTAGGCTCACTTTTATATTTAACAGCTAGTAGACCTGACATTATGTTTGCTACTTGTCTATGTGCTAGATTTCAGGTTGACCCTAAGAAATCCCATTTAGTTGTTATTAAAAGAATTTTCAGATATCTCAAAGGAACACCAAACCTTGGCATTTGGTATCCTAGAGAATCTGGCTTTGAACTAATTGGTTATTCAGATGCAGATTATGCAGGATGTAAAATTGATAGGAAAAGCACAACTGGCACCTGTCAATTCCTAGGAAACAAGCTTGTGTCATGGTTCAGTAAGAAACAAAACTCAGTTTCTACCTCCACAGCTGAGGCTGAGTACATTGCAGCTGGAAGTTGTTGTGCACAGATTTTATGGATGAAAAATCAACTGCTTGATTATGGATTAAGAGTTGAGAAAATTCCTATCTTCTGTGACAACACTAGTGCCATTGCCATTACTTAGAATCCAGTGCAGCATTCAAGGACCAAGCACATTGACATCAAGTATCATTTCATTAGAGAACATGTTATGAATGGTACTGTGGAGTTACATTTTGTTCCAAGTAAACAACAACTTGCAGACATCTTTACCAAGCCACTTGATGAATCAACATTCTCAAGACTAGTAAGTGAGCTAGGTATGCTAAATTTCTCTTAATTATTTTTGAGATTTTTGCAAGTTAATTTGCAGCCAGAAATTTGCTATGATTTTCTGTGAATTAATGTTCTCCGGAAAAAGTGAAATTTTGTCTAAGTCAAAATTACTATGTCAACGAATGCCTCATTCCGTTGACAGTCTTAGAATTTTTCTGGGTGTTTCGTTGACAGCTCTTTTATGTCAACGAAACTCAACTTTATCAACGAAATAGACGGGACCTTAAACGCCCAATTCTGATTCGTTGATATAGCGTGGTTAATCTGAACCGTTGAATTTGCACATCTCTTTACCACGATCTATGCATACACCCCTGTAAGTATAAATCATGGTAATATTTTAATTTTAACGGTTAGATTTTTAAGCCAATCCAGTAATTTATATTTATTATTGGACTTAATTTTTGAGAAATTTTGGGGGAGTATTTAAGAAATTTTGTTTTCTTTAATTCTTTTCTACCTTGATCTCAAAATTTCCAAAGGCTTTCTTACTTCTTCTCTCTCAAAGCAAAACAAAGTTCGAGCTTTTCTTCACTCAACAATGGCACCCATAGTCAAACTCATGTCAGCTGGAGGGTTCATTTACGAGAAGAACAACTTCATTCCATTTGTTGTCAAGGAAAGCCCGAACAAAATCTTTCACAAGATAATGGATTTCCTGATGAATTGCAAGCTCAGTTACGCGATGTTTCACTCTACTCCGCTTTACAATGAAATCATAGAGGAGATTTGGACCTCCTGCGAGTACAGTGGGACTAACTGCATTTTGCAATTCACCATTCAAGGTAAAGAGTATATTGTCAATTCAGATGTATTGCAAGCATGCCTTCACATTCCTGGGAATAACTGCTTAGCTTTACCTTTAAATACTAAAATTGTTAACGTGCTTAATTCTATAAATTACTTTTTGCCAACTGATAATTTGGGTAAGATAATTAGGAGAGGTTTGTTCAGGGAATATAGTTACTTAGCTGATGCATTCATTAAGGTCTTTTCTGGTAAAATCAGTAATTTTGATGCATTAAGTAACTCAATTTTGATTCTGTTTACCATGCTCTTAACTGATAAATATTATAACTTTAGCACCCAACTTATGTATGAATTTGGTGCTAAGTTGGGTGATAAGGCTAATAGGAAAAATAATATCTATCATGCTAGATTTCTAATGATGTTGGCTAACCATGTTAGTCCAGCACCATTGGTTATCTCTAACCCAAATTCCAGGTTTAACTGTTTTGTACAAGAGAAGAGGGTCTTGACAGACATCCTGAGGCTCAATCACAATGGTGATGTCCCAGTGGTGTATCTGCCCATAATTGAGGTAACCACTTCTAACCCTGTTAGTTTAACTGTTACTTCTACTATTTCACCCACTTCTGTTGCTATGGAGTCTGTAGTTGTGACCCAACAGGCTCCTGCCCCTGCAACAAAACCAAAATCTAAGAAATCCTCAAAGCCAACCTCAGATGCTTCTCAAAAGGCACCTGTTGTAAAATCCACTACAAAACCTAAGGGGAGTGGTGCAGATGGTGTGAGAGGTGAGGGAAGGGGTGAAAATCAAAGAAACCCTAAGAATAAGGTGGGAGAGATAAGTGAGACCCAGCCAAGCCCCATTGTGTCTTCCCAACAAGACACAATGAGTAAAAAGGATTTAAGCTCAAGTCTAACTACATCCTCTCAAAAGGATGTAGTTATTGAAACAAGCTCTCCTCCAAGAGCACACTCCAAAAGGGTAAGGGACACATTTAGCCCCCAAACAGCTATTTCCCAATACCAAAGAAGGGTAAGACAAAAATCCCAGGTCACACAGGGTGCACACACACTGGAAGCAACAATTCCAGTTTCTCAAATTCAGTTTGATGTAGCCCCAATTTTTACTCTGGGGTTACAGTCCCACTCTCTCAATATTAATATTGAGACACCTCCACAAAATTCACCAACACAGTCATTAGATGTGGATATGATCCATACATCTATTCCTGATTCTCCAACTCTATTCTTGGAGAAGCCCCACTCTGAAATTGGTGGTCATCACTTGTTAAGTGATTTGTTGGGCCACCAATCATCTTTTTCTGAAGCTACAAGAGGATCTGTGGAACCATCTTTAAAATCAATCACCACAGATTCTACTGTAATTTTACTTTCTCAAAATCCTTTCTTGACTTCATCAACGAAATAGTCTCTTTCGTTGACAAGTGTTTCTCCATCAACGGTATCCATACCATTGACAGTTCAAACTACCATTCTGTTGATAGTTCATTCTGCACCTTTTATTGAAAATCCAGTTGTTCACACAACTAGTGCAGATGATCTGAGAGGCTGGCTTGCAGCCAGGCAAAAGGAGAGGATGTGAGTGAGAGGCTGGCTATTTCTTCCAGTCATGCAAAAGGAGAGACTCAGAGTTCCACCTTAGTAGGTGAAGGTGAGGGTGTGAGAGGTGTGAGCCACGGGGACCCCATGATGCAAGAAAAGAGTGGAGAGAGAGAAGGGACTACAGGAGAAATAAGGGAGGAAGCAGCCATTGCTAGTGAGTCAATGAAGGTTAATGAGGGTGAAAGGGAAATGACTTTCCAAGAGCATTATCAACAGACTCTGGATAGTATTTCTCTGGATCCTGAAACTTTTACTCATCCTGTGCCAGCCTATCAACTAATGGCTCAACAGGGCAATGTGGAGGCAGAGAGGTCACTTAATCTTATTCATACAACTGCATCCATGATGAGGGCTAAGGATGCACTTGCCAATTTGCCTCCAGGAGCTGGTGGAAGTTTTGAGTATTATGATTCTTCAAGTGATGAGGATGCTGATCTACAGGTGGCTATTTCTTCACATACTGGGACTTCTGTGGTGCCTCCTACTCCAAGATGGCTTTCTCAAAACTTGCATAGAAATCATATCCTGGATGCTGCAATTTCTAGGCAGTACAATGAGGCTTACCTGACTCATGAGTCTGCTAATGACAATGACAAGAAATTCTACAAGGCTATAATGGACTCTTTGGAGATTCAGAGGCTACAGATGCTGCAGACCAGGATTGAAGCTAGGGAAATCAAGGACTCCATTGCAAATCTAAAGGACTCCAAAGATAGGAGGCTTGATGAAAAACTCTCACTTCTCACTGTTGCCAGGATGACCACCTTCTTCAACAAGGATAATGAGGTGGCAACTACCTTGAAAACTCTTACTTCTAGGGTGGACAAAGTGGAAGCCACATTAACTCAAATGCAGCAGGCATAGGAGAAGCAAACTCAACTTTTGACTCAGCTAGTGGCGGCTCAAGGTCTCCCTGTTATTACTCTTGATGATAACAAAAAGAGGGAGAAATCTAAGGAGCTTCATATTCAAGTCACAAAAGTTATGGTCCCAGCCATTTCTTTACCACAGGAGCCATTAGCTATGGGGGAGTCACTAAAGGATAAATTGGATGGCATTGACCTGATTCAACAGGCATCTATGAGGATATAAATTGCTCTACAGATTAAAGAACAATGGTCTAGCATTGATGCAAGGATTAAGAAGTTAGCTGAAACTGCAAGAACACATCCATCAACGGATCAAGCTACTTCTACAGCAACGGATGAGCCTATCACATCATCAACGAATGCCATGGTATTAGTGTCAACGGAATGGGAGCCACAAACTAAATCATCTTATAATCTAAAACCTCTTCTACATGGAGTGATTACTGGTCCAAGGAAAGAAAAGGGACAAACTTCATATATTAGAGATGTGGATACAGCTACATTTCAAAGATGCTTATCTCCAAGATCCCCAGCTAAACCAAAGGGCAAGAATATTGCTAGGACATTCTATCCACCTCCATTCCCAGATGAGCTCAAGATTCTGAGTGAACTTATCATAAAATGCAAGGAAATCAATGTGCCTGAGATAAGGAAGCAAAGAGCAATAATCTACAGGAATGAGCAAGAGATTTGTGTTTGGGCTGGTCACCCAAATTTTGCTGAAGCTAAAGCTGAGGAATCAGCTAGGGCAGACATGGAAGCTCTTGCAGTTTCCCAAGCTCTTGATGAAGAAGAAAGAGCTAGGGTTGAAGCTGAGAATGCAAAGGAAAAGAGAAAAAGTACAAGGCAACCCAAGGCAAGGGCTAAAAGAAACTTGGCCTTTGAAAAGGATGATTCTCAAGACACTGTAACAGATGCCCCTGTAACAGCTGTGCCTTCAACTTTTTCAGATCAAAGCATTGGAGGAAAATTAGCTTGTGATCCTGAACATCATGTTAATTTTCATGATCAACAAATTGTGCCAAAGGAAGAGCCTTTTGAGTTTGATGAAGCTAATTTTCCCAAATTTCTAATTGAGATGGATGCAAAGAAGAAATCACAGCAGAAGGTTTCTAAGGCTAAGCCATTTTTTGTGAGGAGGCCACAGGTTGAGAAACCACCAACAAACCCAGAGGACTTCATCTACATTGCTGACATAAAGGAGGAGTCTGACTTAAACCTATATCTTGAGGACTTGGTAGAAGTGAGAGGGATAACAACCACTTAGATATTACCAGAGAGATTAGTGTTTGTGTACAAGGGTGGAAGGGAAAGAATCTGGCCTCTGCACAGAATTCTAGGAGAAGACTATCAGACACTGATGGTGGTGTTCAAATGTTTAAAGAGAGATTTTGGGTTCACCAAAACTGCCAAGTCTGAGGTTGTCTCCAAGATTTGTCAAGTCAAAGCTAGCTGGAACAAACCTGATGCACTTCCCAGGGATCTAAAGGTCCCTCAATCAGGAAAGAAAATTCATCTCCAACCCTTTTGGATGATGGAATTCAGAGACAAGGACAACTGCAGGAGATTCTTCAGAATGGAGGACCAATTGGAAAAGGCATCTAATGAAACTCTAAGATTCATGCAATCCAAGTTGGGTGATCAAGATGAAGAAGAGAAGATTTTCTACAGGAGGCTTCAAGCTCAGATTGAGGAGAACAATGCAAGGAAGGGGAAGAAAACAAGGCCACAGAGACAAAGTTGATAAATCTGCTCAGGCTAGAGGAGCAGCTATGTGCACTTGTATTGTAAGAATTTCTAATTTGTGTTCAGTCAATTTTCAATAAATCATGTAGCTCAATACAAATTCTACTTTTGTAATTTATAATTTGTCTAAGTGTTTTTGTTATCATCAAGGCTCTTGATTTATGGCTGTTATTCTATCAGACATAAATTGGGGGAAATTGTTAGGAATATGTTGTTCTTGATGATAATTATAAAAACACTTAGTAGATTTTGTATTAAGTCACTTTTGTAACTGTCAACGGAATGGTATGCTTTGCAGCTTCCGTTGATAGGTATCTCATCAACGATATGAGTGATGTAGCAATTGCACTGTACAATACTTCACTGGTTTATATACATTTGTTGTAGGTATTAGATAGGTTTTCTAAGTCATGTTGACTATGTACTAGATAGGCAAAATAGGTTGGTAAAGTGTAAATATATTGTGCCTTGTAATTTTGCCTAAGTGAAGACATGTCAACGGAATGAAGATTATTCCATCAACGGAATGAAGACTAGTCTATCAACGGAATGAAGATTAGTCTATTAACGGAATGAAGACTAGTCTATCAACGGAATGAAGATTAGTCTATCAACGGAATGAAGAATATACCATCAACGGAATGAAGAATAAAGCTATCAACGAAACACATCTTCCTGCTATCAACGAATCATTATCACTTTTCTGAATAGTTGACAAAGTGATAGTGACGGTTTTCTGACAGATCAAAAGGTGATGTAGAAGTGTACTTTGAATTGGAAGTCATCAAAATGGACACTGGGAATAAGGAAACATTCCAATTTCCAATTAGGTTCTTGAGTGGGATCATAATAAGCATGAAGATAAAAGACAAGATCTCCAAGGACCATTGGACAAAAGGGATGAAAAACAAGCTACTAAGGTCATTTGGGATTAACAGTTTCTCCTTGTAGTACTTTGTCACCACCATCATTTCCAGTATCATCATCATTTTTCCTTAATACTAGATCAGGTGTACATTTTGTAGAACTTACCTTCTCCCCCTTTTTGACATCGGTATTTGACAATAAATTCAAAATTAAGGCAAGAGAGGTTTGTATATCAGTTACCTTAGAATAAAGTGAATCAATTTTGCTATTAATGGAGGTTTGTTCAGTAATGACTGACTTGACTTGGGATTCCACTATTTTTAGTTGAAGAGCAGTATGCACCTTTGTGAAGTTTTGAGAAATGTCAGTCCTTACTAATTCTGTAGCAGCCTTGATAGAATCAATTTCATGTTTGAGGCCTTTTGATAAAAGAGTAGTTGCCTTCAAATGATTCTTCAAATCTTGATTCTCAATCAATTTTACTGCATCATAGGCATGATCCAAAGCAGAAGGAAAGCTAACGGATTCAGAAGATCTGTACCATGAATTGTTCCATTCATATTGTCTAAGTGCCTCAGCAGGAGAAATTTCAGAAGGAACATAAAATTCTTGTCTGAGATCTTTTCCAATAGTAGCCTTGCCAGCCATGAATGTGCTTGATGAACCAAAGTTGGTTCCAAGACTAGCTTTTATTGCTGTAACAAGCTGATCCTTCTCATCATTATTATCATCACTATCATCAGCATCAGAATCATCAGGAACATTAGGATCAGGAATAGCAATACCTTTTAATTTATCCTGTGATTCTGTGATAGTATCTGTCATTGGTCTGGACCTAAGTGGTTGTATCAGGATTGGCTCAACATCAGGAGCACCACTAGCGTTAGGAGCAACACAATCAGGATTTGATAAGCTTGCATCAGGATTTGATACTGATGGTTCTTGTGTAGCATGAGGTTCAGAAGCTGCTTTAACACTTTGAGTTAAAGGTTCTTGTGTACTTCCCTCAGTGACAGTGTCCTCGACCAATCTTTCATTTTCACTAGAAATCCTTTGAGCATTGTCAGGAAATTTCTCAGAAGCTGTAGCTTTGCCTGCATCTTCAGAAGTAAAAGATGGTTCTTGTGTGGCTGGAATGTTGATGTCTTCATTCTCCCTTTGAGAAAATGGTTCTTGTGGGACCATTCCAATAGCTATGCCTTCACTCAAACTTTGATTGAGTGGTTCTTGTGGGGCAGGATCTTCAGTAGCTGCTGAATCACATTGAGATTCAGGTTCTTGTGGGCTTGATCCTTTCAGCTTCTTTTGTCTCTGAAAGACTAACTCCTCTGCTTTTCTTTTCTTTTCCATGGGATGTGAAAACCCAAGTTTTGAAGCAGTCTCAGCAACCTTCTCCCATGAAATTTCAAGAATCTTTGCAGTTGGAGAGGCTTTTGCTGGAGAGTCTGAGATAGAGACAATTTTTGGTTGTGCATCAGGAATACCAACATCGGGATTTGGTTAAGCATCAGGAATAGATGACTCATCAGGATTTGATGTCTGAATATCAGTATCCTTCATTTGCACCGTCAAAGGAATATGATACCTCCTTTTTGATAATTTCCTTTTCTTCTGTGGCTTTGACGAAGGTGCCACAGCTTCAGTAGTAGTATCAGTAACTTCCTTGATTATCTTAAACTTGAAGGAGATGGGCATATCATCCTCAGAATCACTTTCATCTATTAACCTCAACTTTCTTTTGACTAAAACATCCTCAACAACCTTGTTAGTAACAATCTTAGCACCTTTCTTCACCAGGACCCCTTGTACACCCTCTTTTATCTTCTTTTGAGTGAGTGGTGTAGAGGAAAAATCCTTTGATCCTGATTGTCTTCCAGACACATCAGATCTAGCTGATTTCTTAGATTTTACAACTAAAGTCTTTTGGGAGACAATAGAGGTGGCAGTTGATTGTTTTGACTGTTTGGGTTGGATGCTTGGGTCAGGAACAAGGTGTGATTGGCCTTGCCCCATAGCATCAGATAGTAAACCATAACAAGTAGGCATCTTCTGATGTAAGAAAAACCTGACCTCATCAGGAATAAAGGCATTGCCTATAAAACCATTTGCCTTATCATGATTGAAAAATGTATTTTCGATATGCATTTAAAATAAAATTTTATTTAAGAAAACAAAATTTATTTCAACAACCCTGAAAAATGTTTTTTTTTTAAAATGATTACAAAATTAATGGCGTAGTAACCACTGAAACACTCTTACCAATTAACGAAGCAAAGTAGTCATGAAAAACTGAACAGTCTCCTCGAGATTGAGTAAATGACCTGCACTCTTAACAAATAATCTCTATAAAGGATAGAGAATGTCAATCATTATTATCATTTATCATCAAAACACAAAACCCTCTCCACAGAGAAAACAAAAGTGTTACTCAAACCTTTCGTATTCTTTCTTTCTCTATGGCTGCAAACAACCAACCAAATGATTTACCTGTTGAGGAACTCGATGAGATCGAGTTAATCTGGAAAGAAATGCAAGAGGCTCTGGATGAAATCGCAGAGAATGAAGAGCCACACCATGTTCCTGACCCTCAGGAACAGGAGGCCTTTTTGAATGCAATGGCTGATGTCCTCCTTCACAACTTCCAGCAGGTAAACCCTGATTGGAATCCTCTTGATAATCTCGTCATCGTCAATGAAGAAGAGGAAGAAGACGGTGACAATGATGGTAATGATGATGAGGATGAGGAGCTCGAGCGAGAGCTTGAGAGAAGAAGAAGAAAGAAGAAACTCGATGCTTGTACTTCATGCAAGGTGGAGGCATAGAAGAGTCCCGGTGATCACGGTGACGATCCGCCTTCAAGTGCATCCGCTCCCCTTCTTGTCCTTTAAGGATGGAACAAGAGAATCCTAGATGGATCTTGGTGGACAACTCCCTTCCAATCCTGATGGACTGTGAACCTGCTCAAGGAGTTTTCGCCTAGTTATGATCCATCTAACATGGGCATTTATGCTTATCAGCAAAGCACGTGTCCCGGGGTAGAGAAATAGACTAGAAAAGAAACAATGTAATTTCCTTTTCATTTGTAAAGAATCTCCAAGTATTAATGAAATTGATCATATTTCTCAATTGTTCTTCTTCTCTGCTTTCCTGTACAAATTGTTTGTTAATCCTAAATGACCTAACAGAATTGTAGAAGGGGGAGTTGAATACAATTCTAGATATTTGTAAACTTAAAAACAACTTTTAAATAACTTAATCACAGAAAATAAAAACACAAGCAAATATAAAATTTCAGTTGGATGTTTTGAGGATCCAACTGAAATGTTTTTATTTCAGGAATAATCTGTGTTAAAAAAGTAGCACAGCTGCTCAGTTCCTAATGTAGAGTGAGAGTGCTCTTGAAGGAAGCTAATACAAAGTTATTCTATCTCACTCACTTACAATAAAATGAACTGCTACACTTGGTTATATATCCCAAGTTTACAATGCTATTTTTGGCTACTCTAAAATGTACAAAGGGTAACCGCCAGTAGCTTGATTTTCATTCCTTTTGTCCAATGGTCCTTGGAGATCTTGTCTTTTGTCTTCATGCTTATTATGATCACACTCAAGAACCCAATTGGAAATTGGAATGTTTCCTCATTCCCAGTGTCCATTTTGATGGCTCCCAATGCAAAGTACACTTCTACATCACCTTTTGATCTGTTAGAAAACTGTCACTATCACTTTGTCAACTATTCAGAAAAGTGATAATGATTCGTTGATAGCAGTGAGATGTGTTTCGTTGATAGCTTTATTCTTCATTCCATTGATGGTACATCCTTCATTCCGTTGATAGTGTAATATTCATTCCGTTGACATGTCTTCACTTAGGCAAAATTACTAGGCATAGTATATTTACAATTAACCAACCTATTTTGCCTATCTAGTACTTAGTCAACATGACTTGGAAAACCTATCTAATACCTACAACAAATGCATATCAACCAGTGAAGTATTGTACAGTGCAATTGCTACATTACTCATTTCGTTGATGAGACTCATTCCGTTGATGAGACTCATTCCGTTGATGAGCTACCTGTCAACGGAAGCTGCAAAGCATACCATTCCGTTGACAGTTACAAAAGTGTCTTAACACAAAATCTACTAAGTGTTTTTATAATTATCATCAAGAACAACATATTCCTAACAATCTCCCCCAATTTATGACTGATAGAATAACAGCTATAAATCAAGAGCCTTGATGATAACAAAAACAATTAAGCAAATTACAAATTACAAAAGTAGAAATTGCATTGAACTTCGTGATCCTTTAACAAAAAAAAATATTGAAAACAAAGTAGAAAATCTTACAACACAAGTGCACAGAGTTGCTCCTCTAGCCTGAGCAGATTTACCATCTTTGTCTCTGTGGCCTTGTCTTCTTCCCCTTCTTGGCATTGTTCTCCTCAATTTGAGCTTGGAGTCTCCTGTAGAAAATCTTCTCTTCTTCATCTTGATCACCCAACTTGGATTGAATAAATCTAAGAGTTTCATTAGATGCCTTTTCCAATTGGTCCTCTATTCTGAAGAATCTCCTACAGTTGTCCTTGTCTCTGAATTCCATCATCCAATAGGGTTGGAGATGAATTTTCTTTCATGTTTGAGGGACCTTTAGAGTTCTGGGAAGTGCATTAGGCTTGTTCCAGCTAGCTTTTATTTGACATATCTTGGAGACAACCTCAGACTTAGCAGTTTTGGTGAACCCAAAATCTTTCTTTAAGCACTTGAACACCACTAGCAAAGTCTGATAATCTTCTCCTAGAATTCTGTGTAGAGGCCAAATATGTTCCCTTCCACCCTTGTAGACAAACACTAATCTGTCTGGTAGTTTATGAGTAGCTCCAATTCCTCTCACTTCCACCAAGTCATTAAGATATAGGTTTAAGTGAGACTCCTCCCTTATATCTGCAATGTAGATAAAGTCTTCTGGGTTTGGAGGTGGTTTTTCAACCTGTGGCCTTCTCACAAGAATTGGTATAGCCTTAGTAGCCCTCTGCTTTGATTTCTTCCTTGATTCCATCTCAACCATAAATTTGGGAAAATTAGCTTCATCAAACTCAATTCGCTCCTCCTTTGGCTCAATTGGTTGCTCATGAAAATTAACTGGATGTTCAGGATCACAAACTAATTTTGCTCCACAATCTTGATCAGAAAAGGTTGAAGGCATTGCTGTTACAGGAGCATCTGTGACAGTGCTTTGAGAATCATCCTTATCAAAAGCCAAGTTTCTTTTAGCTCTTGTTTTGGGTTGCCTTATACCTTTTCTTTTTCCTTGCACAACTTCAGCTCTAGCTCTTTCTTCTTGATGTCTTTCCTCTTCATCTAGAGCTTGGGCAACTGCAAGAGCTTGCATGTCTGCCCTAACTGATTCCTCGGCTCTAGCTTCAGCAAAATTTGGGTGACCAGCCCAAAAACAGATTTCTTGCCCATTCCTGTAGACTATTGCTCTTTGATTCCTGATCTCAGGCACATTGCTTCCCTTGCATTTTATAATTAGTTCACTCAGAACCTTGAGCTCATCTGGAAGTGGAGGAGGATAGAATGTCCTAGCAATATTCTTGCCCTTTGGTTTAGCTAGGGATCTTGGAGATAAGCATCTCTGAAAGGTAGTTGGGTCCACATCTCTAATACATGAAGTTTGTCCCTTTTCTTTCCTTGGACCAGGAATTACTCCATGTAGAAGAGGCTTTAGATCATATGAGGATTTAATCTGTGGCTTCAATTCCGTTGACACTAATACCATGGCATTCGTTGATGATGTGATGGGCTCATCCGTTGATGTAGAAGTAGCTTGATCCGTTGATGGATGTTTGTTTCTTGCAGTTTCAGCTATCTTCTTCACCCGTGCATCTATACTAGACCATTTCTCTTTTATCTGTGCTGCAAGTTGTAGTCTTATAGATGCCTGTTGAATTAGGTCAATTCCATCCATTTTACCCTTGATAGACTCCCCCATAGCTAGTGGCTCCTGTGGTAAAGAAATGGCTGGGACCATAACTTTTGTGACTTGAACATTTAGCTCATTTGATTTCTCCCCCTTTTTGTTATCATCAAGAGTGATGAGAGGGAGTCCCTGAGCTGCCACTAACTGGGTCAAAAGCTGAGTTTGCTTCTCCCGTGCCTGTTGCATATGAGTTAATGTGGCTTCCACTTTGTCCACCCTATTAGTGAGGGTTTTCAAAGTGGTTGCCACCTCATTATCCCTTCGGAATAATTTGTCCATTTTGGTCACAGTGAGAAGTGGAAGTCTTTCATCAAATCTCCTATCATTGGAGTCCCTGAAGCTTGCAATTTGATCCTTGATTTCCCTGGCCTCAATCCTTGTCTATAGCATTTGTAGCCTCTGGATTTCTAGAGAGTCCAGAATGGCTTTGTAGAATTTCTTCTTATTTGGAGGTGTAGACTCATGAGCCAAATAAGCTTCATTATACTGCCTTGTAATTGCAGCATCCAACCCTTGATATCCAAGTGAATCTTGATAGAGCCATCTTGGCTTAGGAGGCATCATAGATGTCCCAGTCTGTGTAGTGGATGCCCCTTGGAAATCAGCATCAAGACTCTCATCATCACTTGAAAAATCAGCAAACTGATCACTTCCACAAGCTCCTGGAGACAGATTGGCAAGTGCATCCTTAGCCCTCATCATGGATGCAGTTGTATGAATCAAATTTAGTGTGCTCTCTGCCTCCACATTGCCATGTTGAGCCAAGATTTGATAAGCTGGCACATGGTGAGTAAAGGTTACAGGATCCAGAGAAATGTTATCCAGAGTTTGTTGATAATACTCTTGGAAAGACAATTCTCTTTCTCCCTCACTAACCTCTATTAACTCACTTGCAATGTCTGGTTCCTTCCTTTGAGTTTCTGTAGTCCCTTCTCTCTCTCCACTATTTTCTTTCATCATGGGCTCCCCATGGCTCACACCCTCACCTTCACCTACTAAGGTGGAACTCTCAATCTCTCCTTTTGTCTGGCTGGAAGAAATATCCAGCCTCTCACTCTCATTATCTCCTTTTGCCTGGCTGCAAGATGATTAGAGTTACCACAATTAAAGCAACATTTTCTAGGTGCATTTGGGACATATTTATAACCATTTTCTTTATTAATCCCAATTTTACCATTCTTGTTTCTTTTGACACTTGGTTCCTTCTTCTTATCTGTAACTTCACAGATTTTATCATTGAGTTGTTTCTGAGACAGTAAACCTACATTCTTAGTAACTTTACTCATGACAGGTTTAGACTTAATAATTTTAACACTTTGAACAGAAGTAGATCCCTTTTCAAAAGTTGAATTAGAATCCTTACCAAAAACAAAATTAACAAGAGTAATCTTAGATTTGGTTTTAGATTTGGTATTGTCTATAACATGTCTATAGGTTTTTGGACTAACTATCTCATCAACAACAATTTTCTCTTTCAATTTCTTATCTTCATCTGACTTATACCCTAGACACTCTTTCCAATTCTTAGAGGTATTAATCTCATGAAATTTTCTACCAGAGTCTGTCCAGGTTCTGATTTTCTCATTAGCATATTCAAGTTCCTTTTCAAGAGCAGTACATTTAAATTTCATCTCTAAGTACATGTGTTTAGCATTATCACATTCTATCTGTACTTTTTGCATAAGAGAAAATTCAGCTTCTAAATGCTCATTCCTTTTCCTAAGTTCAGACATCTCAGATAAGATTCTAGTATTTTCAGCAGTTTGACTTCTAAAGCTAATATGCAATAACTTTAGAAAACATCTTAACTCAGAAGCATTATCAGTATCAAAATCAAAGACAGTATTTAGTACCTTATCATCAGGAATAGCAGTATCATCAGTATTGGCCATTAGGGCATAGTTGACCACCTCAGTATCAGATTCTGAGGAAGAGTCCATCCAGTCCTTTCTTGATGTGATGAGTGTCTTTGTCTTCTTGCACTCAGTAGAAAAGTGTCCCATACCATTACACTTGTAGCATCTAACCTTTGACTTGTCAAATTTGCTACTCCTTGGCATTGAGTTTTCAAAGTATCCCAAATTTCTTTTGCAGACTTGCATGCTATCACCCTGTTAGACATAACAGCATCAAGACTGTTGTGTAAGATATTCATTATCTTTGCATCCCTGAGAACATCAGCTTTCTCTTTTAGATTCCACTCACTTTTTACTTTGACCACATAGTGTTCAGGTACAGTATCTGTTTGTGCAACTATTCTCGTAGGAATATATGGTCCATCATGTATCCTGTCCAAATAGTCAGGATCCATAGCCTCCAGGTACATCAGCATCTTTACCTTCCAAGTTGGATATTCAGTTTTCTTCAAGATGGGAATTTTCATGCTTTCATACTTTGTCGACATCTTAGATCGTATCTAATTCAAATTTAAATCAGTTTGATCTGATACCAATAGTTGCCCAGTAAATAACAATTGTAGAAGGGGGGTTGAATACAATTGTATAAGATTCTCGACTTAATAAAATATAGATCACAAATATGAAAGAATAATAACAGCTTTATTAAATCTGATATAAAACTGTTACAAACTCTCTCAAGAAATTCTGATGTTCTTGAGAGCTTCTAGGTTACAATATACTCGTGTATGCGATTGATATAAAATCAAAACCTAAACTGTGTTTATATACTACACAGCTTCTCTATCGATTACAAGATAAGTCCAAATCAATTACAAACATTATTGAAACATATCCTAACCGACAGCTTCATTCCTATAAACTAGGAACCGACAAAATAAACTTCCTTCTTTAACTAGACTCCATAAATAACTCGAAGTTGTAATCCTGATCAGCTTCCAGTCCTGATGATCAATCCTGATCATAGTCCTGATAGTAATCCTGATATCAATCCTGATACTAACGCTTGAGCAAATACTGATGACGTCAACAATCCTGATCAGTTGAGTCTAGATCCTGACGATCATTGAATCTTGATCTAACACAGAATTTTCTAAAGATGCTGTAAAGAGAGTATCTAAGACAGTAACCTCGAAACCTATTGTCAAGACAGTGGATGCAAAAGGTACTGTCAAGAAAGACTCGACAGCAACTTCAGGACATGTTGTCAACACAGATACTTTCAAGTCTAAAAACAGGAATGACAAAGTAGGAATCAACAAGGGTAATGGCTATGCTTATGTCAAGAATGCACCAAGGAAACTATGTAATAATTGTGGCTCTTCACATCATTTAACAAGTGTTTGTAAGAAACCAACTGAGACTAAAGTCAGTATGACTGAGGTAAATGGTAACTTACATAGAACCCCCATTATGCATAGATCCATGGATGTCTGTAATAACACTGATTGCATGCCATGTAAAAATACTACTATGAGCACTTGTTTCAATTTGCCTATTCTATCAACTGAAAAATGCTCTTACTTGAACACTGGTGAGACTTCTGAGCCTACTGTTAACAGTAAAAAGGCAACCCCTACTAGGAAGAAGACTAGGTCTTATTCTAAACCAAAGTGGGTGGCAAGAGAAGTTGAACAGAAATTTTCTGATGATTATACTGATATTGAAAATGGAGGAAACTCAAGTGTTACTAAGTCTGCAGGACCCAACAAGGATTGGGTACCATATGCAACCTAAAAACAATTTGTTTTGCAGGGCAAGAAAAAGAAGCAGGTTGTGTGGATCATTGACAGTGGTTGCTCAAGACACATGACTGGTGATAAAGCCATGATATCACACTTTGTGGAGAAAGCTGGCCCAATCATAACCTTTGGAGACAACAGCAAAGGTCACACAGTGGGATATGGCTGTTTGGAATTTGGGAATGTTGTCATAAACGATATTGCTCTTGTGGATGGATTGAAGTATAACCTACTCAGTGTCAACCAGTTCAGTGACAGAGGATTCAAGGTTGACTTTGATACAATGGTGCGTAACATCTATCACAAGAAGGATGGAAGCCTTTCACTGAAGGGAGTTAGAAAAGGAAGCATGTTTGTTGCCCTAAGCTCAACAAAGAAGGATAAAGTTTACTGTTTTTACAGTAAAGCTACTGTTGGTGACAACATGCTTTGGCACAGAAATCTCTCATATCTCAACTTCAAGACAATGAATATGCTGATGAAGAAGGAACTTGTGAGAGGACTGCCTCAACAGAAATTCTGCCAAGAAGGACTGTGTGAGGATTGTCAAATGGGAAAACTCAGAAGATCTGTGCACAAGTCAAAGCAAGTCAACACCAACACTGAACCACTTAAGCTAATTCATATGGATCTTTTTGGCCCAGTAAATGTTCCATCTCTGGCCAGGAAAAGATATGCTTTAGTTATGGTGGATGGCTACTCTAGATACCCTTGGGTGAAGTTTCTAGAGTCCAAAGATGAAGTTGCTCAGTTAATCATTGATCACATAAGGGTTCTTGACAGAACTCCAAATGCCAAAGTTCAAATACTTAGGAGTGATAATGGAACTGAATTCAGAAATGCCTTACTTGGGAACTTTTGCAAGGATGAAGGCATTGTTCAACAATTTTCTGCTGCAAGGACACCCCAGCAGAATGTTGTTGTAGAAAGGAAGAACAGAAATTTGATTAAAGCTGCTAGGACTATGTTGCATGATGCTGAACTACCAACATACTTCTGGGCAGAAGCAATCAACATAGCTTGCTATACACAGAACAGAACCATAATCAACAAGACTCATGGAAGCACACATTACCATCTGTTGACTGAGAGGAAGCCTACTGTCAAATACTTTCATGTATTTGGAAGTAAGTGTTTTATGATGAAGGACAACCATGAAAAGAAAGGAAAGTTTGATGCCAAGGCTCTTGAAGGGATTTTCA
The DNA here is from genome assembly GCA_030848705.1 of Heracleum sosnowskyi. NCBI lineage: Eukaryota > Viridiplantae > Streptophyta > Magnoliopsida > Apiales > Apiaceae > Heracleum > Heracleum sosnowskyi. The sequence continues at coordinate 26,164,097 of CM061237.1, forward strand.
TGGGATATGGATTGGAAAGGACTGCTTACAGAGTCTATGTCATAGAACACAAGACAATTGAAGAAAGTGTGAATGTCACATTTGATGAAACCAAGTTTCTAGGGCTGCATGAAGATGGACAAATGCAGACCCTTAGATTTGAAAATCAGGGGTACCTGGAAGAAGATGAAATTATTGATGAAGAACCTAGCTTTACTCAAACTGTTGATGTTGAGAAAGATGCTGTCAATGGTGATCAAACTCCAGCTCAGTCATAGACCATTTCAACCAATCTTCAAAATGATGGTGACTTTGGAGTTAATGAAGAGCATGGTGAAGACAATTGCACTGGTGAAGACTCATCTCCTCAAAGTGAAGTCAATCCACCAGTTCAACAAAGAAGCTTGCCCAGATCTACAAGATGGAATAAGGATCACACAAATGATCCAATTATTGGTGATCATTCCTCTGGGGTGAGAACTAGAAACAATGTCTCTGCTGACAACATGTTCTCTTGTTTCCTGTCTCAAATGGAACCAAAGACAATTGATGAAGCATTGTTGGAGTTTGACTGGGTGATTGCTACGCAAGAAGAACTTAACCAGTTTGAAAGAAACAATGTATGGAAGTTGGTTCCAAGACCTAAAGAGAAATCAGTCATTGAGACAAAGTGGGTCTTCAGGAACAAGTTGGATGAAAATGGAATGGTGACTAGAAATAAGGCAAGGCTAGTGGCAAAAGATTACTGTCAACAGGAAGGAATAGATTATGATGAAACATTTGCACCTGTTGTTAGACTTGAAGCTATAAGGATCTTTCTAGCCTTTGCTGCACACTGTAACTTCAAGGTGTTCCGAATGGATGTCAAGAGTGCTTTTATAAATGGAGAGTTGGAAGAAGAAGTGTATGTTGAACAACCACCTGGCTTTGAAGATGCTGAAATGTATAACTTTGTCTACAAATTGTTCAAAGCACTATATGGATTGAAACAAGCTCCCAGAGCTTGGTATGATACACTTTCCACCTTTCTATTGGAAAATCAGTTTACAAGAGGTGTGGTAGATAAAACCCTGTTCTAAAAACATCATGGCAAGGACATCATTCTGGTACAAATCTATGTGGATGAAATTATTTTTGGTTCTTCAAATGAGAAGCTGTGTGAAAAGTTCTCATCTCTAATGAGGAACAAGTATGAGATGAGCATGATGAGAGAACTGTCATTCTTCCTTGGTCTACAAGTTCTTCAAAAGGATGATAGAATCTTCATTTGTCAAGCCAAATATGTCAAGGAACTTCTCAAAAAGTTCAATTTAGAAGATGCATCACCTGCCAAGACTCCTATTTATACATCAACAAATCTGGATCTTGACCCCAAGGGAAAGAAAGTGGACTCTAGTGCTTACAGAGGCATGGTGGGATCACTTCTCTATCTAACTGCTAGCAGACCAGACATTATGTTTGTTACATGTCTCTATGCAACATTTCAAGCTGATCCAAAGGAGTCACACTTATATGCTATCAAGAGGATTTTTAGATATCTAAAGGGCACTCCTAATCTAGGCCTTTGGTATCCTAAAAATACTGGATTTGAACTCATTGGGTACTCTGACTCAGATTATACTGGATGTAGAATTGACAGAAAGAGCACAACATGTAGTTGTCAATTTCTTGGTGGAAGATTGGTGTCATAGTTTAGCAAGAAGCAACATTCAGTTTCTACATCTACTGCAGAAGCTGAATATATTGCAGCTGGAAGTTGCTGTGCACAAATTCTGTGGATGAAGAATCAACTATTGGACTATGGATTAGTGTTGAGCAACATTCCTATCTACTGTGATAACACTAGTGTCATAGCTATCTCAGACAATCCTGTTCAACACTCTAGGACAAAGCACATTGATATCAGCCATCACTTCATTAGAGAACATGTTGAAAGAGGAACTCTGAAATTGATCTATGTCCCAACAGAAAAGAAACTTGCAGACATCTTCACTAAACCATTGGATGAAGCCACCTTTAACAGGTTGGTAAGTGAATTGGGAATGCTTAATCTGGTATGTTAACTTACTAGTTTTTACATTTTCATTTATGCATGCAGCTTGTGATAGTAACCTCCAAGTTACTGTCATGAGAAGTTACTGTCACATAAGTTTTTATTCTCTTTGACATTAAGTTTTCTATGACTTTGCTAAATTGATTTATGTGCTAGTCGTACTGACAGTAATAAAACTTTGTGTCATTAACTTGGATAACATCAAAGTCTGAGATCTTTGGTCAAAGACTTTGCATTGATTGGCTGTTGTGTGTTAATTGTTGGATTAGTGGAGGACATGAATCTTAATTTCTATATGTGGTAGTTGTATGGGTATTCCAAAATGTTGACTGTTTACCTCACCATTCCCCTAATATGCCTATAAATTGAACACTAGGTCATATTAGTTGTCACTATCAAGAAAAGGTTAAAATGGAAAACAAAGTAGGAATCGAATACAGTCCTAAGATTAAAAGTGTTTCTCCACACAAAGAAGAAGTTGAGAAAATGTTCGATGATCTAGAAGACAGTCTAGATGAGGAAGCTAAGAGAGAGGCTACTGCCAAGGCCATTAAAGAGGCTAAATGGCAGGAGCAAGAAGTTGATTTTCAAAAGCTCCTCAAGGAGGAAGGAAGCACTGAAGAAGGAACCCATATAGAAGTTTTAGGAATAGTTAATAAAATTGTAAAATCATAATTTGTAATTTTCTGTTTCAAACGATGATTTTATTAATGAAACATGTTCCATCAATTTCCTTGTTTCTTTCTTTATGTGAATTTGTCTTTATGTTGATTATCTGATTAATTTACTGTGCTTGATACCTAGCTCTCAATTGAATATTTGTGAATGGTGTTTATTGAGTTAATTACATTAATGACAACATACATTTAAATTCATGACAGTTACTGTTTTCCTCGAACGTTACTGTCATCAAGAAAAGAACTGTCACGGAATTTCATGACAGTTAGTTTCTTGACAGCAGTGAATAACATACTATCAAGAGTTTTAAAAGATACTGTCATTGAAGTACTTAATGATGACAGTAAGTTTTTCGCGACAATGTTACTGTCAAGACAAACCTACTGTCATCACCCCAATGTCACTGACAGCTTGTTTTAGCACACAGGTTACTGTCAATGCTAGTGGACCTTTAAAATTGCTAATTCAACCTCCACGTTGACAGAAATTAAAGGGAGTAACCCACGTGGTGGTGTTACTGGGTATTAGCACGATTCCAAATATCCTCTTTTTAAGCATAACGCTTGAACTACCCTTTATACATCAGTTAATCAGACAAGACCAAACCTGACACAGAACAACCAAAAGCAAAACAACTTTCTACTCTATTTCTCTCTCTACTCACTCAACACATTCATTTTCTCTCTCATACCAACAATGGCACCCAAACAATCAATTTCTCAGACTAACTTTACTGGCATCTACTCTCCAAATGATGCTGGTGAAGAATTCAAAGGGCTTATTTCTTTCCTGAATAAGTCCTATCTTGGTTATGCTATTACTTCAACTCCTGTTCTTGACCTAGACAGGATTGAGAACTTCTGGGAGTCTGCTGTTGCTCAAGGAGATGGAGACCATACCTCCATCAAGTTCAATATCAAAGAGCATAATTACACTCTCACTATTCAAGGCATCAATGTAGCTCTAGTAATTGTGCTTGAACCAGGAAAGACCTACACAGAACTAGCCAGTGATGAGACCTTGAAGAAGCTTTTCTTGAGAACTGGGTATTCAGGACCCATTCTTGAAGAGGGAACAACCAGGTGGTACCCTTCTGATGAGATGGACAGGAAGCATTTGAGAAAAGAATGAAACATGATTTTTGATGTCATGGTGAAGGTGTTCTCCACAAAAACTACTGGTTGGAATGGAATTCCCACTTACATAAAAAATCTCAATCATTCTCTTGTTCATGGGTATAAGGTGGATGTTGGAAAGCTACTCATGGCACGCCTCAAGGCTGCCATAGGTAAGAAGGTAACTCTATACCCTCTCTTTTTAATGATGTGTATTAATTCTCTCTGTGATTTTGATGAAGATTTCCCTCGTTCAGAAGTGTGCAGTGTTTTGAAAAGGAATACACACACAACTCTCACTTCACAGAATTTAAATGCACATATTCCACTCTGCTTCACCAAACACATGGCTGATCAAGTGCCTAACCTTGATTTCTCATTGCCCTCTGGGTATGAAACCTTCACTCTTGAGGATGAGGCTGAATTAGACCCAAATTCAGCTAACCCCCATTCTACACCATACACTCAGCCTAGGTTCTCTAGACTTCCCAAAGTACAGAGACAAGCCCTGCAAGAATCCAGAAAAAGACCCCTAGAAACTGATGTTGGTGGTAGTGCTGAGAGTCAAGAGGGATTTCCTGCACCTAGTGCAGCGAATAAGGAGGTTAGTGTTACGACCAAACTCAACACGCAAGTGCACGTGATCTCAAGTAATACAGATAGTAAGTAAGGTTCGTTCCTACAGGGACTCGTTGTATTGTCTAGTTAATTCACTCACCAATGTATGATTATTATTCGATGCTAAAACAAATAACAAATTGGATTTTGTTTACCACTAAAATTTTTCTAAAATTTATAACTAATTATCAACTATTCGAACGAAGGGTTATATTGAATTACTTATGCAAATAAAACATGGAATTTTAACTTCATTAAACAATCCATCTATAGTTTCCAATTCTCTAGCCTTTTCATGTGATTTATTAATACCTGATCGAACACACAAAACTGATATAAGCCAACTTTCGTTGCACAAATACCATCCTAAATAATATCCACAATAAAGATAGAAATCACTTAGTCTCCCAATTATGCTTAGTCCCTATATGTCTATAAAGATTGAAAACATAATGGTTGAAGTACAAGCATTCAATTGATCACATAGTCGTCATAAAACGGTTAGAGTTACGACACTAATTACGAATGATATTCTCACGCATAAACCTATGCTAGCATGGCAAGTTCTAAACTCTTAAATCCACTTTCGCTTCAATAAGAATTAACACACAATTACAGGAGTTAGCTACTCTCCTATAACGAATTAAAACAACCATGATAGGATATCGCATCAATCACACTATAGGCATCAAGAAAATTCAACAAATAAACTTCATGAATAAATCCGCTAAAACCCCATGACAACGAATTAGTTCATAATCAAACTAATCGTCACCATGGGTTCTAATGTAAACATGATTGAAGAAAACGAATCACTATTGGAATAATTATCAAAGGTTCTAAAGAATACACCCAAACCAAGCATCCACAAGCTAGAAAGAATACAAGAATAAATTGAAAACTATCTTCTTCCTTGCTTCTTCGTGCTTTAAAACTCCGTAGATAATATGTGGTATGTGTTTCTCCTGTTCTCTAGGGTTTTCTTCTCTTTATATAGGCCTCCAGGTGCAAATAAGTCGTACGGAATTGTAATTTGACTTCCACTCGAAAAATCAGCAAATCGGGTTCAAAACAGGAAATTTCGTCAGAATGTCTAGCGCTGCCGCGCCACAGTTACATAGGAGAGCGGCGCTGCCGCGCCATAGATTTACTGTTCCGTTTTCATGCGGCGCTGCCGCGCCATAGGCAAGCTCAAACACGGCACTGCCGCGCCGTGCCTTCTGTCCAGGAAGACGAATTTTTCCATTTTCTTCGTTTTAGCTCCAAATTGCATTCCGATTGCTCCGCTTCATTCCCATTACACCTGTGATAGATATTCCTGCACAATACCCTTAAAAGAGATCAAAAATACCACAACTCGAGTACAAACAATCGTTTTAAGCCATACGGAAACGTTTTAAGTGAATAAAATACCCACTTATCACACCCCCAAACTTAAACCGATGCTTGTCCTCGAGCATAAACAAACAATTTATTACAACTAACTAGTACCACTTCCGTAGGTGATCACGGTTGCATTTGGCATATGCAACAAGCCCTTTAAACCCCTAGGCAGCCCTAGTGGACGAGTAAGGTCTCGTGAGGGCCTATAGTGAATGTACCCACAAAATCCATCTAACAATGCAACTACAAATGCAACTAACTACATGTATGCAACTATATGAAAATGCAACGATCCCTTCAAACCAACCAAAACCAATCAACAAGCCAACATCTCAAAGAACACAGTCTTCCAAACAGAGTTCGACCAAATTCCCATCGACCAACAAGACAAACACAGAAACGTGCGTGTGTGCGATGCTCACCAATATACTCCCAAACTAAATCAAGACCATACCTACTCTTAGCCAAAACAACCACAAGCTTACAAACAGAATGAACGCTAGACACAAGAACTCTTAAGAGACACCTTCGCAGTCCATCTGAGTTAGACAGGAATTCATGCTTTATTACACAAAAACAACTACGCACAACACACATGATTATTTGACCGTGCAATGGATGAGACCCCCAAAAGGCTTATACAATAATACCCATGTAGCGAGCGTTAGGTTAGCGGATCCCAGACCGGAAAAGTCTTAGGTCACTAGGCACAAAGTCCCCAAAGAACTTACTTGCTCGAGTACTAAAGAGCTCAACCTGATCAATTCTGCATAAAAACAACTCTTCTTTTTTTTTCTTTTTCAACTTTTTTTTTTTTTCTTCTTCTTTTTTTTTTTTTTGAACAATTTCGGAATGAGTGCACTTTGCCTTTTTTCTCATCCACCCTAGACTACTCATTTTTTACCAATGAGCCGGCTACTAGCCATTTGACGCCTAGCCTTTATTACAACTAGCATGAAATCCCTGGTTTCCCCCAAACTTATACATAAGTGCTCCTTCGTTTTCAAGAATCTAGCCAACATTCTAAATGTAAACAAGTGGTTAAATTCTAACACCAAACAAGCATGGTCTGATCAAATTCAAAAGCAACCAATGAGACTTATGAAATAGATTTGTTTCTGGCATGCAAGTCAATACTTAGAAACTTAATCAACCCTCTATTCATCACAACCACACTCCAATCAACATCGACTCACCAACGGAAATAGTCAAGTCCTACGGGATCATGAAATATGCATGCAACTAAAATGGACTCACATGATAAATAAAAACTATGCAAACAGAATGCCCTATATGACATGAACATGCAAAACTACGAATAAACTACAACTACACATGCAATATGAATCCTATATGAACACACACAAACACAACTAATCCTTAATTATCACCCCCAAACTTACAATATTCAATGTCCTCATTGAAGGTAATAAAAAGATAGTAGAAACATACCTAACACATGGGTTGCCTCCCACGAAGCGCTGTCGTTAATGTCGTTTAGCCGGACAAATGTGAATCAAATCATGGTGGCTCGAAGATCGCATTTGACTTGTCCTTAGCAGAAGGACCATTCACCCATTGTTTGATAACCTTCTTGCTTTCTTCCCACATCTTTTCCAAATCAAACTTCACCTTGACTTTTCCACCAATCGATTTTTTCTTTTTCTTCTTTACACCTCTAAGGTGTTTATGCTTCTCCGTCGATTGATAAGAACACTCTTTTACCTCATCATCCTTGTTCCACCTTCTCAACACATTATCTTCACACTCTTTAAAAATCACCAACTCATCATTCAGAAGGACATACTTCAAATGTGGTGGAAGTTTTCCAAGCTTGACATTCGAAAGATCTCGAATGGAAGAATTGTCAATGGAATCACTGATGTGATGCTCGAACTTGTGCATGTCCGAATTTTTGCTCAACAGCTGATCAAACTCCTTTCTCTGACCCGTATCAACCATATTCAAGCTAAAACACTCTTGCTCCTCTGTCGGAAATTTCATAGCCTTGAACACATTAAAGATGACCTTTTGATTACTCACCCTCATTGTGAGTTCTCCCTTTTGGACATCAATAAGAGTCCGACCTGTAGCCAAGAATGGTCGTCCCAAGATGATAGGGATCTTCTTGTCTTCCTCAAAGTCAAGAATAACAAAGTCGGCTGGAAAGATAAGCTTGTCGACCTTCACCAAAACATCCTCAACTATTCCTCGAGGATAAGTAACTGAACGGTCCGCAAGTTGCAGAGTCATAGTAGTTGGCTTTGGTTCTGGAAGACCAAGTTGCATGAAAACTGATAAGGGCATGAGATTAATACTTGCACCCAAATCACACAAGCATTTGCTGAATGAGAGATCTCCAATAGTACATGGTATGGTAAAGCTTCCAGGGTCCTTCAACTTAGGTGGCAACTTTTGTTGCAAGATGGCACTACATTCTTCCGTCAATGCAACTGTCTCTAGCTCCTCAAGTTTCAATTTCTTCGAAAGAATGCCCTTCATAAACTTCGCATAGCTCGGCATTTGCTCAAGAGCTTCTGCAAAAGGTATGTTAATCTGAAGCTTCTTGAAGACATCCAAGAACTTAGCAAACTGCTTGTCAAACTTTTGCCTTTGAACTCGTTTTGGGAATGGAGGAGGTGGAAACACCTTTTCTTCTACTACTTTCTGAGAATTATCACTCTTCCCAGTTACATGAGTCGAGAGAGTAGCATTAGGTACCAAATCAGGAACAGAATCGACCCCAGCGTCAAAATTATCTTTTTCTTCCAGAAGGGCCGGCGCTGCCGCGCCGTTTTTATACTGGGGAGCGGAGATGCCGCGCCGCACATTCTGATCAGAAAATTCATTTTTTTCCTCGGCTGAATTTTCTTCGTTCTGACCTTGTAGAATCTTCCCCGATCGTAAGGTTACTGCCTGGACCTGTTCCTTGTGATCTTTCTTGCCTGGATTCATCTCTGTGTCACTCGGAAGCGTTCCTGGTTGACGGTTCAACAATGCATTGGCTAGTTGCCCAATCTGATTCTCTAAAGTTTTCAACGACACCGCCTGACTCTTGTACATCATTCGAAGCTCTTCCAATTCAGACTTCTCAGACTGATTCAATGAATTCCCTTGAGATGGTTGAAATCCCGGTGGAATGAATGGTTGCCTTGGAGCATAAGGTGGTGGTTGATAGTTCTGATTATATGGCCTTGCATTGAACTGCTGATTTTGTGGTTGCTGAACACCACCCTGATTGTTGCTCCAACTGAAATTAGGATGATTCCGATTGTTGGGATGATACACATTAGGTGCTGGTTGCTGAGTTCTCTGAAAGTTACTAACAAACTGTGCTGATTCAGCTGAGATAGCACACCGATTCGTGTCATGAGCCCCTGCACACAATTTACACACCATAGCAACCTGGTTAGTCCCAAGATTAGAAAGGGAATCTACCTTCATTGTCAACGCTTTGAGTTGAGCAGCAATAGCAGTAGCTGCATCCAAGTCAAGAACTCCAGCCACTTTAGCAGGTGGCAAGCGTTGAGTAGGATTCTGAAACTCATTGGCCGCCATCATCTCGATAAGATTATAGGCATCCTCATAGCTTTTTGCCCACAGTGCTCCTCCAGAAGCTGCATCAAGCATAGGCCTTGACTGAGCTCCCAATCCGTTGTAGAAATTGCTGATTACCATCCAATCCGGCATCCCATGATGAGGACAACGTGCCAATATCTCCTTGTACCTTTCCCAAGCTTCCCCCAAAGATTCATGGGGTTGCTGAGCAAACTGAGAAATAGAATTCCTATAAGCTGCTGTCTTCGCCATGGAGAAATACTTCGTCAAGAACTTTTGAGCACAGTCTGCCCATGTTTTAATAGAACCTGATGACATAGAATGTAACCAACTCTTGGCTTTATCCCTAAGAGAGAAGGGAAATAGCCTCAATCTGATTGCGTCATCTGTAACTCCGTTGAATTTGAAGGTATCACAGATCTCAAGAAAGTCCCTAATATGAGCATTGGGATCTTCAGCAGGACTACCCCCAAACTGAACCGTATTCTGAATCATCTGAATGATGTTTGGCTTAAGCTCGAAATTATTTGCCCCAATAGCTGGACGAACAATGCTGGTATGAATGTCCTCCACTTTTGGCTGAGAGAATTCACTCAAAGCCTTCGCTGGTTGTGCTTGATCTTCCATATCTTCTTTTGATTCACGATTGTTTTCTACACTGATGTTCTCAAAGTCAAGTTTCCTTCGTGCTAGTTCTTCTCTTCTTGCTAATTCTTCTCTACGTGCTCGAGCTCGTGTACGCATACACTCTCAATAAGTACCTGAAATTCACCAACAAGAAAATTGGTGAGAAACGTCCTAGTCACCGAACTTTAATGACCACTGATGGTAAATACTGAAACTAAACAAATAAAACTGAAGTCCCCGGCAGCGGCGCCAAAAACTTGTTACGACCAAACTCAACACGCAAGTGCACGTGATCTCAAGTAATACAGATAGTAAGTAAGGTTCGTTCCTACAGGGACTCGTTGTATTGTCTAGTTAATTCACTCACCAATGTATGATTATTATTCGATGCTAAAACAAATAACAAATTGGATTTTGTTTACCACTAAAATTTTTCTAAAATTTATAACTAATTATCAACTATTCGAACGAAGGGTTATATTGAATTACTTATGCAAATAAAACATGGAATTTTAACTTCATTAAACAATCCATCTATAGTTTCCAATTCTCTAGCCTTTTCATGTGATTTATTAATACCTGATCGAACACACAAAACTGATATAAGCCAACTTTCGTTGCACAAATACCATCCTAAATAATATCCACAATAAAGATAGAAATCACTTAGTCTCCCAATTATGCTTAGTCCCTATATGTCTATAAAGATTGAAAACATAATGGTTGAAGTACAAGCATTCAATTGATCACATAGTCGTCATAAAACGGTTAGAGTTACGACACTAATTACGAATGATATTCTCACGCATAAACCTATGCTAGCATGGCAAGTTCTAAACTCTTAAATCCACTTTCGCTTCAATAAGAATTAACACACAATTACAGGAGTTAGCTACTCTCCTATAACGAATTAAAACAACCATGATAGGATATCGCATCAATCACACTATAGGCATCAAGAAAATTCAACAAATAAACTTCATGAATAAATCCGCTAAAACCCCATGACAACGAATTAGTTCATAATCAAACTAATCGTCACCATGGGTTCTAATGTAAACATGATTGAAGAAAACGAATCACTATTGGAATAATTATCAAAGGTTCTAAAGAATACACCCAAACCAAGCATCCACAAGCTAGAAAGAATACAAGAATAAATTGAAAACTATCTTCTTCCTTGCTTCTTCGTGCTTTAAAACTCCGTAGATAATATGTGGTATGTGTTTCTCCTGTTCTCTAGGGTTTTCTTCTCTTTATATAGGCCTCCAGGTGCAAATAAGTCGTACGGAATTGTAATTTGACTTCCACTCGAAAAATCAGCAAATCGGGTTCAAAACAGGAAATTTCGTCAGAATGTCTGGCGCTGCCGCGCCACAGTTACATAGGAGAGCGGCGCTGCCGCGCCATAGATTTACTGTTCCGTTTTCATGCGGCGCTGCCGCGCCATAGGCAAGCTCAAACACGGCGCTGCCGCGCCGTGCCTTCTGTCCAGGAAGACGAATTTTTCCATTTTCTTCGTTTTAGCTCCAAATTGCATTCTGATTGCTCCGCTTCATTCCCATTACACCTGTGATAGATATTCCTGCACAATACCCTTAAAAGAGATCAAAAATACCACAACTCGAGTACAAACAATCGTTTTAAGCCATACGGAAACGTTTTAAGTGAATAAAATACCCACTTATCAGTTAGTCAAACAGAACCCACAGTGGTTCCTCTTGAGCCTAAGAAAAAGAGAGCTAATAGGGACAAAATCACTGTCAGTCACTCTGCAGTCTCCCAAAAGACTGTAGAGGAAAACATGGCACTAAATACCTCCCTAGATGTTCCTTCTCAACAAGGAAAATCTATTGAAATTGGCATGTCTCCCAAGGCACCCTGTACAGAGTCTGCACAACCTCATGTTTCAACTCATGAGAAGCCTCCACTTGCAGAAACACATATGGAGTCAGGACATAGTGAGGATTTCACCTCCCAGGTTGATGCTTCACAAGTTCCATCTGTGGAGCAACCCATATTCTCTTCTCCACCTTCACCTTCTTCCTTCCCTACTCATTCATTTGTTTCTTCTCCACAACCTAGAGAGGGGGACAGTCCCAACCCTTCAGGTTTTGATCATCCATCTCCAATCATGGATGAGCCCCCATCTAGTGGTCCACAAGAACCCATTTCTCAAAGTGAGATGGGAACCACTCCTTCAAACACTAAGAAAGAACAAGGTGCAACTCTGCCTGAAAGTGAAACAGGCAGTGCCTTGTTCAATCTCCAAGGAGCATCTTACCTTAGGGAAGATGCTGTCACAGCCTCAGATGTTGTCAAGGACTCTGGAAATGTTGTTGTCACAGGTAACCCTGCTGTCAAGGACTCAGTCAAAGTTGCTGTCACAACCAATCCTGCTGTCCAAGCTGCAATGGAACCTACTGTCAATCTTTCAACTGATAATAACATTTTTGGCAAAGCTACTGTCACCTCTGCACAGACCAATTATGATGAAGTTCTCATTGAGGATGTCTCTGATGATGATGTGCCACTTTCTCGATTCTTAAAGATACATTCTAAACCATCTATTTCATTGCATGTAAGTACTGCTCATACCCAAGCATCTAGGTTGAGTGAGGGTGTGCAAAAGAAAAGAGAGATAAAAGAACAGAGAGGTGAGCAGAAAAATGAGAGGCAGCCAAATGAGCTGGCAAAAGGAGAGGGACTTGAGCATGTCCAGAGTGAATTTGAGGGAGCCCACAATGTTCAGGCACTAGGCCTTGAGAGTTCTTCTGTGAGGAGTGATGAGATCACTCAGAAAAACACTGAGAGTGTGAGAACCCCAACAACCTCCATGCCCCATTCTTTCCCTTCCCCTCCAAGAAGGTTGAGAACTGGTGGCCCCTTTACTGCTCTCAAATTGGAAGCCCTAGAGCACAGATGTCTATCCATGGAAACTATGCTTGACAGATTGTCTACCATGGTGGCTATTCAGGTTTTAACTGCAAGTCTTGATGCTGCCAACTTACCTAAGGGGGAGAAAAGTGTAAGATCAGAATTTGTCCCAGAACAAGGTGTTGAAGCACAAGAGTACCTGTTGCTGCAACTCAGGGGGAGCCTGCAGCTAAGGGGGAGTCAGTACCTGTAAAGAAGAAAGGGGGAGCAAAAGGGGAATCAAGGCGTAAGGGGGAGCAAGAAGCTGGAACTCTGTTTGAGTATGAGATGGATGGAGAAAAAGTACTGATGTCTAAGGAAGCACTGGAGGCAATGCAAGGGAAAGCACAATCCAAAAGACCAATACTCCCTACTGTGACAATAAGAGAGCCAACTTCAAATCCTAAGGAGAGTGCACTTGAAAAGAAGTGGAGAGAGCAGGAGGAGCAAAACAGGCTGGGAAAAAGAAAAGACAAGTTGCCTGAATACATTCTTTCAAGGAACATATGGAGTGAAGGAACTGAGTTTAGTCAGGAAGAGGCTAATGCTTTGATGGTTGACTACAGGGAGAGCACACTGCACAATCATGATGATGAATTCAGTAGAATAGTTGAGAAGGCAATGTTGGAACCAAGCAGGCGACTGAGTAACTGCTCAACTTTACTGAAGAAGAAGATCATAAGTGTCTGTGTGAAGATCAATGAAGAAAAGAGGTGGGCCATTGATGTGTACCTGGACAATTGCATATCTATGTTCATCACTATGCAGCTATTGCAGAACCGTCCATCAAAGGTGTTGATTGTGATGAAGACCAAAGTCATGGAAAACCATACATCCTTCAATGAGATTCTGCAATTGCAAATGTTGAACTTAATCTCAGAGAAACTTCCAGAAGTCTACACCAATCCATTTTGTGTTTACTATGAAGCTACCACAAAGAATGGTAGCAGGAGATGTTCATACATGAGTCTAGGAGGCACTTCCACAATGGAGTCAAAAGCAATTCTGAAGGTGATAGGCATGATTCTCAACTCTAAAGTCAATAGGGAGAGAGCTCTAGCTGTCAAAGCAATTCACAAACTGCTGGTGAAGAGAGACAGGGAACTGAGCTCTAAAGTAAAGGAGCTGATCTCCAAAGCAAACTCCAAAAGAGCTGATCAAAGTGAAAGTTGTACTTATGATGACTCTTTTGATGATGATGATGATGAGTTTGATGAAAGTGGAGGATCAGGAGTTGCTAAAAATATTGGTGGATCAACTGCTGGTGGTACTGAAAATCAAGCCCAAGATTCAAGCAAGCAAGAAGCCCCTGTACAAGGAAAGCAAGATGTTGGTGTTACAGAAGAAGGGGATAGTGAAATATTTGAAGCTTTGGAGGCAAGTATCTTGAGATGTGCTATTAACAGTATTAATGCTGAGAAGGATGTTGTCACCAAAGATGTTGTCGACAAAGAAAGATACTGTCATGGAAGACCCTGTGAAGGAAGACACTGTCATGGAAGATGCTGTCAAAGATAAAACCAAGAAAGCAGTCAAGCCTAAAATGACAAAATCCTTAACAAAAGCTTGGTTTTCTAGACAGGAACCTGAACCTGAGGAGACTACTAAAGCAAAGAAATGAAAGACTAAGTACTTAGGAAAGGAGAAAGCCATAGGGCTTGGCAGAAATCTTAGGAAGCCAATCCAAACAAAGTTATACAGCTCTTTTGATCTTCAGGAGAAAGAAGCTCAAGGAATCAAGAATGTTGAGATAAATTTGGATGACAACAATAAAGCAGTCCAGTATGTTCTCTGGTTTGATCAGTCAAGGTCAGTAATTGTTCATAAGGACTTTATCATGGAGGTGGTTTCACATGAGGTAACTGAAGATCTCAAGTGCGTAAAGAGGATGGTCACAAGAAGAATTGAATACTTCTACTTGGAAAGGATGGTCAATCAAATGCAAAGTTATGACAATGTACCTGAGAAAGTCATGGAACATGTTCTGGCATACAAAGCTGAAAGAGATGCAGAATTCTATCAGAAATATGGAGACTGGTCATTGTTTGATGATGCTGACATTGCTCATTTGTTGGAGTACTCTGATGAAGAGACATTTGTCTATGATGATGATTTTCCCACTGAAGAAGAGCAAGCCCAACCAAGTCAAGAAGGACCTTCAAATCCAACAAGAAAAGAGACTGCTGAAGATGTGGAAGCTTCACTCCTGAACAAGTACAAAGAAGCAAACAAGTTGGAAAGTGAAGGACCCAATTACCAACCCTGTGTGCTAGAAAATCCTCTAAGGATCAAGTTCATAAGGGAAGAGATCCATGTGAGAAGCTTTCATAAGCTCAAAACAAGTGCCCTGAAAGACTTACTCTACATGGTAATTGGATCAACTCATCCATTAGAACATCTGTATTCTTTTAAGATTGAGGACATTCTTCAAAGAAGAAAGGGTGAAGACTCAAAGCTAGACAAATCAAGGAGAAAAAACCTGAATGCATATCCTGGAAGAAGATTTAAACTTGTTGAAGGCAATTTGAAGTTCAGAACTTTTGCCTTTGGTCAAGAGTTGTGGACAGATCTCCAGGATGCTAAAGTATGTCTCTCCAAAGTAGTCTAAAAGTACATTGATGAGATTGAAGATGATGCCACCTCTCCTGATGAGATATCAATGGTGGAAGGACTCAAGGAGATTCTGAAAGAAGCTCTTAACAAAGAGGATGAAGCAAGACATAAAAGGAAATCTAAAGCTAAGTGAAATTTGTTTTTAATTCTGATCTTGTTAGTTAAGTTCTCAGCATGCATTGATTGTAAATTTGTTGTTATTGTCCATAAAAACAAATTGGGGGAGATTGTTAGGATTTATGGGTGATAGCTTAGAAGACAACTTAACTTTATATTTTGTATTACTTAATTTTATTAAGTAGAACATACTGTTACAGCCAGAGTATGTTCTTGTAGCCATTTCCATTGTTGTTATAAACTTGTATATAAATCTTGGAAGAAGTTCATTCGTTTGTTAATGTCATAGCATTGACAGTAAGGTTACAAGAAGACAGCATGTTGCAAGTCAAGACAACATATTTTCTCTGACAACAACATTGGCGGAAGCCTTGAGACAACAAGTTTGGAAATCCTGACAGCAAGTTTGGAACTCCTGACAGCACCTAGTGCGGGGACTTCTTACTGTCACCAAAAGCACATTCTTGTGACAGCAAGCTTGAAGATCATAATACTGTCTCAGAGGAATAAACTTTGAATTGGGGATCTACCCAGTCAAACATGTGACAGTTTGGATGTTCAAGAAACAGACGTGCTGCAGTATCCCAACACTGCATCAGGTCTGCAAGACTACGACAGAAGCTTGAGAGATCACATGACAAAGCTCACGAATTCAAGAGTATGACAAATCAACATCTACTGAATTGTGTTAGATCAATATAGAATGTATCTAGATTGCTTTTTCCAGTAATGATAAACTTGTTTGTATAGCAATTTAGGTAAGACACACGGGTAGGCAAATTGTAAGAAGCTGTCACATGAAAATGACAGCAGCTTCAAAAACCCGTGATGATAGAGATATGATTAGTTTACTTAGACTAACTCTCACCTCATTCTATGTATCACTCGATAAACCGAAGCTTGAGAAGAATACACATTTCTCTCAAGGTTGTAGCAACACTTTTGCAAGATAAATAAAATATTTATTTTGTGAGAAAACTACTTGTGATTGCATTTCTTCTACTGATAGCTTTTAATCTTAGTTTTAGTTGTTGAAGATTAGATTTAATTTTATCAGTATTGCATTCAACCACCCTTCTGCAATACTCAAGGACCAACAAGGTCTCTAGAAGAAGGACAAAATTTGTGGAGTCAGATCCTGATGACTCATCATCAGATACTGATGGCAATCCTGATGCCAATACTGATGATGATTCTACTGACTCTGACATGCAGGAGATGGTTGTTATGATAGTCAAAGGCTTCAAGAAGATGAAGTTCAGGAAGGCTAGAAGACAAGGCAACTTTCAGAAAAAGACCTTCACTTCTGACAAAGAAAGATACAACAAGGACAACAAGAGTAGCAAGTTTGACAAGTCAAAGATCAGATGCTACAAGTGTAATGGAATGGGGCACTTTGCAACTGAGTGCAAGAAGGCTAAATCACTCATTACATTAAGCAAGGATTGGATGGACTCTTCCTCAGAATCTGACATTGAGGTAGTCAACTATGCCCTGATGGCCACTGATGAGACTGTTGTTCCTGATGAAAAGGTATCAAGTACTATTTTTTATTTTGATATAAATAATATCTCTGAGTTAAGATCTTTTCTAAAGTCATTGCATATTAGCTTTAGAAGTCAAACTGCTGAAAATACTAGGATCTTACCTGAGATGTCTGAACTTAGAAAAAGAATGATCATCTAGAAACTAAATTTTCCTTTATGCAAGAAGTACAAAAAGAGTGTGATAATGCTAAGCACATGAAACTAGAAATGCAATTTAAATGTACTGCTCTTGAGAAAGAACTTGAATATGCTAATGGGAAAATCAGAACCTGGACAGACTCAGGAAAGAAATTTCATGAAATCAATACTTCTAAGAATCAGAAAGAATGTCTAGGGTACAATTCAGAAGAAGATAAGAAATTGAAAAAGAAAGTTGTTATTGATGAGACAGTTAATCCAGAGACCTACAGACATGTTATAGATAAAACCAAATCTAAGATTAAACCTGTTGATTTTGTATTTAGTAAAGATCCTAATTCAATTTTTCAAAAGGGATCTACTTCTGCATAACCAATCACAGATTCTAAGTCTAAACCTGTCAAGAATAATGGAAATAAGAATGTAGGTCTATTGTCTGAGAAACAACTTAAGAATAAAATTTGTGATGAAACAGGTAGACAAAACACACCTATTGTCAAAAGAAACAGGAATGGTAAAGTTGGGATTAATAAAGAGAATAATTATAAGTGTATCCCAAATGCACCAAGAAAATGCTGTTTTACCTGTGGTAACTCTAATCATCTTGTTATTGATTGTAGGAAGAGTAAAAAGAAGGTCATTGAAATTCCTAGGTCTAATGTTAGGAATAGATCAGTATTTTATAAACCACAAAATTCTTGTTTTCATTGTGGCAGTAAATGGCATTCTATTTATACTTGTGAAGAATACCATAATTTGTACTATAACTTTTATGATCCTTTACCTAAGTTCAATAAAAGTGCAAATTCTGGTAAACTTAAGAATGTCAATATGAAACATGCATTTTTCAATACTGATACTGACAAAGCAAATCCTGATGGACACAATCCTGACAGGACTGCTAAGGTCAAAAAGTCTTTTGTTATTAATTCTAATAAAATGCATGGAAAAAGAACCCAACAAGTGTGGGTTCTTAAATATTCTGACTAGTGTGTTTTTGACTGATTGCAGGGTAAAAAGAAAAATGTGTTAGTCATGGATAGTGGATGTTCTGTGCACATGACTGGAAACAAAGCCCTGCTTTCAGAATTTGAGGAAAAGGCTGGCCCAGCTGTGTCTTATGGAGATGGCAACATTGTACAAACTTTGGGATATGGTAATATAATCATTGGCAATGTCATCATTGAAAAAGTAGCTCTGGTGAAAGGACAAAAACACAACCTACTAAGTATTAGTCAAATCACAGACAGAGGTTATCATGTCATCTTCTATTCCACACATTGTGAAGTAGTCAGAAAAACATCTAGAAAGATTGCACTTACTAGCTACAGGCATGGTAACATTTATGAAGCAAACATTCACTCTAATACTGATGGCTCCTGATAAGTGGATTTTTAATCCACTTGGAACGCTTCATATCGGCTTAAATTGATGACTTGAACTCAAGTATGTGGTGTGTTTAATGTGTTTTCATTAAGTTTTGCAGAACCAAGAGTTGGAGGTTAATTTGATTAAAATTCGGATTTTCCGGGTAGGTTGCGCAGTCTTCACTGTTTTGGCCATATCTGGAGTTCTACAAGTCCGATTCTGACGATCTTACAGCTCACGCGAAGAGGACAACATTTTCTATAATTCTAGGCAGAAGGCTCTGCGCGGGCGCCCAGGAATTGTACTGGAATTCTGTGCGGCCGCCCAGGAAGTCAGAATCGCCAGAAATTGCCAGAATTCGATTTTAATAAGGAAATTTTCACAAATTCGACTTCTAATCATTATGTTAATTGCTTGGGGCGGCCAGAAACTTCCAGAATCAGTTGTAAACATGGAATATGCAATTCTTATTGCATTCAAAGATGGAAATTGCCGTAATTCTATTCTAACTCAAAAACGGCAATTGCTTGGAAGAGGGACAACTTGGAGCTATAAATACACACCTTGGGGGGACATAATCAACACATCACAATACATCACAACACACCAGAGATCAGATTCAATATTGGAGCACAAGATCGAGGAGCCAAGAACGAAGAACGTGACTACGAGGAGATCTAGACATGGTTTTTTCTTGTATTCTTCAATTTTGGTGCAACTTTTGGATGCTTCCGGATTTGTCCTCTAAACCTTTAACTCTTATTCATATTTACATCATTGATTTCTTGTTTTTCATCATGCTTTCATCATAACCCACGATGATGAACGGTTCTATTATGAACTAATCATTGTCGTGGGATTCTAACGGATTTATTTATGGATTTTAGTAGTTAATTGTTTTAAAGATGTGTGTGTGATGGCTAATTGATATCCTAGTTTGGTTGTGTTTATTCTTCTTGGATGCGTAGCTAACATCTAAGATTGTTTGTTAATCTCTATTGAATGCGAAAGTGGATATAGAGGTTTGGAACTTGCCATGCTAGCATAGGTTTATGTATGTTTGTCATGCATGATTCGTAGGTGATTTTAACCATCTTACCTGCCCTATGTAATCTGAATAGATAACTTACTCGTTAAACCGTTATGTTTTCAAATCTTTTAGACATATAGGGTCTTAGCATAATTGGTGTCTGCTTAACTTCTATCTATTTTGTGGATGTTTAAGTGGTTTGGTATACGTATACTGAAAGGTAGCGTGTACTGATTTCGTGTTATCCGATTAGTTTTCACAACCGTCACATGCATTGATTAAAGACAAAAGACTCTGAATGAAGTACTTAATGAAGTTAGGATCCCATGTTTTATTCTCATATACATAAATCGATTTTAATCCTCTTAGTTAGTTAATTCTTAGTTTAATAATTTGTTCTCTAGTTAATTTTAGATAATCAAACCCAAATTGTTAATTGTCTTAGCAGTGGATAAAAATCATACATTGTTGCATAGGTACATTAATTGAATTGAACACCTCATTAGATCTCTGTGGGAACGAACTTGACTTATTCGTATATTACTTGTGACCACGTGCGCTTGCGTGATTTTGTGCTAACAAGTTTTTGGCGCCGCTGCTGGGGATCATCGGTGTTTTATTTTAGTTTATGTGCTTGTCATCAGTGGTCGTTAGAGTTCACTGACTCGGATTGTAGTTGTTTGTTCTGTGTGTTTCAGGTACTTGAACGTGTATGCGAACACGTTCTCAGACTCGTAAATTGGAAGAAGAAAGATTAAAGTTAGTAAAGATGGGAGACGTTCCAGAAGGAGTAGCACCTGCAGCTAAGGCTTTGAAGGACTATTCTCAGCCAAAGATCAATGATATTCAGTCGAGTATTGTCAGGCCGGCTATTGCAGCTAATACCTTTGAAATCAAGCCTGGCACGATTCAGATGGTGCAGAATTCAGTGCAGTTTGGGGGTGCTCCAACGGAAGATCCTAATATGCATATTAGGGATTTCATCGAGATTTGCGACACCTTCAAGACCAACGGAGTGTCGGAAGATGCCGTGAAGCTGAGACTTTTCCCATTTTCTCTGAGGGGTAAGGCTAAGGGCTGGTTGCACTCTCTACCAGCAGGTTCTATTACTATATGGGAGGATCTTGCTCAGAAATTTCTTACTAAATTCTTCCCCATGGCTAAAACTGCTGCGATCAGGAATGCTCTTACTCAGTTTTCTCAGCATTTTGGAGAAACTTTATGTGAAGCTTGGGAGAGATACAAGGAGATGCTTAGGAGATGTCCACATCATGGATTGTCCGACTGGATGGTGATTAATTGTTTTTATAATGGTCTGGGAGCACAATCAAGACCAATGTTAGATGCAGCATCAGGTGGAGCTCTATGGGCTAAGAGCTACTAGGAAGCTTATGAGTTAATTGAGATGATGGCTGCGAATGAATATCAGAATCCTACTCAGAGATTATCACAAGGCAAAGTAGCAGGAGTTCTTGAAGTTGATGCAGCTACAGCTATAGCAGCCCAGTTGAAGGCTTTGACAATGAAGGTGGATTCTTTGACGAATTATGGAGTTCAGCAGGTGGCTAGTGTTTGTGAGCTTTGTGCGGGCGCACATGAGACGAATAATTGTGCCATATCTAGTGAGTCGGCGTAGTTTGTGAGCAACTTTCAGAGACCATCACAGCCAGTTCCAGCCACCTATCATCCCAATAGCCGGAATCATCCTAATTTCAGCTGGAGCGACAATCAACAATCTCAGCAGCCTTATCAGCCATTCCAAGGTCAGCAATTTGGAGCAAAGCCTTACAATCCTCAGAATTTTCAGCAGCAGCAAGGGCAGAATTTTCAGCCACAGTATGCTCCTAGGCAACAATTTCAGCCACCAGGATTTCCGCAACAACCTCATGCTAGTGCGGGGCAGTCTTCGAATGAAAAATCTGAATTGGATGAGTTGAGAATGATAGTTAAAAGCCAGGCGGCATCGCTCAAGACTTTGGAGAATCAGATGGGGCAGTTGGTAAGTGCCTTACTCAGCAGAGCTCAGGGAACTCTTCCTAGCGATACGGAGCCTAATCCAGGAAAGACAGTTGTCCTAGAACATGTGAAAGCAGTTACCTTGAGATCGGGAAAGGTCACGGGCAATCAAAAATTAGCAGTTGAAGAAGAGGAAGAAATTCAGCAGCATCAGGTGGAACCTTCTAAGGAAAATCCAATTTTTGATTTGGCAGCTAAGCAGTTGGACGGTGAGGCTGAAAAGAGCAAAAATTCTGCTGACAAGTCTACTTCGGAGCAGACTATTTACCCACCTCCTCCATACCCAAAGAGGCTCCAGAAGAAGACTACAGAGAGTAACCAGATCTATCCTCCTCCTCCATATCCAAAGAGGCTACAAAAGCAGAATCTTGACACAAAATTCGCCAAATTTCTCGAGGTTTTCAAGAAGTTACACATCAACATACCTTTTGCAGAAGCTCTTGAACAGATGCCGAGCTATGCTAAGTTCATGAAGGGTATTCTATCTCGGAAGTTGAAACTCGAGGATTTGGACACCGTTGCTTTGACAGAGGAGTGTAGTGCAGTTCTACAGCAGAAATTGCCACCGAAGCTTAAAGATCCGGGAAGTTTTACCATACCTTGCACTATTGGCAATCAACTTTTCAGCAAATGCTTATGTGATTTGGGAGCTAGCATTAATCTAATGCCAATGTCTGTTTTTAAGCAACTTGGGTTGCCTGAGCCGAAACCAGTTAATATGACCTTACAGTTGGCTGATCGGTCGATCACATATCCAAGGGGTATAGTGGAGGATGTCTTGGTAAAGGTGGATAAGCTGATTTTTCCTGCTGATTTTGTTATTCTTGACTTTGAGGAGGATAAGAAGATTCCTATCATCTTGGGAAGACCTTTTCTGGCTACTGACCGAGCGTTGATCGATGTTTAGAAAGGAGAGCTCACAATGAGGGTGAGTAATCAAAAGGCCATCTTTAATGTGTTCAAGGCTATGAAATTTCCGACAGAGGAGGAAAAGTGTTTTAGCTTGAAGATGGTTGATACGGGTCAGAGAAAGGAGTTCGATCAGCTGTTGAGCAAAAATTCGGACATGCACAAGTTCGAGCATCACAACAGTGATTCCATTGACAATTCTTCCATTCGAGATCTTTCGAATGTCAAGCTTGGAAAACTTCCACCACATTTGAAGTATGTCCTTCTGAATGATGAGTTGGTAATTTTTAAAGAGTGTGAAGATAATGTGTTGAGAAGGTGGAACAAGGATGATGAGGTAAAAGAGTGTTCTTATCAATCGACGGAGAAGCATAAACACCTTAGAGGTGTAAAGAAGAAAAAGAAAAAATCGATTGGTGGAAAAGTCAAGGTGAAGTTTGATTTGGAAAATATGTGGGAAGAAAGCAAGAAGGTTATCAAACAATGGGTGAATGGTCCTTCTGCTAAGGACAAGTCAAATGCAATCTTCGAGCCACCATGATTTGATTCACATTTGTCCGGCTAAATGACATTAACGACAGTGCTTCGTGGGAGGCAACCCATGTGTTAGGTATGTTTCTACTATCTTTCTTATTACCTTCAATGAGGGCATTGAATATTCTAAGTTTGGGGGTGATTTGGGGATAAGTAGTGTTGTGGTGTTATGTGTTCATGTAGGAAATCATATTTTGCATGTTTGTGGTAATTCATTCATGTTTTGTTCGTATTTTGCATGTTTGTTTCATGTAGGACATTTTGTTTATGTTTTTATTATATGTGTCATTTTAGTTGCATGGCATGCATATTTCATGATCCCTTAGGAAGAGCTATTTCTGTTTAGTAGGTTGATGTTGATTTGATTGTGGTAATCATAAATAGAGGGATGATTTAAGTTCTTATGAAATTGACATGCATGTTATGAAAACAAAATCTTTACACAATTCATCGTTTGCTTTTGGGCTAGATTAGGGCCATGCCTGTTTGGATGTTTTGAGGCTTAATCATTTGTTTATAGTTAAAATGTTCTATATTCCCTTGATGGCGTAGGAGCACCAAAGTATAATTTTGGGGGAAAACAGGGATTTCATGCTAAGTGTTTTTAGTTGTGTTTAGTTGTTAATAAAGGCTAGGCGTCAAATGGCTAGTAGCCAGCTCATATTTTATGAGTAGTCTAGGATGAATGAGATGGAGCGAAACGCACTCATTCTTGTGTGAAAAAAAAAAGAGAAAAGAAAAAGAAAAAGAAAAAAAAATGAGTGTTTGTGAGTGTGTGAGTGTGTATAATTGACTAGGGTGAGCTCTTTAATACTCGAGTAATTAAGTCTGAGGGGTACTTGTACCTGGTAACCTAAAGCCCTTTGTGGTTTGGGATTGCCGACCTAACACTCGCTACATGGGTATTATTGTATAAGCCTTTTGGGGTCTCATCCATTGCACGGTCAAATAAACACGTGTGTTATGTTGTTTTGTTATGTGTTGTAGTTGTTAGTAATAAAGCATGAATTCCTGTCTAACTTAAATGATGATGGAGGTGTCTCTGAGTTATGAAGTGTCTAGCGTTCATTCTTTTTATAAACTAGTGATTGCCTTGATGAAGAATGGGTATGATTTTTGGTCTAGTGTTAGGAGTATATCTGATGAGTATCGCACACACCACGTTTCCGTTCATGTATTGTTAGTATACGGGGATTTAGTCGAGCTCTGTTTGGAAGTTATTGCATGATTTGAGATGTTTGCTTATTGAATGGTTATGGTTAGTTTAAAGGGGATCTTTGCATTTTTTTCATGTAGTTGCATTCATATAGTTTGCATTGTTAGTTGCATTGTTAGATGGATTTTGTGGGTACATTCGCTATAGGCCCTCACGAGACCTTACTCGTCCACTAGGGCTGCCTAGGGGTTTAAAGGGCTTGTAGCATATGCCAAATGCAACCGTGATCACCTACGGAAGTGGTACTAGTTAGTTGTATATAGTTATATTATTTATGCTTGAGGACAAACATCAGTTTAAGTTTGGGGGAGTGATAAGTGGATTTTTAATCCACTTGGAACGCTTCATATCGGCTTAAATTGATGACTTGAACTCAAGTATGTGGTGTGTTTAATGTGTTTTCATTAAGTTTTGCAGAACCAAGAGTTGGAGGTTAATTTGATTAAAATTCGGATTTTCCGGGTAGGTTGCGCAGTCTTCACTGTTTTGGCCATATCTGGAGTTCTACAAGTCCGATTCTGACGATCTTACAGCTCACGCGAAGAGGACAACATTTTCTATAATTCTAGGCAGAAGGTTCTGCGCGGGCGCCCAGGAATTGTACTGGAATTCTGCGCGGCCGCCCAGGAAGTCAGAATCGCCAGAAATTGCCAGAATTCGATTTTAATAAGGAAATTTTCACAAATTCGACTTCTAATCATTATGGTAATTGCTTGGGGCGGCCAGAAACTTCCAGAATCAGTTGTAAACATGGAATATGCAATTCTTATTGCATTCAAAGATGGAAATTGCCGTAATTCTATTCTAACTCAAAAACGGCAATTGCTTGGAATAGGGACAACTTGGAGCTATAAATACACACCTTGGGGGGACATAATCAACACATCACAATACATCACAACACACCAGAGATCAGATTCAATATTGGAGCACAAGATCGAGGAGCCAAGAACGAAGAACGTGACTACGAGGAGATCTAGACATAGTTTTTTCTTGTATTCTTCAATTTTGGTGCAACTTTTGGATGCTTCCGGATTTGTCCTCTAAACCTTTAACTCTTATTCATATTTACATCATTGATTTCTTGTTTTTCATCATAACCCACGATGATGAACGGTTCTATTATGAACTAATCATTGTCGTGGGATTCTAACGGATTTATTTATGGATTTTAGTAGTTAATTGTTTTAAAGATGTGTGTGTGATGATGGCTAATTGATATCCTAGTTTGGTTGTGTTTATTCTTCTTGGATGCGTAGCTAACATCTAAGATTGTTTGTTAATCTCTATTGAATGCGAAAGTGGATATAGAGGTTTGGAACTTGCCATGCTAGCATAGGTTTATGTATGTTTGTCATGCATGATTCGTAGGTGATTTTAACCATCTTACCTGCCCTATGTAATCTGAATGGATAACTTACTCGTTAAACCGTTATGTTTTCAAATCTTATAGACATATAGGGTCTAAGCATAATTGGTGTCTGCTTAACTTCTATCTATTTTGTGGATGTTTAAGTGGTTTGGTATACGTATACTGAAAGGTAGCGTGTACTGATTTCGTGTTATCCGATTAGTTTTCACAACCGTCACATGCATTGATTAAAGACAAAAGACTCTGAATGAAGTACTTAATGAAGTTAGGATCCCATGTTTTATTCTCATATACATAAATCGATTTTAATCCTCTTAGTTAGTTAATTCTTAGTTTAATAATTTGTTCTCTAGTTAATTTTAGATAATCAAACCCAAATTGTTAATTGTCTTAGCAGTGGATAAAAATCATACATTGTTGCATAGGTACATTAATTGAATTGAACACCTCATTAGATCTCTGTGGGAACGAACTTGACTTATTCGTATATTACTTGTGACCACGTGCGCTTGCGTGATTTTGTGCTAACAGCTCCTCTACTTGTCTCATCAGTAAAGCATCAGTAGATGAAAGTTGGAATTGGCACAAGAAGCTTTTTCATCTCAACTTCAACAATATCAATGAGTTGGTTAAGAAAGATTTGGTTAGAGGATTGCCTAAAGCTTTATATACTCCTGATGGACTCTGTGATGCATGTCAAAAAGCTAAATAGAGAATGACATCATTCAAGAGTAAATCTGAATCCTTTATTGAAGAACCATATCACATGTTACATCTTGACCTATTTGGACCAGTCAACATAATGCCCATCAGTAAGAAAAGGTACACTCTTGTAATAGTTGATGAATTTTCTAGATTCACCTGGGTGTATTTTTTACACAGAAAAGATGAGACTCCAGAAACACTGTTGGACTATGTGAGAATGATTGAGACAGGCACAAAGCATAAAGTCAAGATTCTGAGAAGTGATAATGGTACTGAATTCAAGAATTCAATAATGGAAGAGTTCTGTAAATTCAAAGGAATTATTCAACAATTCTCTGCTCCTGGCACACCCCAGCAAAATGGAGTAGTTGAAAGAAAGAATAGAACTCTTATTGAAGCTGGCAGAACTATGTTGGAAGAAGCAAAATTACCTACATATTTCTGGGCAGAAGCAGTCAACACAACATGTTATAATCAAAACCTCACACTCATAAACAAACATGGTGTAACTCCATATCAAATGCTCAAAGAGAAGAAACCAAGTCTGATGCATCTGCATGTGTTTGGCTATAAATGTTTTGTTCTCAAACCTCATCCTGAATAGCTAGGAAAATTTGAAACCAAGGCTGATAAGGGTATCTTTATTGGCTTTCCAGCCTCAAGAGCTTTTAGAGTTTTTAACTTGAGAACAAGGACTGTCATGGAGTCAATACATGTATCTTTTGATGATAAGAAGATAACTGGAATGAATGAAGACTCACATGATAGTTTGATCTTTGAAAAGGAAGCTACCAAGAATCCTGATGAACTGGAATCAGATACTGACACACCATCAGATACAGATGGGTCACCAAATCCTGGTGATACACCAAATCCTGATGATGCACCAAATAATGATGGTGCTACTAATGATGCTATTGACAGTCCACATATTGAGGGGGAGCAACAACAAACTGTTACTGATTCTGAAACATCTCAACCATCAAGACAGGATTCATCAGATACTGATTCAAGTGACGATCCTGATAATCCATCAGGAGGAGACAACAATAATTCAGGGGGAGCTTCTACTGATTCAAGCTCTTTTAATGACAACGCCAATCCAGGGGGAGCATCCAATTCAAGGAATTATTTACCACCAGCAAGGAAATGGACCAAAAGTCACACTCCTGATTTGATAATTGGAGATCCTAATGCAGGTGTTAAGACAAGAAGTGCAACTCAGAAAGAATGTCTCTATCATAACTTTCTATCAATGGAGGAGCCTAAGAAAGTTGAAGATGCACTTAAGGATGCTGATTGGGTTACTGCAATGCAAGAAGAGCTGAATGAATTTGAAAGGAATGAAGTCTGGAAACTGGTGCCAAGACCAAAGAACATGTCAATTGTTGGTACAAAGTGGGTATTTAAAAAAAAGACAGATTCATATGGTGTAATTATCAGGAACAAAGCAAGGCTAGTTGCAAAGGGGTATTCTCAACATGAAGGAATTAACTATGATGAGACTTTTGCTCCTGTTGCAAGGCTAAAAGCCATCGGGATCTTTCTGGCATATGCAGCCCACAAGATATTTAAGGTTTTCCAGATGGATGTGAAAAGTGCTTTCTTAAATGGTGAACTGGATGAAGAAGTTTATGTTGAACAACCTCCTGGTTTCATTGATCCAAAATATCCAAATCATGTCTACAGATTGGATAAAGAACTTTATGGACTAAAGCAAGCTCCAAGAGCCTGGTATGAAACACTAACTCAATTCTTACTGAAAAGTGGATTCAAAAGAGGTACTATTGATAAAACTCTGTTTTATTTGAATCATGGTAAGGATTTGCTTTTAGTTCAGATTTATGTTGATGATATCATTTTTGGGTCAACAAACAATAAGCTATGTGAGAAGTTTTCAAAGTTTATGCAGTCTAGATATTAAATGAGCATGATGGGAGAAATGAGTTACTTTCTTGGTCTCCAAGTTAAACAGGCTGATGATGGCATCTTTATCAATCAGTCAAAGTATACCAGGAATTTATTGAAAAGGTTTAACATGCAAGATAGTGCAACTGCAAGTACTCTCATAGCTACAGCTACTTAAACTTGATCCTGATCAAGGTATTGAGGTAGATGTAACTCACTACAGGGGAATGATTGACTCACTCTTATATCTCACTGCAAGTAGACCAGATATCATGTATGCAACCTGTCTATGTGATTCTTAAGTTGAGGTATTAGCAATCAAAAGGGTTTTCTGTAAAATAATTCAAGTAGTTGATTCGAGAATTATGGGTTCGAGAAGATAAGGTATGCTTATTCGAGATGTCAAGAACTCATATTCGAGAAGCCAAGGAAATGGTTTGTTCGATAAGTCAAGGAAACTAACTATTCGAGAAGTCCCCGGAATGATGTGGTCGAGAAGTCCAGAATTCAAACATTCGAGAAGTACTCAAAATGACTTATTCGAGCTGTCCTGAATTCATTTATTAGAGTAATCAAGATATATCTGTTCGAGAACTCAGTCTTAGAATTCGAGAACTCCAGAATTTACTCAAGTTAAGATTAGAGGTCGAGTTCTCTAATGGACATATCGAATGAAGGATAAGCTCAGAATCATACTGCACACCCATGACTGATTGACAGTGATCAAAGACACATAAGATGTAACGAATATGAAGCCAAATTATAAATAATTGAAGTTTCAAATTCTTACAAGTGTGTTGCCCAGTAATAATCTATTGTAGAAGGGGGGTTGAATACAATAGTATAAGATAATCGACTTCTTAATGTATATATCACAAATATGAAAGAAAGATAATAGCTTTATTAAATCTGATATAAAACTGTTACAAACTCTCTCAAGAAATTCTGATGTTCTTGAGAGCTGCTAGCTTACAAAAACTCTCTCAAGAAATTCTATGTTCTTGAGAGCTTCTATTCGATTATGTTCACCCTCATAAATCGAAACCAAAACTGTGTTTATATACTACACAGCTTCTCTATCAATGATAAGTCCTAATCAATTACAAAGATTGAAACCTATCCATAATTGATAGCTACATCCTACAAACCAGGAACCGACAGAATAAACTTCCATGTTTAACTAGACTCCAAATATAACTCGAAGTAGGAATCCTGATCAGCTTCCAGTCCTGATGATCAATCCTGATCCCAGTCCTGATATGTATCTTGATCCTGACGACCATGCAATCCTGATGATGTCAGCAATCCTGATCAGTTGAGTCTAGCTCCTGACGATCATTGAATTCTGATCTAACAATCTCCCCCAATCTCATACTTTGTGAAATAAAGTATAGATTCCTAAGATTCAATGATGTCAAAAACATATATACAAAATGTACAGAATCTGCAGCAACAACTTATCTGTTTAAATTCTTTGATAGAACAGATTCATCTTCAAGAAGTTGGATAACACATTTTCTTCTTTTTCTTCAAGAATTTGAATCAGTCTTTCCTTAAGATTTCTGAGTTCTTCATCTTCCTCATTAATCTGGTAAATAGCTGCTCTGAGATTCAATATGGAGCTTTTCTGAAGACTATGCTCTTCAAGCAAAAGATAAGCAATTTCCTTCCCATCAGGATTGAGAGTAAGTTGAGTCATGCCAAAGTTACTTCTTTAACAGCAGTACCCCTTTGCATTTCCACATCCTGACCTCTTTGATTTAAGTACATGGGAGTATAATTACCATTGAAATTACTGTTTCCATCCAGTCTTCTTCTTATTGTTGACAAAATCATGTCACTCCATTCCTTGCACATTTGATTCTTCGATCTCAAAAGATAATGAACATATTTCAGTTCCTGTGTAGTTTTCATCAGCGGATCTTGAATAGATAAAATCTTCACACTACCATCTTTCATGAAGTACAGAAGCTTTTCTTTCTTGTCAAAACCATCATGACAATCTATAACTATATCAACAGCTAGTAAATTGTTCAGGTTTTCAGAAGTTAAAGTACCTCCAATTTCAGTTAAGGAGTAAGGATCGACATATGACATATTTAGATATTCAGTATCCCTGTGTCCAATACCTCCTCTTGAATTACTTGTCAATTGCTTCATATTTGAAAATATCTTTAACCAGAGTGCTTTTGATCTAACCATCTCAGATAAATCAACAACACTTGAAGCGCTTGTAATAATTCCTCCAGACTGAAAATTGATAAGTGTATCACACCTCAGTGTACTAATATGTTTCCACTTCTTATCCTTTTCCTTTTCAAAAGCATAGCTTCTTTCCAGTGAAGATTCTTGTCTGCTTGGATTATTCCTCCACTTTCTTCTGTTTGAGAGTTTAAGCCTTTGTAAATAGAGATTGAAATCTCTATTTGTTGATTTTGTAATTTCACTTCTTCTGGCTTCTTCTTCTTCATCTACTTCCTTGTTGTGAGAATCAACCACAGTAGATAAAATTATAAAATCAATCTCTTGCATAATTTCAGAATCATCAGGATCTTGAATATTATCAGGAACAACATCAGGATTAGATTCTTCAATTTGATTTGTATTGCATAGAGTTGATTTTCATGATTTTCTTCTCAATTCAGGTTCTTCAATATTTCCATCATCACCAAAAGTAGATCTGTCAGGAACTACTAGAGTTTGAATAGGTTCAGGAATTTCTTCAATTCTTAACCCTCGAGACCTTGTCTGTCTAGGTATTGTTTGAGTTGAAGAACCTCTTCTACTTCTTCTAGCTCCTCTCCTACCTCTGCTTCCTCTACCTCTAGCAGAAACAGGGTTATTAAATCTTTCCATCATTTCTCTTTGTTGTCTTAAGAATTCTTCATGTGAGAGATCAGGATATTCTTCACTTGCTGTAGAGAGTGCTTTTCTTGCAAATAATTGTTGAACTCTTTTATCAGTGTGATATAGAGTAACAATTCTGCCATCTTTTGTAGAAAACTTCTGGAATAAATTTGATGCATCTTCAGGATTATCAATAAAAATATCTTCATCACCTTCAGGAATTGTAGCAAGAGTATGTCCATGACCAGGTGTCAGGATCTGTTCTTCCGTCAGGATCTGAGATTGCACCAACGTTCTTACTGTCTTAACTCCAGAATCAGAAACATGAGTTGACTGCGTTGTTTGACTTTGTGAAGTTTGAATTTTAGACTTCATAACAGCAGCATCAGAGGTTTCTCCTTGTATCACTTTGTCACAACCATCATCTCCAGTATTATCATCATCATCATCATTATTTCTTAATACTAGATCAGGTGTACATTTTGTCTGACTAACCTTCTCCCCCTTTTTGACATCAGGATTTGACAATAAATTCAAAATTAAGGAAAGAGAGGCTTGAATGTCAGTTACCTTAGTATCCAGAGAATCAATCCTTCTGTTGATAGAGGTTTGTTCAGAAATAACAGATTTCACTTGGGATTCTACTACCCTTAGCTGAAAAGCAGTAGGCACCTTTGTAAAACTTTGAGAAATATCATTCCTCACCAACTCAGTTGAATTCTTGATAGAATCAATCTCACTTTTTAGACTTTTGGATAACAAAGTTGTAGCCTTCAGATGATTCTTCAAGTCTTGATTCTCTATAGATTTCACTGCATCATAGGCATGTTCCAAAGCAGAAGAATAACTTACAGATTCAGTAGATCTGTGCCATGAATTGTTCCATTCATTCTGTCTAAGTGCCTCGGCAGGATTAAAGGAAGGAATAGAAAAATCCTGTCTCTGATCTTTCCCAGTGGAAGCTTTGCCAGTCATATATGTACTTGATGAACCAAAATTAGTTCCAAGACTAATTTTGAGTGCTGTAGCAAGCTGTTCCTTCTCTTTTTGATTCTCATCATCATCACTATCATCAGAGTCATCATCATCAGTACTATGAGTATCATCAGGATCAGGAATAGCTATACCTTTCATTTTATCATGTGAATCTGTGATAGGATGATCCATTGGTCTTGAACGAAGTGGTTGTATCAGGATAGGTTCAACATCAGGAGCACCACTAGCGTCATGATGAACACCGTCAGGATTTGATATGCTTGCATCAGTATTTGCTACCAATGGTTCTTGTGGAGCTTGAGGTTCAGAAGCTTCTTCAACACTTTGAGTCAAAGGTTCTTGTGTGCTTCCCTCATTGACAGTGTCTTCGACCAATCTTTGAACTTCATCTGCACCAGAAATCCCTTGAGCATTGTCAGGAAATTTCTCAGAAACTGTAGCTTGGCCTGCATCTTCACTTTGAGAAGATGGTTCTTGTGTAGCTGGAATGTCGATGTCTTCATTCTCCCTTTGAGAAAATGGTTCTTGTGGGACCATTCCACTAGCTAAGTCTTCACTCAAACTTTGATTGAGTGGTTCTTGTGTGGCTGGATCATCAGAAAGAGCTGCTGAACCACTTTGCGGTTTAGGTTCTTGTGGGCTTGATCCTTTCAGTTTCTTCTGTCTCTGATAGACTAACTCTTCTGCCTTCCTTAGCTTTTCCATTGGATGTTTTATCCTAAGATTGGAAGCAGCAGCACCATACTTTTCCCATGAAATATCAACATGTCTTTTTGTTGGAGAGTCCTGTGCTGGAGAGTCTGAAATATTAACCACTTGACTTGGTGCAGTATCAGGAATACTAACATCAGGATTTGCTTGAGCAGTAGAAACTGATTGCTCATTCAGAATAGAAGTGTCCTGTACATCAGTATCCTGCTTCTTTTCTAAAGGAATATGATACCTGCTTTTTGATAACTTCCTTTTCTTCTGTGGTGTAGACAATGGAACCACAGCTGCAGTAGCAGTATCAGCAACTTCCTTATTCACATTCATCACAGAGGATATAGGTAAATCATCCTCTGAATCAGTCTCATCCCTGAGAACTAATTTTCTTTTAACAGAAATAGCCTCACCTCTCTTTGCAGCTTTCTTCACCAGGACCCCTTGTACACCCCCTTGTAACTTCTTTTTAGTGATAGGTGTAGAGGAAAAGTCCTTTGAACCTGATTGCCTTCCTGACACATCAGTTCTAGCTGACTTCTTTGCTTTTACAACTAAAGTCTTTTGAGAGACATTAGAGGTGGCAGTTGACTGTTTAAACTGTTTAGGATGAATGCTTGGGTTAGGAACAAGGTGTGATTGGCCTTGCCCCATAGCATTAGAAATTAAACCATAACGAGTAGGCATTTTCCTATGCAAGAAAACCTAACCTCATCAGGAATAAAAGCATTTCCTATGAAACCATTTGCCTTATCAGGATTGAAAAACGCAAAAATTTTAATATGAAGTAAAATAAAATTTTATTTATGAAAAGAAAATTTATTTTGACAATCCTGATAAGTGCTGTTTTTTTTTTTTTAAAATGATTACAGAACAAATAGCATAATACCCATGTAACCATTCTTACCAATTACCAAGGCAAAGTAATTATGAGAAACTGAACAGTCGCCTCGATAAACAAAAATGACCTGCATCCTTAACACACATTCTCTATAAAATAGAACTGTTAAGCATAAACATCATATATCTATTAAAACAAAAACCCTCTCCAGAGAAAAACTTACGAAAACCTTTCACCTTCTTTGTTTTTCAATGGCTGCCAACCATCAAAACAACATACCTGAAGAAGAGCTTGACTTGATTTTTCAAGAGATGGATGAGGCTCTTGCTGAGATGGAGCCACAACCAGTTCCTGATCCTCAGGAACATGAAGCGTTTATAAACGCAATGTTTGATGTGGTTTGGCACAACTTCCTGCAAGCCAATCCGAACTGGAATCCGCTTGATAACCTCATCTATGAAGAGGATGAGGATGTTGAAGAGGATGAGGATGAAGATGATGAAGAGGATGAAGAGCTCGTCCGAGAGCTTGAGAAAAGAAAGAAGAGAATCCGTGATGCTTGTATGTCATGCAAGTTGGAGTCACGGAAGCGTCCCGGTGGACACGGTGACGATCCGCCTTCAAGTACATCAGCTCCTCTTCTTGTCTCTTAAGGATGGAACAAGAGAAGCCCTAGATGGATCAAAGCCTGGTTATGATCCATCAGGAGTGTTCATGCTTATTTGCAGGTCACGTGTTCCTGAGTAGAAAAGTAGACTAGGAAAAGAATATGTAATTTCCATTTTCATTTGTAAAGAATCTTCAAGATTTAATGAAAACTATCAATTTGCTCAATTGTTCTTGTCCTTCTTACTTTTCCTGCACAATTTGTTAGTAACACTGATATTTGACATAATATAACGAATAGTAATCGCTGACAAAAATATAATTGTAATTGAAAATTAAGACTTAATAACTTAATCAAAGACTAAGTAATGATCTTATTTGTCAGAGTTTACCAGGAGTGTTGTTGACAAATTGTCTTAGAACTTCTGGTTTTCATACCAGCTTCAAAATCTGAGCATCAGGATTTGACCAGTTGACTTCCTGTCAGGATTTCATCCTATCAGGATTTGATCAAAGAAAACATACCTTTCTGAATAACCATCAGGATTTGACAGTTATCAGGATTTCCTCTCTGTAGCTTTCCTCAGAAATTCTCAAAGTTCATCATTCCAAGTTCATTCACCAATTTATTGAAAGTAGCTTCAGGTAGTGGCTTGGTGAATATATCAGCTAGTTGTTGATCAGTAGGAACAAAGTGAAGTTCAATTGTTCCTTCCAGAACTTGTTCTCTTATGAAGTGATATCGAATACTGATGTGTTTAGTAAGAGAATGTTGAATTGGATTTCCTGTCATTGCAATAGCACTTTGGTTATCACAATAGATAGGGATTTTTGAGTATGACATGCCATAATCTAACAACTGATTTCTCATCCACATTATCTGAGCACAACAACTTCCTGCAGCAATGTACTCAGCTTCTGCAGTTGAAGTGGAAATGGATTTTTGCTTTTTACTGAACCATGAAACTAGTCTTCCACCCAAAAACTGACAGCTTCCTGAAGTACTTTTCCTGTCTATTTTGCATCCTGCAAAATCAGCATCTGAATAACCACACAACCCAAAATCTGATTCCCTTGCATACCAAAGGCCAAGTGAAGAAGTGCCTTTGAGATATCTGAAAATTCTTTTGACTGCAATCAGATGGGGTTCTCTAGGTTTTGCTTGAAATCTTGCACACAGACAGGTTGCAAACATGATATCTGGTCTACTTGCAGTGAGATACAATAAAGAGCCAATCATTCCTCTGTAGTGAGTTACATCTACCTCAGCACCTTGATCAGGATCAAGTTTGGTAGTTGTAGCTATGGGAGTTGTAGCAGGAGAACTATCTTGCATGTTAAACCTTGTCAATAAATTCCTTGTATATTTAGACTGATTGATAAAAATCCCTTCATCAGTCTGTTTAACTTGAAGACCAAGAAAGTAACTCATTTCTCCCATCATGCTCATTTGATATCTTGACTGCATAAGCTTGGAAAACATTTCACAAAGCTTATTGTTTGTTGACCCAAAAATGATATCATCAACATAAATCTGAACTAACAACAAGTCCTTACCATGATTCAAATAAAATAGAGTTTTATCAATAGCACCTCTTTTGAATCCACTTTCCAGTAAGAATAGAGCTAAAGTTTCATACCATGCTCTTGGAGCTTGCTTTAGTCCATAAAGTGCCTTATCCAATCTGTAGACATGATCTAGATAGTTATGATCAATGAAACCAGGAGGTTGCTCAACATAGACTTCTTCCTCCAGTTCTCCATTTAAGAAAGCACTTTTAACATCCATCTGGAAAACCTTGAATTTCTTATGTGCTGCATAAGCAAGAAATATCCTGATGGCTTCTAATCTTGCAACAGGAGCAAACGTTTCATCATAATCAATTCCCTCTTGTTGAGAATACCCCTTTGCAACTAGTCTTGCTTTTTTTCTGATTATCACTCCATCAGAATCAGTCTTGTTCTTGAAAATCCACTTTGTACCAACAATTGATCTATTCTTTGGTCTTGGTACCAGTTTCCAGACTTCATTTCTTTCAAATTCATTCAGTTCCTCTTGCATTGCTGTAACCCAATCAGCATCTTTAAGTGCATCTTCAACTTTCTTTGGATCCTCCTTGGATAGAAAGTTATTGTATAGACATTCAATCTGAGTTGCACTTCTTGTTTGAACACCTGCATCAGGATCCCCAATGATCAAATCAGAAGTATGACTTGCAGTCCATTTCCTTGCTGGTGTTAAATTGTTTCTTGAAGTAGATGCTCTCCCTGGATTGGTGTTATCTTGATTTGAAGAACTTGCTTGTCTTGAAGCTCCCCCTGAATTATTGCTATTTCCTCCTGATAAGTTATCAGGATCATCACTTGAATCAGTATCTGAAGAATTCTGTCCTGATGATTGTGTTGATTCTGAACTTGTAGTAGAATGATGTTGCTCCCCCTCAACATTAGCACTACTAGAAGTATTACTATTGATTGCATCATCAGTATCTGGTGTGTCATCAGTATTTGGTGACCCATCAGGATCTGATGTATGGACATGATCTGATTCACTTTCTTCAGGTTCCTTGGTAGTTTCATTTTCAAAAATCAATCTATCATGAGAGTCTTCATTGATTCCAGCTATCTTCTTGTCATCAAAAGATACATGAATTGACTCCATGACAGTCCTTGTCCTCAAATTAAAAACTCTGAAGGCTCTTGATGCAGGATAGCCTATGAAAATTCCTTCATCAGCCTTTGTTTCAAATTTCCCTAGTTGTTCAGGATGAGTTCTGAGAACAAAATATTTACAGCCAAACACATGCAGATGCTTCAGACTTGGTTTCTTTTCCTTGAGTGACTGATAAGGAGTAACACCATGTCTGTTTATTAATGTGAGATTTTGAGTGTAGCATGCTGTGTTGAGTGCTTCTGCCCAGAAATATGTAGGTAATTTTGCTTCTTCCAACATAGTTCTGCCAGCTTCAATAAGAGTTCTATTTTTCCTTTCAACTACTCTTTTGCTGAGGTGAGCCAGGAGCAGAGAATTGTTGAATGATTCCTTTGTATTTGCAGAACTCTTCCATCTTTGAATTCTTAAATTCAGTACCATTATCACTTCTCAGTATCTTGACTTTGTACTTTGTGG
The DNA here is from genome assembly GCA_030848705.1 of Heracleum sosnowskyi. Taxonomy (NCBI): domain Eukaryota; kingdom Viridiplantae; phylum Streptophyta; class Magnoliopsida; order Apiales; family Apiaceae; genus Heracleum; species Heracleum sosnowskyi. The sequence goes on from CM061237.1 coordinate 26,201,619, forward strand.
TTGTCTCAATCATTCTTACATGATCCAACAGAACTTCAGGAGTCTCATCTTTTCTGTGCAGAAAATACACCCAGGTGAATCTAGAATATTCATCAACAATTACAAGAGTGTACCTTTTCTTACTGATGGTTATGATGTTGACTGGACCAAATAGATCAAGATGTAGCATGTGATATGGTTCTCCAATAGAGGATTCTGATTTACTCTGGAATGATGTCCTTCTTTGTTTTGCTTTCTGACATGCATCACAGAGTCCATCAGGAGTATATAACACTTTTGGTAATCCTCTCACTAAATCTTTCTTAACCAACTCATTGATATTGCTGAAGTTGAGATGAGAAAGCTTCTTGTGCCAATTCCAACTTTCATCTACTGAAGCTTTACTGATCAGACAGGTAGGGGAGTCATCAGTATTTGATTGAATGTTGGCTTCATATATGTTACCATGCATGTAGCCAGTCAGTGCTATCTTTCCTGTTGCTTTACTGACTACTTCACAATGTGTGGAATAGAAGTTGACATGATAACCTCTGTCAGTGATTTGACTAATACTCAACAAGTTGTGTTTCAGTCCCTTCACTAGAGCTACTTTTTCAATGATGACATTTCCAATGATTATATTGCCATATCCCAAGGTTTTTCCAATGTTGCCATCTCCATAAGACACAGTTGGGCCAGCTTTCTCCTCATATTCTGATAACAGAGCTTTGTTTCCAGTCATGTGCACAGAACATCTGTTAGATATAATTGCTAATGTTTGTTTATCAGTGTTTAAGCAACAGGTACTGACAAGAGTTTATCAGAAGCCAGTCAGAGTTTAGTTAAACTCTGACAGGGTGAAGAGTTTAATGGAAGCCGGTCATAGTTTATTTAAAGTCTGACAGGGTGATAGTTGAATTAGCTGTCGGTGCAGAATTGAAGAGTCTAGAAGCAATATATTCTGAAGATGGAAAGAAGCAGAATATATTGATACAGCTAAGGAAACAGAATGGAAGATAAGAAGCAATCCTTAATTGATAAGTTTTGTATAGCTAACTTGTAGGAATATCAATTAGATAAGGATTGTATGTAGCTGTGTACTATATAAACACAGATAGGTTATCCCTAGAAGGGACGCGAATATTGATATATTATTCTTGTAACCTAGAAGCTCTTTGTGATTCGTTAACATCATAAAGAGAGAAGCTGTTAATAAGATTACAGTTTTATTGATTCATAAACAGTGTTCTTAATTATTGTTATTCTCATACATACTTGATTATATTGTGTATTCGGCCTAACAACATCCACTATCCATGACTAACACATTTTTCTTTTTACCCTGCAATCAGAATAGAAACACACTAGTTAGAACATTTAGGAACCCATACTTGTTGGGTTCCTTTTCCATGCAATTTATTAAATTTCACAGCAGAAGACTTTCTGACTTTAGCAGTCCTGACAGGATTTGCTTTGTCAGTATCAGTATTAACAAAAGCATGTTCCAACTTGACATTCTTAATGCTACCAGAGTTTGCACTATTTTTATCAACTTTAGGCAATGGTTCATAAAAGTTATAGTACAACTCATGATAATCTTCACAAGTATAAATAGAATGCCATATACTACCACAATGAAAATAGGACTTCTGTGGTTTATAAAATACTGATCTATTCCTAACATCAGACTTAGGAATATCAGTAATCTTCTTCTTACTCTTCTTACAATCAATAGCAAGATGATTAGAGTTACCACAGTTAAAACAACACTTTCTAGGTGCATTTGGGATATATTTGTAACCATTCTCTTTGTTAATCCCAACTTTACCATTCCTGTTTCTCTTAACAGTAGATGCCTTTTTCTTATCTGTCACCTCACAGATTTTATCCTTAAGCTGTTTCTGAGACAATAGACCTACATTCTTAATGACTTTATTCAAGACAGGTTTAGACTTTATGATTTTAATTCCTTGAGTAGAAGTAGATCCCTTTTCAAAAGTAGAATTGGAATCCTTACCAAAAACAAAATTAACAGGAGTAATCTTAGATTTGGTTGCATCTATAACATGTCTATAGGTCTTTGGACTGACTGTCTCATCAATGACAATTTTCTCTTTCAATTTCTTATCCTCATCTGACTTATATCCTAGACACTCTTTCCAATTCTTAGAGGTATTAATCTCATGAAATTTCCTACCAGAGTCTGTCCAGGTTCTGATTTTCTCATTAGCATTTTCAAGTTCCTTTTCAAGAGCAGTACATTTGGATTTCATCTCTAAATACATGTGATTCACATTATCACATTCTTTTTGTACTTCTTGCATACGAGAAAATTCAGCTTCTAATATATCATTCCTTTTTCTAAGTTCAGACATCTCAGATAAGATCCTAGTATTTTCAGCAGTTTGACTTCTAAAGCTAATATGTAATGACTTTAGAAAACGTCTTAACTCAGAAGCATTATCAGTATCAAAATCAAAGATAGTATTTAGTACCTTATCATCAGGAGCAGCAGTTACATCAGCATTGGCCATTAGAGCATAGTTGACCACCTCAGTATCAGATTCTGAGGAAGAGTCCATCCAATCCTTGCTTGATGTGATAAGTGCCTTTGACTTCTTGCACTCAGAAGCAAAGTGACCCATACCATTGCACTTGTAGCATCTAACCTTTGACTTGTCAAATTTGCTACCCTTGCTGTCCTTTTTGATATACTTATCTTTGTTTGGATTGAAAGCCTTTTTCTGAAAGTTGTCTTGTCTTCTATTCTTCCTGAACTTCATCCTTCTGAAGTTTCTGACAATCATAGCAACCATCTCTTCCATGTCTGAGTCAGAAGAATCATCATCAGTATTGGCATCAGCATTGCCATCAGTATCTGATGAAGAGTCATCAGGATCTGACTCAGCTATTCTTGTTTTACTTCTAGAGACCTCCATAGCTTTTCCTTTTGATTTAGCCTCTGCTTTCAAAGCAATTGATTTTGCCTTGCTGCTTTTCTTGTTCTTTCTCTGTTGAACTTCAAGATCATGAGTTCTTAGCATCCCATAGACTTCATTAAGAGACACAGTGTTAAGATCATACTGATGTCTAATGATCGAGGTCTGAGTGTCCCATTCTTCAGGTAAAGCTCTTAGAAACTTGGTGTTTGAATCTTCAGTTTCATATTCCTTGTCAACTAAAGATAAACTGTTCAATAGTGTCAGAAATCTATCATATAGATCAGTTAGGCTCTCATCGGGTCTTACATCAAATTGTTCATATTCTTGAATCAAAAGAGCCCTTCTGTTTTTCTTGATAGATGCAGATCCCTGGCACTGAGTTTCCAAAGTATCCCAGATTTCTTTTGAAGACTTGCATGCAATCACTCTGTTTGACATGACAGCATCAAGACTACTGTGTAAGATATTCTTTATCTTTGGTTCCCTGAGTACATGAGCTTTTTCTTCTGGAGTCCATTCACTTTTAGCCTTGACCACATAATGTTCAGGTACTGTATCTGTTCGTTCTACAATCCGTGTAAGAATATATGGTCCATCACGAATCCTGTCCAAATAGTCAGGATCCATAGCCTCTAGGTACATCAGCATCTTTACCCTCCATGTTGGATATTCTGATTTCTTCAAGATGGGAATCTTCATGCTTTCATACTTGGTTGTCGACATCTTTAGATCGTATCTGATTCAGAATTAAATCAGTTTGCTCTGATACCAATTGTTGCCCAGTAATAATCTATTGTAGAAGGGGGGTTGAATACAATAGTATAAGATAATCGACTTCTTAATGTATATATCACAAATATGAAATAAAGATAACAGCTTTATTAAATCTGATATAAAACTGTTACAAACTCTCTCAAGAAATTCTGATGTTCTTGAGAGCTGCTAGTTTACAAAAACTCTCTCAAGAAATTCTATGTTCTTAAGAGATGCTATTCGATTATGTTCTCTTCTGTGTTGTACATAAATCGAAACCAAAACTGTGTTTATATACTACACAGCTTCTCTATCAATGATAAGTCCTAATCAATTACAAAGATTGAAACATATCCATAATTGATAGCTACATACTACAAACCAGGAACCGACAGAATAAACTTCCATGTTTAACTAGAGTCCAAATATAACTCGAAGTAGGAATCCTGATCAGCTTCCAGTCCTGATGATCAATCCTGATCCCAGTCCTGATATGTATCTTAATCCTGACGACCATGTAATCCTGATGACGTCAGCAATCCTGATCAGTTGAGTCTAGCTCCTGACGATCATTGAATTCTGAACTAACACATATAGTATATAACTACTTCATGGGTAGCTTAGAGTAGAACGTATAAAAGGAAAAGCGAGAGAGAGAAATTTGTAATCTTTCAACAGAATTGCCTTTGCTAGTGAGTAGTGAATATCTTTGTAAAGCTAGAACAATTCACTCTATGTACAAGCAGCTGTGAGTTTTTATAACTACACAGGGTTTTCAAGAAATGCAACAAAAACCTCTCAGGTGGATATTCAACAAACATCCACCTGAAATTTTAAAAGTGTTTCTTGTATTACTATATTTTTAGTTGTTTTAGTTTTTGTTTTCAAATACTACTTTATTTATTAACTATTCCGTAAGAAAAGTTGATATTGTATTCAACCCCCTACCCTCTACAATATTTTAGTCTCATTTAGTCTGGGAGTAAAAATTCTACTGCAGAAACACATTCTAAAGCATTTAGGGGCCCATGATAAAATAGAAAATATGGGCCCTAATTTGTGAAAAAAGAATCATTTTCATTCTAGTGTCCATAATTTGCACATAATTTGCACATAGTTTGCACATAGTTTGAAAGTGGTGGCTTGACTGGTTTTGCACACCCTCACCTTCCTTATTCTTGTGACTTTCTTGATGTTGGACACTTCCGTCACCCTACTATAATTTGAAAATGTAATACTAAAAGAATGGCCACAATTTTGACACCGATTTACAAATTTCAAACTACAACCACTATTTCAAAAATCAGTGCAAATTATGACCACTAAAATACAATCGACTCTACAAAAATATACCCTAATTTTATAATTGTTAAATAAAAACAAAAAATTAAGATTATGAAGAAATAAATAAAATCTAATCACCTTAATCAGATTACATCCGACAAATTTAATTAATTAATCATTTAAAAGTTATAAAATAACTAATTTGTTATAATTTTTAATATTTTAAATAAAATATATGTGCTTATAATGAACAAATATATAAATCGGGTAAATTTTGGGCCCTTAAAAAATGGGCCCAGGGTCACCCTTATAGCCCTTCCTATGGGCCGGGCCTGGGGATATCAAACTAACCCATTTTGTATATCAGCATATGTCTTGCAAATAACTCTTTACTTTTATCGGTATATTTCTATCAATAAATCTCTCATTATAATGTTTTAAATGTGTGTTAAAATTAAATGTAGAGAATGTATATCTTGCATGTTATTCACGAGGACGGTCATATTATCTGCGTAAATTGCTTATCTGTTTGAATAAAACCACACATCTCTATAAAAGTTGTCCTCCTGATAGGTATTCCATTAGCTACTGGGAACCAAATTAAAAGATTTCCCTTGTCAAGACAGAGAACTCTTAAATGATATAAGTGATAGGCTACAAATAACCGTGACTTGTTTCTAACCCACGTTGGATTCAATCCAGTAGAAAAATGAGCCACGAATGGTTTTTGGCCCATATTGAGTTTAGTCCAGGAAGAAAATGAGACTCGGTTTCTTTTTTAGCCCACATTAGGTCCAACCCAGAAATGAAGTAGCCCCAATTGCGTGAGATATTATGTGCAATGCATAAGTCATGACTAGGGGCCACACTTGGATGTGACATGAAGGACTCCTAATAATTAACACAATTATGCCTCGATCAAACCACAAGCCAAAGTGGTCCTGGAACACGCCACCACAATTTTCACCCAAACACGTGTGATCCATCTACTTCACACAAGTTTCCTGATCACCTAAGATTTAACGTTCATGATTGCAGGTACTTCCCCCAAAACCCTAATCCTTGGCCTATAAAAAGCCCAAGAAAAGAAGGTTTAGAGGTTACTCTCTCTCACATTACACACACCCTCCACATTTTAGATCTCTCCATATTCTAATCATCTCTTCCAAAACCTACTCTTATTCTCACGCCGGATGCGTCACGGGGCAAAAACCTCCCTCCGGTGTTGTTTTGCAAACACCTCCGAGCGTGGGAAAGGGCAAGGAATGAGTAAATCAGGATTTGGAGCTATCAATAAGAAATTGAAAATAAATGATGTTTCCACTTATATAATTTTAGATTTACAGTCTTGTGTTATTTCTGTTTTCTATGTTTTACTGTAGAAAATGACAAAAGAAATTCAACTGCATATATATGTGCTTGTCCCATTTTCCGACTTTAAAATCAGACAATTTATTTAGGTAGTGCATCATGACCAATCCATATATACAAGCAACAAGTAAAACATAAATTAGTTTTCAAGTTGACTGTAACTTTGAATAAATCATGAAACAGAGTTTGTGATCTTTCTTATATGCATCAATTATCTCTCGATGTGGAGCCATTTGGATGAACCCATGTCTCGAAATCTAAAAGAATTATAAGCTACATTCAATGTCTATTTATAGAACGGAGTCATGGAGAGAAGGACTCTGAACAGTGTGACTTCCTTACTAGAACATATGATGATGATTTGGCTTTAAATGAGCTATTTGACAATTGAGGTATAACTGTCATGTCCAAAAAACAATAACTTAGGACCTTAATAATGATTAACAACTGATCAAAGCTTAAAATATCAGTAGGAAGGCCGCTATCTTCATATCTACATCAGGTTGATTAGACCAATATGTCCAAAACTCTATATACTCTGAATCTCCAAAGATGGAGAGACAAAACTCAAAACTCTAAATTCGATTCTCAAAGCTATCGAAGAATAGCCAAAATATCAAATTCATTATCAATATCATCCCCTCAAAAGATTACAAGACAAGAATATTTATAGGATAGATAAATTACCTCTTTCTGATAGGAATCGAATTAGAATTCAAGATCATCTAGAAATTTAGCTAAAATCTGAACCCAACAGAAAACCCATAAAAATCCCGATCCAACTTAAAAATAAAATTCTAAGTTCTTAAAACAAGAAAAAACCTTTCAAGTGAAAGTTAAAACTTGCAAGCCAAATATCTACTCTCGTAATAAGGTCCATAAACAGTTGGACTTATTTTAATAATATAAATAACTAGATAATTAGAACCCTTATAACTAATATTTATAATATTCTTCTGAATAATAGATATAAATAAACTATATAAAACTCTATTTTGCCTCCACTTCTGTTCTTCATCAGGTTGTGTTTGTGGGCTAATCCCGAGGGTAAGTGTAATATCCCGTAATTTTAGGTTATTAATAATAAAAGAATAATAGAAAAAGAAGGATCAAAATTTGATATAGATTAAGATTTAAAATTGATTTTGATTTTGATTAATGGGCTTCGCAGCTCATTGTTTTAATATTTCAGGTTTGTTGTTAGAACGAGTGGATGTCCTTTCGAGTTCGAGGATCTTAGGTTTGGACTAGATTGGCTTGGATTGACATTGTTAGCTGCGCTTTTGTATTAAACATTTTTGTAATAGAACCTTTGTCACGCTTCCGTCTGTAAATGTTCATTGTATTTTTAGTTTTGATTTAGAATTAATAGTTCGTACAAGTGTGGGTTGTTACATATAGGATGTAAATGGATCTTCAAAAGGAAACTGAAACCGGATGGATCAATTGATAAGTATAAGGCGAGATTGGTAGCTAAGGTATTTAGACAAAATGAAGGTATTGACTATTTTGATACTTACGCTCCAGCTGCAAGAATGACTACTATCTGAATGGTTGTAGCATTCGCTTTCGTACATGGTCTTATCATTCATCAAATGGATGTAAAGACGAATTTTCTTCATGGTGATCTTGAGAAAGAGATTTATATGGATCAGCCTGAGGGATTTGTCACTTCTGGTAATGAATGGAAAGTTTATAAATTAGTTAAGTCCATCTATGGATTAAAACAAGCACCAAGAGACTGGCACAAGAAGTTTGATGAAGTGGTTATAGTTTTTTATTTTGTAGTTAGTGAAAGTGACACGTGTGTCTATTACAAAGTTAAAGGTAGTGAAAGTATTGTGTTGTGCTTGTATGTGGATGATATACTATTGTTTGGAACTAATATTGAGATTATTAACGAGACAAAGAGTTTCTGGAATGACACTTTGAGATGAAAGATATGGGTGTTGCTAATGTGATTCTTGGTATCAAGCTGACTCAACTAGCTGATGGAATAACATTATCACAGTCTCATTATATAGAGAAATCTATACTTGAGAAGTATGGTTATTCAAATTGTAGAATCTCAAGCACACCATATGATTCAAAAGTTGTGCTTGTCAAGAATACTTCAGGTGTTCCTGTGTCTCAGTTAAGGTATTCTCAGATTATTGGAAGTTTGCAGTATCTAGCTAATTGTACTACATCAGATATTTCATATTCTGTATCTAAGTTGGTTCTAATGGAGTGACCGGATATTTGTTTACCCTTGCGGGTGGAGCAATATCTTGGAAGTCTACTAAACAGAATATCATAACTCGGTCTACTTTGAGGTTGAGTTGTGTGCATTAGATGCCACGGGGACAGAGGCTGAATGGTTGCATGGAATTATGTCTGTGATACCGGTAGTAACCAAACCGCTTCCTGCCGTTGATATTCATTGTGATAGACGTACAACTATTGACAAGATTAGTAGTTCGAAGTACAATGCTAAAACAAAGAGACACATCCAATTTAGGCTTAAGACTATAAGGGGTTTAGTGTCTGATAGGGTCATTGCTATTAAGTTCATTGTAACTCAGGATAATCTAGTTGATCCTTTGACTAAAGGACTTGAGCTAGTTGTAGTCCTTAAGTCGAGGTTGGGGATGTGACTGATAGCCCAACATGATTCATCTACGATGGGAACCCAATACACCTGAGAGGAGATCCCTCGAAGTGTATTCAATGTGGTAATAACAAGTCGTAAGGGTGGGTCGGTAGTACCTTAAATTCATAGATTGATACTTACGTATCTGAAGTCTATCCCTTGTAAACCTCTAAGGTACTAATACTGCAAATCAAGCAAGAGTTTTAGAACTCTGAATGGGGTCAAGTCTTAATGACGAGATGGGAGCGGTACATCTCTGGAGATGCCCATCTAATCTGTTAGATATAATTGCTGATGTTTGTTTATCAGTGTTTAAGTACCAGGAAACTATCAGAGTTTAGCTGGAGAACTAGTCAGAGTTTAACTGGAGGACCAGTCAGAGTTTGTTAAAGTCTGATGGTCAGAGTTTGCTTAGCAGTCGGTGTAAAAGTCAATGAAGATTCTAGAAGCGATATTCTTTGAAGATGGAAAGAAGCAAAGAGAAATCGAGATGGCTAAGGAAACGGAACAGAAGACAGAAGCAATTCTAGATTGATATTAATTGTATAGCTGATTTATAGGAATATCAATTAGAAGATTGTATGTAGCTGTGTACTATATAAACACAGATAGGTTAACCCTAAAAGGGATGCGAATACGTGAATTATCATTCTTGTAACCTAGCAGCTCTCTGTGATATTTTACATCACTGAGAGAGAAGTTTTTAATTCCATTCAGTTTATTATTCATAAACAGTGTTCTTATTGTTATTCTCATACATATACTTGATTATATATTGTGTATTCGGCCTAACAATTGGTATCAGAGCCAAGGCTGTTTAATATATACAGTTTTTGATCCAAACACAAGTTATAATCATGGCTGAAAATACCCAGGCAGGTTCTAATGCTCAGAAGGTTCAACCAACTTCTGTAAGTCGATATGAGACAATCAGGGTTCCAATTCTAAGACCAGTGGAATATCCAATATGGAAGGTGAAGATGACCATGTTTCTGGAAGCCACGGATCCAGAATATCTTGATAGAATCAATGATGGTCCTCATATGCCAACAAAATTGTCTCCAGTTGTTGCTGGTCAAGAACAAAAGAGCGTTCCAAAAGAAAAGAAAGATTTGACTCCTGAAGACATCTCATCAATTGCAAAGGATGCAAAGGTTAGACATCTTCTCCATAATGCCTTAGATAATGTCATGTCTAACAGAGTTATTGGCTGCAAAACTGCCAAAGAGATTTGGGATGCTTTATAAGTCAGATGTCAAGGAACAAGTGCTATAAAGAAGAACAGGAAGACTATTCTTACACAGGAGTATGAACACTTTGACTCTAGATCTGATGAAACTTTGACTGAGACATACGACAGATTCTGTAAACTGTTGAATGATTTATCTCTTGTTGATAAAGAATATGAACTTGAAGAGTCAAATCTCAAATTCCTTCTATCTCTACCTGAAAGATGGGATTTGAAGGCAACGACAATAAGAGATAATTATGATCTTGCAGAAACAGATCTCGATGAAATCTATGGTTTGCTTAAAACTCATGAACTTGAGATAGAGCAAAGAAACAAAAGATCTGGAAAGAAGACAAAATCTGTTGCTCTCAAAGTTGAAGGAAAACCTCTTAAGAAAGAATCATCAAAGAAGAAAGCTAAGGGAAAGGCTTTAGTCATAAAATCTGAAAGTGAGTCATCAAACTCTGATGATGACTCAAACACTGATGAATCTTCTGAATCCGAGGATGATGAAGAACAAATGATGCAAATGGCTGCTCTAATGGTGAAGACTTTCAAGAAGATGGGTTTCACGAACTTCAAGAAAGGAAAGAGATTCTCAAGTAGAGATTCAAACTCTGAAAGGAAGAAATTCAGAAAGTCTGACAGAAGGGATATCAAATCTGGGAAGAAAGACAAGTCTGAAATCCAGTGCTAGAAGTGTAAAGAGATGGGTCACTATGCTCCAGAGTGCAAGAAAGGAAAATCTGAAAAAGCACTCATCACTAAAGGAAAAGACTGGGCAGACACTTCAGATTCAGATGAGGATGTCAATTATGCTCTCATGGCAACTGTTCAAGATGAATCTGATTCATCTGAAAACAAGGTACCTCTAACAACTTATGCTTATGATATTGATAATATATCTGAATTGAGAATTTATCTTAAAAGCATACATGTTAGTTATAGGGATCAGACTTTAGAAAATGAGAGAATTAAATCTGAGAATCTAAACTTTAAAGAGAGAAATAAATTTCTTGAAGAAGAACTCATTAACATGCAACAAGTTCAAAAGGAAAGAGATGATGTTGTTTATGTTGAACAGGAGTTGCTTAAGAAATTTAGGCAATTAGAATCTGATTTGGAAAAAGAAAGAAAAGTAATTAAAACCTGGACAAACTCTGGTAAGGACACACATCAGGTGTTTCAAACAGACTCAGTAGGGTTAGGTTACTGTGAGAAAGATGAACTTAGGTTTAAAGATAAGGTTAAAGTAAGAACACATCTTCCACCTATGAAATTTGTTCCTGAATCCAGTAAACTAAACTCTGTACTTGAAAAAGAAACAGTTAAGGAAGAACCAGTAAAAACTTGTGTTAAACAGGTTAATGTTGGTTTAATGACAAAGAAACAATTCAAGTACAAGCTCAAAGAGGTAGAGTCTGTTGAGAAACAGAAAGTGTCCAGGAAAAATAGAAATGGAAAGGTAGGCATTAATAAAAGCAATAATCATTTGCCTATCATTGATGCTCCTAGAAAAACATGTCATAATTGTGGTAGTTCTAACCATCTTGCAAGTTTTTGCAAGAAAAACAAAGATATTAATTATTTACCCTCCAAGTCTGGAGTTAAGATTGATTATGTTAGGGTTAGACCACAGACTTTATGCACTCACTGTGGGAGTACTTGGCATTCTATTTATAATTGTAAGAATTATCATGCCATTTATCACAACTATTATGAGTTGAAGCCAAATTTGAAATGGGTTAAAGTTGATTCTGCAAGTGTAAACTCTGATACTGTTAGCTTAAACTCTGTTGATAAGAATTCCGCTGCAAAAGCTAAAAATGTTAAGAAAGCCAAAGGATCCAAGCAAGTCTGGATCCTTAGATCTAACTCTTTGTAATTGTTTGTGATTGCAGGGCATAAGGGAAAGCACCCTAGTCTTGGACAGTGGATGTTCAGGGCACATGACTGGAAATAAAGCCCTGCTATCAGATTATGAGGAGAAAGCTGGCCCAAAAGTTTCCTATGGAGATGGCAACATAGGACGTACTATGGGATATGGCAATATCAATCTTGGAAGTGTCATCATCACAAATGTAGCTCTAGTCCCAGGACTCAAGCATGACTTGCTATCTGTGAGTCAAATCTGTGACAGAGGTTACCATGTAGATTTTCAACCTGAATACTATGAGGTTATCAGCAAATCTTTAGGGAAAGTTGTTCTAGTTGGACACAGACGGAATAATATCTATGAAGCAAGTTTGGTAACAAACTCTGAAGGAAAAGTTGTGTGTCTGTCTGCAAAAATGTCTAATGAAGAGAGTTGGAAATGGCATAAGAAGCTCTCTCATCTAAACTTGAACAACATCAATGAGCTAATTCGAAAAGATCTTGTAAGGGGTCTTCCAAAGTCTATACTCTGATAAATAGTTACTGGTAATTCACCCCTAAGCAAAAGATGCAAAACATGCACAAATTCCTTTGAGATCATGTTGTGCCTAGGAAGACCCATGAACTTATTGTATGAAATAAGGGCTAAAATTTTCAAATTTTTGGTGACTAGTGCCAACCACTGATTACTGGAAAAGAATAATAAAAAAAATAAAAAAAATAAAAAAATAAAAAATTTAAAGGGGGTGAAAACAAATAAATACAGAGTTTAGATGAAATCAGAATATGTTTTACAAATGAGAGTTTGGGCAACCAGTTTTTACTGATTTATTTTGTGGATCTTATGCACTTTGAGATGCTCTCAATATTTATATTCAGTAAACTCTGCTATTCACACACAAATATTCACAACTGTGCATGTTGAGAAAAGAGATTATTAATGAAGGAGGAGAATTGATAAAAACTGATGAACTATGTACTCTACGCAGAGGTAATTTATTTTTAACCTCTGATGGTTAAAATAAATAAAAATGTTTCAGACATTTCATAATTATTGCGGAACATTATTTTTGGAAAATAGAGAGTATGATTGATAACGGTTTGTTGAGTTTTTGAAAATGAAGAAAGGTGTCTAGAAAATAGCAGTAATTAGTGCCTTTTACTGCGCATGCGTGTTGGAAACAACCACGATTTACTGTTGTCAGTTCATGCATATGTGCCAACTGTCCCACTCACACATTATTCGAGTAAGCCTGCTATGTGTTTTAATGATTAAAACTCTTCAGTTTTAATTAATATTTAATCATTATACACATAACGTTCAAATCTTTTACAGACTTACTCTATTCACAACACAACACAGTTTCACATACACATATTCACAAACACCTTTCTGCATCACTATCTCAAATACTTTCTCTAAGTCTAAACTCTGATTTCTTTCAAAGCTTTCTAATGGCAACTACCATGTTTCAGTCTTTTGGTCTCGATTTTGTTCCTAATAATTATGCAGCACCCCTATCAACTGAGAACACACCAGAGGCGTTTCACCTGCTTCAGAATTTCCTCGCTCAATCAGATATTGGGCAAGCTCTAGTGGAACCAACAAGGTTATCTGGTACTCAAATCAAAGCCTTCTGGGAAACAGGCGTATATGATGATGGAGGTGAATCAGGCACTCCTTCAATTATCTTTGAATTTGCTGAACAAGAGTATGTAGTCACTCCAACCACTGTTAGAGATGCTCTTGGGTGTGAAGATTTCAATGCGTTCACCATTTCTGTTGGTGATTCTGAACTTCAGCGTATGATGAGAGAGATCGGTTATTCTGGATCTTTGGCAAGAACAGGCAACCTGAAGCGACCGTTCTTGAGGAAGGAGTGAAGTTTCTTCTTCGATTGCATTACAAGGGCGTTTGGGAAGAAGTGTACCAATTGGGATGCAATTCCAATTGATAGTCTGCAAATCGGGTATTCTCTGCTTTATGGAAATAACTTTGATTTTGCTAGACTAGTTCTTACTAATATAGGTGAAAGGATGACAGAGAATAGGAATGTAGTTTACTTTGCTTGTTTCTGTCAATTAATCTTTTCTCTGTGTGTTGATGGGGTTGAGATAGCTGAGGAGGATGTCATTCCCTCATTTAGATTGCATAAGAGAATATTTTCTGATCTCACAAATAAGGATATCAAGAAAGGGAATGTTGGTGACTTGATGCTTCCTGCTTCAGTCCAACAGTTTTTAAATCCTCAACCACAACCAGAACCTCCATCTACATCTCAAAAACCAAAGGCTGGGGGTAGGACTAAGCATAGAGCTTTTAAGGCTGTCCAGGCTGCTAAACCTCTAAATACTGATGATGTTCCAGTATCCGTTGGTACTTCAAGGAGAAAGAAGAGGGCAAATAGACCTGTTTCTGATGCAAATATGCCTTCTGATGACACTGAATCTGCTAATGCTAAGAAAAGGAAGCTTGTTGATGCGTATCTTTTTGGTGGATTAGTTCCAGAAACTACTACTGCAGCAGCTTCAGCAATTGATCTTGAAGATATTATTGAAGATGCTACTGTGCCTGAGGAAGCCAGAGCAAATACTGCTGAAAATGTTGAAGTTAATGATGATTTTCTTGAACCAATTATGGAAATGGATTTTGAAGATATTGTTGAAGCACATCCCTCTGCAACTCTAGAAGAGTTTGGCAGTATAAATGAAACAGAGGATGTGGCAGCTGATCAACCTACAGTCATAATTGATGAGTCCTTAGCTACTCAAACAGAGATTCTCTCTGACAATCACCAGGTACTTGAAAAAGGTGAAGAGGTTGATCAGACAGCAAAGGCTGTAGCTGCAGAAACTGTTCTTGAAGAAACTGCAGAAAATTTTGTTGAAGCCACTGCAGAGCCTGTTGTTGAGGCTGTACAAGAAGAGAATGTTCAAGAGAATATAAACTCTGAGAATCTTGCACATAAAGGTGCTCAAGAAACATTTGCTGAAAATATTCCACATTCTCCAAGTGCTGAGACTTCTGCAAAGTCTGATGATCAAGCTGATTCATCTTCTCAAAGACTTTCTGCTCAACCAAATCCAAAGGACATTCAGCATGCCACTGAACTTCACTTTCAGAATATGTACTTTTCCAAGTGGTCAAACAAGGATTGCATATTTACTGATCAAAGGGCTGCTGACTTTGTAACAAAATCTGCTGAGTCAATTACAAATCCAGAACTTCTTACACATCTAAAGGCAACAATTGTTCAAGTCAAGTCTCTTTACAATCGTTTTGATGAAACTCAGAAGTCAGTTACTGGGTTGAGAAATGATGTGGTTGCTAGAGATATGTCTCTAAAGCAAGATAAATCTATGCTACTTACTCTGGTTAAAGATCAAGAAGTTCTCAAGAACAGATTAATCAAAGTTGAAGAAAATCAGAATGTAATGTCTGAGAAGATTGATTCCATAGCTGCTTCTATAGAATTGCTCACCTCAGTATTGCTACAAATGATGTCAAAAAGGGGGAGAGAGTACTTCAAGACAAATGCAAAAAGTCTCAAACTCTGAGTAGACAGGATGATTCTACTGATGGTGGTGCAAGAGGGAAAGAATTCAAATCTAAATCTACTCTACAGCAAGGAAAGCTAAGATCAAACTCTGATGCTACAAACTCTGAAAGGATATACATTGGTGTTCAATCTACTTCAAGAGCTGGAAGTTTGTTGTTTACTTCTCATCCAGTTACTGATGAAGAGATTGCTGCTCAGCTGTTTCTAGAAGAACATGGTGCTGATGCAACCATAGAAGATATCCAAGTTGAAGAATTGATGCTAGCTGAAGAGCATGAAAAGAAATTAAAGTCTGGGAAGTTCAAGAAAGTCAAGAAGGTTTTAAGGCCAAAGGAGAAAGGAATTGTAATCAAGGAAAATGTAAACTCTCAACAGAGTTTACAATACTCAAGAAGGCCAGTTGAAGCCAGCTTAGATAAAGGCAAAGGAAAGCTTGTGGAAGAAAATCAGTTATTGAAGAAAGCTTAAACAACCTCTGACAGTGCTCAAGTTGTTCAAACATTGGAAGCTGTGACAACCTCTGATACTACTCAAGTTGTACAGACTAAACTCTCTTCTGAACTTCAAAGAACTTTTGCTAAACCAGTCATGGCTCAACAAACTCTGATTCCTGGAAATGTCAATGTTCTTCAAAGCAAAACCATCATGGGTAAAGAATCAAGAGATAGATCTGGTTTAGGATCTCATAGAGAAAAGAGAGTAAACAATAGTCCTATGGATCAAACTTCATTAGTTGAACCAGGTGTTGGTGTGACTCAAGAAAATCTTGATGCTTTAGAGTCGGTTCAGTTAATACATCATAAAGGATTGAAGAAGGATTTTCTGTTATACTTCAAGGCTGATGGCAGAGTATACAGAGTTGGTGAAGCTGATATAGGATTAAAGATGAAAGAAGAACTAAAGTATGTACTATATATACTGAAAGTAAAGAATCAAAGAACTCATCAAGCATCTGAGGTATTAAGAAGCAGAATGGTAAAAGCTAGAGCTCTTTGTGGCCTAAAGACTGCTGGTGCTTACATACCGAAGTACAGATATTATAATGGAAAGCTTGTTGAGATGCAAAGGAACAGTGCAAGACTCAGAACAGATCTTGGTATAAAAGTGTTGGAATTTAATCTGGAATCAGATAAATCCTTCATAATAAAGCTAGGAAATGATATGAGGAAGAACAACATCTATGCTCTAAGGTCAGCTATTTATCAAACTGGAGAGAGTGATCCAGAGTTGAGGGAGATAAAGAAGATAATGATAGCTGAGCTAGAAAGAGCTGAGAGAAGACTACTTATGGACTACATCAGGACTGTACCTGACATTGAAGAGATTAAGTAACTGAAGTCTGTAAGTTTTTAAAGTTTTCTGTTCTAAGTAAAAGTATAAACTCTGTGATTTTATAAACACTGCATTTGTTATATGTTTTGACATCATCAATTATCTGTTAACTTGTACGTTTTAGTATGAACAAGTTGGGGGAGATTGTTAGATATAATTGCTGATGTTTGTTTATCAGTGTTTAAGTACCAGGAAACTATCAGAGTTTAGCTGGAGAACTAGTCAGAGTTTAGCTGGAGGACCAGTCAGAGTTTGTTAAAGTCTGATGGTCAGAGTTTGCTTAGCAGTCGGTGTAAAAGTCAATGAAGATTCTAGAAGCGATATTCTTTGAAGATGGAAAGAAGCAAAGAGATATTGAGATGGCTAAGGAAACGGAACAGAAGACAGAAGCAATTCTAGATTGATATTAATTGTATAGCTGATTTATAGGAATATCAATTAGAAGATTATACGTAGTTGTGTACTATATAAACACAGATAGGTTAACCCTAAAAGGGATGCGAATACGTGAATTATCATTCTTGTAACCTAGCAGCTCTCTGTGATATTTTACATCACTGAGAGAGAAGTTTTTAATTCCATTCAGTTTATTATTCATAAACAGTGTTCTTATTGTTAATCTCATACATATACTTGATTATATATTGTGTATTCGGCCTAACATAATCAAATGTAATTGTGTGGTCGCAATTAGAGGAAAGGGTTATTCCTTGAAGCATTCGACGAACAGGATCGAGACATGACCATTAACATCTCAAAGCCGTAGATATTCACCATAGTCTTTGATATGTCGTCGTCTATGGAGTGTGATTACACCAAACTGATAGAGATTCAAGGTGAAACATTCCATCTATATCAGGTGATCATCGAAATAGGGGACTTAGGAGGGTTCAAACTCGGAAGAGTACCGACTCTGAAAAACATGTCATGTATAAAATCTGATATGCAATTCAATTATGGATTTGTGGGGGAATGTTAGAAAATGGGAATTTCAAGACCTAATTTAGATAGGCTCTTGATGTAATTTCCGGAAACTAACGATTTGAACTTGATCCTTACTATGAGGACTTAAAGTTTCATGTTTAGATCTAAGATATTTTCTTAGTGGAATCCATAAATATATTGAGGCAAAGTTGCTTGCTTGAAATGGGTTATGTAGATTTTGTCCCACATAAGGTTATTATAAAATTGAAATATGAAGTCATATTACCAAATAAAATAAAATTGAGATATGAACTAAAGATAGATCGTTTTTAGCAATGATACTAGAAATGAAATAACAATGGTTAAACATCAAAGGATCATCCACACGAAAGAAAAAAAACGGTGCAAAAAAATGAACATATAGTGTATACTGCATACAAATGAAAAAGTGAAAATGAGAGGTGCAACTACAATTAAAGATTAGGATTTAAGAAGAAAGGAAGAAGCGGGTTGACCTAAAAAGTACACACAAAATATAAATGGAATGGGGCAAAAAGACAAATACACACACACACACACACACACACACATATATATATATATATATATATATATATATATATATATATATATATATATATATATATATTATTATAGTAATATGCGGTGCGGTGCGGTTTGAATCACGAGAAAGAATTCCCAACCCATAAATCGCATCGCACCGCGCGGTTTGGCTAAAATGCAAACCACAACCGCGCCACAAAAGATTTAAACCATGTGGGGCGGTGCGGTGTGGTGCAGGGCGGACAATTTGTGCGGTTTATGCGATTTGATGAACACCCATATTAGATCTCACATCGAGTAAAATAGAAGAAGAGCAACCCAAGACGCCTATATATTGAGAGGTATACTTGAGATACAAAATATAATTCTCAGTGCCTACCTCGCAGACATATACGAGTTGCATAAGTTTTGGGCGAACTGAGGTGTTTGTCGCTGTTAAGCATCACCGAACTGTGACGGAGTTGATTTGTGCTGTTTTATACTGGGAGATTCATCGCGGCACACCAACGCAGTAAGTGGGGCGATAGTTTCTTCAAGAACAGTCGTGTCTTCTCGAAGATTCGGCGACTCAACTGTTTGATTTCTTAAAGCGACTTTATAGCTAAGTTTTCTTTTCATTCTCTTTTATATTGCTGTTAGTGATTATTATTATTGTCTTGCCTTCGTGTTTGTTTTGCATTTGTTTTGTTTGCCTGTTCTTGAATTTGCAATATCTTATAGAATATAATTGCCTATTGTTGCTATTATCTCCGGCAGCAACAACATTTATATCTGCATCAAAATTTGTTTATTAGATAAACATTAATCAGATCATCTAAATTATTATTTTATTATTTTTTAAAATTGTAATTTTAATGACATATTTTTGTTAAAAACATATTTTTTAAAATATTAATTTTACCTGCATGTTCAAAGAATTTGAAATGTTCAACAAATAATCAAGTGAACTGCCTTTTTAGATCAGACATTATTCCTTGCACGAACAAAATAATGTCACCTATCCAGGGAAATGCTCATATTATTCAAGTCATGAGCAACTTTTCCTCATCACTTGAATGACCTTCTTTGTGCCAAGCTCTACTGAGTATATCCATCTGACTAAGCCACCAGTCATCAATGTTGATGGGATCCTCGGCCAGGCTCTGTTTACTTGTGTTTACTGGGATATGAAACCATAATCATTCTTAATGGATTTACCTTCCATTTTCATAGACATATAACTGTTAACGGAGGAATTTGTGATAACAAAATTTGAAGTTACGTGCTAAAATTAAGATCTACGACGGTGGCTCTTCGATGGAATTATCGCCGGAGAACAGTGATGATAGTGTTTTTAAGAAGTTGAGATCAAAGGAGTTATGGTGGTCTCTCTGAGCTCTCAACGTCCAACCCCTTTAATGTGCCTACGTACCCTATATTTATAGGGATCAAGCTTCACGTAGTTCTAATAGAACAAGGATACTAAGTCCACTAGAGATAGAACTCCTTGGTCGGGACTATAAGGGTCCTAAGTCTACTAGAGATAGGTCTCATTTAAGATAAGCATCGAGCATAGTCCCTGCCGAACTAGAACTCTCAACTTAGTATAAAACATAAATCCAATCCCACTAAGGAGAGCCCATACGATGAAGCCTAGCCCAATGACCCCAAGGCTCAACTATGACTGTGCCTTCACGGATACAACATTAATCCTAAATACCGGAGCTAACATCAACCTCTACCAACTACCACAGCAGTCATTTAGTTGTAGGAACAAGTCATGACTTACTTCAAATGCACAAGTTGATCCTTACCCCCCGATGAGGATAACCCACCAGACTACAGGGCAAGTTCTCCAAAGTTATCGTCGCACTAGGTACATCTTACTCCCCCAACAAGGACAACTTGTTACAATACATGAATAGACCCTTCGAGTGCATAGACAAGCTTAATCACACCTAGACTTTTTAATGAGGACAACTCATTAAAATGCAAAATCAGGCCTTCACTTGATGTTTTTTCTATAAATCCTCAAAACATGTTATTTACTAGATGATATCTTGTTCAACCTTCGTGTCACCTCCCAGTTGGCGTTCCAACTTAACCCTCCGTGGCTGTCTGGCGCGCCACATCTTCCCCTGCTCATAATAGGCGCTCCAACTCTTACCCTGGACCAAGTTGGCGCTCCAACTTGGTCTTGGGCCTGGTTGGCGCTCCAACTTGACCTTGGGCCTGGTTACAAGTTCATAGCATCATACTCTGTTGTCAAGTTACTCCTACCATTGACCATCTCCAGATAGTCAACCATTTCTCTTGTGTAAATTTTTGATATAACAATAACCATTTACATTCTGTTTGATAAATATCCTAATAGACAGAGTCTTTATTGAGTAGTAAAAAACACAGCTTAATCAAAGTAATGATCCAACATTGCTAAAGTCTCGTGTAGGCGAAGTTATATTGCCACTTTGATTCAAGGTCGTTAGATAGGAATCATCGCACCAGATGGTGACACTTTAGCAACCTTCTTAAACCCTGCAGCTGCTATTTTAGGATCCTTAAATCAGTGATTTCTTTTTTGTTCCAGTGTGTAAACCACGTCATTCATCTCAGTGGTAACTACTTCCCCTGTATAAAGGAGTTATCCCAATAATGTTGTGTAAAGCATAATGTAACATAAGATATAAAAGAGATAACTACAACTCAACAAAGGACAAGACAGACAATAATATTAACAGAAGCACAGGAATCCAGAATCAAAGAAGAAAAGGTAAACTCAAAAAATCAAAATATGGTATGTATTCTTGAAGTCCGTAAACAGGTCACGGAAAGAAGTTCATGAAAATGTTCAAGCCTCAGTGACAACAAAAGAAACAAGACTTTCAAGACGATAGAAGTATGTGAATGATTTAGGGTTAGTACCACATGATTCCAATGATTTATTTGAAGCAACCAGGACGACAAAGGACTTATCAACAGCATTGAATTGAAGACATAGAAGAATTGATCAAGTGTTATTCATCTATGAACCGGACCAGTTGCACTAGTTGACGACACTTAAAAATATCAAGTTGTTTTATCGTCTCAGAAGAAATTGATACAGTCTAAAACTGAAACACCCTGAAGTACAGAAGCTTTTCTAAATGGTCAAGGACAAGAAAAGATTTCGATGGTTTTTCTATTTAGAAAACCATCGAATGTATTTAAAGAAAACAATCAGAATTCTATAATAAAAGAATTTGACTTTCGATAGTTTTTATTTAAAAACTATCGAATGGTAATTTTTTTTTAAAGATTCGATGGTTTTCAATTTGGAGAAGCAGGTGGTGAAGTGACTTTGTTGTCAGGTTGATGAAGATCCAACGGCCAAGATTATTTGTTTGATTTTGGTTCGATGGTTTTTCAAAACAAAGCCTACAATTACTAAGAGAGAAGTGTGTCTTCTTAAGTCAAGGTTTTTAACACAGAAGCAATTACGAAGAGAGAAGATTGAGCCAGAGAGATTACCAGAGAAATTAATATTGCTCAGAATTCTATCATTGTATTGATTGTGTATAACCTAGAACTCATTGAAGCTAATCTACGGATTAGAAATTGTAGCACCCCTCGAGGTTTATATTTATAAAACGATATATTCCCCGACTCGTGTTTTGATTTGGTGCTTTTGATTTCGTTATAGAACTGAATGATTAATCCGCGAACGAAATTAAATAATTTGTGAGTATCATATTCAACCCCCCCCCCCCCCCCTCTACGATACTTTGGACCTAACAATTGGTATCAAAGCCACTTGATTGACATACAAATCAGATCCGGTGAATGAGACCAAAATCAAACATAGCTTGAAAATTCGAAGCAAATTTTTTAACTTTCAAAATTTTTCATTTGATTGGAATTTCTTGAATTTTAAACAATTTGAAATTTTCAGAAATCATGAGTGCTCCGAAGACAACTGTTGGTATTAAAGTTCCCCCGTTTACTAGAGATGATTTCGGTTTGTGGTAGATGAAGATGCTGTTATTTATCAAGGCATCTAATCCGTTGTATATTGGCATATTAGAGAACGAACCGCTTGTACCAATGAAACCAGTTAGTGAATCTACAGCTCCTGATGGTACCAGGATTTCTCAAGGCACCCAACCTAAGGATATCACTGAGTACACAGATTCTGACAAAGAACTGATTTGATTGGATACAGGCTTGATGTTGATATTGGCAGACTCCGCAGACAAGGAAATGAGTTATCATTTGATGAACTGTACAAGCGGGAAACATATGTGGGATACCATTAATTTGATAATGGAAGGAACTGAAGACGTGCAGGAAAACAGATTGGACATCCTAACTTCTCAGTATGAAGCTTTTAGGTCTCTTCCAGGAGAAAGTATAACTCAGGTCTTTGAGAAATATACTAAGCTTCTCAATGAATTGGCAATGAAAGGGAAGACCTATCCACTGAGAGAAACAAACAGGAAGTTCATGATGACGCTGCCCCATCATGTAGAACACAAGTCCTCATCCATAAGGGAAAGAATTGACTTCACAAAGATGTCATTAGAGATGATCTATAGCAAGTTGAAGACTTATGAGATGGAGAAAGAACAACGAGTGATAATCTACGAACCAGGGACAGTGGATAACAAGCACAATGCACTTGTGAGATCAGCAGCACTTGTAGTGGATGAACCAACAACTTCTGATATTCAGGTTCAAACCCCTAGAGCTGGAGAAAGGAGGTGATTATAGAAGCTGAAATGGATTCTGTGAATCTGGGTGTTGATGAAAGTGATTACTACACCCTAGAAGAGCTTGAGCAAATGGAAGACAAAACCATGGCGTACTAGCTGCAAAGTTTAGCCACATTCGTTTCAAGAGAAACCCTAAGTACAAGTTTAAGGGCTCAACCAACAGATTCCAGAAGAGCAAGTATTCACCTAGTACAAGTTTTAAGGGAGGCTACAAGACTGGCTCGATTGACAAAAGCAAATCAAGATGCTCATGAATTTAAGAAAAATAAAAATGGAGATAAGTACTAAAATATTGGAGATGATATTAAAGTAATAAGAATATTGAACAACTATCATTTTCTATATTTAATTAAAATTTTAGTGAATGGCCAAAGACAAAATGAAGCATTCAAAAAAACCTTAAAGTTATTTTAAATATATATTTATTTATTTATTTAAAAATACATAGTATAGAATATTTTAAAAATAATTATAAAAAATATTATAAAAATATCACGAAGCGCGGCTTCGTTCGTAAAACTAGTTGGATGAAAACTTAACTCGAATGTCATATGATCACTCTATAGTCTATAGGAAAATTAAAAAGAAACTCTAATAAGTCACGAACTTGTATCACTTAGGATAATTTAATGATATGCTATATCTTATTTTATATCTATATTATAAAATAAAAACTAAAACTTACTATTCACAATACTATAATTTGTTTTATATATAGAATAAAATATAGATAAATTTATAATTACCATCTCATCTAAAATTGAAAACTGAGAAATAGTGATTTTTTTTTTACCTAACCAAAAATATGAATGTATATCAATATCAATATACTTATATAAAGGAGATGACGAGCGCGGTGATGTGGCGCCTCTCAAATCGCTTTGATCTATTTTTCTAATTTTCTCAAATTTTTGAGATATTAATTGTAAAAATTCGAAAATATCTCAATTGCCATTAAAATCTTTACTAATAAGGGAATTTTTCTAATTTTCTCAAATTTTTGAGATATTAATTGTAAAAATTCGAAAATATCTCAATTGCCTTTAAAATCTTTACTAATGGAGGAATTTTTCTAATTTTCTCAAATTTTTGAGATATTAATTGTAAAAATTCGAAAATATCTCAATTGTCTTTAAAATCTTTACTAATGGATAAAACTAAATATACAATTGTAATATTCTCACATTTAAAATCTTTAATAATAGAAGAAACGAAATATATAAGGCTTATACTAATGGAGCAAACTAAATTTACAATTTGAGGAAATGAAATATATAAGCATTTAAGATCTTTACCAATGGAGGAAACTAAATATACAATCTTAATATTCTCCTAAATTTTTTATTTATAAATATACTTACTAATATAGAAACTAAATATATTATCTTAATATTCTCCTAAATTGTTTATTTAAATCAAATATTATTTATGAATTTTTCTAATATTCTCAAAATTTTGAACTAATAAATATTAGAAACTAGAAAAAATTTATTACCTTACATTCTTCTGACTATTACCATCTTAATATCATCATCTCCTCCTGAACTTTCTTTTCAAATATAAACTACGTTACTAAGTCGCGCTTCGCAGCGACATTAGAATATATTTGTTATTAAAAAGAATATTAGAATAAAAATTGTGAAATTAATATCTACAAAATTATTTAAATTATCAAATAAAATATAAAAATTATTTAAAATTATTTAAATTATCAATTTAAATTATTTAAATTGTGGTAGAAAAGTTAATTGTATCTGCATATAAGAGTAAATAAATGGTTAAAAAACTAATATAAGAATTAAATCAATAATATCAATGAAACAAATATTTGTATAATATCTAATGATATTCTTTCAATCGAGATAAGATAGATTTAAATATGTGCAATTTCTAAAATTATATATTATAAAAACATTAATAAAGATAATTACTTTTAAATTTTTTAATCTGGGTAGATGTGACAATTATTATATAGGGTCCACCATCCTCCTTGTATAAATTTGTATCAACTATCTCGACCAACTTTTCCCACAAAGTTATGGTACTGGTGATGGAGTTGTTTAAGAAAAAAATTAGAACAAATTAAATAAGTAAAACAAATAAATTGGGTTAACCGAAGAAGTAATATAAAATTACAAGAACAATAAAAAACAATTAACAGTTATATTAAAATTAATATAATGCATAACTTACTAATTTGTGACAATTTTGAGATCGTTTTTTTTCCAACCTTTGACAACTTCAATGTCACCCAAGTAGGTCAAGCAGCCCACAACATCTAAATCAACATAGAAAAAATAATATTAGAACATCATAGTTTGAATTATAACGTATATAATAGTATTACTTATATATTACTCTAATATATTACTGCATCAAAAACCTGAGAGTATGTTGGTGTCATTAATACGTGCATCAATCATATCCGGACATATGAACTAAAATCCATGCGGTGATATGTTGACGATGCCTTCTTCCAATCTCTTAGGCAACGTTATGCGTATGAAGAACAATTTAGACCCATGTGATAGTGGTCTATATTTCCTTTCCCTGTACTTGAAACAACTTTCAACTTTCAGATTTTTGATGCTCTACACGGAGCCTTCCTCTAAAAGTTTTTTGAACCGAGAGACCAGAATCTTTGGGATCGTAGCATGAATCAAATTTTCCTGTCACACAACATATCTTAGAAAAGTTAATAATATCATACAATTTGACAAACTAATAAGTTAAAAGTATATTGATTTATTAACCTTTTCATCGATCAAAATCATGTCAAGACTGATCAGTTCTTCAGTATGTGGATTGACAGATTCCCACATTCTACACACTCGTACTCTTATCATCCAGGTATAGTTGCTGTCGTTCAAAGCATCCAACATGGTGTAGGCCATAGTTGTATTGATTGTAAATATGGTTGTAAAAAATTGAAGCTATGTACAAAAGTTTCGGTGTAGATTTTTTGTTATGAATGGACTTTAATTTATAGGTGTTTGTAAGGTGAATAACATGGAAATCCATTATGTTTAAAAGTCAAGAAGTATTAAAAAAGAAAAGTTCTATAAGGTTTGAAAATAATAAAAGAAAGTTCTATCAAGTTTGAAAATAATAAAAGAAAGTTTTATCAAGTTTGAAATATTCTAAAAGAAAGTTCTATCAAGATTGAAAATAATAAAAGAGAAAATTGCAATTATTAACATAAGATCTAAAAATTCGGAAGTTGTAATTTTCTAAATTAAAGAAAGTTCTATCAAGTTTGAAAATAATAAAAGAAAGTTCTATCAAGCCTACAAATTCGAAAATAATAAGGAAGTTGTAATCTTCTAAATCAAAGAAAGTTCTATCAAGTCCTACAAATTAGAAAATAATAAGGAAGTTGTAATTTTCTAAATCAAAGAAAGTTCTATCAAGTCCTACAAATTCGAAAATAATAAGGAAGTTGTAATTTTCTAAATCAAAGAAAGTTCTATCAAGTTTGAAAATAATAAAAGAAAGTTATATCAAGTCCTACAAATTAGAAAATAATAAGGAAGTTGTAATTTTCTAAATAAAAAAAAATTCTAAATCAAATAAAGTTCTATCAAGTCCTACAAATTCGAAAATAATAAGGAAGTTGTAATTTTCTAAATCAAAAAAAGTTATATCAAGTTTGAAAATAATAAAAGAAAGTTCTATCAAACCTACAAATTCGAAAATAATAATGAAGTTTTAATTTTATAAATCAAAGAAAGTTCTATCAAGTTTGAAAATAATAAAAGAAAGTTCTATCAAAATCGAAAATAATAAAGGAAGTTGTAATTATAAACATAAAAAATATCAAAGAAAGTTCTATCAAGTCCTACAAATTCGAAAATAATAAGGAAGTTGTAATTTTTTAAATCAAAGAAAGTTCTATCAAGTTTGAAAATAATAAAAGAAAGTTCTATCAAGCCTACAAATTCGAAAATAATAAGGAAGTTGTAATTTTATAAATCAAAGAAAGTTCTATCAAGTTTAAAAATAATAAAAGAAAGTTCTATCAAAAATCGAAAATAATAAAGGAAGTTGTAATTATTAAAATAAAAAATTGTGAAAAATTGAGAAAATTAGAAAAATAGAACGGAGCGATTCTAGAGGCGCCACCTCAACGCCTCCGTCTTCTCCTTTATATAAGTATATTGATGATTTTTAATTTAATATTTTTCTAAACTTTCTCTTCATATCATATTCAAAACCTCCTCAATATTTATATATTTTTCTATATATATCATTAATGGAAAATCGCGATCATTTTTTGTGATAAAACTCTTACCTTTGTTATACAAAATTTTCGTATATACGATACTTTCATGCTTAGACGGGTCTTGCATAACAAGTTAAGAATTTATTTTTCTAATTTTCTCAAAATTTTGAATTGATAATATCAAAACTCAGAAAAAAATCTCATTTTCCTTTTAAATCTTTACTAATGGAGGAAACTAAATATACAATTTTAATATTATTGTCTTTAAAATCTTGAAAAATGGAGAAAAGTAAATATACAATTTAAATATCCTACTAAATTTTCTATTAGAAAAAATCTCATTTGCCTTTTAAATCTTTACTAATGGAGAAAACTAAATATAAAATTTTAATATTATTGTCTTTAAAATCTTTACCACTGATGGAAAGTAAATATACAATTTAAATATCCTACTAAATTTTCGATTAAAAAATATCTCAATTGCATTTTAAATCATTCCCAAAGGAGGAAAACTAAATATACCATTTTTCTAGAGCAGCTCTATTTGAAATAATAAAAAAATAATTTTCTTTTTTAACTCATAATTCAAAAATAATTCAAATAATAAAAATTAAAACTTTCTTTTTAACTTATAATTCATAAAAAGGGAAACTTATACAAAATAAGTTATTCATAAATTATGAATCTAATCAAATTCTACAGTCAGTTGACTATATCTATAAATCTATAATTATAAACTTTATTAAATTATATAATCTATATAAATAAATTATAAGAATCAAGAAGAAGATGTCAACTATAAAGATACATGAACAGAAGTCAAAGTTCTGGTATACTACAAATAATAGAAATTTGATGACATTAGTTGTATTATCAAACAAACAAAGAAAGTGAATGCGTATTATGACATTTTGCACGTATCAATTCTAATTCACACAAATGTACTCATACTCTACTATAGATTATAAGGTGGAGATTTCTTGCCATCAAATTTAGTTTTTTTATTATTTTGATAAAAGTTTTTGTATTTATTCTCTCTTTTTGTATGTTTTTTTTTCAAATTTTCTCTAATTCTTCGATATAGTACATCTCATCGTTATTAAATGTAGTTTCTGGTCCAAAATTCTTCAAAACAAAATTAAAAAAATTCATCTTCAAAACTATAAAAGTAATTTTTTGTAAATATTGTATTATATATCATGAAAACAAAATAAATTTGAAAATCATGTAATTTATACATTAGAGTAATGTTAATGTGTTATATTTCAAATTTGTTAACAATGAGAGAGCGGCTCATTGGAAGAACACATTTTTAAAGGGAGAGCGGTTCATTAAGAGCATCGTATTATATGCTAGAATTAAGTATTGATGTTATATTATGTATTTAAAATTAAGTTAGGATTTAAATTTTGAAAAAAATATAAAGCTAATCAATATAATAATATTCGATATAATATTAAAATAATGAAAATATTAAACAATTGCGTTTTTATATTTATTCAAAATTTTCGTCAATAATCAAGACGACACGGAAAATTAAAAAAAAACTTATGTTAGAAATATTATTTAAAAACATATTTCGTATAATGTTTTTAAAAAAAATTAGATAAATTATTATAAGATCGCTGCGAAGCGCGACTCAGTAAACTAGTAATTATATAAAGGAGATGACGAGCGCGGTGATGTGGCGCCTCTCAAATCGCTTCGATCTATTTTTCTAATTTTCTCAAATTTTTGAGATATTAATTGTAAAAATTCGAAAATATCTCAATTGTCTTTAAAATCTTTACTAGTGGAGGAATTTTTCTAATTTTCTCAAATTTTTGAGATATTAATTGTAAAAATTCAAAAATATCTCAATTGCCTTTAAAATCTTTACTAATGGAGGAATTTTTCTAATTTTCTCAAATTTTTGAGATATTAATTGTAAAAATTCGAAAATATCTCAATTGCCTTTAAAATCTTTACTAATGGATGAAACTAAATATACAATTGTAATATTCTCACATTTAAAATCTTTAATAATAGAGGAAACGAAATATATAAGGCTTATACTAATGGAGGAAACTAAATTTACAATTTGAGGAAATGAAATATATAAGCATTTAAGATCTTTACTAAGGGAGGAAACTAAATATACAATCTTAATATTCTCCTAAATTTTTTATTTATAAATATACTTACTAATATAGAAACTAAATATATTATCTTAATATTCTCCGAAATTTTTTATTTAAATCAAATATTATTTATGAATTTTTCTAATATTCTCAAAATTTTGAACTAATAAATATTAGAAACTAGAAAAAATTTATTACCTTACATTCTTCTGACTATTACCATCTTAATATCATCATCTCCTCCTCAACTTTCTTTTCAAATATAAATTTTTAATTTAATATTTTTCTAAACTTTCTCTTCATATCAGATTCAAAACCTCCTCAATATTTATATATTTTTCTATATATATCATTACTGGAAAATCGCGATCATTTTTTGTGATAAAACTCTTACCTTTGTTATACAAAATTTTCGTATATACGATACTTTCATGCTTAGACGGGTCTTGCATAACAAGTTAAGAATTTATTTTTCTAATTTTCTCAAAATTTTGAATTAATAATATCAAAACTTAGAAAAAAATCTCATTTTTCTTTTAAATCTTTACTAATAGAGGAAACTAAATATACAATTTTAATATTATTGTCTTTAAAATCTTGAAAAATGGAGAAAAGTAAATATATAATTTAAATATCCTACTAAATTTTCTATTAGAAAAAATCTCATTTGCCTTTTAAATCTTTACTAATGGAGAAAACTAAATATAAAATTTTAATATTATTGTCTTTAAAATCTTTACAACTGATGGAAAGTAAATATACAATTTAAATATCCTACTAAATTTTCGATTAAAAAATATCTCAATTGCATTTTAAATCATTCCCAAAGGAGGAAAACTAAATATACCATTTTTCTAGAGCAACTCTATTTGAAATAATAAAAAAATAATTTTCTTTTTTAACTCATAATTCAAAAATAATTCAAATAATAAAAATTAAAACTTTCTTTTTTAACTTATAATTCATAAAAAGGGAAACTTATACAAAATAAGTTATTCAGAAATTATGAATCTAATCAAATTATACCGTCAGTTGACTATATCTATAAATCTATAATTATAAACTTTATTAAATTCTATAATCTATATAAATAAATTATAAGAATCAAGAAGATGTCAACTATAAAGATACATGAACAGAAGTCGAAGTTCTGGTATACTACAAATAATAGAAATTTGATGACATTAGTTGTATTATCAAACAAACAAAGAAAGTGAATGCGTATTATGACATTTTGCACGTATCAATTCTAATTCAAACAAATGTACTCATACTCTACTATAGATTATAAGGTGGAGATTTCTTGCCATCAAATTTAGTTTTTTTATTATTTTGATAAAAGTTTTTGTATTTATTCTCTCTTTTTGTATGTTTTTTTTTCAAATTTTCTCTAATTCTTCGATATAGTACATCTCATCGTTATTAAATATAGTTTCTGGTCCAAAATTCTTCAAAACAAAATTAAAAAAATTCATCTTTAAAACTATAAAAGTAATTTTTTTGTAAATATTGTAATCATGAAAACAAAATAAATTTGAAAATCATGTAATTTATACATTAGAGTAATGTTAATTTGTTATATTTTAAATTTGTTAACAATGAGATAGCGACTCATTGGAAGAACACATTTTTAAAGGGAGAGCGGTTCATTAAGAGCATCGTATTATATGCTAGAATTAAGTATTGATGTTATATTATGTATTTAAAATTAAGTTAGGATTTAAATTTTGAAAAACATATAAAGCTAATCAATATAATAATATTCGATATAATATTAAAATAATGAAAATATTAAACAATTGCGTTTTTATATTTATTCAAAATTTTCGTCAATAATCAAGACGACACGGAAAATTAAAAAAAAACTTATGTTAGAAATATTATTTAAAAACATATTTCGTATAATGTTTTTAAAAAAAATTAGAGAAATTATTATAAGACCGCCGCGAAGCGCGGCTCAGTAAACTAGTTTATTTTAAAACAAGATTTAAAATAATACATTAAAAATATAATGTTATTTTGATTCTAAATTATAACAACAACCACATCTATTTTAGCAAAATCATTGGACAGATATTAGCTGCGCGGAATAGCAAAACGCAGCGTTTTGCACAAAGTACACAGTAACACAGATCACATCCACCAGATGACAGCCAAAACAGCAATAACAATTTTGACCCAAATATACATACTCTATGTCTCTATCATATTAGTAAAATATATTATTAAAATATTTTAATATAAAATAGGAAAATTAGCTCTATTTCCATCTCTCTCTCTCTCTCTCTCCAAAATCTCCCTCTCTCTGAAAATTTATGCAGTGAAACCGCCTCGATCTTCACGCAATTTTATGTAATCTCTCTCTCTCTCTCTCTCTCTGAAACATGTATTTATATTGCAATTTTGTGTATGTATGCTTGATTTTATTAATATGTACCTTGTTTTGCTTGCGTTTATATAGATTATATGTTGTTGAATTATTCACAGTTTTGATTTGTTAATTGTTTGCTAGAGCCTATACAATTAAGTTTAATTGTGATTATATAATTTATATTTGAATATTATATGTATGTGATTTCGAATTAGATGATGATTTGATGCTTCCAGGAATTTAGGTTTTTCTGTGTCTGTGTGTTTAATTAATGTGTGCGTGATAATTGTTCCGTGTTTAGGTTTTGATTGGATTGGATATGGAAAGATAGGAGGGAAGCACATTCGTCATTTGTCGATAGTATTTGATTTTTGAAAAATGTCCACTAGGGGTGATCACCATCAAACTGTTCCCCTTTCCGTGTTGTTGAAACGAGAACTAGCGAGTGAGAAGGTCGAGAAACCGGAGATTTTACATGGTCAGGCTAATCAGAGCAAAAAGGGCGAAGACTTTACTTTGGTTAAGACGGAATGTCAAAGGGTGCTAGGTGACGATGTTACCACGTATCATGTTTTTGGGGTAAGTTTGTTTCGTGCTTTCTTTTGTTTTTGACTTGGTTTGATAATGCTTGTGTGAATATCAACATGTGTAGTATCCTACTTATTCAAACTTGGTGTAGGACTGATTTAAAGTTGTGCCAGTTGGATCATTTTTGTACTGAATGAAATATCTAAAACTTTAGAACAAAATGTGTATGTTACATCATGAAGTGTGGTAGGCAACTTAAGTGTAATGTAATTTGGGATGGAATTTATCTTCTTAGAAACCTGGTCTCGCAGTTAAGTGATAGTTTATGACTGTGTTATTATTTGCACAAGTATAGGATAGAGTTTTCGGAGCAAGTATATGGGTATATTGTCTTTGCACAAGTATAGGATAGAGTTTTCGGAGCAAGTATATGGGTATATTGTCTGCTTTCTTACTTTCTCTGCTTTACCCAGTCATAAGAATTTTATACTTCATTGTTGTCTTCACCTTCTCTCATCTGATATAACCAACTTCCTGGTTTATTTGTTTAATTTTTGGTAGACCTACTTCATATGCTAGACCTTGGTCTTATTTGAAAATTTTAGGTTTGCCCTATGTTCCCATACATTTTCTAAGTAATGTAAAAAGTGAAGCTACTCCTGTGTCTGTCTTGGTATTTCTTCTAAAAAAATCGCTTGAGATGTCATTTGGAAGTAAGAAAAGGTTAAAAATATATTTATGGAATGTATGCTAGTTGATTTACGACCCTACTTTAGGACGTGTTTTCCTTCCGTCTCTCAAAAATATTCAATGTCAACTCATTCCGCATCCGAAATCTATCTTACATTAAATTTTGCTTCCGTTGTTTCTGGAATTTAACTTTTTTCACATCACATTTTCTTTGTTGCATCTCATTTTTTGCCTTCTCAAAATGTCTTACGCACCTGTATAATTGGATAAGGATTAGGTAGTTAGACCAAATTATTTCGTGGATTGGATTCCGATCACTGTTCAATGCAATTCATAAATTGGTCATATTCTTAAATTTAAATATTGAACACCCCCCCCCCCCCCCCCCCCCCCGGGAGTGCTCCTTCTTACGAAGCAATTTTTTGCAGCTATTTGATGGCCACAATGGGTCTGCAGCTGCTATTTACAGCAAGGAGAATCTTCTAAATAATGTTTTGGGTGCTATTCCACCAGATCTTAATAGGGATGAATGGATTGCTGCACTGCCAAGGGCCTTGGTTGCAGGGTTCGTGAAAACAGATAAGGATTTGCAAGAAAGAGGTATCAATTATTTTGATCCATGTGCATATTAATAGTAATATGATGCAATGACCCAGTACAAGATCCTTTAGATGATGAAAAAAGAAGGGAAAGCAGGGCTTCTGTCGAACACAATATTAGAATCTTAGAAGGGAATATAGATGATTGTGTACATACTATGTAAAGCATTCATAATCATACCCTTGATATGATTATACTATGATAGCGATAGGTGTACGAAAAATTTGCATACAGACTAACTTGAATGCTTATGTAGTGATCATCCTTACAAAATCTCGAACTTAAAACTTACCCTGTCATCAAAAAGCTGTTATGAAATGCCGGTTTAATGGTTTTGACTTAAAAAATGCTTGTTTTGTGGTATTTTTTATTCCTATATGCATTACATATCCCTATAGTGATCATACATTTAACTTTTAAAACTATATTTATACTTTTAAGCTTGGTTACAGCTATAAAAAACCGTAATA
The DNA here is from genome assembly GCA_030848705.1 of Heracleum sosnowskyi. Lineage (NCBI taxonomy): Eukaryota > Viridiplantae > Streptophyta > Magnoliopsida > Apiales > Apiaceae > Heracleum > Heracleum sosnowskyi. The sequence continues at coordinate 26,235,794 of CM061237.1, forward strand.
ACATTAGAACTGTCCTAAAAGGTAGTTAATTGCTTGGAAGATGTAATAGTTTTAGGGAATTATTTCCCTGTAGAAGATATTACTACTCGATTCTACAACTTTTTTCCTGATATCCTCTACAACTTCCAGTAGTTTAAGTCTCTTTCACTACATAAAGGTGGAATAAGATAAATTCATTTAACTGTATAGAATCTCTTTTGCATCCGTACCACGTCAGGATCCTTTCATAGACATCTACTTTCTTCTCAGATCACATTTTTACTTGTACTTGCAAATAATTGCATTTCTTTTAGATACATCATGTCTTGATACTTACATGTGTTAGACACTTAATACCCATACATGTTGGATGGACACTTAGCTCTACATTTAAGGAGAAGTTTCAGAATCTTTAAAAGATTGCCTGTTTGGCATTGGGACGCGTATCAGTATTTGCATGCGAGTCAGGATAGCATAGTAGCACCAAATGCCTATACAAGACTGACCAGCTAACCGTTGAAGTTGAAAGCTCAGACATGTAATGCTTTGGCTACTGGTGTAGGGGAATACTAAGGTGGCCTTATTGTGCTTCTGCTTCTTGAGATATTATTTAATAGTTTAATCATATGCCTGAATGCCGCCTACCTACCGGCTACCTTACACTTACAGAAGCAAAAGCAAAGCGATCATTTGTGTTCCTAAGTCTCCATACTAAATGTTTTCATGTTTACTTTTATTCAATATGTTTATATGTGTGTGTGTGTATTACACTACTTATTGATCATTAATTTAACTTAACAGTTATTACGATAGTATCTATTCTTACAAACTTGTGGTTGTCACCCCAATGATTCTTATGAATTTCCGTCTTACTTTAAGATGCCTTTTCAGGCCTTACTTGTCGAGTAATGGTTTTTTTGTCATTTCCTGTCCATTTATGTTTATTTGTTTCAAGTATATATATATATATAGTTATGACACTTATCTGTTCTATTGTTGGATATCAGCGCGGACTTCAGGAACAACTGTTACCTTTGTGTTAATCGAAGGACTGGTCGTAACTGTAGCATCAGTTGGTGATTCCCGGTGCATCCTTGAATCTTCTGAAGGAGAAATCTATTATCTATCAGCAGATCATAGACTTGAAACCAATGAAGAAGAGTAAGCTTACATACTTTCAGTTTGGATGATTGTATTTTCTTCTGTTTTTGCTAAGTAGATCAGTTTATTGGTTAATAAGGGTTTTATATGTAATTATATATCTGGTATGAAAATAAACCAGGAGGAAACGTATCACTGCAAGTGGTGGCGAGGTTGGTCGACTTAATACTGGTGGCGGTACGCAGGTACATATGTTTTCCACTATTATTGTTGTAGTTTCGTCTTGATCATAGTTTTGAGGCTATCTTTATCTACTCCGTTGCCAGTAAACTCAAGTACTTAATTTCCATATATTAAAACTATATATCGCAAAAATATGATAACTTAAATTGTTGCTGCATGTGGTCAGCAAGCAATCCCCCCCCCCCCCCCCCCCCCCCTGATATTATATGTATAGATGTAACGTTGATGTCTTTGTTGCAAGTTTATTTGGGGTAGCATTCTGCGTTGTTCATGTATATTTAATATAGATGCACCTTTTGCAATTTAGTGAGGGGTGAATCCATTAAGCAAACAGTGAATTTCACAGTCACTTTTATTGTCTTACAGATTGGTTGATTAAATATTTTTATCGCAGATTGGTCCTTTGAGATGTTGGCCTGGTGGGTTGTGCCTATCACGATCTATCGGAGATATGGATGTTGGCGAGTACATTGTCCCTGTTCCTCATGTGAAACAAGTGAAGGTTTGTTACCCTTCATGTTGCTTCCATACGTAAACTATTGGTCCCTCTCAGTTATCCTCTTGACTTGCAACCCATTATCTAGACTATGATAGATCGATAGTAAACTGAAGAGCGGGATTAATTTGACACAAGTATCTCTCACAATTATTGTACAAACTAAGGAATGAACAGGAAGACTAAAGAGAAAATCTGTTCTATATGCCTATGATGAAGATCAAGGAGTTAGCAGATTGTTAGATTGTTCTGAGATTAAATAAGTTTTAAAGAATAATTGTTTAGATGTTGGGATCCCATTTGTTAAAACGTGCAAGCCCCCAGGTTCTAATTTTTCGCTGTTGAATAATTAGTATGAGACTTTAATTTATTATCAAGGGAACTAGCTCTATCTCTCTATAATCCTATACAAGAAATATCATATTTCCATTATAATTGTAGATGAATAGTTTTTTCTAATTGTTATGTGAAATCTTTTGACTCTGAGTTGCTGTCAGGATCTGTGTGCCTTAGTGTGAGAATGAGGCCATAAGGCATTAGTAATAATATAGTAAGGCAATGGCAGTATAATAGTATGTCCATAGAGTCATTAAGTGTTTTTAGTCTTTCTGGAGTTAGTACTGGTGTTAGTCTATAAATACTTGATGTAAGCTTTCATTTCAGTTATGTTTTGAAGTATTATCAGAAAATGGAATTCATTTCCACCACCTCTTTCTCTCTCTAGATTCTGTTATTGCTTTCTCTCTCTAAAACTGATTTTTATCTCTCTCTCTAGGGTTAATCTCTCTAAACTCTATCAATTCTCATCTGTTTCTTTTCTATTCTATCTTGTTTCTCTTGCTATTCTACTTGTTTACTGTTCTATTCAATCAGAAAATACACAAAAACATTGAAAAACTAGAAAAGTACTTTGTCATGGCATGACAAATTGGTATCAGAGCCCTAAAATTCGATCAATTACTGCTTCGTTAGTGTTGTGCATATCAAAACGAGTTGAGCGAGCTAAGAATTGAAGCTATGGGTACTGTAGTGAAGAAGCTATGGGTACTGTAGTGAAGAAGCTATGGGTTACGCACTCCAGGTGTTTGATTTCTGGTCTCAACTAGTTAGATATGTTGTTTCTTGCAGTTTTCTTGTTAATTCTATCTCGCTTGCATAGAACTAGTTAATTTCAGTTGATATTGTTGGAGAAAATCACAAAAGTAGTAAGAGAAGTACTGTTTTAGTGATTTGAAGGAGAAATGTGTTGTTCATAGTGTTTTAGTGTTGTGCTTGTCTTGTGAGTTGAATATCCGAGGTTTAGCTGTTGATTCTGTGTTTGTGAGCTGTGTAGTAGTACTAAGGTGATTGAGGAAGTGTGCTGGTGGTTTAGTGAAGTAATTGTTGTTGTGTATTGGTGTTATTGTTGAGGTGTAGTGTATTTGTGTGTTTGTTGAAGTTGTGGAGTGTTGCTGAAGTAATTGAAGAGTAGTGCACATAAACTGTTGACTATTGTCTATGGAATGAGTCACTACAGAGATGAAGGAAGTCTGTAGACACTGAAGGAGTGAAGTACTGCTTAGAATTGATTAGTATAAGTGCTGGAATATTTCTGAGGTATTCTGCACAAAAGGTGTTTGATTAATTGACTCTGAGAAAAATCTGTTGTGAAATTGTTGACTTCTGGTCAGGTTTCTGTGAATTGTTAGAATTGAGGTGAGGATAATCTGTTGTGGAGGTTAAAAACACTGGAACCGGATACTGTGTTAGTTTCAGCAGTGGCTATGGCATTTAGGAACACAGTTAGCCATGCTGAGGTGCTGCGTCAAGGGAAAAGGTCACATAAGGAACTGATGCAAAACTTGCAGCAGCAGATGATGTTATATAAAGAAAACACTGACAGGAAACTTAGAAAAATAGAGGAGAAGATAGAACAGGCTACACAAAAGATGAAGCTCATTCAAGGGATCAGAAAACAAAAGAAGCTCACTAATCCTTTTGAATGGGAGGTGGAAAAGAAACAAAACAGGGAGGTGTTGACTCAGGAAACTTCCCAGGAATCTCCTCATTACAAGTTGAATACTCCAGTGTTTGATGAAATTCCAGGTGAAGATAAAGAGGATTGGCACTCAGAGAAAATCATTTGTGTAGCTTTGGGATTGGAGGACTTCTTTCAGCCTAAACAGAATTGTGAAAAAGCCAATTCTATTGGTGCTAAGGTGTTGGAGTGCACATCTGATTTCAGAATAAAGCTAAGGGAGATGAAAACTGATGACAAAGAAGATCTAAACGTGACAACAAAGTCAGGGCAAGGATAATATGCTTATCTTTGATCCTGGTGGTCAGTTGCAAAACAAACATTTAAAAGGTGTTAATCATAACCCCAAAGACATGATCAGGAGTGATGTGCAACTAGAAGAAGCTGTTGTTGGTATTAAACTCGGGCACTGGCAGGATATTGATTTCATGGCAATAGACCAACAATTATTGAAGGAACCTTCTCAGTTGCAGAGGAAGATGTCTATCACTGAGATTGAGATTTTAGTTAGATGGCAAGGCCAAGGCCAGAATATGCAAAAAGAGATTAATGGGTTTGATAAAATTGTTGATGAGATTAATCAACAATTTGTTGATTTTGTGAGAACTGGGATGATTGCACAACCCAACCATTACCACATGGTGGTGCCGGGACAAGTCAAACCTGAGATATACAAGTCAATGCATCATGCATACCATATAACCTCAAGGAAATCTGCTGTCACATACATATTTGATCCAGGGGGAGATTCAACTTGTCTTCATGGTGTTTTACTTGTTTCTGTTGGAATCCTAGCAGTTAACCAGATGTTGCCAAATGTCCTTGATGGAGTTGATGAAGAAGAGTTGTGCACTAAAGGAATGGGAACATCAACCATGAGGACATGGTTGTTTCTAAGGAGGGAGGATTGTCAGGATCTGTGTGCCTTGTGTGCCTTAGTGTGAGGATGAGACCATAAGGCATTAGTAATAATATAGTAAGGCAATGGCAGTATAATAGTATGTCAGTAGAGTCATTAAGGTTATTTTAGTTTTTCTGGAGTTAGTACTAGTGTTAGTCTATAAATACCTGATGTAAGCTTTCATTTCAGTTATGTTTTGAACTATTATCAGAAAATGGAATTCATTTCCACCATCTCTTTCTCTCTGTAGATTCTGTTATTGCTTTCTCTCTCTTTAACTGATTTCTATCTCTCTCTCTAAACTCTATCAATTCTCATCTTAATTCTCTTGCTATTCTACTTGTTTACTGTTCTATTCAATCAGAAAATACACAAAAACATTGAAAAACTAGAAAAGTACTTTGTCATGGCATGACAACTGCATCAACCCTACCCACAAATTGCTGGCATGAAGTTTATTTAAAATTGTACTGATTCTGGCATGAGTTTAAGAATTTTCCTTTTATGCAACTTACAAGTGAATTTTCTGGTTGTGCATAGTTGTAATCGATTTGTAAAATTTTGAATGTTTTTTCATGTAGCTCTCATCGAGTGGTGGCAGACTTGTTATATCAAGTGATGGTGTCTGGGATGCTTTAAGCGCCGAAACGGCATTTGAGTGTTGTCGGGGAATGCCACCAGATGCTGCAGCTTCACAAATAGTTAAAGTATATGCTTGCAAATGCTTTCTCGTGTCAGCAACTTTGCTATTCTTCTTTTCAATTAGTTAGACCCCTGTTTTCATTCGTTTGCCCATATAAGCAGGAATCTGTAGGGTTTAAAGGACTTCGAGATGACACAACCTGCATTGTGGTAGATTTACAGCCCCCGGAAAAGTCAAGTCCTCCTTTGCCGGCACAACGAAAGAAGCAAGGCAAGGGAGTTTTCAAGTCTATGTTTAAAAAAAAGAGTTCTGAGCCATCTTCAGCTGCTGAAAAGGAGTTCAGTGAACCAGATGTGGTTGAGGAAATAGTAGAAGAAGGATCTGCATATCTTTCTGAAAGGTCTGTAACTTCGATTTTTGATAAGTCACTACAAACAGCTTATAGCTTTCTATTTCAATTCTCGGGCTTAGGTTTTTTTAATGATTTTGAATTATTGGTTGCGTCATATCTGAAATGACAGCCTGTTAATGACTTTATTTATCTGCATTTGAGGATTATACATTTGCTAGCTAGGTCTTTGACTCTTTGTTGTGTGATGTGTTTCTGTGACTTGCAGGCTGGATACAAAATACCCAATCTGCAACATGTTTAAATTGTTCATATGTGCCGTTTGTCAAGTGGAGATGAAACCTGGAGCGGGAGTTTCAATACACGCAGGACCTGAAAATACAAAAAAATTACGGCCCTGGGATGGTCCTTTTCTTTGCTCAAGTTGCCAAGAGAAGAAAGAAGCCATGGAAGGGAGAAGAAATGGTGGAGGTATATTCTAATCATATGTACTTTATGTTACATTCCATTGATGTGAACCTGACAAATTGCTCTGTCATGTTGTTTTCAGATTCTACATACAGTAGTGGAAGTGAATAACCGAACTTGACTGCGTGTGCATTACACAAAGAACTAACTATTGTTTGGACTTAATCGTAAATGGTAAGGCACATTAGAAAGATGAATCCCAATTAGGTTTCTTGCAAGGAATTTCAATTTGAGTTCATTTAAGGAAACAATGGGGACGAGTGAGGATCTTTCCCTTTGCTTTGGTACCTCTAAGTCGGAGATCAGATATAGCATTGCATATTGTAGTTAGAGTAATCCTGTCTGCTGTTAGAATATGAAGTATCCCCGTCTCAATTTGGGAATACAAGGCTCACTAAAGTAAACACGAAAATACAAGTTGAAAGTGAAACATAATTTTTCTTCTCTAAATCTCTTTTGATACCCCATAATTCATTACTGTAACTCAATTCTTGGTGTAATATTGTTAGGAAGTTCGACAATAGCTCTCAGTTGCCATTAGATTTTTCCAGATAACATTATAATGTACGAACTACGAAGACATTTCTTCAGAATAGAGAAATCATTGATTTTTATAAATACAGTTGTTCTTTTGCTAGGCCTTGGCTTTTCTGTAATATCAGGTAATCACATTCTGTAAAAAAGCAAGGGCAGGATTTTTATGCTCATAGCTTGCTCCTTTGATTTGGTTCTGCAGTGGTGGTGTGACATGGTGCTTTTTATTATAACTATAACTGCAGTAATGAATATTCCTCCCTCTTTTATGATGTAAAGAAAGCCTCGACCAAAAATAATGTGATAGTTGTGTTTCTAATTATAATTAAGAAGCACAGGATCTGAACATATTACCTGCACACCGTGTTAATTGTCTAGCAACCATTCTCAAAATATAGTCCCGCAGAATGCTTGCAAATATGTGCTTAAAATTTTCTGTGTATATGATTTCTTGTCATTTATGATTATGAATCTTTTTTTTGTCCTGGGTTATATAATTAGTTTTGTAGAAGAACAGGGTGGATCTTTAACGAAAGTTGGCTTATCCAGCTCACAATAGATAATTATAAGTTCGCTGGATTCAGAAAATAGGCTTACGAGGTTGATCGACCTTTGAATTTCCAGTAAATTTGGCTTTTGAAACTTAAAGTTTGTTGGGAACGATTTTTTCGGACAGTTTACCTTTCAGCGGAGGGGAACCATGATGAAAGAACACCCAATAAACTCTCAAGTCTCGATCCTAGAGTTGTGTATAAATAAATGGATTAAATATCAAAGTGGTCACTAAAGTAAATATCAGATATTATTTTTATCATTGATTTCAACGAAGTATCACTTAAATCACTAAAGTTGTCATAAATATTAAACGGATACCTTTAAATATGTGTAAGAAAAGTAAAAATAATTTATATTAAGTTCTACACATATTTCTTGAATGCTACTACAACCAAATGAAAAGTTATGAAGTCTACTATTTATGATATTATATTTAAATTTTAAAAAATTATGGGCTTTTTTCATAAATACCCACCCCTAAATGTTTTTTTTCAAAAATACTACGGGTTTTTGAACTTTTTGCAAAAATACTATCTTTTTGAAATTATTTTCAAAAATACGGTCTGCAACTAGATGCAATCATGTGCAATTTTTGCAATCAGAATCAGATGCAACCATCTGCAACTTTTGCAACCAGAATGAACCAGATGCAACTTGTTAGTAATGATGTTTTTCCGGCGTCCTGATTCTAGGGTTGTAAACAACCCTAAACCCTAAACCATAAACCCTAAGTTCGTATACGAATTATTCGTCATTCTTAATATTTTTAAAACCCAAAATAGAAACATTGAACCCCAAAAGTTAACTATTGAACCCCCAGGGTAAACCAAGACCACAAGTTTACCCCTTTTATTAATAATTTTTTTTGAATTTTTAGCTGTTTTTTTAATTATTTTTTTAAAAAGTTGCATCTAGTTGCATCTGGTTGCATCTGGTTGCGTTGGTTGCAGACCGTATTTTTTGAAAATATTTTTTGGTTGCATCAAGTTGCTTTTAGTTGCAGACCGTATTTTTGAAAATAATTTCAGAAGATAGTAAAATTGAAAAAAAACTTAGAAAAAGTAGTATTTTTGACAATTTCTCAAAAATTATTTACTATTTATTTTTAATTTTATAGTTATTTACTTTGATTTAATTAAAAATAAATAGTAAATGAATTTTTTAAAATTAAATAAATTATTTGAAATACTAGAATTCATAAATTTTTATTTGATTGCAGTAGTATTGAATAAATATGTGTAGAACTCGAGAAAAATTATTTTTACTTTTTGAGCATATATTTAGAGTTATTTGTTTGATGTTTATGATAATTTTAGTGATTGAAACGATACTCCGTTGAAATTAATAATGAAAATGATATATGATATTTACTTCAATGATCACTTTGATATTTAATCACAAATAATTTGTTTCCGCGTGATTAAATAAACACTCATGTATGTAATGTAAAATGATGGCTTTACTACGAAGTATTGAAACCATTGCGAAAACCATTGCGTATAGAAGTGCTTCTTCAGAACATAACATGTTTTATACGTGCCATCTAGATAGAATTTTTGTTCGTCAAAATTATTGTTGTAAATGACAGATTCGTTTTATTCCGGAAAGCTATCCATAATTTTGAGTAATATGGGGGTGGGCGTATATTGTCTCAAGGATAAGATTGCACACTCAACTCAAATTAATCTATATTTTCGCCATTACAAATTCAGATTTTCTCTGCTGTCGCGTTGACAGATATTTTCAGTGTGATAAGAATAAAAAGAAAAATCAGAAAATATTTTTCAAGCTTTGTATTCTTCTAAAAACTTATTAGGGGTCGTTTGGTTCAGCTGATTCTGAGGTATGAATTTTGTTCATTTCAAACATATACCTGCTGTTTGGTTGGTTATTTTTCAAATCTGATACTCATATCTGAAACCCATTAGGAATGAAATTCGATACCTTAGGGAGCTTTGGTCATTTTTCAAATCTGATACCCATACTTGAAACCCATCATAAATGAAATTTGATATCTTAGGGGGTGAGTTTGACAGAGGGGTATGAGATATCAAATTAAATTTTATTATTTTATTCTTTATTTATGAAATAAAATACAATCTCAATACATATTTTCGAATGTTTAATATTAATAATTTTAAAGACAATTGAGATATTTTCGAATGTTTAGTATTAATAATTTACAATTTTGAAAAAATTAAAAAAAATAAATCGAAACAACTTGAGAGGCTCTGTATCACCGTTTTCGTTTTTTCTTCCTATAAGTATGTTGATATAAATACATGATAAGATCATTTTATTTATGACAAATATCTGTATTCATCATTCCGAAACGATTCGAGAATGTTTTTGATAAATATAGACTTTCTCTTAAAAAAAAAAGAATTTGGACATGATAGCATTTAATTAATTGGGGGCATAAACCAATGTGCAGAGAGTTGCTACAAGTACCAAACATCCACGTTGTTGTGTTGCAGCTCATGTAAACCCGCACACAGGCTGGTCGAAAATGTACCGGAAATTCAAAAATTAATTTATTTTTCAAGAAATTGAGGAAAAATCCTGATTCCTATTTTGGAGAAAATTACAAAAATTGGTTTAGAGCTATATGTTCAAAAAACCAAGACATAATACGAAAGAAAACTTCATAACTCCTGAACGAAATAACTTATACGATAATTCAAGAGAGATTTTCCTAGAAGTTGGGGGGCAAATGATATGGACAGAAAAATAATTCTAGAAATAAATATAATTAATGATACATTAATTATACCTATAATTGTTATGGATTAAAAAACGTGCTTTGTGAATTTAATGCTAGGTTTAATGAGCTTCGAGCTTTTATGGCTGCACTCGTGTATCCGGACTAAATTGGTCCTCACAAGATGCCTACGTATCTCAATTAATGTTGAGAATCAAGCCAAAGACGTAGTTCTGATTGTAGGATCAGGGACCTTATATAGGCGTCTGGAGCCTAATATTTATGGTATGTTTGGGAGACTTAACGGATAAGTCTTCTTTTTGATATTGGATAAGTATTGTATTTCTTGCTGAAGAATTCGTTTCCTTGTTGATAAAGGTTATGACTCATTGATTGCCTTTAATTGGGATTCCAGATCCTTCTTTGACTAATTTTCCATAATCAAGGCTCTTTTCATGAGCTGTATATTTTCCCTACTCATTAATTACGAAATTAATGAATAATTAGGGTGTCGGGCCTTAAATATCAGTCTTTTGTTTGAATAGTCAATTATATTTCTATAATTACTTTTCTGACCATATCAATAATGGTCCAAGAATACGGCACAATAAGTAAGGCCCAAAACCCTGATTATTTATTAATTACGAAATTAATAAATAAGGGAAATATACAGTTCATGAAAAGATTCCAAAATATGGTAAATTAGTCAAAGAAGGATCCAGAATCCCAAATAAAAGAAATAATGAGGCATAGCCTTTATCAACAAGGAAAAGACTTATCCTGTAAGAAATACAATATTTGTGGGTTTGAGGTATAATAAAAAAAATTAATTTATAGTTTAAAATGAGTAAGTGCTTTATAAGTGATAAGTTGATAAATTCTTATAAATTATACGAGTATTTGAATAAATTTACTTATAAGTTAGTTAAAAGTTTGCTAAATTAAATTTGAAAAAATAATTATTAAATACAATAATTTCAACATTTGTATTTTAAATTAAAAAAATATTTAAAAACACAAAGATAAAAATATAAAGTATTAAAAAATAAAAAAAATCAAGTAATAAGTTAATAAATCGAGAAAAATGTATCCCGTTATTAACATTCAACTTATCAATATATAAATTATAAGTTGAGGTACAAACACGTAAACTCTTACGCTTATAAGCCTGTTCCCTATCACTTTACTTCCCTGGACCGGTGTTCTAAAAATCGGCGATTAATCCCGATTAATCGCTAGACGGCGGGCCACCGAACTAATTAAGCGAAAATCGGTCAATTAATCGTTTTTTCAGAAAAACGGTCAAAAATCGAATTAATGGGTCAAAAATCGGGCTAATTATTAAAAAATATTTAAATTTAAAAAAATAATTAAAAATTTAAAATGTAGAAACTTGATTAAATGATAGAAAAAACATTATTTTTGTACATGTAATTATAATTTTAGATGCCAAAATCGTAAATTATCTTAATTTTTCCTCTTAAATTGATCTCTAATTAAAAAGTTAAACTTTCAAAATTTTATTTATTAAAATTATATAATATTTTTAATATATTTGCATAAATATATGATAATAACATATGTTTAGTTGAAATAACGAAACAATTATATATATGAATATAATTATATATAAAAAATATTATTCAATTTATTCCAATTAAACCGATTAACTCTGATTACCGCTTTTTACAACACTGCACCGGACAGGCGGACACAAAACTAAAATCATCTAAAAATTAAATAAAATTTATTAAAATTAAAATCACACTTTAAAATCATCATCATCATCATCAAATTCAAATCTACTGTGAGATTGTTGTTTGTCACTTTTTTCCACAAAAATTAGCTTTTTTTTCCAGGTTAGTTTTTATTTTATCTATCTATCTATCTATATATATGTATCATGTATGTATATATTATAATTGCGTGTATAAGCCCTTTTTAGTCTATTGAAATGGGTCAATGATTAATTTATCTGGCACATTCGATAGTCTTATATGGAATATGCTTGTGACACTGACTATTCTATAAAAATCCAGACTTTTCTTTGGTTTTTAGTGAGATTTTGCATATGGGTTTTTGTTGTTTTTGATATTTTATGTAGTTCTGATTGGTTTTAGTTAGTTTGTGTGTAGTTTGGAGCTTATTAGCCTATTAGTTCTGGTGGGTTTTTGAAGTGATCATTTGGATTCTTGAATTGTGAGGTTGAATCAAGAATTTTGTGATTTGGGTAGTTCTTTGATTGTGATTCTGGTCAAGAATTGAAGTTATCAACTGGGTTTTGTGTCATTTGTGTGTGTGTGTGGATATTAGGGTGGATGTGTGTTAGTATAGATAGTAAGTGGACTTGATTTTTGGTTGGGGGATGGATCGGGTTTTTAAGTAGCGGAGTATTTTAGTTGTGTGGGTTGTTGGGGGAATTTGGTTTGAGGAGGATGTATGCGGTAGGGAGGCTAGGCAGCTATATTTCACGGGGTGTGTACACGGTTTCTGCACCGTTTCATCCGTTTGGTGGTGCTGTTGATATTGTTGTGGTTGAGCAGCAAGATGGTACTTTTAAGTCGTCACCTTGGTATGTGCGTTTTGGGAAATTTCAAGGGGTTTTGAAGGCGAGGGAGAAGATTGTTGATATTAATGTTAATGGCGAGGATGCGAATTTTCATATGTTCTTGGATCATACAGGGGGCGCGTATTTTATGAGGGAGGTAGATGCAGAAGATGGTGATTTGTTATTATCATGTGTATCTTCGTGTGAAGAATTGGATGAGCTGGAAAAGAGACCAGCTAAATGCAAAAGTTGGAATGAAGGTATTGATTCATCTGATGCAGTTACCGGTCTGGAAGTAAGCAGTGGCACTGTTGTTGCTAGGTCTGGATCACGTGGGTCTGGCTTCCTGGGACTTGTTTTCGGAAGGAATTCAGAGAAAGAGAATACATCTGAAATGGACAAGAATGCTACTGAAACTGATATGGCAGAATCTTTAGAGCGTGCTGAGATTGCTGCAGATCTGTTGGAGGTGAATTGGTCTACCAATCTTGCCTCTGTCAGGAAAGACAAGGATAACGATTCACAATTATCTCCGCCTGACATTTTAGATGGTGCAGCAAGTGCGGATGTTTTAGTAGATAAGGATGCTTGTTTGCTAGAAGGTGGTGTAACCAATGAGGAAAATAAAAAATTTCAACGCCTACCAACAGTTTACTATGATATAGACACCTCGGATATGGATCTAGATGATTATGATAAACAAGATAATGATACAATTTGTGTAAAATCTGGTGGAGTCATTATGCCGGCAAAAACTCCTCCTGGTCCAGATGCAAGTACTGATGTTAGTTCAAAAGTAGAAACTTTACATTTTCTTGATATTCTAGGTGATAGCACTTGTAACGGGAAGACGCATGATGAAAGTGATGAAACAAATTCACAAAGTAATAGAGTTCTATCAGAAACCTTTACTGAGCCCGTTGCTGTTGATCAAATAGATGATTTAGCCAAAGAAGTCGACTCGCATAGCACACTCACCATTTCTAGTACCAGTGACCTAATGTCTTCAGTTAAAGGCGAGACAAGTGTTGAAAAAGAGTGTGATGGGAAGAGGCTCAAACCACTTGGAAAATCTTTCTGTGATTCTGAAAAAGTTGGTAGTGAATTTGTTAAAAGTGAGGAGACGAATAACACTACATCAGTAGGTCTAGACGAAGAACAGTTCCTTTTTAGTGATCTTGATGACTCCAAAGTTAGACATGTAAAATGCATGGCGGAGATTCCTATCAATCAGGTAGACATAGAAGATGATTTATCACTTATATCGGAAGACAATAAATCAGTGAATGGATCTTCTCATCCAGAATTTGAGTCTCCAGTCAGGTTTACTAAAGAAGAGTTGCCAGTTGACAGTGAAGAGTCAAGAGAAGAGGCAACTGAAATATCAAGTCGAATTAAGATTCCTAGAATTAATCAATTTGCAGGTCAGGAGATAGGAGGAATGGTCGAGTCTCTACCTAACATGCGGTCACAGTTTGTTGAATTGGACGAACTTAATGTTTCTCATACTTTGGGCCATTCCCTAGATTTAAATCCCAAATTATCAAAGTGGGCATTGGTAAAGAAAAATTTAAAAGGTAGCATAGATTTAGATGCGGGCAGCGCAAATAGTTCATCGAATTTACAGCTTCAAACTATGGATGCATTGGTTTTGGAGGAACTAAAAGCTGCAGACACCAGCCCTGCAATTGGTAAGAAATCTTTTACAAATTATTCAAGCATTAAGAGCTTTAAATTGTTGTCTGTCCATAGCATAGATATTATCTTATTTTATTTGGTTAATTGAAAGAAATTATTATTGTGGTTTATATAAGTAGTTAGGACTGATTAGTCTAATTGGTTTGGCTATCAAGTTTGCGTGTGGTTTTACTAAACATAAGCTATAGTTCTTAGTTTTTTTAAACTTTAGTTAGAAATATATGCCTTTATGATTTTTTTAAAATTTATATCAATACGACAATGTATACATGAAAAAATAAACCTGCAGAAGAATTATCATACATCTGAGAACAGTTCAGCTCATTGCATCTTTACTTGGGGTGATTCTGTTATGGTATATATTTATTTGAAAACTGAGTTGACATGATTAATAGCTGCGAGTCCTTAACGTTTTTACAATTTATGCATCGAGGAAACTGAATCCACAATATATTGAGTCCTACCTTAGCTTTTGAATACTTTTTGAAGAAACAAAGTGTATGCTCGTTAAAATTTTAGATAATTTTTCGTTGCTTCTTGCCCTTTGTTTCTTTAGAAAGGTTGAATGATGATTGTCTCGTAAAAAAATTAATAGGAAAGAAATTGGACAAATTTTGTACTAAGAGTTGTAGACTTGTACGAGGTACACTTTTCGGTCGGTTGTCAGGGTTATAATACAATAACTGTTTTTTAATGGATTTATACATGTAGAAGAAACATACAGATTGTATGTAAACGTAATATCTACCGGTTAGACTGATATAATTCTTACAGGAGATTCTTCTAAAACTCTTGAACACTCCTCGAGTGTAAGCTGGGGTCAATGGCTATTTAAAAGATCCAGGAGCATGAAAGATACAACATTAGCTCTTGATTGCAAAAGAAGCATTGATGCTGAAATCTCTTTAGCGAGCACTAGTGGGATGGATGGGAAGAAAGAAGTGCCCAATGAAGAAGTTTCTGATAAAAAAGTGCCCAGTAAAGAAGTTCCTAAACCTAAGGCAAATAAGAAGAGAATTAGGGTAGTTTCCCCAACAAGTGAAGAGCTGGCATCCTTAAATCTCAAGGCAGGCAGGAACAGTGCAACCTTCACCTTTTCAACTTCCATGTTGGGGAAGCAGCAGGTACTTCATTCATTTCTTGAATGGCTCAATTAGGTTTCTTAATGTCCAGTCCTGATCTCATGATGCGGAACTGTGTGCTTACCTGAAGTACGTGGATTACAGGTTGATGCTAGAATATACTTGTGGAGATGGGATGCTCGTATCGTCATCACAGACGTGGATGGGACAATAACCAAGTAAGTCTACAAGATCTGCAATAGATTTTGAATTAAACTTAAAAATAATAGAATCTATCTGGAATAAGATACATATTTTCAAGTAAATTTTATAAACAATGTAACTGTTAGTTAGTACTACAAATAATCTCTGGTATGCTCTCTATAACTATGTACATTTGCTCGATCAGTCCCCATCATTCTATTGCTCTAGATTCCGCTCTCCTGTACTTGTTAGCATTTTATACTGAATTTTGTTTCTATAATTTACTGCCTGGTGTTTCAGAATCGCTGTATATGACCAATAGCTTCAATGTTTCCAAGTACGGGTCCCTGTTTGCTTCACAAATTGTTATAATTTCAAAGAATTGCTTTTTAATCAAATGTGAACACGGAGATACATACATGATGCTGAACAGAAAATAAATAAATTATTTTATTGTATTATTATTTGTTAATAGTTTTTAATATTATCTAACTAGGAATATTCTACTAAAATTATATGTGGTAATACTGTAGTTACCTATTAGGAATTTAGATATACGGTAATAGTTTTCATAGGATTATAAATTATTACTAAGATTAGTTTCTTTTATAGGGTTCTACTCTTGGAAGTAATCATCATATGTTCCTTAAGCAAAGAAACTTCTTTGTTTGGCTTAATTCATAGTTTTGCAGCTATGTTTGTTTGGAAGGATTACGATTCGGTGATTATAACTCATCCACAGAAATTTGTTGTACAGTATGTACTATGATGATAATTACTAACTTTAAATTAATGTTACTTTTACCCAAATTGTCACTATCAGTCCTTGGAGTGTCAACCTTTAAAAGATGAGTACTAATTTGTTTTGCATAAGATTGTGCGCGCGGAATTATTTACTGTTTAGGCTGATATGTCTTTGTTAATATGAAAAATATTAGTAGTAGATTTTAAAGATCTCTGCTGATTAAATTCATCATGACACTCTCACTTCTAAAGTGTCACTAAATGAACCACCAACCAGATCTATTTATCTTATATACTGATAATGGAACTAGTACCACCAGTTAATCAATACTCAAACTTCATTACTAGTAAAATTGTTGATCGAGATCATGACAATATAATAATTTTGTGTTACAGATCTGATGTACTAGGCCAGTTCATGCCTTTGGTTGGAAAAGATTGGTCACAGACAGGGGTTGCACATCTCTTTTCAGCTATTAAGGTTTGTGTGTTACTTTATTTGTCGAGTGCAGTGCATACCTTTTTTTTCTCCTAAACTAAGTGCAATTTGGATATATTTTATCAGTTCAACTTGACTGTTGCTACTACTTTACAAAACCGCTGCAACCAAGATTTGGATGAGAACCCAGTGCATGTGATATGACCATAATTGTCTTGAGAGTAAATTTTGTTTCGTTCAGTTTACAGTAATTTTTTAAGGTGATTTAAATTGATGATTCTGCTGTATGTTTGTGATACCCAAGTGCTAAAACATTTAGGTAAATTTATTGTATATCTTGGAAACAACAGCACTTATATGTTTGTTTTGTGCTAGAAATTTCTATATGCTTGAAAAGTTAAGAGAAAGGATGACATTACTCGAAGTTCGTATTTAAGTTAAGAGAGTTATTGACCATAAATCTGGTTGCTTAAAGCCGAGAAAGTAAGATGATCTTGGTGTACTAAATTTTCAAAAGCATAGAGAGTCTTCAACAGTTTGGTTTCGGTTAATAAGAGAACAGAAACCTGGAGATTTGGGACTGAATTCACATGGGGGTTTAGTCCCTTAACTGTAGTACATGTTTTTGCCTATAGAATGAAAGGCAAAAGTTGTGTCATTGCCTATGCAAGGCCTATAATTTTAAACAGTAATCCCTTGTTATTACACCCTAAAAGCTGACTACACCCGTTATTATAGTGCTACATATAAATTTCCTGTTATTCCTTTTTTGGTCAGTCGATCACAAAGTAGAATGTAAAATCATGTGATCATAGGGTTATTCCTAGGTTTAAAGTAGTAGGCCTTACAATTAACTTACCTTTATTTAATTTTGAACCCGTTTTTGTTATGATATGGTCATGTGCTATGTCAATAACTAAGAATCATATGTAACAAGTAATGGAACCATGTGCTTACTATAGTTAGTTTTTTATGGTTTTGCTGATGTGGATAGCTTTAGGCTTTAGATGAGGTCATATTCTTATACCTTGACAAGGGAATACACTTCCTTTTCTTTCTTTCCTGTTGCAGGAAAACGGTTATCAATTGCTTTTTTTAAGTGCAAGAGCGATTTCTCAAGCTGGCCTTACCAGACAATTTTTATTTAATCTTAAGCAGGTACTTTAATGCTGTCTTGCATTCATCTTGCATCACAGCAAAGTTTGGTGTTAAAAATTGGTATTGGAAATTATTCTAGATTCCATTACATTCTTCGTATATTTGTTTGTCAGTTTTCTCAGACACAAATTATATGCAGGATGGAAAGGGATTACCAGATGGGCCTGTGGTCATTTCCCCCGATGGAATCTTTCCTTCCTTATTTAGAGAAGGTTGGTCTGATTATGTTTTGAAATCGTTAGTCATTACCTGTTTCTTGTTAGTTGCTATTCTGCAATTATTTCTTGCAAATTAACTTGTGATGATTACAAGTGGATTGGATATTCTTGCTGTTTTACTTCTCCCAACCTGTTTGGTATATGTTAAAATAATGTGATGCCAGGAACCGAAGTATTGTAGTTTCATATATTCGTCTGTTTTTGGTGTTTTCAACGTATAACTGCATTAGGACAGCGAAATGAACAGCAAAGTAGAGATATGGAGTAGAGAATCTGAGAGATAAACAGAGAGAAAGAGAGATAGAGTTCAGATAGAGAGAAATTAGAGATAGATTGCAGAGAAAGAAAGCTTAGAGAAGAATTTAGTTATAGACAGGGAAAGAGAAGTGTTGGAAAAGTATTTCCATTTTCTGAACATTCAACATAATGAAAGCTTACAAAAACCTATACCATTTATGGAATCCCAACTATAGCTGCTAAACTTGTAATGACTCAATTACAACTGACTAATAATACTACTAACACTACCGCGGAAATGCCAACAGCTAGTTCCTGACATTTGATCACTGATTCCAGTCTCCTTCCTGTCAATTATACTACTTCTGTTGGTAACACCTTTATAAGTACGTTGTGTTGTACATTTGCACTTATAGTTTTGCTTACAGTTACATCTTGGATATTGTCAAGTCTATTTTGAACACCTATTTCTCCCTATTGTTATCTTACAGATGTTGCTCTCTTCAATCCTTCATTGTTAAAATGTATTTGCCCATTATATTCCTTTATGCAAGCTTTTTAATCTTCTCCTTAGCATCTTCTTCACTTCATGTGATCCGTCCTACTCTCTACTTATCCTTCACAAACTTCCATCATATACCCTTGCATGAGACAAAGGCTGAGGAGTCTACGTGATAGTTAAAGCTAAGCTCTAAATTGAAGTGAAAATTATTATTAATTTTTTTTTAATTTAACTTGAATGGATATGAAGGAGATGTAAGGCACTGCTAAATAGATGAACAAGCAAACAAAGAAAAAGAAATAGACGATAAGTAGTTTAGCCAAACTGTACAATATGTACTTTTGATTACCAAAGTAAACAAAAATATAGCTGGTATATCCCACTGGTAATTAGGGTTTTTTTTGGGGGGGGGGGGGGGGGGTATGTACTCAAACTTACCTGGTAGAGGTTTTTCTATAGAGACCCCCAGATTGAACATTGTACTATCTCTATTTGAACGCAATGGTAATTGTCAATTTCTTTTACCTAAATAAGAGCATAATAATTTTGATTGTTGTTCATTTCTGATTGACTATTGTGAACAAAGTAAAGAAAGCCACTTTCAGACTCGTACAGCTTAAATCGTTAATAGCCATACAAGAGCTTGCATTGGTTGCCAGAACAAAATTAGAAATTTTATCAATCAAAGAAAAGAAATTATCGACAATATAAAAGTTATTCGATGTCAAATGCTGTCATGTTTACGATTGTGCATCAGCATTTGTAACATTCATTTCAAGAAGAATGTAGTGAATATATTTGTTTTATATGTGAACAAATGACTTGGTGACGACAGGGACAGTATTCAACTAAAAACGAAAAAACGAAAAGAGCCTTCTTTTATGCCAGAAGCTACTAGTATTGCATCTTTGCATTGAATAAACAAGTCGTTTATCCTCAGTCATATGCAACGGTTCCAATTGAATTGAGATAGAATTTACTCATCTCTGTTGTCTAATTGTCGCTTTTTATGCAGTTATAAGAAGAGCTCCTCATGAATTCAAAATTGCTTGCTTGGAGGTAGTTCTATGTTATCCTTAGAATTTCTTTTTTTCTCTGATAAGCTGTAACTTGTCTTCTTGTCCTCTTGTCATTAACCTGTATATGCAAACCTGTTGCTGATTTTAGAAGCAATTAAATGTGACGACGCACACAATTAGCAATGAGCATGATAAAATCATTATCCTCCTTTCGAGGACCTATTATGTTACATGTTAAGTTACCCGGACTCGGGTACGGGTGTCGGACACGGGTGCGGATCCAAGTGTCAGACTCTTCGTTTCTAAAAATTAAGGATTCGTGGATATGGATCCGAAATTGGACACGGGTGCGGGGATTCAACATATAACCTTTACATAAGTGAAATTATACCTACCTTTTATATATTTTACGTTTGTAAATAAGTGTCTTCTACCAATAAAAAAACATAAACATAACTGTTTATGTCAAATTTATAGCATAAATCAAAAGGATAACATGGAAATGGTGATCTATGGACATTACTCTCTAAAAACAAGTTGTTGTGAGGCCTTGTAAATCATTTTGAACTAGATTTCTCGGAGTTGAAGTGTCCGGTTTTCATATGAAGGATTCGACTCAGATCCCATACCCACACCCATGTCATGTCCGGTGGACACGGGTATGAGGGCAAAACTGAAGAGTCTGGGTAACAGAATGGGAAACACAATTATTATTTTAGTAGTTACATAATCAGAATTGGGATGGAGGATTTGGTGGATCAGTTACATACTTAGAATAAGGGATTTGGGCATCAATTATAGATTTGGAATGGAGGAATTGGTGGAAGTAATAATATATCAGCTATAATTTAGGAATAAGGAGTTAATGTTGGGATTCTAAATAGGAAGGCATTTGCATGTTTCTAGACATCAAGAAATAAGATTGAGTGAAGTGTTTGTGGAGAGTGGGTGGTCTCTCGAATACCACCTAAATATTGTGGAGAGCAGGTGGTCCCTCGAATACCACCAATATTGTGTTTTCTGTGTGCGTGTGTTTATCAACAAAAGCGTTTGTTTCTATATTAGTTATAGCATATCAGACCTGGTCCTAACACAGAGGTTACACGGACTGCTAAACGAGTTAAATACAGTTCTTGAGTGGATTACATGCCAAATTTGAATTCTGCCAACTAAGTGTAACATATTTTGAAGGGTATGAAAGAGAAACAGTGTATATATGAACTGGAAAGTAGGTAATGTGTGCCAATATACTGAAATACTATGATGCATAAGGTAACCTTCTATTAAATGGCTTGAGATAAATTCATTATGGTACTAATTCACTTAAATATGTGAAGGTATCAACCAGAGACTTACCTACGTAGACTTCTTAATATGGAATGTACCTTTTTCTTGCAAGTAATGCATATATTATATGCAATCTGGAAACGTATCGCATTATGCAGTAGAGATTTTTTAGATGTTAAAAAATAGGAATATACACATGCAAGCGAAATTACGGGAACACACTGCATAATGTTGGTGCGTGCCTGTGGCACTTTTAAGACCAAATTACTGAATACATTTGAGCCCGATGTGGTTCTCTGAATTTGCAGGATATAAAGGCGTGCTTTCCATCTGACAGAAAACCATTTTATGCTGGTTTTGGAAACAGAGATACTGACGAGTTTAGCTACCTTAAAGTGGGAATTCCAATTGGAAAAATCTTCATAATTAATCCTAAGGTACTTCAATAGAAAATATACTAGATAAAAATTTAAGGTGCAACTTTACTATCAAATTATGTACTTATGGTATATCCTGAATTTCTTAGGGTGAGGTTGTTGTGAATCGATGTGATAACAAGTCGTACACTTCCCTACATGATCTTGTAAATGGCATGTTTCCTCCCACACTCTCGTCCGAACAGGTTTGTGAATCTAAACTTCCATGTTTTGATATTGTTAATGTTGGAAACCAATCTCATGGGAAGATGTGTAACTTCACTTGGACATTATCAGCTAGAGTTTGTTTTGTAATCTAGGATACTGACACAGTGTAGTCTCACTTTACATGCATAGGTTAGTAGTGTAATATCCTGCAGAGTTTACCAGCTTCTTATGTTACATCATAGTGTATCATGTCACTTTGCCGTACCAGTAATTCAGTCCAATCTTAGTCTAGTGCCATCAAGTCTATCTGGTTTGTTTTTCTCTTGCCTGTCTCATGTTCTACTTTATAAATTCTTCCTCGTGGTTGCAGGAAGATTTTAACTCATGGAACTTTTGGAAATTGCCTCCTCCACTCATTGATTTGTGAATGTGTTGACATATTTTTCTTAGACTTTCCTAACAGAAGTGAGGATACTAACTACCAGCCCTCCAACTGTAAGGTCACTATTGGTTTTCCAGCTGTTGTACCTTGAAACAACTCAGAAACAGATTTTGTGCTCTCTCTATATGCATCCATATCTCTCGGTGCGGAGCTATTTGGATGATGCCATGTCAGGAAATATAACGAGAACTATAAGCTACATTTTGAGTATCTATAGGACGGAGTCATGGACAATGTCACGTCCTTACCTGAGTATATGATGCTCTTTGATGATAGAGCTATAGCTATCGTGTCCAACAAACAGCAACTTGGGACCTTAAGAGTGATTAGCAAGTGAAAGCTTAAGATTTCAGTATAACGGGAATTATCTTCATATTTTTATCAGGTTGATTAGAACAATATGTCCTAACAGTTACTGGTTGATAGTATTCTTGTCTTGAGGTCACTAGACTCCTTCCTGTTTCCACCTTCTGGTAAAGATGCTTGGTTGTGTTGAAAATTCATTGTGGCTTATTTGTCATGGACAGAGGACTCCTCAACGAAGTGGAATCCATATACATATAATATATGTTTGCTGAAACATGCCCTTCTTCTCAGACGTTGATGTATTAAGCTTTGGGGGAAGCTCCGATATGTAGCTTGTGGTAGAATTTTGTGATTAAATTGGTTGGGAAGTAAACTGTATAGCTTTGATGAAGGGTGCAGTCTACCTTAGACTATCGAAGTAGTGTTGTAAAGCCAACTTCTTCTACTGTTTAATTTACAGATACCACATGATTCAAACTCTTATATTGGAACATTGATTCTCTTTTATTGTCTCTTGTAAGTTATAGCATCTTGAATCTTTATTAAGATAATATCCAGAATGTCAAGTAACAGTGCGCAATTCGCATATTGTAAGTTCTAAATTTTTCGTCTCTTTTTTACCAGATTTTAAATGCTAGTATTAATCTTTAATACTCTTTAATAAACTAATGTTAATCTTTGATATAACCTATAATTGAACATGACTTAGTGCATGTTTGGGGTATCACAAAAAAGTTGGTTTATACCTTAAAATGAGTAAGTGCTTTATAAGTAATAAGTTGATGGATTCTTATAAGTTATACGGGTGTTTGGATAAATTTACTTATAAGTTAGTTAAGATTTACTAAATTAAATTTGAAAAAATAATTATTAAATACAATGATTTCAACACTTGCATTTTAAATTAAAAAAATGTTTAAAAACACAAAGGTAAAAATATAAATGATTTCAACACTTGCATTTTAAGTTAAAAAAATGTTTAAAAACACAAAGGTAAAAATATAAAGTATCAAAAAAATAAAGAAATCAAAGAATAAGTTGATAAGTTAAGTAAAATGTTGGTGATTTTTAACATTCAACTTATAAATTATAAATTATCAAATAAGCTGAGCTTATAAGCTCTTATGGGTTTATAAGTCATAAGTCCACTTATTCTCTAGTACCCAAACAGGCCCTTAGACATGTTGAATTATATTTCCTTCTCACGTATATGCGTTGCAATTTTGATAATCTTTCGTACAGTCCAATTTTAAAGCATTATTATATAGTACTAAGCTTAATACCAGACCCGATACCTCTACTTGAATTACGTGTTTCAGTGTTGATAATTGCACATATATAAAGAGGGTCAGTCCACACTCATTCTTTCATTATAATTCTTTCAATCACTGATTATTGCAAAATGTTGACAGGATTCACATAATATTTGCATTTCTCCCACAAAATATTACACGCCAACAACTTCTCAATAAACGACTAAGAATCACCAGTTACGGCTTTCTTATGGATATAAGTATGGGTGAAGGCCAAGCATGACCGATTTTCAGATCGGGATAACCATAATAGCCGATCTGAAATTAGTGGACAAATATGGCCGATTGGTTACGCAAGTTACAATGGAGTAATCATAATACGCAATTCATGATGGGGTATTACATTGATTTCTAATATGGATACGCATTGTCCAACGGAGTAATCAGGGAATACGCATTGTCCAGCGGAGTAATCTTGGAATACGCATTGTCCAGCGGAGTAATCAGGAAAAATTAAAATAGGATACCCAAGCCTTAGATGCGTATTATGTTCAATTTCAGCCTCTGTCAATTTCCTGTTCAATTAAAATAGCACATGTTCAATTTCCTGGACATAGTTTACATACGAAATAAAACACAATCTTGTTAAAGTTCAGCCTAGTCAATAATTGTATCACAAAATACGAAATGTGATTTTAAATTGATTTTTTTAACAGATCGGCGGCCTGATTTTAGGGTTGTAAACAATCCTAAAATCAGGTTAGGTTAGGGTTTAGGGTCTAGGGGTTAGGGTTGCCCTAAACCCTAAGTCCGTATACGGATTCGTCGTTCTGAATATTTCTAAAACCCAAAATGGAACTATTGAACCCCAAAGGTTAACTGTTGAACCCCCAAGGAAACGGTTAAACTAAGAACACACGTTTATTTTTGTTCATTTTGTATTAAAAAAGAGGTTAATTTTGACTTATGAGATACCCAACTGTCAGTGGAGTATCCTGTATATGGGATACCCAACTACTAGTGGAGTATCCCAAAGGCTAAAATTGGCCACTTTTTTCAGAATGGTTATTTTTGTTTATTTTGTCAAAAAATTGATTATTTTTGTCATTCTTTCTATAAGTATTTCACCTAGGTAAATTACATATATAGGGTTAGGCTCAAGAGAGAACCAATCACTAAAAAGGAACTTTAGAACTGTTATAAGCCGTTGGATTATTATTAGATCAACTGTTCAGATTCAACTCATTTTTATATACAAAATCTTATAAGGGTATTCTTGGAATAAAAGGATTCTACTGCGGAACCTATTTTGTTTCATAGTATAAATACAGTGTTCTGCGGCTGAATTTTAAAAGTTATGCATATGGACTTCAAAGTTCTACAACTGAACTTATTTTTTTCCACAAAGTTCTACAAGTGAACTTGATTATTTTTATAATGTTCAGCCGTTGAACAATGTTATTCACATTATTTTTCATACCATAACTTTCGTGTTCTACCGCTGAACATAAAAGTCATGCAATCGAATTTGAAATCAAAAACATAAATTTTAAAGTTCTGCAACTGAACTTACTTGTATTTAAATGTTCAGCTGCTGAACACTATTATCTGATATTGTGTTTATACAATAACTTGAATATTTTCACAAAAAATGATAAAAATAATTGGGGAAATTTTATGATGATGATGGAGAATTTTGTGATCGATATCGATGTATGATTATTATCGTTAATAAAATATTAATTAGCTCTAAATTATGTATTTTGTGTTTTTGGACAACTTTACCCATGACCTTCATATAATAAATATATATTATTTTAAAAAATAAGATAGGGTTCTAAGATTAATGGTTCTACAAGGAACATGACCCTACATATATATTGCATATATTCGATCTTAAAATAAAATCAAAATCAAAATCGTTGATGTTTTGTATGAAAAAATGTAAGGAGTCGTCGAATTAATTATGGTGATGACGGGAGGTTGAGGTTGACTGTAGTCAGAATTTATGTCATAGATGGGTGGAAACTACTCCATTAGAGCAAGTCCAACAATGTCCTAGTTGGTTACTTATAAATATTATATAATAATGTGTCCTAGTGATTTAGGGACTTGATTTCTTGTAGGAACTCCAACAACATTACTTATATCCATTCCCTATTATTATTATAATAATATATTTGAAAAGAGAGAGAGAAAAAGAGTGGAAGAAAGAGAGAGAAAAGTAATGTAGAAAAGGAGGGAAGTGAATTTTTTATTCATGGAAATTAAATAGGTAATGGCTAGTGGTTACCTATTAATAGGTAATGAGATGGATGTCCTAGTGATTTAGGTAACCACTAGGACATTGTTGGAGCACCATTTTTTACTAGATTACTTATATTTGAGCTTAGAATATGATATAAGTAAACTCTTGGACTTGCTCTTAGAAATCAATATTATGTTAGAAATTAGAAACTTGTTACAATCACTAAATTATACACTAACAATCACTAAATATACAATAATTTGTAAACTAACAACTTCACGGCGTTCACTAAATTCACATATAGATCGCTAAACCGGCGATCACTAAATTACATACTACTTATCAATAAATTAGGGTGTAATTGTTATAAATTTATAAATGAAGCAGTTAACGATCACTAATTATAATTATATTAGTCACCAATCAATCAATAGTTTCTAGTTTTATTCCAATATTAATTTTATTTCAACATTTGTCTATATATAATAATATATATGTAGGGTTGCACTCTAGAAAGAACAATTTATATAAAGAGCAATAAAAAGAACACCATCGTAACACTTTATTAATTAAAGTTACATAGAATCCAGTAGTATAGAATCAAGTTGAGAATTGTAATATATATATATCTGTGTGTGTGTGTGTGTAACAATGAAATCATGTGTAATCATGTTTTTTTTTGAAGAACAATGGAATCAATTCATTAATAAAAAGTCATACAACATCTACAAAGATAGTCGAGTCGAACAAACATAAAATCGAAACAATTGCCTATCCTCCTAAAGAGATAGTCTAGCAATTTGTTGAAGATGATGTATTTACATATACCCGCTTTACCCACTTCACCCGCTTCATCGTAACCTGTTTGAGCTGTCGACCATGATTGCAATTCCATACAAACTTTTATCACTAAATCAAAACCAGCACTCACAATAAATGAGAGAAAACAACACCCACTCACTATGGAGAGAAAAACAATACTGAAATTGTAAACTAAAAATCCAAATGAAAAAGATCTTAGATCCAAAAAAGAAGATTATTAAAAAACAAATTAAAAAAAGAAAAGGATTGGGGCTTTCCACCGGAGATAAACAGATGAAAGCCCCCCGCCAGTCACGTTAAAGAAAAAGGGGAAGGGGGAAGGGGCGATGGCATGTGTAATCATGTTATATTTGATCCTAAATTTTTGTTATATTTTATTTTTATTTGTAAAAAAACGTTTTTGGTGTGAAAATTAGAATGTAAATATAATTTAATGTAAGATTGTATGATGTTTTTTATTATTTTTTATATACAAGTGTTTTTCACGAAACATTAGCCTAGATATACATGGCATATAGAATTGTAAGATATATTCGTGTATTGAGATTTGTGAACTTAGTTCTCAATACCGACGAACCCATGGTATAGTTTTCGCAATTTGTACAGTGGACCTCTTGTATTCATATCCTTAGCGATGTTTTCAGTCTGTCTTCATGTCTTGATAATATAAAAGTTTCTGAAGCTTACGTTTTTTTATCTAGTTTCAAATAACAGAAGTGCATTTTATTCTTACGAATTAGACATAATTCGTAATTATAGATTATGTGACTAAAAATTGTCAACATTTTAGGATTAGATAAAAGAGAGTGACTGATCGAGAGAGTTGTAATGTGTGAGTGACAGAGAGAATTAGATTGAGAGAATGAATGAGAGATTTAATGAGAGAATTAGACTGATATAGGTAGAGAGTTAATTAAGCCAAAAATTAGTCCACACTACAAGTAACCGAGCTGTCCATAATAAATTCGAGTTTTAAGAGATCGAAACCTGATAAAAGCAATGACAGAACCATATGCTAAGAGATCCAAACACGTACAAATTTTATTTAAAATTAAAGTCAGCCAAGATCATATAAAAGTCACTAAAATTTGTTCAATCAAGCTTTCGCACCCACCATCAATCACCACGAACAGGGCCCGCCCTAGAAATTCGGGTGCTCTGGGCGAATTTAGAAAATGGTATCCTTTATATATCCGTGTTAAATTTTTAAAAGACAGTATGCAAGTGCTTTTACTCAATAAAATAGTAATCATAACCTTGCTTATGAGTAATAATCGGTAAAAACAATAGTGATAAAATATAAATCTAAATTTAGAGTAGAAAAAATGATATCATATAAAAATTGCATACTTCAATTGATCATCAGTAATCAGAAAAGTGGACACAATAATGAATTTTACTAGGCGGTATCTTTCTTGACAACCAAAGAAACTATATGCTGATATACTATAAGTATATTATGTTAGAAAATTGATAGTTTAAGGATATAATTAAGTATATTCTTGATGTTAATTCAAATTTCTAATGATTGGAAGTTGTTCCTTGCTATGGGAACTTAAACTTTCATGTATGGGTTTAATAATTTTCTTGTTTAAATCCATAAGAGAAATTGAGATGAAGGTAGTAGCTTGAGAAAGCTTGTTATAATGATGTTTCATTTATCCCACATAGAAAAGGATGTCTCGGCGTCTCGCGTACGCGAGGCGACCTGGGCGAGAGTTTTTATTTATGTGATTTAATATTTTATTAGAATTATTTATCAAATTGGGCTGGGTTATCAGTTGTCAAATTGGGTTGGGTTATCAGTATTTAAATAGTAAACTCTGATGGAGTTGGTTTATCAGTATTTAACTAGTAAACTCTGATGGAGTTGGTTTGTCAATAAACTCTGATGGACAACTAAACTCTGATGGACAACAGAAACTAAACTCTGATGGGCAACAGAAACTGATATGAACCTGGACATGATTTGATGGATATGTTTAAAATAAATATTAAATATGTATATGTGGATAAACATGGAAAAGATGTAACAGCTCAGGTTATTAAATTTAAATCAAAAACGTTTATTCATTAAATGGTCAGTTTTGATTTTTTATTTAATATGATCAGCTGTTACGGGAAAATTAATGTGTGTGCTTCAGTTACAGAAAGGAACCACTATAAATAGTGGCCCTTGTAGCTCAGTTGAAAGACACAGAAGTTTGCAAAACACACTTCTCTCAAAAACTCACTCTGCCCTCCCTCTCCATATAGTATTCTCTGTAGTTTTCTGGTTCTCCGGCGACTGAGGTGCTGGTCGTAGTTGAGCGCTGCTGTTGCTGTGAACACCTTGCTCGGAGCTGTTTTATCCTGGAAGTAGTATCTCGCCGACAACCTGACACAATAAGTGGGGGCGAATAACTCTTCAAGAACAGTCAGGGTTTCTCGAAGTCCTGACGACTCAGCTGTTGTTATCTTATTACTGTTCTTATACACTGTTAAGCTATGGCTACATGTACTGTTTCTGTCCCCCTGGTTATTTATCAGTTTCTGATATGCATGCTTTCGACCTTCATGCTTTGTTTTGTTAACTTTGGTCTTGGCCTGTCAATGCTATATCTATTATATAACTGCCTCCATGTTGCTGTAGTACTTGTTATCTCCAACATTCTTGAAGAGTTATCCTGTTATATAATATTTAGCATTATGGTTAATGAAACTGGAGTTACTGTAGATGGTAGTACGTCTAATGTGTCTGCTGGGGTCATTGATTGGACCACTTACCGTTTCCCACAACCCGTTGAACTAACGGGCTTACCGGAGAAATTCAACGGTGGTGTCGGCTTTTCTCGTTGGCAGAAAAAGATGAAATTGTGGTTGACTGTAAAGGGTCTGTGGCCTGTTGTGGAGTATGAGAAACCGGTGGTGGTTCAAGAAAAAGCTGAAACAGTTAAGGCTTATGCAATGTGGGCAGAGAAGGATGGGGTGGCTAGGGCAGCCATTCTGGCAGCCTTAACGAACACTCTGTTTGATGTTTATTCATCTGATGCCTATAGTGCTAAGCTCTTATGGGAGAAGCTGGACCTCACTCACAATACTGACTCTCAAGGTCTGGAAAAGTATTCTGTAGCGAGGTTCCTTGAATTTAAGCTGGTAGACAACAAATCCATGACTGAGCAGGTGCATGAGTTCGAGATGATAGTGCATGCTTTAAAGGAATCCGGCATGGATCTCCCTGATAAGTTCAAGGTTATGAGCGTGATTGAAAAGCTTCCGAAGTCTTGGGAAGAGTTCGCTCTCTCCCTGAAAAGACAGAAAGGAGAGATCACCTGGACCAACCTTATGCTGGACATCTCGGTGCAAGAACAACACAAGTCCAAACAGGGACATGTGATGCCATCTGAACACGATAGCTCGAAGGTGAATGTAGTAACCGTAGGACAGAAAAGGAAGGTTGTTGCTAGGAAGGGTAATGTTAATAAACCTAAGATAGACAAGGATAAGGCCAAGAAACCAAAGGCAAACAAACCATGTTGGTCTTGTGGGCAGGTTGGGCACTGGAGTAAGGACTGTCCTACAAAGAAAGCGAAGAAAACCGAGGTGGTAGCACAAGCGAATGCTGTACTTGGAACCACAAGTGGGCCTGTAGTGAACATGGTTGTTGGTGAGGCTTCGGCTTCTGAAACCAACGAAAACCGGTATGTGACCTACAACCCTGTACTATTTTCCACTTATCTGTCAAATGAATGGTTGATTGATACTGGAGCTAATGTGCATATTTGTGCTGATATTAGTTTGTATGTATCTTATCAACAGAGTCATAGCATGACAGTGACGATGGGGAATGCGAGTGCCGCTCAAGTTCATGGAGTGGGAGACGTGGACCTGAAGTTTCCTTCGGGGCGTATTCTATCCCTGACAAGAGTGCATCATGTTCCCGACATGCGTAGAAATATAATAAGTGGAAGCCGTTTAGTTATGAATGGTTTTGAAATTTCCTTAAGATGTAATAAAGTAGTTCTTATTCACACTGGTACTTTCTTTGGCAAGGGTTACTTGTCGAATGGTTTATTTGTTATAAATGCTGAGCCTGTTTTGGGCACTTCCTTTAATGAATTTACTCCTTCTGTTAACTGTGTAGAATCATCCAACTTATGGCATGCTAGACTTGGTCACTTAAATTTTGGTGCTCTTAAAAATATGATGAACTTAGAGTTGATTCCAAAACATACTATAGAAAAGAATTCTAAATGTCAAGTATGTGTGTCTGCTAAACAAATAAGGAAACCTTTTCATAATGTTGTTAGGGATTCAGACTTGTTAGATTTAGTACACACTGATATTTGTGAATTTGGTGGTATGTTAACTAAAGACCATTTTAGATACTTCGTTACTTTTATAGATGATAGTAGTAGATACTGTTATGTTTATTTACTTAGACATAAGGATGAAGCACTTAGCAAATTCATGATTTATAAAACTGAAGTTGAGAAACAAACTGGTAAGGTACTTAAAAGGTTGAGATCAGATAGAGGTGGTGAGTATACGAGTAACTCCTTTAATGAATTTTGCGCAAGCAATGGAATAGTTCATGAAGTTACTCCACCATACACACCTGAGTCTAATGGGGTCGCTGAGCGAAAGAACAGAACATTCAAAGATATGATTAACAGTATGCTTATTAACTCTGGGTTGCCTAAATACATGTGGGGAGAGGCTCTGAATACGGCTTGCCATATTCTGAACAGAGTCCCTCTGAAACACATGGATAAGACACCTTATGAGTTATTGAAAGGCAAGAGGACTAGTCTCAAATATCTTCGAGTGTGGGGGTGCCTTGCAAAGGTACTTGTCCCTGAACACAAGAGGAAGAAACTAGGTCCGAAGACGATTGATTGTATCTTTCTGGGCTATCTTGAAACCACTACAGCTATGAGATTTTTGGTAATAAAATCTGACATAGATGGTATAGTGGCTAACACGATAGTTGAATTTCGTGATGCTACATTCTTTGAGGATGTCTACCCTATGAAGACTGGTATACCTCAAGGTACTTCTGAGGAAGATCTCACTCACACATCAAGTTCTATTCCTAATCATGTGGAAAAGATGACAAATGTGGGGGCGGAACCTGGTAGTAGCTCTACTCCTATGGAGGAAGAGGAACCTAGGAGGAGTAAGCATGCAAAGGTAGTCAAGGACTTTGGAAGTGATTTCATCACTTACAATGTCGAGGATGAACCTTTAACTTTCCGACATGCTATGGACTCCTCGGAGTCTAGGCACTGGAAGGGCGCTGTAAAGAGTGAAATTGACTCTATTGTTTCTAACGGAACATGGGAGTTAGTTGATCTCCCTCCTGGGTGTTCTACTATTGGGTGCAAGTGGATCTTTAAAAGGAAGTTGAACCCTGATGGCTCAATAGAGAAGTACAAGGCTAGACTGGTGGCTAAGGGTTTTAAGCAAATGGAAGGAATTGATTTCTTTGATACATACTCTCCTGTGGCCAAAATGATAACAATCCGAATGCTTGTAGCATTGGCTTCCGTACATGGTCTGATCATCCATCAAATGGATGTAAAGACAGCTTTTCTTCATGGTGAACTTGAAGAAGAGATTTATATGGATCAGCCTGAGGGGTTTGTTGCATCTGGCAACGAAAGGAAAGTATGTAAGTTAATCAAATCTATTTATGGCTTAAGACAAGGTCCCAGGGACCGGCACAAGAAGTTCGATGAAACGATTGTGACATTCAGTTTTGTTAGTAATGATAGCGATAAGTGTGTCTACTCAAAAGTTAAAGGTAGTGAATGTGTCGTATTATGCTTATATGTGGATGACATACTACTGTTTGGAACCAATATTGAGATTATTAACGAGACAAAGGATTTCTTGAAAAGGCACTTTGAGATGAAGGATATGGGTGAAGCTAGCGTGATTCTTGGTATCAAGCTGACTCAGTCAGCTGATGGAATAACCCTATCGCAATCTCATTATATAGAGAAATCTATACTTGAGAAATATGGTTATTCACAATGTAGAATCGCTAGTACACCCTATGATCCTAAAGTTGCCCTTGTCAAGAATAGTTCAGGAGTCCCTGTGTCTCAGTTAAGGTATTCTCAGATTATTGGAAGCTTGCAGTATCTTGCTAACTGTACTAGACCAGATATATCATATTCTGTGTCTAAGCTAGCTAGATATACAAGCTGTCCGAACAGAACTCATTGGGATGCTCTTGATAGAGTGCTTAGATATCTGAAAGGCACAATGTACCTTGGATTACACTATAGGAGATTTCCTGGTGTACTTGAAGGGTACAGTGATGCAAGTTGGATAGCTAAGAAGTCTGGTTCCAATGGAGTGACTGGATACGTGTTCACCCTAGGGGGTGGAGCAATATCCTGGAAGTCGACAAAACAGACTATAGTAACTCGGTCTACTTTTGAGGCTGAGTTGTGTGCACTTGATGCCACTGGGACGGAGGCTGAATGGTTACACGGACTGATGTCCGTGATACCTGTAGTAAGCAGACCGCTTCCTGCTATTGCTATTCATTGTGATAGTCGAACAACTATCGACAAGATTAGCAGTAAAAAGTACAATGCTAAAACAAAGAGACACGTCCAAGTTAGACTTAAGTCTATAAGGGGATTAGTGTCTGATAGGATTATAGCTGTAGAGTTCATTGGAACTCAGGAAAATATAGCTGATCCTTTGACTAAAGGACTGGAACCTGCAGTGGTCCTTAAGTCGAGGTTGGGGATGGGACTGACAACCCATCACGACTCATCAACAGTGGGAACCCAATACACATGAGAGGAGATCCCTCGAAGTGTATTCAATGTGGTAATAACAAGCTGTAAGGATGAGTTGGGAGTACCTTGATACATAGATGATACTTAGTATCTGAGTCTACCCCCTGTAAACCTATAAGGTACTGAAACTGCTGAATAGTAAGAGTTTAAGAACTCTGAATGGGGTCAAGTCATTTGACGAGATGGTTGCAGTACATCTCCGGAGATGCCCAGCTAAGCGAATGTGATTGTGAGGTCGCAATTAGAGGAAAGGGTTATTCCTTGAAGCATTCGACGAACAGGATCGAGACAAGACCATTAATGTCTCAAAGCCGTAGATTGGCACCATAGCCTTTGACTTGTCGTCGTCTATGGAAAATGGTTACACTTAACGGATTAAGATTCAAGGTGAAATAATTCCATCTGAATCCGGTAGCCATCGAAGTAGGGGACTTAGGAGGGTTCAAACCCGGAAGGGTACCGACTCTGAAAAACCAAGTCATGTTAAGAACCTGTCTACAATTCTATATGGATTTGTGGGGGATTGTTAGAAAATTGATAGTTTAAGGATATAATTAAGTATATTCTTGATGTTAATTCAAATTTTTAATGATTGGAAGTTGTTCCTTGCTATGGGAACTTAAACTTTCATGTATGGGTTTAATAATTTTCTTGTTTAAATCCATAAGAGAAATTGAGATGAAGGTAGTAGCTTGAGAAAGCTTGTTATAATGATGTTTCATTTATCCCACATAGAAAAGGATGTCTCGGCGTCTCGCGTACGCGAGGCGACCTGGGCGAGAGTTTTTATTTATGTGATTTAATATTTTATTAGAATTATTTATCAAATTGGGCTGGGTTATCAGTTGTCAAATTGGGTTGGGTTATCAGTATTTAAATAGTAAACTCTGATGGAGTTGGTTTATCAGTATTTAACTAGTAAACTCTGATGGAGTTGGTTTGTCAGTAAACTCTGATGGACAACTAAACTCTGATGGACAACTAGTTAAACTCTGATGGACAACAGAAACTAAACTCTGATGGGCAACAGAAACTGATATGAACCTGGACATGATTTGATGGATATGTTTAAAATAAATATTAAATCTGTATATGTGGATAAACATGGAAAAGATGTAACAGCTCAGGTTATTAAATTTAAATCAAAAACGTTTATTCATTAAATGGTAAGTTTTGATTTTTTATTTAATATGATCAGCTGTTACGGGAAAATTAATGTGTGTGCTTCAATTACAGAAAGGAACCACTATAAATAGTGGCCCTTGTAGCTCAGTTGAAAGACACAGAAGTTTGCAAAACACACTTCTCTCAAAAACTCACTCTGCCCTCCCTCTCCATATAGTATTCTCTGTAGTTTTCTGGTTCTCCGGCGACTGAGGTGCTGGTCGTAGTTGAGCGCTGCTGTTGCTGTGAACACCTTGCTCGGAGCTGTTTTATCCTGGAAGTAGTATCTCTCCGACAACCTGACACAATAAGTGGGGGCGAATAACTCTTCAAGAACAGTCAGGGTTTCTCGAAGTCCTGACGACTCAGCTGTTGTTATCTTATTACTGTTCTTATACACTGTTAAGCTATGGCTACAGGTACTGTTTCTGTCTCCCTGGTTATTTATCAGTTTCTGATATGCATGCTTTCGACCTTCATGCTTTGTTTTGTTAACTTTGGTCTTGGCCTGTCAATGCTATATCTATTATATAACTGCCTCCATGTTGCTGTAGTACTTGTTATCTCCAACATATTAGAATCATCTGCTTAGGCTACATGACTAGCTAACTCCAATAACCAACTTCATGTACAAAATACTAGCTAACTCCAGTAATCAACTTCATGTACTAAACACCTTTAAGAAGTGTCACTAGTAACATATTGCTGTAAATGAAGTTACAGAATTTCTCTCTCATATTAACAGAAAATTCAAAGAAACTAATAAGCAACCCAAAAAAAAAGAGATATTCTTGTTGTTTAACATCGTCAACATCGAGTCGAAGATTACTAAAAACCTCTTCAAACTTTCTAAGAGTTTAAAATCCTTTTATATCTCAACCATTATAATTTGTAGGTAGAACTATTCAACTTTTTTTGGAGCCACACAAAAATAGAAGTCCTGAATCACACGAGAGTCATTTGTTTAACACGGTTTTTATCAGGTGTACAATTTAAAATAAGAACAAAGTATCTTGCTTCTAGAATTTTCTTTATGATCTCATTTGTTATTTTTCTTATGTATTCATATTTTTTTAATTATAATATATATATATATATATATATATATATATATATATATATATATATATATATATATATATATATATATATATATATATAGTTGCACTCTAGGAAGAACACCTTATGTAAAGAACAATAAAGAACACCATCATAAACACCTTATTTTTCATAAAAAATGATTTTTTAAAATTAGAATCATAAAATTTAACAACAATTAAGCCTAACATATTGAATTTAACGTAGAATCTTATCTAAATTTAAAAATTAAACATTACATATAATCCAGTATATAATCCAGTACAGAATCTTGTATATATATTTATCACAATGAAATTACATGTAATCATGTTTTATTTGATTCTAATTTTTTGTTAGATTCTATTTTTATTCGTAATAAACCTTTTTTGGTGGGAAAATTAGAATCAACATGCAATTTATGTAAGATTCTATGATGTTCTTTATTGTTCTTTATATAAGAGTGTTATTCATGGAGCAATGACCTATATCTATACTATTATATTAAAGACGAAACATTGAAAGTTTTGTAGTCTGGTCATGAAAGTTTTTGTAGTCTGGTCACTCCATTCATAGCCGTTAGATATTTTCGATCAAATCGATGAGAACCATTAGATAAAATATTAAAATTCTTATATAGAATATCTTTATTTATTTTTTTTAACTAAAACATCTCATTTTCCAAAAATATCGCAGGCAGTTTCATTTAATAAAATAACATAATAAAATTATAATTGCTAATAACTAAACCATTACCATTTTTAGCCAAAGTGTATATTCTTTTTTTTATATTTTCTAACTAAAATTTCTACGTTTCTATTTTTCCTAAATAAAACATCTTATTTTCCAAAAATTATCACGAACAGTTCTATTTAATAAAATAAAATAATAATATTATAATTATTAATGACTAACCGATTAGCTTTTTTTTCCAAAACGTATATTATTTTTTATATTTTTAACTAATATTTCTCCTAACTAAAATCTCAAAAATATCACGGGTTATTCCATTTAGTAGCATAAAATACTAATATTATAAATCTATCTATCTATCTATCTCTCTATCTATACTATATTATTAAAGACGAAATATTAAAAGTTTTGGTACCTGTTTTTTGATACGGTAATTGCCTTATTTAATTGTTTATTTAATTATTATAAAAATTATCATAATCAGTTACCCTTTTAGTTAAAATACATTACCATTTTTTTCTAAAAAATTCACGGGCAATTTTCTTTTCAGCTAAAACATGTTACTTTTTCTATTTCCCTTACTAAAATCCCTCATTTCCCAAATATATCACGAGCAAACCCTTACTTATTTATTTTAAAACCTATTTTAATACTTTTAATTGGCAATTACATTTTCTCTCTTTTTCTAGAAAAATCACGGGCAATTACCCAGTTTCAGCTAAAACATGATATATTTTCTATTTTCCTTACTAAAATCCCTCATTTTTCAAATATATCACGGACAAACCCTTATGTATTTACTTTAAAATCTATTTTAATAATTTTAATTGACAATTACCTTTTTCAACTAAAACATGTTAGCTTTTCTATTTTTCTTACTAAAACCTCTATTTTTTTCAAAAATATCACGGACAAATCGTTACTTTTATATTTTAAAATTCAACGAAAACATGTTACTTTATATTTTTCTTACTAAAACCCCTCTTTTTCCAAAATATCACGGGCAAACCGTTACTTA
This sequence comes from Heracleum sosnowskyi, assembly GCA_030848705.1. Classification (NCBI taxonomy): domain Eukaryota; kingdom Viridiplantae; phylum Streptophyta; class Magnoliopsida; order Apiales; family Apiaceae; genus Heracleum; species Heracleum sosnowskyi. The sequence goes on from CM061237.1 coordinate 26,273,303, forward strand.
TTTATTTTAAAATCCATTTTAATACTTTTAATTATTTAAAATTGTTTAACACGCCTACTTATTTTTTTTAATAAATGCAATTAATAAAATATAAATAATAAAATTAACAATTATTAAAAATATTTCGTGCATCGCACGGGTTTTAAGCTATATCATTAAAGACGAAACATTAAAAGTTTGGTAGTCGGACGGACGGACGGTCGTACTTATTGATTTTACTTAATTACCCTTACTTATTTTTTTTTAAAACTATTACTAAATAATAACATTATTTATAACCAATTACCTTTTCAGCTAAAATACATTACCTTTTTTTTATTTTTTTCTAACAAAATCCTCTATTTTTCTAAAAAAAAACACGGGCGATTATCTTTTTAAACAAAATATGTTACTATTTCTATTTTTCCTTACTAAAACCCCTCATTTTCCAAAAATATCACGGGCAAACCCTTACTTATTTATTTTTAAAATTTATTTTAATACTTTTAATTATGAGCACTTTTTCGGCTGAAACGTGTTACTTTTTCTATTTTTTCATTTTCTAAAGAAATTATTATTAAATAATAACATTTTTATAACCAACTACCTTTTCAGCTAAAATACGTTACCTTTTCTATTTTTTCTAACAAAATCCTCTCTTTTTTTTAAAAAGTTCATGGGCAATTACCTTACTTATTTATTTTGAAACTTATTTATATACTTTTAATTACGGACACTTACCTTTTCAGCTAAAACATGTTACTTTTTCTATTTTTCCTTACTAAGACCCCTCCTTTTCCAAAAATATCACGGGCAAACAATTATTAATTTATTTTAAAATCTAATTTAATACTTTTAATTATTTAAAAAAGCTTAACAAGCCTACTTATTTTTTTTAGCAAATGCAAATTAATAGAATAATAAAACATAAATAATAATAATAATAATCATTAATAACAATCCGTGCATCGCACGGGCTTTAAGCTAATATATATATATATATATATATATATATAGAAGCCTATAACCCGTGCGATGCACGGATGAATTTTAGTATTTTTCATTTATTATTTTAGTATTTTTATATGATTTACTATTATTTTTTATCTTATTTTATTAGCATTTATTTGTATTTTGATCTTAAATTTTTTTAATATGTTGTCGACAGAATAATATCTTGAACTTTTGAATGTAGTTTAGAAAAATAGATAATATAAATATTTAATAATAATAATATGTTGTTGACGGGATTCGAATTTTGAACCCGTGGGAATATTTTAGATACTAAGAAAATAATATTCTTTTAATATTATATCAAACGGTTCTCATTTATCTATATTTATATCTAACGGTTATTATTTAGAGAACCAAACTACCAACCAACCAAATAGATGGTAGTTTGCTTATAATAGTATTTTTTTATATGATTTTTTAGTATTTTTTATCTTATTTTATTAGAATTTATTTGTATTTTGATCTTAAAATTTTTTAATATGTTGTTGACGGGATTCGAACCTTGAACCCGTGGGAGCATTTTAGATATCAAAAAAAGAATATTCTTTTAATTTTACATCCAACGGTTCTCATTTATTATATTTAGATCTAACGATTATTATTTAGAGGACCAAACTACCAACCAAATAGAGATGACCAAACTACCAACCAAATAGAGGGTGATTTGCTTATAATATTATAGTATAGATAGATAGATATGATGTGCATAAAAATTTTGATGCCCCTTATGGGTGTGGTGCTCTAGACGTTTGTCTTGGTCGCCAGGCCCTACCCACAAAAGTTTGTAATGGTTCTTCTTCACCAAATCCGCTAAAGTCAAGCGAACTTGTGAAATCGAACCAAAGGTAGGCAGTATTAGAGGACAGTATACAAATACAAGCATGCAACAAATCACATCTAAAGAGAACAGAGGTATTTAAACCAAGAAAATAAATTGCTAGTACTGTATTAATGACTTGTAACATTGAAAATTTAATCAACTGAAAGGAACCATCAGGCAGATAGGCAGAGCATCGCCAACTGGGCTGAGTATAAAAATCACATAAACAATTTTTAAAAGAAAGCAATCAGTTCCATGACAATATATCAAATCACCTCCAAAGAGAATAATGTTTAGGCCCTAAAAATATATAATTACCACAGAGTTTGACAATTCTTCGGTCTGATCTCAATTCCTTTAAGATCGATGCCGCCTTTCGCTTCCCCGGTTTTGACTTCACTCAAGCACATCATCAATTCCCTGTTGTCACCACCACCTTCCTTGTTGAAGTAGTCACCCAACTCAAGTTCATACCAATTACCATTAGTTCTTCTTGGATACCGAGGGCCACTTAATACAGGCATATCTGGTGGCCTACATTTTAAAATTTTAGTACCTCGTTGATACTCGTAAGGCATGAATGGTATGTAAACAATTCTGCTTTCGCAATCGCTTTCACACCCACCATCAATACCAACACAAGTTTGTAATGGTTCTTCTTCCCCGAATCCGCTAAAGTCATACGAACTTGTGAAATTAAACAAAAGGTAGGCAGTATAGGCTGTATTTGGGGACAATAGAGAAGTGCTTATTTTCCCCTCAATTTTGAACGGTAACGTTAATTGGTAATAAGAATAATCCCCATGGCACCCATCTGGTTCAGGCATCGAAAGCTTCTCGGGTACTAAATAAAAACACTTCTTCCCGCTGAGTCTGTCTAACCAAAAGTACTTAATAGAGAACAATTAAAATTGAAGTTAGTACTTATCTAATTTGCACAATAGACCGACAACCAACTAAAGCAGGAAGAATGAGAAAGGAGTTCTATATAAGTTCCAAGTAGTTATATGAAAAACATGAAATAATTACCATATCACCGTCATCAATGATCAAAGGATTGTCTGAAAGAAACAGATACAAATCCTTCTTGGTAGGAAAAGCTTTTAGAGTATCTGAATCAATCTTTTTCCAGGGATCCTCAACAAATATCCAGGAATGTGACTCATTTGGCTTTGCCCGGCGGGAGATGAGGTCAGCAGGCAAAAATCTCTCCCAAACATGGTCAGATTTTGCGGCTGACTGGAAACTTCTGGAAACAATTGACAGTTTCCCACACGCATCCACAGGCCTGGTACGTGAGACAATCTCTTCTATCAATTCTTGTGGCAAGGCATTCAATCCCGAGACACCACCCATTACATCGACATATGTGCGCATTGGATAGTTCGATAAGGGCCAGCGAGGTGACAGTGATTTGAAAACGATGGTACTTCTGCGTATATTCATAGACAAGACAATTGAGTTACAGGAGTAGCAAGATTTAAGAAGACCGATGTTGTTTGTTAAATGCATTCCAGAGGCATGATATGCATGTAAACAAACCGGTTAACAACTCAACCCACTCTTAAGAAAAAAAATATTTCCCTTCAACTTCTTGCCTAGATTCTAGTTTTTCAAGCTCAGTCTAGAATCCCAAAAACCCAATATTATATATATATACACATTTATTTATATTTATAGCTCTATACAAATATCCTAATCAATGTAAATAAAATGTCTATCATGTTTCTTAGAACACAGAATTCATACAGACTAAAAAAATGAGAGAAGAAAACCGTCAAAAACAATTATACTTTTGATAAAAAAAATAGAACAATCAACTTACAGCGAAAGAGAAAGGATTCCGAAACACGGGTTCCCACTTAGCTTATCTAGCCAAAAGTACTGCTTGAATGAAAGACCATCAAAACCGAGGTTAGTATACAACTAACTAATGTGCCTAACAAACTCATAACTAATTAAGCACAAAAAGTGAAAATTCAAATTTTGCAAGTCATTGTCTTCCTCTTCGGGTTGATCCAAATATAATTATAATATTCAGATTAGTTCAGACATTATAATTAGTTTTAAAGTAATTATTAGAAAAACGAATTAATAACCATATCACCGTCGTAAAATGATTAACAGATTTTCTGAAAGAAAGAGGTGCAAACCTTCTTGGTATGAAAAGCCTGTAGAGTATCTGAATCAATTTTTTTACAGGGAACATAAAACATCGACTGATCTAACACCGCCTGATGGGAGCTGAGTTCAGCTGACAGAAACCTCTCCCAGACATTGTCTAATTTTGCAACTGACCAGAAGCTTCTGGACACAATGAAAAGCTTTTCACAAGCATCCAAAGGGCTGGTACATAGGCCAATCTCTTCTATCAGCTCTTGTGGTAAGACATTCATCCCCAAGATATCACCCATTAAGTCGACATGTGCACATACTGTATCGTGTATTAAGGGCCAGCGATGTGACAGAGATTTGAAAACCAGAGCACTACTGCTAATATTTATAGACAAGGAAAGGGCGTCACAGTAGTAAGAATTAGAGAGACTCTCAGTATATCTTAGATATAATCTATATGATTCAATAGGATTTTTCATATACCTCTCAGGAAGCATGATGTGGATATAAACAATTTTGTTTTGGCTTTCATAGTCACCATTGGTACTAACAAATACCTCAAAAAGTTGATCTTTAAACTTATCTAGGCCTAGAGAATTTTAAAATCAAACAGAATGTATGATGTATCAACTGTAACAGGAGCCAACATTGAAGTGCTTATCTTCTTGAAGATTTTGAGCTTTACCGCAGCGTAAAACTCAGGTGTCTGACTAGATCTGTGGTTGAATATATACAACATTAAGAATACATCAAAGGCCATAATCTATACATAAACAGTTTGTTTTCAAGGAGACTTAAAAAAGGGGAAAAAACTTCTATTTGTGACATGGAGTATCCCTCAAACAAGTACATCAGTTTCTCTTAAAGGGATCATGTACAACATTCGGAATATGTACGCATCACACGGACACGGGAGGACTCAGGTATTATGGACACGAAAAGCAAAAAATATGTCCCAAAAATGAGCGTCGTGATCCACTCTTTGACCCAAACATGGGCTTTCGAGTGAGTGAAGCGTTAGAATACTACTATGATCCTGGACATGGACATGCCTTCCGAGGTTAAACAATTACTTAAATTTGAGTTACAAATTTCCGTGGTTCTGATTTTTTAGTAAATCGTTGCTAACCCCTGCCATTCATGCCGTAAAAGTACATGCAACATGTCAAGATCGAAGCTCAACAATTAATTATACTTTTGAAAAAGTAAGTAAAAGAAAAATTATAATAATCGAAGCTTACAACGGAGGAAGAGGAGGAGAAAGCTGGATACAGAGACAATTGGGGTTCCCACTGCGCTTGTCGTAATGCTTGAATTTAAGAAAGAATTATATAGAGGGGTTAGTAATAAGTAACTTATAATTAAACTCATTAACAGAGGTTTTGTTACATGATAGTAAGAAAGAAAAAGGAAAATGAGAGAGAGAGAGAGAGAGGGAAATGAGAGAGAGAGAGAGACAGAGAGAGAGAGAGTAGTTAGATTAATCTATGAGAGAGAGAGAGAGAGAGAGAGAGAGAGAGAGAGAAGGCACCTTATCATCTGAATTAATGATTTTAAACTCATCATCAACCTCTGATCGTGAAATGATAATTTGGTCAGTTGGCAGGAATCTCATGTCGTTGGGATTAGCGTGCGAAACTTAAAAGTATAATTCTTACAGGACACAACTAAAAACAGCTCTCCAGGGCGCCTCAATTTCAATTGGACGGTAGATAATATTGTTTCCTTTTTTGAGCCCGTGGCAATTTGGCCCAGCATGTAAGATCACAATGTTTAACCTTTTGGATTGGGCTTTTTCTTATCAATGCTTTTTAATTTGGGCGAGTGTCACAACATACATAGCCCATCGGGCCCAAGCAGGATAGGCCCAAGAGAAATCAAAGTCCAGTTTAGAGTTTTTTTTTTTTTTTGCCAGAAAATGAAGATTTTATTAAATCAAATCATTACAAAGAACAAAATCGAATTCCGGGTGGACATTTCCAACCCTCCAACTACGATCAGCTGGTAAATAGCTGTACTTCGCTAAGTAGTGAGCTACTCTATTTGCAGATCGTTTAACGAATCTTAACATCACGTTTTGACTACTCATTCCTGCCAAGAGGTTTCTACACTTGTCTACCATGCATCCAACATATGATAGACTTGTGTAAGAGCTACGTATCCACTGAATTAGTTCCAGGCTATCAGCTTCAACGTCAACATTTTCCAACTTCATGGACTTTATCCAACTAAGTGCTTCTAAGATCCCCATTGCTTCTGCTAAAACAAGAGAAACAGGCCCTTGTTTGCATCTGGATCTTGCTTCTATTAGAGTACCTGTGTGGTTCCTGGCCACGAAGGCATAGCTATATCTGTCTGGGTTGTCAAAGATTGCTGCATCGGAGTTAACCTTAATTCTGTCACCTATGGGAGCACGCCATTGTTCTGATCCATCCTCATGGGTCATGTAACCCAGTGAGATGTTGAAGGATCTGTCTTGAACAAATTTAAACTGATTAAGGACAGATAACGCCGCTGAAATAATACTTGAGACGTCCAAACTTTTTTGCTTCCAAACCACATCATTCCTGTTTTTCCAAAGCATCCAACTGATCATTGCTATAACCTCCGTTTCTGCTTTCGTTTTTTGATCAAAAACTCCTTGGAGCCATTCTTGAAAGGAACCAATCGTGTCTAAAATAAACACATGATCAGTTAGGTTCCAGGACTGGGTAGCAAAAGAACAAGTGAGCAGCGTGTGGACTGCTGTTTCAGGGTGAGCATTACATGTGGGACACCAACAATCAACTGGAACACGTTTTATGCGCAGCATGTCTTTGGTTGGTAGACAATTACTTGAGGCTCTCCACAAGAAGTTTTTCACTTTTGGTGGAATTTTTAAATTCCAAAGACTTCGCCAGAATCCTGAGTTGGCATCACGAGTTACAGGTTGCTTCAATTCTTGAAGAAAGAGATAACCTCCTTTAACCGTATACATTCCGAGTTTGTCACGTCTCCAGTACCAATTGTCCACATTGTCATGGTCGAGAGGAATGCTGAGAATCATCTCTGCATCTCTTTGTGAGAAAATGTCGTAAATCACTTCTTCGTCCCATTTTCTTTCACCATTCATCATAAGAGCTGCAACCTTTTGGTTTATAAGAGACTGGCTTTGAGTACGAATGTATGGATCAGAATCTGAAGGTAGCCAAGGAGAGTTTAAGATGTTTATAGTTTCACCGGATCCAACTCTACATGAAACTCCCTGCTTAATCATTTCTTGTGCTGCCAGGATGCTACGCCATATGTAGCTCGGGTTGCTACCGATTTGAGCATCCACATAAGAACCATTTGGGAAGTATCTAGCTTTGAAGACTTGGCTTACTAGCTTTTCAGGAAACTGAATGAGTCTCCATGCTTGCTTTCCGAGGAGAGCAATATTGAAGTCTCGTACGTTACGAAATCCCATTCCTCCATCAGCTTTCCTCGAACATAAATTGTCCCATGAAAACCAGTGTATGCCTTTCTCTTTCTTGCTGTTAGACCTCCACCAATATTTGCACATGGATCGCTCTAAATCTTTACACGTTTCAACTGGTAAGAGGAAGACACTCATGGTATAGTTCGGAAGAGTTTGTCCAACAGACTTGATCAATATTTCTTTTCCTCCTCTAGATATTTGTTTCTTATCCCATCCATGAATTCTATCTTGTAACTTTTCTTTGACATATCCGAAAACTGCAGATTTACTTCTAGTGATTAAGCTTGGGAGACCAAGGTAAGTGCTGTTTTCGTCTGCTTCATTGAAGTGCAACTGGTTGCAAAGCTCCATTTTAAGAGTAGAGCTAGTGTTTCTGCTAAAGAAGACAGATGATTTGTCAACGTTAACTTTTTGTCCTGAAGCTTGTTCGAAGACATTGAGCATTGTCATGACTTGATTGGCGCTTTCAATGCTGGCTTTGCAAAAGACATAACAGTCGTCTACAAACAGAATATGAGAGATGGGAGGGGCTGTTTGGGCAACTTTAATTCCCTGAATGAGACCCCTTGTTTCATATTTCTGTATGAGAGCAGAAAAACCTTCAATACACAAGCGGAAAAGGTAAGAGCTGAGAGGGTCGCCTTGTCTGATGCCTCGGGTAGGGGTGATGTTTCCAAACTGCCTTCCTGCATGAGCAATTTGATACCTTACTGATGAAATGCAAGCCATGAATAAGCTGATAACTCGTTGATTAAAGCCCAGTTTTGCTAAGACTGCAGAGAGGTAGTTCCATTCGACTCGATCAAAGTCTTTGCTCATGTCTATTTTTAAAGCCATCCAGCTTTGTTTCCCTTTTGTTTTCCTTTTTAAGAAGTGCATCACTTCATGAGCAACCATAACGTTGTCAGTGATCAAACGACCCGGAATGAAGGCACTCTGGGTTTTAGAGATGATGTGATCAATTATTTTCTTTACCCTGTTCGCCAAGACCTTAGAAATGATTTTATAAATCACATTACAGAGAGAGATAGGTCTAATGTCTGTCATTGCTTGAGGATGCTTCTTTTTTGGAATAAGGGCTATGTTTGTGTCCACTAGGTGATTATCAATGACACCTGTTTCAAAGAAAGAGTTGACTGTCTTCACAACGTCATGTTTTACTATTTTCCAAAACTTTTGATAGAAGCCAGGTGTCATGCCATCAGGCCCTGGACTTTTGTCTGGGTGCATATGGAAAAGGGCATTCCGTATCTCTTCCTCTTCAACTGGTTTCAGCAGCATGATATTCTGGGTTTCAGTGACTTTTGGATCTATACAATCAATAACCTCTCGCCATTCAGTTTGCCCTGCAGTAAATAAGTCAGAGAAATAGCTTGTAACAATGTCCTCTAGGCCAGAGTTCCAGTCGACCAGATGGCCCTGCAAATTTTTTAGAGAACTGATATGATTTATTGCTCTTCGTTTCTTTACTGATGCGTGGAAAAATTTGCTGTTATTATCTCCCTCTCTAAGCCAAAGTTGTTTGGACCGCTGCCTCTAGAATACTTCTTGCTGAGCGTAAACTTCAGCCAACTTCTTTTGTTCTTCTTTCCTAATTTCAACTGCAATATTGTCTCTCCGTCCCTTAACAGCTTTCAGTTTTTTCTTGCATTTTTGGATTCGCAACTTGAAATTACCGGTAACTTCCTGTCCCCAAGATGATAAGATGTTTGCACACTTTTTAAGCTTGTCGAACAGGTTGTCTTGTGCATTGGATGCCCATGTTTCTTCAACAATTTGCTGGCATAAAGGTTCCCGCAGCCAGGCATTTTCAAAGCGGAACACCTTTGATTGAATCATCATGCTCGTTTTCTGAGTTTGTAGTAGGATGGGACAATGGTCAGAGGTCGAGACCTCGAGATTGATTAACTTAGCATCTGTAAAAACATCCAGGAATGAAGAAGTAACTAGAGCTCGATCTAGACGGACTTCAATCCATTCTGCACCTCCAACATCTCTCTCCCAAGTAAACTGATGACCCTGAAGGTCCATGTCTATCAAATTACAATCATCTAACACATCTTTGAAACCTTGAATTAAGCTTTCTGGATACGGTCTTCCTCCTTTTTTATCTCTTTGAGACACTACGTTGTTCAGGTCGCCAATGAGGCACCAAGGGAGAGTGTTGTCCATGGCTAATGTGCGTAGTAAGTTCCAAGTGTCACATCTTTTTCTTCTGTCTGGTTCTCCATAAACCCCTGTCATTCTGTAATTTTCTCCGCTTTTTTTAGTAATCTGCAGGTCTATATGGTTTTTGTTGTAGGATTTAAGGGTTGCTTCTTCTTGATGCCTCCATAAGAATGCAATACCCCCACTGTGACCTTGGGTTTCGACTACCATCATTCCTTCAAAGCCTATTGTTGTCTGGAGCCTTTCTACTGTGTCTCTTCTGCATATGATTTCACTTAAAAAAACAAAATCCGGGAGCTTTTGGAAAATGATTTCCTTTAGGAATTGGAAAGCCCATGGGGTCCCAAGCCCATGGCAATTCCAGCTCAGAGTCGTCATAATGATATGCGAGCATCCACATGGACACCCGCCCTTAATCCGTTTTTTGGATCACTTATTTCTAATGGATTGTGTTGCTGTTCTATCTCTTGTTCATCACTTAGGTCCATGATAATATCATTGTTTTGGCCCATGTTCTGAGATGAGCCCAGGCCCTCTTCAGTTCTTCATTTTTTGGATTCAAAAAATGCAAAATCTTTCTTGATATTTCCTTGGTCCGTAATTATAGCTGCAGCCTTCTGATTATGCATAGACTCTTTTCCCGCGTCTGACTTTTTAATTTGAGTTTCCTTGTTTCCTTGATTTTCTCCTTTGTAACTGTTTTCCTGATTTGTTGGAGAAAAATGTGGATCTAAATTTCTATCGCTTTTCTCATTGCAGTCCTTGCTTGTTTCCGGTGACTGGTTGTCTTTTCCGTTGAACATTTCTGTGCGTAGCCATTTAGCTCCTATAGGTTTTACTTGTCCCCTGAAAGGTGCACGTAACCATGGACCATATGGTTTGGTGATTTCTTCTGCTTCATGTTCAAACAGCTTGCTGCAGTATTTCTCAGAGTGTCCAACTATTCCGCAAATGAAGCAAAACATGGGGACGTTCTCGTATCTGAAATTGACCCAAAACCATTCCTCACCATTCATCTTCATTTTCATTCTTCTTCGTAGCGGATTGTTCAGGTTTATGCTCACTCTGATCCTCATATATTCTTTCCAGACACCGTTGAAGTTGCTTTGGCAATTGCTAACATGGTGTCCAATATAGTTTCCAATTCCTTGCAGTATTTTTTCTGACATGAAACCAGGCTTCATATCATACACCTGGACCCATAATTCCAATGAGTTAAGAACAACGCTTCTTGGGTCTTCACCATCTTTGAGGCGAGACATCACTAATGCACGTCGGTTGACCGACCACGGGCATCCTTCCATTACTCTTCTTATGTCTACTTCATGAAAGAATTGAAATAAAAATAGATTTGTATCCAACTCTTTAATGTAAACACCCTTGCCAGGTTTCCATAACGCTGCCATTGTGTGCTGAAATGCTAGAAAGTCTGTTTTACCTTCCATAATGAATCGACCAACAACACAGAGCTTTGGATTAAATCCTTGAAAGTATTGACTGGGTTGCTCTTGTTCTTCAGCGATGATCTCATAACCAATCTCTTCTTCATCTTCTATAGTAACCATGTTCATGCTTTGGATAAGTGAATCAGTACTCGACATTGTTGATATGATTGGGTAATGATTGTTGATGTGAAAGAATTGAACGAAACTAAAAGACAGGAGGACAAATAACGTAGAACAAAACACTCAGACCATGTCACAGAGACAAGACGTTTTTTTTATAGTCCAGTTTAGAGTTTAAATGAGAGAATAGGCGCCAAAAGTTGTGAAACAGTTAGTTATATCTAGTGAAGTTTCATTAATCAGTGATATAGAAAATTCTGTAAAATTTGACATGGTAACTTAGTAATTTCGCTCCCGAGTATCCCGCATTCACATTTTCTGAAATTTTTATTTTAGATCAAAATTTTTATGAGAGTTCTTGCACGGGTTGAAGTTCGTGATATCAACATGGCAGTTTTACTCGGAATAACAATCACTATTTGGTTTTGTGTATTATATTTTATTCATGGTACTATATTTGTATTTTACATATTTACACACACAAGCCGGGACTTCATTTTTTTAAATTAGGGCAAAACTGCGTACATTATACCCTCCCCAGACCCTACTTTATGCGGGATATACTGGGTATGTTTGGTTTGGTTCGGTTACATTTTCAGATCGGTGTTGTGAATTGTGTGTTTCAATTGGTGTTTTGCTTAATTTTAGCTATTATCTGTATTTTCACCATCTCGCACTTTAAGGATCGTATGCTTCTGTTGCTGCTGGTTCCATTTCAAGTACTAAGCATGCAAATTATCCATGTTATCTTGATCCTTAAAATAATATAGGGATGATTCTTACCACTGTAACATTGAATGATCAGAACTTCTCTAGATGGTGATTGTTTTATCCTCTAAATTGAAACTTGGTTTTGTAGATGGTTCGTTATGTCAAAACCAAAAGTACATATCCTCTTTTCGCACATTGGAATTCAAATCTTTTTAATGAAACCAGTCCCTTGTTTGAGTCGATCCTAGGCTTTATAGGTACAAGAGCAAAATCAGAAAAATGTCAGCATCATTCTTACACGAGTGGCAATAATTTGGCCATGAATGTAAAGAACAGTTACTCGGGCAATCAATATGGCTCTCGGGTAAGGTTTGGGTCTATTCGAGCTGGAGGTTATAAAGTGTATGTCAAACCAAATTCAAAGCCAAGCTATTCTCAAAATGCTAAAGTTAATAATGTGTCTCAGGGGGGCAATAACAGTAAGAATGAAGATCTATAAGCTCTACCCGTGCCTATCACTGGTGGTTCAACACAATCAAATGGAACAGGCTATCTTAAGGTACAAGAAGAAGAGACTGCAACGTTCATGAGAGGTATACATTGTACATCTGAATAAGTTAATTGCGAGAATATACTACAATCTATATAAGCTTCCTCCAAATCTCAATACATCAACGTCTATCAAGGGCATGGTCATTCACCAAAAAAATCGCAGCAATCTTTATATATGTATTTCTGGATTCCACTTTGTCGTGTGGAATGGAGTTCTCTCTCCACGACAAATTAACCCGATGAAGTTCAAATACAGACAAGCATTTTACCGAAAAATGGGTGAGACAGGAAGAGGTATAGTGACCTCAAGACAAAATACTATAAACCAGTAATCAGTTCTTTGTACATATTGCTTTAAAGTCATGCATGCCATGTCAAATGCTCGTGGAATGCACATATACTGATATCTTTAGTTTTCTTTTGTTATTGTCATTATTATCTTTAGGCCCCTACTTGTGCACACTGCTCGATTAGACATTGCCATCAGGGCTTGCTTATCACTTAATATCCCATGGGAACCTCCTATGGCGCCGTTACCAACAGAGTGGCTCAATTAATACCTTATTCCATCGTTGCCTTGTCGAGCTCAAGACTTAAGGCGGCCTTGCTTTGTGGTATACCTTATCCCTTGTACCTTATCCCATGGTGATGCTCTGCCTATCTGCATTCGTCCTATAACACAGACCGTGGGAGTCCATGTTTGGACGAACTGTATGTGGTGCATCATCATCAGCTGACAGTGAGGTATAAACTAAAAATTGTCGACATTTTAGGATTAGAAAAAAGAGAGCGACTGAGAGAGTTGTAATGTGTGAATGATAGAGAATGAATGGGGAGTGGCCCTCTTTATATAGGCACCAAAATCAACCTTTTAACACACATTTGTACATTATAATGAGAGATTTACTGAGAATTTTACTGATATAGGTAGAGAATTACTTGCAAGACATATACTGATTTACAAAATGGGTAAGTTTGATAAGAGTAATTTGATATCCCCACGCAAACAAAATTGGCATACAAATACAAGCATGCAACAAATCACAGGGTATGGATCAGGTACCACAGGTTGTTTAATGGAGATTGCTCGGATGCAACTTCAGGCACTGGTAACGAAAATTCATAGGATAGTACTTTATGGGTAAGTTTGATATCCCCAAGAAACTTATCTACAAAGAGTAATTTGATATCCCTACGCAAACAAAATTGCTCTCCATGTACAAAAATTGTATTCCAGCTCAAAAAAATTAAATTTGAGTAAACCGGAGAAAGTAAACATATATAGACAACTCTTTAAATTAAGCAAAATATATATTAGTTCACACTAGAAGTAAAATTGAGTTTGAATTCGATATGCTAAGCTTGAGTGGAGTAGATAATGAATTTATCGAGTTAAGAGATCGAAACCTGATAGAAGCAGTGGCACAACAATATGCTAAGAGATAAAAAAAACATACAAATTTTATTTAAAATTAAAGTCAGCCAAGATCATACAAAAGTAACTTAAATTTGTTCAAATCTTTTCATTTTTGAATTTTAGGCGGATATACTGGAATGTCCACCTGGTTCCTTGTCACAGAGGTGCGAGATGGGACTACTATCCTTACAACAGAAAAAATTGAAGTATTATGAAAAACGACACACCCAAGCTACATAGAGTGAATCAGAAAATCCATTGCAGTTGGCCACAGAGCATATGGTGAGACTTGAGAGTCACCCTCAAGCACATGATCTTAGTAAAACAAGCAAAATCGCATTAAGTTGATAGTTATTTGTTATTTTGGCATGTTTGACAATGTTAATCTTTTTATTGACACAGATTTATTTATGTAGGATGGATCATTGTCACATTTCAGAATGGTTAGAGATTTTCTACTCAGAAAACGACTTGAAGAAGGATAAATAAATACCATGTTTACGATCCAATAAGGTGGCGGCATTTAGGATAAAACTTTGCAGCTTATGCCATGAGCCCTCAACACCAACAGGAACAGCTGATGCATTTCCTGCAGCAGCAATAGATGCCTGGTCAGGTTTGTCCAACGATGTAGGTACCACAGGTTGTTCATTGGAGATTGCTCGGATGCTACTTCAGGCAAAAGAAAAGTAAAACCATCCCCATGGCACTAGGATTCTGGACCACTATTCGGTTTGGTTTTTCGATTCTGGTTCGATTCTGCTCAGCCCTACGGAAAATCATAGTTCCTAGGGGTTATTAATGGTGGGTGTTATTGGCTTCTACTAACCATTCTAATGTGAATTTGTGTGTGGTACTCTTATAAAGTTTTTTCATGGTAAACAGATATGGCCTCATGTAAGGTACATATTGTCTTGTGTGTGGACTGGTACTCTTATAAAGTCTCTTTTTTTTTGTAAACAAATATGGCTTCATATAAAGCCATACAAATACAAGCATGCAACAAATCACATCTAAAGAGAATAGAGGTATTTAGACCGAGAAAATAAATTGATAGTACTGTATTAAAGACTTGTGACATTGAAAATTTAATCATCCATCAGGCAGATAGGCAGAGCATCACCAACTAGGCTGAGTATAACAATCACAATAACAAATTTTGAAAGAAAGCAATGGAGTTCCATGACAATATATCAACATCACCTCCAAGAGAATAATATTTAGGCCCTAAAAATATGTATATAATTTACCACGGAATTTTTTGACAATTCTTCGGTCTGATCACAATTTCTTTAAGATCGATGCCTCCTTTCTCTTCCCCAGTTTTGACTTCACTCAAGCACATTATTAATTCCCTGTTGTCACCAGCACCTTCCTTGTTGAAGTAGTCACCCAACTCAAGTTCATACCAATTACCATTAGTCCTTCTTGGATACTGAGGGCCACTTAATACAGGCATATCTGGTGGCCTACATTTTAAAATTTTAGTACCTCTTTGATACTCGGAAGGCATGAACGGTATGTAAACAATCTTGCTTTCGCATTCGCTTCCACAACCACCATCAAAACCAACAAAAGTTTGTAATGGTTCTTCTTCACCAAATCCGCCAAAGTAAATCGAACTTGTGAAATCGAACCAAAGGTAGGCAGTATAGGCTGTATTAGGGGACAATAGTGAAGTGCTTATCTTTCCCTCAATTTTAAAGGGTAATGTTAATTGGATATATTCACAAGTCCCATTCCACCCATCTGGTTCAGGTTTCGACAGCTTCTCGGGTACTAAATAAAAACACTTCTTCCCGCTGAGCTTGTCTAACCAAAAGTACTGCTTAATAGAGAACAATTAAAATTGTGGCAAAAAAAAGAAGAAGAGAGCAATGAAAATTGAAGTTAGTACATAACTATTTGCACAATAGACCTACAACCAACTAAAGCAGGAAGAATGAGAAACAAGTTCTATACAAGTTCCAAGTAGTTATATGAAAAACATGAAATAATTACCATATCACCGTCATCAATGATCAAAGGATTGTCTGAAAGAAACAGATACAAATCCTTCTTGGTAGCAAATGCCTTTAGAGTATCTGCATCAATCTTTTTCCAGGGATCCTCAACAAATATCCAGGAATGTGACTCATTTGGCTTTGCCCGGCGGGAGATGAGGTCAGCAGGCAAAAATCTCTCCCAAACATGGTCAAATTTTGCGGCTGACTGGAAACTTCTGGAGACAATTGATAGATTCCCACACGCATCCACAGGCCTGGTACGTGAGACAATCTCTTCTATCAATTCTTGTGGCAAGGCATTCAATCCCGAGACACCACCCATTACATCGACATATGTGCGCATTGTATTGTGTGATAAGGGCCAGAGAAGTGACAGAGATTTGAAAATGATGGTACTTCTGCTTATATTCACATGCAAGACAATCGAGTTACAGCCTTACAGGAGTAGCAAGAATCAAGAAGACTGACAGTTCTTGTTAAACACATTCCAAAGGCATGATATGCATGTAAACAAGCCGATTAACAAGTCGACCCACTCCTAAGAAAAAGATGTTGCCCATCAACTTTTATCCTAGATTTTAATTTTTCAAGCTCCGTCTAAAATCCCAAAAACCCAATATCTATATATAATAGGAAAAAGTTCTATGGAGTATATATAGCTATATAAGAATACCCGAATCAATTATGAAGTCACGTATCCCATGTGATAAAATATCTATCAAGTTTCTTAGACACAGAATTTATACAGACTAAAAAATGAGAGAAGAAAACCGTCAAAAACAATTGTTCTTTCGATGAAAAAAATTAAAAAATTGAACGATCAACTTACAGCGGAAGAGAAAGGATACCGAAACACTTGTTCCCACTGAGCTTATCTAACCAAAAGTACTGCTTGAATGAAAGACAATCAAAACCAAGGTTAACATACAACTAACTAAATTTCCCAACAAACACATAACTAATTAAACAGAGAAAGTGAGAATTCAAATTCTGCAAATATAATTACAATATTCAGACAAGTTCAGATATCATAATTAAGTTACAAGTAACTATTAGAAAAACGAATTAATCACCATAGCACTGTCATCAATGATACAGATTTTCCTAAAGAAGGAGATACAAACCTTCTTAGTAGGAAAAGCCAGTAGGGTATCTGAATCAATATTTTTACAGGGATCATAAAACATCCACTGATCTGACACAACCTGATGGGAGATAAGTTCAGCTGACAGAAACCTCTCCCAAACATTGTCGAATTTTGCATCTGACCAGAAACTTCTGGACATAATGGATAGTTTTCCACACGCATCCAAAGGGCTGGTACATGAGACAATCTCTCCTGTATGTTCTTCTTGTGGTAAGACATTCATCCCCAAAATATCACCCATCAGGTCGACATGTGTGCATATTGTACTGTGTGAAGAGAGCCAGCAAGGTGACATAGATTTGTGAACCAGAGTACCTCTGCTTATATTTAAAGACATGGAAAAGGAGTTACAGTAGTAAGAATTTGGAAGACAGTCGGGATTTGTTAGATATAATCTATATGATTTAATAGGATTTTTCATACCTCTCAGGAAGCATGATGTGGATATGAACAATTTTGTTTTGGCTTTCATAGTCACCATTGGTACTAAAAAATACCTCAAACAGTTGATCTTTAAACTTATCTAGGCATAGAGAACTTTTAAAATCAAGCAGAAAGTATGCTGTATCAACTGTAACAGGAGCCAACATTGAAGTGCTTATCTTCTTGAAGATTTTGAGCTTTACCAAAGCGTAAAACTCAGCTGTCTGACTAGATCTGGGTTAAATATATACAACATTAAGAATACATCAAAGGCCATAATCTATACATAAACAGTTTGTTTTCAAGGAGACTTTAAAAAAGGAAATAAATTTCTTTCTGTGACATGGAGTATCCCTCAAACAAGTAAATCAGTTTCTCCTAAAGGGATCGTTACAACATTCAGAATACATCATTCTATAGCTCTTTGACAGAATATACAAATGTATATTTTGCTAATTTGTTGCTGTTATAAGTTTTGTAACCAATATATCTAAAGACGAGATAGTGAACAACCCATATTTAACATTATTTGAAAAGTATAAATAACATTCTATAACAATAAATGTTAGTCGTATAAATAACATTTTATAACGAACAAATGTTAGTCAAAATGTATGTATTTTTAAAATAATAGAAATCATTCGGTTCACAACCGAAGTGATCCGTTCCATTATTTAAGGTTCGGTTCCGTTTTGGTTATATCAGACGATCTGATTCAGTTCTTTGAAATTCTCAAATTCCGTTCTTTTGGTCCGGTCCGGTTCAGAACCAATGCTCAACCAGATATGTTATATAATATATTAATATAAAACAGTAATATATTATTACCTACGCATAATATTACATAGAGTTAAATGTATTTTGTGTACCTAATGTATCAATAAAATGCACTTTGTGTATCTAAAGTATCAATTAAACACATTATGTACCTGAACTATGCATATTTGGACAAAGTGTGTACTGTCGTTAGATTGTTTTGACCCCGTTAGTTCAGTCTATATTTGTTTCCCTCCCCAGTGAAAATACAGAACAAAAAGACAATATAAATTTTCTAATTACTGTAGATAAAGGGCAGGTTGAAATAAAAATTAAAATGAAAAAACTAGGAGAAACAAATAGTCTGTATTTGAACAGGAAATTAGAAATGCACAACTACATATAACAAACTTTTTGTTCTTTTTTAATTTAAGTGTTCTAAAAATTATTCGATTTTTCAAAAATTGCTAATAAATTCGCGATTAATCGCTAAAAATATTTGACCGATTTGATTTCTAAAATCCGATTTATCACTATGAATTATTTTAAAATGATATATTTTATTATAAATAATGCTACTATATTAAATATTATTAAAATATTAAAATTTATCTGAGTTTTGTTCTGATTTATTTCTAATTTATCACTATGATAAATCCCCTATTTTCGATAAATCGTTGATTAACACCTCAACTGATTTATTTCAATTTCCGAAATTTATAACCACTCATTCAGGTCAAAATTCAAAATAAATGTGATGTGAATATAAAGATATTTTTCCAATCTTGCGAATATGCAAAGGAAGAAGGCTCGGATATTTGACTGTAAATCATTTACTACTTCTTAAAATGAATTGTTCATTAAATTATTTCAAGCCACTTTTGCGTGGAAAGACAAGAATGACCCTTCTATTTTGTTTAAAACACTAACGGAAGTTAAAGTTCTAACGGTAGTACACAATTGGTCCAACCTTGCATAGTTCAAGTACACAATGTGTTTAATCGATACTTTAGGTACACAAAGTGCATTTTATTGATACATTAAGTACACAAAATGCATTTAACTCTATTACATATGAATACATATAACATAAAAAAGCAACAATTAAGTATACTTTTCAACAAGAAAAAGAATCGGAGCTTACAACGGAGAAAGCTGGATACAGAAACAATTGTCGCGCTTGTCAGAGTGCTTAAATCAAACAAAGGATCATATCAAGGGGTTAGTATATAAGTAACTTAATTCAACTCGGGAGGATATAAATAAGTAATTCTAAAGAAAAAGGGAAATGATCGAGAGAGAGAGAGAGAGCACCTTAATTTTAAACTCATTAACAGAGGTTTTGTTACATGATAGTAAAAAAAAGAGAAATGAGAGAGAGAGAGAGAGAGAGAGAGAGAGAGAGAGAGAGAGAGAGAGAGAGAGAGAGAGAGCACCTTAATTTTAAAGTCATCATCAACCTGTGATCGTGAAATGATGAGGTGGTCAGTTGGCAGGAAGCTCATGTTGTTGGGATTCAGTATAATTCTTACAGGACACTACTAAAAACAGCTTTTCAATTGTAGTAGAAGAATATTATTTCCTTTTGCTTGGGCCCGTGCCAATTTATTCCTTAATGTTTTCAATTCTGGATCAGGATCACAATGTTTAACATCTTGGATTGGGCTTTGAGTTATACATTTTAGTTTAATTTATTTTGACCAAGTTTAGAGCAGACAAGAAGTTTTCCAAGAAGCATAAATATATATATAGGCTCTTGCTCAAATGAGAACCCTATATTAAAGTGAGAACTGAGATCTAATCTCAGTTGTTCATTTTATACTACTTTTTTAATCTCCACCACACATTTATTCATTTCCATTTATTTGTCTCTCTCTCCCTGAAATACTTTTCTCTCACCCATTAACTTTTTTCCCCTGACCACCGTTACTTGCTTGTCATCTCTTCGATTTAATTCATAAACAATTTGTAATTCCAACTCACATCTATCATATATATACGTATATAGATACATACAATTTCTCTTTTTGTTGTTTGTATAAGATATTCATCTTTTCCGATTTTGTTACCAGATCTGCAATCGTTATTGAATACTACAATGGTTAATGATTACATCGTCGATAGAAGTGTGGATGAATCTAGAGAATCTTTCTGATTAGAATTCCGGTGTGTTTCTTTTAAGTTTTGGTGATTTTATGTTGAATCTTTAATCATTTATGTTAAACTTGGCGTTCGGACGTTCAGTCAAGAGATTTTAGATTTTGTTGATTGAGGTGGTATTGACGATTACGATGTTCAGAGTGTTTTGGTGGTAATGGCAGTATGATGGCAGTGATGATTGATTGTAACGTTGCGGTGCTTATGGCGATGTTGATAGTTTAAAATATGGTAATTTATATGTTTTTGTGGTGATTTTGTTAATAGAGTGGTGATTTAAAAGTGACTAGATAGTAGTCGTAAGTGATCGGGTGATTAATTACATTTTATTCAAGTAATTTAACAATGTTGGTGATTTGTATGTGACCGGAATTGATTGTCGAAGTTGTGGGTAGAAGTGAGTGGTGGCCGGAGTTGATGCCAGGAAATGGGAATGTGATTTTTGATAATAGATGGTGATTTGTGATGACAACAGTTGGTGATTTTGTGTTTTCCGGTGGTGATTTTTTGTTTTTCGATGGTGGTCGGAGGTGACAGTAGTGTGGTGATTTTTTGTCTTCCGGTGGTGATTTTTTGGATTGGCCGGAATTGATCATCGGAGATGGTGACCGGAGTTAATGGTGGTCGGAAATGGAGCTTCCCGGTGGCCGGGGGTGGTGGATGGGTGGGGGTGGTGGAATATTAAAATATTAATATATTTAATGAGTTGTGGGAGATAAATGTAGGATATATTAAAGAATGGCTAGGATTAGATCTCATATCTCACAATAGTGGGGGTTCTCAATGGAGCGAGACCCTATATATATATATATATATATATATATATATATATATATATATATATATATATATATATATAGTCCACTAGTCTCTAACCCACTATCCAATTACTCAGCCCAGCCCATGTATTATTAGGTTTAGCTGTTATATCATATTATCTTGTCCAATTAATCAAAACAGTCGCTCATCATATTATTCTCTATTCTCAGTCTCTCACTCAGTCACTCTGCCAAAACTCTCAATCCATTTCTTTGTTCATCGAGCACAAACAGGTATCTAATATTTACTATCTTTAAATTAATTACGTGATACTATCTTTATTCTTTACTATCTTTAAATTAATTATGTAATTATAGTTCATAGTTCATACTTTTTTTATGTGATTTATTTGTTCATGCTCTTGTGATTCATATTTTATGTAACATCTTTCTTGATTCATATGTATTATTATTCATAAATTACATCTTTCGTGATTATTCTGAATCCGTGAACTTAGTAAAATTTGACATGGTAACTTAATAATTTCGCTCCCGAGTATCCTGCATTCACATTTTCTGAAATTTAGATTTTAGATGAAAAAATTTATGAGAGCTTTTGCACGGGTTGAAGTTCATGATATCAACATGTCAGTTTTACTCGGAATACAAGTGACTTACTAGTCACTATTTGGTTTTGTGTATTATATTTTATTCATGGTACTATATTTATATTTTACATATTTACACACACAAGTCGGGGCTTCATTTTTTTGAATGAGGGCAAGACTGCGTACATTATACCCTCCCCAGACCCTGCTTTATGCGGGATATACTGGGTATGTTTGGTTTGGTTTGGTTACATTTTCAGATCGGTGTTGTGAATTGTGTTTTTCAATTGGTGTTTTGCTTAATTTTAGCTTCTATCTGTATTTTCACCAGCTCACACTTTAATGATCGTATGCTTCTGTTGCTGCTGGTTCCATTTCAAGTACTAAGCATGCAAATTATCCATGTTATCTTCATTCTTCGAATAATATAGAGATGATTCTTACTGTAACGCCCCAAATCCGGGGTCAAAGGATTTGGTCGTCACACTGCATCCTCAATTCAAACAACCTGTTTAATATTAAATCAACACAATAATAACATCTGCGACCCCAACTCTACCAAGAATCTTTAAAGATTATAGTGCTAGAAACAAGAATCCAAAATTCCATTACATAAAATTTTCTTCTTTACAACCATTCTCTTTACATACAATCTAAAACACTAGTATAACTTCGATAAGAAGTATAGCAGGCAACAATCTTATACAGTATAATATTTAATAGAAGTCAACTTTATACAAAACCTATCACTAGCTCCCATCTCTGACCAGCTACGCGGACAACTCTCGCCAATATACCTTCTCACTGAAAGACTAAAATATATAAAGAAAACAAGTATGAGCGAAAGATTTGCTCAGCAAGTGCATTATCAAGTATAATATGAAAAGTTTCCAAAATAAACTTTGGATTTTCAAATAAACAAGCCTTTGGCTTAAACATTTGTAATCTCTAAAATTCTCAAATCAAGTTTGGTAATTTACCACAATTTCTCATTCAGCTTTTAGCAACTGAATAGTTTAAAACACTAAGAAATTTATATTGGTCGTCACGGTTACCCGAACAACAATAACTACAATAGTATGTAGAAAATATGAAATAAATATAACTCATACGTCTTCAAGACCATAGTTTGAACAAAAATACTAGTTTTGAAGATAACAATTCTATTCACAACATCTTCTGAAACCAACAACTCTGGAAGGGTAGAATAATCAAGGAGTAAGAATGAGCTAACGCCTCGACCATGGAATAAAGAACGTACTTAAAGACGTCAATATGGTACCGACTGAATATGCGGTATGAATAAAACTCATCAAGATAGGTATCTCACGACTGCCAATGGAATCAAGGAAGTGGATTTGACTATATGAAATCCGATATACTAAGAGTAAGTGGTTTCAGCAAGATTGAAACCCCTTCTTATTAATCAACGAACCAACAACTACAAGCAAACGAATCAACCTGAATATCAGGTTATAACTCACCAGTACGGAACATATGAACGAAAGGAATCTCAGATATAAGAGGTGATGTTAGAATTGGATTTTTATAATTTTATAAATCACAAAGTTTGTGCTGCTGATCAGTCACGCATCAACCCCGGACTTGCTTATAGCAAAGTCCTCCACTAGGATCTTGGCCAATCTGGGCCTTAAGTTATTCCGACCACGAATCTGGTTCGACCATTATTGGTCCATTTAAAAACATTCTAATTCTATATTATATACGTCAAGTGTCAGTACAATTGACAACCTTACTTCGACAATCAGGTGTCAGAAGGATCGACAACCTTAATACAACAATCGTTGGAAAACTCACATTCCAGGAAACAATTCAACTATGAAGAATCCATCAAGGAACACCAATATAATCTAGTATCGACGAGATCGACACAATATTGGGAGGTGCACATGAAAAGCGACAATATAATAAATATCGACGAGATCGATGCAACAACTGGGATAATAATGAAGAATACACAATAACATGCTCGACGAGATTAAGTCTGATATGAAACAGGCATTATGACATCAACAGAAATTACAACAGCTCAATATAGGGTAGGGTTCAAAGAACTAGCTCTAGATGGCCTCAACAGTACAAATTATCACATTATGGAAGAATTAGTTAAGATTCACCAATTTGGTAAGTGACAGGAAAGTCAAGTTCGAGTTTAAGGAAAATTCAAGGTGAAGTTTATAAATAGGGAAAACAAGGGTTTACTGACTTCTGACAGAAATAGTTTAAGTCCTTCGAACATATACTTATAATAGATAAGCCTTATATTTGAAGGAAATAAACTAAATCATGCATACCATATATGAATTCGAATCAGGGACTGGATCAGATAATCGCATTAACAAGAAATGATAATAATACTTGCATAGGTGCAAGACGAAAAAAATAGAATACTTGTAGAACAAGTACCACAACTTCAGAATTTAATATAACATTTTACCCTCTTCGGGTTCACAAGTTCCCACTCATCTAGGGTTGGCAACATTCCAACCTAATATTTTTTAAATCAAGATTTTTGAAAGAAAGCCTTAGTATACGGCCCATAACTATCTTTTAAATCATTTCAATACAATAATTATATTTTTCCAATCAACATGGAAATATGAATCTAAACTCATAAGGTATAAAATAATACTCGTCAATTTACGAGATTAAATAACATACTTGCAATTCAATGCAAAGGAATCGACATTTGAAAATTCAATGAAAAGTATTCAACTTGCATAATAATAATTCAAGATAATATCACTCAATAATATGTGAAAGGAATAGACACTTTCCTCCGATCCTTAGCTATTTCGTAAGGCTGAGATAATACGATTCCCTCCTTATTCTGTCTTATAGCACGATTCTCTATTTCCGTCCTTCTTTGCTTTAACGCTCTTGTGAATATCACGAATCTGATCCTACCATTTCGAATCCACGTGTCTGCCTCGATAGTCAAACATGTGATGGTACTTTAGTCTTCAGAGTACGATTCTCACATTCCATAAACGATTGTAATTTAATTCTAACACATTTACTAATCTTACCGATATCTCTGTCGGAATAAAATACTTGGAAATGTCCCTTATGCGTGTTGACGTTCCCTTGGTTTCAAATCGCCTTGCAAATAACCCAATCAGTCGTAAAAATACCTCATCCTTCTCCGATATCTTTCATTTAACATACTTCGATAATCTAACTCGTCTCGTCCAATAACCTCTGTTGCATAGATAACCATGTTTCAATTGATAGAATAATCATGATTAACTAAATAAATAATTCACGTAACTCGCTCGTCAAAATCTCTATACTATAAAAGTCAACATCTAAGCCAACGGTCTCGTAAATCTTATTGTCTAACATTACTGACAAATTTCTATTCCAACTACCCCTCGTGATAATATTCGACACGACCAAAGTATTTAAACAAGTCTCTAATCACCTATTCATATTTATAACTCAATAAACAATTAATTCACATATTTCACGTAACACAAATTGTCATTTAATTGTGATAAATAAATCACATAAGTCTCGTAACGTTCAAGAAATAATTTTAGAAAAATGTTCGACTTTCATTTCAAAGGAATTAAACCTCAAAATATTTTTAGATCAAAAATCGGATCATTTATCCCAATATAAAGATTTTAAACAATTTAATCAATTAACATAAAATTAATTGACAATTTCCAAGCACTCAAACTATTTTTAAATAAATAAACCAAGCTAGAAAATAATTAAACTTAATTTTAATTAATTAAATCTATTTAATAATTAATTTTTAAGAATTAACTGATTAAAAGAATTAATCAATCAATTAAATTAATTAATTATTAATTAAAAATAATTAAAATAATTAAATTTAATCAGTTTTCGAATTAAAATAAATAATTATAATTTTTCAGAATTTTCTGAATTAAAAAAAATATTTTTAAAATAAAAATATGAATTTTATAAAATTTTAAACTATTTTCGAATTAAATTTAAAAATAAAATTCAAAAACAGTTTTCTGAAAATAATTTAGGGTTTCGAAGATTGAAACCGGGATAGGAAAATGGGTTGCCAAGAACAGAAACGGGTCGCCAAGAACAACCCGCCAGAAACTGGGTTTTCCAGAATTCGGCCGGTCGTCCAGCCACTGGATTCCGTTCACGGCCAAAAACGCATCAAAACTTACGTTTCTTTGAGGGTTTCTGTTCTACACTTCACAACCAACACAACTAACACAAAATCACGGCCAAACCATACCGGAATCGTTCCAAAAATTCGGTCAAACAAACCGGGTTTGGTTTTTCCGGCCAAAACACGATCTCACTAAATATTAGATGAAATTATACGTTCTTGGTGTTAAATCAAAGCTGTGAACACACACAATCAAACCCCTCTATCCAAAATCATGTCAGATCAACAACAAGAACGGACTATTAAAAAGAAGATTCGGGTCAAAACCTGAAAATCGAATTCTTAAAAATTGAACATAAACATGAAATTAAAGCATGGATTCCTACTAATTAGAACCCTAGGAACATGATAGAAGAAATCAATTGAACGGAGAATCAACAGAATGAAAATCCCCAATTTATCAAGAACCCTAATTTTAATTTGAACTTGAAAAATTGATATAAAATCGAAAAATTACCAGATGATGAAACGGGTGGAGGATTCTGAAACTAGAGCTCAAGATCTTTGATTTGAGTACTTGAACTTCAGATTTGGATTTCAATAACACCTTCAAAATTGTGTTTGATTTTCAAGAACACGAAGAACACGGTTCGAGGATTTTTATATTTTCGATTATATTAAATGCAGATTATGAGAGGTATAATGTACGATTCGTCTTTTTATATTTATTGAAAAATAATACCCCAAACGACATTTTTGGATCGATATAGATCCCTTAGATCGCTTTAAAACCATAATAAGGTAAAATACACGTTTTATGAGGTGATAATTATCTACACTAGTACAAAAAAGCCTTTAAGCGTCGCACCTAAGGCGTCGGTTCTTAAGGGAACCGACGCTTATTCTTGTTTTTAGCGTCGGTTGCTAACTAAACCGACGCTTTTTTACAAAGGTGCTTGATCTAATGCGTCGGTTTTATGTAATGACCGACGCTTTTGCCACTTTTATGCGTCGGTTTAGTGAATGCCGACGCTTTTGAGAACTTTTAGCGTCGGTCTGTCTGTAACCGACGCTGTTGAGTGCCTTTTTATGCGTCGGCCTTGTAAAACCGACACTATCGAATGCACTTTATGCGTCGGCCTATAAATAACCGACGCTGTAGAGTGTAATTTTCTGCGTCGCTTGTCGAACCGACGCTGTAGAATGTGCTTTTTTCCAAAAAAAAATGATCTGCAGTATGTACGTATATATCGTTCAGTACCTAGATATGCATGAAGAAAGAGTGTAATAGGACAAAAATTAAATTGTATTTGTAGGATTTTGAACCCATGACACCCTACTAACAAGTTTTTATTTATGTGTCATTACTTATTTAAATATTATTCAAAATAAAATTTGTATATAAATATAATAATATATTTTTATAAATAATATAATATTTTTATAATAATATAATGTTTATATAAATAATAAAATATTTTTATAATAATATAATGTTTATATAGATAATATTTTAATATTTTCATTCAACAATAATAAATTATGCATTGATATTTTTTAAAGGTTCTTTTGACATTGCGACTGTAGACACAATTATAGCTTTTTGCTGAAAAAGAGCCAAAAACATTGTTGCAAAATCATTTTGGATTAATTTTATGCAATTGTAGAATCACTTTGAACTATTTGACTAATTTTAATTATTTTTTTAAAGTAAATTTTTATTTTTAAATTGAAATTTATTGATTTTAAATATTTTGAAAAAAGTTATAAAAATATGAACTATGAATATTTATGCAATGGTTTTCTACCTTAATCGATCCCAAAATGAATTTATATCCAATCACATCTCATTATTTTCAGTATATTATGACAAAATTACACTTTTATTTATTTAATTTTTCAAAATACTAAAATTTTATATAATATTAATAATAATAAATCTTTTTATAAGATAAAAATTCTTATATCTTAATTTTTCTAATGTCTTAAAACAGCCGGCTCATCTTTTTATCTTCCCCCAGTTGTTCTAATCCCTAATTGATATCAACCCGTTCACTCTCACTTTCTCTGTGCGCTGCTAACTCGTTTTTTCGGATGCTAGTACTTCATTGATGTATATTTCCTTCTCTGGGTGTGATTAGGAATCTTTGGGTTTGATTATCGAAGCTAATTGATTGCTTTTCTGGGTTCTTGGAAAGGTCTTCTTTGTGGTATGTGAATTTATATAAATTTCAATTTAATATAGTTTCAATTTCCTTATGTTTTTTGACTTAATGATTTCGTGTAAAATATAAATATTTGGCCATTGGGATGAATCCTTTGCATCGATGATATCATAAAGAGATTTCTGTTTTTGATTTCTTCTTCGTGTTGTTTAAATTCACTGATGTATGTGGTGGTATAGTTTGTACTCTGGAAAATAGGCTAGAGTGGTGTTCAGGGCTAACAAAGGAGTTCTTGATGTTTTAACCATTGTTTTTGTGTGTGTAATTAACTAGAAATGGACCAATTTATATGAAAGTGAAAAAGTTACATAAAATGTTAGTTAAAATTGGAATTTTTGTGGCAATTATCATATATTTTTTTAATTTTTACCATCCATTTACCAATATAGAATTTGATATGGATGGTTTTTTTTCCTTCCTGCTAAGTGGACAGGGGTTCAATTATTGAAATACTTCATCTATATACATTTGTGCAGTCCTGTAAATACTCCATTTTGATGTTTTTTATGGCATGTTAGTTAATGCATTTTACAAGTTTATACGTTGAGTCCATGAAATATCCAGACATTATTTTATCCATGGTTAATTGTATCAAACAATTTCCTAATATTGCAGATAAATAAGTAAAGGTAGTTAAAGGAACTTACTTATTAGCTTGGCCGGTAGTAGATATTCTGTTTATAGTAAATTCTGGCACATGAAAATCAACTAGGCTGGAGCAACCAGACAGATAGACATATTGAAGAGATCTCATCATCCTTATACCTTCTGGTAGATTTGTCAAAATTTGACAATCTCTTATATCCACCGAAGAGAGACTCTCAACAGAACAAATAGATTCAGGAATTCTTCTTCTGCTTTGTTTCTTCTTTCCAGAGCTTGCCAATGTCTTGTGCTACTCTCATCAGCAGAGTTACCGGGGAAATTACCTGTTCTAGTTATGTCATCAGCAGGTGCTCCCAAGAGGTCCAAAGCGGAGATGGAGGCTCCACGAGAAGCCAAAGGAGTGAGCAGATTTGTCGAGGTTCCACGTGCCCTTCTTCCACAAGAGGAGTATCCTTCTATTGTTGCAAAAGAGCTTTATAGGTTTTTGCAGGAGGATTGTGAGGTGAAGGCTTAGAACTATATGGTAAAGCACTAAAGCCGGGGACATTTCTCTGTCAGTGAAATATAGGTAATTAGTTCTTACTTTTTACCCTCTCATATAGAAGGTGTTTTGAATATAAGTCCTTTTTCTGCG
Organism: Heracleum sosnowskyi; assembly: GCA_030848705.1. Classification (NCBI taxonomy): domain Eukaryota; kingdom Viridiplantae; phylum Streptophyta; class Magnoliopsida; order Apiales; family Apiaceae; genus Heracleum; species Heracleum sosnowskyi. The sequence goes on from CM061237.1 coordinate 26,302,551, forward strand.
TATACTGGGTTAGCCAAACACCCTCAAAATAAAGTATTTACATATAAATTTTGTAATGAAAGTGTGATATATTTAACTGGTACAAGACCAAATATAAATTCTCTTTCCCTTAATGAACAATGTTATTGCACTTCTTCTGTTCACGTAGTAAGATACCCGACTTCTGCCTTTATTTTAGTGCCACACTCAAAATAATGAAATAAATTATTTGTCGAATAATATTTGTCAAATAAAATGAGAAGTAATCTGTTAGGACCTGGTCTGATAATATGAATTATCTGTCGTATAATATGTGTTACTGAATGTCAAGAGTTGTTGTCCTGTTTACATAATGTATGTTTATGTTCTGTCAAGCGACCTGCTAATCTAGTTGCTCACCATTTGGCCGAAGCTTCTGAATTTTTTGCTAATTACAGCTATGCGGAGTCTACGGCTCCATTTGGCTCTGCATGATGTTATTTTGAAAGACATGAAATAATTCAGTTGCTTACTTACATTCAAAAAGAAAATGAACGGCAACTGCAACTTTAATTGTTAATAATATTTAATTCTTGAAGACTTGATTAAGGTTCTAAGTCTCTAACTAATGCTGGGCGTAATAATGGTTACATAAATGGAGTGGTTCCATTGAGATCGCCTTCTACAGTATCTGAAATTGATGAATTTTGTTTTGTTCTTGGTGGCAAGAAGCCAATTCACATCATTTTAATAGCGAACAATGGAATGGCTGCCGTCAAGTTATCAGTTATGCCCTGTAAATTGTATATCCAAGAATAGTCCATCACATTTGGCATGCTGTCCTGTTATCGGTTATGCCCTGTAAATTTTACATATATTGTCACAGAATGTTTGAACAGATGCAAATCAGTGTCAGTATGTTACGTTGAGTTTTACTGTAATGTTTTTCTTTCATTTCTTATGCAGGGATTATATATGTCTGCTGGAATTTGCGGAGATCATAATCATCCAACAGGTTTAAATGGTAAGCTTGTTTTTCTAGGTGATATAATCCTAAAGTTGCAATAATATAACCTGCATGAACATTTGGTTATTGTTAGAAATATACTTTGTAACACTGGTCACAAACTTTGAAAATTTTTGTATAGAAAAAGTTCAGCAACAGCACTCTGATCATAACGAGGAACACTCTGATCTTAGCATTTTGTGGTATGATCATTATTGCAGTTGCGTTGGCATTTGACATGGATTATGCCCGCTGGTTAGAAGAACATCAGCGGCTGGTCAATGATCTGAGATCAATGGTCAATTCTCAATTGGGGGATGCTGAACTGCGTATTCTTGTGGATGGTATTATGTCACACTATGATGAAATATTCAGGCTAAAGGGTATAGCTGCAAAGTCTGATGTGTTTCACATGCTCTCTGGTATGTGGAAGACTCCAGCTGAACGGTGTTTTATGTGGTTAGGTGGATTTCATTCGTCAGAGCTTCTTAAGGTGATCAATCAACAGTTGATGGGTATATGCAATAACTTATGTAGAAAATACAGATTTCCTTAGAAAATAGACTTCTTTATCTTTGTAATGGTATGGATGGAAGCAGTTTAGTTAGTTGATGTATAAAAGACAGTGAGTGACTTGATGTACGGCAAAGTTTATGTAAGTAAGTTGATAAATTGGGGAGTTGTTTAATGTATTCTATTAATAAAATTGTATTTTATGATTATTTATCTTGTATACTTTTTAGCTAGTTTTATATATAATCTGGTTTTGTTGTTGTCATATAAATCTTGGATTGCAATATTTAATTTTTTTTTGAAAAATAATTACTTAAGGCGTCGGTTAATGAAAAACCCGTTGCCTATAACATGTCATTATGCGACGGTTCTTCAAAACTGCGACGCTTATAACAGGTTTTATGCGTCGGTTATTTAATTGACCGACGCCTTTAGCATGCTAATATGTGTCGGTTCTTTGAGCAACTGACGCTGTTGGTAATTCAAATGCGTCGGTTCTTTAAGCAACCGACGCTGTTGGTAAATCAAATGCGTCGGTTCTTTAAGCAACCGACGCTTTTGGTAGCTGAAATGCGTCGCTGAATAAACCGACGCCAAAAGCATGTACTTTTAGCGTCCCCTACATATACTACGCCAGAAAACCGACGCCAAAAGCCTATTTTGACCGACGCTAAAAGTCAAATCTGTACTAGTGCTACAAAGACTGATAATTATCCAAATCAATACATATCATTATATAACTAATGCTCAAGAATACAGGGGCTATAACAAATGTATTATTGATACGAACGATATATCAATTACCCTTAACAATTAGGGTTCGGAATAATTTTTCCCTTTTTGAATAAACGAATAGTATTGACAAGATCAGATAGCTAGGGATATAATGATACGAATAAATCTTTCGATAATGATTCAGATACGAAAGACGAAGGGATAATAATGATGTACAAAATTTTAACGTGGCCCTTGAATTTTCAAAACGGGGCTCAAAATTGAAGATATTTTCAAATGACAAAATATTTGAAAGGGGCTTCCGACACACCAATTTAGCACATAATCACTCAACAACTGTAACTTATTAATATCCAAATACTCCACGATAATTATTCTACACATAAAATATAATTTATATTATTAATAAAATTCACGGATATTACACTTACCACTGTAACATTGAATGATCGGAACTTCTCTAGATGGTGATTGCTTTATCCTCTAAATTGAAACTTGGTTTTTTAGATGGTTCGTTATGTCAAAACCGAAAGTACATATCCTCTTTTCGCATATTGGAATTCAAATCTTTTTAATGAAACCAGTCCCTTGTTTGAGTCGATCCTAGGCTTTATAGGTACAAGAGCAAAATCAGAAAAATGTTCAGCATCATTCTTACATGAGTGGCTATAATTTGGCCATGAATGTAAAGAACAGTTACTCGGGCAATCAATATGGCTCTCGGGAAAAGTTTGGGTCTATTCGAGCTGGAGGTTATAAAGTGTATGTCAAACCAAATTCAAAGCCAAGCTATTATCAAAATGCTAAAGTTAATAATGTGTCTTAGGGGGCAGTAACAGTAAGAATAAAGATCTATAAGCTCTACCCATGCCTATCACCGGTGGTTCAACACATTCAAATGGAACAGGATTGAAAGCGGAAACTATTGAAATCATTTTTGTATAAGTTTTGTATATAATCATATAATAGGCTCGCGTAATATAAATTTCAAACTCTCTATCTCCCGTCTTCAAAACTATTCTCGATTATAGAGAATATAACTGAATATAATAAGCAACACGAAGTACGTATATATGAAGCTACTTAAGGCCACTTTAATCTTTAGATCGAACACGTACTCATCATAAAATATTATGGAAAAAACACATCAATCATGCGCATCTATAATTAATACTATACCATAAAATTGACATAAATATCTTAAAGTACAAGAAGAGACTGCAACGTTCATGAGAGATATAAACTGTACATCTGAATAAGTTAATTGCGAGAATATACTACAATCTATATAAGCTTCCTCCAAACCTCAATACATCAACGTCTATCAAGGGCATGGTCATTCACCAAAAAAATCGCAACAATCTTTATATATGTATTTCTGGATTCCACTTTGTCGTGTGGAATGGAGTTCTCTCTCCACGACAAATTAACCCAATGAAGTTCAAATACAGACAAGCATTTTACCGAAAAATGGGCGAGACAGGAAGAGGTATAGTGACCTCAAGACAAAATACTATAAACCAGTAATAAGTTCTTTGTACATATTGGTCTAATCAACCAGATATAGATATGAAGATAGCTGCCCTCCTACTGATATTTTAAGTTATGATCAGTTGCTAATCATTATTAAGGTCCTGAGTTAATGTTTGTTGGGCGTGACAACTGTAATGACCCCAAATAGAGGTGTTATTTTCTTACTTATTTTTCCTTATTCCAATAACCGATTTAAAAAATTTCAGGAAATTTTCAACTTGATTATCTCCATATTATAAAATCATCATTCTATTGGTCATATTTTATGAACAGACATATGAGTCGCTTGTCACCTCAGCATAAACAAAATTTCTTTTGAAGTCGGCACACTTGTAAGTATTTTTTTAAACTTGAACAACCCACATGGTCAAATTATCCATATTTACACGATCAAGGTTGGTACAGCTCCGACTCGCTCATTCTTTCACATATCATAATTTATATATTTTCCTGCAATACAAGACAACCAAATAACTAAGAGGCAAAGCTCAGTAAGTAAAGTCATACATGCCATGCCAAATGCTCGTGGAATGTACATACTGATATCTTGATATCTTGAGTTTTCTTTTTTTATTGTCATTATTATCTTTAGGCCCCTACTTGTGCACACTGCTCAATTAGACATTGCCTGCAGGGCTTGTTTATCACTTAATATCCCATGGGAACCTCCTCTGGCGCCGTTACCAATAGAGTGGCTCATTTAATACCTTATTCCATCGTTGCCTCGTCGAGCTCAAGACCTAAGACGGTCTTGCTCTGTGGTATCTGATCACTTAGATCTTCACAAAAATGAAGGAGGTAAATTACATTTATATTCGATATCGAACCTGGCCTGCCCATCCCATACCGGGCTACCCTTATAAGCCTACACAAAAATAACCATAACTCATCTCGCAATAGTGGCACAATTCAACACAAGTTCATATTTTCATTAATTATCATATGCATGATCTCATATCATATCATGTATTCAGCAACATATGATATCTTAATGTCATGTGATTATACACATAATCACATACTAAAAATCACTGTCTTCCACAAATTAGAGCAAAGTCAATGTACATATAAAACACGTTTGCAAAATATAAATAGGGCACATAATACAACTAATCTTGTCTTGTGTTGTAGTCGACTACTTTACTTACGTCGATACCAAGCTAATTTGAAATGACTTTCTTAGTATCCTTCTAGTCATAATCTTTCCATTGCAAGAAATCAAACCATTGTACTTATTTCTGCTAAAGGAAATTTCACTACAACTCATTTAGCAACTCAGAATCACATTCACCAATCCAATGACTTCAAAGTCTACTAGTTGACATATGTATGTATCTGGCATATGATAATACAAAATTAATTTCTTAACAATTAATAAAGCCAGATCTCCATCTACTAGTACTTGTGTAATAAGAAATAGTGTCACCAAAACTCTATAGTAAAGGAAGATTAACAACTACAATTGCCTGATTTGATAGAATATAGTTTTCTTTGTATAATAATAATATTCTTAATTTCTCCTAAACTTGTATTATTGCTAAAATAGGTATTAACAATTAACTTGACTCTTTGACCAAATATTCTTGGCTACATAATTTTGGCCACATCTAATTTTCTTGTTATAGCATATAATTATAATTTTGAAGATCAGTTAGGTGACCAAAAAGCTAATATAGCATCACAAAGATTGTATACGAGACTCTAAATTTTGATACGAGCTAACTAATTAAGATGTAAAACTCCCTTTTCAAATTATAGTACAGTGGCACGTATAAAGAACCTCAAACCAAAAGTAAAGAACCACAAACCAAAGTAAATTTAAGTAACAAGGTGTAATGGACGCAAACATAATTTATCGTCTTTTTATTTCGAGTTCCAATTAACTTCATCTTTACTATACCAAAAATCTAATATACATAACATCCCAAAAATCCGAATCATTCTCTTAGAACTATTATCAAACAATAGTTATATATTGACACCCAAAATTTCAATATATAATAAAATATATAAACATAGAAGCACGTATAAACCTAGCATAGTTGCATAGTTGAGATCAGTACCTCTGGATGATGAAGTATTACACAAGTGAATCTCAAATAATCCTTTTGTCCTCTACCTTCCTTATGTACTAAAGCCAGCGTTGTAAAAAGTGGGAATCGAAATTAATCGGGTAATCGAGGATTAATCGGATCATTAATAAGAATAAATTTAATAATATTTTTTATATACAATTATATTCATATATATAAGAGTTAACTCCGAATTGTATCCTCCTGGTTTGGTCGAAACACACTTTATTACCGAAACTTTAAACAATTACAATACACATCCCACAACATTTTTAGGCGGTTCAATTTGAACCCTTTTGACCACTTTCTGTCAAATTGGACCGTCACCGTTATAATGGGCAAGGGTAAAATTGGAATAACATTAAAAAATTGTTATACCTTCCTAACGGTCATGTTCTTCTTCTTCCCCTTTGTGTATATATATCTTCTTCCCTTCTATTTTATGTATCTATATTTTCCCTTTGTTAATTTTTTGTATTTTAGTCTACTAAAAGCGATTTCTGTGGCTGAGAGATGTTTATGCGGGAACTGGGTTGTGGCTAAAATAGCATGGACAACTTCAAATGCAGGTCAACATTTTTTATCTTGTGATCGGTGTCATTTTTTTCGATGGTTAGATGATCCATTATGTGAGCGTGCAAGAGTTATTATACCAGGTCTTATTCGAAGGATTAATAACCTTGAAGCTCAGCAGAAACGAGTGGAATATAGGAGTTTTGGTGGTTGTTCTGGTGAAATTGAAGGAAATAACAGTGAAATTGGTGGTTGTTCTGGTGGTTGTATGAGCTCTTCAACAGCAGCGAAAGAAAATAATTTGGGCAGCAACATCACGCTAACCTTGCTAATCGTCACATGGATTGCAATATTCGAGTACAGTTTGTGCAAGATAGAAGAAGTAGAGTAAATAGGACTATGGTCTTTTCTAATTTGTTCCTTGTAATTTGACTAAGTTGTTTGAATGTTGAGTACTCTATGTATGTGTTTGTTAATGTGTTTCTAATATAAGTGATGTTTCTACTATATGTTTGTTTCTTTAGTTGAATGTAAAAGAAAAAAAAACAGATCTAACTTAAATGCCATAGCCAAAACCAACCAACAAATTTTAAGGCAAAGATGTCATAGCATAAATTCATAAACCAACCAAAATAAAGACCCCAACCACTACCACCATGTTTGATACAAATATTTGGACTACCCAGAAATGAGCTACCACCATGTTTGATACTAACATTTGGAGCAAAATAGATGAAATACATGCAAAAGATAATGTCTTATAAATGTTCATGAAACTGTCTAATAAAAGGGTAAATTTCTTAATCCTTATCCATGGCAGCTTGCTTCTTGTTCTTTCTAATGTGAGCCTCCAACTGCTTTAGTGTTGTAAATTATTGACCATATCTCTCAAAATACTCCACTCCTGCAGCTGTCTGACTTGGTGGCTTAAAAGGCTTTACAACTCCTCCATGTGACTTCACTAATGTAGCATTCTTCAAAGGAGTTGACCTGGGATTTTTTCTTTCCAATTGTTTCGTCATTGGTGGAGACTTCTGAGCAATTGTAGCTCCATTCTCAGCAACAGTTTTGTGGGCATTTAGGTCATCTTGAGTGGCTTTAATTTTTTGGAGGAAATTGCTTAGTATTTCCGGATTTTTGGCTAGTTCTTCTTTTCTTTTAGTTTCCATGTCTACCTTCTGCATAAATAATTGAAGAATCATGAAATCAGACACATTATTGCATACATTTCAGATGTAGTTACAAATTTTACCTTAGTTGGACAAGTTCTTGAATTGTGTCACTGCTCATTGCAATATGAACATTTTGATTTTTTTTCTCCCATTGTTTGACCTCATCTTGCTCCATTCCATCTTCTCTGGTTGCACTTGCATTCCCTTTTTCAGCTTTCTGATTGCATTTACAAACACAAGTGGTAAGTTTTAGGTTTAAACAATACATAAGTAGACATGTGAATAATGTTAAATTAAATAACCTTTAGTGCACAAGTCCTGACATTATGCTCCCACTCCCCACAATGTGAGCACTTTAGACTAGTACTTTGTCTCTTTAACATAGTGGAATCATTTGCTCTTGTCGGTACCCCCAACATTTTTCTTATCTCTGTTTTTCTTGGGCCTACCTGGGGCAGTTCTCTTCAATGGGGGCAAAGGTGATTCTGCTTCTGTGTGTTCCTAGTAAGTCTCCCAACTAATGGGCTCAAGAATGTGGCTATAAACCTGCAAGTATGTCTCCTTTCTGTAGCAGTCATGAACAAAAACAAATGGATCAAGTTTTCGGAAAAAAATACATGCAACAGCATGAAAGCAAGGTATTCCTGTGAGCTGCCATTTCCTAAACGCACAGGTTCTTTGTTTCAAGTCAACTACAACCTCATGTCCTCCAACTGACATGGTTACATGATACTTGTCCCCACCATTCCAAACAGGTGTAGCCTTAGAAGCTAATTTAATTAACCTAGGTAGTCATAAAATTTACTGTTTAATTTCATTGGGGAATGAAAACTTACATGTTTAATGTATTACGTTAGGGAATGAAAACTTACATGTTTAATTTCTTTACAGTCTTAGTGCAATATCTGACATTTCTTCGTTCCATTTTAGTTTTCCTCTTCTCAATCCTCTGCATGCAAGTTTTGTGTATATTCTTGAACATGGTCACAATCCCATTATCTCTCCATTTGTTTATAGCATTATTAAAACTCTCACAGTTGTTGTTAAAAAAGACATCTGATTTGCAAATTTCCCTAAAACCTGACCTAGACCATTGAGACCTCGGTTTAGCTGCTAACCATTCATAAGCTTTTTTACGAATCTGTCATGTTCATCAAATATTGTGTTATTAATTTTCTACAAGTATATAACTATTGATGTACAAATAAGTATAAAAGTTACATGCTTAAGAGCCTCCATGTTCATATTGAAGAAATAATCAGTAGTGGACTTTGCAGCAAGCCACATCTGCTTTGTAGGTCCAAGACCCTGGCAATGATTCTTCAAGTTATTGTAAAGGTGCATCACACAAAATCTATGTTCAGATTCTGGGAAATAGCTTTGAAGTGCATTAACAAGGCCCTACAAATGAACAACACAGTTCAAATCAGTACATGGTGAATAAATATGTACATTATAACTAATTAAAGTGCACATATAGGATTTACCTTTTGCCTATCTGAGATGAAAGTGTAAGTGCCAGTATTTTCAATTCTTAAATTTGCCTTCAATAAACCAAGAAACCAACTCCTACTGTCATAATTTTCTTGTTCTACCTGGGCCCAAGCTATTGGGTACATCCCTTCATTTGGATCTGTACCAACTGCAGTAAGTAGAATGCCTCCAAATGGACCTTTTAGATGACATCCATCTAAACCAAATAATGGTCTGCAACCATCAAGGAACCCCTCTTTTAAAGGACCTAAACAAACATAGAATCTCTTAAACCTTCTTCCATCAACACTTGATTCTGCTGGCTCTGTCATCAACTTGATAGTTGATGTTGGCATTACCTTCTTCACTTCATTAGCATAATGATATAGCTTACTGAATTCTTCTTCATGCTTTCCAATTATGGTGTCTTTAGCCTTCATCATTGCTCTATATATCATTGAGTCTGAAACATGACATTTTAAATCATTAACAACCTTGGCATGAAAAGCTTTTAATGGCCAAGTTGGGTTCATTCTAACTTCTTGTTCATAGGTTGTGGCTATCCATGTGGAGTTCAATTGTTTTTGAACCCATGTAGGGTTGCAAGTGTGCCTGGTATTCAAAGTCTTAATCTGAATGTTGGTTGATCTTTGTTGTCTAATGCCATAACATTTCCATTCACATCCATCTGTACAGATCCACTTGATCTTGTCAGATAGGTTCTTCTTCAATCTAACCCCTCTCTGGTGTGCAATAGCATGTTTCCTGACAGCTTCCCTGAACACTTTACCACTACTGAATAACATGCCCAATTTGAACTGAGGATCCTCCATGTCAGTGTGCTCATTAAATTCATGATACTTAACTTCTTCCTCATCACAGGATGATATTACCATTCTTTCTTCAGTACTATCATATTCAAACTCTAAAGTGTCACTATCATACCCATCTTGTTCTTCCTCAGCTTGTTTGTGGTTTTCATCTATAACTGTCTCAATTTCCTCGTCTTCATTAGGGTTGTCTTCATGCTCACCATTCACAGCTTCATTAATATGACAAGGTGTTGTTCCTTCTACTATATTTTCCTTATCAACCTTTGATGTTTCACCAAGACCACATGGTTTTTTCTTCACCTTTTGTTTCCCCTTTTTCTTCTCTGCTTTCTTCTCATTTTTCTTCTCAGATTTCTTCTCATCTGCCTTCTTCTCATTTTTCTTCTCAGATTTCTTCTCATCTGCCTTCTTCTCATTTTTCTTCTCAGATTTCTTCATCTCATCAACTTCATCTATGACCACAGGAGTATCCTCTGTATTCTTAAACAAACCCATTAGCATTGAGTACCCGCATCTCTTCCTTGCCCTATATGGTGGATTAGGTGGTGGTATTCTCCTAACTTTCTTCTTAGGCTTTGGACAGTCACTTTCACTAGAGTCCATGTTGGAACTATCACCATGGAAACTTTGTTTTTCTTCCTCATCTTCTGTGTCTTCTTCTACCACCTCATTCACATTACCTTCTACTTCATCTCTAATGTCCTCAATTCTTTGAATCCTATCATCTATAACCATTTGAATAAATGAAAAATCCCAAGCTTCATCATCAAATGTAGGACTGTTGGAGGTCATATACAACCTTATGAACTTGTAATTACAGTCAACCATGTCAATTATGATACCTAAATCTTTTTCAGTTTCTATAGGAATCAAATTGTCATGACACATTTCTACCTCATTGGTTAACAACCAAATATCCATAGTCTGAGTGCTACACTGTACTTGTCCAAGCATAGCCTCAATTTCAACCAACTTCAATTTAAACACCGAACACATATCAAAATAAGCTACTTGACCCCCCAACAAATTCACTACAGTCATCAACAAATTTATCTCTGAAATAAAGTTTTATTGTGAAGTAAGCACTCCTATCTACATGTAGATAGGGTTTCATTTGCAATTAGGGTTCCATATTACATAAATTTGTGACACAAAGACAAACAAAGACAACCACATGCAATATTTGAAGCAAAGAGAAACATATATGGGACCACATACATTAAAAAACATACACTTTTCCCCTCTTATTCTATTATCTTGCATGCTACGACCATAAACAAAACACCAAAACCTATTTTCTGGAGGAGATAGAACTGAAAAGATACCATAAACAAATAACCCTAACAAAATTAAAAACTGAAAAGATGATTACCATCATAGTCGGGAAGTTCTTTGCCACTGGGTAAACCAAAGTTAGTAATGTTGCCTCGTCCTCCTCCGGCTTCAAGCTTCGATTTTTCATCATCAAGTTCTTTAACAGCGTCCCTAACCGGCCTTAATCGCCCTCTCATGGTAGAGAGTAAATCGATCACTTTAGGGTTTTACTTAATTTGGGAATTAGGTTATATCTCTGTTTTAATTGTTTAATATCGCTTCTGTTTTATACTTGTCTTTTTACTTTTATTTTTACAAATGAATTCCCCTGCAAATGTCCAATTTACCCTCGACCAATTGGACGGTGACGGTCCAATTTGACCGAATGGGTCAAAAGGGTTCAAATTGAACCTCCTAAAAATGTTGTGGGATGTGTATTGCAATTGTTTAAAGTTTCGATAATAAAGTACGTTTTGGCCAAACCAGGGGGATGCAATTCAGAATTAACTTTATATATAATTGTTTCGTTATTTCAACTAAACAAATGTTATTATCATATTTTATGCAAATATGTTAAAAATATTATATAATTATAATAACTAAAATTTTGAAGATTTATCTTTTCAATTAGAGATCAATTTAAGAAAAAAATTAAAAGAATTTACGATTTAAGCATCTAAAATTATAATGATATGTACAAAAATAATGTTTTTTCCTATTGTTTAATCAAGTTTCTACCTTTTAAATTTTTAATTTTTTTTTTAAATTTTAACTATTTTTTAATAATTAGTCTTTGACCGATTAATCCGATTTTTGACCGATTCATTCGATTTTTGACCGTTTTTCTAAAAAAAACAATTAATTAAGATACGTTTCTGATACCTGAGGGGCGAAAAGATACGCTTTAATACTTGAAGGGTTTATGGGTACAATGGTCCATACTTGAAGGGCCAAAAGATCATAAAGCCTATAAAGAAAGCTAAAGTTTACCAATATTATGAGAATCATGTATCTGCAACTCGAACTTAATCACACTTATTATCCACAATCACCAGACCTGTATTAAAATTATTATCTCTGATTTGGATTAAGCTCAAAACATAACGAGCTTCCAGAATTCTAATAACTTCCTGCCTATTTGGGATGGAAAGATGACATCAATGCATCCTCATGCATCCAAATACATATAAGGTAAATGTACATTTCGTCACTTAAGTTACTGACCCAGGTGCAGAGGCCGCATCTGAACCAACTAAGCCTATCTATTTGCTCTAGTAAGGAAGTCACACTGTTCAGAGTCCTTCTCTCCATGACTCCATTCTATAAATAGACAGAGAATATTGTAGCTTATAGTTCTTTTATATTTCCAGACATGGCTTCATTCATATAGGAGATAATTGATACGTATAAGAAAGAGGCACAAATCTGTTTCATGATTTGTTCCAAGTTATCACAGCTACAAGGAATACCAAAATTAAATTTTACTTGCTGCATGAGTACATGGATTGGTCATAATGCACCTAGATAAATTGTGTTATTTCAAAGTCGGAAAATAGGACTTGTATTTATTTAGGCAGTTGAATTTCTTCTGTCATTTTGTTCAGTAAAACAACTCACATGGAATTTAAGCAAGCTAGAGAACAGAAATAACACAAGACTGTAAATCTAAAATTATGTCACTTAATTTCTTATATTATTTAACAGTTCTCAGAATACATAATCTTTTAATTTGGTTCCCAGAAGCTAATGGAAGACTGGTATCTGAAAAGTAGTACCAGAACAACCCCTTGGGCTATTATCAGGAGGACAACTTATATAGAGATGTGTGGTCTTGTTTAAACATATAAGTAATTCACGCAGGAAATATGACTTTCCTCTTGAAGAGCAGGCAAGGTATACATTCTCTACACCTAATGAACTATGGAGAACGTCGACCACCTGTTTCTTGGTGTACTCCGTGTTAAAAGCGATTTTGCCCTTTTCCAGTATCTGAAGCAAGTCAATTTTTTGACGAGCCTTGATGCCATCCAAGAAGTAGGATTCAGCACCAGTATCACCCTGCCCCCACAGCCCCATTTGGCCATGTTTGATCCACTCGTTCTCCCAGAAATCAGTTCTGAGCTTCCACTGGAGGTCGATGCAAGCCCACCAGATATCCATGCTTGCTTCAACTCTTTCAAACTGTATTCATTCAACAGAATCAGTCCGAGATTGACAAAATACATGTATAAAAAATAGATGATAGTGAAATAATCAACTACAGTCTACAGACGTATACGTACCACACCCTCAGATATAGGTGGTGTTGTTTTGCCGCCAACCGGAATGGTCTTTCCGTCTATCTTAGCAGGCCAAAGGCCATGCATTGAAAAGTTATTGGCATACCACTGTGGGAGAGGAGAAACACAGTTCATTCGTCCTATAACACAGACCGTGGGAGTCCATGTTTGGACGAACTGTATATGGTGCACATTACATCATCAGCTGACAGTTGGATACAGCAGGAATGGAGAAGGCAGAAGAGAGTGAGGTATAAACTAAAAATTGTCAGACATTTTAGGATTAGAAAAAAGAGAGCGACTGAGAGAGTTGTAATGTGTGAGTGATAGAGAATGAATGGGGAGTGGCCCTCTTTATATAGGCACCGAAATCAACCTTTTAACACACATTTATACATTATAATGAGAGATTTACTGAGAATTTTACTGATATAGGTAGAGAATTACTTGCAAGACATATACTGATTTACAAAATGGGTAAGTTTGATATCACCAAGAAACTTTTTCAATTAGTTACTCTACAAAGAGTAATTTGATATCCCTACGCAAACAAAATTGGCATACAAATACAAGCATGCAACAAATCACAGGGTATGGATGAGGTACCACAGGTTGTTTAATGGAGATTGCTCGGATGCAACTTCAGGCACTGGTAACGAAAATTCATAGGATAGTACTTTATGGGTAAGTTTGATATCCCCAAGAAACTTATCTACAAAGAGTAATTTGATATCCCTACGCAAACAAAATTGCTCTCCATGTACAAAAATTGTATTCCAGCTCAAAAAAAATTAAATTTGAGTAAACCGGAGAAAGTAAACATATATAGACAACTCTTTAAATTAAGCAAAATATATATTAGTTCACACTAGAAGTAAAATTGAGTTTGAATTCGATATGCTAAGCTTGAGTGGAGTAGATAATGAATTTATCGAGTTAAGAGATCGAAACCTGATAGAAGCAGTGGCACAACAATATGCTAAGAGATAAAAAAAACATACAAATTTTATTTAAAATTAAAGTCAGCCAAGATCATACAAAAGTAACTTAAATTTGTTCAAATCTTTTCATTTTTGAATTTTAGGCGGATATAATGGAATGTCCACCTGGTTCCTTGTCACAGAGGTGCGAGATGGGACTACTATCCTTACCACAGAAAAAATTGAAGTATTATGAAAAACGATACACCCAAGCTACATAGAGTGAATCAGAAAATCCATTGCAGTTGGCCACAGAGCATATGGTGAGACTTGAGAGTCACCCTCAAGCACATGATCTTAGTAAAACAAGCAAAATCGCATTAAGTTGATAGTTATTTGTTATTTTGGCATGTTTGACGATGTTAATCTTTTTATTGACACGGATTTATTTATGTAGGATGGATCATTGTCACATTTCAGAATGGTTAGAGATTTTCTACTCAGAAAACGACTTGAAGAAGGATAAATAAATACCATGTTTACGATCCAATAAGGTGGCGGCATTTAGGATAAAACTTTGCAGCTTATGCCATGAGCCCTCAACACCAACAGGAACAGCTGATGCATTTCCTGCAGCAGCAATAGATGCCTGGTCAGGTTTGTCCAACGATGTAGGTACCACAGGTTGTTCATTGGAGATTGCTCGGATGCTACTTCAGGCAAAAGAAAAGTAAAACCATCCCCATGGCACTAGGATTCTGGACCACTATTCGGTTTGGTTTTTCGATTCTGGTTCATAGTTCCTAGGGGTTATTAATGGTGGGTGTTATTGTGTTACAGTATCAAACTCAGAAGCTGATGTTGAATTACATATAACAGATTCTGCTGAGGTGGCAAGTTAGAAAGTTAGTTACAATGTACAGCTGGATACAGCTCATTTCCAGCTCATTGTTTGTTAGATAATTAGTGTAGTTAAATACAGTTGGATAGTTCATTCTGTATTAAGTTTTCCTGCACTCTTCTAGTCACTCTCTCTCTTTCACTCTTTCTCTCTTGAGATAGAGATGTAACTGCATTTCATTCATTTCCAGTTGTGTGTAAAGATTAGTTAATACATACACCATTGTTTGTGATTGTGTCATGGTATCAAAGCAAGGTCCCGATCATTGTGATTGTAATTGAATCGTCTCTTTCGAGTTGTCTCTCTGTATGAATAGACGAACTTATTCCGCTGCTGTATCGACTTCGTCAATGGCTAATCAAACGACTCAGAATGCAACTCAAACTGCAAATCAATCGCCTCCTTCATCGGTAATTGATGCCTATCATCCCTACTATCTCCAGAGTTCTGGATTAATCCAGGTATTGCTCTTGTTACTCAAGCTTTAACTGCTCAGAACTATCAGCAATGGAGTAGATCTGTTAAATTGGCTCTTTCTGCTAAAAACAAGCTTGGACTAATTGATGGCACTGTACCTAGACCTGTTGTGTCATCTCCTTTGTATGCTTTCTGGTATCGATGTAACGACATGGTTTTGTCATGGTTATTGAACTCTATTTCTGCTGAGATTAGAGATAGTGTTGTTTACTTTAGCACTGCACAAGAAATTTGGGAAGATCTTGCTATCAGATTTTCTCAAGGAAATGTGCCTCGCATTTATCAACTAAAAAAGGATTTGTCAGGTCTTAGTCAAGGGTCCATGTCAATTACTGCTTATTTCACCAAAATGAGGGTTCTAACTGATGAATTACATGCGTTGTCTCCTGTCCCTAAGTGCACTTGTATACAGAATTCCTGCTCATGTGGTGTAACTGCTAAACTTGATGCATATGAGCAAATTAATACCCTAAGTCAGTTCTTGATGGGATTGAATGACATATATACTGGCATACGAGGCCAAATGCTTATGATGAAACCACTTCCTACTATGAGTCAAGCTTACTCATTATTACTTCAAGAAGAAAGTCAAAGATCTGCTCATATAACAGTTGCAACAGATAGTCTAGCCATGAATGTGAAATATTCTGGTCCAAGTTCTAAGCCAAAGCAGTTTAATGCCAACAAGAAAGGTTCAGCTACTAGTGATTCAGCTGAAATCTGTGACTATTGCCAAAATCCTGGCCATCATCAGGACAAATGTTTCTTTCTGCATGGCTATCCAGATTGGCATCGTTTGTATGGGAAGCCCAAGCCTAAACTAAAGCCAAAAAGGGCAGCTCAAGTCACTGTTAAAGTCTCAGATGCTACAGATACAGACCAGAACAATACTGAAGATAAACTGAAGTCTAATGCTTTCTCTGAAGCCCAATGTGAGCAGATAGCCAAGATGATACAGAACAGTATGAAGGCTATCACTGGTTCTCTGGGATCTCAACTGTCAGGTAAAATCTGTAGTGTGTCTTCTTCACATAATGCATATACAGTCAAAACTGATTCCCATACTACTTGGATATTAGATTCTGGTGCTACTGATCATATAGTATCAAGTCTACAACTTCTTATCAATCCCAGACCTTTGTCTTCTGTATTACATTTGCCAAATGGTTCCACTGCTCCTATCACACACATTGGTGATGTCCAATTAACCATATCTGTTAGGTTAACAAGTGTCCTGTGTGTACCATCTTTTCATTGTAACCTAGTATCCATCTCAAAATTAACCAGTGACAATTCTGCCTCAGTTATTTTTACCAATTCTACCTGTATGTTGCAGGCCCCTTCCCTGAAGCAGATGGTAGAGATTGGTAAAGCTGATGCAGGACTTTACAATCTCACAAAAGCATCTACTTCTTCTCCTCAATCTTATTCAATCCATACACCAAATCACCACTGTTCAAAGCTTCATGTTGAACCTTCTGCAGAAGCTCAAATATGGCATGCCAGACTTGGACATCCTGCTGCCATGATTTTAAATAAAACTTCTGTTATGTCTACTGTAGATCAAACTTTGTTTTCTACTTGTGATGTCTGTCTTCTAGCTAAACATCAAAGACTTTCTTTTCCTATTTCAGAATCTACTAGTTACAAATTGTTTGATCTTATACATTGTGATCTCTGGGGTCCCTATAAAGTATATACTCATGGTCATTGTAACATTTTCCTCACTATTGTTGAAGAATTCTCCAAATGTACATGGGTATACTTATTAACAGACAAATCCCAGGTCTCCTCTACTATACAGAACTTTGTTCTGTTAGTCAAAACCCAGTTTCAGGCCACAATTAAAACAGTTAGGTCTGATAATGGCACAGAATTTGTCAATAAAAATCTACAACAATTTTTTCTCTCTGCTGGTATTGTTCACCAGACTTCCTGTCCTTATACCCCCCAACAGAATGGGGTGGTAGAAAGGAAACACAAACATATCCTTAATGTTGCCAGATCCTTAATGATTCAGGCCTCTCTACCTAAAACATTGTGGGGAGACTGTGTCCTCACTGCTGTTCACATAATCAATCTTTTACCTGTTCAGCAACTTCAGTTCAAATCTCCCTATGAACTGTTGTATAATAAAGTCCCAGACTACAGTCCCTTAAGAGTCTTTGGATGTTTGTGCTACATTTCAGATATCTTTAGTACACCTGATAAACTCAATCCAAGAGGTCTCCAGTGTGTATTTCTGGGATATCCATGTGGAAAAAAAGGGTATAGGGTAATGCACTTATCTACAAGGAAGTGTTATATTTCTAGAGATGTCACATTTGTGGAAAATGTGTTTCCATTTCAACAACTTGTCTCTTCAAGTACTCAAACATCTCTCTTTCCTTCTGTGTCTAACCTAAATGATCACCATTCTGCACCTCCCTTCTGTGTTCCATCTCCCATTACTGATACTCAGTCTGTTTGTGAAAACATAGATTGTCCTACAAGCCAAATTAATGACTCTACTGAATCATCTATTGTCATTCCCACACCACATGTTCCTGTCTCATCTCGTCCTGTCAGGACAAAAACTGTTCCAAGCAAATACAAAGACTATACTGGTTTGCCTGTGAGCACTACTCAGTCTCAAGCTCACTGTGCATACCCTCTACACAAACATGTATCATACCATGTTTTTTCATCTGCTCATACTACATTCCTGGCTAATATTACTCAAACTTCCATACCATATACCTATAAACAAGCTGTAGTACACAAACACTGGACAGATGCTATGCTATCTGAAATTCGTGCTCTCGAAGATAACAACACTTGGGATATTGTTCCTAAACCACCTAATAAGAACATAGTAGACTGCAAATGGCTGTTCAAAATAAAGTACACTCCCTCAGGCACCATCGACAAGTACAAAGCTCGTCTTGTTGCCAAAGGGTTCACCCAAACTATTGGAGTTGATTACTTTGAAACATACGCCCCTGTAGCTAAAATGACTACTGTTCGGGTGGTTCTAGCTTTGGCAGCCAAATATAACTGGCACATTCATCAAATGGATGTCAACAACGCGTTTCTACATGGTGTTTTAACAGAAGAAATATACATAAAACTCCCTCCTGGTTTTCAGCAATTGTCCACTACAAACATATCTTATCCATCTGATGTTGAATTTGTTTGTCGGTTAAGAAAATCGATCTATGGGTTGAAACAGGCTCCTCGAGTCTGGAATCAAAAATTGGTCTCAGCATTGCTGAAATATGGATTTTCTCAAGCTGCTTGTGATCACAGTTTGTTCACTGTTCGACATGGGACAGAGTTTGTAGTTGTCATTGTATATGTCGATGACATACTTCTGGCAGGTAATTCCACTGATCTTCTTACTAAAATCAAACAATTTCTTCACACTCAGTTTAAGATTAAGGACTTGGGTCCTTTAAAATACTTCTTGGGATTAGAGATTGCCCGGTCTACTTCTGGAATATTTGTCAATCAAAGAAAGTATGCCTTAGATATTCTGAAAGACACTGGGATGACTGGAGCTAAACCTTCTGTTGTTCCCATAGAACAAAACCATAAGCTCATTGAAAATACGTCTGCATTGCTCTCTCATTCTGGTATTGCCACATATAGGCGATTGGTTGGTCGACTACTGTATCTCACCATTACACGTCCAGATCTTTCCTATGGTGTTCATGTTCTTTCACAGTTCATATCATGTCCTCGAGAAGATCATTTGGCTGCTGCATTCAAAATGGTTAGATATCTCAAAGCATCCCCAGGTCAAGGTCTGTTTTATGCTGCAGATTGTCCTCTCAAACTTACAGCTTACAGTGATGCTGACTGGGGTGGTTGTACTGAGACTAGACGTTCACTTACAGGCTATTGTGTAATGTTGGGAAACTCTCTTGTATCTTGGAAGTGTAAAAAACAGCCCACAGTATCCAGGTCATCTGCAGAATCTGAATACAGGTCCATGGCTGACACCTGTTGTGAGGTTGTTTGGCTTACTACATTGCTTGCTTCCCTGCAGTCTTCTCCACAATTACAAGTACCTTTGTTCTGTGATAATAATTCAGCTCTACACATTGCCTCGAACCCTGTGTTCCATGAAAGAACAAAGCATATAGATATTGATTGTCACCTAGTACGTGACAAATTTCAGGCTGGTCTTATTGCCCCAGCATATGTCCATACTTCTGTCCAACCTACTGATATCTTCACCAAGGCATTACCTTCTCATCAACTTTCTTTCCTACAGTCCAAGCTAGGAGTGTTAGATCTCTTTACCTCTCCTACCTTGAGGGGGGATGTTACAGTATCAAACTCAGAAGCTGATGTTGAATTACATATAACAGATTCTGCTGAGGTGGCAAGTTAGAAAGTTAGTTACAATGTACAGCTGGATACAGCTCATTTCCAACTCATTGTTTGTTAGATAATTAGTGTAGTTAAATACAGTTGGATAGTTCATTCTGTATTAAGTTTTCCTGCACTCTTCTAGTCACTCTCTCTCTTTCACTCTTTCTCTCTTGAGATAGAGATGTAACTGCATTTCATTCATTTCCAGTTGTGTGTAAAGATTAGTTAATACATACACCATTGTTTGTGATTGTGTCATATTGGCTTCTACTAACCATTCTAATGTGAATTTGTGTGTGGTACTCTTATAAAGTTTTTTCATGGTAAACAGATATGGCCTCATGTAAGGTACATATTGTCTTGTGTGTGGACTGGTACTCTTATAAAGTCTTTTTTTTTTTTTGTAAACAAATATGGCTTCATATAAAGCCATACAAATACAAGCATGCAACAAATCACATCTAAAGAGAATAGAGGTATTTAGACCGAGACAATAAATTGATAGTACTGTATTAATGACTTGTGACATTGAAAATTTAATCATCCATCAGGCAGATAGGCAGAGCATCACCAACTAGGCTGAGTATAACAATCACA
The DNA here is from genome assembly GCA_030848705.1 of Heracleum sosnowskyi. Lineage (NCBI taxonomy): Eukaryota > Viridiplantae > Streptophyta > Magnoliopsida > Apiales > Apiaceae > Heracleum > Heracleum sosnowskyi. Next base: position 26,323,206 of record CM061237.1, read on the forward strand.
ATAACAAATTTTGAAAGAAAGCAATGGAGTTCCATGACAATATATCAACATCACCTCCAAGAGAATAATATTTAGGCCCTAAAAATATGTATATAATTTACCACGGAATTTTTTGACAATTCTTCGGTCTGATCACAATTCCTTTAAGATCGATGCCTCCTTTCTCTTCCCCAGTTTTGACTTCACTCAAGCACATCATTAATTCCCTCTTGTCACCAGCACCTTCCTTGTTGAAGTAGTCACCCAACTCAAGTTCATACCAATTACCATTAGTCCTTCTTGGATACTGAGGGCCACTTAATACGGGCATATCTGGTGGCCTACATTTTAAAATTTTAGTACCTCTTTGATACTCGGAAGGCATGAACGGTATGTAAACAATCTTGCTTTCGCATTCGCTTCCACAACCACCATCAAAACCAACAAAAGTTTGTAATGGTTCTTCTTCACCAAATCCGCCAAAGTAAATCGAACTTGTGAAATCGAACCAAAGGTAGGCAGTATAGGCTGTATTAGGGGACAATAGTGAAGTGCTTATCTTTCCCTCAATTTTAAAGGGTAATGTTAATTGGATATATTCACAAGTCCCATTCCACCCATCTGGTTCAGGTTTCGACAGCTTCTCGGGTACTAAATAAAAACACTTCTTCCCGCTGAGCTTGTCTAACCAAAAGTACTGCTTAATAGAGAACAATTAAAATTGTGGCAAAAAAAAAAAGAAGAGAGCAATGAAAATTGAAGTTAGTACATAACTATTTGCACAATAGACCTACAACCAACTAAAGCAGGAAGAATGAGAAACAAGTTCTATACAAGTTCCAAGTAGTTATATGAAAAACATGAAATAATTACCATATCACCGTCATCAATGATCAAAGGATTGTCTGAAAGAAACAGATACAAATCCTTCTTGGTAGCAAATGCCTTTAGAGTATCTGCATCAATCTTTTTCCAGGGATCCTCAACAAATATCCAGGAATGTGACTCATTTGGCTTTGCCCGGCGGGAGATGAGGTCAGCAGGCAAAAATCTCTCCCAAACATGGTCAGATTTTGCGGCTGACTGGAAACTTCTGGAGACAATTGATAGATTCCCACACGCATCCACAGGCCTGGTACGTGAGACAATCTCTTCTATCAATTCTTGTGGCAAGGCATTCAATCCCGAGACACCACCCATTACATCGACATATGTGCGCATTGTATTGTGTAATAAGGGCCAGCGAAGTGACAGAGATTTGAAAATGATGGTACTTCTGCTTATATTCACAGGCAAGACAATCGAGTTACAGCCTTACAGGAGTAGCAAGAATCAAGAAGACTGACAGTTCTTGTTAAACACATTCCAAAGGCATGATATGCATGTAAACAAGCCGATTAACAAGTCGACCCACTCCTAAGAAAAAGATGTTTCCCATCAACTTTTCTCCTAGATTTTAATTTTTCAAGCTCCGTCTAAAATCCCAAAAACCCAATATCTATATATTATAGGAAAAAGTTCTATGGAGTATATATAGCTATATAAGAATACCCGAATCAATTATGAAGTCACGTATCCCATGTGATAAAATATCTATCAAGTTTCTTAGACACAGAATTTATACAGACTAAAAAATGAGAGAAGAAAACTGTCAAAAACAATTGTTCTTTCGATGAAAAAAAATAAAAAAATAGAACGATCAACTTACAGCGGAAGAGAAAGGATACCGAAACACTTGTTCCCACTGAGCTTATCTAACCAAAAGTACTGCTTGAATGAAAGACAATCAAAACCAAGGTTAACATACAACTAACTAAATTTCCCAACAAACACATAACTAATTAAACAGAGAAAGTGAGAATTCAAATTCTGCAAATATAATTACAATATTCAGACAAGTTCAGATATCATAATTAAGTTACAAGTAACTATTAGAAAAACGAATTAATCACCATAGCACTGTCATCAATGATACAGATTTTCCTAAAGAAGGAGATACAAACCTTCTTAGTAGGAAAAGCCAGTAGGGTATCTGAATCAATATTTTTACAGGGATCATAAAACATCCACTGATCTGACACAGCCTGATGGGAGATAAGTTCATCTGACAGAAACCTCTCCCAAACATTGTCGAATTTTGCATCTGACCAGAAACTTCTGGACATAATGGATAGTTTTCCACACGCATCCAAAGGGCTGGTACATGAGACAATCTCTCCTGTATGTTCTTCTTGTGGTAAGACATTCATCCCCAAAATATCACCCATCAGGTCGACATGTGCGCATATTGTACTGTGTGAAGAGAGCCAGCAAGGTGACATAGATTTGTGAACCAGAGTACCTCTGCTTATATTTAAAGACAAGGAAAAGGAGTTACAGTAGTAAGAATTTGGAAGACAGTCGGGATTTGTTAGATATAATCTATATGATTTAATAGGATTTTTCATACCTCTCAGGAAGCATGATGTGGATATGAACAATTTTGTTTTGGCTTTCATAGTCACCATTGGTACTAACAAATACCTCAAACAGTTGATCTTTAAACTTATCTAGGCATAGAGAACTTTTAAAATCAAGCAGAAAGTACGCTGTATCAACTGTAACAGGAGCCAACATTGAAGTGCTTATCTTCTTGAAGATTTCGAGCTTTACCACAGCGTAAAACTCAGCTGTCTGACTAGATCTGTGGTTAAATATATACAACATTAAGAATACATCTATACATAAACAGTTTGTTTTCAAGAAGACTTTAAAAAGGAAATAAATTTCTTTCTGTGACATGGAGTATCCCTCAAACAAGTAAATCAGTTTCTCCTAAAGGGATCGTTACAACATTCAGAATACATCATTCTATAGCTCTTTGACAGAATATACAAATGTATATTTTGCTAATTTGTTGCTTTTATAAGTTTTGTAACCAATATATCTAAAGACGAGATAGTGAACAACACATATTTAACATTATTTGAAAAGTATAAATAACATTCTATAACAATAAATGTTAGTTGTATAAATAACATTTTATAACAACAAATGTTAGTCAAAATGTATGTATTTTTAAAATAATAGAAATCATTCGGTTCACAACCAAAGTGATCCGTTCCATTATTTAAGGTTCGGTTCCGTTTTGGTTATATCAGACGATCTGATTCAGTTCTTTGAAATTCTCAAATTCCGTTCTTTTGGTCCGGTCCGGATCAGAACCGTTGCTCAACCAGATATGTTATATAATATATTAATATAAAACAGTAATATATTATTACCTACGCATAATATGACATATGAATACATATAACATAAAAGAAAAAATATATAAATATAAACAATATAATGTAAAATAATTAAATGTATATATTTCGAACCCTGTTCATGGTTCTTTGTGATTAGAACTGAAAGCGAACCAAAAACTGTGCCAAGAACCCAAAAAAAAACCGGAACCAACCCGGACCTGAAATATAAAAGAACAAACTCAAAACCAAAACCAACCTTTTTTGTCTATTAGGTCCCGGTTAGCGGGAAGTGTTCACTCCTAGCTATAGAAAATTGCAAAAAGAAAACATACTATAATGTATTGAACTTTCATGTAGTTAGATTAACGAACATTCTCTGTCTTAACATTATACTATTAACTTCTACAACTTTTTTACTCTTGTGATACCTTTATGCTTCCAGTTTCCAATATATGATATCCTTCCCTAAGTACCCTTTTGTTAGTAAAACGTTAGAGAAACGTTACAAAGTATCTAAATGGCCGTTATATCATTTTCTAACAACAATTTTCTGCTATTTTGTCTTAATCGACTATATACTTTCACACAGTATGTAAAAAAAATCACCTTAGACAAACAATTAGAAATAATTAGCAATAGATTACGCATAATGATGAAAGGGAATCGATTGTTGTTGTGAGTTTTATTTTGGGTTTTCCTGATTTTTATGAATTAAAGTATGAATTTAGATCAACTTATGAAGAGAGTTTATTAATAAGTCTGATACATATTTTGCAAGAAAAGCGAAATTTATTATAATTAGCAAGACATGTAAGGGGTCTATTAAAAAGGGAAGATGCATTACAATGTTTTATAAGAAATTAAGTGGTTATCGATTTCCTGGACAATTAACAGTTTGAGTATTAAAAAAACATTGAGGTCATAATGGATCTTCTAACAAAACTTTGAGGAGATGAACAATTAAGTATACTTTTCAACAAAAAAAAAAGAAGAAGAAAAGAATCGGAGCTTAAAGCTGGATACAAAAACAATTGTCGTTCCCACTGCGCTTGTCAGAGTGCTTAAATTAAACAAAGGATCATATCAAGGGGTTAGTATATAAGTAACTTAATTCAACTCGGGATTTATTACAAGATATAAATAATAATTCTAAAGAAAAAAGGAAATGATCGAGAGAGAGAGAGAGAGAGAGAGAGAGAGAGAGAGAGAGAGAGAGAGAGAGCACCTTAATTTTAAAGTCATCATCAACCTGTGATCGTGAAATGATGAGGTGGTCAGTTGGCAGGAAGCTCATGTTGTTGGGATTCAGTATAATTCTTACAGGACACTACTAAAAACAGCTTTTCAATTGTAGTAGAAGAATATTGTTTCCTTTTGCTTGGGCCAATTTATTCCTTAATGTTTTCAATTCTGGATCAGGATCACAATGTTTAACATCTTGGATTGGGCTTTTCAAGTAAATTTTATATTTCTTCAGGTTTCGACACCTTCTCGGGTACTTCCCGGTGAAGCTCTAATTCAGTTTCACTTTGAGTTATACATTTTAGTTTAATTTATTTTGACCAAGTTTAGAGTAGACAAGAAGTTTCGGCGAGGGTTCCAACATACATAGTCCATCGGGCCCAAGCAGGATAGGCCCAAGACAAAATCGGTGTTGTGAATCGCATGTTTCCATCGGTGTTTGTGCTTAATTTTAGAAATCTCTCATATATATATATATTAATCACATATATTTGCTAGACAATTAAAACACGAGTACATGTAATTTTATTTCTTTATATACTAGCATGAAAACCCGTACAAGGCACGGGTCACTATCTAGCATAATTGTTTTAACTTCTAAGTAGTTCGGTGTTTATTATAATTTATATATCGTTTGACAGACGTCTCATTGTGGGTACAAAAGTTGGACTTGATCTCCGTAGTGAGATAGTTAGCGTTGAAAAGTATCCTTGGTTGATGTGTTTTTGAGTTAAGAAATGAGTAAATTCGATATTTATGATATTTGTTATGTGTAAGATCTATGTCAAAATATGATTATCTTACATACAAGACATTAACCTGCACAATTTTACTAATTTAGCTCATTGAGCGAATGATACATTTTCTTGTTTGTGAAATGTAATTTGCATCGTAGTTATTTTATATATTTTGAAGTTAAATAAAATGTCTTCTATCAAATGACACTCACATATTTCGCGTGAAGTTCTAAAAATCTGTGATTTTATATAGTGATATAAAGATATTTCAGTTAATAGATAAACTCAAGTTCAATTTCTACAAACAACTTTTTCTAATCTATACTATATTATTAAAACCGAAACATTGAAAGTTTTGGTTTTCGGTTAACGGTCGGTTTTTGGTTTTCGGTACTTTTTCTAATTAATAAATTAATAATATAATCAAAATTCGGGAAAGTTTTATTCTACATTAATATTTCACTATATTTTACTACATAAAAATCAAATAATATTGAAATCTAATCAAAAAAATGGAAATGGGGATCAAATTTGTTTAAATTTAGGATATACCGCTACAAATATACTTCTTTCTTTTTAGGATAACGAAAGCTACTACAACTCAAATATTTAATGGAATTGTATTATTGTCAAGTTACCAAAATAGTAACTAGATGATTGCCTTTAATAATTAAAATATTTTTTTTCTAACAAAATCTACTCCTTTTCCAAAAATCTCATTACAATTATCTTTAAATTAAAACATATTACCTTTTATATTTGTTATTACTAAAATCTATGTTTTCCAAAAATATGAGGTGCAATCCTTACTTATTTTAAAACTTATTTTAATACTCTATTTAATATATAATAAAATAATATAAAAATAGTAACTAACTGATTGCCTTTTATAATTAAAAAAAAATCTAACAAAATCTACTCCTTTTCCAAAAATATCACGACAATTACCTTTAAATTAAAACATAATATCTTTTAATATTTGTTATCACTAAAATCTCTATTTTCCAAAAATATGAGGTGCAATCCTTACTTATTTATTTTAAAATCTATTTTAATACTCTATTTAATAAATAATAAAATAATATAAAAATATTAACTAGCTGATTGCCTTTTATAATTAAAACATTTTTTTTCTAACAAAATCTACTTCTTTTCCAAAAATATCACGGGCAATTATCTTTAAATTAAAATATATTACCTTTTATATTTGTTATCACTAAAATCTCTATTTTCTAAAAATATCAAGTGCAACTCTTACTTATATATTTTAAAACTTATTTTAATACTTTTAATTATTTAAAAAAAACTTACCTATTTTAACAAGTGAACGTATTTTTTTTAACAAATACAATTAATATAATTAAAACACATCATCACTAAAATCCCTATTTTCCAAAAATATGAGGTGCAATCCTTACTTATTTATTTTAAAACCTATTTTAATACTCTATTTAATAAATAATAAAATAATATAAAAATAGTAACTAGCTGATTGCCTTTTATAGTTAAAACATTTTTTTCTAACAAAATCTACTTCTTTTCCAAAAATATCACGGGCAATTACCTTTAAATTAAAATATATTACCTTTTATATTTGTTATCATTAAAATCTCTCTTTTCCAAAAATATCAAGTGCAACTTATATATTTTAAAACCTATTTTAATACTTTTAATTATTTAAAAAAACTTACCTATTTTAACAAGTGAACGTATTTTTTTAACACATAAAATTAATATAATTAAAACACATCTAAAAATATTACGTGTAGTTACTTTTTTTAATTAAAACATGTTAACTTTTCTATTTGTCCTTATTAAAAAAACTTACTTATTTTAACATGTCAACATATTTTTTTAATAAATACAATTAATATAATTAAAACACTTCTAAAAATATCACGGTCAATTACTTTTTTTAATTAAAACATGTTAGATTTTCTATTTGTCCTTATTATTAATATTATTTTATTATAAAATAATATTAATAATACCTCATTTATCTTCATCGGCCTCATTTGTATTTTTTTTATATTTTTTTATGTTCCAATTAATATTTAAGTTTCTCATTTTATAATTTATCGTATTAATTTTTACTTTTATTTTAATATTTTCCGTTCACATTAAATTTTTTAGTTTATTATTTTTAAGGCCCGTGCCTTGCACGGGTTATAGGCTAGTAAATAATAAACACCGAGGCAAGTTAGTCAGTTCAAATCATGCACAAAATATCTCATAGTTAAATTATCTCACAAATTATAAGATTATGTTAATCGATATAATAATAGATACCAAATACTCTTCTACTCACGCGACACACACATATACATATAATGTGTTTGATATAGAACATGTATGACTCAGTAGTGCTATGGTAGGAAGATGAGCAAATTAGTGCATAAACCCAAGTTCGATTTATTAACAAATTTTTTTTAGAAAAAAGAGTAAACACAAGGGAAATTTAGATATTTTAAATTAAATAAAATGTCTCACCAATTTAGATTAGATTAAATGTCTCATGAATCATTGCTTTTATTGGGCTATAATAAAATAGATATATAATAATAATACCAAATATTTCTTTACTCACACGACAGACACATATGATGTGTGCAATTTACAACTCATATAATTGAGTGGTGTGGTGATAAGAGGAGGTGCAAGTTATTGTGGAGACCCACGTTCGAATCCACTCAATATCAATTTTTTTAAGAATAATAAATATAAGGGCAATTTGGACATTTCAAATGCATTAAAATGTCTTATCAATTTAGCATGAATAAAATGTCCCCCCAATTAATTGACCCATGTTGGGCTATTATTAATAGAAAGAAGATTCAGTCGGTGGATTATAGTAATCACTAGTTTAGATATTCCACCTATTAACTCCTTATATATAACTAGCTTATAGTCTGTACTTAAATTTTATTTATAATTATATTTTAATTATCCATGGAACACACGATTGTTTTTTTAATATTTATAATTATATTTATTTATGAATATTTTAATATTTAAAAGTTATTAGTTTACATGATTAAATTATTGTTAAAAAAGATTTAGCCAAAAAATATTATAGTTAAAAATTTGATATTTATTATATTTTACACGCTCAATTTAATATTTGTTTATATTGAGTTATAAAACTTAGATTTGGCCCACATTAAATTCACAAAATAATCTTTAATTTAGTTGTGGTTTAATAGTTCTTTTTCAATTAAAAACTATTCTAAAACTAAAAAGAGAATAAAGTGACGAAATTTAATATTGAGAATTCTATTCGATTTAGGAAATCTACTTATATGTAGTTTAGATTATTAGAATACCATTTATTAACCAAATACAGTTTTTAATGTTAAATCTAACGGTTTTCACCTATTTATTTAAGATTAAACGATTTTTATTATTTTGATATTAAATGGGTTTCCTTATTTAATTACAACTATTTTTATGTTTTAACTTTTTGGAAAATCAAATCCTAATATAATATCTTTTAACTTATACTCCCTCCGTCCCATCCATTTGTTATCATTTCAAATGAAAGTTTTGACACGCATTTTAAGGCTCTTATAAAATATAGTTTCATTACTTATTTTTAAAAAATTTCTTTTTTGAATAAAAATTTAATGTTTGGATTTTTATTCAAAGAAGAAATTTTTTAAAAATAAGTAATGAAACTATATTTTATAGGAGCCTTAAAATGCGTGCCGAACCTCCCATTTGAAACGATAACAAATGGGTGAGACTGAGGGAGTATCATTTTTAGATAATAACTTCTTTTTACATGATATAATCTTGATCGTCTATTTTTAAAAGTATTGGATCTAACGGTTGAGAATGTTTTGGCGGTATTTAAGACCAAACTACCATGATAACATCATTAATTTTTTTAATATTTATATTTTTTTAAATATTTATTGCTAAAATATAATATACTCTTTTTTGTAATATGTTAATGATGCAGTAACTTTGAACTTTTGGGAAAATAAATTATCAATTAAAATATAATATTTTTGTAATAGTTCTTCTTTTAAAGTAGTACACTGTGACGATCAAAATTCTATATAAAATTCATTTTTTATAGTATATCTCGTAAATATCTATGTTATTATATTAAAGACTAAATAATGAAAACTTTCTTATAAGTCTGGTCGCTTGATCACTCAATCCATAATCGTTGGATTTTTCAAATTAAATTGTTGAGAAACGTTAGATATAACAGTAAAATTATCACGTAAAATGATTTAAGGTTTGAATCTACCAACAACATATTAAAATTTACAGGTTTTTTGAAAAATTAGAATTTTTTCATTTTTTTTCTTGCAGACATGGGTTATTTGATAATATTTTTTATAAAGTACGATTTTTCAAAAAAGTACTATACTAATTGATTAACAAACTTTTAAAGTTTCAAATTTAATAATTTACAATGTATATAGGTTAAAAAAGTTAGGCCTATTCTGTAACTGAGTCTAAAATTTCAAAATACGGTATTTTTAAATATGAATATAGTCCTACTAATAATGAAATTAGGTCTCTATGAGTTCTTATAAAACAAAATCACCATTTGCGTATAATTTGTTATTTAATAATAAATAATATTTAATTAGTTATGATATAAAATTTAATAAAATAGGATAAAAAAATATGCACAAATTTATAAAATTTTATCATCGTATTATTGTATTCTTTGTTGATTTGAATTTTTCTTAGATTGATTTGAATTTTTGAACATAGATTTCTAAATTTAAAATAGTTATAAAAAAGTAATTAAATTGGCATTAAAATAATGATGACGTAATAATTATTATTAGAAAATAAATACCCACTTTACTAATTTGGGCTTTATCTTGTGTTTTAAAAATTAGATTTTAACGATTTTATACCCCACATGAAGATAAATAAATTATCTTTAATTAAAAGATGGTTTAACAATTTTTATCTAAGTGGAATTGTCCATGAAAAAGAAAAGAAAGTCACGAATTGTTTACACGGAGAATTCTATTCAGTATAGAAAACTTATTTATATTTGGTATATTTGGTTTAAATTATCAAAATACACTTTTTAGAATTTAAATATAATCCTATTATTAATAAAATACACTTTTTTAATATTTGATGTAACGATTTTCATTTATCTAGTTAAGATCTAATGATCCTTATTAGTTTGGTTGTCCAAGACCAAAATTTTGGATAAGATCCCTGTTATGTTTGTTATATGGGTTCAGCGGAGACTAACAAAAAGGTGGAGACCTGGAGACCAATTCTACACCCTTAGATTAACTTGAATTCAATGGTCATCATTTTTTATTATACTTCATAAAATTAAACATAAAAAAATTATATTATTATACACAATTACACATGTTGTTCTTTTTAACCATCCACGTTTTTAAAACATACAACATCCGACATTTTATTTAGCAAGTTGGGAGGATTTGGGAGGATCTATATCACTAAACAAATATTATAAACAAAAAGTTCTGCATATAAAAAATATGTTTTACAAATAAAAAAAACCAATGCTTACTGCATAACAATGAATTTTTTTTGTAAAAAATTAAATTATGCAAAAATAAAGAATAAAATAGTAAAATAATAATGTTTTGCAACTAAAGTAATGCACTAAATTAAAATAATAATATATTGCACTAAAAAAATTATGAATACAATAATTGAAAGTAAAAAGTTTTGCAAACAAAATAACAAAGAATATTAAAATTGTGCAAATTTTTTGAATAAATTTATAAGTGTGTAAAACAAAATAATATGTACCCTTGGATTAGATAGAAACGAATGGTGTAACATGTGGTCTCGGTCTCCTTAAGTCTAGGTCTCCATAGAATTTTTCTCTAAGGATTTAATATAATAAGGACATCAATTATATACTGATATAAGTATCTTACTAATTGCTTTTACTTTTAATTTTTCGGTTTTATTTACAGTGTATATAAAATTTTAAAATACATTATTACTTAAAAATTATTAAACAGAATAAAAATTATGTTATGATTATATAAAATTGTATTCTCATATTATTATATTCTTTATCGATTTGAATTTGTTCTTAATCAATTTTAATACTTTATTGAAAGAAACATAAAATTTCTATATTTAAAACAATTAGTGGAAAAATAAATAAATTGGTGCTACAAAAATAAAAAAAATATTTATTAAAATTTAGATACTCACTTTACTATTTAGGTTCTATCCTGAGTTTTATAAATTGAATTTTGACGATTTTACAACCCATGCGAAACTAACGAAATTATCTTTAATTTAATGATGGTTTAATAATTATTATCTAACTTGACCGGTTGACCTACCCATAAACCGAAAAGAAAAGATGGTTAAGAATTTTTACATAAAGAATTCAATTCAATATAGAAAACCAATTTATAATTGGTTTAAATTATCAAAACACACTTCTTAGTATTTAAATATAATCCTACCTTTAATCAAATACACATTTTAATATAAGTATTATATTCAAAATTATCTTTTATGAATATGAAACCCTCAATATTTTAATAATATTTTGATATTATCCTTTTTTGTTTGTTATATGTAAAATAATATAATTATAATTTGGATTAATCAAATTGTTATGTTCCTTCAGAAAAAAAAGTGTTTAAATTTATTTATGTACAGGAGTTCTCGTAAGTTTATGTAGGTTCACGTGTATCATTATTAGTATGATATACATGAGCATTATATTGATAATTTTTAATATTGTAATCAATATGAATTGTTATCTTGATATTTGGTTTAACAATTATTATCTAATTGGAACTATACATAAATTCAAGAGAAAAAATATTTAAGAATTTTTACATAGAAAACTTTTAAATTATCAAAATAAATTTTTTAGTATTTAAATATAATTCTATTATTAATAAGATACACATTTTAATATTATATATAACAATTCTCATCGATCTATTTAAGATCTAACTGTAATTATTAATTTGGTCGTATAGTGATCGTACACGGACCAGATCGATTTTAATTTTTTCTTAAATTGATTTTAATATTTTATTGAAATACAAATAGAATTTATAAATTTAAAAGAATTAGGAAAAAAATTAAATTGGTTTTACAATAAAAAAAATATTTATGAAAATTTAGATAATCACTTTATTGTTTGGGTTCCATCTTGAGTTTTAGACAACAGATTTTAACGATTTTACAGCCCATGCGAAGCTAACAAAATTATCTTTAATTTAATTATGGTTTAATAATTTTTATCTAACTGGAACTATCCATAAACTAAAGAGAAAAGATAATTACGAATTTTTACATAAAGATTTCTATTCAATATAGAAAACCCATTTATAATTGGTTTAATTTAATCACTTTACTGTTTGGACTCTATCTTGAGTTTTAGACAACATATTTTAACGATTTTACAGCTCATGCGAAGCTAACAAAATTATCTTTAATTTAATTATAGTTTAATAATTTTTATCTAACTGGAACTATCCATAAACTAAAGAGAAAATATAATTACGAATTTTTACATAAAGATTTCTATTCAATATAGAAAACTCATTTATAATTGGTTTAAATTATCAAAATACACCTTTTAGTATTTAAATACTATCCTATTATTAATCAAATACAATTTTTAATATTATATCTAACGGTCCTAATCTATTTGAATATTTATAGTTTTATAATCCAACGGATCATGTACTTTTGGTAGTACAGTGACCGACCAAAGTTTTGGATAAAATCTCCCTTACGCTTATTATATATAAGGAGTTAATAAGCGTAAGAGAGATCTTATCCAAAATTTTGGTCGGTCTCTATATTACCAAAAGTATATGATCCGTTGGATTATAAAACTATAAATATTCAAATAGATGAGGACCGTTAGATATAATATTAAAAATTGTATTTGATTAATAATTAATAGGATCGTATTTAAATACTAAAAGGTGTATTTTGATAATTTAAACCAATTATAAATGGGTTTTCTATATTGAATAGAAATCTTTATGTAAAAAATCATAATTATCTTTTGTCTTTAGTTTATGGATAGTTCTAGTTAGATAATAATTATTAAACCATCATTAAATGAAAGATAATTTTGTTAGCTTCGCATGGGATGTAAAATCGTTAAAATATGTTGTCTAAAACTCAAGATAGAGCCCAAACAGTAAAGTGATTATCTAAATTTTAATAAATATTTTTTTTTTATTTTTGTAGCACCAATTTAATTTTTTTTCCTAATTCTTTTAAATTAATAAATTCTATGTTTATTTCAATAAAATATTAAAATCAATTTAAGAAAAAATTAAAATCGATCCGGTCCGTGTACGATCACTATACGACCAAATTAATAATTATAGTTAGATCTTAAATAGATCGATAAGAATTGTTAGATCTAATATTAAAAAATGTATCTGATTAATAATAGAATTATATTTAAATACTAAAAAGTGTATTTTGATAATTTAAAATTTTTCTATGTAAAAATTCTTACATATATTTTCTATATAGTTCCAGTTAGATAATAATTGTTAAACCAAATATCTAGATAACAATTCATATTGATTACAATATTAAAAATTATCAATATAATTCTCATGTATATCATACTAACAATGATACACGTGAACCTGAATAAATTTAAACACTAGAAAAATTCAAATCAACAAAGAATATAATAATACGAGGATAAAATTTTATAAAATTGTGCATATTTTTTATCGTATTTTATTAAATTTTAGATCATAACTAATCAAATATTATTTATTATTAAATAATAATTTATACGCAAATGGTGATTTTGTTTTATGAGAACTCATAGATACCTAATTTCATTGTTAGCAGGACTATATTCATATTAAAAAAAACCCTATTTTGAAATTTTAGACTCAGCTACAACAGAAGGCCTAACTTTTTTAACCTACATACATTGTAAATTATTAAATTTGAAACTTTAAAAGTTTGTTAATCAATTAGTATAGTATTTTTTTGAAAAATCGTACTTTACAAAAAATATTATCAAATAACCAATGTTTTCAAGAAAAAAAATGAAAAAATTCTTATTTTTAAAAAAAATTTGTAAATTTTAATATGTTGTTGGTAGATTCAAACCGTAGATCATTCTACATGATAATTTTAGTGTTATATCTAACGTTTCTCAACAATTTAATTTGAAAGATTCTACGATTATGGATTGAGTGATCAAACAAAGCGACCAGACTTATAAGGAAGCTTTAATTATTTAGTCTTTAATATAATAACATAGATATTTACGGGATATACTATAAAAAAATGAATTTTATACAGAATTTTGATCGTCATAGTGTACTACTTTAAAAGAAGAACTATTACAAAAAAACTATATTTTAATTGATAATTTATTTTCTCAAATGTTCAAAGTTCCCGCATCATTAACATATTAAAAAAAAGAGTATATTATATTTTAGCAATAAATATTTTAAAAAAATTAATGATGTTATCTTGGTAGTTTGGTCCTAAATACCGCCAAAATATTCTCAACCGTTAGATTCAATACTTTTAAAAATAGACGATTAAGATTATATCATATAAAAAGAAGTTATTATCTAACAATAATATAACTTAAAAGATATTATATTAGGATTGGATTTTCCAAAAAGTTAAAACATAAAAATAGTTGTAATTAAATAAGGAAACCCATTTAATATCAAAATAATAAAAATCGTTTAATCTTAAATAAATAGGTGAAAACCGTTAGATTTAATATTAAAAACTGTATTTGGTTAATAAATGGTATTCTAATAATCTAAACTACATATAAGTAGATTTTCTAAATCGAATAAAATTCTCAACATTAAATTTCGTCACTTTATTCTCTTTTTAGTTTTAGAATAGTTTTTAATTGAAAAAGAATTATTAAACCACAACTAAATTAAATATTATTTTGTGAATTTCACGTGGATGGTAAAATTGGCCAAATCTAACTTTTATAACTCAATATAAACAAATATTAAATTGAGTGTGTAAAATATAATAAATATCAAATTTTTAACTATAATTTTTTGGCTAAATCTTTTTTAACAATAATTTAATCATGTAAACTAATAACTTTTAAATATTAAAATATTCATAAATAAATATTATATTCTATATATAATTAGCTTAAGGAGGTTTAGATGGTATGGTCGTCAGGGGTGTATTTTTCTTTTCATAAATATTATTAGTAATTATAATTTTTGAATTATATTAAATAAAAATTAAAATTATATAATTATCCTATATATAACTAGCATAAGGGGTTTAGACATTTTGGTAATCAAGGGGAATATTTGTCATTTTATAAGTATTGTTGTAACCATAGTTTTCAAATTACATGGAATAGAAATTCAAAATATTATTAAATTGTAAACCGTATTGCAAAAATTGTGATTGAGGTTTGTAAATATTGTTTTGATTTTTTTTATAAAAGAATCAGAAATTAACTAAATATAGTATAATAAAGTTATTGACTCTAAAAATATAAAAAATTATAAAATCTAATAATTTTAAAATTAGAGAAAAAAAGAATTTCATGGAAAAAATACAAACAACAATTTTAATGTTAATAAAATAAGTATCACCCACTGAATATGATTTGCGAACATTAGTCTACAATTTTTCAAAAAAATATTAAAGTTAATTTAATTAAAATATAAAATTTATTAATAATAGTTATAAAGTATCCCGTGCATTGCACGTGTATAAAGCTTGTAATTATAAATATTGTAAAAACAATTGTGTTGCGCATGAGTAATAAAAATATAATTATAAACAGAATAATTATAAATAAAATTTAAGTAACCGTGCATCGCACGGGCTATACGCTAGTATTATCAAAAACGAAACATTAAAAGTTTTGGTCGGTCGTTCGGTCAGTCGGTCGGTATTTGGGTCGGGCCTATCTATAATTTGGACCGGGTCTATCTATAATCAATTTATTTACAACCAATTATTTTTTTCAGCTAAAACATATTAACTATTGTTGTGGAATAAAATCCGAGCTTACGAATTTAATGCGAGGGTTTAATGAGCTTCAAGCTTTTATGGCTGCACTTGTGTTTCGAGACTAAATCGGTCCTCACAAGATGCCTACGTATCTCAATTCATTATTGAGAATCAAGCCAAAGACATAGTTCTTGGTGTTGCCCTCGGGGCTATGGCGGCAGGGGCACACCAAGGACGTAGTGACTTGTATGTCCTTATTCGAGGATGAAGTCTAAAACGTAGTTCTAGGGGTGCCTTCGTGGCTTGTTGCGCCTTCAAGGCGTTGTGACGTATGGAGCTGTGCCCAAAACGTAGTTCTGATTGTAGGATCAGGGTCCTTATATGGGCGTCTGGAGCCTAGTATTTATGGTATGTTTAGGATTCTTAGCGAATAAGTCTCCTTTTTGATATTGGATAAACATTGTATTTCTTGCAGGATAAGTCTTTTCCTTGTTGATAAAGGCTATGACTCATTAATTGCCTTTAATTGGGATTCTGGATCCTTCTTTGATGAATTTACCATATTTTGGACTCTTTTTATGAGCTGTATATTTTCCATATTTATTAATTACGAAATTAATAAATAATCTGGGTTTTGGGCCTTAAATACTTGGCCTTTCCAAAGAATCAACAATTATATTTCTATAATTACTTTTCTATCCATATCATTTGCCCCCCAACTTCTGGAAAAATCTCCTTGGGGTTTTCGTAGAAGTTATAACGTGTTTTTCCTCAAAAATTTTCATTTTTAAGGGCATTTTCGACCTCAAATTAGGTCATTTTCGACCTCAAATTCGACCAGGAAACAGGTCATTTTCGACCTGAAATTCGACCTGGATTTCGACCTCGACTGGAGTGAGGTCGAAGGTTTCTCGAGCCTTCGAACTCGATCCAACCTTTTTTTGACCTCGATCCAGCCTTTTTTCGACCTCGATTGGTCCCAGGTCGATGGTTTCGACCTCGACTTCCCAATCATTTTCGACCTCGGTCATTCAAACTCGATCCCTTATACTTTCGACCTCAAATTGGTGCGAGATCGAATGCATCGAGCTCATTTTCTGGGCCATTTTTGACCTCGAGCCTTCGATGTCGTTCTAAGGTTTTTTCGACCTCAATTTCATTATTTTTCGACTTTATTTGGGAGCGAGGTCGTTGGAATCGACCTCGTTTTCCCATATGTTTTCGACCTCGGTCGTACGATTTCGATTTAATGTCTTTTCGACCTTAAATCTTTGATTTTGCCTTGGCTATATTTCAAATTTCATTCTTTTTTTTTGGCCTTAACTAGCCCAATTTTTAATTGGACTTCAATTATTCCAGCCTTGGGCCTTATTGGGCCTTTATTGTTTGGGCTTCGAATTTGCCTGAGACCCAAATTATTTGGGTTTTAATCTCTATAATCCACAAATGGATTTGTGGGCCTTAACTGGCTATAGAAGGTTGCCCTTCCTTAACCGATTGGGTTTCCAGTCACTAGGCGATTCCTGGCGAGATTTTCTGTTGAATCTCATCGTTTTATGGGTTTCTTACTTGAAGTTTTGAAGAATTCTTTGAAGATTCTGGGCTTTCTTTGAAGATTCTGGGTTTAAAATGGCTGATCGCGCTTCCCAACGTCTATGATAATGCACTAAGATTTCATAGAAGTTATACCGGTCTTTTTCGAGACTTGGAGTCTTTTTATCCCTTACCTGGGACTTACTACCCTTTTTTGGGGATTTTAATATACACTAGTGTTTCACGAGTATCGTCTTGGTGTAAAGTGTGGAGCGACCTACACATTTACGACGATTTTGCCTTATTCGAGGCTAACTTGACATTTGCATAAGCCTTTTATGTCTTATACCGTCTTGTTTTGGCTTCAAACCTTTCATTGAGCATATCGAATGATGGGGTTTGGACTGAATGTCTTAGGTTTCTGGGGTTTCAACCCTTCATTTGCTTTCTAGGAAGCTCATGATTTCATCGAACCTTATTTCTATTTGTCCTAGTAGTGAGTCCAATCAGGACACACTTTAAACATAATAGACTTTCAAATTTGAGGAATGCCAAGTCCTTGGCACCTCATGCCCTTCGAGGGTTTCTAGCTTGTACGAGCCTCGACCAAATACGTTCTTGACGCGATATGGTCCTTCCCAATTTGGGGCCAACTTGCCTTTTTGTCCAACTCCGGATGCCTCAATCTTTCGGAGGACTAAATCTCCTTATCGAAAGAATCTCTCTTTAACCCTTAGGTTGTAATAGAAAGATGCTCGTTTCTGATGCTGAACTATCTTGGCATTTGCCTCATCTCTAACTTATCAATCAAATCTAAGGCCAGCCTCAAGCCTTCCTCATTTGTTTCTGGCTCATAAGCCTCAATTCTTGGAGACGTGTGAGTAATCTCCACTGGAACCACTGCCTCTGCCCCATATGCCAACAGAAAGGGGATAGCTCCAGTGGTGACTTTGCAGGTAGTACGATATGCCCATAGTATGGGGAGCAATTCGTCCACCCAAGTGTTTCTGGAGCGTTCAACTCTTTTCTTCAGTCCATCTAGGATAATTTGATTTGTAACCTCAGCTTGCCCATTTGCTTGAGGATGGGCGACAGAAGTGAAGCGCAACTTGATATCGTTCTCATCACAATATTTCTTAAACTCATCGTTGTTAAACTGAGTTCCATTGTCTGTGACCAAGATACGTGGAATCCCGTATCTGCATATCACATTTTCCCAGAAGAAATGCATCACTTGCTTGGTGGTTATCTTGGCTAATGTCTTAGCCTCAATCCACTTGGTGAAGTAGTCGATTGCTACTATCAAGAACTTTCGTTGTGCACTTGCCATTGGGAAAGGTCCAAGTATATCCATTCCCCACTTGGCAAATGGAATTGGTGAGTTTATGGATGTCAACATCTCTGGTGGTTGCCTAACCACTGATGCATGCTTCTGGAACCTTTCACATTTTTTCACGTAGCTTTTAGCATCTGCTAGCATGCTTGGCCAGTAGAAACCTAGACGAGTGATCTTATGGGCAAGGGCTCTGCCCCCCAAGTGCTGCCCACAAATTCCTTCATGTACTTCCTTCAGGGCCAATTCTGCCTCTTGAGGTCTCAAACATTTCAGATATGGAACGATGAAAGACTTCTTGTATAGTATTCCCTCAATCAGGGTATACCTTAGTGCTCTCACATACAACTTTCGTGCTTCTAAAGTGTCGTTGGGTAACCACCCAGTTTCCAGATGAGCCTTGATGGGATCTATCCAACAACTAGCAACATCAATGGGTGCTACCAACTTTTCGTTGATGCTTGGGGTCCTCAAGACTTGGAAGTATACACTCCCTGTATAGTTTTCAATTTCGGAAGAATCAAATTTAGACAAGACATCAGCCTTCATGTTTTCTTCCCTTGGAATGTGCTCTACATAGCATTCGTCGAACTGAGTCATGATGGCCTTGACAAGTTTCAAATACTTGGCCATGACTTCATCTCTGGCCTCAAATTCCCCATTTACTTGGGAAACCACTAGCCTTGAATCTCCACATACTTTCAGAGTTTTAACTCTCAAGGCTCCAGCCAGCCCTAAGCCAGCTATCAGAGCTTCATACTCGGCCTCATTGTTTGTCGTTGGGAAGTCAAGTTTTAGTGCATACTCTATGAGGAATCCATCAGGACTTTGTAGCACTAAACCGGCTCCACTTGATTTTGTTTTTGATGCTCCATCAAAATAGAGCACCCAATATTCTTTGAAATCCATCTCTTGATCTTTCTCATCCTCCACTATTACTTCCTGCCCCCCGACTTCTTGGTTGTCAATGGTACATTCAACCATGAAGTCAGCAAGTGCTTGATCTTTTATGGCCGTTCGAGGCTTATACTTGATGTCAAATTCTCCCAATTCAATGGCCCATTTGATCAACCTTCCACTAACTTGAGGGCTATGCAAGATGTTTCTTAGAGGTTGATCAGTCAAGACCTCTATTTTGTGAGCCTGGAAGTAAGGGCGTAGCTTTCTTAAGGCCATTACCAAGGCTAAGGCAAACTTCTCAATCGTTGAGTAGTTTATTTCTGCCCCATGTAGAATCTTACTCACATAGTAGATGGGTTTCTGAACCTTCAATTCTTCTTTTACCAAAACGGCTCCAAGGGCTGTGCTAGAAACCGCCAAGTACAAATAGAGAATTTCCCCTGGCTTGGGCTTTGCCAACAGTGGTGCCTCAACCATGTATTTCTTTAGGGCCTCAAAGGCCTCTTGGCTCTCCGTTGTCCATTCAAAAAATTTCACGTTCTTGAGTGCTTTGAAGAAAGATAAGCACTTCTCTCCTGACTTGGAGATAAATCTTCCTAATGCTGCCACTCTTCCCGTTAGTTTTTGGACATCCTTGACAGTCTTTGGTGGTTCCATGTCTAGAATTGCTTTGATTTTGTCGGGATTGGCCTCGATTCCTCTCTTGGAAACCATTAGGCCTAACAACTTTCCTGAGCCTACACCAAAGGCACACTTAGTTGGATTCAACATCATCTTGTGGTGCCTTAGCACTTCAAATGCCTCTCGGAGGTGCTCAATGTGATCGGCCTTATCGAGGCTCTTGACTAACATGTCATCTACGTAGACCTCCATGGTTTTTCCAATTAGGTGTCCAAAAATTTTGTTCACCAATCTTTGGTAGGTTGCCCCTGCATTCTTAAGTCCAAATGCCATGACTAGATAACAGAAAACACCAAAGTCAGTGATGAATGATACCTTGGAGATGTCATCCTTGTGCATTTTGATTTGGTTGTATCCACTGAAGCCATCCATGAAGCTGAGCATCTCGTGTCCAGCTGTAGAATCTATTAATGCATCAATCCTTGGTAAGGGAAAACAATCCTTAGGACATGCATCATTCAAGTCAGTGAAGTCTACACACATCCTCCATTTTCCATTGGCCTTTTTGACCATTACGGGGTTAGCCAACCATTCCGGGAATTGTATCTCTTCAATGAATCCGGCCTCTAGAAGTTTTTCAACTTCTTGTTTAATGGCCTCTTGCCTTTATGGAGCAAAATTTCTCTTCTTTTGTTTCACCGTCTTTCTTTCAGGATCCACATTCAACTTGTGAGTTATCAATTGGGGATCAATCACTGGCATGTCAGCCGTTGTCCAAGCAAAAACGTCATTGTTCTCTTGAAGAAAAGATATGAGCTTGCTTTTCAATGGCTCAGGTAGTAGTGCCCCGACATAAGTCACCTTCTCCGGCTCACCAGAGACTAAGGGAATGGGGATTAAATCCTCAGCTGGTTTCCCTCTTCGGTCCTCATTGTCGTCAGTATCCATGTCTTCAATTGGGAGAACTTGCCCCCCGATTCCATCAGGCCTTAACGCGGCTACATAACAACTTCTAGCCATCTTTTGGTCTCCTCGTTCTTCACCAATCCCATTCCTCGTTGGGAACTTGATTTTCAGATGATAAGATGAGGCAACGGCCTTGAAAGCATGAAGACCAGTCCTTCCCAGGATTGCATTGTAGGTTGAAGTTGCATTTATAACTATGAAGTTCAGCATTTGAGTAGACGTATTCATCCCTTGCCCCATGGTCATTGGGAGTTGGATAGTGCCTTCCACTTTTGATTCCACCCCATTGAATCCGTATATGGGCATATTTGAGGGTGTTAACTGAGAATCAGTGTAACCCATCTTGATAAAAGCATCGTGGAACAAGATATCCACTGAAGCTCCATTGTCGACTAGGACTCTCTTTGTTTCGGAATTGCCAATCACAGGTATGATGACTAGAGGGTCATCGTGGGGGAACTTCACCCCTTCCAAGTCTGAATCATCAAAACCTATTGACACTTCTGTTCTGGCACGCTTCAGTGCTTCTCCAACCACAGTCATTACCTCTCAAGCATAAGATTTTCTTGAGTTTCGGGAGGACCCAGCAGCAGTTGGCCCTCTGAATATCATGTTGATGACTGGCCCTTGGGGCTTAGGGTTACGATCTTGGTCGTTGTCCCTTCTGTCGTAATCCTTCCTTTCATAGTTTCCTCTTTGACTCCCTTGATTTCCATCCTTGGTGAATTTGCTGAGTTTTCCTCTTCGTATCAGAAATTCGATCTCATCTTTCAATTGCCTACAATCGTTGGTGTCGTGACCGACTTCTTTGTGGAACCGACAGAACTGATTTTGGTTCCGTTTGGACATGTCAGCCCTCATTGGCTTCGGCCATTTGAGATCTCCTTCCTTAGCTATCTCCATCAGAATTTGACTCCTGGAAGTGTTCAATCTTGCATACTTCGTAAACTTTGGCCCAAAATTGTTTCTCTTGGGTGGAGAATCAGAGTCCTTTGACGTTCTGGGAAACTTTTCCTTGACGTCGTACTCCTGAGTTTCTTTTCTTTTCTTTGAGTTTCCACTACCGCTAGCAGTGGGTTCATACTTTCTCATGCTTTCTTCAGCCTTGATATACTTTCCGGCTCTATCTTGGAGCTTCAGCATGCTCTCGGGTGGATGTTTAGCTAACGACCTTTTAAAGTGGTCATCAGTAGTTCCTTGTTGCAGGGCTATCATAGCAACTCTGTCCTCTAAGTCCGGGACTTTCAAAGCCTCCCGAGTGAATCGAATGATGTAGTGCCTTAGGGCTTCATTCTTTCCTTGCTGGATTGCCATGAGTGATGCAGAGATTTTCTCATGCACCCTTCCACTAATGAACTGATTGATAAAAGCTTTGCTTAGTTCCTTGAAAGACCCAACTGAGTTGGGAGGAATACGGCTATACCAGCGTTGGGCCATGTCTGCCAAGGTTTGTGGAAACGCCCTACACTTGACTGCAACAGCAGTGCATTGGAGAAGGTCCTTACATGATTTGCGGGATCTCCCGTTCCATCATAGGCTTTGATCGAAGGCATCTTGAATTTTTTGGATACAGCCATTTTCATGATGTCTTGAGTAAACGGTGGTGTAGGATCATCAGGATCTCCTAGGGGCAACAGAATACTAGGATCACCCCTTGGGGCTTCGGCCCTCTTGGCTCTTCTTGCCGGTAGATCTAAGTTGATTATCGGGATCCCTTCAGTCGTTCGGCCTTGAGATTGAGCGGCCTCCTCCTCAGCAAGGAGTTTCTTGAGTCTTGCAGTCTCTGCCTCATGGGCTGCAATTTTCTCCTTAGTAGTTTGGGGTTGATCCCGATTTGTCTGGGAAGAACGTCTCCTTCTTGGGGCGACATCCTCTCCAGTTGTATAACCCTCATCCTCGGTGTATGGGCCCGAGTAATCTTGAACGAAAGGGGTCTGGCGAGTTTGTTGATTTTGGGGTCCCAGACCTTGAATATAATGGGGCACATATGCCTCATGGTAGATTGGATTAGTTCCACTACCGCCCGCCATGGGTCGAGGGGGCATGCCATAGCTTGGCATCCCCAAAGTCTGATTCACGTATTGAGAGATATCAGTAGTATGGAGTTGAAGGCTTCTCGGTGCATTCATGATGAGTGGAGAAGTCGAGATTGGTTGCTGGTGAACGGTCTCTTGTGGATTAGATCCATGAATGACCATCTGCAGGGGATTCGTCCCTTCAACCGAAATTGGGATTTCCGGTCCTTGAGTGTTGGTGGGGATATTCGTCCCTTGAGTGCCAGTAGTTGGCGGTGGTTGATTTCCGTGAGTATCAGCCTCAGAGGTGAAAGGGCGATCCTCAGGAGTTTGAGTATCTCGAGCTGTTCTTCGTGTGTTTGCCAAGCCATGGTTGATGTTGTCTTCCCACAGACGGCGCCAAATGTTGTGGAATAAAATCCGAGCTTACGAATTTAATGCGAGGGTTTAATGAGCTTCAAGCTTTTATGGCTGCACTTGTGTTTCGAGACTAAATCGGTCCTCACAAGATGCCTACGTATCTCAATTCATTATTGAGAATCAAGCCAAAGACATAGTTCTTGGTGTTGCCCTCGGGGCTATGGCGGCAGGGGCACACCAAGGACGTAGTGACTTGTATGTCCTTATTCGGGGATGAAGTCTAAAACGTAGTTCTAGGGGTGCCTTCGTGGCTTGTTGCGCCTTCAAGGCGTTGTGACGTATGGAGCTGTGCCCAAAACGTAGTTCTGATTGTAGGATCAGGGTCCTTATATGGGCGTCTGGAGCCTAGTATTTATGGTATGTTTAGGATTCTTAGCGAATAAGTCTCCTTTTTGATATTGGATAAACATTGTATTTCTTGCAGGATAAGTCTTTTCCTTGTTGATAAAGGCTATGACTCATTAATTGCCTTTAATTGGGATTCTGGATCCTTCTTTGATGAATTTACCATATTTTGGACTCTTTTTATGAGTTGTATATTTTCCATATTTATTAATTACGAAATTAATAAATAATCTGGGTTTTGGGCCTTAAATACTTGGCCTTTCCAAAGAATCAACAATTATATTTCTATAATTACTTTTCTATCCATATCAACTATTTTATATATTTTTCTAACAAAAATAACTCATCTTCTAAAAATAAAAATATGTAACATATATATAAAATGACAATATTATTACATATTTATATATTCTAAAAATAAAATAGGTAATATATATATATATATATATATATTGGTAATATTATTACATATTTATAACTGATTACTTTTTCAGCAAAAACAAATTATCTGTTATACATCAATATACTTATATAAAGGAGAAGACGAGGACGGTGAGGTGGTGTCTCTAGAATCGCTCCGTTCTATTTTTCTAATTTTCTCAATTTTTCACAATTTTTAATTTTAATAATTACAACTTTATTTATTATTTTCGATTTTGCAGGAAGGAAATTGAAAATTACACTTTTATTAATAATTACAACTTTTTTTATTATTTTCGATTTTGTAGGAAGGAAATTAAAAATTACACTTTTATTATTTTCAAACTTGATAGAACTTTTTTTGATTTAAAAAATTATAACTTCCTTATTATTTTCGAATTTGTAGGACTTGATAGAACTTTCTTTTATTTATAAAATTACAACTTCCTTATTATTTTCGATTTTGTAGGCTTGATAGAACTTTCTTTTATTATTTTCAAACTTGATTGAACTTTCTTTGATTTAGAAAATTACAACTTCCTTATTATTTTCGAATTTGTAGGACTTGATAGAACTTTATTTGATTTAGAAAATTTCTTTGATTTAGAAAATTACATCTTCCTTATTATTTTCGAATTTGTAGGACTTGATAGAACTTTCTTTGATTTAGAAAATTACAACTTCCTTATTATTTTCGAATTTGTAGGCTTGATAGAACTTTCTTTTATTATTTTCAAACTTGATAGAACTTTCTTTGATTTAGAAAATTACAACTTCCTTATTATTTTTGAATTTGTAGGCTCTTATGTTAATAATTGATATTATTTTCAAACTTGATACAACTTTTTTTTTTATAATACTTCTTGACTTTTAAACATAATGGATTTCCATGTTATTCACCTTACAAACACCTATAAATTAAAGGTCATTCATAACAAAAAAATCTACACCGGAACTTTGTTACATAGCTTCAAATTTTTACAACCATATTTACAATCAATACAACTATGATCTACACCATGTTGGATGCTTTGAACGACGACAACTATACCTAGATGATAAGAGTACGAGTGTGTAGAATGTGAGAATCTGTCAATCCAAATACTGAAGAACTGATCAGTCTTGACATGATTTTGATCGATGAAAAGGTTAATAAATCAATATACTTATAACTTATTAGTTTGTCAAATTGTATGATGTTATTAACTTTTCTAAGATATGTTGTATGACAGGAAAATTTGATCCATGCTACGATCCCGAAGATTCTGGTCTCCCGGTTCAAAAATCTTTTAGAGGAAGGCTTTGTGTACATCATCAAAAATCTGAAACTTGTTTCAAGTACAGAGAAATATAAACCTTTATCACATGGGTCTAAATTGCTCTTCATACGCATAACGTTGCCTAAGAGATTGAAAGAAAGTATCGTCAACATATCCCTGCATGGATTTCAGTTCATATGTCCGGATATGATTGATGCACGTATTAATGACACCAACATACTCTCAGATTTTTGATGCAGTAATATATTAGAGTAATATATAAGTAATACTATTATATAAGTTATAATTCAAACTATCATGTTCTAATATTATTTTTTCTATGTTGATTTAGATATTGTGGACTGCTTGACCTACTTGGGTGGCATTGAAGTTGTCAAAGGCGGTTGAAAAAAAAAGAGATCTCAAAAGTGTCACAAATTAGTAAGTTATGCATTAAATTAATTTTAATATAACTGTTAATTATTTTTTAATGTTCTTGTAATTTTATATTACTTCTTTGGTTACCCCAATTTATTTGTTTTACTTATTTAATTTGTTCTAATTTTTTTCTTAAACAGCTCCGTCACAAGTACCATAACTTTGTGAGAAAAGTTGGTCGAGATGGTTGATACAAATTTATAAAAGGAGGATGGTGGACCCTATATAATAATTGTTATATCTACCCAGATTAAAAAATTTAAAAGTAATTATCTTTATTAATATTTTTATAATATATAGTTTTACAAATGAGTAAAGCGGAGATCAGATTAACCTGATCCAAGCCTTCTGTCCAGGTTAAACGACCCCCTTGTGTTATATAAAGCAAAACGACATTCACATATCTAACGTGTTTGAACTATATCATATCTTTCTTTATTGTTTAGTTCTTTAATTAATTTAGAGTTGCAACAAAAATATGATTAAATTATATTATTATCATCAATTTATTACAATAATGGAAAAAAATCAATGAAAATAATGTATCAAAATTTGACTAGATTACAAAACAAATACATTACATATTCAACACCCGAACATTAAAATTAATGCAAAACTCGATGATTAAAATTATTATAATGTGTACACTTTTGAGTTACACAAAAAATAAAATAGATCATTAAATAATGAAACAATTCTATTAACCCCATGTGTCTCTCCTACCAAAAAAAACAGTAAGATAGGATTTAAGTTAGGTTAATCGACTTCCATTTTTCTCAATTACACATATATAAATCTATCTTATCAACGAATATCATTAGATTTTTTTACAAATATTTGTTTCATTGATATTAATTTACTAGATATTACTAGATTTTAAATATTTATAATATTTTAGATATTAAATATTTCTAATATTTATTGATATTACTAGATTTTTACCTTAATTTAGGTTTTGTATTTTATCCCTTTGTTTGGTTATTCAGTGATATCTATGGCTTCTTTATTATTGAAAAAAATCTATTAACAAAAAAAAAGTTCAACTAATTTTTATATAATCAAAACATGTTAATGTTTATTTTCATTCTCAATTTTATTTTGTATAATTTTTTGAAGCGATCAATTTTTTTTTATATAATTATGAGCCTAGCCTTTTGGCTAAACTTAAAATTATTGCTTATGATTTAAAGTTACTTAAAGTTATAATTAAAAAGTAAAAGTTTAAGTTAATATATCTGTTTGGGTAATTTTGTATTATGATAAACTAATGAGTTATTAAAATTGTAACAATTAAATTAAATTTGGTAAATAATGCATTTGAATGATGATATTAACTTTTATCAAATAAATACATTAAAATAAAATAAGTCAATCAAAAAAGTACCTCCTACCAACTTCTGATTTTAAACTGTTTTTTTAACTTTAAGTCATTTTCTAAGTTATTACACAAACAAAAAAAATTTCAACTTAAATTAAAAAATTACTTTAAATCAAACAAACAAATTTATTTCAAAATCCAAAATTTTGGGTTTAAACATATTCTTTTAACATATATAATAAATCTTCATATTAAAGATAAAATGACTAAAAAAAATTATATTTAAGTATTTAAATTTTTATTATTACAAATAATTAGTATTTTTTTATCAATATAATTTCTTTTATATATCTATGGCAATTGTATTGGTCTAAGAAAATAAAAAATCAAACTATATAAACAAAAGGAATATGTAAATACTTTATAATATTACCTACCCAAATGCAAATTTTATAGAATATATTTTATTTGATAATTTAGATAATTTTGTAGATATTTATTTCACAATTTTTGTTCTAATATTCTTTTTCTTAACAAATATATTCTAATGCCGCTGATTTTATAGAATATATTTTATTTGATAATTTAAATAATTTTGTAGATATTAATTTCACAATTTTTATTCTAATATTCTTTTTCTTAACAAATATATTCTAATGTCGCTCGAAGCACGGCTTAGTAACGTAGTTTTCTAACTAAAACAAATCATCTTCTAAACATAACACATGGAAAATAAATATGTAATGATAATATTGTTATATATAATTATTAATAAATAACCACTTACCATTTTCAACTAAACACATAATCTTTTTTATTTTTTTCTAACTTAAACAACTAATTTTCTAAAAGTAACACAAGAAACACATATATAAAAAGGTAATAGAATTTTATATTTTTTCAGCTAAAACGCATTACCTATTTTATATATTTTTCTAACCAAAACAACTCATCTTCTAAAAATAAAATATGTAATATATATATAAAATGGTAATATTATTACATATTTATAACTTATTACCTTTTTTAGCAAAAACATATTATATGTTCTACATTTTCTAACTAAAACAATTCATCTTCTAAACATAACACATGGAAAATAAATATGTAATGTTAATATTGTTATATATAATTATTAATAAATAACCACTTACCCTCCTTTTCTGTTAAACACATAACTTTTTTTTTCTAACTTAAACAACTAATTTTCTAAAAATAACAAGAGAAACATATATATAAAAGGGTTTTTTTTTCACAAATACCCTATTCCAAAAATATTTTTGCAAAAATACCTTTTCAATTTTTTTTTACAACCATATGCAACTGTATGCGAGATTCACGTGTTTGCAACCACATATGCAACTGTACGTTTGTATTTTGTATTTGGTTGCAGAATATATTTTTGCAAATATTTTCTAAAAGATGGTATTTTCGCAAAATATTTTTCAAAAAAAAAGTATTTTTGCAAATATTTTGAGAAGATGGTAAATTGCAAAAAAACTTTGAAAAAGTGGTATTTTTTATAAATATCATATATAAAAAGGTAATATAATTTTATATTTTCTAATTTAAACAACTAATTTTCTAAAAGTAACATGGGCAACATATATATAAATGTAATATAATTTTATATAATTATTAATAAGTAACTAGCTGTGGACACTGTCTGTTTTATATATTTTAATTAAAACAACTCATATTCGAATTAAAAATAACACATATAATTATATTTTTTTATATATAATGCCAATATTATTATATTAAACTTATAAAATCCGGGTTTAATAAAATTTTTTATAACATACAATTTAAATAAGATAATTATTAAAAAATAGAAGTAATAACATATGTTAGAAG
Organism: Heracleum sosnowskyi; assembly: GCA_030848705.1. Classification (NCBI taxonomy): domain Eukaryota; kingdom Viridiplantae; phylum Streptophyta; class Magnoliopsida; order Apiales; family Apiaceae; genus Heracleum; species Heracleum sosnowskyi. The sequence goes on from CM061237.1 coordinate 26,352,772, forward strand.
AAACTCGGTACAGAACAAATATTTTGTTATTTGCACTTTAGTCACATTTAGATTTTTTAAGATCAAATAAATTAGATCTATTATTTAAAAATATTTTTTATTTTAATATCTAAAATACTACTAAAGATTACGTCAACCATTTATTAAATTAAATTATTTATATTATTTAATAAATAAATCCAATTTATTATATACACATATAAATATATATTAAAATTTCATAAAATAATATATAATTACAAAAATCTAAATAAAATATAATAAAATATTAAAGAAAACCGTGCATGGATATAAGCTAGTTTACGTGAATCACATTTGAGCAAGTTTACGTGAATCTCATTTTCAAGGATCAGCTATAGCTAGCTGTTAGGAATTAATATAATTCACATTCATATTTTCAGTGAGGGCCATGTCTCTGGTACTCCGTCCTATATATATAAAGGGGTCATGATATGAAGCTTAAGGGCATTCTATACTTAAAACATAATATATAATACTCTGATATTCAGTGAGAAGAATTAAAATGAGTCCACCAGTCGTAGCATTGCCAAGGGTTATTGAGCTCAGGTCACAATTTGACAAAACATTACTCCGATATGTAAAGGAAGAGGGGGAGGTGAAGGGGTTTGTCCACTTTCGTGGTGAACAAGTTGGGAGCGCAGATGCAAAGTTCGAAGTCCATAGCTCAGGAAATGGAAATGGACTGGTTCACATAAGAAGCTGTTACAACAACAAATTCCTGGTGTTGAACAATGACAACAATTGGATTGCTGCAGAGGCTGAAAAGCCTGAGGAAGATCAATCCATGCGTTCATGTACACTGTTGAGACCTACTTCTGTGGACGGGGATCCTAAAAAAATCCGACTTACTAATGTTCATCTGGAAAATAATATCTGCTTGTGGCAAGCAGCTGCACCCTATTATGGATGCGTATTGGCAAACTACTCAGATCCAGATGCCTCCTCGTGTGATGTGTTTAATGTCATTGATTGGCAGTCACTCGTGTTTCTTCCCAAATATGTTGCCTTTACGGGTGACAACAATTTATTTCTGCGTGCCCATTGGCAAGAAGATCATAATTATCTTCAGTTTTGGGACCCTAACATGGAAGATTATCCAATGTCAGTGGGGAATGAGATCGTGGAGACTACCAACGGTAACATTTGCATTCGTAACTTGCACTAGGATAGATACTGGATGGTAAGTCCAAATTGGATTTGGGCCGAATCAACAAATCCGACAAGTTATGGTACAGTATTTGAGCCAGTTAAAATCAGTGACGACACAATCGCTCTTAGAAACGTAGCAAACAATTTATTCTGCACCAGGTTGACCACCGAAGGCAAAGAAGACTGTCTTAATGCCGGTTCCAATACAATCAGTAAGTGGGCCAAATTTAAGGTGTCAGAGCTTATCATTTCAAGGAAGATCGAAAATGTCAACTTCCGGCTCATGGATGCAAGGATCTACGGTGCGTCTGTCGTCATGATGGACGGTTCATCTAACACTAACCACGGCAGTGAAACCCAGGAGCAGACATTTAACTTCTCATTTAAAGATAAGACGTCAAGTACTTGGAGCAGGAATGTCTCAATGAAGGCGAGTGTTGAAACATCTTTTAAGGTAGGCATCCCAGAAATCGTGGAAGGCGAAGTTAAAGTGGGGTATGAGGTTGCTGGTGAGTACATGTGGGGAGAAACTAAGGACATAGAAGAAGACAGATCATTTACCTACAAGGTTCTGATACCACCAAAGACAAAGGTAACCGTGCGACTTGTGGCCAACCCGTGGTACTTGTGATGTTCCTTTTTCATATACTCAACGCGAAAAACTTTATACCGGGGAAACAGTTATCACTGAAATGGATGACGGGGTTTACACTGGCGTCAATAGCTTTTCTTACTACACTGAAGTCAAAGAGGAATATCTTGAGGATCATAATTTCCGAGCTTCAGGATTTAAGAGAGTTGCTGAAGTGTCACCGTCTGGTGAGATGACTCTTATCTAACGACCTCGAATCTAGGTGGCAACATAACATCCCACACGAGGCTTTGGTGATGTTAGATAAGTCCTCTAAGCTATGCTTTCTATTACTAAATAAAGACTTTGTCTATCTGCAGGATTGTTATCCTGAATAGTTTCTATGTTTGAGCTGTATCCTAGTTGTAAAGTTGTGGCCATGAACGTCTAATATATTTTAGATGTCATATGAAAAAATAAGAGATTATTAATTATGTAATAAAACATGAAGATGGTTTTAATTAAGTGTGTCAATGTCAAGAATAGCATATCTTGCATCACAGGTTTATATATCACTGAATTTGTTGTCTGTTTCTTCTTTTATTCATTCTGATTTCTGCCCTTCAGTTTCCGGCCAGGTATGAGGGAAGGCATCCTATTGTGCGTTATATGCATACCTGACATGATTTGACTGGGATAATCTAACAAATTAACAGTTAAAAATTATATAAAGAAAACTAACATTTCATTATTTAAAGAAGACTTCAAATCATAATTCTTTTTTTGTTTTGATAATTAATATACTTAATCACTCATAAACTGATCTTATATAAGCAGTTAATTTGTCCCGATTCTTTAATCGACTTTGAAGCATACAGACCTCCAACAAAGATCCTCAAGTCAAAGTAAACAGTTTTTTAAAACGCATAAAGAGTGTTGAGCCTCTTTATTGTTAGAATTCAAACCCTCATATGAATAGAAGTTGGTAGCTAGTTTAATTATGTTATGCATAATAGAAGGTGGTTGTTAATTAAGTGCAAGAAAAATAACAGTACATGATGATCCTGGGATTATGGTGTGCAGCAGCCAGAAGTTTGTACATATGATTCCTATTGTTGTGGGGTAATATATGTCTATTTTATAAAGAGGATTTACAGTCCAAAGTTCACATATGATTCCTACTGTTGTGGAGTAACATAAAACAAGGAGGGGATAACTATAGCTGAGTATGGAGAAACAGAACATCTGGAAAGATGCAGGTAAAGTCCTTATTAAGAATGCATGTTTCCACAGAGAAGGTGCAGCACGAGTAATACACAGAGAAGGTGCCAGGAAATAAGGTAGGCTATTAATACTACAGCTGGGTATTAGTAGACAGCAAGAAATATGTATGAATAGGTATGAATAGGTCTAGTAAATTGAAATAGGCTTGTAATAAAGATGTGTGATGTATGCGGTGATGTAAGAGTGTAACTGTAAGCCTATAAATAAGGCTCTGTCCCAACATTAGTAATATACTGAGAAGAAGAAAAATAACAGCAGTTGTGTAGTGAGAAAAGGCAAGAGAGCTGAAGCTCTGAGTGAGGAAAGAAGGATGTAGCCTAGTGTGTGAAAGAACAAGTTGTAGCTTCCAAAATAAATACAAGCGTGTGTTTTTTATTTCTACGTACATCTTATATACATACTTATTGTGTTTGAGTCTGAAGAAATTTAACTGAGCCCATTCACGTTTCCAAACATTTATAAGACAGTGCATTTACTATTTATATACATACTTATTGTGTTTGAGTATGAAGAAATAGATAATGAGATAATGATGATACAATAGTTGTTTTTCTATCACTTTATATTGTACTCGTACAAAACCGAAATGTAAATTACTATTTAATGGAAATGAAATGTAAATTCACTTCTAGTTGGCCAAAGTGGTCCCAAGCATATTCTTCTGCTCTGCTGTCTTATAAACGGTCATTTCATGTGCATTTTCATCTGCATTTCTTTTATGTTTCCCCTCATCACTGTTGCAATCATTAACTGTCACTTCTTTGTCTGTTTGTGGAGCATCTACAACTGTATTTACAGCCATAACATTTGATAATGCATCAATACTCCCTCCTATAGGAGATCCTTGACCCCAAGGATCAAAATCTGGAAATTTCTGCATGATGAGCTTGGCATCTTCCCAAGAGGCTTCTTCAGGTGATAGTGCTTGCCATTGAACAAGCCACTGTACTTGAGCTGCATTATGTTTTTTGATGGTCCTTATATCCAACACAGTAGTAGGTACTTTAGGAACTGAAGTGTTTGCATTGTCATAGTTTACTGGTGTCAAGTGAGGTGGGTTGAGGGCCATGGTGTGCCTTAAGCAAGGAGACTGAAAAGTGGGATGTATATAAGAGGAGGGTGGGAGTTGTAGAGTATAGGCTACTGCACCCACTTTTCTGATGATCAGATAAGGCCCAAAGTATTTAACAGTCAGTTTTTTATTAGGTCTCGCAGCAACCGAGACTTGTCTATACAGATGTAGCTTGAGATAAACCCATTCTCCTATATTGAAATGCCTCTCCGATCTATGTTGGTTAGCTAGTTGCTTCATTCTGTTTTGGGCTTTATGGAGGTTGTGTTTCAGGATCTCGATAGTGTTCTCCCTAGTCTGCAAACTTTTGTCTACAACATCAAGCAGTGTAGAGCCATTAATGTATGGTCGATCGATGAATAGGTGGGGGATGATTGTACATCACTTCATAAGGAGTTATACCAGAACTTAGCTAAAGGCAACCACTTAACCCACTCTTGAGGAACTTCAGGACAAATACAACGAATATAGGTTTCCAAGCAACGATTCATCACCTCCGTTTGACCATCTGTCTGAGGATGGTAGGCGGTAGACAGTTTGATTTTCACCCCTACAGCCTCATGAACTCAGTCCCGAACTGGCTAGTAAAAATTTTATCTCTATCCGCGATAACTGACCTTGGGGAACCATGCAACTTGTACACGTTATCTAGATAAGCTTGGGCCATTTTAAGTGTAGAGAAGGGGTGACTAAGTGCAATGAAATGCCCAAATTTACTTAATCTGTCAACAATCACCATGATAACTTCCTTGCCCTTTGACTTTGGGAGACCTTCTATGAAGTCCATAGTGACTTTTTCCCATATAGTGGTCGGAATAGGAAGAGGTTGAAGCATTCCCGGATACGCACTTTGATCATACTTACACTTTTGACATATAGTGCAATGCTTAATAAAAGTAATAACAGACTCCTTCATTCCTGACCGATAGAAGAAAGCCTGAATTCTTTTAAGAGTGGCGTTAATAACTGAATGTCCTTCCTAACCTGAAGTGTGCATCCAATCCAAAATAGTGAGTTTAATGATATCCTTATCACCTACTACCATTTTACCTTTTCTTAACAGCTGGTCTTGAGACCAAGTGTATACGGGGCGAGAGTTAGGATTCTGCTTCAATTCTGCAATCAACTTACTAAGGTGGGGATCTGTAGCCCAATGTAGTTTCAATTCATCCATTAACTGAGAGTGTACAGATGTGACAACCATTTCTAGAAGTTGCAGACTCGGAATTCTTGACAATGCATCTGCTGCTCTATTTTAAATACCACTCTTATATTCTACAATGTAGTCGAACCCCGCCAACTTAGATAACCATTTTTGTTGAAAAGGTGTTCCCAATTTGTGTTCCAAAAGGAATTTTAGACTTTGTTGATCAGTCCTTATCACAAATGGCAGTAGCATGAGATAGTGTAGCCATTTTTTTACTGCAAATACAATGGCTAACAACTCTCTTTCGTATGCTGAGAATTGTGCATTTCTTTCTGAAAAAGCCTTACTTATCACCATTAAATTTTGGTGGGTACTCATAATATTCCTTTCAAGCAAAAGTATTAGAACTTTTAGCATAAAAACTTTTATAAAAATAACAAGAGCATAAAAATTGACAAGTGCTGAAAATGTGTATGTACCATCATACCTTAAAATACTCTATGCACTCGTTCAAAAATGTCTCTCGAGCCCGTCCCTTTTGTTTTGATGTATCAACCGGATTTGGTTGCATTTGTTTTCAGTTGAATTTAATGTTGGTTGAATTTGTTCGGTTGAATTTAATCCCGGTTGAATTTATTCGGTTGAAAACGGGTCTCGATCAAAGCTTAGACGCCATTGACTGCATATTTAACCGGATTCGGTTGAATTTATCCCCGGTTGAATTTATCCGGTTGAATTTAACCACTTTTTCTAGTAGTGAAACCATGCTTATTATTATTACTAGCTCATAACCCGTGCGAAGCACGGATCAAGAATAAAAATTAAATTATTAAAAAAATAATTTAAAATAATGAGAATAAAAATAATTTATAAGTTTTATTTAAATATGTACTTGCAGAGAATTTAACATGAAATTAATATAATAAATATTATTTAATTATGTCGATAGAAAGAATCAAATATTTGGTAAAATCAAAGAATTGAAATTGAATAAATAACTAACTTATATAATTATGTAGTTGTAGCGATTCGAACATTAGTTTGGAATGAAATCAATTAATTTAGATATATCATACTAACCAAAATTTGGCTGTGTACTATTGTTTTGCAACGAAAAAGAGTTTTTCTTATAAAAAAAGTCCTTGATCCCCCAAATAATTTTATTATACTTCTTTCCATTCCCGCCATCAATCCCCGAGTTGTTTTTATACTTCTCTCTCTTCTTGTCCTCAACGCGAATAATTTCTTAAATTCTCGTCCCGAATGGGGTGGAGAACATAGCAAGATCGACCGGACGGATAAAATACTCATATGTAGTTGTTAGAAGTATGAGATACCCAAATTTGGCTTTGTACTATTGTTTTGCAACAAAAAAGAGTTTTCCTTATCAAAAAAGTCTCTGATCCCCCGAATAATTTTATTATACTTCTTTCCATTCCCGCCATCAATCCCCGAGTTGTTTTTATACTTCTCTCTCTTCTTGTCCTCAATGCGAATAATTTCTTAAATTCTCGTCCCGAATGGGGTGGAGAACATAGTAAGATCGACGGGACGGATAAAATACTCATATGTAGTTGTTAGAAGTATGAGAGATACCCAAATTTGGCTTTGTACTATTGTGTTCCAACGAAAAAGAGTTTTCCTTATCAATCAAGCCCATAATCCCGAATTATTTGTATGTACTTTTCTCCGTTCCTGCCACCAATCCCCGAGTTATTTTTATACTTCTCTTCTCTATGTTCCTGTGTCCTGAACACGAATAATGTCTCAAATTCTCGTCCCGAATGGGGCGTGAGAACAGGGTAAGATCGACGGGACGGATAAAATAATCTGTAATTGTTAGAAGTAGGAGAGATAGGAATTGTATTGATCGAAAGTAACTTATAAAATTTCGAAAGTAACTTATAAAATAATAGGTAATATAAAAAAATCTTCTGATCTCAATCAAATTATATGTGTACAGCGGTATACATAACATATAATTATATCAACATATGAGAACATTAAGTTGGATATCTGATTTTGATTTTATAATAAATCTTATTTATATTAATTTAGAATTATGTTAATTATATTAATATAATAATTATATGTTTACCCCTGTATATGACATACTACATTATTAAGAGTGAGTTTTTTATTTTAATAAAGTAATAAAAATTAACTTTTAATTAAATAACAAATCATATTTTATTAATTTAGAATTACGTTAATTATATTAAGATTATTAAGATAATAAATATATAAATGGCATACCATACCAATAACAGATGTTCTGTTTTTAATAAAGAGTAAGTATATGTTTTTAATGTAATAATAAATTTTATTATATTTATTTAGAATTATATTAATAATATCAAGATAATTAAGATAAAAATAATATGTATACCGCGGTATACATGGTATACCATTAAGAGGGGCTTTCTGCTTTTAATAAAGAGAATAAATCTTATTTATATTAATTTAGAATTATGTTAATTATATTAATATAATAATTATATGTTTACCCCTGTATATGACATACTACATTATTAAGAGTGAGTTTTTTATTTTAATAAAGTAATAAAAATTAACTTTTAATTAAATAATAAATCATATTTTATTAATTTAGAATTACGTTAATTATATTAAGATTATTAAGATAATAAATATATAAATGGCATACCATACCAATAACAGATGTTCTGTTTTTAATAAAGAGTAAGTATGTGTTTTTAATTTAATAATAAATTTTATTATATTTATTTAGAATTATATTAATAATATCAAGATAATTAAGATAAAAATAATATGTATACCGCGGTATACCTGGTATACCAGGGTTTTCTGCTTTTAATAAAGAGTATAGATTAAATAAAGACTTTGTCTATTAGGATTGTTATCTGAAAACAATTTCCATGTTTAAGCTTGTATCTCAGTTGTACTGTTGTTGCCCAGAAACTAATATATCATGTATATTAAACGTCATGTGCAAAAAAGAAGAACGAATCTCCAAGATTATCCATTAATATGGGTTTAAAGTTTATGAATGTCAAGAAGTCTTGCAGCACAGGTTTATATATCAGTGAATTTGTTGTCTTTTTCTTCTTTTATTTCATTGCAGCCTTCACTTTCAGGCGTGCAGGGAAGGCATCCTGTTGTGGGTTATACTTATACACATGCATGTATTTTCTGAAACTGGGATAATCTAAAAAAATAACAGTGAAAAATTAAATAAAAAAGAATAATGTTTCATTTTTTATAGAAGTTTCAGACACTCATAAAACGATCTTATATGATCAATTGATCTAAAAGCAAATTTATGAAATGTAGGTTGCAATAACTTGCCTCTAAATAAGTTTGTCCTGGTTCTTTAATTCGACTTTGAAGCATATAAACATCCAACAAAGATCCTCAGGTCAAAGTATATAATCGCACCGACATACCCAACAAATTCCGACAAACATACCCAACAGAACTTGTACATTACAATCAAAGAAAATGCAAGTGTTTACAGTAAAACCACTATAAATTAATATCACGAAGTCACCCACGGCAGAACCGCTTGTTAGGACCAACAAAATCTATTAATTTATCAAGGTTAAATTTATAATATCGCTATAATGTTGGGATCAAAAATCTGCATTGAAAATATTAAATTATCGCACCGATCATCCCCATCGTTGTGGAGCATGGCCTATTTTTTAAAGTAAAAACGTCTTGTGTAACACCCCCATCTATATCTAAATGAGGGGCTACTTAATAAACCATAAACTTGCAAACAGAGCACTAAAATAATCTCTAAATAATAATTAAATAGTCTAATAGTCTCCAAGATAATATTAAACCTCCAAAACAGTTCAAAACAATAAATATGGAAACCCAAAATCTCTAAAATAATAATTAAGTCTAAATAGCGATAGAAGTCTGCAAATCCTAATCAATGATATAAAGGGGTGGCTCTCCATCACACAGTCCCAGATCCCCCTAAGCACCTGCCAGAAAAAGAATACGGCATGAGCCAATTGCCCAGTACGGATTTGGAATACAGTTTATAAAACAGGAAACAGATATTCATATTTGATAGTTTATAACAAAACATTTATTTAAAAATAAGTATGGCTGAAGCAACGAGGGTTAGGATATTTCATACCGAGATCAGAACAGAACAGATACAAATACACACATCATAGGGTACCTAATGTGTGCAACAAACCGGATAACGTGTACGGCATATACAACGTCACCGTCAAATCAAATCACAAATCATAAACTCTGGGTGCACCCACGTATCCTGAAACAAATATCAAATGCGCAAAAGCTCGCCTCCTGAGCTATCAGAACAGAAGGATACGCCATGACCAATCACACTGCCATGGAAGTGTCATGTCACTGGTGCCGCAATGACATGGCTGTAGTACCCCTACAGCTGGTTAACTCGGTATACCCTATATCACTAAGGGTTCAAATATAATATTTCGCAGAATATTTTAAAATCTCACATAACAGCTATTCTCAATATTTTCAACAGATATAAAATATAGGTAATATCAGAAAATCGCAGAAACAAATATTTAAGTATTTCGAAACAGATTTAAATATACTTTTCAGAATCAAAACAATTTTCATATTCAAAATGATTCAAAATCAAACGAACAGATTTGAGGTCAAAACGAATTTAATTTAAATATTTCTAAGAGAAGTAGCGCTGAATAAAAGAGTAAAGAATCCGTACCTCAAAAATCACAACCTCAAGCACTAACGAAAATCGCAACACTCCGCTAAACTCTCGACCCCCGATCTAAATTACCAAAAATATAATTTATTATTTAACAGTCGTTTAAGAATTTATATATTTAATAATAAAAATATCACTGTTTTCTTTTTAGACACTAGCTCTGGACAACACTGACAGTACTTATGTATTAACCATTACCATGACCTCTAACCATTTCTATAAACTCACTTTAAAAGCTTATACATCATTAATGTCTCTGTGTTTATTAATGTGTCTGTGCTTGAATCTTTTATAAGGAAAACTAGGTGGCCAATTTCCTGGTTATATTAACATGACAATATCACCAAAGTAAGACACACTCGGCTATGTATATTAATATATATACTAATTAAGCAACATAATCATGATATAAAAATATTAATAAAATATGGTGCAACACCTGTTTTATCAAATCCGTAGCATCCATCTCACTTATTTAATTATTTAAAATCTGCATAATGTTAATTTAATAATACAAATTAACATATAAATTAAATTAAAGTAAGGGTTGAATAAATCAGATGGCAAAACATGTGTACAAGAAATTATTATGCGGAGGTTTAGGAATTAACATATAAAATCTAAATAACATAAACATAAGACTTAACTACACCTAAACAGAGGACTCCATATTCAATTTATACGTGCATTCCTTATTGCCAAACAGAGAGAAACAAGTACATAATATTGATAAAAGATATGAAAACTAGACTTGATCATGTTACTGTGTTGCAGGAGAAAAATCAAATAAATAATATATAATACCTCAGTTTTGCACTACACGCCGAACACTATTCTCTATCCTCTCCTTCTGATTGCGGCTCGTTGTAACTTCTTTTAGGGATTTATAATATAAAATAATAAAGTAGTGCGCTAATGTGTGTTTATATATAAACAGCCACATGTTATCAAGTACGAGTAGGACTCCAATACTCAACAATCAACTATGAGTAGGACTTCAAGACCCAACTGTATTTTCTAAATCTTTTCTACTTAATAATTATAATTATATTTATTTATTATTTATTAGTATTGTTATTATTAAAATCACGTATATTACATATATACCCCCTTAAAAAGGATTCCGTCCCCGGAATCTAACAAAACTAAAACTCGTACCTGAATCGAATAAGTGCGGATATCTCTCACGAATAGATTCTTCTAATTCCCAAGTAGCCTCTCTCTCAGAATGGTTTTTCCACAATACTTTCACAAATGGAATGGTACTTTTCCTCATAACTCGCTCCTCTCGAGCTAAGATAGTTTCTGCTTCCTCTTCACAAGTAAGATCCTCTCTAATCGTATGCAATGGATAATGAACTACATGAAGCGGATGATACTTGTAACCCCTCAAAACAGACACATGAAACACATTATGGACATGAGATAACTGTGGTGGTAATGCAACCCTATAAGACACTTCGCCAACTTTCTCTATAACATCAAAAGGACCAACATATCTCGGACTAAGTTTCCCCTTCATGCCAAAACGTTTAACACCCTTACAAGGAGACACCTTCAAGAACACATGATCACCTGGTTCAAATCCACCAAACTTCCTATGTTGATCCGCATAACTCTTTTGACGTGATCGAGCCTCCTTCAAACTTGCCTTAGCCTGCTCCACCTTCTCATTAGTGACTCTAACTAACTCCGGCCCTTCAACGACTCTCTCACCAACCTCATCCCAACAAGACGGTGCTCTACACCTCCTACCATACAAAGCCTCAAATGGTGGCATACCAATACTCGCGTGCCAACTATTATTATACGCAAACTCAACAAGATACAAATACTTATCCCAATCACCTGTCCACTCCAAAGCACAAGCCCTCAACATATCCTCTAATGTCTGAATCGTCTTCTCTGACTGTCCATCAGTCTGCGGATGAAAAGCTGTACTAAAATTAAGTCTCGTACCCCAAGCCTGTTTCCAAACTGAGAACGATCATCTACGGCTCTGGATGGTACACAGACCACAAAGGGCTGTTAATCAGGCTCTGGTCATGCAGTCATGTTTCATCCACCAGACTTGGTCACCTGTCTCCTTAGAAATCAAGGATACAGAGGTACGACCCTATAGAACAGATACCATATATGACAACCCGGGTCAAATCCCGAGCTTTTTTCGAAAATCGGGTCAAAATTTCTTCGCGAATCGCCAAGTCTGCAGGCACACACAATTTACTACCCAACCATAACACACCCTCATCATCAACACGAAAATGTTTTTGCTTACCAGCTGCCACCTCCAATCTAATAACATCCAAACCTGTATCTTTCTTTTGAGCTTCCTTGACCCTTGAAACCAGATTTGGTTCCACTCTCAAACTAGCAATGCTACCACCTGATCCTCTAACATACAACTCAATACCAAAGCGCTCCATGTCTGAAATAAGATGCGGCTGAGTAATTAGAGATGCAACACTCCCCAAGTTCTTCCTACTAAGAGCGTCTGCCACAACATTTGCCTTCCCTGGATGGTACTGAATATTAGCATCATAATCCTTAAGAAGTTCAAGCCACCTCCGCTGTCTCATGTTAAGCTCCTTTTGAGTAAAAATGTACTTAAGACTCTTGTGATCAGTGAAGATATCACAAGTCTCTCCATACAAATAATGCCTCCAAATCTTCAAAGCAAAGACCACTGCTGCTAACTCCAAGTCATGCGTAGGATAGTTTACCTCATAGGGTTTAAGCTGCCTAGAAGCGTAAGAAATAACCTTCCCATGCTGCATAAGAACACAACCCAATCCCCTCTTAGAAGCATCACTATAAACCTGATATCCTCCACTCCCTGATGGCAACACAAGTATAGGAGCCGTCACCAATCTCTTCTTCAACTCTTGGAAACTCTTCTCACGATCATCATTCCACTTGAACTTAACACCCTTTCTCATCAGTTGAGTCATCGGCAAAGCTATGGACGAAAAACCCTCCACAAAGCGCCTATAATAACCTGCCAAACCCAAGAAACTCCTCACCTCTGTCACATTGCTAGGTCTCAGCCAATTAGTGATAGCCTCGACTTTCGCAGGATCCAACTCAATCCCTCTAGCAGACACAACATGCCCTAAAAATGCAACCTGCTCTAACCAAAAGTCACACTTTGAAAATTTTGCAAACAATTTCTTCTCCCTCAAGATCTCAAGTACGGTACGTAGATGCTCCTCATGTTCCTCCTTACTCCTAGAGTATATCAAGATATCATCAATGAAGACCACAACAAATTTATCCAGATAATCATGAAAGACCCGATTCATCAAATCCATAAATACCGCTGGAGCATTCGTCAACCCAAAGGACATCACAAGAAACTCATAATGCCCGTAACGAGTACGAAATGCTGTCTTTGGAATATCTTCATCCCTTACTCGCAACTGATGGTAACCCGATCTCAAATCTATCTTCGAAAAGTACTTCGCCCCGTGCAACTGATCGAATAAGTCATCAATGCGTGGCAAAGGATACCTGTTTCTGATAGTCACCTTATTCAACTCCCTGTAGTCAATACACAACCTCATAGAACCATCCTTCTTCTTCACAAACAACACTGGAGCACCCCACGGAGATACACTTGGCCTGATAAATCCTCTATCCAATAACTCTTGTAACTGCTCTTTCAATTCCTGCAACTCTAATGGTGCCATTCGGTACGGCGCCTTAGAAATAGGCTCTGCACCTGGAACAAGTTCAATAGTAAACTCCACCTCTCGCTGTGGTGGCAACCCTGGTAGCTCATCGGGAAACACGTCTGCAAATTCATTCACAACTGGATAATCCTCGATGCGAGGCTCATCCTTAGACATATCCTTCACGAAAGCAAGATAGCCATCACAGCCCTTAGACAAAAGTTTACTCGCCTTTAGAGCTGAAATCATTTTAACCTCTCCTTTCGGTTGAGAACCCTGATATATAAATTCTGGTTTATCTGCATCCCCAAAGATCACCCTCTTCCTTTGACAGTCAATTGTAGCTCGATGTTCACTCAACCAATCCATACCCAAAATAATGTCAAAGTCATGCATCTCCATCGGAAACAAGTTAACCTTACCATTTCTATCCCCAACAGCTATCGGACACTCTCGGTACACATCAGAAATAATAACTGAATTCCCCATTGGGGTAGCAATAGACATACGAGGATATAATAATGATGGAAGAACACCAAGATGACGAACAAATGATAAAGACACAACAGAATGAGTCGAACCAGTATCAAATAACACATAAGCATCACGTCTACCAACAAGAAGTGTTCCTGAAACGGTACCTGAATGAGCTGCTGCCTGATTAGCAGTCAATGCAAACACTCTGCCTGAAGGATTCTGCCGATTCTGCTGACCACCACTACCACTACCTCCACCACCAGTGTTCCGCGATGTCGGACAATCCTTAGCCCTATGTTGCATCGAACCACATAAGAAACATGCCCCAGACTGTTTATAACAAGCTCTCCCTGGGTGATGTCCACCACATGTAGCACAAGGAGCCACTGGAATCATATTGGGGTTGCCCCCATACACTGAATAACGATTCTGCCCCTGTTGACGATTCTGCCCTTGTTGACGATTCTGCCACTACCTAGGCTGCTGCTGCTGAAACCGCTGAAACTGCTGAAACTGCTGATTCTGATTCTGATTCTGCTTCTGACCACCATACTGATTCTGACCGTAAGTCGACTGAGTCCTCATATTCTGGTATCTTCCACGCCACTGTCCCTGCTGATTACCTTGACCTCCATTCCACTGTTTACCCTGTACAGAACTCTGATCATCTCTAGGCCTCTTACGATCATTCTGAAACCTGGAAGCTCTATACTCATTACGCTCCTTCTCAATATCCTTAGCTGCATCTGCCACCTCCACCACATTAGGAAACTTTAGTGAAATGATAGAACCCCTCAGATTAGGTCTCAGTCCCCATTTAAATTTTTCAGCTTGCTGTGTAGCAGTCCCTGCAACTGTCCCAGCAAATCCAGCTAACCTGATAAACCTCGCCATATAGTCAGTAAGGCTCTCATCGAAGTTCTGCGAGATAGAGTGAAACTCCCTCAAATATGCCTCCCTGTCTGCATTAGAAAAGTACTGCTCATAGAAAACTTCCTTAAATCCCTGCCAAACCAATGTCTCTGTAAACTCCTCACCCCTAGTAGCCTTCACACCTCTCCACCATCGCTGAGCATCTCCCTCTAACTTATACACAGCCAATCTGACCTTCTGGATCTCATCGCAACCCAAAGCATCAAAAATCTTCTCAAGATGAACAATCCAATTCTCAGCATCAATAGGAGTCTGTGGTGCGTGAAAAGATTCTGGTTTCTGCTTAACAAATCTCTCTAACCATACAAATGGCTCCACTGGATTACCCTGACCCTCCGGATTTTGCTGATGTCCTTGATCATTCTGATTATTCTGACCATCTTGATTTCCTTGACCATCCTGATTATTCTGATTGTTCTGATTATTCTGATTGTTCTGATTATTCTGATTGTTCTGATTTGCCATAGCTTGTTGTATACCCTGAGCCACTGCTTGACCTATCATCGCAGCTAACTCAGCTTGGCTAACACCCAAGTTAGTCCGATTAGTAGTTCGATTACGTCTAGGAGGCATCTACAATATAAGATAACGAACGAATGAAGATAACAAGAATAGATAAGCAGAAGCGATTTAAAAACAGAAGTCAATAGAATAGAGCAAAATGAAATGAGCTTGAAATAGAGCACCCATCCTAACGTCTACCCCATCTCACAGGTCAACCTAAATAGGTTTTCTACAAGAAAGAACCTGGCTCTGATGCCATCTTTGTAACACCCCCATCTATATCTAAATGAGGGGCTACTTAATAAACCATAAACTTGCAAACAGAGCACTAAAATAATCTCTAAATAATAATTAAATAGTCTAATAGTCTCCAAGATAATATTAAACCTCCAAAACAGTTCAAAACAATAAATATGGAAACCCAAAATCTCTAAAATAATAATTAAGTCTAAATAGCGATAGAAGTCTGCAAATCCTAATCAATGATATAAAGGGGTGGCTCTCCATCACACAGTCCCAGATCCCCCTAAGCACCTGCCAGAAAAAGAATACGGCATGAGCCAATTGCCCAGTACGGATTTGGAATACAGTTTATAAAACAGGAAACAGATATTCATATTTGATAGTTTATAACAAAACATTTATTTAAAAATAAGTATGGCTGAAGCAACGAGGGTTAGGATATTTCATACCGAGATCAGAACAGAACAGATACAAATACACACATCATAGGGTACCTAATGTGTGCAACAAACCGGATAACGTGTACGGCATATACAACGTCACCGTCAAATCAAATCACAAATCATAAACTCTGGGTGCACCCACGTATCCTGAAACAAATATCAAATGCGCAAAAGCTCGCCTCCTGAGCTATCAGAACAGAAGGATACGCCATGACCAATCACACTGCCATGAAAGTGTCATGTCACTGGTGCCGCAATGACATGGCTGTAGTACCCCTACAGCTGGTTAACTCGGTATACCCTATATCACTAAGGGTTCAAATATAATATTTCGCAGAATATTTTAAAATCTCACATAACAGCTATTCTCAATATTTTCAACAGATATAAAATATAGGTAATATCAGAAAATCGCAGAAACAAATATTTAAGTATTTCGAAACAGATTTAAATATACTTTTCAGAATCAAAACAATTTTCATATTCAAAATGATTCAAAATCAAACGAACAGATTTGAGGTCAAAACGAATTTAATTTAAATATTTCTAAGAGAAGTAGCGCTGAATAAAAGAGTAAAGAATCCGTACCTCAAAAATCACAACCTCAAGCACTAACGAAAATCGCAACACTCCGCTAAACTCTCGACCCCCGATCTAAATTACCAAAAATATAATTTATTATTTAACAGTCGTTTAAGAATTTATATATTTAATAATAAAAATATCACTGTTTTCTTTTTAGACACTAGCTCTGGACAACACTGACAGTACTTATGTATTAACCATTACCATGACCTCTAACCATTTCTATAAACTCACTTTAAAAGCTTATACATCATTAATGTCTCAGACTTTTTTAATGTGTCTGTGCTTGAATCTTTTATAAGGAAAACTAGGTGGCCAATTTCCTGGTTATATTAACATGACAATATCACCAAAGTAAGACACACTCGGCTATGTATATTAATATATATACTAATTAAGCAACATAATCATGATATAAAAATATTAATAAAATATGGTGCAACACCTGTTTTATCAAATCCGTAGCATCCATCTCACTTATTTAATTATTTAAAATCTGCATAATGTTAATTTAATAATACAAATTAACATATAAATTAAATTAAAGTAAGGGTTGAATAAATCAGATGGCAAAACATGTGTACAAGAAATTATTATGCGGAGGTTTAGGAATTAACATATAAAATCTAAATAACATAAACATAAGACTTAACTACACCTAAACAGAGGACTCCATATTCAATTTATACGTGCATTCCTTATTGCCAAACAGAGAGAAACAAGTACATAATATTGATAAAAGATATGAAAACTAGACTTGATCATGTTACTGTGTTGCAGGAGAAAAATCAAATAAATAATATATAATACCTCAGTTTTGCACTACACGCCGAACACTATTCTCTATCCTCTCCTTCTGATTGCGGCTCGTTGTAACTTCTTTTAGGGATTTATAATATAAAATAATAAAGTAGTGCGCTAATGTGTGTTTATATATAAACAGCCACATGTTATCAAGTACGAGTAGGACTCCAATACTCAACAATCAACTATGAGTAGGACTTCAAGACCCAACTGTATTTTCTAAATCTTTTCTACTTAATAATTATAATTATATTTATTTATTATTTATTAGTATTGTTATTATTAAAATCACGTATATTACATCTTGTTTAGAAACTCGAAAGAAGCATTGAACTTCAATAAAATGATCTGATCATGAGTAGTATACAGTTTCTAAAACGCACCAAAAGTGTTGAGCCTCTTTCTAAGATATTGCATTGTGACTTTTTTTTCCTCTGGGACGGAGGCTTCAAACACGACACTTTTGCAGATATGTATGCACTGACATTCATTTATATTCAAGTCACAATATATTATTTGTGACTGAATCGATATTTTTTCCGGATACTCCAACAAATTCTACAAACATCCCCAACAGAACTTGTACATCATTATCAAACAGAATTGATGTGAGTATACTATGTATATGGATTATGGTATATGTACTTTTGAAGGAGGACAGTTCTAAAGCAGATTCCTCTTATTGTTCTCTAACAAAGTGAAGTGAATGTCACTTTCTTCAAGAACACAGATTTATACTTTATGTTATCCAATAAAATTACAAGTAGCAAAAAAGAAGAAGAGAACCACTAGTCACGACTTAAAAACTCCAGACCAGAGAGACACCTCAGCAGCAGAAGCACCAGAAAATTTGAATGGAAAGCATGCGCATTCTGCCCGAAACGCCACATGATGCCAGGGAACCACACATCAACCCACATACTCTGCATCCAGTTTATGACCTTCAGACCACCAATATGCAGTTTCAAAGCTTCTTAATGAGATATGCAGTTAATGGGATTGAAAGGTTAATATGATCAGAGCTTTGAATGTCGAATTAGTTTAATGGGATTTAATGGTGAATTTTTTAAGAATGATGATGGTTTTATATCCCAGTCATCAACATCCTCAGGGACACACAAGTCAAAGAGAGCCTGACCAAGAATCCCATGAACATTGATGACTGGTGTCTTAGTCAGAGGGATATAACATTCTTTATATTCATCATTTGCAGAACCAGCAACTTCATCCCCATGATTCTGATAAGAGATTGGCACAAAGAAGTGGTCATTCATATCAGGAGCAACTCTTCTCTGAAAGATCTGACTCGAGCTCATTGCTGCACCCCCCAAGTGGCCTAGTGACTTTGGAACCTCATCCCGTTTTCCATCAAGGCCTATCTCTTCCTTGTCGTGTTGTCGTATCCTTCTAGAATATATTACAGTAGCCTTCCCAAGCAGCTCAGTCACAGCTGCCTTATATTCAACTGGGTAACGCTTGTAATGGCCTGCATGACATTAATTCATTCCATAACAGAATCCAAATGCAAAAGGATAGTATCTTGCATTATTATACAGATAAATAATAGTAAGGTTAAAGCAGAGATTATATCAATATTTTCAAGTTAGAATAGTAAATTCAGGCATCAATCACAAGGAGTCAGTAAAAGGTGTTCTCGAAGTTGTGGATCCAGGCAAGGAAAACATCTGTATGATAGTCCCCATCAGAATCAGGGACCTAAAATACTGCTCGGGTGGTCAATTTTCCATTTAATTTCCTCTTTTAAGATGGATTTGATCTTGAGGGTTTCTGTTCTCAGGGCTAAGAACTGCTTACCTGTAATAGAATCTGCATTTCCTAGACAGCCTAAACCCTCGGCATCCTGCTTTTGATGACATAAAAGAGTTCACTCGACCAAGGCTTTCGTCAAAGTTCTAAAAACAATTCCCTGGATACAGTGGTACAACCAAAAGACGGGATTTTGTGAAAACAACTGGTCCGGGGCTAACATAGATGTTTCAAAATTATTAGAGTTATTACAAGTCTAGATGTTGATTATATAGAGGAAGAACTGTATATTAGAGGATTACTTCACTCTTTCACAGGGATGGAGCCAGGAAGGAATGGGCAGGACAGGGGAGGGGAGGGGGGAGATCAGGCATTAAATAAAGTGAAGTTCAAATGGATATAACTTCAATCGAAGTATTCATTGTTTAAAAATATTGTAAACCACAGAAAAGTTAATACCTAAGTTCATATATCTAAACTGGAAATTACCTGAAAAATATATCATAAAAACCATCTGAAAAGACTCTAAACGAATAGTTACAAAAATGAACAAAAGATCACAAGTTCATGTAATGTACCATGTAACAATTAGATCAGTGCCTTGAAAATTTATTTAACATAGACAAGGTTTTTACAAAATAAAACAGTCTGGAGTAATAAAGTGACAGAGCAAAAGCAATTAAAAGCCTACCTACATGAGAAGAGTTACTCCACTTCACCAGTTTAACATCAGCCCCAAGGTTTTCTAATCTTTGAGCAAAGTTACATATAGTATGAATAGGAGCAAGATCGTCATTTTCTGAGCAAAAAATAAGGTATGGTGCCCTCATGCGCTGCATGAGCGCAACAATAAGCTATAATACAAGGGCGAAGAGGAAGGAACAACTAAATATACATTTCAAACTGATAGATACTTACAAGTGTGGAGTATAGAATTTGCCAATACTCAGCACGGAGTGACTCCAATTTGTAAAGGAAGAACGTATCTAGTGCATTTTTTATTCTATGTGCAATCCAGGATACTATACGAGGAGGATGTGATATTTTTAGAATAGTAGGATGAAGAACGAAATTGCTACCCAAATCTGTAGTAAAATCTACTGGAGTAGAATCAAAAATTTGCCCAGAAATGGAATCTCTGACCAGTTGGTATCCATCCTACACAGAATATAATAATAAATGAGTGATAAAGCCGCTGCCCAAAAGTTCTGAGCTCATCTCAAATTTCGGCTTTCCATTAACTTATCACACATAAATACATGTTCTTCTCACATGGTGGTTCTAAAACTTGTGAAATCCCAGGTTTACTTTGTCCTGGAGGTCAATCGTTCATTTTAAAAAAGTAGATACTTTAGAAGATCAATCCTTTAAGAAAAAAAAATAGACAAGTACATGAAAACTCTTGAAGGGAGCCTACTGCTGTGAGTAAGTTGTCTCTGTTAGTAATAAAGATGCGAGTCGAAATTGTGTTCAGAATCGGGAAACAATTAAGGAAAAAGAAAGGAAGGCTTACCCTATTTGACTGCTGTGCACAATTCTCCTCAATCATCTACATACGTAAAGAAACATAAAAAGGTTGGCTTAACTCAAGCAAACTGAAGACATTCTAAGATCCTCTAATATCAAAAGATTGAAGGTGGACTAAACCATTCTGCAAAAGATTACCTGAAGAACTTTGCACATGATTGCTTTCGGTCCCCCAGAAAATGAAGCAAACACCACAGGGCATGGTCTTACTTTCAACTCCTTCATGTACAAAATTACAAAGTCATATAATCTAGCTGGTAATCTTTTAATAAATCTAGACTAATCCAAAATGAAAAAATTTATAAAACGAATCTTGACGAACTCTATAGGGGAACAATATATGACTCAAAACAGAATTCCCAATATACTTTACTCTCAGTTTTGTTACGTTTTACAAAATTCATCCAGTCTATTAAAGAGCAACACCACAGAAGAGACATCCTCATGCAGAAGGTGATATGTTTAGGGCTACCTCAGTAAGCTCATGAAGAAGGTCTGATGCCAATGATGCTCCCTTCTCCGGGAAGAACCTGCATATCATGCTACTATGTCAAGATATCTATAGCAATAAAGAACCGAGGAACCATATCAAAGATTATAAGAGTCAAGGAGGTCATATAAAAGCGAGCATACTAATTACTCTAACTCACTTTAATTATACTGAATTCATATTAGGTAAATCCGCCAATTTTAGAACCAATAAAATGTTTTACTTCCACCACCCCAAAATAAGTGATCGCCTTGAATTTAAACGCTTGATTGAAATCATGTAATGCTCAAACATGCAGTTCATTTAAAATTATGGTTAGTATGTTCTTGCTGTTGCTGATATATTTAGGACAGGATAGGATCAAGGGATAGACACCTCCAAATAACTCCCTAGACTAAATTTTCGTAATACACAACAATCGATATTCAATTGTATCAAACTATGAACATTACAATCGTGTATATAGAAAACAAAACAGGTCCAATCACCAAGTATAATCTTAAAGATAAAAGGAATCTATTTCAAGTCTGCTACCCACGACTCAACTAGCATAGATCTACTACATTCTCAATATAGTTTTTTTGGCTAAATACATAAATACATAATTAAGCAACCATGTACGAAGAGATAAATTCTAGCACAGCCTGAATACTAAATACTTTAAAGAATCCCACTACTTGATTGAGCACTATTCTGAGTTTGAAATGAACCTGAAGAAACAGGTAGTCTAATGTCTAAATCGGTTAAAATAAAACCTTGATCGCCCAACAAATAATCTCATACTTCTCATTAGAATCGGCATTTGGTAATTACTATCTCATAGACCATAGTACAAACAACTAAACAAGGCACAAAAGTGAGATTGACAATCTTTTAATGAACTTGTAAAATCTAATTTAGAAAGTAATAAATGAAGGATTACTTTGTCACTAGTCCTCCACGAGAAGAACTGATTCACAATCATTATGAAAAAGGTAATCGTGTCTGATCTCCTGGGTGCTAATATCAAGCTAGGTCATCTACCCAATTCATGAAATCTCTTAACACTTGAACACGCATTGACATTTGACTTGAGAAGATCACGTAATCTGATTGAACCTCAGATTTAGTACATATTCTGGAAGTGAATCTTTGAAAGTTAAGTACATTTTTCCCCTCAGCATAACATTTGTTGATCATATTACAAATCCTTGGTTGCATTCAAGAATCTCCTTTAAGAAAATACTACTATTCTTATAAATAAAACTGTATATTAGGCTGCAGAGCAAAAACAAAGATTCTACTACTACCCAATATTAAATCAGTATTATTCCTTAGAGCGGGAAGTATCAAAGTATGTTGTAACAATCATCTGTCAGGTCCGACCCAACATCTAAAGTCAATAAAAACATACCCAACTACATAAGAGGAGGAGGAAGGAAGACATACATATTGAGGAACTGGGAGTGACAAACAAGTGAGTTCCAACCAAGAGAACTAAAGAGTTCAACATAGCTTTTAACATGTTTCTGTTCACTTGACATCCATGCATATATCACAACTAATCCTTCTACTTTTTCTTCTATCTCTCTTCTTCCCCAGTAATATTTCCCACCAAATCCCCACATCTCTTCTTCCTCCAAACACCTCCACCCCACTGATTTATTATTTACTTATTACCACCTTATCTATGCAACTTCTTGAAAACTTACATTTTTTAAATATCAGATAATCTCATTTTTAAGTGCATGACAATTTGGACCAGGGGTAGGTGGGGACAGAATGTAATGGCGGGCGGCTTCGGCTTGGCTCTAAGCTCTAGCTTTTTTGTTTACGTTACTTTCGAATAAAAATAAGACTCTCGAACGAATAAAATTATGACTTGCAAATTCTTCAAATATTAAATCTTATTACTTTTTCTGTTTAGTTACTAAATTTATTAAATATGAAGTACAAGTTTCTAGTACTATTTTAGTATTAAAAGTGGTGAAGTTTTTTTGAATATGAAAAATCATGTATAAATAATAATGAATTTTATATTGGTATCTCTAAAAATCTAGAAAGATAGTTGAGTTTATAATAATGGCTGATATAGTGTCAACGTATAACTCTCGTCTCATTCATTTTTATAAAGTTTCTATTTTAGATGTCCATTTCATTTTTATACATTTTAAAAATAGTAACTTACTATTACACTCACTGTTTTACTCCACTATCTCAAATCTATTATTAAATATTGATAGATCTCATTATTTTACCCACTTTTTATTTAAATTTACTCATTTTTTATATTTTTTCTTGGTATCTATGCCCATCCCCAATGTATATAATTGGGTGGGACGGAGTGAGTATACTTGCACGTTTATAATAATAATAATGTATTTGTTTATAACTTCTTTGTAATAAGTTACGAGAAACGATCTACAACAAATAATTGCAGCAAACTTTATCGCCACGGTTTCCACGATACGTGGATTTTAGGTGTGTATACATGGAACTCATCATTTACACATACCTCGCAAACTTTTCGCGGTACGGTTTATTATAACAATCATTTATTTTTGATCAAGTTTGTTTTTGATCAAGTAATTATTTTGTAATAAGTTATAACTCAGGCAATTTATCTAAGGATGAGTGCCTAAGGATGACCTCAGGCCCAGCAATCTCTTTGTATATTAATTGAAACATCTAATATTAGTTCTAAAATACATCATACTTTCCCACATTTTGGCATTTTGTAATTTGAAATATTTCAACCATACATAACACCTGTTATGGTTTAAAAAAGTCTGTAGTTGCCTATTAAGATTACAAGAAGGTTTTAGCTTCTTACTTTTGCAACCATGTAATCTGATCTGTTGGAAGATTACATCACCATAAACTTGAATTATCATGTCTCCAGACACTTGAGACAAGGGTACAGTCTCACATTTGCGGATTACAGATGGCTGAAATGTAAATGGGTTTACGTATATGCCACATTAGGCATGCACTGATGTCACAGGAGAAGCTTGACCCTCCAAATTGGTTAAGCAAAAGCTAAATAAAGAGAGTGATTCGGATTTTTAACCGGAGTACTACTTGCAGTTCTTCTATATGAAAAAACTGTCAAGTTGAGACAACCAGCTTGTCAGTGATTACCATCATAAGTAATGTCATTCACACCGCTAATATCGTCTATTGACTTATCTCCTCGATAACCTTTTCAAGTGCTTCTTTTGTCAGAGGAATGTACAGGCAGTCCTGACCATCAGAATTTTTTCTGAACTTCACCAGCTCATGATCTTTGAATTCAGTCAAATGAGAATTCAGTGTAACCTGGCTACTCACTAAAAACCGCTCTCGACAGGTTGAATACAGGTTATTGACAGGTAAACCTACAAAAAAGAATATTAGCAACATGATATAATAGGTGGAGGGGAAAAATAAGCTCTGATGTTTATATACCTTCTTCATCAGGATGGGCAAGCTGATGTTCTGCAAGAACTTTAAATACGCTCTGGGCATTAGGCGTCAAACTCTGTAAAACTATCGTAGCAGTCTTGACAGTTTGGGTGGTTCCACCATGAGCAAGAATTAATGGGAAAAAGGTTCCTTCAACTTTGTATGGTGAAAAAGTAGGAACATGATACCAACACCAGTTGAACTGTGTATGAACCATCTTCTTGTCCCACACTTCCATAAAATAACAAGCACCATTAGAATTGAACTTAATATGATATACATATATGATTGATCATATTCATCACATACAGTTCCAAAAAGAGTGAGCATACAAACGAAGCACATATATTGTGTCACTCGAGATATGAAACATCATGCTTTTATGTGACTTGTGTCACTCGAGATAAGATATTGCAGAGAGAAGGAAGTTCTATGTTCCTTAGCTAGGTTCATCATATTAGACATTTATTATACCTCAATATATAGAAATAAGTAAATTCAAGCAAAGACACTAGTACTACCTCCTGCCATATAGACATAGTTATATTGCTAAATGTTAAGAAAACTGAATTACTATACTAATAGAAGAATGGCTGAAAGACAAATTACTGCAAACATATGGAGATTGCAGTAATTGGATTACACTTACAAAGAGGTGCATTCACGTTATCAATGGAAGCCACCATATGAACATGAGAACAAGCAGCCATTCTTGCAAGATACTGTTGACTGTCAGAGTCCCGCAATCCAGGCCCATCGATATTGTGAATGACAACACAAACGGAGCACTCATTCCCCTCCGCGTGAGGTCCATCTAGGAAAGCGATAAGATCATCCATTGTCAGGGTGTTAAACGATCGTTGGCTTCCTGTAGGAGTCTTTCGCTGTGTCTTCAACTGGTCCCCGAGCAGTTCACATAATGTGATTAAGACCTGAAATACAACATTCACATAAAGTATGACTATCCCAAGAACAGGAACAATGGTATATGTTGGGAAGCTTTTTGAGACATAAAATTAAAAACGGAGGAAATACAATGGAACCAAGTATGACGCAATTTCTGACTAAATTGACAAACAAAACACAATGACAGAAGTGACTAAACGAAGAACAGTAGGAATTAGCTCAGTGGCATGTTTCTGTGTTGTGCGTGAGATTTAATATCTCTACCACCCATCAAACGCAATGAACATTGGTGATAAAATACAGCTACTCAGCTACATAAACATTAAGAAACACTCCTGCATGGACAAACTAGGCCAGAAACAGCAAAACAGGTGAGACAGTGTTGAAGAACCACATAGCATCTGTCATAACCCACAACCTTTAAGTACAAACTTCGCTCAGGAAGGTAGAAAATGCACCTGATTCTTAATTGTACCTTCTTGGTATGACAAACTTAAGCATCATGCAGGTTCTACCTACACCATAGATCTTTTAGTTTAATTTGTGGCAACTGTATATATGCCACATTGGTTTTCCTAAAATTCCTGCAATACATACCAAGTTCTAAAATCTAAACTTATATATACAAACACAAGCAACAAGGACTAATTATATTATAGCACATGCTAGATATCTACATTCTACCCTCGTTTCAGATTATAATGTTACACCAAGACGAGAAAGGATATAGAAAAAGAGGGAGTGAAAAACCAAGGTTCTTTATCTACTTTTCTAAAAAATGAAGATAAACGTGGATAAAGAAGTAATACTACAAAATAATGCCACTGAAGTACTAAAATCCCCTTTACGAGACTTAAGTTACCTGTTTCAGATTAATGGACTGAAGATAGCCGTTGATCACCACAACAGAATATTCAGTCAAGGTTGTTGAAGCAAAATCCTCAATCAACGCCTTCTTAGATCCAAAACCATACAATAGGAGACCAAACCCAGCCCTGGGTAAGTACAGAAACATATATTAACATAAACTAAGTGATCGCAAGCCCAGCAGTATGCCAGTATCTCCCTCCAAATTGCAAAACATTGAATAAACAATTTTCAAAAGATTGCACACCTCAACTCAAAAGCCCATTTTGAGTACAAACTTTTGTAACTTTTTATCAGTGAAACAATTTCTTTCTCGTGTTTAGGCTCAATATTGGAAACTGCCTCTCGAAGCTCCTGCACATATCACATATAGATATTTGTTTAGGCTCAGTAAAATGTACACACATTTGGCAACTAAGAGGAATATTTTAAAACTGAGGCAGAACCTGCTCATCAACAATATTGATATCAGAAAGCTTATGAGTGGATCTTTTCGTAGAAGTGCCCGACTCTTTTGCTAGGAAATAGTTTCTTGAGAACTCAAACTCCCCTTCATCTAAATCAGTACCCTCCATGGTTGTAGCTCTAGCTTATTCTTTCAAGGGTGTCAGAATACCTGGACATACAAACAGATGAACTCAACACTCTCTCAAGCCAATCAGATACTCCAGTTTGGGAATATTGCCTCTACTACATGAACCAAAAGGATATATTTAAACCACACAAAGATTAATACCGAGCTTGAAGTTTTATCTACACTAACAGATATTCCTAGCATTTCAAACCGTGAGTTACAGGTGTGAGATAACAGTTGCGAGAATCAAGTACAAACACATTGTAAACAAATTTAATTAATCATTGTGAATTACACCAACTGAAGTTTCTTAAACATTTCTCCTCAGTTGGACAACCATCACTAAATCTCTATACCCACGTTACCTCTACATTGTTGTCACCAAGTACTCCGTTCGTATCACCTGTCCATACTAATTACTAAACTTTCAAAGGAATAACATTCATTTTGTGAGTTCTCCGAACACCTTAATCCCAAAACCACGGACCTTGGTCATCTAACATGGGCTTAGGTTTAGTAGAAAGCTACCCTCAACATTAAAAACAAACATAAAACTAATTACACGGAATAAAAGGTTACTATCAATTCACTCTTCAGTCCTAAAACGGGTTTTCAAGTTAGAAGCATTCTTAAAAGATATAAGACTTAATTAGTTGCTTCTCCCAACGCCTTAACATTGTTCGACAGAGGGTCACGCGATAGATACTCCTGAATAAAATCAGCCCTCTTAAAACAGGAGTAACACGCAAATGCTCGATAAAATTCTTTGGGGACTTTCATCAAACACCTAACACACTAAACAAAGACTTATTTTTCTTCCATTTAAATAACATCTAAAACTTAAAACAAAAAATACCCTTATAATCTGGGCATCCTTAATTTCAATACCCTTATCATCAATTAAACAAAAATTACAAAACAATTCATTGAATCAAAGAAACTAACAATCTAGCAACCAATAAAATTACTAGAGCTTAACGCGTAGAAATAGTATAAGACAAAACACACACACACACACACACAGACACACACACGAGAAGGAAGTAGTGCTTTACCTGAGTTAGGGCACAAAAATGCGAAAGTAGAGAGCAACCCAGGAGCTCGCGCCAAAAGAGTTTATAATGTTATAAATTTAAAATTTGCTTTTATAACAGATTATTTTTATAATCGTTTAATTTTAGATTTTATATTGTTAATTAACATATTAATTTAGCAGGTATAAAAGGGTTTTGATCTTTGAAAAAGTAAAATGGGACTAAAAATATGGCAACAAATTTTATCCGTGCATAGTTTCTTATTTATAAATTCGAATTGTCCAAAATTTATACCCTTCTATTAGATGATAGGTTGTGCTTCAATTTATTTATAAATAAAACGTTTCATTTTAACAAAAAAAAATCCAGAAATATTCTAATTCAAAATAAAATTATATAAAAAAATTCCAACATCCCGGTAAACAAAATCTATATTGCTAAATAAAAACAATAAAGAAGAGCCCGGTATTGTAAGGATTTTCAATTTAACGTCGTATTATATTTGCTAGCTTAATTAGGCGTTTTTTAGATGAAATAAAAACAGCAGGAAAGAGAGTTCGATTGCTTAGTTGAAAAATTACTAGGAATTGACTGGTCCTTTGACCTTTGGTAATCATGTTCATGGTCCATCCATTATTGTTGCCTCGTATTTTTTAATCAAGAATACAAACTAGATTATCATAAGTTCTAAAATCTATTCAATATTCAGTCTCAGTACATTTCTAAATTATACTTCATAAAAAAAAAAAAACTGACTTGCACGAGTCATCACACAATTAACCCTAAATGAGAAATCAAAAATTGTACCAATAGGAAGAATATTACAGAATCCAATCGTAGCAAAGTGACGGTATAGAATCATCTAACAAACAAACAGGTTTAGCCATTAATACAGGTTGAATGAATCTCCTAAACTCTAGAAGACGACTGTGTCAAGCATTGTACCCAGAGTTTGGATAATGTTCGAAGACATCAAGTTGGAAACATGCTCCTCGAGATGCTTTTTTGCATCTTGCCTTCCCACGTTAGCAATGGCAAGCTTCTCTGGTGACAACTCATCCTCCTCTTGAACAGCTTTGTTATATTTGATTGCTAGACTTAGCATCTCCTGCATTTCCATAAAACAGTTAATCATCATTACTTCAGACTTGGAATATGAATCTGTTACGTTGTGGCTAAAAATGTGTAATTAACTATTTAAAAAGAAAACAGCAGACCAAGTTTATGGACAAATAGTACAAAAGCACACTTCTTAATTACTAATGCCCCGTACCGTTCGATTAGGAAGAATGGAATGAAAATTAATTAACAAAACTAACAGTGAAACAGTGGAGGTAAGAACTACAAAATGTCAACATTGGACTTTTTTGGTCCATAAACATTCACCCATAAAGTAGTTCATTTCAAGTTTTATTCTATTTTAGAATGGAATGGAGGTAGTAAACAGTTACCCATAAAAATAGTACAGATTTTATTTATATTCCCTCCCAATTCCCTTCACCCCAACAAACAAAACATAAGGTCACGTCTGTTTACAAGAGTGAGCTATTGTACAAAACACAAGTACACAAAACACATTCTACTCACTTCAAGAACAATGTATGGAAGAAGTTCTAATTACAAAACAATAAGAACGAAGTAGAACTTACATGCTGGAGTTCTTTTAGTAAATCTTTAGAAAATCATAGATAACAGTAATAAATTTTTTATATGTATACTAATTTTTATATACTGCCCATCTAATTGTTCGTTGCCAAAACATACCCAATTTGGTACAAGAGAGCTGCCATCCTCATTGTACTTCATTTATTTAGGAAAAATGATAATTCAGCATAACTAACTATTAAAATGTGATTATAATTTATAACCAAGGGATTAAATAACAATAAATTACAAGTTACAACGAACTTATTTACATTTTGCTTCTTCAACAAATAGATGTCCATGAATTAACTGAAAGGTGGAGGACGCTTTTCATAATGATTATCTTTTTGGACATGGTGAAGGACACTTGGCGAAGAAATTAAATAAATGAAGGCCACAGACAATTTTGTGAGCATAATAGTTTGCTACATTTAGGAAAGGAGAGACAAATCAGACAGAAGCACATAATTAAGAGAGTTTGAAACAAAATGCACATAATACATTTTACTCTCATATTAACAGTATTGTATGAAAGAAGGGGTCTAATTACAGAACAATAGAAACATATGCCGAATATCTTTTGGGCTAAGTTCTTACAAAATAATGAATAATTCAAGTTTCGGATTGTTTTAGATTGGTTTGTGTCACCGGGGTTTATATGCTGCATATTACTCTTTTAGGGCAGAGTGTAACTTTACGGAGTTAGCACCATGTGTTAGGTTCATGCTTCGCCATGTGTTAGTGGTAGGCTTCATGCACCAACCAACCACAGCTTGTCAATAGCCACTCCTCAACACGCAACCAAAATATAGAAGTATGCCTAGATAATTTTCTTTAAGGATGCAAAAGAATGCCTAGATAATTTTCCCTAACGATGCAAAGGAGGAGTCCACAGGTCAAAAGGACAAATACCCCTACTATAACGAACATCCAACAAAGTAGAACAGTGTTTAGAGCAAAAGATCCTGAGCTAATTTTCTATAACAACCAAGGGGTAATTTTTTTGGGGGGGAACATGTCCTCTCCAAGTCTCCATAATTATCCTTCTAA
This sequence comes from Heracleum sosnowskyi, assembly GCA_030848705.1. Taxonomy (NCBI): domain Eukaryota; kingdom Viridiplantae; phylum Streptophyta; class Magnoliopsida; order Apiales; family Apiaceae; genus Heracleum; species Heracleum sosnowskyi. Next base: position 26,383,675 of record CM061237.1, read on the forward strand.
ACAAAAATAGAAGAAATAACTTCAAGCTATGTTTAAGAGATTTTGTGAAGTGTGAACGCATACAAAAACAGTTCTTTAAGAAGTCCAGCAGACAAGAAATTTAGCGGATAGAGTGTATTATTTTTCAGTAACTCACAAGTATATGTCAACCTTTAATAGTAGGCATTATAAACATCAAGTATTGGAGCACTAACAATTTTATGCTGACACCCAAACAAGTAGTTTAAAATTCTCTTAACAGATGCAATATGCAAAAATAATTACCATGATAGAACTTTCTACTACATTACACGTTGAATGCATTATGCTTCAACTAACCTGAACTGTCTGCTCATTGGTTTTGGAATGCGTATCAAATCGCTGCAGTGTCAATCCATCAGTCCATTTCTTCTTGTGAAGGTTCAATAGCATCTTCTCCTCAAGTTCATTTTTCCTATAATTTATTGCTATCGAGTAATAGTGCCTGTTGAGCCCATGGATCAATGCCTGCAATACAGTTCATAGTCCGAGGAAATATATCATACTAAAACAACACAACTCCTGTCACAGATGAGGGAATAAAAATTGTGGCACTCACTTGAATAGATGGTTTGTTGAGATGCCCCAGGTTAGACGTTGTCTGCCGTGGCTCCTGGCCAAGCATCATAGTTTGAGGGTTAATCAATCGAAAAGCATCAATCACAACTTTTCCTTTAACACTCTGAATGGGATCCACCACAACTGCAACAGCTCTTTGATTCAGAGCTTCAAAACTCTGCCACATATATTATATCAGCACAGTAATTTACTGTTAAAAATTCATACCAAATCTCTAACTGCCTTTCAGGGAAAAACATTATTCACTTCTAAAGAGTCATATATCAATTTGAATATACATGGAAGTTACCAATTAGCACCAACAGACATACTCTGACAGAACTACTAATGCTTGGAGTATATATCGACAGTGAAAACTTGCAAATGGTCCTTCTGCATTAACATGTATACTTCAACCTCCACTTACCAAAATATGTCATACAAAGTCTGGAACATATATGCATCCTATTATATTGTTTACTGGATGCTTCTGTGCACATGCGCGAGCATGATGGAGACCTGTTGGCCCAGTTCCTTCTTAACAATTATTGTATTTGTTGGGTACACGTGCATTTCCTGATACACTTGCTTTAGAGTTCATTTAAATTTTTTGTTTTGTGTTATTGTACTTATCATAATTCATATCAGAAAAAAAGACTTTAGATTGTTTAAAAGTATAAAGCTGTATGTCAAATCTTTTTGAGAATTATTTGTTTTTGGGAATTTAATCTTTTAAGTTATGGCATATTTGTCTCTTTCAATATAATTTCATCATAAAATCATTGTCAGGAGAAAAATCTTGCTTAACAACGAATCCTGCTCGCAAAGAAACTATAACCAAATATGTCGAGCCAGCATCCATCCCTCATATTTTACACAACAATAAAGGGTCTTTCTCTATGCAACAGTGCAACATATTACGCTACATTGCGCTGATTCCAAACTTTGGAGTAACTGAAGATATTAGGGCAGTAAAAAGGATTTCTACGACCAACATAATACTATTAATATTGTAATTGTATCACTGTATGAATATAAACTGTTCTTGGATTTCTAAAGAAAGAAGCATCGTCAATAAAAAAGGTCATCGGTCATAAAGTACAGAAGGAAGCATTTAAATGACTTCATTGACATATGATAACAGCAGTAAACTCTCAGAAAAAACAAACGATAAAAAAGTAATGTATGTATATATATGCAAAAAGCAAAGGAAATGCAATTGGTTTAAATGTCATAATTTGCAATTAAGTAACCAAGTATGGATGTCAATTAGCTCTATGAAGAATACAAAAGCATCGATAGCTGGAGTATAACCTGCTGTGTATTAATGTCCACACCGGAGAGCCAACAGCCAAATCCAGGATGTGAATGGTACCAACCAACCACCATCTCCGGTCTATAAAACACCCAAAAAAAAAAGTAAAACCATGTGATATTTATCTACACCATATGGTTAGAGAAAAATATAGAAGCAAAAAGTAATTGAAATCTAGCCCAGTATGCTACTTAAAATTTCATTTTACTCAATCAAACCAAGCAGATTCAAAAATATTTTAGAGGAAACTCAAAAACCATGATAAGATATGACATCTAATACATCCAAAAACTAATTTCCAAACCTCAAGATGGATAACAATCAGCACACATGTACTTGAATATCACTATCAAGAAAACATTCAAATGAAAATGAAGAACGTTTTTGGACGATTATCACATTTATACTTAAAATTCAAACATGTAGGTTGAAAAAAAAGTTTCCCATCGCTCCATAACAAATAGCAGGACCAAAAGAAATGGTTAACCCTACAAAAGCTAAGAAAAAACGTGCTCATGTTGTTATTATAAGTGGAGTCGGAACATTTATATTTTTAACCACTATAAAGACCAATATATGTACAACTTCCCCTTGAAGGAAATGAAATCCACACATATTTAATTAAATGGTCAATGATAAGTTCTACTTCCGCACATATTAAGTTGTCTTCCTCTCAACAGTGGTAGTTTTCCTATTTATACATTCTTCAACTAAATTCCAAGAGTATTTCTTGTCACGACTCACGAGTTGATTAAAATTACATTCTACCATTCTAAAACATCTACTTGCTGATCCACTCTTAAGCTTCCTAAAATAAGCTCAATTAAACTAATCCTATGATTGACAACTACGAGCCCGTAACACCTCAATGCCGCCAAGTACATATAAGGGAACTCACCAAACATTGAAAAAAACACCTACTACATCTCACAAACAAATATTTACACACACCTGTAATCAAAAGTGAAATCAAACAACATACACAAAAAAGATTCAATTGTACCTCCCGGTTTGCTTGAGCATATCAAGCATATTAGTCTGGAAAACATGATCAACAGCTTCGACACTAACTCCAGTACCACTCTGTGGCATAGCAAACACATCAACAACACGAACAGTATACTCATCCACAAATTCTCCCAACATCAATCCCATAACTTCCATCGGAACTCCCGCTCTACCTATACATCATTCACATACATATAGTCAATTTTCAAAATTTTAAACTACAAATTCTACAAACCTTTAAAATCCACCACGTGAGCATAAAATACGATTCACAGTTACGTAATCTAGCTTGTAATTCATATAACACAATTCACAAAATATACAGATACAATTCACTAGTGTGTACTCTGTGTCTCTGTATGCTAAATTAGTCTCTCTCTCTCTCTCTCTCAGAGTACATGCACACATATTATATATCTACAACATATCTTCTCTCTCTCTCTCTCTCTCTCTCTCTCTCCTTCTGTCTCTCTCTCGCTCACAAACATATTTTGCCCAAATTGAATATTTTGAATTTTTAAAAATTGAAACCCTAATTAATCAACAAAGAGGATAAATAATTGAAAATTAGAGGATAAGATTACCATGTTTAAGCATCTTGAGGAGAGCGAGAGAAGAGATGTAGACTTGCTCCGATGAGTCAAGAGTCGGCGCATCGGCCGGCGGGTGACTTAAAGCTCCTCCGGCGCCGGCGAACATTCTGTGAAGCCTCTCCATTTTTCACTGCCTTTGATTTCTTTGGGAAGAAGATAGTTAGTTATACAACCAGTAAATGATACGTATACCATCATCTTATTGCACGGGTTGTTTTATTTTTTATTTTTAACTAAATATTTTCATAATAATAAGCGTATTATGATTGTTTTAATATTCAAATATTAATACTTTATTTTAATAATATGCTTTAACATAAATCAAATATTGATTTGGGAAATTACCAAAAATACTACTTTTTCTAAGTTTGTTTGCAATTTTACCATCTTCTGGAAATATTTGCAAAAATACCAAAATATTTGCAAAAATACGGTCTGCAACTACTTTCAACCATCTATAACTGCAACCAAAATCAACCACAGATGCAACCAAAAATATGGCCAGCAACCAGATGCAACCGGCTACAACCAGAAACAACTTTTTAAAAAACGATTGAAAAATAGATGAGAATTCAAAAAAAATTGTTAGTAAGATGTTTGGTAAGCTTGTGGTCTTGATTAATTCGTTCCTCTGGGGTTCAATAGTTAACCTTTGGGGTTCAATGGTTGGGTTTTAGAAATATTAAGAATGAGGACGCCGGAAAAAAATCGTTTTTATTAAAAAGTTGCATATGCGGTTGATTTTGGTTGCAGTTGCAGATATGGTTGAAAATAGTTGCAGACCGTATTTTTGCAAATATTTTGGTATTTTCGCAAAAAATTTAAAAAACACATAGTATTTTTGCAAAAAATAATTTTGGGTTGGGTATTTATGAAAAAAGCCCTATTGATTTTAGTAGTATTATATTTTTTAATTAAACTCAATATATTGTTGTTGATGTTTGTTAGTAATTATAATTTTAAACAATAAATGATAAAAAAAATATTAAATTTAACATTTCTTATTTATTTATTTATTTAATAATATATATCTACTTAAACTTTTTTTTAACAGTAAGAAGAGTTGGAGTAGACAAGACATCACTACTCATAAGAGAGGACAAATCATTAAACTAGGAAAGCACAATAATATGAAAGACATAAAATAACCCCAAATTTTGGACTTAATTAAAAATTTTGATGAATAGTAAAATTTTGCTGATGAAAAATGTTTTCAGACCACACTATATGGAAGACATGGAATAAATGTTTCGAAGTTATATTAGTGATGTATAAGGAGAATAAATGAATGTAAACGCGATCAGAATCAGGAGATTCCAACTTTAAATTTTGTTCACTATTCATCGGACAGTCGAGGATTTATTAATTGATCGTTATGAGAATTAAGAAAGCGAGAAGATCCATGATCAAATATTAATTCAAGACAATAAAGAATCAAGAGGATGTCCCCTAGCATTAGTGCAATGAAACGTTTTCGGAATCGCTCGAACTTATAACAAGACTTAGCAACAAAGCAGAAGCGTAACTAATTATGGATTAAATCCTAACAAAAAGGGAAGTATCATATAAGATCATCAAGTGCATCATATAAGAGGATTGATGATACAAGAAATGACATAAGCATGACACAAAAGATGGCATAAGCATGACATAGGGGGTGACAAGGTGATGAATCACCACCATTTCTCCAAGAATCACCCATTGCTTGACAAGTGGCAACGGGGTGACAAAACACTACCAAGACCACCCAAATTAGAAGCATGTAATTAGTTTTATTTGACAAAAGAAAGAAAATAGAAAATTTCATAACTCAAAATCTACTCATCCTAAAATCGCCAAATTTGGACCATAGCTTCCTCATATCATAGTTAAGGTACGTTCAAAATTTTAAGATCATTGAATAAGTATTTCATGTTCAAATCCTTAGTCAAAATTGAGGGTGAATAGTAAATCCGGGAATACTAACTTGTTTTCTTGATTTCTTTTGTGAGTTTAAGGATGGTAAGGATATATCAAGACTCCCTTAAGGCTTACAAGATTTTGTTATTATGTTAAGACTTCAAGAAAGGTATGAACACCATCCACCCTTTTGATTTACCTTGAGTTTTTGTTGGGTATAATTACAACTACACAGCAACAATAGGGCAGTTATATATATAATTGTATTAACAAGAACAGGCAAAATACCAATAAACGAAACAAACACAAAGGTCGAAACAATAAATAATTAGAAACCGTAAATAATAAGATAAGAAAGAACACTTATCTCTCAGGAGCTTTAGCAAATACTGATAGATAAATAAAACAGCTGAGTCGTCAAGCCTTCGAGAAGTCTTGACTGTTCTTGAAGAGATTATTGCCCCACTTACGTTGTGTTGGGTTGCAGCAATATCACTCCCAGGATAAAACAGCACAGATCAATCCACTCACAGAAATGGCAATGATCAACAGCGACCTGCACCTCACTTCGCCCAAGAACTATGTAAATTATCTGTATGAATTGAGAGAGAACAGAGAAGAATGATAGTTGCTAGGGTTTTCAGAGAGTTACGTATCAGTCTGCCCCTTCAAACGTTATGTTTTGTATCTATATAAAATACAAAATAAAACGTAAACAGACAAAATATTATAACTGAAGATATGATATTTAATACTAAATATTCTGATTTAATTACCATAACAGTTGTCATCAGGATTTAATAACAGTTACAGCTCAGTCAGGATTTCCTGGTCCATCAGGATTTGATCATCATCATTACTGAAGTAAAGCCATCGGGATTTGATGTCCATCAGGAGTGGCATCAGTACTTGATCTACCATCAGGATCTCGTCAGGACTGGACCTGCCATCAGGATCTAGGTACTGACACAGGCCATCAGGATTTCACTCCAAGTACTGACCAGGCCATCAGGATTTGATCCAAGAACTGGTCCATCAGGATTTAATATAAATCCTGACCCAGTTCGATTAGCTGTCAGGTCGCCTCGCGTACGCGAGACGCCGAGACATTCGCCCAAATCGCCCTTCGACCCGAGTCGAGTCGTGGCGTGGCGTGGCGAGGCGAGGCGGGCGGCGGCGACGTGTGTGTGTGTGTGTGTGCGCGAGACACATACTAACACCATGCACACCCACATGCCTTAGTAGTTGTACACTACTCTTGCACATGTTTCTATATAAACCCACCAACCTCTCATTACCATTTCTATGTGGGATACAAGTTATTTCAATATAACTAACCCACATAACCCATTTCAAGCAACCTATTTCAACTCAATTTATTTATGGATTACACTAAGAAAATGTCTTAGATCCAAACATGAAAGTTTAAGTCCTCATTACAAGGAACAACTTCCAATTGTTAGTTTCCGGAAATTCCTTCAAGAACATATATAAAATATGCCTCAAACTTTCCATTTTCTAACAATCCCCCACAAATCCATACAGAAATGCTTACATATCGGTCCTTATCATGACTTGTTTTTCAGAGTCGGTACCCTTCCGGGTTTGAACCCTCCTAAGTCCTCTACTTCGATGGTTACCGGATCTAGATGGAATGTTTCACCTTGAATCTTTATCCGTTTGGTGTAACCACACTCCATAGACGACGACAAATCAAAGGCTATGGTGCTGATCTACGGCTTTGAGACGTTAATGGTCCTGTCTCGATCCTGTTCGTCGAATGCTTCAAGGAATAACCATTTCCTCTAATTACGACCACACAATTACATTCGCTTAGCTGGGCATCTCCAGAGATGTACTGCGATCATCTCGTCAAATGACTTGACCCCATTCAGAGTTCAAAATAACTCTTGCTATACTGGCAGTAACAGTACCTTTTTAGGTTTACAGGGGATAGACACAGATATGTGCGTATCAAGGTATATCGTAAAGGTACTACCAACTCACCCTCACAGCTTGTTATTACCACATTGAATACACTTCAAGGGATCTCCTCTCAGGTGTATTGGGTTCCCGCTGCTGATGAATCATTATGGGCTATCAGTCCCATCCCCAACCTAGACTTAAGGACTACTGCATGCTCAAGTCCTTTAGTCAAAGGATCAGCTATATTTTCCTGAGTTCCAATGAACTCTACAGCAATAATCCTTTCAGACACAAGACCCCTTATAGACTTAAGTCTAACTTAGATGTGTCTCTTTGTTTTAGCATTATACTTTTCACTACTGATCTTGTCGATAGTTGTACGGCTATCACAATGAACATCAATGGCTGGAAGCGGTCTGCTTACTACAGGTAACACTGACATAAGTCCATGCAACCATTCAGCCTCCGTCCCCGTGGCATCTAGTGCACACAACTCAGCCTCAAAGGTAGACCGAGTTATCAAAGTCTGTCTAGTAGACTTCCAGGATATTGCTCCACCTGCTAGGGTAAACAAATATCCAGTCACTCCATTGGTACCAGATTTCTTAGCTATCCAACTTGCATCACTGTATCCCTTGAGTACTCCAGGGAATCTTCGATAATGCAAACCAAGGGAAATAGTTCCCTTAAGATATCTAAGAACTCTATCTAGTGCCTCCCAATGAGTCTTGTTCGGACAGCTTGTATATCTAGCTAACTTAGACACAGAATAAGAAATATCTGGTCTAGTCACATTAGCAAGATATTGCAAACTCCCAATAATCTGAGAATACCTTAACTGAGACACAGGAATTCCTGAACTATTCTTGACTAGGGCAACTTTAGGATCGTACGGTGTACTAGCGATTCTACAATTTGAATAACCATACTTCTCAAGTATAGATTTCTCTATATAATGAGATTGTGACAATGTTATTCCATCAGTTGACTGTGTCAACTTGACCCCAAGAATCACACTAGCCTCACCCATATCCTTCATTTCAAAGTGCCTTTTCAAGAAACTTTTTGTCTCGTTAATAATCTCAATATTGGTTCCAAACAATAATATATCATCCACATATAGGCACACGATAATACATTCATTTCCTTTAACCATATAGTAGACACACTTGTCACTTTCATTAACTACAAATTCTGATTCTAAAACAGTATCATCAAACTTTTTATGCCAGTCTCTAGGGGCTTGTTTTAAGCCATATATAGACTTGATCAACTTACATACTTTCCTCTCGTTACCCGAAGCAACAAATCCCTCAGGCTGATTCATATAAATCTCTTCTTCAAGATCACCATGAAGGAAAGCTGTCTTTACATCCATTTGATGGATGATAAGACCATGTACAGAAGCCAATGCTATAAGCATTCGGATTGTTGTCATCCTTGCAACAGGAGAGTATGTGTCAAAGTAATCAATGCCTTCTTTTTGCCTAAAACCCTTAGCTACCAGCCTAGCCTTATACTTATCTATTGAGCCATCAGGATTCATCTTCCTTTTGAAGATCCATTTACATCCTATAGTAGTACACCCAGGAGGTAGGTCAACCAACTCCCATGTTCCGTTAGAAACAATAGAGTCGATCTCACTCTTTACAGCACCTTTCCAATGCCTTGACTCCGAAGAATCCATGGCCTGTCGGAAAGTCAAAGGTTCATCCTCGACATTGTAAGTGACAAAATCACTTCCAAAGTCCTTGACTACCTTTGCACGCTTACTCCTTCTAGGTTCATCTACTTCATCAGGAGTAGAACTACTGTCAGGATCTGCCCCCACATTTGTCATCTATTCCACATGATCAGGAATAGAACTCGATGTGTGAGTAGGATCATCATTAGAAATATCATGAGGTATGCCAGTCTTCATAGGGAACACATCCTCAAAGAATGTTGCATCACGAAACTCAACTATAGTGTTTGCCACTATACCGTCTATGTCAGATTTTAACACTAAAAATCTCATAGCCATAGTGGTTTCAATATAGCCCAGAAAGATGCAATCAACAGTTTTCGGACCTAGTTTCTTTCTCTTGTGTTCAGGGACAAGCACCTTAGCAAGGCACCCCCACACACGAAGATACTTCAAACTTGTCTTTCTACTTTTCCATAATTCATAAGGTGTCTTGTCTATATGTTTCAGAGGAACTCTATTCAGAATATGGCAAGCCGTATTCAAAGCTTCTCCCCACATGTACTTAGGCAACCCAGAATTAATAAGCATGCTGTTAATCATATCTTTAAAAGTTCTGTTCTTTCGTTCAGCCACCCCATTAGACTCAGGTGTGTATGGTGGAGTCACCTCATGAACTATACCATTGCTTGCACAAAATTCATTAAACAAGGTACTAGTATACTCACCACCTCTATCAGATCTCAAACGTTTAAGTATTTTACCAGTTTGTGTTTCAGATTCAGTTTTGAACATAATGAATTTTTCTAGTGCTTCATCCTTATGTCTAAGTAAATAAACATAACAGTATCTACTACAATCATCTATAAAGGTAATAAAATATCGTTTATTATCCTTAGTCAACATGCCACCAAATTCACATATGTCAGTGTGTACTAAATCCAATACTCCTGAATCCCTAACAACATTATGAAAGGGTTTCCTAGTTTGTTTAGCAGTCACACATACTTGACATTTAGATTTCTTTTCAATAGCATATTTTGGAATCAACTCTAAATTCATCATATTCTTTAGAGCACCAAAATTTAAATGACCAAGTCTAGCATGCCATAAATCAGATGATTCAACACAATTAACAGAAGGTGCAACACTATCATTAATAAAATTGCCCAAAACAGGCTCAACATTTATTAAAAATAAACCATCAGACAAATAACCTTTGCCAAAGAATGTACCAGTATGTGTAATAACTACTTTATTACATTTCAAAGAAAGTTCAAAACCATTCTTAACTAAGCAACTTCCACTTATAATATTTCTACGAATATCAGGAACATGGTGCACTCTAGTGAGGGATAGAACACGCCCAGAAGCAAACTTCAGGTCCACGTTTCCTATTCCATGAACTTGAGCAGCACTAGCATTCCCCATCGTCACTGTCACTCCATGACTCTGTTGATAAGATACAAATAAGCTAATATCAGTACAAATATGTACATTAGCTCCAGTACCAATCAACCATTCATGAGACAGATAAGTGGAAAGAAGTACAGGGTTGTAGGTAACATACCCGTCATTGGTTCCAGAGGCAACAGCCTCACCAACAACCATGTTAACCTTAGGCCCATCAGTGGTTGCAAGCACAGTATTAGCTTGTGCTACCACAACAGCTTTCTTTGCAGGACAGTCCTTGCTCCAATGACCAACCTGTCCACAAGACCAACATGGTTTGTTTGTCTTTGGTTTCTTAGCCTTGTTCTTGTCATTTTTAGGTTTAGTGTTATCCTTCTTAGTGACAGCCTTTCTTTTCTGTCCAACAGTCACTACATTCACCTTTGAACCCCCATGTTCAGCAGGCATCACATGTCCTTGTTTGGACTTGTGTTGTTCCTGCACAGAGATGTCCAACATCAGGTTTGTCCAAGTGATCTCTCCTTTCTGTCTTTTCAGGGAGAGAGCAAACTCTTCCCAAGACTTAGGGAGCTTTTCAATCACAGCCATAACCTGAAACTTTTCAGGAAGGTCCATTCCGGACTCCTTCAAAGCATGCACCAACATCTCAAACTCATGTGCCTGCTCGGTCATGGATTTTGTATCCACCAGTTTAAAATCAAGAAACCTAGCCACAGAATACTTTTCCAACCCTTGCGAGTCAGTATTGTGTGTCTGGTCCAGCTTCTCCCATAAGAGCTTAGCAGTGAAAGAATCAGATGAATAAACATCAAATAGAGTGTTCGCCAAAGCTGCTAGTATAGAAGCCCTAGCCACCCCATCTTTTTCCTCCCACATGGCATAAGCCTTAAGAGTTTCAGCCTTTTCCTGATCAATAACCAGTTTCTCATACTGAACCACCGGCCATAGACCCTTTACCGTAAGCCACAGTTTCATCTTTTTCTGCCAACGAGAAAAACCAACACCCCCACCGAATTTATCAGGCATTCCTGACAAATCAATAGGCTATGGGAAATGGTACGTGGTCCAATCTATGGTGGGTACAGTAACACCAGAACCAGAAGTATTAGCACCATCAGGAGTTACAGTTCCGTTAACCATCTTGTTAATTAACAATATACAACACAGATAGTAATCTCTTCAAGATTGTTGGGTATAATTACAACTACACAGCAACAATAGGGCAGTTATATATATAATTGTATTAACAAGAACATGCAAAATACCAATAAACGAAACAAACACAAAGGTCGAAACAATAAATAATTAGAGACCGTAAATAATAAGATAAGAAAGAACACTTATCTCTCAGGAGCTTTAGCAAATACTGATAGATAAATAAAACAGCTGAGTCGCCAAGCCTTCGAGAAATCTTGACTGTTCTTGATGAGATTATTGCCCCACTTACGCTGTGTTGGGTTGCAGCAATATCACTCCCAGGATAAAACAGCACAGATCAATCCACTCACAGAAATGGTAATGATCAACAACGACCTGCACCTCACTTCGCCCAAGAACTATGTAAATTATCTGTATGAATTGAGAGAGAACAGAGAAGAATGATAGTTGCTAGGGTTTTCAGAGAGTTACGTATCAGTCTGCCCCTTCAAACGTTATGTTTTGTATCTATATAAAATATAAAATAAAACGTAAATAGACAAAATATTATAACTGAAGATATGACATTTAATACTAAATATTCTGATTTAATTACCATAACAGTTGTCATCAGGATTTAATAACAGTTACAGCTCAGTCAGGGTTTCCTGGTCCATCAGGATTTGATCATCATCAGTACTGAAGTAAAGCCATCGGGATTTGATGTCCGTCAGGAGTGGCATCAGTACTTGATCTACCATCAGGATCTCGTCAGGACTGGACCTGCCATCAGGATCCAGGTACTGACACAGGCCATCAGGATTTCACTCCAAGTACTGACCAGGCCATCAGGATTTGATCCAAGAACTGGTCCATCAGGATTTAATATAAATCCTGACCCAGTTCGATTAGCTGTTATAAATAAATACTGATACTGTTAAATTAAATCAATAAATAATATTAAATAAACAGGTAATAAAATTCCTCGCCCAGGTCGCCTCGCGTACGCGAGACGCCGAGACATTCGCCCAAATCGCCCTTCGACCCGAGTCGAGTCGTGGCGTGGCGTGGCGAGGCGAGGCGGGCGGCGGCGGCACGCGTGTGTGTGTGTGCGCGAGACACATACTAACACCATGCACACCCACATGCCTTAGTAGTTGTACACTACTCTTGCACATGTTTCTATATAAACCCACCAACCTCTCATTACCATTTCTATGTGGGATACAAGTTATTTCAATATAACTAACCCACATAACCCATTTCAAGCAACCTATTTCAACTCAATTTATTTATGGATTACACTATGAAAATGTCTTAGATCCAAACATGAAAGTTTAAGTCCTCATTACAAGGAACAACTTCCAATTGTTAGTTTCCGGAAATTCCATCAAGAACATATATAAAATATGCCTCAAACTTTCCATTTTCTAACAGTTTTAAGCTTGAGTTTAAGTTATGTTTAAGTATGTGTAGTTCTTGGAGTTTGGGTTATAAATGGCTAAACCTTGATGGTTAATGGTTATGAGTTGATGATTGGTAATGTTCTCATAAATTTTATGGACTGACCTTGAGTGTATAATGATGGATTGATGGCTTGGTTGAGTTGTGTATGGATTTAAAGTAATCAAAATCGAAAGTAGTTATGCGTATAGTCGTCGTAATGACCAATTGCACTTAGGACAGTTTTGAACTGAAATTTCGGATTGTTAATGAATTATTTATGAACACCACTGGATATGGTTGCGTAGCTCTTGTTTTCTAGTTTGTAACCATATGTAGAACATGTCAAGGAGACTTACGGTTTATGAGAAAACTGTGTCTTAGTAAAGTCGGTTTCGAGAGATAAACTGCCGCGGTGACCTGACTTTGTAAGCATAAACGGACAACTTAAAAATGGTTAAAAATTATGAAACTTGGAGGATAAGAATTTTATCCAGTGTGAAAGGTCTCTGAAAAATTTCAAGTAAAGAGGATGAGGTTTCGATTTTATAAAAATGCGGGAACAAAAGTTGCGCAAGTGAAATACCCTTAAGGGGATAGTTAAAACCGTGAGTTTAGTAATGGTAAAGTACTTGGGTTTTGTGAATGGATTATTACCCACACTTTTGACTTAAGAGTTTAAGGAGTATCATAAGGCTATGATTAACCAAGAACGAGACATTTGATTTTCATTAAGAGAACGTTAGTGCTTAAGTTAATGGCACTTTAAATGATTACGCTAGGGGACTGATCGAGTATTTCTTTGTTTATAGATTTCCCGACAAATTCTCGAACCCCTAACAACCAAGGACTCAAGGCAAGTTTTCTCATTCCATGCTATGTTTCGATTTACAATATTCTGATGATTGCATATGATATGATATCATGCAAGCTTTCAAACCCTACATCTTACATAGATGTTGTGGTGTTTAAAACTGTTGAAATTATAGTATTGCATATGGTATATGTATGCAAGTTTTCAAACCCTACATCTTACATAGATGTTGTGGTGTTTAAAACTGTTGAAATTATAATATTGCATATGGTATATGTATGCAAGTTTTCAAACCCTACATCTTACATAGATGTTGTGGTGTTTAAAACTGTTGAAATTATAATATTGCATAGGGTATATGTATGCAAGTTTTCAAAACCTACATCTTATATAGATACTGTTGTAATTAAATGTTGTGATTGTGATATATATTGTTTTAATGCTTTAAAAGGACTATAAACTAATTATGCTTTTGATAAAGAGCTTTGTGAGATATATGGTTTATATGCTATGTAAATATTAGATATAAACCGAGGTTTTATAAAGGTTCTAATGGTAGAGAACTTGTACGATGATTTTAAAACTTAGACCGGGAGTCAAATTATGATTTTGTTTTGATTATACTGTCATAAGCTGGAAGGTTCTAGAGACATCTATATTTTAAATACTGATTAAATATTCCAATATATATATATATATCATTGGATATTTAAGGTTAGATATTTAAATAATATTGTTATAAATATTATTTGAATATTTATTTAATTAAGTGAATATTATTTTAGAATATTCATTTAAGTAAGATTTTATTGAATAATGTATTCAATATTTATTTTAGGAATATTTATTAAATATTCCAAATATGATTTAAAAATCATAGAACCTTATTTATATTATTAATTAAGGTTCCGATATGTATTCAAATATTTTCTGACCTTCAGAAAAATTAATTGACTCTAGTAGGGGTTCCCAAGTATTATTTCCGAGTTTATTAAAATATCTAAATGCGAATAAATATTTCCTAACTCATCAAAAATATTGGGAATCCAGTTCAAGGAGTCGAGCAAATAGTTTTACTCTCTCTATTCCTCGAAAATACTCATATCTTGGGATTTCTACCCTGTCCAGATTAAAGAATTTCAAACTCGCAAAATTCAGAAAATTTCGATTAACTCCCAGGTCATGATTTTCAAAATACGTGGTAATCGTTCGTTGTTTCGTTGACTGATGTCAACCCACATTGTGACTTACTCCTTTCAAACATCCCAGAGTAAGAAAATCTGAACTGTTGCAAAGTTTTGACAAGTATTTTGTACTTGGGGAACCAGGATTAAATTCCGATTCCCGTTTCATTGAGTGTTCTTCCGGGACTAGGAGGAAACATGTAAGAGGCTGTGGGACAGTCCATCAAATTATATGGCCTAAGAGGCTGCGGGGCAGTCCAGCAACTATCTCCTATATGAGGCTGTGGGACAGTCCAGCAGATACAAAGCCCGTATGCGGCTGGGCTGATAATCGTGTTAGGATATCGTCCATCTACTAGTAGAAAAGTATGAGTTCGATACAACGACTGATCATGGTGTATCGTGGTGTGCTCCAGAATGTCCCCTCCCTCCACTTGGAGTTGTGCTGCACATTGTAACGAAAGCCTAGGTGCTGAGTTACCGATAATGTGACAGTGATTGAACAATGATGTTCCTCATACAGTATTTGAACTGTAAGGCATGTTTTGACAAAAAGATTACTCTAGACATCATTCTGTATACGAATGAGATTTCAAATGTTTCAAATGATATATGAGCTTACGGAGCTTTACATAAGCCGCTATATATATTATTGTTGAGCTTTAGTGCTCATTCTTGTTTTTATATATCACAATACAACAGCTTCAAAAAGTTGTTCATAACTGATATTTTAAAGTGTTTTGAACAGTATGAGATTTCTAAATAGATATGCGTATATATATGTTGAGAAGGTGTTTAAGATATACAGTATGTTGAACTGTATAGTATTTTGAATCAATGGATAGGCTTTAAGCCTTGATTCCAATGTTAACATCTATTTTAAAAAGATATGTTTTGAGACTCGGTGTATTATATTGATACCAAGGATTTCTAAATGATTTACGAGAGTATTTGAGAATGATTATAAGTTATACAGTATTTTGAACTATATACTATTTTGGGTCAAACCCTAGTAGTTTTAAAACTTTGATCCTATATGGATTATTTACCTTAAAGGTTTAAAGATTTAAACTGGGATAGATTTCTTGTTGAGCGCTATTAGCTCATTCTTGCTTTATTAAAACTTTCAGCATGAAGAAAACATTTCTGATTCACCCCGTATTACGAGATCAAGGGAATGAGGAGACCACCCTTGAGTTAGCTCAGCAGGATGGATACTGCCGGAGTTAGCAGAACAGTTGCAGATGAAATTAGGGAGAATTGTTTTCGAGTAGGTTTGTGTTATTGAACCTTGTATAGAATTGCGAGGTCTATTATTCTAACTTCAAGTAGAGGTTGTAAATAATAGATGAGATCCTGGTTAGTACATTTGATTGTAATAACAAGTGTTACTTATTGTTGCTCATTTCCAAGGCTATAACTTGTGTGTGTGTGCGTAAGTGATTGGGGTCTTTGGAGTTGTATTATTAGAATATTGTAAGTGATGCAGGCATTGTATGATTGATGGAATGTGACAACCCAGATTCATGACCCCGGATCTGGGGGTGTTACATATCTTAAATTCCTATTTCACGTAGTACAACTCTATGTTGTTTTTAGATTATTTTTGTTTTGTTCAATGCTCTACTTTCATCAATCATCTAACAATTCTATTATTATTTTGAATTTTTCGTCTTACAAAAAATAATATTTTATTTTTGACATTTCATCTTGCACATACAAGCAATTAAAAGTCTGCATAATAAAAATAAAAGGTTACCTTTCTTCTTTGTCACTTCTCTATGATTGTCATAACACTAATATACATATGTCTGATTTGGGTTAAAAATAACCCTAAAGACATAATTAATATTGCATTAATTAAACCTAGATGGTCCATTAATAAGGCCCATTAACAAGGCCCGAAACTCTAATTAAATATTAATTTCGTAATTAATATTTGGGCTAGAATTACAACTTGTATTAGGA
This sequence comes from Heracleum sosnowskyi, assembly GCA_030848705.1. Lineage (NCBI taxonomy): Eukaryota > Viridiplantae > Streptophyta > Magnoliopsida > Apiales > Apiaceae > Heracleum > Heracleum sosnowskyi. Next base: position 26,400,635 of record CM061237.1, read on the forward strand.
GATGTAACACCCCCAGATCCGGGGTCAGGAATCTGGGTTGTCACGCTCCATCAATGATACAAAACCTGCATTTCTTACAACATTCTCATAATACAACTCCAAAAACCCCAATCACTTACTCACACATACACAAGTTATAGCCTTGGAAATGAGCAACAATAATCAACACTTGTTATTACAAACCAAATGTACTATCCAGGACCTCATCTGTTATTTACAACCTCTACCTGAAATTTCAATAGTAGACCTCACAATTCTATACAAGGTTTAGAAATACAAACCCACTCAAAATAATTCTCACTAATTCAAGCTGCAACTATTCTGCTTACACCGACAGTATCCATCCTGCATCAACTAACTCCAGGGTGGTCTCTCCATTCCCTTGCTCTCGTAACACGAGGTGGATTCGGTAATGTTTTCCTCATGCTGAAATATTTAATAAAGCAAGAATGAGCTAATAGTGCTCAGCAAGAAATCTATTCCAGTTTAAATCTTTAAACCTTTTAGGGAGATAGCCCATATGGGATCAAAACTTTTATCAGTACTAGGGTCTAACCCCAAAATAGTATATCATTCAAAATACCGTATGACTTATAATTATACTCATATACTTCTCGTAATCATTGGGAAATCCTTGGTATCAGTATAAAAAAACCAAGACTCAAAACATATCTTTTAAAATAGATATCAAATATTGGAATCAAGGCTTAAAGCCTATTCATTGATTCAAAACACCATATAGTTTGAAAATATCTTTGTAATCACATGTTATGCCTTTAACGGATAAGAAACTAGTATAACATGAAAGATGAAGTTACAAGGAAAATCAATAAAATATTTCCGTAACCCAAAATCCACTTATGCATATATATCCTTAATCAGGTTTTATCAGAGTCATAACTCATAAAATAAAGATGAAGTTGCATGAATTTATTGTCACTTCATTTCCAAACACTTTTCGACCCTCTGCCAACATGATCGGTAAACCTGTACTAAGGGGGAGACCCTTAGTCCCTTTCAATACATGTTGCAGAATTATCCAAATTGGATGATGAACTAATACTGGAGTTGCTACCGCGTCCGCTGTGCCAAACCTTACTATGATCAGTAGCAGGTCGCACCGCTCAAATAGTTTTCTACATGTAGATGGAAGTATCACGACGGCCTGACATTGTCTACCGCCTTACTATGACCTCCCGGCCCATTTGGGGCAATTAAAAGTTGGATGGGCCCACGCAACTTGACCACTTACACCACTCCTAGTTCAGATGAAATCCATGACTCTGAAACGTAAAGATCGTCCTCCTTTCCCCAAGTGTAACACTTGTTGATACGACTCCACTAAGTAGTTATATCTAGGTTGGAAAGGAAGATTCTCCAATATTTCCCAAGCTATTGCTTGTTAATGGATATCGACTTGTTCCATGAATTTACCCCTCGATCGTTGAGGTGGTAACGCAACATTTGACTGGCAGCAATTAAATTGCTCCAAGAAAATATCTGTCCCTTGACAGTTTTTGAATTGAGAGTTTAAAAAAAGAGTAGTAGTCACTTAAATCAGGTTTCCCATATTTTTGATAGTTGAGCGAGCATTTAAATCTTCTTAAAAGACAGATTCAAATGGAAAAACAGTGTTTTGAGAACCTCTTTTTGATTTGAAAACAATTTATAATATTTATTAAATAAGTAAATCCTTCAATGAATACTCGAAAATAATATTTAATAAGTAATTAAAGATTTAATAAATTTTTAGAATAATATCCGTTAAATAAATAGCCTTGAATGAATATTCAAAATATTGTTCATAAATAAATAATCCTTGATAAGTAAACCTCAAATGAATATTCAAATTGATATTCATTAATTAATAAATCTCAAATGAGTATTCGAAAATAATATCCATTAAATAATTAAGTAATCTTCAAATGAATATAAATAATATCCTTTAAGTCAATAATCCTCAAATGAATATAAATAATATCCTTTAAGTCAATAATCCTCAAATGAATATTCATCAATAATATTCATTAAATAAATAATTAACCCTCGAATAACAGTTATCCGATGTCTTTATCGGAAAAATAATCTCGAACATATCCGAAAACATAATACTTCTGGTTTAAATAAAATCACACGCCCTTATCCTAGGGCATCCTATAAAAATCTGGCTTATAGCCCCTATCATCAAGTCATTTCCAAGTAATAAATACTTTCCGGAACATAAATAATGTTTAATAATAATATTCCTCAAGATGAATAGTACTCTGCCGCTGGAATCCCTCCGGGTTTCCACGACTATCTATATAACAAAAATATCGACTCCCGGTCTAGAGTCGAAACAATAAACATGCTCTTATCTATAGAGCTACAAGGTATACCGGTTCATAAGTACATTATCTCAAAGCTCGTATAATATCCAAAAGTCAAATTCTATTTAACACGATATAATCATTTATCTCAAAACTATACAACACTATACATGGCAAAGACAGTGTTATATAATTAATACTTCAAAATATGGGTTTAGAAAACTTGCCTGGAAATCCCGAAGTAGCAATAAGTCTCAGGTTGGTCCAGTAATCTAGAATCAACACAAGGTTCAAGATTAATAACTTAAACGCTTTCACCATACTAAGTATACACTATCTCAAGTACAAAGTCCATTTTCAAGTTAACTCCTTAAGAACTTCTACTCGAGCATGCTCGCTCGCGCATTTTTATAAAATTGAGATTTAATCCTTTTTTTCACGAAATCTTTTCGAGGGTCTTCCTAAACATACCTAGCATGTTATCACAAAGTTTCACATTTTATTAAGACTTCTAAGTGGTTCGATCATAACCTCAAAGTTGACTAAGTGGCACGGTTTGGTTTTACGAACGCCTTACACTAAAACACATGTTTCTCCTAAACCGTAAATCGAAACGATACGATTCTTTCGCTAAAACAAACTAGGACACAAGGCCTACATGTTCATGGTCAGAAACTTCATGTTCATGCCCTTTAATGTAACCGTGATTTCTGCCTAAACTATCTAAGGAAATTTCGGCATGGTAACGGCGCTTATACGCGATTCCCGTGTTTTTAAACACTTCAAACAATTCATCAATCCACAACCAACAATCACAACCCAATGATCTCCTCCAAATCACTTTCTTTCTGTCTAAACATACTCATAACACTAATCACTAGTTCAACCATCAATCAATCCATTAAACCTCATACATATCATGTAAATCATCTCTAAATCATACTATCACTAACAATCATCCATTTATACACTAATATCAAATCATAAGTAAAAGTGTGAGAGGGTTTATACCTTCCTTGGTACTTAATATAGACTATAGATGGCTAGTATACCCTTCCTTGCTCCTTGATTATCCTTTACAAGCCTTAAACTTCAAGATCAAAACAAGAAACCACTTGAAGTTACTATTCATCCTCATCTTGTAAAATTCATAACAAATCGAAAACTAAGAGTTGGGTGCTAAACTTTTTACCAGACCTTGTGATCTTCATAAGGTTTCTTTTGAGTCATAGATCATCAAATTCTAAGCTTCCTAGCTAGGGTTTTGAGCCCCATCTCACCGCTGGACAGAAACTGGACAGTTTGGGTTCTCCAACTTGGGGAAGGGATTTGGCTAGGCTACACTCCTTTGTTGACTATGAAATTTGGAACGAAGGTTATCCATGGAGTGGAGAAGCTATGGTTAAAATTTGGTGATTTTAGGACAAGTAGATTTGGAGTTATGAATTTTTCTTTCCTCCTTGTGCAAGCTGATCAGATTGTTGAAGAAATGGGAGAGAGTTTTCTTTTAATTTTTCTTGCCTTGGTTGATTAATGAAAGATGAGATATTTTTATGGTCAAGTGGTGAGTCATCACCTTTTGCATTGTCACAGGGACACTTGTCGCACATGCAAGGGTCTTGATAAAGTAGCTTTACTGGTTTGCTTTACTGGTTCGTTTCCTTTCACATGGATGATCCAAATGTTGCATTCCTCGAATTAATCTTGTTACATGTTACTTCCATGTCTATATTTAATCCTGTAAATGTCACGTTGTTCCGTCACCGCTTAATCTCGTATTTAAATCGATTCGTGTCTCGTTGTTCGGTTACGGCTTAATCTTGATGAACGTTCGCAGGGATTTCTTAAGGGTTCTATCGAAGTAGTTTACCGTAAACGTTCTCGATATCTCTAATTCTTTTATTAAATCCATATCCATGGAATTGATAATTTAATCCTCCAATACTTTCAAATAATGATTAATTCGTCCGTTATTGGTGAAATTTCGGAGAAAACAGAAATGCTATTTTTCTGATTCTGACAGCTTTTGCATTCCTTCATTTACATCGTAGATCACTAATACGACTTCGAAAGTTCATTATCCCGACTCGTACATAGTGTGGTCTGAAAATATTTTCGGTTCAGAAATTTACTATTCAACAAAATAAAATAAAAAAAATAAAAAATAAAAAATAATAATTTTTTTTTTTAACTAAGTCCAAAATTTGGGATTATTACAGGAGACGTCCAATACAGACTTGTTCTAATACAAGTGGGCTTGTTTCTATACAAGTCCGTTATGATATGGAAACATTTCCTACACGGAAGGATCTAGAATTTATCCTTATCCACTGTCAAGGATAAGACTTATCCTTCAAGAAAGTCAATCCTTATCCACTGTCAAGGATAAGACTTATCCTTCAAGAAAGTCAATACTTATCCACCGTCAAGGATAAGACTTATCCTTTAAGAAAGTCAATACTTATCCACTAGGCTTCTAAATGCCTATATAAAGGGTCTGACCCCTCATATCAGAACTACGTTTTGGACACAACTCCATACGTCATCTACAACGTTTTAGACTTCATCTTCGGATAAGGACATACAAGTCACTACGTCCTTGGTGTGCCCCTGCCACCATAGCCCCGAGGGCAACACCAAGAACTATGTTTTTATTGGCTTGATTCTCTAAACACTAGAGATACGTAGGCATCTTGTTAGGACCGAGTTAGTCCCCGACAACAAGAGCAGCCATTAAAGCTCGAAGCTCTCTAACCCTAGCATTGAATTCAAAGATACAGTTTTTATTCCACAACATTTGGCGTCGTCTGTGGGACGACAACATCAACCATGACAAACACACGAAGAATGACTCGAGAAACTCATACTTCCGAAGGACTTCCTCTTACATCTGAAACAGAGACTCATGAAAGCCAACCACCTCCAACCACTGGCACTCAAGGGGCGAATATCCCCTCACCACCACTCAAGGACCGGAAATCCCTATTTCGGTTGAAGGGATGAATTCCCTGCAAATGGTCATTCATGGACCTAATCCACAAGAGACCACTCTCACTCTCCAGCAACCAATCACAACCTCTCCACTGCTCATGAATGCACCGCGTAATCTTCAACTTCACACCACAGATCATCCCAATACGCAACTCAGACTCTTGGGATGCCAACTTATGGCATGCCCCCTCAACCCACGGTGGGCAGCAGTGGTATCAATCCAACTTACCACAAAGCATATGTCCCCCCTTACATACAAGGTCTAGGACCCCAAAATCAACAAACTCAAACTCGACAGACCCCCTTGATTCAAGACTACTCAGGTCCCTAAACTGAGGATGAGAATTATTCAATTGGAGATGAGAGGGATGTTGCCCCAAGGAGGAGACGCTCTTCCCAAACCAATCGGGAACAACCCCAAACCACCAAGGAAAAGATTGTGGCCCATGAGGCAGAGGCTGCAAGACTCAAGAAAGTACTAGCCGAAGAAGAGGCTGTAAAAGCACAAAGCCAATCAACTGGAAGAGTCCCGGTGATCAATTTAGATCCTGCACCGAGAAGAACCAAGAGGGCTGAAGCCCCAAAGGGTGATCCTACTGTGTTGTTGCCCCTAGGAGATCCTGACGATCCTACGCCACCATTTACTCAGGACATCATGAAAGCTACCATATCCAGGAAATTCAAGATGCCAACGATTAAAGCTTATGATGGAACGGGAGATCCCGCTAATCATGTAAGAACATTCTCTAATGCACTACTGTTGCAGCCAACCAATGACGCTGTCAAGTGCAGGGCGTTTCCACAAACCTTGGCAGGCATGGCCCAACGTTGGTACAGTCGTCTCCCTCCTAACTCTATTGGGTCTTTTAAGGAGTTGAGAAAGGCGTACATCAACCAGTTTGTTAGTGGGAGAGTGCATGAGATGAGTTCAGCATCTCTTATGGGAATTTAACAAGACAAAAATGAATCCTTGAGGGACTACATCAACCGATTCACCCGGGAGGCTCTGAAAGTCCCAGACTTAGAGGACAAAGTAGCTATGATAGCCCTGCAGCAAGGAACCACTGATGATCACTTCAAAAGATCCTTGGCAAAACATCCACCCGAGAGCATGTTGAAGCTCCAAGATAGAGGCGAAAAGTACATTAAGGCTGAAGAAAGCATGAGGAAGTATGAACCCACTGCTGGTGGAGTGAAAATTCAAAGAAAAGAAAAGAAACTCAGGAGTATGACGTCAAGGAAAAGTTTCCTAGAACGTCAAAGGATTCTGATTCTCCACCCAAGAGGAACAATTTTGGGCCAAAATTTACGGAGTATGCAAGATTAAACACTCCCAGGAGCCAAATTCTAATGGAAATAGCAAAGGAGGAGGATCTCCGATGGCCGAAGCCACTGAGGACTGACATGTCCAAACGGAATCAAAACCAATTTTGTCGGTTCCACAAAGAAGTTGGTCACGACACTGATGATTGCAGACAACTGAAAGATGAGATCGAGTTTTTGTACGAAGGGGAAAGCTCAATAAATTGACTAAGGATGGAAATCAAGGGAGTCAAAGAGGAAACTACGAAATGAAGGATTACGACAGAAGGGACAACGATCAAGATCGTAATCCCAAGCCCCGAAGGCCAGTCATCAACATGATATTCGGAGGACCAACTGCTGCTGGGTCCTCCCGAAACTCAAGGAAAGCCTATGCCCGAGAGGTAATGACTGTGGTTGGAGAAGCACCGAAACATGCCAGAACGGAAATATCAATAGGTTTTGATGATTCTGACTTGGAAGGAGTGAAATTTCCCCATGATGATCCCTTAGTCATCGTACCTGTGATAGGCAATTCAGAAACAAAGAGAGTTCTGGTTGACAATGGAGCGTTAGTGGACATCTTATTCCATGATGCTTTTATCAAGATGGGCTATACTGACTCTCAGTTGACGCCCTCGAATATGCCCATATATGGATTCAATGGAGTGGAGTCGAAGGTGGGAGGCACTATCCAACTCCCAATGACAATGGGGCAAGGGTTGAATACGTCTACTCAGATATTGAACTTCATAATTATAAAGGCAACTTCAACATACAATGCAATCTTGGGAAGGACGGGTCTTCATGCGTTCAAGGCCGTTGCCTCATCTTATCATCTGAAAATCATGTTTCCAATGAGGAATGGAATTGGTGAAGAACGGGGAGACCAAAAGATGGTCAGAAGTTGTTACGTAGCCGCGTTAAGGCCTGATGGAATCGGGGGGCAGGTTCTCCCCATTGAAGACATGGATACTAGTGATAATGAGGACAAAAGAGGGAAACCAGCTGAGGATTTAATCCCAATTCCCTTAGTCCCTGGTGAACCGTAAAAGGTAACTTACGTTGGAGCACTATTGCCTGAACCATTGAAGAGCAAGCTCATATCTTTTCTTCAAGAAAACAATGATGTTTTTGCTTGGACAGCGCTGACATGCCAGGGATTGATCCCTAGTCGATAACCCAAAAATTGAATGTGGATCCTGAAAGGAAGACGGTGAAACAGAAAAAGAGAAATTTTGCTCCAGAGAGGCAAGAGGCCATAAAGAAAGAGGTAGATAAGCTCTTGGAAGCATGATTCATTGAAGAGATTCAATTCCCTGAATGGTTGGCTAACCCGGTAATGGTCAAGAAAGCCAATGGAAAGTGGAGAATGTGCGTAGACTTTACAGACTTGAATGATGCATGTCCTAAGGACTGATTTCCCCAACCAAGGATCGACGCTTTAATAGATGCCACTGCAGGGCATGAAATGCTAAGCTTTGGATGGCTTCAACGGATACAACCAACTCAAGATGCATAAGGATGACATTTTCAAGGTATCATTCATTACTGATTTTGGTGTTTACTGCTACTTAGTTATGGCTGTTGGACTCAAGAATGTAGGTGCCACATACCAAAGGTTAGTGAACAAAATTTTCAAACATCTCATTGGCAAGACCAGGGAAGTTTACGTGGATGGCATGTTAGTCAAAATCCTCGATAAGGCCGATCACATAGAGCACCTCCGAGAGGCATTTGAAGTGCTGAGACACCATAAAATGATGTTGAAGTCTGCCAAGTGCGCCTTTGGCGTAGGGTCGGGCAAGTTTTTGGGTTTGATGGTCTCTAAATGAGGAATTGAAGCAAACCCCGAAAAAATTAAAGCAATTATAGATATGGAACCACCGCACTCTGTTAAAGATGTTCAGAAACTCACTGGGAGAGTGGCAGCATTGGGAAGGTTCATCTCCAAGTCAGGGGAAAAGTGTCTACCCTTCTTCAAAGCATTGAAGAACATGAAAAATTTTGAGTGAACAGCAGAAAGCCAAGAAGCCTTTGAGGCCTTGAAAAAATACATGACTGAAGCACCATTGTTGGCAAAACCAAAACCTGGAGAAACGCTCTATCTATACTTGGCAGTTTCAAACACCGCCTTAGGAGCTGTTTTGGTGAAGGAAAAATCAAAGGTTCAGAAACTCATATACTATGTGACCAAAATTTTGCATGGAGCAGAAGTAAACTACTCTCTGATATAAAAGTTTACTTTAGCCTTGATCATGGCCTCAAGAAAATTACGCCCATACTTTCAGGCGCATAAGATAGAAGTCTTGACTAACCAACCATTAAGAAACATCCTGCATAGTCCTAAGCTCAGCGGAAGACTGATCAAATGGGCGATTGAGTTGGGAAAGTTCGACATCAAGTATAAGCCTCGAACGGCCATTAAAGCACATGCACTTGCTGACTTCATGGTTGAATGTACCATCGATAACCAAGAAGTCGGGGGGCAGGAAGTAGTACCCTTGGAGGGCAAAGAAGTTGAAAAACAAGATGAAGAGATGGTATTTAAGGAATACTGGGTGTTCTATTTTGATGGGGCATCAAAAATAAAATTAAGAGGAGCAGGTTTAGTGCTACAAAGTCCCGATGGATTTCTCATTGAGTATGCACTAAAGTTGGACTTTCCGACAACAAACAATGAAGCTGAGTATGAAGCCCTGATAGCCGGCTTAGGTTTGGCTGGGGCCTTGAGAGTTAATACTCTCAAAGTCTGTGGAGACTCAAAATTTGAGTCTCAGAAGTGAATGGAAAATTTAAGGCTAAGGATGAAACCATGGCCAAATATCTGAAGCTTGTGAAAGCCATCATGACCCAGTTTGATGAATGCTATATGGAACACATCCCTAGAGAAGAAAACATGAAGGCCGATGCCTTGTCTAAATTTGCTTCTTCTAAGATAGAGAACTATGCCGGAAGTGTATACTTCCAAGTCTTGAAGACCCCGAGCATCAATGGAAAACTAATAGCACCTATTGACATAGGTGGCTGTTGGATAGACCCCATTAAGGCTCATCTTGAAACCGGTTGGTTACCAAATAATGCCTTGGAGGCACAAAAGTTGACAGTGAGAGCATTGAGGTACGCCTTGATCGAAGGGATCTTATACAAGAAGTCTTTTGTCATTCCTTACTTGAAGTGTCTACGACCCCGGGAGGTGGAGTTAGCCTTGAAAGAAGTTCATGAGGGAATTTGTTGGTAGCACTTGGGGGGCAGGGCTCTTGCTCATAAAATCACCCGTCTAGGCTTCTATTGGCCAGATATGCTTGCTAATTAGAAAGATTATGTGAAGAAGTGCAAACGGTTTCAAAAGCATGCACATGTGGTGAGGCAACCTCCCGAGATGTTAACATCAGTTAACTCACCAATCCCGTTTGCCATGTGGGGCATGGACATACTTGGGCGATTTCCAGTGGCAAGTGCACAAAGGAAGTTCTTGATAATGGCAATTGACTACTTCACTAAGTGGATTGAGGCTAAACCTCTAGCCAAGATAACCATCAAACAAGTATTGCAATTTCTATGGGAAAGTGTAATGTGTCGATATGGAATCCCACGAATCCTGGTCAGGGACAATGAAGATTTCAAGAAGTATTGTGAGGAGAACAACATTGAGTTGTGATTCACATCAGTTGCTCATCCTCAAGCAAACGGACAAGCTGAGGTGGCCAACCGAATAATCCTAGATGGACTCAAGAAGAGAGTTGAACGCTCAAGGAACACTTGGGTGGACGAGTTGCTCCCTATGTTTTGGGCATATCGTACCACTTGTAAGGTTACTATTGAAGCAACTTCATTCATGTTAGCCTATGGGGCAGAAGCTGTGGTGCCAGTGGAGATTACTCATACCTCCCCAAGAGTAGGTGCCTTTGAGCCTGAATCGAACGAAGAAGGTATGAGGTTGGCTCTCGATCTAATTGATGAAGTCAGAGATGAGGCAAATGCCAAGATCATGGAACATCAGAAGCGAGCATCTTTTTACTACAACCTGAGGGTTAAAGAAAGGTTTTTTCGACAAGGAGACTTGGTTCTCAGAAAGATTGAAGCATCCGGGGTTGGACATAAAGGAAAATTAGCCCATAATTAGGAAGGGCCCTACAAAGTCAAGAATGTGTTTGGACGAGGCTCGTATAATCTAGAAACCCTCGAAGGGCATGAGGTACCAAGGACTTGGCATGCCTCAAACTTAAAAGTTTAATATGTTTAGTGCATCCTAAAAGGATCCGCTAGTAGGACAAGTAGAAATAAGGTTCGATGAAATCACGAGCTTTCTAGAAAGCAGATGAAGGGTTGAACCCGTTTAACATCCTCAAAGCTTTGCCAAGACAAACTACAAATGAACGCAAAGGAAAACATACAAAATATGCATGTCAACTTCACAAATAGAGTTGAATACAACGAACCTCGAATGGTGGATGTTGTTAATAAACATACAAAAGAAAGCCAAAGATGCCTATTGTTAATTAGCAAAAATTTCAAGCTCAGGAGAAGTTTGATATGATAGACCATGAGAATGAATCACTACGAGTGGAGCCATCAGTAATAACTCGTAAGAGTGAAGGGTTGAAACCCCAGAAACCTAAGACATTCAGTTCAAACCCCATCATTCGATATGCTCAATGAAAGGCTTGAAGCCAAAACAAGATGATATAAAACATAAAAGGCTTGTGCAAATGTCAAGTTAGCCTCGATTAAGGCAAAATCGTCGTAAATGTGGAGGTCGCTCCACACTTTACACCAAGACAATACTCGTGAAATACTAGTGTATATAAAAATCCCCAAAAAAGGGTAGTAAGTCCCAGGTAAGGGATAAAAAGACCCCAAGTCTCGAAAAAGACCGGTATAACTTCTATGAAATCCTAGTGCATTATCATAGAAGTTGGGGGGAAAATGATATGGGTTAAAAATAACTCTAAAGACATAATTAATATTGCATTAATTAAACCTAGCTGGTCCATTAATAAAACCCGAAACTCTAATTAAATATTAATTTCGTAATTAATATTTGGGCTAGAAGTACAACCTGTATTAGGAGACGTCAAATACAGACTTGTTCTAATACAAGTGGGCTTGTTTCAATACAAGTCCGTTATGATATGAAAACAACTCCTACAAGGAAGGATCTAGAATTTATCCTTATCCACTGTCAAGGATAAGACTTATCCTTCAAGAAAGTCAATCCTTATCCACTGTCAAGGATAAGACTTATCCTTTAAGAAAGTCAATACTTATCCACTAGGCTTCTAAATGCCTATATAAAGGGTCTGACCCCTCATCTCAGAACTACGTTTTGGACACAACTCCATACGTTATCTACAAAGTTTTAGACTTCATCCTCGAATAAGGACATACAAGTCACTACGTCCTTGGTGTGCCCCTGCCACCTTAGCCCCGAGGGCAACACCAAGAATTACATTTTTATTGGCTTGATTCTCTAAACACTAGAGATACGTAGGCATCTTGTTAGGACCGAGTTAGTCCCTAACAACAAGAGCAGCCATTAAAGCTCGAAGCTCTCTAACCCTAGCATTGAATTCAAAGATACAGTTTTTATTCCACAACGAAGTCAATATTATTTGTGATCGCATACAATTGATAGTTAAGCAATAAAATTTAAACATTCATATCAAGTTTTTTTAAGTATAAATTTACTACACACTTTTAACTTCAATGTTTGACTCATATATTATATATTATTGTAGACTTTTATGTTGTTTTTAAATAATAAAATAAATAATAACTATTTAATCTAAATAGATTATATTATTATTGTACTATAAACTCCTATTTCATGTAAAATTATTTTTTTTAAGAAAAAACAAATTCTATGTTGTTTTGAAATTAAAAAAAAAATTATCCAATCTAAAATAGATTATAGTATTATTGTACCCTAAACTCTTATTTCACGTAAAATTCTATGTTGTTTTTAATAATAATAAAAATCTAATTTAAATCTACTATAAATTATATTGTTATTGTACGAATATATTATATTGGGGGATTGGTCCAGATCCCCCGGGGGATATCCCCCTGCGCCTCAATGTTTCATTGAGGGCGCCTCAATGTTTCATTGAGGGCGCCTCAATGTTTCATTGAGGGCGGTTGTTTTTAAATAAATAATTAAAAATAGAAGAATACTAGAAAAAAATATAAAATTCATCACAAAAATAGTGGGCATGTTTTTCTGGATATTTATAAATTTAAATTCAAAATTTGCATATTTTTCTATTTTTATTTAATTTTTCAGGTAAATTTACAATAATAATAAACATCCTCGTGCCCTCAATGTTTCATTGAGGGCGACCTCAATGTTTCATTGAGGGCGTTCGTTTAAAAAAATTAGTTTAAAAATATATAAAAAGTCAAAATTAAAATTCATACACACCCAAGCAATCGCAATAACTGTTTTCCTAACGAATGTTACCTTATTTCAACTAATTTTCTAATAATTGAATTTTTTTTACTCATTTTTAACTAGTTTGTAAATTTCCTTGAAAAATTAAATAAAATAGAAAAATGTGAAAATTAAATTTAAAATTCATACACACACAAGTAATCGTAGTTACCATTTTTTTGACGAATTTTACCTTATTTTCATTAATTTTCTAATTTTTGAATTTTTTTCACTCATTTTAACTACTTTGTAGATTTACTTGAAAAATTAAATAAAATTGTAAAAAGGAAAATTTTGAATTAAAATTCATACACAACCAAGTAATCATACTCACTATAAACACTATCAACTACAAAAGATTCAAAGATTTTAGTTATATAAGAGAAATATTAGAAATTTTAAAGTTTAGGGGTTACCCTAAACCCTAAACCCTAAATCCTTTACCCTAAATCCTATACCCTATACATTATACTCTAAATTTATATATACCCAAGTAATCGTACTCACTCACTGTTAACATTATAAGACACCTAAAAATAGTAGTAGTAATAACATTGTAATTAATGATTAGAGGAGAATACAGTGGGTTCAACACCTTAATGTTTCCTTACGGTCAGTCACTTTGAAAAACTAAATAAAAAAATAAGAAAATGAAAATTTTGAATTTAAATTCATATAGTACACCAAAGTAATCATACTCACTATAAACACTATCAACTACAAAAGGATTCAAAGATTTTAGTTATATAAGAGAAAGATTATAAATTTTAAAGTTTAGGGGTTACCCTAACCCCTAAACCTTAAATCCTAAACCCTAAACCCTAAATCCTATATCCTAAATTAAATTTAAAATTCATACACACACAAGTAATCGTAGTTATCAATTTTGTGACAAATTTTACCTCATTTTCATTAATTTTCTAATTGTTGAATTTTTTCACTCATTTTAACTACTTTGTAGATTTACTTGAAAAAATAAAAAAAAATGTAAAAAGACAAAATTTGAATTTAAATTCATACTCACTATAAACACTATCAACTACAAAGTGTCGCGATTCAAAGATTTTAGTTATATAAGAGAAAAATTAGAAATTTTAAAGTTTAAGGGTTACCCTAACCCCTAAACCCTAAATCATTTACCCTAAATCCTATACCCTATACCTTATACTCTAAATTTATACGTACCCAAGTAATCGTACTCACTCACTATTAACACTATAAGACAACTAATAATAGTAGTAGTAATAGCAATGTAAGTAATGATTCGAGGAGAACAAACAGAGTTCAACACCTCAATGTTTCGTTACGAGCAGTCACTTTGAAAAATTAAATAAAATATAAGAAAAGGAAAATTTTGAATTGAAATTCATACACACCAAAGTAATCATAGTCACCAAAGTAATTTGTTTTTTTAATTTTTATTAATTTGTAATAATTCATTATATAAAAAAATTAAATTTAAATTTAAATTCATATACACCCAATTAATCATACTTATACTCAAAATATAATTATTTGAATATTATAATTTTTTTGAATTTTTGTTGAACTTTTAAATAATTAAATCAAGAATTTAAGGCGGAAAACTATTACTACGCCCTCAATGAAACATTGAGGGTGTCTCCTAAAATTACATTTTTGTCCTTTTACGCCCTCAATGTTTCATTGAGGGCGCCCTCAATGTTTTATTGAGGGTGTTCATTTAATAAAAATAATTTAAAAATATATAAAAAATCAAAATTAAAATTCATACACACCCAAGCAATCGTAGTAACTATTTCAACTAATTTTCTAATAATTGAATTGTTTTACTCATTTTTAACTAGTTTGCAAATTTACTTAAAAAAATAAATAAAATAGAAAAAAGGTGAAAATTAAATTTAAAATTCATACACACACAAGTAATCTTAGTTACCATTTTTGTGACGAATTTTACCTTATTTTCATTAATTTTCTAATTGTTGAATTTTTTTCACTCATTTAACTACTTCGAAGATTTACTTGAAAAATTAAATAAAAATTGTAAAAAGGCAAAATTTGAATTAAAATTCATACACAACCAAGTAATCATACTCACTATAAACAATATCAACTATAAAAGATTCAAAGATTTTAGTTATATAAGAGAAAGATTAGAAATTTTAAAGTTTAGGGGTTACCAAAACCCCTAAACCCTAAATCCTTTACCCTAAATTCTATACCATATACCGTATACTCTAAATTTATACATACCCAAGTAATCGTACTCACTCACTATTAACACTATAAGACAACTAAAAATAGTAGTAGTAATAGCAATGTAAGTAATGATTCGAGGATAATAAACACGATCCAACACCTCAATGTTTCGTTACGGGCAGTCACTTTGAAAAACTAAATAAAAATATAAGAAAAGGAAAATTTTGAATTTAAATTCATACACACCAAAGTAATCATACTCACTATAAACACTATCAACTACAAAAGGATTCAAAGATTTTAGTTATATAAGAGAAATATTAGAAATTTTAAAGTTTAGGGGTTACCCTAACCCCTAAACCTTAAACCCTAAATCCTAAACCCTAAATCTTATACCCTAAATTAAATTTAAAATTCATACACACACAAGTAATCATAGTTATCATTTTTGTGACGAATTTTACCTCATTTTCATTAATTTTCTATTTTTTGAATTTTTTCACTCATTTTAAGTATTTTGTAGATTTACTTGAAAAATTAAAAAAAATTTGTAAAAAGACAAAATTGAATTTAAATTCATACTCACTATAAACACTATCAACTACAAAGGGCCGAGATTCAAAGATTTTAGTTATATAAAAGAAAGATTAGAAATTTTAAAGTTTAAGGGTTACCCTAACCCCTAAACCCTAAATCATTTACCCTAAATCCTATACCCTATACCTTATACTCTAAATTTATACATAACCAAGTAATCGTACTCACTCACTATTAACACTATAAGACAACTAATAATAGTAGTAGTAATAGCAATGTAAGTAATGATTCGAGGAGAATAAACAGGATTCAACACCTCAATGTTTCGTTACGGACAGTCACTTTGAAAAACTAAATAAAATATAATAAAAGGAAAATTTTGAATTTAAATTCATATACACCAAAGTAATCATACTCACCAAAGTAATTTGTTTTTTTTAATTTTTTTTAATTTGTAATAATTCATTATATAAAAAAATTAAATTTAAATTCATACACACCCAATTAATCATATGTATACTCAAAATATAATTATTTGAATATTATAATTTTTTGAATTTTTGTTGAACTTTTAAATAATTAAATCAAGAATTTAAGGCGGAAAACTATTACTACGCCCTCAATGAAACATTGAGGGTGTCTCCTAAAATTACATTTTTGTCCTTCTACGCCCTCAATGTTTCATTGAGGGCGCATTGAGGGCGTCCAGTTTTAGATAATTTGTAAATTTACATGAAAAATTATATAAAAATAGAAAATTTTACAAAATTTG
Source organism: Heracleum sosnowskyi (assembly GCA_030848705.1). Classification (NCBI taxonomy): domain Eukaryota; kingdom Viridiplantae; phylum Streptophyta; class Magnoliopsida; order Apiales; family Apiaceae; genus Heracleum; species Heracleum sosnowskyi. Next base: position 26,417,157 of record CM061237.1, read on the forward strand.
AATTTAAATTTATACGTATCTAGAATAACAGTCCCACTATTTTTGTGCTGAATGTTATATTTTTTTCTAGTATTCTTCTATTTTTAATTATTTATTTAAAAACGTACGCCCTCAATGAAACATTGAGGCACCCTCAATGAAACATTGAGGGCGGGGGGAATGTAAATAAATTCATTTTTTTTAGGACTCGACTTCATTAATGTATAATTTTATATTATTTAAAATTTTATTTTTTATATCAATCATTAAAATGGCAAAAGAGAATTATAGAGTATACTCAATCCATTAAAATATTTACTATGAAACATTCTATAAACCAACGTTCATAGACTATGAAACATTCTATAAATAATATAAATCAACGTTTTATTTACTCAAAAGTAAAAATAAAAAAAAAGGTAGAAGAGGAGAAAATATGATTTATCTAAAAATATTTTTAAATAAAACTCAAAATAACGTATAGTATAATAGTTATGGTATGAGTTTGATTAGAGAAGATTAGTGGTTTGATTCTCAACACATAATTTCATCTACTCTTTGCATAAATATAAAAGGGAATGTGTTTTTGTAATTTTTTAACATATAAGAGCAAAATCTTAAATTCATAGGTATTAAAATGACATATATCAATCATTTAAATTGACAAAAGAGAATTGTAGATTATGCTCAATCGATAAAAATATTTTTTGTAATTATATATTGTGCAATATTCTAGAAATAATAAAATTAATATTTTATTTACATTATAATAAAAATAAAAAAAGATGGGAGAATATGTGGTTTATCTATCAAGACTTTGAAAGCAAACTCAAAATAAAGTGTAGCACAATGGTCGTGGTGCAAATTTGAGTGTAAAAGATAACAAGTTCAATTCTCAAGACTAACATAATTTAATTTATTTTTTGCATAAACATTAAAGGGGTGGCGTTTTTGTAATTTTTCAAAAAATAGGGGCAAAATCGTAACTTCACAAGCATTAAAGTGACACTTTTTACCCTTGTGTTGTGGTTTAATATATAGTAATAGATGTTGATTGTGAACAAAAAATCACACTGAAATAACAACTAAAATGAAAAATATCATGGCAGAAACCCCCTTTAAATGTTATGGTATGCCATGTATATCGCGATATACATATAATTATTAATATCTTAATATATTTAACTTAATTTCAAATTAATATATATAATAATTATTATTTAAAATCAAATTAAATCTTTATTAAAAGTAGAAAACCCTTTTAATGGTATTGTATAGATATATACCGCGAGATACATATATTATTAACTTAATTAACTTAATATAATTTTTTTAACTTCAAATTAATATAATTATTATTTAAATTCGAGTATGTTAATATTAACAATTGAGAATATATTAATAATTTAAATTTATTCATCAATATTAATTTTTATATACAGATGTATCTTCTAATATTTTAATATAAATCAATAACACAATTAATGTATATCTAAAATTACCTTTAAGAACTCTATATTTATAACAATTATCTCTTATACTATAAGTTATCTAAGAACCTTATATTAATATAATTACCATCTCTCTTACTATTACAGATGGGCATTTCATCCGCGCCACATTATCTCGATCTGTTCCCCATTCCATTCGGGTCAATAATTTGGAGAATTTTTCAGGTTCGGGCAGGATCAGAGAGAAGTATAAAAGCAATCCGCGGATCGGGAATTTGTACTCTTCATTAATTAAAAGTGGAAACCCCATTTAAATGGTATGATATGTCATGTATAGTGTGTGATATGGTCAGAAAAGTAATTATAGAAATATAATTGACTGGTCAAACAAAAGGTCGATATTTAAGGCCCGACACCCTAATTATTCATTAATTTCGTAATTAATGAATAGGGAAAATATACAGCTCATTAAAAGAGCCCAAATTATGGCAAATTGGTCAAAGAAGGATCCGGAATCCCAATTAAAGGCAATTAATGAGTCATAGCCTTTATCGACAAGGAAAAGACTTATCCTGCAAGCAATACAATGTTTATCCAATATCGAAAAGGAGACTTATTCGCTAAGACTCCTAAACATACCATAAATACTAGGCCCCAGACGCCTATATAAGGTCCCTGATCCTACAATCAGAACTACGTCTTTGGTTTGATTCTCAATAACGAATTGAGATACGTAGGCATCTTGTGAGGACCAATTTAGTCCGGAAACACGAGTGCAGCCATTAAAGCTCGAAGCTCATTAAATTCACACAAGTACGTTTTTTAATCCACAACATTTGGCGCCGTCTGTGGGAAAACAACATCAACTATGGCAAACACACGAAGAACAGCTCGGGATACTCAAACTCCCGATGATCACCCTATCACCTCTGAGGCTAATCAGCCACCGCCGACTACCGGCACACAAGGGGCGAATATCCCCACCAACACTCAAGGACCGGAAATCCCGATTTCGGTTGAAGGGACGAATCCCCTGCAGATGGTCATTCATGGATCTAATCCACAAGAGACCGTTCACCAGCAACCAATCACGACCTCCCCGCTGCTCATGAGTGCACCAAGGAGCCTTCAACTCCATACTACTGATCTCCCTCAATACGCGAATCAGACTTTGGGGATGCCAAGCTATGGCATGCCCCCTCGACCCATGGCGGGCGGTAGTGGAACTAATCCAATCTACCATGAGGCATATGTGCCCCCTTATATTCAAGGTCTGGGACCCCAAAATCAACAAACTCGTCAGACCCCTCTCATTCAAGATTACTCTGGCCCATACACTGAGGATGAGGGTTATACAACTGGGGAGGATGTCGCCCCAAGAAGGAGACGTTCTTCACAGACAAATCGGGAGCAACCCCAAACTACTAGGGAGAAACTTGCAGCCCATGAGGCAGAGACTGCAAGGCTCAAAAAACTCTTTGCTGAAGAAGAGGCCGCTCAATCTCGGGGCCGAACGACTGAAGGAATCCCGATAATCAACTTGGATCCACCAAGAAGGACCAAGAGGGCTGAAGCCCCAAGGGGTGATCCTAGTATTCTGTTGCCTCTGGGAGATCCTGATGATCCTACACCACCGTTTACCCAAGACATCATGAAAACGGCTATATCCAGAAAGTTTAAGATGCCTTCGATCAAAGCCTATGATGGAACGGGAGATCCCGCAAATCATGTAAGGACCTTCTCCAATGCACTGCTGTTGCAGCCAGCCAACGATGCGGTCAAGTGTAGGGCGTTTCCACAAACCTTGGCAGGCATGGCCCAACGTTGGTATAGCCGTCTACCTCCCAACTCTATTGGGTCCTTTAAAGAGCTAATCAAGGCTTTCATCAATCAGTTCATTAGTGGAACGGTGCATGAGAAAAGTTCTGCATCACTCATGGCAATACGTCAAGGAAAGAATGAAGCCCTAAGGGACTACATCAATCGATTCACTCGGGAGGCTTTGAAAGTCCCGGACTTAGATGACAAAGTGGCTATGATAGCCCTGCAACAAGGAACCACTGATGACCACTTCAGGAGGTCGTTGGCTAAACATCCACCACAGAGCATGTTGAAGCTCCAAGATAGAGCCGGAAAGTACATCAAGGCTGAGGAAAGCATGAGAAAGTATGAACCCGCCGCTGGCGATGGTGGAAACTCAAAGAAAAGAAAAGAAACTCAGGAGTACGACGTCAAGGAAAAGTTTCCCCGAACATCAAAGAACTCCGATTCTCCCCCCAAGAGAAGCAATTTTGGGCCAAAATTCACAGAATATGCACGATTGAATACTCCCAGGAGTCAAATTCTGATGGAGATAGCCAAGGAAGAAGATATTAAATGGCCAAAGCCAATGAAGGCTGATTTGTCCAAACGGAACCAAAATCAGTTTTGTCGGTTCCACAAAGAAGTCGGTCATGACACCGACGATTGTAGGAAATTGAAAGATGAGATTGAGTTTCTGATACGAAGAGGAAAACTCAGCAAGTTCACTAAGGATGGAAGCCAAGGGAGCCAAAGGGGGAACTATGAAAGAAAAGATTATGATAGAAGGGACAACGATCAAGATCAAATCCCAAGCCCCGAGGGCCAGTGATCAACATGATATTTGGAGGACCAACTGCTGCTGGGTCCTCCCGAAACTCAAGAAAAGCTTATGCCCGAGAGGTACTGACCGTTATTGGAGAAGCACCGAAGCGTGCACGAACAGAAGTGTCAATAGGTTTTGATGATTCAGACTTGGAAGGGGTGAAGTTCCCCCACGATGATCCTCTTGTCATAGTACCTGTGATAGGCAACTCCGAAACAAAGAGAGTCCTAGTCGACAATGGAGCCTCAGTGGATATATTGTTCCACGATGCTTTTATCAAGATGGGTTACACTGATTCTCAGTTAACACCCTCTAATATGCCCATATATGGGTTCAATGGAGTGGAATCAAAGGTGGAAGGCACTATCCAACTCCCAATGACCATGGGGCAAGGAACGAATACATCCACTCAGATGCTGAACTTCATAGTTATAAAGGCAACCTCAACCTACAATGCGATCCTTGGAAGGACGGGTCTTCATGCGTTTAAGGCTGTTGCCTCATCTTACCACCTGAAACTCAAATTCCCCACCAGGAATGGGATTGGTGAAGAACGGGGAGACCAAAAGATGGCTAGAAGCTGTTATGTAGCCGCGTTGAGGCCTGATGGAGTTGGGGGGCAGGTTCTCCCCATTGAAGATATGGACACTAGTGACAATGAGGACCAAAGAGGGAAACCAGCTGAGGATTTAATCCCAATTCCCTTAGTCCCGGATGAACCAGAGAAGGTGACTTATGTTGGGGCACTACTGCCCGAACCATTGAAAGGCAAACTTGCATCTTTTCTTCAAGAGAACAATGACGTTTTTGCTTGGACAGCGGCTGACATGCCAGGGATTGATCCCCAACTAATATCTCACAAATTGAATGTGGATCCAGAAAGGAAGGCAGTGAAACAAAAGAAAAGAAGTTTTGCTCCAGAGAGGCTTGAAGCCATTAAGCAAGAAGTGAATAAGCTTTTAGAAGCTGGGTTTATTGAAGAAATCCAGTTCCCGGAATGGTTAGCTAACCCTGTGATGGTCAAAAAAGCTAACGGGAAGTGGAGAATGTGCGTCGACTTCACTGACTTAAATGATGCATGTCCGAAGGATTGTTTCCCCTTACCTAGGATTGATGCCTTGATAGATGCCACCGCTGGGCATGAGATGCTAAGTTTCATGGATGGCTTCAGTGGATATAATCAAATCAAGATGCACAAAGATGACATCGCCAAAGTGTCGTTCATCACTGACTTTGGTGTCTTCTGTTTCTTAGTCATGGCTTTTGGGCTTAAGAATGCTGGAGCAACCTATCAAAGGTTGGTGAACAAAATCTTTGAGCACCTGATTGGAAAAACCATGGAGGTCTACGTAGATGACATGTTAGTCAAGAGCCTTGATAAGGCCGATCACATTGAGCACCTCCGAGAGGCTTTTGAAGTGCTAAGACACCACAAGATGATGCTAAATCCAGCCAAGTGTGCCTTTGATGTAGGCTCGGGAAAGTTTTTAGGCCTGATGGTTTCCAAGAGAGGAATCGAGGCTAATCCCGACAAAATCAAAGCGATTCTAGACATGGAACCACCAAAGACTGTCAAGGATGTCCAGAAACTGACGGGAAGAGTGGCTGCTTTGGGAAGATTCATCTCCAAGTCTGGAGAGAAGTGTCTACCCTTCTTCAAAGCGCTCAAAAAAGTGAAGAATTTTGAATGGACAACTGAAAGTCAAGAGGCCTTTGAGGCCCTGAAGAAATATATGGCTGAAGCACCACTGTTGGCAAAACCCAAGCCAGGAGAAATTCTCTATTTATACTTGGCGGTTTCTAACACAGCCCTTGGAGCTGTTTTGGTAAAGGATGAATTGAAGATTCAAAAACCCATCTACTATGTGAGCAAGATCCTACATGGGGCAGAAATAAACTACTCAATGGTTGAGAAGTTTGCCTTAGCCTTGATAATGGCCTCAAGAAAGCTACGCCCCTACTTCCAGGCTCACAAGATAGAGGTCTTGACTGATCAACCTCTAAGAAATATCTTGCATAGCCCTCAAGTTAGTGGAAGATTGATCAAATGGGCCATTGAATTGGGAGAGTTTGATATCAAGTATAAGCCTCGGATGGCCATAAAAGCTCAAGCACTTGCTGACTTCATGGTTGAATGCACCATTGACAACCAAGAAGTCGGGGGGCAGGAAGTGACTATGGAAGATAAGAAAGATGAGGAAATGACCTTCAAAGAATGTTGGGTGCTCAATTTTGATGGAGCATCAAAAACAAAATCAAGTGGAGCTGGTTTAGTGCTACAAAGTCCGGATGGATTCCTAATAGAGTATGCACTAAAACTTGACTTCCCGACGACAAACAATGAGGCTGAGTATGAAGCTCTGATAGCTGGCTTAGGGCTGGCTGGAGCCTTGAGAGTCAAAACTCTGAAAGTATGTGGAGACTCGAGGCTAGTGGTTTCCCAAGTAAATGGGGAGTTTGAGGCCAGAGATGAAGTCATGGCCAAGTACTTAAAACTTGTCAAGGCCATTATGACTCAGTTCGATGAATGCTATGTGGAGCACATTCCGAGGGAGGAAAATATGAAGGCTGATGCCTTGTCTAAATTTGCCTCTTCTGAAATTGAAAACTATGTCGGGAGTGTATACTTCCAAGTCTTGAAGACCCCAAGCATCAATGGAAAGTTGGTAGCCCCCATTGGTATCACCAGTTGTTGGATTGATCCCATCAAAGCTCATCTGGAAACTGGGTGGTTGCCCAACGACACTTCAGAAGCACGAAAGCTTTACGTCAGAGCACTAAGGTATGCCCTAATTGAGGGAATCCTATACAAGAAATCTTTTGTTATTCCATACTTAAAGTGCTTGAGACCTCAAGAGGCAGAATTGGCCCTAAAGGAAGTGCATGAAGGGATTTGTGGGCAACACTTGGGGGGCAGAGCCCTGGCTCATAAAGTCACTCATCTCGGTTTCTATTGGCCAACCATACTTGCTGATGCTAAAAGCTACGTCAAGAAATGTGAACGGTGCCAGAAACATGCACCAGTGGTTAGGCAACCACCAGAAATGATGACATCCATCAACTCACCTATCCCCTTTGCTATGTGGGGAATGGATATACTCGGACCATTTCCTATGGCAAGTGCTCAAAGAAAGTTCTTGATAGTAGCAATTGACTATTTCACCAAGTGGATTGAGGTTAAACCCTTAGCCAAGATAACCACCAAGCAAGTGATGCAATTCTTCTGGGAAAATGTAATATGCAGATATGGAATTCCACGAGTCTTGGTCACGGACAATGGAACTCAGTTTAACAACGATGAGTTCAAGAAGTATTGTGATGAAAACGATATCAAGTTGCGCTTCACTTCTGTCGCCCATCCTCAAGCAAATGGGCAAGCTGAGGTTGCAAATCGAATCATCCTTGATGGACTAAAGAAAAGAGTTGAACGCTCCAGAAATACTTGGGTAGACGAATTACTCCCTATACTTTGGGCATATCGTACTACTTGCAAAGTCACCACCGGGGCAACTCCATTTCTATTGGCTTATGGAGCAGAGGCAGTGGTCCCGGTGGAGATTACTCACACCTCCCCAAGAGTTGAGGCTTATGAACCAGAAGAAAATGAAGAAGGCTTGAGGCTGGCTTTGGATCTAATTGACGAAGTTAGAGATGAGGCAAACGCCAAGATAGTTGAACATCAAAAGAAAGCATCCTTCTACTACAACCTAAGGGTTAAAGAAAGGTTCTTTCGTCAAGGAGACTTGGTTCTCAGAAAGATTGAAGCATCCGGAGTTGGACAAAAAAGGAAGTTAGCCCCAAATTGGGAAGGACCATATCGCGTCAAGAACGTATTTGGTCGAGGCTCATACAAGCTAGAAACCCTTGAAGGGCATGAGGTGCCAAGGACTTGGCATGCCTCCAATTTGAAAGTTTATTATGTTTAAGGTGTCTCCCAAGTGGACTCACTACTATAAATAAGGTTCGATGAAACCAACCCAAGTTTTAAACTGGGATACTATGTAAGGGTTGATCCCATCTTCAAATTATAAATGAATTCAGCATTTTCATGTTTTAAAGCTTATCTACTATGAGTCTTCATAAACATTCAAAAAGCAAGAAAAGCAACACAAGCCATGAATGGCCACCAGACATAAATAAAAACTTAAACAAGAGTTAAGTTAAGCCCGTAGGCCAAAAGTACATAAACAAAAGTACAAGCCATGATGGCCAAAAGTGAAACTACACCTAATCTTCCTTGTCTACGTCCTCCTCCTCTTCCTCTCTAGAGGAAAAGACAGCATCATCAGCTCCAGCAGTCTGACCAGGTGGGGAAGTGTGATCCAGGTCTAAGATCCTATCATCCTCCTCCATCTCGTCCTCTCCAGCCAAAGCCATCTCCAAAGAAGTAGGAAGGTGAGGGCTTGTAAAATCGGAAATAGTGAGGGATCCAGGCATCCTCTCCAAGACAGCAGCAAGAGCGTCATCCCATCCCTTAGTGTACTGAACAGGGAAGAGGAGCCCATCATGCTTATCAATCAAGTCCCCGTACTCCTCAGAGTCAAGGTACTCGTCAATAAAATCATCTTTGGCCTTCCTCAAAGATACCAGTTCAGCCTGGGAGTCAGCCAACTCCTTCTCCTTCCTAGCCAGGGTGGCCTTCACTGAAGCCATTTCCTCCTGGGACTTCTCAAACTTGCCTTGGTTGGCCTCAAAAGATGAGCGCCAAGACTTAGCTTGAAAGAGAGCCCCTTGGTAGTTGGCATTCATCTGCAAGCAAGTTATAGGTTAAATACTTAAACTTGAAATAAATCAAAGACTACAAAGAAAAGAAGGAGAGAAATACTTACAGCAGCCATAGCCTGAGATCCAGCATGCTCCACCCCCTCGATGGTGGAGTTAGAAACAAAATCCCTGTAGTCACAAGGAGTCAGAGAGTGATAAGACCACTCCACAGCATGTTTGGACACTCCCACCATAGTGTCCTTCTTCCTAAGACCCCAGTTGGGGCGCCAAACTGCACTCTTGCCCGAGGGAGGGCCTTCAGCATCCTCAGTAAGGTCCACATGTGGCCTTATGAAAGCTGGAATACTAGAAGCACGAGGGTCTTTCCCTGCCAAACGTGCCCTCTTCATCCTGGCTGTTTCTCCCTCTTCAGGCTCGTTGGTCTTATTGATAAAGACCGCAGCTGCAAAAGATATAAGGAAAGAAACAGTTGGTATAAGTTAATCTTAAATAAATAAAGAAAGATATGAGGTGAGAATTACCCTTATCAGAAACGTTGGAGAGTCCCAAGGACCTAAGCTGAAACTCATCCAGGAGCACCCAAGCCATTGTGGCATAATTATCCTTTGTGAGCTCAGCATATGCATGGGCCTCTTCATCAGTTAGGATGATATCACTAGGGCTACCATCTGAAACCCTACTAAAGGAACTACGAAAAAGGGTGCCCCAATCCCCTCCTTCCCAAATCAAGTACATGAACTCTTCCTTCCATTTGAGGTTATTGTCTGGAATGGATTTAGGGTGAAATATGGGGGGAGTGGAAGGACGGTGGTTGATATAAACCCAACCCAAAGAAGTGGATGAACTATTCTTAAATTGAAAAATTCTCCTAAACAAAGCTACAGATAAAGGGAAATTGTTCTTCAAACAAAGAATAATGAAACACATAATGATTCTCCAGGCGTTTAGAGAAAGTTGGCAAGGGTTAATCCCAACATCAGCCAAAAGCCTGGGAATGAACTCATGAAAGGGAAATCTGAGTCCTGCGACAATGGCATCCTTGTAAATGCAGAGTGCATCAGGACGCCAATGGCAAGAACGGTCCCCTGGGCCAGCTGGGACTAATCTATAGGGGGACCTAATCCTATACATTTTATTATAGTCCCTAATTAAGTCGATTTCATGAAATTTATTACTGCAGTCGAAAGAATCTAAGTGGGACACAGAGGGATATTCATCACTACGTTCTAAAATCATATCTTGAAGTGACATATGAGAAGAACGGATGATGATACCTCTCTTAGAAGCTTTGTTCATTCTTTGAAGGCGTTGAGCAGCTTTGTCAGACATCTTCAAGCGTTCAAGAAAATCCCCAGAAAAATCTTCAAAGAAACTTCAAATCTTCAAAACTTCAAGGAAAATTCCCAGAAAATCTTCAAAAAACCCAGAAATCTTCAAGTGATGAAGATTGAAAACCCAGAAATCTTCAAGGGATGAAGATTTATCCCAGAAAAACAAGGGCACCACCGTGAAAAACTCGCCGGGAATCGCCTTACCGCGGAATAAAAGAAAGAAAAAACTATGATAACTAGAGAGAAATTTTGGAAAGTGAAAAGTGAGAAGTGAGAGTGAAATGAGAAATCTCACTCTTTTATAGTGAGAATAACTGGAAGATCAACCGGTTGAGGGATGACAACCGTTTATAGCCGGTAAGGCCCATAAATCCATTTATGGATTACAAAGGCAAAGGCCCAAATAAATTAAATCTCAGGCAAATTCAAAGCCCAAAATTAATAAGGCCCAATTAGGCCCAAGGATAGAAATATTTAAGCCCAATTAGGCTAATCAAAAGCCCAAAGAAAGAATCTTGGAATAAAACCAAGGTAAAAACAAAATTGAGGTCGAAAAAGACCCTTGATCGACATCGAAGGCTTGAAGTCGAAAATATATGGGAAAATGAGGTCGTATCAAACGACCTCACTCCCAAATAAAGGGAAATAATTAAAGATTTGAGGTCGAAAAGGCCCTAAATCGAGGTCGTGCGACCCAAGTCGAAAATACACCTGGAATTGAGATCGTGACCATCGACTTCGCACCAAAATCAAATCAAAAAACTGGAAAAACGAGGTCGAAAAGACCCTAGATCGAAGTCGAGAGATTGACATCGAAAATACATGGGAAATCGAGGTCGTATTGTACGACCTCGTACCAAAATAAAGTCAGGAAATCAGAAATTCCTAATCGAAAAATGGCTAGTTGAAATCGAGCAAAAGAGATCGAAATTACATGGGGAATTGAAGTCGTATTGATCGACTTCGCTCCGAAATAAAACCGGGAAATCATAGAATCCTGGTCGAAAACACATGGAAACGAAGTCGACAAATCCAGGTCGAAATTGGCCTATGAGTCGAGGTCGAAACCAACGACCTCACGACCAATCGAGGTCGAAGGAATACTAGAAACAAAATCGGCAAAACGAGGTCGAAAATGACTTACGAGTCGAGGTCGACAGCTCCAGGTCGAAAACATACTGGGTCGAGGTCGAAATCATGAGGTCGAAAAAGACCTATGATTCGAGGTCGAACCCATCGACTTGGGACCAGAAACGAGGTCGAAAAAAGGATACCCGAGGTCGAACGATCCTGGTCGAAAATGACCGAGAATCTGAGGTCGAATCCATCGACCTGGGACCAGAAATGAGGTCGAATTTGTGTTGATTCCTGGTCGAAATTCCAGGTCGAATTTGTACTGATTCCTGGTCGAAATTCCAGGTCGAATTTGTACTGATTCCAGGTCGAATTCCTGGTCGAAAATGACCTAAATTAAGGTAAAAAATGCCCTGAAAAATGGAAAATTTTGGGAAAAACACGCTGTAACTTCTACGAAAACCCCAGGGAGATTTTCCCATAAGTTGGGGGGCAAATGATATGGTCAGAAAAGTAATTATATAAATATAATTGACTGGTCAAACAAAAGGTCGATATTTAAGGCCCGACACCCTAATTATTCATTAATTTCGTAATTAATGAATAGGGAAAATATACAGCTCATTAAAAGAGCCCAAATTATGGCAAATTGGTCAAAGAAGGATCCGGAATCCCAATTAAAGGCAATTAATGAGTCATAGCCTTTATCGACAAGGAAAAGACTTATCCTGCAAGCAATACAATGTTTATCCAATATCGAAAAGGAGACTTATTCGCTAAGACTCCTAAACATACCATAAATACTAGGCCCCAGACGCCTATATAAGGTCCCTGATCCTACAATCAGAACTACGTCTTTGGCTTGATTCTCAATAACGAATTGAGATACGTAGGCATCTTGTGAGGACCAATTTAGTCCGGAAACACGAGTGCAACCATTAAAGCTCGAAGCTCATTAAATTCACACAAGTACGTTTTTAATCCACAACAGTGTTATATCCATATAATTATTAATATATTAATATATTCAGCTTCATTTCAAATTAATATATATAATAATTATTATTTAAAATCAAATTAAATCTTTATTAAACCCTCTTAATGGTATTGTATTGATATATACCGAGAGATACATATACTTATTAACTTAATATAATTCTTTTAACTTCAAATTAATATAATTATTATTTAAAATAACAGTTGAGAATATATTGATAATTTGAATTTATTCATCAATATTATTTTTATATACAGATATATCTTCTAATATATTAATCTAAATCAATAATATAATTAATGTATCTCTAAAATTAACTCTAAAAATTCTATATTTATAACAATTACCTTTTATACTATAAGTTATCTAATAACCTTATATTAATATAATTACCATTTCTCTTGCTATTACCGGTGGGCATTTCATCAGCGCCATCTTATATCGATCCGTTCCCCATTCCATTCAGGTCAAGAATTTAGAGAATTTTTCAGGTACGGGCAGGAGCGGAGAGAAGTATAAAATCAATTCACGGATTGGAAATTCTATTAATAAGAAAAATTACTTTTGTTGGAACACAATGGTGTCAAAGCCAAAGCCAAATTTTGGTTATTATAATATAACTAAATTAATTAATTTCATTTCAAACTCGGGTTCGATTTGCTTCAATAACAAAATGAGATATTCCATTTGATATTATTGTAAAATTGATTTTTGTATTTGGTACCACTCGAAGTTTTTTACTTCGAAGTGGCACAAGTTATGTTTTGACTTCATCCACACAATATCACTATGTTAAGCAAACTTTAATTGATCATTACAAAATTATGATATTTTTTCATTTGATATCACTCTACAAATTTTGGCATCCAAGTGACACCATTTTAATTTGCGCTTCAGCCCCCAAATACCACTTTTTTAATGAGTCCGATGAATTTGTTCAAACTACTTAGTTTAATGGCTTTCAAATTTATCTGATTCATTAATATAGTGGTACTTTGGAGTTGAAACTCAAAGTAGAATGATGTTACTTGAAAATCGAAAATTTATCTAATGAAAAATTTCATAAATTTATAACGATCGCTTAACGACATGGTATTTTTGTGGATGAAGTCAAAAATATATGATGCAACTTGAAAGTCAAAAAGTTTCAAGTGATACCAAATGAAAAGTTAATTGTAAAGTGATATCAAATTAAATATCTCTTACATACTTACGCAAGTTATTTATTTATTTAAATTCCATTTATTTGATTTCACTCGGGATTCGATTCTCTGTAATTACACAATTTAATAATATTGATTTATTATCAACTTTAATCTTAATTTCATGTTTTAATTCTATACAACTACATATCTAAATAATATTTATTATTATTACTATTCTATATTTTAAATTTTATTTTCAATAATTTAATTTTTATTCTCGATCCGTGCTTCGCATGGGTTATCGGCTAGTATATATAATATAATATTATAAAGACGGTTCGGTTTTAAGGATAAAACCGTAACCGTTACCAAACCGTTGTATCGGTTCGGTTCGGTTAATGTTTTTTTTGGTTTTCATCTGTTTCAATTTTATTCAATTTAATATTTCAGCTTTTCGACTTGGTTTCGATTTTTTGATTTTCAAGAAAGCACCCCTCTTGTCTCTGTGTTGGGCCACGCTTGACTGAGTACTATGTTTACATGTAAAACAAAACTTGGATTTATTAAGAACACGGAACGTGATGAATAATACAAATATGATTTTCAAATAAGATTAGTCATATCTAACAAGTTCAAATATATTTTAAATTCAGTCCCAAATATTTAAAAACTCAAGTGCTTCGAAATTTCATCATTTCAACAGCTTTTGTTAATAGTTAAGGACCACAAAGTATCTACGTATAATCAAAAAATTTAGTCAAAATTACATAATTATGCTAATCAACGACCACAAAATATTCGTGCATGGCTGATCAACGTAAATATCAACTCGTCTTGTATTTAACAAAATTGAATTTTCGCATTTTTGTGAAGTAATGTTTGTCTCTCTTGGTTTATGAATTATGACCATTCACATATTGTAATATTTCTTAAACACAATTATAGACAATCTTGTTGGATATTTGTTGATTTCCTACATGCAGTATGAAATGCTGGCTTACATTTTCAAACTCATTCAGATTTGTATCATAGTCATAGGTGCAACATGCCACGTAGTTTTCTGATGTGGCAGACTAATGTGTCATCTCGGTTTTAGGTGCTCACGAAGATCGGTCGGTTCTGTCTTGTCGAAAATGTCCGGTTTTCTTGTAATGTTAGTATGAAACGAAATTCTTGGTAAAGAAGAATGAAGTCATGATTATATCTAAAGATAGCACCCAAGTTCTAGCTAACTACCACTAAAGTTGCAGGGACCTGCAGAGAATGAACACAAGTGCTCCAGCAGGTCTGTTAAAAGATGTGGTTCTTCCGTTTACTTTTAGACGTTCTTCAAGGCTGATAATCTCGCAAATTATTTACAAAATAAATGCCTTCTGCAAAAAAAAAAAAAATCACAAAGCACTACAGGAAAACAGGACATTATTCCATCGTCATTAAGGACTTTCTACAACTTCGTTACAATTGACTAAACGAGGTAGTCGTCTCTAGAAACCCTTTGGTAGATAACGCTGAATGTTATAACAAATTTAATGTAATTTTCAAAGTCGATAAGATCTTCTTAACAAGAAGTAGCACACGTACAGTATTGATCACTTACACATAACAGGCTCAGACAAATAGAAATGGGCATTCGGAAGAGCAATAGCATTTCTTAATCCTTTTGTATCCTCCTATCAATTTCATAATAAATTTTCGAATTCGTTTTGTGATTTATTCGATTGGTTTTTCTTTTTCACGCTAATCCATATACATATGTAGAGGTAATGGAAGGTAGTCGCTCTGTCCAGCTAGTTAAGTAAAAGATGATCACTCTTGTATTTTTGAGGCTTTGTTGGTACTGCAGGAAGATGTTCGCTCTCTTAATTTCCTTTCCTCTGACAAAATTTTCGCAAACCTGCAAGACAAATTCTAGCTACTTAAACCACCTTTTGCACGCACGCAGAGCAGTTTATATATCTACACAACAGTATTATGGTATAAATTTCTACATTCATGAAGACAGATGAACCTTTTTAAGGCTTCTTCATTGGTGACACCATCTTCGACTGGTTCATGGACACCATTTTCCAAATTTATTCTGGAAACTGGTTTCTTCAACAACTTTTCTCCAATTCTAACTAGCTTTTCCAAGTTCTCTTCGGTAGATATATCTAATGATGAGTCTATTCCCGTTAACGTGTCCTCCTGAAATTTATGCATACAAATTTATGTCTATATAAAGCATGTAACGAGAGAAACAAAAGAATATTTGATCATGCAGAAATTTCTATTTCTGTGCAGCACGTGTTACAAGTGTACTTGTGATGACAATCGAATCAAGGTAAGGAAACGTTGTCTGAATGTAGTACCATTACCGATAATAGAACTCTATGTGCACGTTGCCTATAAGAGATTTGCATATGAGATTTTCAGGGCATCATGAGTGATGATTTGAAAATTACCTGAATTCTGAGATAGCTTTCTTCACAATGAAGAGCTTGAGTAACTACCGAAAGATGGTAATCAACCATATCTCCACTAGCTTGAGTAAAAATATCAACTAATGGAGTTGAACCTTGATGAATAAACCATCCCAAGGCACCCCATTTGGCGGCAATTTTTGCATCATATTTCTTTTCAATCTTTGCAGAGCCTGTGCCTACTGCAATTATCAGAAACCGACCATAATCCGTGGGCTTTATTTTTGGCGTGAAATCCTTATTCTGATCGAATATCTGTTTCGTCACTTCACTCAAGGCCACCAATGTCTAGTGAAAGGAATGAAGTAGTTTGTAAATGTTATTACTGCAAGTAAATTTGATTGCTAGTTGATATTGCAGAAATATAAAAGTTCATCGATTAATGGTTAATTTTAAGCATACATACTGGGTTATTGGCTGCAACACCACCATCTATGAGATTGAATTCACGAACGTTCCCTTGGCAATCATGGTCACTGAAATTATATGCAGGAAGGAATGTAGGAGCTGCTGAGGTACTAATGCATATATCGGATAGTTGAGCATTAAAACATTGGCACTTATTGGTCTGCGGGCAGATATTCAATTTAAACTTCTTGGCCTGCAGGCAGATACATGATTTTAGTTAAAATTCGGTATAATTCTATTAAATAACTTACCAAAATTGACAAGCACAAATTTTAATTTATTCTACTTTAACATGAAAAACCTGACTATGAGTGTGTTTGTGTATTGGTCTGACCTCATAAGTAGAAAAGATTTTGGGCTGCAAATGCTTGATATCGAAAGTAGGAATAACCACATTTGTTAATGTATCAGCTAGCCTAGTTTCTCTGAACTTCTCTGTCACAACACCATGAAGGTATTTTCCATCATACTTCGGCCCCCAAAATACTTTGCATATTTTCCTGAGCAAGCCAAACATGCCCCTGCAACTGAAACCAGACACTTGCTTAATCACCTTATTTTCCACATGAGGCAGTACAAATCGAATGATTATGTGTACGTGTGTCTGTAAATTTAATTATTACTTCTTCTGGGGGAATATTTTTGGGCAGTGATCGAGATAAAAAGGCTTAATATCTTTGGCAGCATAAAGAGGACGATTGTTTTCATCTGGAACGGTTAGCATGGCTGTCATGAGGCCACCAGTGCTTGTGCCTCCAATGACATCAAAGTAGTCTGCAAGTCTTGCACCTTCACCGTCTAGCTCCTGATACAATTCAATTGGTAAATTTTATTTAGGCAATGGGAAAAATTAATATTATGTTTCATTCCTTACAACAGGATGCACCTATCTGGTGAAGAAGTGTTATTAGGTCTTCATAAGAAAAGTTTTTACGTAATTATGTCAAAATGTAATAAAATCATCTAAATAAAAATAGTCAAATTATTACCTGAAGTTGCGATTCAAGAAACTCGAGGATGGTGGCAGGAATGAGACCTCTAATACCACCTCCATCAATACTGAGAACAGTAATTAGCTTCCCAAAAGACGGGGGCGGGATTTGAAGTAAAGATGACAGCTGCCTCTCCATTTGATAATCTGGAATGGATGAGAAGAAATAAATTTCTGTTGTCGAGACGAATGGAGTAAAGGTGAAGAATAGATGAGAACTCAGGCAGGTTCAATTACTTGATCATGTTATATATTCTAATCAGTAGCGGAACCAGGATTCTAAAGATTCGGAGGCTATCTAGTATATATCTACTTCAAGAAAGATATTGCTAGCTTCTTTTATTTAGCTACTACTAAGAATTAGTTACTCATCAAAAGAACCATAATATTTGTAATATATAAAGACACTAGTCACTAGCTAGTACTACTGTTATGAACTATGATATAATGATATCCAGCTCATTGAAGTAACTTAAACCAAAATTCTCAACAAATTCGCTTCAGATTCGAGCGCTCCGTAATGCAAATGGGGCCACACTGAAGAACAGTCGTGTTTACCATGCAGTATCAGATTCGTTCTTTCGCCACTGTGATTAGACTGGTTAGTGTTGATTCCTCTAATCAACTTTAAGTTAAAATACTTATGTATAGATTCTCGGCACAGCCAGAATAAAATCCGTCTTCAGTTAGGCCTGTGTCTGATCCGTCGCAAACTTATTGCAGTGGAATACAGGTCACACTGCATATTGTAAGAGGATCAACTTCATGTCGCTACTCACCAAGTCACTATATAACTTTGAATCCGAAATTTATCGATGACTTTACGACAAATGCAGGGACAGATGTTACATTAAGAACTAGGAGCAGCATGCTTCTTCAGTAAAAGCGAAAAAACCAGAACTATCAAAGATTATTTTTCGACCATAGTTCATTTTAATCTTTACTTTTTAAGTAATGACTATCGTATTCTAGAAAATGAAACCACATGTTTCACATTGGTATATCAAAAATTCGAATTGTTTACTGGCCATTCATTGTAATGTCTTCTTTACTCCATAGATACCTGTTGTCTACCTTTAACATTTTATGCTTTATGCTTGTAGTTCAATCGTTGAAAGGCGAAAGACTTTTCTTCCGCATCCAAAATGATTGCGAGAGCGTACTTATATATCCAAAATCATAAAATTATTTCACATTATTTCAAGTCAGCAAAGAATCGAATTTCATTTTCCACTTACT
Source organism: Heracleum sosnowskyi (assembly GCA_030848705.1). NCBI lineage: Eukaryota > Viridiplantae > Streptophyta > Magnoliopsida > Apiales > Apiaceae > Heracleum > Heracleum sosnowskyi. The sequence goes on from CM061237.1 coordinate 26,435,582, forward strand.
TACGAAAATTAGTCAGATTCTCAGTTATGACAATGGCACGTATGTACTTCAAGTTGCATGATTAGAAAATTGAGTCCAGTGCGCCACAGACTATATGGTCATCACTCTTAAGCACAGTTCCAAGTAAAACAAGCAAATCCGCGGCAACAAGAGGCTCGTGCAGTGCTGTACCTGCGGGGAAAGTGTTATAATTCATTGTTTCTGAAGTGACTGTATTTGATTTAGTTTGTTACATATATCTTTGTTGAAATTTAATCACTCTGCAACTTTGTTCATCAATTTATTGATCAATAGATTTGTTTAGTAAATCTCATCTTTCATTCAGGTGAGCGAGATTAAGGAGAGTCGATCATTGTCACATTTCAGAGTGGTTCCAGATCTCCCACTCAAGATAACATGCACTATATATTATCAGTTCTATACAAATCTTCTGAAAAGTTGATCAAGTATGCATTAAAACAGTTGAATATGAATCCATATTTGTAATGGAACTTAATTGCAGAAAACACAAAATCGGACACTCGAAACTGGAACATTTTATTCTTATCTAAATTACTGAGAAAACAATAACAACCTCTTTTAACAGCTAGACAACTGAATGAAACTTCATACAAACACTACTTCAACAAATAGGAAAAAATTGACTCCCCAAATACTTGGTTGTTCCAGTTTTCCAATCAATTCTATGTAGCAGACTTGAAAGCTTTGTATGTTGCAATTGTTGTCTTCAGCTGTTTAGTTTTTGCAAGAACCTGGAGTGCACAATTTCTGGTTTTGCAGATCTTCATTTGCGGGTAGCTGGGAATTTACAGAAGTGTCATATAACTATTTGTTGTATCTATTAAAAGTTAGTTGTTCAAAGGGTGGATTATCAGAACCAAATCATTGTAGCTAAAAGCGTATGCAAGATATGGTGAAGAAGTTCACATATGAGCCGTTTTGGTATAAACTGTATGCAGGCAATCTTGTCTCCAGTTATTACAGCTAGGAGAGCTATTGGAGTCAGATTTTATGGTTATTTCTACGAAATTAATTGACCAGCCTGGATCTCTGCCAACTTAGACTTTTGAGAGAGCAACTGACAAAAATTTTCAAGAAAGTGGATCAAAATTGTGTCAAGATGGAATGCATGACGTTATTGAGCATTCACTACAGTCAATGATTCCTGTTTCTCCGGATTTACGAAATGCGGGCTATAGACTTTCCTCCAGTAATAATCTGTGATGATTCATTATGCCACCGCCTCTCCAGATGCTGGCTCTGGCTCCAGTAAATACTGGCAAGAACCAAGGAGCAGTGCTGCGAAGTTGTAAAAGTGATGTGGAGACTACGTCAGAGGAAGAGAAAGTAATTGGAAATTTTGTACGATGGTTTACTGGAAGTCATTCCCAAAAAAAGTTGTTTCAATTTAGCAGGAGATGTCTCTAGAAAAGTTTTTTTGAGAACTGGAGAACCAAAACCAATGCATCTTACATCATTTATAAATCTTGCAATATACAAAATCTTTTACCAACTTCTTTTTGAGGAAGTATATTTTATTTCCTATGAAGAGTGCCAAGATTTTTGAACAATTGCTTTAGCTTGGTTTAAGATGAAGAATCAGTTTTTATACAAGTGATACAGATGTTTGTTTAGATTCCCCAAGGCTGGTTTTAAGACTGGTGGTAAATTCTGTCAGAATAACCCGAAAAACCTACAAATTCAGGCCAAACAGCTATGTTGTGACTTCACTCCGCATTATACAAATTAGCAGCATCATCAAGTCATTGTGTTAGCAATTTTCTGGCACCGGCTCTGTTTTGGCCTCGATGATCGTAAATTAATCGCAATTCGCACACCTTTTTATGCCCATTTCTAGAATCTGAGATTTTGTAATTCATGTCATTCATCACTGTTACTTTAGCAAGTGATTGTGTTCCGTCCACAGTAATTTGATACTCTATTATTCTATGAATTTTTATGTATTTAACTGTTGCTAAAGATCCAAGATGGCACCTTCAAGGAAAGCTGATCTTGTACTCTGAGCAGCTGAGCCACATAGTTAAATAGCAGCAGTGTGAGCCAACCGCACCTCCAGCTCTGGTGACTCCCCTGGTGATTTGAACATTTGGAGCATAGAGAAAATGAATACGTATGCAGAGATAATAGGTACTTATACAGGGCAGAAAGATAAACATAATATAGATAGATTTATCAAGGAGATTAACTGGGAAAATTGCAACAGAAACCAGGTGGACTTGAACCACCAACCTCTCAAACATATAAAATGATTGAGCGCTCTTCCAACTTTGAGCTTATGGATTCATCAAAGAACATACCGATTTCGATAATTAAAAAAATCAGTCGACTTACAATTCAACAGTAGTATCATCAAGCATCGATTTAGCTCAGGATATTTTATGTCCTCGAATATATATGTTTTTGAGACTTGTCAGATAAACATAGAAAATGCTTCATTGTTCATGCACCAAATTGCACATATAAACTAAATCAGTAAGAGCAGAAACAACAATTAAGATGATAGAGGACAAAATATAGGAGCAATACAATGTCACCAAGAGCAGAAACTTAAATCAGTAAATTTTAAATACAAAGAACAATCTTGCAAACATATAAACTAGTAACTTAACAATAGAGCTAAATGAAATATGCGCTCAAACTTCTTCCAATACAACACTTTTGATTCTTCGAATACAAAACCTTTTCAGTTAAAATTACAGCAGCTCAAAGAATACTACAATTACCGAAGCTTTTGCAAGATAGCCAAGTGCCACTGCCCATGTGAAGATTGTAATCATTTGCCAATTTTAGTCACTTGAGAATCAGATAACTGCTCCAGCTGCAACTTTCTTAAGACATAATAATTTCGTTCAATAAGTACATGAATAACAATTTCAAGTACATAAAAGCTAGCAAGGAACATCTGAACTAAGACAAATGTAAGAGGGTAAAACTTTTGTCATTAAAAATACAATCGTTCAAGTAGATAATTGCAACAATTTAACTTCTGCTTATTGAGATTACATAACAATCCAACATAAAGCTTCAAGTGACTTTCAAAAATTAAAATTACAAAGAATTTAGCTGTAAATCGTAATGATTAAAAGATCGTTGGTACCTTTTCTGAAGAGTCTTGTGGATATGGTTGTGCTCGACCATTGTTAATCTTTATCACGAACTGAATATGTTTTCAATCGTGTTATTCTGTCTGGTACGTGTATCACTGGTGGTGATAGGTTTTAAATTGAAAGAAAGAATTTTGCCGTCTGCCCATTGAGTTGTCAACCAGATTTTATCAACCATGATTTGATTTGAATGGATTCACCCGCCCAGCCAACGTTTTCTCAATCAAGTTTTATCAGCATGTCATATTTTGATTTGATCGAATTTAGGCAGTTCTAAATCCATCGACAAGTGCAAGTTATCGTAGGTGATGTGCAAGAATGTGGTGCAAGAACATAAAAAAAAAAAAAAAGGAGAGACAAGACACGATGCAGGGAGAGTCGGGCAAACCACCCGTACCATCTCCCTTCACCAACACAAAAGAGTAATTTTTATTAGGTATGGTTTGACCTGCCATTCAAGTGCACCCGATATGGCAAAGGCCGACTATCTAGACACAGCACGACACAATCATCATGACAGACTCCCTCTCTGCCTCTCTCTTTTTCCTCACATCTACAACACAGTCAACTATAACGATAGTACAATAATACATGATAGAATTGTATACCGATTGTATAAGTTACTTTGTGCCTGAATTACCAGGCTACTGCTTTGGAACTTCTTTAACTTACATAATTTGCTTTTGCAGTATTTACAGCATTGTCACAGAGGCTTATCCTATTACAACCTTTCTGATATACCTCGCATCAGACCTAATCCTATTACAACCTTTCCTGACATGTTTGACATCGGCATTGTTCCCAATCACAACTTTGTTATATAATAAACGGGGTGTCAAAACCTACAAAAGTTTGGATATATGGAACCATACTAAATGTTGGTGAATGCAAGTAACATGTCTTCTGTAAAATTTGGCAAGGATGCTAAATACTTAGCAGTTGATTGGAACATATTATTATTCGGCCTGCCTGAAGAAGACAATTTATTGGAGTCTGAGCTTTAACAAGCCCAATTTAAATTTTAGCCAAAGCAAAAAAGGGACCCAAACAGCCACATATATATTAACCTCCTTCCCTTCTTTGGAAAAATCAGGGCAAATCCAAATCTCAAACCAATTCTAGGGTTTTTGTCATACTATATAATCTTATTATTCTTACAGCAACAATGGAGTACAAGGCATCGGTTAAGGCCAACAGGACCTCAAACTTTTCCATCATAGCTGTGAATACACAACTACCATTAAGGAAGGGTTACGTGATAAAACCAAGTACTGCAGATAATTTTTCTCTGAAAAATCACGTCTTGGTACCTTTGGACAAAAACAATGATGGTAGAGAATAGGAGACGACCCTAGAGGCATGGTTGAGCGAATATGAGACCATTCATTCTGAACTTTTTCGCGTTAAAGTTTCGAGTTTCGGAAAACTTCATCAAATCGTTCAACCTACCATAAAGGGGCTGGTTATGGTCATAGCTCTGCTAAAGGTTGTGGAACTTTTACATTCGGGTACAGTTTCTTTAAGTTATCCGGTGGCTTTTGGTGTGAACAAATTCGGGGAGGAGGATCATAAAGACCTTGAGTACGAAATAGTTATTATAGAGGGAGGAGAACGCCAAGGTAATCCTGTGGAAGACATTAAATATATGGATTAATTTTTGATTATGTTTTGCGTTTTCCACAATTTACCAATTATGATGGAGACCTAGAAACTCCTCGTCTGCCTTTTGGTTTCCGCAATCTGAGGGATAATATGATCGGTAAGGTCTCTCTTAATCGGATAACAGACCATTACTCGACTTTAAACTGGTTGTCTCGGAAGAAATTGATCAAAACCTAGTATGATCAGAAAGATTGCGTGAACAAAGGAAAAAATATAAATTGGGAACTAAATATCCCTCGCACAGGGATTGTGCGTGAGTTTTTTTGATGCTGCGAACAATCAACAAATTAAACCGTATGGTAAATCAAAAGCAGAGCTTCTTCGTTTTATAAGACACTTCTATACTCACATTCGCAAAGGAGGATATAGTTCTGATGACGAGAATGTTGATGACTTCAACAATGAAGAATATATGGAATGCGTCGTTTCGGAAATCTTTAAAAGGCAGTACCAAGGTTTTTTTCCTGAATATTGATTAGTTTGACTATTTTGGTTCCATTATTTATCCAAGTTTAAAGCCTATTTTCTAGTAATTTTACTAATTTGATTTATGCATTTCTTTTTTAATTGTTCATTCTTTTTCTATTAGATGTTTAGCTAGTGCCCACTCTTTAAAAACCCTTTGTTTTATTGTATTTATATTTATAATCTATTTAATTACAAAAAATTTATATAATGCAACTATATACACAAATATTTATAATAATTAAATATAAAATTTAAACATGCATAAAATATTTAATTAACATATATTTGCTTTTGAAGTATTTATAGCATTGGCACAAAGGCTTATCCTATTACAACCTTCCTGATATGCCTGGCATCAGAGCGCCTGATCCTATTACAACCTTTCCTGACATGCCTGGCATCGGCATTGTTCCCAATCACAACTTTGTTATATAATAAACGGGGTGTCAAAACCTACAAAAGTTTGGATATATGGAACCATACTAAATGTTGTTGAATGCAGGTAACATGTGTTCTGTAAAATTTGGCAAAGATGCTAAATACTTAGCAGCTGGGACAGTTGATTGGAACATATTATTATTCGGCCTGCCTGAAGAAGACAATTTATTGGAGTCTGAGCATTAAGAAGCCCAATTTAAATTTTAGCCCAAGCAAAAAAGGGGCCCAAAAAGCCACATATATATTAACCTCCTTCCCTTCCTTGGAAAAATCAGGGCAAATCCAAATCTCAAACCAATTCTAGGGTTTTTGTCATACTATATAATCTTATTATTCTTACAGCAACAATGGAGTACAAGGCATCGGTTAAGGCCAACATGACCTCAAACTTTTCCATCATACCTGTGAAAACACAACTACGATTAACGAAGGGTTACCTGATAAAACCAAGTACTGCAGATAATTTTTCTCTGAAAAATCACGTCTTGGTACCGTTGGACAGAAACAATGATGGTAGAGAATACGAGACGACCCTAGAGACATGGTTGAGCGAATATGAGACCATTCATTCAGAACTATTTCGCGTTAAAGTTTCGAGTTTCGGAAAACTTCATCAAACGTTTGACCTACCATAAAGGGGATGGCTATGGTCATAGCTCTTCTAAAGGTTGTGGAACTTTTACATTCGGGTACAGTTTCTTTAAGTTATCCGGTGGCTTTTGGTGTGAACAAATGCGGGGAGGAGGATCATAAAGACCTTGAGTACGAAATAGTTATTATAGAGGGAGGAAAACGCCAAGGTAATCCTGTGGAAGACATTAAATATATGGAGGAATTAATTTTTGATTATGTTTTGTGTTTTCCACAATTTACCAATTATGATGGAGACCTAGAAACTCCTCGTCTGCCTTTTGGTTTCCGCAATCTGAGGGATAATATGATCGGTAAGGTCTCTCTTAATCGGATATTAGACCATTACTCGACTTTAAACTGGTTGTCTCGGAAGAAATTGATCAAAACCCAGTATGATCGGAAAGATTGCGTGAACAAAAGAAAAAATATAAATTGGGAACTAAATATCCCTCGCACAGGGATTGTGTGTGAGTTTTTTTGATGCTGCGAACAATCAACAAATTAAACCGTATGGTAAATCAAAAGCAGAGCTTCTTCGTTTTATAAGACACTTCTATACTCACATTCGCAAAGGAGGATATAGTTCTGATGACGAGAATGTTGATGACTTCAACAATGAAGAATATATGGAATGCGTCGTTTCAGAAATCTTTAAAAGGCAATACCAGGGTTTTTTTTCATGAATATTGATTAGTTTGACTATTTTGGTTCCATTATTTATCCAAGTTTAAAGCCTATTTTCTAGTAATTTTACCAATTTTATTTATGCATTTCTTTTTTAATTGTTCATTCTTTTTCTATTAGATGTTTAGCTAGTGCCCACTCTTTAAAAACCCTTTGTTTTATTGTATTTATATTTATAATCTATTTAATTAAAAATATTTATATGATGCAACTATATACACAAATATTTATAATAAATATACAATTTAAACATGCATAAAATATTTAATTAACATATATTTGCTTTTGCAGTATTTATAGCATTGGCACAGAGGCTTATCCTATTACAACCTTTCTGATATGCCTGGCATCAGATTGCCTGATCCTATTACAACCTTTCCTGACATGCCTGGCATCGGCATTGTTCCCAATCACAACTTTGTTATATAATAAACGGGGTGTCAAAACCTACAAAAGTTTGGATATATGGAACCATACTAAATGTTGTTGAATGCAGGTAACATATCTTCTGTAAAATTTGGCAAGGATGCTAAATACTTAGCAGGGGACAGTTGATTGGAACATATTATTATTCGGCCTGCCTGAAGAAAACAATTTATTGGAGTCTGAGCATTAACAAGCCCAATTTAAATTTTAGCCACAGCAAAAAAGGGGCCCAAACAGCCACATATATATTAACCTCCTTCCCTTCCTTGGAAAAATCAGGGCAAATCCAAATCTCAAACCAATTCTAGGGTTTTTGTCATACTGTATAATCTTATTATTCTTACAGCAACAATGGAGTACAAGGCATCGGTTAAGGCCAACAGGACCTCAAACTTTTCCATCATAGCTGTGAATACACAACTACCATTAACGAAGGGTTACCTGATAAAACCAAGTACTGCAGATAATTTTTCTTTGAAAAATCACGTCTTGGTACCTTTGGACAGAAACAATGATGGTAGAGAATACGAGACGACCCTAGAGGCATGGTTGAGCGAATATGAGACCATTCATTCTGAACTTTTTCGCGTTAAAGTTTCGAGTTTCGGAAAACTTCATCAAATCGTTCAACCTACCATAAAGGGGCTGGTTATGGTCATAGCTCTGCTAAAGGTTGTGGAACTTTTACATTCGGGTACAGTTTCTTTAAGTTATCCGGTGGCTTTTGGTGTGAACAAATTCGGGGAGGAGGATCATAAAGACCTTGAGTACGAAATAGTTATTATAGAGGGAGGAGAACGCCAAGGTAATCCTGTGGAAGACATTAAATATATGGATTAATTTTTGATTATGTTTTGCGTTTTCCACAATTTACCAATTATGATGGAGACCTAGAAACTCCTCGTCTGCCTTTTGGTTTCCGCAATCTGAGGGATAATATGATCGGTAAGGTCTCTCTTAATCGGATAACAGACCATTACTCGACTTTAAACTGGTTGTCTCGGAAGAAATTGATCAAAACCTAGTATGATCAGAAAGATTGCGTGAACAAAGGAAAAAATATAAATTGGGAACTAAATATCCCTCGCACAGGGATTGTGCGTGAGTTTTTTTGATGCTGCGAACAATCAACAAATTAAACCGTATGGTAAATCAAAAGCAGAGCTTCTTCGTTTTATAAGACACTTCTATACTCACATTCGCAAAGGAGGATATAGTTCTGATGACGAGAATGTTGATGACTTCAACAATGAAGAATATATGGAATGCGTCGTTTCGGAAATCTTTAAAAGGCAGTACCAGGGTTTTTTTCCTGAATATTGATTAGTTTGACTATTTTGGTTCCATTATTTATCCAAGTTTAAAGCCTATTTTCTAGTAATTTTACTAATTTGATTTATGCATTTCTTTTTTAATTGTTCATTCTTTTTCTATTAGATGTTTAGCTAGTGCCCACTCTTTAAAAACCCTTTGTTTTATTGTATTTATATTTATAATCTATTTAATTACAAAAAATTTATATAATGCAACTATATACACAAATATTTATAATAATTAAATATAAAATTTAAACATGCATAAAATATTTAATTAACATATATTTGCTTTTGAAGTATTTATAGCATTGGCACAAAGGCTTATCCTATTACAACCTTCCTGATATGCCTGGCATCAGAGCGCCTGATCCTATTACAACCTTTCCTGACATGCCTGGCATCGGCATTGTTCCCAATCACAACTTTGTTATATAATAAACGGGGTGTCAAAACCTACAAAAGTTTGGATATATGGAACCATACTAAATGTTGTTGAATGCAGGTAACATGTGTTCTGTAAAATTTGGCAAAGATGCTAAATACTTAGCAGCTGGGACAGTTGATTGGAACATATTATTATTCGGCCTGCCTGAAGAAGACAATTTATTGGAGTCTGAGCATTAAGAAGCCCAATTTAAATTTTAGCCCAAGCAAAAAAGGGGCCCAAAAAGCCACATATATATTAACCTCCTTCCCTTCCTTGGAAAAATCAGGGCAAATCCAAATCTCAAACCAATTCTAGGGTTTTTGTCATACTATATAATCTTATTATTCTTACAGCAACAATGGAGTACAAGGCATCGGTTAAGGCCAACATGACCTCAAACTTTTCCATCATACCTGTGAAAACACAACTACGATTAACGAAGGGTTACCTGATAAAACCAAGTACTGCAGATAATTTTTCTCTGAAAAATCACGTCTTGGTACCGTTGGACAGAAACAATGATGGTAGAGAATACGAGACGACCCTAGAGACATGGTTGAGCGAATATGAGACCATTCATTCAGAACTATTTCGCGTTAAAGTTTCGAGTTTCGGAAAACTTCATCAAACGTTTGACCTACCATAAAGGGGATGGCTATGGTCATAGCTCTTCTAAAGGTTGTGGAACTTTTACATTCGGGTACAGTTTCTTTAAGTTATCCGGTGGCTTTTGGTGTGAACAAATGCGGGGAGGAGGATCATAAAGACCTTGAGTACGAAATAGTTATTATAGAGGGAGGAAAACGCCAAGGTAATCCTGTGGAAGACATTAAATATATGGAGGAATTAATTTTTGATTATGTTTTGTGTTTTCCACAATTTACCAATTATGATGGAGACCTAGAAACTCCTCGTCTGCCTTTTGGTTTCCGCAATCTGAGGGATAATATGATCGGTAAGGTCTCTCTTAATCGGATATTAGACCATTACTCGACTTTAAACTGGTTGTCTCGGAAGAAATTGATCAAAACCCAGTATGATCGGAAAGATTGCGTGAACAAAAGAAAAAATATAAATTGGGAACTAAATATCCCTCGCACAGGGATTGTGTGTGAGTTTTTTTGATGCTGCGAACAATCAACAAATTAAACCGTATGGTAAATCAAAAGCAGAGCTTCTTCGTTTTATAAGACACTTCTATACTCACATTCGCAAAGGAGGATATAGTTCTGATGACGAGAATGTTGATGACTTCAACAATGAAGAATATATGGAATGCGTCGTTTCAGAAATCTTTAAAAGGCAATACCAGGGTTTTTTTTCATGAATATTGATTAGTTTGACTATTTTGGTTCCATTATTTATCCAAGTTTAAAGCCTATTTTCTAGTAATTTTACCAATTTTATTTATGCATTTCTTTTTTAATTGTTCATTCTTTTTCTATTAGATGTTTAGCTAGTGCCCACTCTTTAAAAACCCTTTGTTTTATTGTATTTATATTTATAATCTATTTAATTAAAAATATTTATATGATGCAACTATATACACAAATATTTATAATAAATATACAATTTAAACATGCATAAAATATTTAATTAACATATATTTGCTTTTGCAGTATTTATAGCATTGGCACAGAGGCTTATCCTATTACAACCTTTCTGATATGCCTGGCATCAGATTGCCTGATCCTATTACAACCTTTCCTGACATGCCTGGCATCGGCATTGTTCCCAATCACAACTTTGTTATATAATAAACGGGGTGTCAAAACCTACAAAAGTTTGGATATATGGAACCATACTAAATGTTGTTGAATGCAGGTAACATATCTTCTGTAAAATTTGGCAAGGATGCTAAATACTTAGCAGGGGACAGTTGATTGGAACATATTATTATTCGGCCTGCCTGAAGAAAACAATTTATTGGAGTCTGAGCATTAACAAGCCCAATTTAAATTTTAGCCACAGCAAAAAAGGGGCCCAAACAGCCACATATATATTAACCTCCTTCCCTTACTTGGAAAAATCAGGGCAAATCCAAATCTCAAACCAATTCTAGGGTTTTTGTCATACTGTATAATCTTATTATTCTTACAGCAACAATGGAGTACAAGGCATCGGTTAAGGCCAACAGGACCTCAAACTTTTCCATCATAGCTGTGAATACACAACTACCATTAACGAAGGGTTACCTGATAAAACCAAGTACTGCAGATAATTTTTCTTTGAAAAATCACGTCTTGGTACCTTTGGACAGAAACAATGATGGTAGAGAATACGAGACGACCCTAGAGGCATGGTTGAGCGAATATGAGACCATTCATTCTGAACTTTTTCGCGTTAAAGTTTCGAGTTTCGGAAAACTTCATCAAATCGTTCGACCTACCATAAAGGGGCTGGTTATGGTCATAGCTCTGCTAAAGGTTGTGGAACTTTTACATTCGGGTACAGTTTCTTTAAGTTATCCGGTGGCTTTTGGTGTGAACAAATTCGGGGAGGAGGATCATAAAGACTTTGAGTACGAAATAGTTATTATAGAGGGAGGAGAACGCCAAGGTAATCCTGTGGAAGACATTAAATATATGGAGGAATTAATTTTAGATTATGTTTTGTGTTTTCCACAATTTACCAATTATGATGGAGACCTAGAAACTCCTCGTCTGCCTTTTGGTTTCCGCAATCTGAGGGATAATATGATCGGTAAGGTCTCTCTTAATCGGATAACAGACCATTACTCGACTTTAAACTGGTTGTCTCGGAAGAAATTGATCAAAACCCAGTATGATCGGAAAGATTGTGTGAACAAAGGAAAAAATATAAATTGGGAACTAAATATCCCTCGCACAGGGATTGTGTGTGAGTTTTTTTGATGCTGCGAACAATCAACAAATTAAACCGTATGGTAAATCAAAAGCAGAGCTTCTTCGTTTTATAAGACACTTCTATACTCACATTCACAAAGGAGGATATAGTTCTGATGACGAGAATGTTGATGACTTCAACAATGAAGAATATATGGAATGCGTCGTTTCAGAAATCTTTAAAAGGCAATACCAGGGTTTTTTTCAAGAATATTGATTAGTTTGACTATTTTGGTTCCATTATTTATCCAAGTTTAAAGCCTATTTTCTAGTAATTTTACTAATTTGATTTATGCATTTCTTTTTTAATTGTTCATTCTTTTTCTATTAGATGTTTAGCTAGTGCCCACTCTTTAAAAACCCTTTGTTTTATTGTATTTATATTTATAATCTATTTAATTAAAAATATTTATATGATGCAACTATATACACAAATATTTTTTAATAAATATACAATTTAAACATGCATAAAATATTTAATTAACATATATTTGCTTTTGCAGTATTTATAGCATTGGCACAGAGGCTTATCCTATTACAACCTTTCTGATATGCCTGGCATCAGATTGCCTGATCCTATTACAACCTTTCCTGACATGCCTGGCATCGGCATTGTTCCCAATCACAACTTTGTTATATAATAAACGGGGTGTCAAAACCTACAAAAGTTTGGATATATGGAACCATACTAAATGTTGTTGAATGCAGGTAACATATCTTCTGTAAAATTTGGCAAGGATGCTAAATACTTAGCAGGGGACAGTTGATTGGAACATATTATTATTCGGCCTGCCTGAAGAAAACAATTTATTGGAGTCTGAGCATTAACAAGCCCAATTTAAATTTTAGCCAAAGCAAAAAAGGGGCCCAAACAGCCACATATATATTAACCTCCTTCCCTTCCTTGGAAAAATCAGGGCAAATCCAAATCTCAAACCAATTCTAGGGTTTTTGTCATACTATATAATCTTATTATTCTTACAGCAACAATGGAGTACAAGGCATCGGTTAAGGCCAACAGGACCTCAAACTTTTCCATCATAGCTGTGAATACACAACTACCATTAACGAAGGGTTACCTGATAAAACCAAGTACTGCAGATAATTTTTCTTTGAAAAATCACGTCTTGGTACCTTTGGACAGAAACAATGATGGTAGAGAATACGAGACGACCCTAGAGGCATGGTTGAGCGAATATGAGACCATTCATTCTGAACTTTTTCGCGTTAAAGTTTCGAGTTTCGGAAAACTTCATCAAATCGTTCGACCTACCATAAAGGGGCTGGTTATGGTCATAGCTCTGCTAAAGGTTGTGGAACTTTTACATTCGGGTACAGTTTCTTTAAGTTATCCGGTGGCTTTTGGTGTGAACAAATTCGGGGAGGAGGATCATAAAGACCTTGAGTACGAAATAGTTATTATAGAGGGAGGAGAACGCCAAGGTAATCCTGTGGAAGACATTAAATATATGGAGGAATTAATTTTTGATTATGTTTTGTGTTTTCCACAATTTACCAATTATGATGGAGACCTAGAAACTCCTCGTCTGCCTTTTGGTTTCCGCAATCTGAGGGATAATATGATCGGTAAGGTCTCTCTTAATCGGATAACAGACCATTACTCGACTTTAAACTGGTTGTCTCGGAAGAAATTGATCAAAACCCAGTATGATCGGAAAGATTGCGTGAACAAAGGAAAAAATATAAATTGGGAACTAAATATCCCTCGCACAGGGATTGTGTGTGAGTTTTTTTGATGCTGCGAACAATCAACAAATTAAACCGTATGGTAAATCAAAAGCAGAGCTTCTTCGTTTTATAAGACACTTCTATACTCACATTCACAAAGGAGGATATAGTTCTGATGACGAGAATGTTGATGACTTCAACAATGAAGAATATATGGAATGCGTCGTTTCAGAAATCTTTAAAAGGCAATACCAGGGGTTTTTTCAAGAATATTGATTAGTTTCACTATTTTGGTTCCATTATTTATCCAAGTTTAAAGCCTATTTTCTAGTAATTTTACTAATTTGATTTAATCATTTCTTTTTTAATTGTTCATTCTTTTTCTATTAGATGTTTAGCTAGTGCCCACTCTTTAAAAACCCTTTGTTTTATTGTATTTATATTTATAATCTATTTAATTAAAAATATTTATATGATGCAACTATATACACAAATATTTATAATAAATATACAATTTAAACATGCATAAAATATTTAATTAACATATATTTGCTTTTGCAGTATTTATAGCATTGGCACAGAGGCTTATCCTATTACAACCTTTCTGATATGACTGGCATCAGATTGCCTGATCCTATTACAACCTTTCCTGACATGCCTGGCATCGGCATTGTTCCCAATCACAACTTTGTTATATAATAAACGGGGTGTCAAAACCTACAAAAGTTTGGATATACAGAACCATACTAAATGTTGTTGAATGCAGGTAACATATCTTCTGTAAAATTTGGCAAGGATGCTAAATACTTAGAAGGGGACAGTTGATTGGAACATATTATTATTCGGCCTGCCTGAAGAAAACAATTTATTGGAGTCTGAGCATTAACAAGCCCAATTTAAATTTTAGCCAAAGCAAAAAAGGGGCCCAAACAGCCACATATATATTAACCTCCTTCCCTTCCTTGGAAAAATCAGGGCAAATCCAAATCTCAAACCAATTCTAGGGTTTTTGTCATACTATATAATCTTATTATTCTTACAGCAACAATGGAGTACAAGGCATCGGTTAAGGCCAACAGGACCTCAAACTTTTCCATCATAGCTGTGAATACACAACTACCATTAACGAAGGGTTACCTGATAAAACCAAGTACTGCAGATAATTTTTCTTTGAAAAATCACGTCTTGGTACCTTTGGACAGAAACAATGATGGTAGAGAATACGAGACGACCCTAGAGGCATGGTTGAGCGAATATGAGACCATTCATTCTGAACTTTTTCGCGTTAAAGTTTCGAGTTTCGGAAAACTTCATCAAATCGTTCGACCTACCATAAAGGGGCTGGTTATGGTCATAGCTCTGCTAAAGGTTGTGGAACTTTTACATTCGGGTACAGTTTCTTTAAGTTATCCGGTGGCTTTTGGTGTGAACAAATTCGGGGAGGAGGATCATAAAGACCTTGAGTACGAAATAGTTATTATAGAGGGAGGAGAACGCCAAGGTAATCCTGTGGAAGACATTAAATATATGGAGGAATTAATTTTTAATTATGTTTTGTGTTTTCCACAATTTACCAATTATGATGGAGACCTAGAAACTCCTCGTCTGCCTTTTGGTTTCCGCAATCTGAGGGATAATATGATCGGTAAGGTCTCTCTTAATCGGATAACAGACCATTACTCGACTTTAAACTGGTTGTCTCGGAAGAAATTGATCAAAACCCAGTATGATCGGAAAGATTGCGTGAACAAAGGAAAAAATATAAATTGGGAACTAAATGTCCCTCGCACATGGATTGTGTGTGAGTTTTTTTGATGCTGCGAACAATCAACAAATTAAACCGTATGGTAAATCAAAAGCAGAGCTTCTTCGTTTTATAAGACACTTCTATACTCACATTCGCAAAGGAGGATATAGTTCCGATGACGAGAATGTTGATGACTTCAACAATGAAGAATATATGGAATGCGTCGTTTCAGAAATCTTTAAAAGGCAATACCAGGGTTTTTTTTCAAGAATATTGATTAGTTTCACTATTTTGGTTCCATTATTTATCCAAGTTTAAAGCCTATTTTCTAGTAATTTTACTAATTTGATTTATGCATTTCTTTTTTAATTGTTCATTCTTTTTCTATTAGATGTTTAGCTAGTGCCCACTCTTTAAAAACCCTTTGTTTTATTGTATTTATATTTATAATCTATTTAATTAAAAATATTTATATGATGCAACTATATACACAAATATTTATAATAAATATACAATTTAAACATGCATAAAATATTTAATTAACATATATTTGCTTTTGCAGTATTTATAGCATTGGCACAGAGGCTTATCCTATTACAACCTTTCTGATATGACTGGCATCAGATTGCCTGATCCTATTACAACCTTTCCTGACATGCCTGGCATCGGCATTGTTCCCAATCACAACTTTGTTATATAATAAACGGGGTGTCAAAACCTACAAAAGTTTGGATATACAGAACCATACTAAATGTTGTTGAATGCAGGTAACATATCTTCTGTAAAATTTGGAAAGGATGCTAAATACTTAGAAGGGGACAGTTGATTGGAACATATTATTATTCGGCCTGCCTGAAGAAAACAATTTATTGGAGTCTGAGCATTAACAAGCCCAATTTAAATTTTATCCAAAGCAAAAAAGGGGCCCAAACAGCCACATATATATTAACCTCCTTCCCTTCCTTGGAAAAATCAGGGCAAATCCAAATCTCAAACCAATTCTAGGGTTTTTGTCATACTATATAATCTTATTATTCTTACAGCAACAATGGAGTACAAGGCATCGGTTAAGGCCAACAGGACCTCAAACTTTTCCATCATAGCTGTGAATACACAACTACCATTAACGAAGGGTTACTTGATAAAACCAAGTACTGCAGATAATTTTTCTCTGAAAAATCACTTCTTGGTACCTTTGGACAGAAACAATGATGGTAGAGAATACGAGACGACCCTAGAGGCATGGTTGAGCGAATATGAGACCATTCATTCTGAACTTTTTCGCGTTAAAGTTTCGAGTTTCGGAAAACTTCATCAAATCGTTCGACCTACCATAAAGGGGCTGGTTATGGTCATAGCTCTGCTAAAGGTTGTGGAACTTTTACATTCGGGTACAGTTTCTTTAAGTTATCCGGTGGCTTTTGGTGTGAACAAATAAGGGGAGGAGGATCATAAAGACCTTGAGTACGAAATAGTTATTATAGAGGGAGGAGAACGCCAAGGTAATCCTGTGGAAGACATTAAATATATGGATTAATTTTTGATTATGTTTTGCGTTTTCCACAATTTACCAATTATGATGGAGACCTAGAAACTCCTCGTCTACCTTTTGGTTTCCGCAATCTGAGGGATAATATGATCGGTAAGGTCTCTCTTAATCGGATAACAGACCATTACTCGACTTTAAACTGGTTGTCTCGGAAGAAATTGATCAAAACCCAGTATGATCGGAAAGATTGCGTGAGCAAAGGAAAAAATATAAATTGGGAACTAAATATCCCTCGCACAGGGATTGTGCGTGAGTTTTTTTGATGCTGCGAACAATCAACAAATTAAACCGTATGGTAAATCAAAAGCAGAGCTTCTTCGTTTTATAAGACACTTCTATACTCACATTCGCAAAGGAGGATATAGTTCTGATGACGAGAATGTTGATGACTTCAACAATGAAGAATATATGGAATGCGTCGTTTCGGAAATCTTTAAAAGGCAGTACCAGGATTTTTTTCATGAATATTGATTAGTTTGACTATTTTGGTTCCATTATTTATCCAAGTTTAAAGCCTATTTTCTAGTAATTTTACTAATTTGATTTATGCATTTCTTTTTTAATTGTTCATTCTTTTTCTATTAGATGTTTAGCTAGTGCCCACTCTTTAAAAACCCTTTGTTTTATTGTATTTATATTTATAATCTATTTAATTAAAAATATTTATATGATGCAACTATATACACAAATATTTATAATAAATATAAAATTTAAACATGCATAAAATATTTAATTAACATATATTTGCTTTTGCAGTATTTATAGCATTGGCACAAAGGCTTATCCTTTTACAACCTTTCTGATATGTCTGGCATCAGAGTGCCTGATCCTATTACAACCTTTCCTGACATGCCTGGCATCGGCATTGTTCCCAATCACAACTTTGTTATATAATAAACGGGGTGTCAAAACCTACAAAAGTTTGGATATATGGAACCATACTAAATGTTGGTGAATGCAGGTAACATGTCTTCTGTAAAATTTGGCAAAGATGCTAAATACTTAGCAGCTGGGATAGTTGATTGGAACATATTATTATTCGGCCTGCCTGAAGAAGACAATTTATTGGAGTCTGAGCATTAACAAGCCCAATTTAAATTTTAGCCAAAGCAAAAAAGGGGCCCAAACAGCCACATATATATTAACCTCCTTCCCTTCCTTGGAAAAATCAGAGCAAATCCAAATCTCAAACCAATTCTAGGGTTTTTGTCATACTATATAATCTTATTATTCTTACAGCAACAATGGAGTACAAGGCATCGGTTAAGGCCAACAGGACCTCAAACTTTTCCATCATACCTGTGAATACACAACTACAATTAACAAAGTGTTACTTGATAAAACCAAGTACTGCAGATAATTTTTCTCTGAAAAATCACGTCTTGGTACCTTTGGACATAAACAATGATGGTAGAGAATACGAGACGACCCTAGAGACATGGTTGAGCGAATATGAGACCATTCATTCAGAACTTTTTCGCGTTAAAGTTTCGAGTTTCGGAAAACTTCATCAAATCGTTCGACCTACCATAAAGGGGATGCCTATGGTCATAGCTCTGCTAAAGGTTGTGGAACTTTTACATTCGGGTACAGTTTCTTTAAGTTATCCGGTGGCTTTTGGTGCGAACAAATTCGGGGAGGAGGATCATAAAGACCTTGAGTACGAAATAGTTATTATAGAGGGAGGAGAACGCCAAGGTAATCCTGTGGAAGACATTAAATATATGGAGGAATTAATTTTTGATTATGTTTTGCGTTTTCCACAATTTACCAATTATGATGGAGACCTAGAAACTCCTCGTCTGCCTTTTGGTTTCCGCAATCTGAGGGATAATATGATCGGTAAGGTCTCTCTTAATCGGATACCAGACCATTACTCGACTTTAAACTGGTTATCTCGGAAGAAATTGATCAAAACCCAGTATGATCGGAAAGATTGCGTAAACAAAGGAAAAAATATAAATTGGGAACTAAATATCCCTCGCACAGGGATTGTACGTGAGTTTTTTTGATGCTGCGAACAATCAACAAATTAAACCGTATGGTAAATCAAAAGCAGAGCTTCTTCGTTTTATAAGACACTTCTATACTCACATTCGCAAAGGAGGATATAGTTATGATGACGAGAATGTTGATGACTTCAACAATGAAGAATATATGGAATGCGTCGTTTCGGAAATCTTTAAAAGGCAGTACCAGGGTTTTTTTCATGAATATTGATTAGTTTGACTATTTTGGTTCCATTATTTATCCAAGTTTAAAGCCTATTTTCTAGTAATTTTACTAATTTGATTTATGCATTTCTTTTTTAATTGTTCATTCTTTTTCTATTAGATGTTTAGCTAGTGCCCACTCTTTAAAAACCCTTTGTTTTATTGTATTTATATTTATAATCTATTTAATTAAAACTATTTATATGATGCAACTATGTACACAAATATTTATAATAATTAAATATAAAATTTAAACATGCATAAAATATTTAATTAACATATATTTGCTTTTGCAGTATTTATAGCATTGGCACAGAGGCTTATCCTATTACAACCTTCCTGATATGCCTGGCATCAGAGCGCCTGATCCTATTACAACCTTTCCTGACATGCCTGGCATCGGCATTGTTCCCAATCACAACTTTGTTATATAATAAACGGGGTGTCAAAACCTACAAAAGTTTGGATATATGGAACCATACTAAATGTTGTTGAATGCAGGTAACATGTCTTCTGTAAAATTTGGCAAAGATGCTAAATACTTAGCAGCTGGGACAGTTGATTGGAACATATTATTATTCGACCTGCCTGAAGAAGACAATTTATTGGAGTCTAAGCATTAACAAGCCCAATTTAAATTTTAGCCAAAGCAAAAAAGGGGCCCAAACAGCCACATATATATTAACCTCCTTCCCTTCCTTGGAAAAATCAGGGCAAATCCAAATCTCAAACCAATTCTAGGGTTTTTGTCATACTATATAATCTTATTATTCTTACAGCAACAATGGAGTACAAGGCATCGGTTAAGGCCAACAGGACCTCAAACTTTTCCATCATACCTGTGAATACACAACTACGATTAACGAAGGGTTACCTGATAAAATCAAGTACTGCAGATAATTTTTCTCTGAAAAATAACGTCTTGGTACCTTTGGACAGAAACAATGATGGTAGAGAATACGAGACGACCCTAGAGACATGGTTGAGCGAATATGAGACCATTCATTCAGAACTTTTTCGCGTTAAAGTTTCGAGTTTCGGAAAACTTCATCAAATCGTTTGACCTACCATAAAGGGGATGGCTATGGTCATAGCTCTGCTAAAGGTTGTGGAACTTTTACATTCGGGTACATTTTCTTTAAGTTATTCGGTGGCTTTTGGTGTGAACAAATTCGGGGAGGAGGATCATAAAGACCTTGAGTACGAAATAGTTATTATAGAGGGAGGAGAACGCCAAGGTAATCCTGTGGAAGACATTAAATATATGGAGGAATTAATTTTTGATTATGTTTTGTGTTTTCCACAATTTACCAATTATGATGGAGACCTAGAAACTCCTCGTCTGCCTTTTGGTTTCCGCAATCTAAGGGATAATATGATCGGTAAGGTCTCTCTAAATCGGATAACAGACCATTACTCGACTTTAAACTGGTTGTCTCGGAAGAAATTGATCAAAACCCAGTATGATCGGAAAGATTGCGTGAACAAAGGAAAAAATATAAATTGGGAACTAAATATCCCTCGCACAGGGATTGTGTGTGAGTTTTTTTGATGCTGTGAACAATCAACAAATTAAACCGTATGGTAAATCAAAAGCAGAGCTTCTTCGTTTTATAAGACACTTCTATACTCACATTCGCAAAGGAGGATATAGTTATGATGACGAGAATGTTGATGACTTCAACAATGAAGAATATATGGAATGCGTCGTTTCGGAAATCTTTAAAAGGCAGTACCAGGGGTTTTTTCATGAATATTGATTAGTTTGACTATTTTGGTTCCATTATTTATCCAAGTTTAAAGCCTATTTTCTAGCAATTTTACTAATTTGATTTATGCATTTCTTTTTTAATTGTTCATTTTTTTTCTATTAGATGTTTAGCTAGTGCCCACTCTTTAAAAACCCTTTGTTTTATTGTATTTATATTTATAATCTATTTAATTAAAAATATTTATATGATGCAACTATATACACAAATATTTATAATAAATATAAAATTTAAACATGCATAAAAGATTTAATTAACATATATTTGCTTTTGCAGTATTTATAGCATTGGCACAAAGGCTTATCCTATTACAACCTTTCTGATATGTCTGGCATCAGAGCGCCTGATCCTATTACAACCTTTCCTGACATGCGTGGCATCGGCATTGTTCCCAATCACAACTTTGTTATATAATAAACGGGGTGTCAAAACCTACAAATGTTTGGATATATGGAACCATACTAAATGTTGTTGAATGCAGGTAACATGTCTTCTGTAAAATTTGGCAAGGATGCTAAATACTTAGCAGGGGACAGTTGATTGGAACATATTATTATTCAGTCTGCCTGAAGAAAACAATTTATTGGAGTCTGAGCATTAACAAGCCCAATTTAAATTTTAGCCAAAGCAAAAAAGGGGCCCAAACAGCCACATATATATTAACCTCCTTCCCTTCCTTGGAAAAATCAGGGCAAATCCAAATCTCAAACCAATTCTAGGGTTTTTGTCATACTATATAATCTTATTATTCTTACAGCAACAATGGAGTACAAGGCATCGGTTAAGGCCAACAGGACCTCAAACTTTTCCATCATAGCTGTGAATACACAACTACCATTAACGAAGGGTTACCTGATAAAACCAAGTACTGCAGATAATTTTTCTCTGAAAAATCACGTCTTGGTACCTTTGGACAGAAACAATGATGGTAGAGAATACGAGACGACCCTAGAGGCATGGTTGAGCGAATATTAGACCATTCATTCTGAACTTTTTCGCGTTAAAGTTTCGAGTTTCCGAAAACTTCATCAAATCGTTCGACCTACCATAAAGGGGCTGGTTATGGTCATAGCTCTGCTAAAGGTTGTGGAACTTTTACATTCGGGTACAGTTTCTTTAAGTTATCCGGTGGCTTTTGGTGTGAACAAATTCGGGGAGGAGGATCATAAAGACCTTGAGTACAAAATAGTTATTATAGAGGGAGGAGAACGCCAAGGTAATCCTGTGGAAGACATTAAATATATGGAGGAATTAATTTTTGATTATGTTTTGCGTTTTCCACAATTTACCAATTATGATGGAGACCTAGAAAGACCTCGTCTTCCTTTTGGTTTCCGCAATCTAAGGGATAATATGATCGGTAAGGTCTCTCTTAATCGGATAACAGACCATTACTCGACTTTAAACTGGTTGTCTCGGAATAAATTGATCAAAACCCAGTATGATCGGAAAGATTGCGTAAACAAAGGAAAAAATATAAATTGGGAACTAAATATCCCTCGCACAGGGATTGTGCGTGAGTTTTTTTGATGCTGCGAACAATCAACAAATTAAACTGTATGGTAAATCAAAAGCTGAGCTTCTTCGTTTTATAAGACACTTATATACTCACATTCGCAAAGGAGGATATAGTTATGATGACGAGAATGTTAATGACTTCAACAATGAAGAATATATGGAATGCGTCGTTTCGGAAATCTTTAAAAGGCAGTACCAGGGTTTTTTTCATGAATATTGATTAGTTTGATTATTTTGGTTCCATTATTTATCCAAGTTTAAAGCCTATTTCCTAGTAATTTTACTAATTTGATTTATGCATTTTATTTTTAATTGTTCATTCTTTTTCTATTAGATGTTTAGCTAGTGCCCACTCTTTAAAAACCCTTTGTTTTATTGTATTTATATTTATAATCTATTTAATTAAAAATATTTATATGATGCAACTATGTACACAAATATTTATAATAATTAAATATAAAATTTAAACATGCATAAAATATTTAATTAACATATATTTGCTTTTGCAGTAATTATAGCATTGGCACAGAGTCTTATCCTATTACAACCTTCCTGATATGCCTGGCATCAGAGCGCCTGATCCTATTACAACCTTTCCTGACATGCCTGGCATCGGCATTGTTCCCAATCAAAACTTTGTTATATAATAAACGGGGTGTCAAAACCTACAAAAGTTTGGATATATGGAACCATACTAAATGTTGTTGAATGCACGTAACATGTCTTCTGTAAAATTTGGCAAAGATGCTAAATACTTAGCAGCTGGGACAGTTGATTGGAACATATTATTATTCGGCCTGCCTGAAGAAGACAATTTATTGGAGTCTAAGCATTAACAAGCCCAATTTAAATTTTAGCCAAAGCAAAAAAGGGGCCCAAACAGCCACATATAGATTAACCTCCTTCCCTTCCTTGGAAAAATCAGGGCAAATCCAAATCTCAAACCAATTCTAGGGTTTTTGTCATACTATATAATCTTATTATTCTTACAGCAACAATGGAGTACAAGGCATCGGTTAAGGCCAACAGGACCTCAAACTTTTCCATCATACCTGTGAATACACAACTACGATTAACGAAGGGTTACCTGATAAAATCAAGTACTGCAGATAATTTTTCTCTGAAAAATCACGTCTTGGTACCTTTGGACAGAAACAATGATGGTAGAGAATACGAGACGACCCTAGAGACATGGTTGAGCGAATATGAGACCATTCATTCAGAACTTTTTCGCGTTAAAGTTTCGAGTTTCGGAAAACTTCATCAAATCGTTTGACCTACCATAAAGGGGATGGCTATGGTCATAGCTCTGCTAAAGGTTGTGGAACTTTTACATTCGGGTACATTTTCTTTAAGTTATTCGGTGGCTTTTGGTGTGAACAAATTCGGGGAGGAGGATCATAAAGACCTTGAGTACGAAATAGTTATTATAGAGGGAGGAGAACGCCAAGGTAATCCTGTGGAAGACATTAAATATATGGAGGAATTAATTTTTGATTATGTTTTGTGTTTTCCACAATTTACCAATTATGATGGAGACCTAGAAACTCCTCGTCTGCCTTTTGGTTTCCGCAATCTAAGGGATAATATGATCGGTAAGGTCTCTCTAAATCGGATAACAGACCATTACTCGACTTTAAACTGGTTGTCTCGGAAGAAATTGATCAAAACCCAGTATGATCGGAAAGATTGCGTGAACAAAGGAAAAAATATAAATTGGGAACTAAATATCCCTCGCACAGGGATTGTGTGTGAGTTTTTTTGATGCTGTGAACAATCAACAAATTAAACCGTATGGTAAATCAAAAGCAGAGCTTCTTCGTTTTATAAGACACTTCTATACTCACATTCGCAAAGGAGGATATAGTTATGATGACGAGAATGTTGATGACTTCAACAATGAAGAATATATGGAATGCGTCGTTTCGGAAATCTTTAAAAGGCAGTACCAGGGGTTTTTTCATGAATATTGATTAGTTTGACTATTTTGGTTCCATTATTTATCCAAGTTTAAAGCCTATTTTCTAGCAATTTTACTAATTTGATTTATGCATTTCTTTTTTAATTGTTCATTTTTTTTCTATTAGATGTTTAGCTAGTGCCCACTCTTTAAAAACCCTTTGTTTTATTGTATTTATATTTATAATCTATTTAATTAAAAATATTTATATGATGCAACTATATACACAAATATTTATAATAAATATAAAATTTAAACATGCATAAAAGATTTAATTAACATATATTTGCTTTTGCAGTATTTATAGCATTGGCACAAAGGCTTATCCTATTACAACCTTTCTGATATGCCTGGCATCAGAGCGCCTGATCCTATTACAACCTTTCCTGACATGCGTGGCATCGGCATTGTTCCCAATCACAACTTTGTTATATAATAAACGGGGTGTCAAAACCTACAAATGTTTGGATATATGGAACCATACTAAATGTTGTTGAATGCAGGTAACATGTCTTCTGTAAAATTTGGCAAGGATGCTAAATACTTAGCAGGGGACAGTTGATTGGAACATATTATTATTCAGTCTGCCTGAAGAAAACAATTTATTGGAGTCTGAGCATTAACAAGCCCAATTTAAATTTTAGCCAAAGCAAAAAAGGGGCCCAAACAGCCACATATATATTAACCTCCTTCCCTTCCTTGGAAAAATCAGGGCAAATCCAAATCTCAAACCAATTCTAGGGTTTTTGTCATACTATATAATCTTATTATTCTTACAGCAACAATGGAGTACAAGGCATCGGTTAAGGCCAACAGGACCTCAAACTTTTCCATCATAGCTGTGAATACACAACTACCATTAACGAAGGGTTACCTGATAAAACCAA
The DNA here is from genome assembly GCA_030848705.1 of Heracleum sosnowskyi. Lineage (NCBI taxonomy): Eukaryota > Viridiplantae > Streptophyta > Magnoliopsida > Apiales > Apiaceae > Heracleum > Heracleum sosnowskyi. The sequence goes on from CM061237.1 coordinate 26,460,957, forward strand.
GTACTGCAGATAATTTTTCTCTGAAAAATCACGTCTTGGTACCTTTGGACAGAAACAATGATGGTAGAGAATACGAGACGACCCTAGAGGCATGGTTGAGCGAATATTAGACCATTCATTCTGAACTTTTTCGCGTTAAAGTTTCGAGTTTCCGAAAACTTCATCAAATCGTTCGACCTACCATAAAGGGGCTGGTTATGGTCATAGCTGTGCTAAAGGTTGTGGAACTTTTACATTCAGGTACAGTTTCTTTAAGTTATCCGGTGGCTTTTGGTGTGAACAAATTCGGGGAGGAGGATCATAAAGACCTTGAGTACGAAATTGTTATTATAGAGGGAGGAGAACGCCAAGGTAATCCTGTGGAAGACATTAAATATATGGAGGAATTAATTTTTGATTATGTTTTGCGTTTTCCACAATTTACCAATTATGATGGAGACCTAGAAACTCCTCGTCTTCCTTTTGGTTTCCGAATCTGAGGGATAATATGATCGATAAGGTCTCTCTTAATCGGATAACAGACCATTACTCGACTTTAAACTGGTTGTCTCGGAAGAAATTGATCAAAACCCAGTATGATCGGAAAGATTGCGTAAACAAAGGAAAAAATATAAATTGGGAACTAAATATCCCTCGCACAGGGATTGTGCATGAGTTTTTTTGATGCTGCGAACAATCAACAAATTAAACCGTATGGTAAATCAAAAGCAGTGCTTCTTCGTTTTATAAGACACTTCTATACTCACATTCGCAAAGGAGGATATAGTTCTGATGACGAGAATGTTGATGACTTCAACAATGAAGAATATATGGAATGCGTCGTTTCGGAAATCTTTAAAAGGCAGTACCAGGGTTTTTTTCATGAATATTGATTAGTTTGACTATTTTGGTTCCATTATTTATCCAAGTTTAAAGCCTATTTTCTAGTAATTTTACTAATTTGATTTATGCATTTCTTTTTTAATTGTTCATTCTTTTTCTATTAGATGTTTAGCTAGTGCCCACTCTTTAAAACCCTTTGTTTTATTGTATTTATATTTATAATCTATTTAATTAAAAATATTTATATGATGCAACTATATACACAAATATTTATAATAAATATAAAATTTAAACATGCATAAAATATTTAATTCACATATATTTGCTTTTGCAGTATTTATAGCATTGGCACAGAGCCTTATCCTATTACAACCTTTCTGATATGTCTGGCATCAGAGCGCCTGATCCTATTACAACCTTTCCTGACATGCCTGGCATCGACATTGTTCCCAATCACAACTTTGTTATATAATAAACGGGGTGTCAAAACCTACAAAAGTTTGGATATATGGAACCATACTAAATGTTGGTGAATGCAGGTAACATGTCTTCTGTAAAATTTGGCAAAGATGCTAAATACTTAGCAGCTGGGACAGTTGATTGGAACATATTATTATTCGGCCTGCCTGAAAAGACAATTTATTGGAGTCTGAGCATTAACAAGCCCAATTTAAATTTTAGCCAAAGCAAAAAAGGGGCCCAAACAGCCACATATATATTAACCTCCTTCCCTTCCTTGGAAAAATCAGGGCAAATCCAAATCTCAAACAAATTCTAGGGTTTTTGTCGTACTATATAATCTTATTATTCTTACAACAACAATGGAGTACAAGGCATCGGCTAAGGCCAACAGGACCTCAAACTTTTCCATCATACCTGTGAATACACAACTACCATTAACGAAGGGTTACCTGACAAAACCAAGTACTGAAGATAATTTTTCTCTGAAAAATCACGTCTTGGTACCTTTGGACAGAAACACTGATGGTAGAGAATACGAGACGACCCTAGAGACATGGTTGAGCGAATATGAGACCATTCATTCAGAACTTTTTCGCGTTAAAGTTTGGAGTTTCGGAAAACTTCATCAAATCGTTCAACCTACCATAAAGGGGATGGCTATGGTCATAGCTCTGCTAAAGGTTGTGGAACTTTTACATTCAGGTACAGTTTCTTTAAGTTATCCAGTGGCTTTTGGTGTGAACAAATTCGGGGAGGAGGATCATAAAGACCTTGAGTACGAAATAGTTATTATAGAGGGAGGAGAACGCCAAGGTAATCCTGTGGAAGACATTAAATATATAGAGGAATTAATTTTTGATTATGTTTTGTGTTTTCCACAATTTACCAATTATGATGGAGACCTAGAAACTCCTCGTCTGCCTTTTGGTTTCCGCAATCTGAGGGATAATATGATCGGTAAGGTCTCTCTTAATCGGATAACAGACCATTACTCGACTTTAAACTGGTTATATCGGAAGAAATTGATCAAAACCCAGTATGATTGGAAAGATTGCGTAAACAAAGGAAAAAATATAAATTGGGAACTAAATGTCCCTCGCACAGGGATTGTGCGTGAATTTTTTTGATGCTGCGAACAATCAACAAATTAAACCGTATGGTAAATCAAAAGCAGAGCTTCTTCGTTTTATAAGACACTTCTATACTCATATTCGCAAAGGAGGATATAGTTATGATGACGAGAATGTTGATGACTTCAACAATGAAGAATATATGGAATGCGTCGTTTCGGAAATCTTTAAAAGGCAGTACTAGGGTTTTTTTCATGAATATTGACTAGTTTGACTATTTTGGTTCCATTATTTATCCAAGTTTAAAGCCTATTTTCTAGTAATTTTACTAATTTGATTTATGCATTTCTTTTTTAATTGTTCATTCTTTTTCTATTAGATGTTTAGCTAGTGCCCACTCTTTAAAAACCCTTTGATTTCCTTCGAATATCTGTTTCGTCACTTCAGTCATGGCAACCAATGTCTGGTGGGAAAAAAAATGAGTATTCATCAACATGCAAGTATCATTGCATTGGTTTCATTTTTATTTTCTTTTTGCAAAACTGTATGATGACTGGATATAACAAGAAAGTATAAGTAATTTCTTCACTGATTAATGGCAAAAGTCATGTATACATACCGGGTTATTGGCTGCAACACCGCCGTCTATAAGATTGAATTCACGAACCTTCCCTTCACTATCGTAGGTATCGAAATTATATGCTGGAAGGTAAGTTGGAGCTGCAGAGGTACTAATGCATATATCAGATAGTCGAGCATCGAAACTTGGGTACTTCTTGGCCTGCAGTCGGATATAAAATCATAATATTGATATATGGCCTCAAGTAGAATGTATACATTATAGAGAAACAAAATGTTGTGTACTTATCATCATTTGCTGACCTCATAAGTCGAAAAGATTATCGGTTGCAAACGTTTGATATCGAAAGTTGGAATAACCACATTTGTCAATGTTTGATGCAGCCTAGTTTCTTTTAGCTTTTCTCTTACAACATCATGAAGGTATTTTCCATCATACTTAGGACCCCGAAATAGTTTGAATACACTTCTAAGTAAACCAAATATGCCCCTGATACTGAAACCAAATACTCTGTTAATCACCTTGTCTTTTTCTTTTTCTTTTTTTGCTTCATGCAGGAACCAATAACTTGATTAGTTCCATAAATATTCATGCAAGTGAAATATTAAAGTAATTAAGATTGAAGAGTTATGACTGTATATTAAAACCTCCTCTGTGGAAATATTTTTGGGCAGTGTTCGAGATAAAAAGGCTTGATATCTCTGGCAGCAAACAGAGGACGCTTGTTTTCATCCGGAACAGTTAGCATGGCTGTTACAAGACCACCAGTGCTTGTGCCTCCAATGACATCGAAGTAATCAGCAAGTCTAGCTTCTTCACCATCTATCTCCTGATACAATCCAAAAGACATGATGCAAACTGATTATAGTTGGCAAGGATAACTACAAAAGTACGTATTTGATATTTATCGTTATGCACATCATCATTTTTCTCCTTCCAACACAAGCTAGGCGTCGGATATTTAAGAAGTGTTAATTAGTAATGAAAAAACTAGTTGGTTCATTACCTGAAGTTGGGATTCGAGAAACTCAAGAATGGTAGCAGGAATGAGGCCTCTGATACCACCTCCATCGATACTGAGAACAGTAATCAGGTTCCCATAAGTTGGGGGCTGGATTTGAAGTAGAGATGATAGTCTCTCCATTTGATAATTCGAAACAGATGTCTAAGTTAAACTCGAGGGATATGAATTATATGAAGTACGTAAAGAATAAATATAAGCTTGAGTTCTTTTATGTTCTGTTGATTCAATGTGGGTTATAGCAGATCTCCTGCTCGATCTAATTTATAGCATCTACCTCACGAAAGATATCGTATTCGTACCTTGTTTTCCTTACCTACTGTCACTATCTATTTGTGATGAAGCAATCAATTAAGATAGTTCAATGAACATGCAACGTTGCTTCAATTGTATCAGCAATTCAAATGTTAAAAAATCTATAGTCTTCTTGTAGTACTGTTGGTTTGTAGAATTGACTCGCGCTAAGAATCTGATATATGACTCCCGAGGACTAATTACGTACTTCCATTCTTCTCCACGAATTCGTCTCGGCTTTGAACTTTCTGCTGTAACGAAAATGTGCGTGTTCTGGTCTGCAATTATGCCACATTGAATTGCTATGTCTGATTTATTTTTTATCACCTTCTTACAAAGGTGATCAAAGTTTGAAGATTCAAAAGTTAACTTCTCAGTAATGTTATGGGGTCTGCGGTTAAGATGAGAGATGGCTGCTCCTTTTCTTCTAAGACTTGTTAACAAGTTTCAAATGATTTTAATTGCAAAAAAAATGTTGTACGTTTATCGTGTTATTAGGGATAGGGTTGTTCGTGAACAAGTCTGCAATTATGCCACATTGAATTGCTATGTCTGATAAAAGTTTTCTTGTAGTACTGTTATGTAACATTTTTTATCACCTTTTAACAACGGTGATCAAAGTTTGAAGATTCAAAAGTTAACTTCTCAGTGATGCATGTTATGGGGTCTGCTGCTCCTTTTCTTTTAAGACTTGTTAACAAGTTTCAAATGATTTTAATTGCAAAAAAAATGTTGTATGTTTATCAAGATTACAGACCTAGACATGAGGGCACAAAAACTTTTGAATCATTTATATAAAGTTATAAAGTATACGTTACCAATTACCTCTTATTAACTCCTTATATATAATATATATAATCGTCTTATCCAAAACTTTGGTCACTTTACTATCAAAAGTATAGATTATTAAACTATAAATCATCAAATCAATGAGGACAGTCAGATATAATTTTAAAAATTGTATTTGATTATTAATAGGATAGTATTTAAATACTAAAAGATGTATTTTGATAATTTAAACCAATTATAAATAGGTTTTCTATATTGAATAGAAATCTTTATGTAAAAATTCGTAATTATCTTTTCTTTTCAGTTTATGGATAGTTCCAGTTAGATAATAATTATTAAACCATCATTAAATTAAAGATAATTTTGTAAGCTTCGCGTGGGCTGTAAAATCATTAAAATCTGTTGTCTAAAACTCAAGATAGAGCTCAAACAGTAAAGTTATTATCTAAATTTTAATAAATATATTTTTATTATTGTACTACCAATTTAATTTTTTTTCCTAATTCTTTTAAATTTATAAATTCTATGTTTATTTCAATAAAATATTAAAACCAATTTAAGAAAAATTAAAATCGATCGTTCGTCTACGATTACGACCAAATTAATAATTATAGTTAGATCTTAAATAGATCGATGAAAATTGTTAAATCTAATATTAAAAAGTGTATCTGATTAATAATATAATTATATTTAAATACTAAAAAGTGTATTTTGATAATTTAAAATTTTTCTATGTAGAAATTCTTAAATATATTTTCTCTTGAATTTATGTATAGTTAATAACTATTAAACCAAATATCAAGATAACAATTCATATCGATTACAATGATACACGTGGACCCTATGTGGAGAACTCCTATACATGAATAAATTTAAACACTTTTTTTTCTGAAGCAACATAACAATTTGATTAATCTAAATTATATTATTTTACATTTAACAAACATAAAAGGATAATATCAAAATATTATTAAAATATTGAGGGTTTCATATTCATAAACGATAATTTTGAATATAATACTTATATTAAAATGTGTATTTGATTAAAGGTAGGATTATATTTAAATACTAAGAACTGTGCTTTGATAATTTAAACCAATTATGAATTGATTTTCTATATTGAATTGAATTCTTTATGTAAAACTTCTTAACCATCTTTTCTTTTCGGTTTATTTTATGAGTAGGTCAACTGGTCAAGTTAGATAATAATTATTAAACCATAATTAAATTAAAGATAATTTCGTTAGTTTCGCATACGTTGTAAAATCGTCAAAATTCAATTTCTAAAACTCAGGATATAACCCAAATAGTAAAGTTTGTATCTAAATTTTAATAAATATTTTTTTTTATTGTAGCACCAATTTATTTATTTTTCCACTAATTCTTTTAAATATAGAGAAATTTTATGTTTCTTTCAAAAAAGTATCAAAATTAATTAAGAACAAATTCAAATCGATAAATAATATAATAATATGAGAATAAAATTTTATATAATCGTAACATAATTTTTATTCTGTTTAATAATTTTTAAGTAATAATGTATTTTAAAATTTTATATACACTGTAAATAAAACCGAAACATTAAAAGTAAAAGCAGTTACTAAGATACTTATATCATTATATACTTGATATCTTTATTATATTAAATCCTTATATATAATAATCATAATAGGGATCTTATCCAAATTTTTGGTCGTAGATAACCAAATTAATAAGGACCATTAGATCTTAACTAGATAAATGAAAATCGTTAGATCAAATATTTAAAAAGTGTATTTTATTAATAATAGGATTATATTTAAATTCTAAAAGGTGTATTTTGATAATTTAAACCAAATATACTAAATATAAATAAGTTTTCTATATTGAATAGAATTCTCCATGTAAAAAAATTCGTAACTTTCTTTTCTCTTCCATGGATAATTCTAGTTAGATAAAAATTGTTAAACCATCTTTTAATTAAATATAATTTATTTATCTTCATGTGGTGTATAAAATCGTCAAAATATGATTTTTAAAACACAAGATAAAGCTCAAATTAGTAAAGTGAATATTTAAATTCTAATAATAATTATTATGTCATCATTATTTTAATACCAATTTAATTACTTTTTTCTAACTATTTTAAATTTAGAAATCTATGTTCAAAAATTAAAATCAATCTAAGAAAAATTCAAATCAACAAAGAATATAATAATACGAGGATACAATTTTATAAAATTATGCATATTTTTAATCCTATTTTATTAAGTTTTAGATCATAACTAATCAAATATTATAAATTATACGTAAATGGTGATTTTGATTTATAAGAACTCATAGATACCTAATTTCATTGTTAGCAGGACTATATTCACATTAAAAAAAAATCGTATTTTGAAATTTTAGACTCAGCTACAGATGTCAAACTTTTTTAACATATATACATTGTAAATTATTAAATTCGAAACTTTAAAAGTTTCTTAATCAATTAGTATAGTACTTTTCTGAAAAATAGTACTTTACAAAAAATATTATCAAATAACCTATGTCTGCAAGAAAAAAAAATGAAAAAAATTCTTTATTTAAAAAAAAACCTATAAATTTTAATATGTTGTTGGTAGATTCAAAACTTAGATCATTCTGCATGATAATTTTACTGTTATATCTAACGTTTTTTAACAATTTAATTTGAAACATACAACGATTATGGATTGAGTGATCAAACAAAGCGACCAAAAAGCTTTCATTATTTAGTCTTTAATATAATAACATAGATATTTATAGGATATACTATAAAAAATGAATTTTACACAGAATTTTGATCGGTGTACTACTTTAAAAGAAGAACTATTACAAAAAAAATTATATTTTAATTGATAATTTATTTTCTCAAAAGTTCAAAGTTCCCGCATCTTTAACATATTACAAAAAAGAGTACATTATATTTTAGCAATAAATATTTAAAAACATTAGAAAATATTAAGAAAAATTAATGATGTTATTATCATGGTAGTTTGTTTCTAAATAGCGCCAAAACATTCTCAACCGTTAGATCCAATACTTTTAAAAATAGATGATCAAGATTATATCATATAAAAAGAAGTTATTGTCTAAAAATGATATAAGTTAAAAGATATTATATTAGGATTGGATTTTCTAAAAAGTCAAAACATAAAAATAGTTGTAATTAAATAAGGAAACTCATTTAATACCAAAATATTCAAAATCGTTTAATGTTAAATAGATAGGTGAAAACCGTTAGATTTAACATTAAAAACTGTATTTGGTTAATAAAGGGTATTCTAATAATCTAAACTACATAAGTAGATTTCCTAAATCGAATAGAATTATCAACATTAAATTTCGTCACTTTATTCTCTTTTTAGTTTTAGAATAGTTTAGCGTGTAAAATATAATAAATATCAAATTTTTAACTATAATTTTTTTGGCTAAATCTTTTTTAACAATAATTTAATCATGTAAACTAATAACTTATAAATATTAAAATATTCATAAATAAATATAATTATAAATATTTAAAAAACATTTGTGTGTTGCATAGATAATAAAAATATAATTATAAACAGAATAATTATAAATAAAATTTAAGTAATCGTGCATCGCACTGGCTATAAGCTAGTACTATAGAAGTTATCTAAGAACAAGCTTCATTTTGTAACGAAAAACAATGTATCGTTAAGTTTATCATTACAACGCTTTAATGAAATATTGTAAACTTTTTAACATAAATTTCTATTTCAAGTCATAAAATATTAAGGCCCAGCATGGCGGGCATAAATACTAGTATTTATAAAAAATACCTCTTATACTATATAAGTTATTATATAAGTTATTTAAGAACCTTATATTAATATAATTATCACCTCTCTTAGTATTACGGATGGGCATTTCTTATATAATAATTGATAGCTAAGAGACAGCTTGACTAGAACATACTGTCACAGCCAGAGTATGTTCTTGTAACCATTTTGTTTACCGTTAAATAAGATCTTAGTACATCTTTGTTGGTCCTTGACTATTGCAGAAGGGGGGGGTTGAATGCAATACTGATAAATCTCAATCTGTGTTTCAACAACAAAAACTAAGATTAACGTTTATCAGTTTATGGAATTGCAAACACAAGTAACACACGAGTATTTCTCACAAAATAAATGTTTTATTTATTTTGCAATGGGTTGCTACAACCTTAAGAAAATGTTTGTTTTCTTGAGCTTCGGTTTCTCGAGTGATTACAAAGAATGGATTGAGAGATAGTCTAAGTAGACTAATTCTATCACTATCAACACGGGTTTGTGAAGCTGCTGTCATTATCAAGTGGCAGCTTCTTACAATTTGCCTACCCGTGAATCTTTCCAAAATTGCTATACAAACAGCTTATCAGTACTGGACAAAGCAATCTAGAAACATTCTATTTTTAGCTTACACAATTCAGTAGATGTAGATTTGTCATACTCTGGAATTGGTGAGCTTTGTCATGTGATCTCTCAAGCTTCGGTCATAGTCTTGCAGACCTATTGCAGTGTTGGGATACTGCAACACGTCTGTTTCTTGAACATCCAAACTGTCACAAGTTTGACTGGGTTGTTCCCCAATACAAATGTTATCCCTTCACGACAGTATCCTCATGGCTGAGCTTGCTGTCACATGAATGCGCTTTTGGTGACAGTAAGAAATCCCCGCATAAGGTGTTGTCAGGATTTCCAAGCTTGCTGTCAGGCTAAGGTAAAGTTGATGTCTGAGGGCTTCCGCCAATGTTGCTGTCAGAGTGAATGTACTATCGTGACTTGTAACATGCTGTCTTTTTGTAACCTTACTGTCAATGCTGTGACAGTAATCTTTGTTCTTGCTGTCCATCTTGAATACTTCTTGAGGCTTGAACAAATAAATGAACTTCTACCAAGATGTACTAGAATCTTATTTTCAATAAACAAAAACAGTTACAAAGACATACTCTGGCTGTGACAGTATGTTCATACTTAATAAAATTAAGTATTCAAGATATCTAGTTAAATTGTCTCATAGTTATCACCCATAAATCCTAACAATCTCCCCCAATTTGTTTTTATGGACAATAACAACAAATTTACAATTAATACATGCTGACAACTTAACTCACAAGATCAGAATTGACAAAGGATTTTTACTTAGCTTCAGATTTCCTTTTCTGTCTTGCTTCATCCTCTCTGTTGAGAGCTTCCTTAAGAACTTCTCTGAGTTCTTCCACCAGTGCTTTTTCATCAGGAGTGATAGCCTCATCTTCAATCTCATCAAGGTGCTTCAATGCATGAGTTCTGAACTTCAGTGTGCCTTCAAAACTTTGAATCTACTTCTAGGGTATGCATTCAGGGTTTTTCTCCTTGACTTATCCAGCTTTGAGTCTTCACCCTTTCTCCTTTGAAGAATGCCCTCAATCTCAGAAGAGCATAGCTGTTCTAATGGATGAATTGATCCAATCACCAGGTAGAGTAAGTCTTTCAGGGCACTGGTTTTGAGTTTATGAAAGCTTCTCACTGGAATTTCTTCCCATATGAACTTGATTCTCAGAGGATTCTCAAGCATACAAGATTGGTAATTGGGTCCTTCACTCTCCACTTTGTTGGCTTCTCAGCTTTTATTCAAGAATGAATCTTCCATATCTTCAGTGGTTTCTCTTGCTGCAGGATTTGAAGGTCCTTCTTGACCAGGTTGTGCTTCTTCTTCAGGAATATCATCTTCATACTCAGCTATTTCTTCATCAGAATATTCAAGTAAATGAGCAATGTCAGTATCATCAAACAGTGACCATTCCCCAAATTTCTGATAGAATTCTTCATCTCTCACAGCTTTGTATGCCAAAACATGGTTCATGACTTTTTCAGGAACATTGTCATAACCTTGCATTAGATTGACCATCCTTACCAAGTAGAAGTATTCAATTCTCCTTGTTTCTGTTCTCCTACTGAATGCAAGAGTTTCTGATACATCATGTGATAACATCTCCATGGCAAAATCATTTTTAACTATCACAGATCTTTGTTGTTATCCAACTTTACCTCAACATTCTTGATTTGTTCAGCTTCTTTTTCCAAAAGATCCAGAGAGCTGTAAAGTTTTGATTGGATGGGCTTTCTCAGTTTCCTGCCAAGCCCAGTGGCTTTTTCCTTTCCTGAGTACTTGTGTTTTCCTTTCTTTGCTTTTGTAGTCTCCTCAGGATCAGGTTCTTGTCTAGAGAACCAAGCCTTGGCTAGGGATTTTGTCCTCTTTGGCTTGACAGTAGGCTTGATTCCATCCTTTACAGCATCTTTCTTGACAATGTCCTCTATGAAAGTATCTTCCTTGACAGTGTCTTTTGTGACAGGTTCTTTGAGGACAGTGTCTTCTGTGACATCTTCTTTGGTGACAGTATCTTTTTCAGCATTTATACTGTCTATAGCACACATCTTAAGATATTTGCCTCCAAAGCTTCAAATATTTCAGACTCCTCTACTTCTGTAACTCCAGCATCTTTCTTTTCTTGTACAAGAGCTTCTTCTTTATTTTCCTCCTGGGATTTAGTTCCAGCATTCCCAGAAGTACTTCCACTAGCATTTCCTGCTTCTCCAGTTCCTCCACTACCATCCAACTCATCATCATCACCATGAGGAACATCATAGGAACAACTTTCTCCTTGTTCAACTCTGTTGGAATTTGCTTTGGAGATCATCTTCTTTATAGTAGAGCTCAGTTCCTTGTCCCTTTTCACCAGCAAGTCATAGATTGCATTGACAGAAAGAACTCTTTCCTTGTTGGCTTTAGAGTTGAGAATCATGTTTAACACCTTCAATATTGCCTTTGACTCCATTGTTGAAGTGCCTCCTAGACTCATGTATGCACATCTCCTGCTACCACTTTTAGTGGTACTTTCATAGTAGACACAAAATGGATTGGTGTAAACTTCTGGAAGTTTCTCTGAAATTAAATTCATCATTTGCAGATGTAAGATCTCATTTAAGGATGTATGGTTTGCCTTGATTTTGTTTTTCATCACTGTTAGCACCTTTGCTGGAAGTCTCTGCAACAACTGCATGGTGATGAATGTTGTTACGACCAAACTAAACACGCAAGTGCACGTGATCTCAAGTAATACAGATAGCAAATAAGGTTCGTTCCAACAGGGACTCGTTGTTGTCTAGTTAATTCACTCACCAATGTATGATTATTATTCGATGCTAAAACAATTAACAAAGTGGTTTTTTGTTTATCACTAAAAATTATCTAAGAATTATAACTAATTATCACTACTTAACTGAGATTTATATCGAATTACTTATGTGAATAAAACATGGGATTTCAACTTCATTAAACAGTCCATCTAAAATCTTCAATTCTCTGGCCCTTTCATGTGATTTGTTAATACCTGATCGAACACACAAAACTGATATAAGCCAACTTTCGTTGTACCCATACCATCCTAAATAATATCCACAATTAAGATAGAAATCACTTAGTCTCCCAATTATGCTTAGTCCTTATATGTCTATAAAGATTGAAAACATAATGGTTTAAGTACAAGCATTCAATTGATCACTTAGTCGTCATAAAACGGTTAGAGTTACGACATTAATTACGAATGATATTCTCACGCATAAAACTATGCTAGCATGGCAAGTTCTAAACTCTTAAATCCACTTTCGCTTCAATAAGAATTAACACACAATTACAGGAGTTAGCTACTCTCCTATAACGAATTAAAACAACCATGATAGGATATCACATCAATCACACTATAGGCATCGAGAAAATTCAACTAATAGACTTCATGAATAAATCCGCTAAAACCCCATGACAACGAATTAGTTCATAATCAAGCTAATCGTCACCATGGGTTCTAATGAGAACATGATAGAAGAAAACGAATTATAACTATTATAAATATCAAGGGTTTTTAAGAGTACACCAAATCCAAGCATCCACGAACTAGAAAGATTACAAGAATAAAATTGAATCGATCTTCTTCCTTGCTTCTTCGTGCTTAAACTCCGTAGATATATGATATGTATCTCTCCTTCTCCTCTAGGGTTTGTTTCTTCTTTTTATAGGCCTCCAAGTGCAATATTTCGTCAGGAATTGATTTCTTTAACTTTCCTTGAAAAATCACAAATTAGGGCAAAACAGGAATTTCCCCGCCAGACACCACGGCGCTGCCGCGCCAAGTTTGTATAGAGGCACGGCGCTGCCGCGCCAAGTTCACTGTGCAGCCTTTTCTCTGCGGCGCTGCCGCGCCACTCTCCAGTGTTATCACGGCGCTGCCGCGCCAGGATCTCTGTCCAGCAAAACTGATTTTTCTCCTTTTCTTCATTATAACTCCGTTTCGCGCTCCGATTGCTCCGCTTCATTCCTAGCACACCTGTGATCAATATACCTGCACAATACCCTTAAAAGAGATCAAAAATACCACAACTCGAGTACAAACATACGTTTTAAGCCAAACGGAAACGTTCTAAGTGAATAAAATATCCACTTATCACACCCCCAAACTTAAACCGTTGCTCGTCCTCGAGCATAAACAACTACCACTTCCGTAGGTGATCACGGTTGCATTTGGCATATGCAACAAGCCCTTTAAACCCCTAGGCAGCCCTAGTGGACGAGTAAGGTCTCGTGAGGGCCTATAGTGAATGTACCCACAAAATCCATCTAACAATGCAACTACAAATGCAACTAACTACATGAATGCAACTATATGAAAATGCAAGGACCCCCTTAGACTAACCAAAACCATTCATTAGGCAAACATCTCAAATCATGCAACAACTTCCAAACAGAGCTCGACTGAATTCCCGTATACTAACAATACATGCATAGGAACGTGGTGTGTGCGATACTCATCAGATATACTCCCAACACTAGATCAAAAATCATACCGATTCTTAGTCAAGGCAATCACAAGTTTATAAAAAAAATGAACGGTAGACACATCATAACTTCGAGACACCTCCATACTCATTCAGGATAACCAGGAATTCATGCTTTATTACTACGACACATACTACTATTCACAACACATATGCTTATTTAACCGTACAATGAGTGAGACCCCAAAAGGCTTATACAATAATACCCATGTAGCGAGTGTTAGGTCAGTGGATCCCAGACTATAAAAGCCTTAGGTCACTAGGACTAAGTCCCCTCAGAATTAATTACTCGAGTATTAAAGAGCTCACTCGTGGTTAATTTTGCATTTAACTTATTTACATAACTCTTTTTTTTTTCTTTCTTTTCTTCTTTTTTTTTTTCAAATTTTTTTCTATACAATCTGGAATGAGAATTCTCAATTCCAACCCTAGACTACTCATATAAATATGAGCCGGCTACTAGCCAATTGACACCTAGCCATAAACACAAACAACTAGCATGAAAATCCTGTTTCCCCCCAAACTTATACTTTAGTGCTCTTACGTTATCACGAGAATAAAGAACATTCTTAATATAACCAAGTAATTAAACCTCAAAACCTCCAAACAAGCATGACCCCCAATCTAGCCCAAAAGCAAACAATGAGTTGTGTAATTATTTTTGTCCCCATAACATGCATGTCAATTTATAGAAACTCTAAATCAACCCTCTATTCATGATTATCACACTCAAATCAACATCTACCTGCCAAACAGAAATAGCTCGTCCTAAGGGATCATGAAAATGCATGCCATGCTTATGCAACTATATGCACATAAATAACAAAATAACAGAATGTCCTATATGCTATAAACTAACATGAAACTAACTAACATGCACGAATGCTCCTAATATGCAATACAACTAATATACAAATGCACCTTTCATCCCCACCCCCAAACTTAAAATTTTCAATGCCCACATTGAAGGTAAGAATAAAAAGAGTGCAAAGCATACCTACTCGTCTTCCGAACCACTCCCATTAGGAGTGTCCGGTGGCGGATAGATAGCGCCAACTCCAAAGGATGGAAAAGTCACGTCCACTCCACTAGCACGCAGAGCCGTGCTCAATGCCTGTGCAAACTGACCAAAATCTGCTCTAAACCCTGCCTGCATATCGTGCACCGCATCGATACGCCTCGTCAATCTCCGATACTGCCTCTGATTAATAAGAGAACCTCCATCCTGAGGCTCTCCCCCCTGCTGCTGCTGCTGTTGCTGCTGCTGCTGTTGACCCTCAACTACATAACCGAGACCCCACCAATCTGGCTCACCTCCATCCCACACATGCAGCCTCATTATACTCTGATGATCCAGGGCTGTCTGTGGCTGCTGCACAACCTCCTCTGCTGACCAAAGAGCACCACTATCCCTAGCCAATCTAGCAATAACCGAACCATAAGGTATCGCCGAAGTGGTACTCCCTTGCATAAAACGGAGAATCCCCTGGTGGATCAAATTACCAACATCCACAAACTCTCGGCTGCAAATAGCAAACAACAAAATAGCCCTCTCAACTGTCACCTCATTAGAATGCCTAGTAGGGATGAGGTTAGCACAAATGAACAAGTGCCAAGTACGCGCATATTGATTCAGCGCCGTCGACATAAACGATGTTGGCTCAGTAGTGCCACGCCTCAAAGTCCACTCCGTCCCTGGAACACACAACCGCTGAATAATATCCTGAAGGTCCACAGATTCGCGAGTCCTCCCTGACCAATCCTCTTGATTCCTCCTACGAGCCGGAAGAACAAGAACACGGCGAATAGCACGCGGCCGATAATCCACACGAAACCCACGCACTTGGCTAATTCCATTCCTCTCCACACTAGCATTCGCATAAAACTCGCGAACCACCGTCATCGGAACCGGCTCCGGAGCCTCACAAAATAGCTCCCAACCTCTCTCCGCAATATTCTCCAACATGTACCCATCCGATGCCGTAGGCAAAAGACCCCTCTCACGGGCAATAGGACGCCCCAACAACTCATTATAAGCCTCACGAGCCTCATTGGAAACAAATTGAGGTCCACCATTGGCTCCACCAGAATCAGAGGAAGAAGAAGAACGAGGGTGCCTCCCACCAGCCCCACTACCACTAGCGCCTTCACTACCACCACCAATTACAACCCTTTGTCGCTTGGATGCCATTGAATTGAATGAAGAAGTGTATAGAGTGTTTAAGAATTTGTGAGATTTGTAAGTAGTGTATGTATAGGTTGTATAGGTAGGGATAGGATATGTGGTTTTATAAGGAGAATTTAGGGTTAGTGGGTATGGGTAATGGGTTTATATAATGGGCCACTAATACAACACCAAACTTTCTTTTTTTTCAATTTTTTTTTCAGTTTTTCTGTTTTTTTTTTCTTTTTTTTTTCCTCAGCAGGCGCCACGGCGCTGCCGCGCCAGAAAAGCACTACAGCACGGCGCTGCCGCGCCAGAACTTCTGCTGAAAAAAAAAATTTCTATTTTTTTTTTTTTTTTTTTTTTTTTTATAGAAGAAAACGATCACACAATCACGTGGGTTGCCTCCCACGAAGCGCTCTTTTTAAGTCATGAGCTTGACATAGCTCCATCTCCTTACGTTGTGCAAATTAGAACCGCGGTCTCAACTTCGCGATTCAACTTCTCTCCAAAATATGGCTTTAACCGCTGACCATTAACCTTGAACGACTGGTCCGGTGACTTGTCAAAAATCTCCACTGCTCCATGCTGAAAAACTGTTTTAACGGAGAATGGACCTGACCATCGTGACTTCAACTTTCCAGGAAACAACCGAAGTCGAGAGTTGAACAACAACACCAATTGCCCGGGCACAAATGTCTTAAGAACCAACCGACGATCATGCCACCTTTTGACTTTCTCTTTATATAGCTTGTTGTTCTCATAAGCTTGCAATCGAAACTCGTCCATTTCATTCAACTGAACCATACGCTTTTCACCTGCTGCTGTAAGATCAAAATTCAGCTTCTTCAACGCCCAATAAGCCTTGTGTTCTAACTCAGCTGGAAGATGACATGCTTTTCCATACACAAGCTGAAATGGTGACATTCCCAAAGGCGTTTTATAGGCTGTCCGATAAGCCCACACTGCTTCGTCAAGCTTCAAAGCCCAATCCTTCCTAGAAGGACTTACCACCTTCTCAAGAATCCGTTTAATTTCACGATTAGACACTTCAGCTTGCCCATTGGTTTGAGGATGATAAGCTGTAGCAACTCGATGATTGATATTGTAGCGTGCCATAAGAGATGTAAACTTCCGATTGCAAAAGTGCGTACCTTCATCACTGATGATAACTCGCGGCGTGCCAAACCGAGTAAATATATTCTTGTGAAGGAAATTGAGCACCACCTTAGCATCATTCGTTGGAAGTGCCTTTACCTCCACCCACTTAGACACATAATCCACAGCTAACAGAATATACTGATTACCACATGACGGAATGAACGGTCCCATGAAGTCGATTCCCCACACGTCAAAGATCTCTACCTCCAACATGACATTAAGAGGCATCTCGTCCCTACGAGAAATATTACCAACTCGTTGACATCGATCACATCTCAACACAAACTGATGAGCATCTTTGAATAGAGTCGGCCAATAGAAACCTGCTTGAAGAATACGTGTGGCTGTCTTTTCACCCGCATAATGGCCTCCATAAGCTGTAGCATGAAAATCACTAAGAATAGCTTCGGTCTCACTGTAAGGAACACAACGCCTAATAATCTGATCAACTCCTTGCTTGAACAAAAACGGCTCATCCCAAATATACTGCTTGACATCATGTAAGAATTTCTTCTTTTGAGCATAAGAGAGCTCAGGTGGCATGATGTTACTTACTAGAAAATTCACAATGTCGGCATACCATGGTTCAACATCTTCCACACTGAATAGTTGCTCATCCGGAAAAAACTCATTAATAACTGTATTATCTTTAGGTGACTTCCCATGATCTTCCAATCTAGAGAGATGGTCAGCTACCTGATTCTCCGTCCCCTTTCTGTCCTTGATTTCCACGTCAAATTCTTGCAACAGCAGAACCCAACGAATCAACCTTGGCTTAGCATCTTTCTTCGCCAGGAGATAGCGAATAGCAGCATGATCCGTATAAACTGTCACCTTAGTACCAAGCAGATAAGAGCGAAACTTTTCAAACCCGTAGACAATAGCAAGTAGTTCCTTCTCAGTGGTGGTGTAATTCATCTGAGCATCATTAAGAGTTTTGCTTGCATAATAAATAACATGAAACACCTTTTCTTTCCTTTGGCCTAGAACGGCCCCAAGCGCAAAATCATTCGCATCGCACATCAAAGCAAATGGTTGGCTCCAATCAGGAGCTGTAATCACTGGAGCAGAAATTAATTTCTTCTTCAAGATCTCGAATGCCTGTAAACAAGACTCATCAAACTTGAACGGAACGTCTTTTTCCAAGAGATTGCAAAGTGGCTTAGAAATTTTTGAGAAGTCCTTTATGAAACGCCTGTAGAACCCCGCATGACCAAGAAAGCTGCGGATACCCTTGACTGAAACAGGGGCCGGAAGGTTCTCAATAGTTGCCACCTTTGCCTTGTCAACTTCCAAACCTTTACACGAAACCTTGTGCCCCAGAATGACACCTTCTTGTACCATGAAATGGCACTTTTCCCAATTTAGAACAAGATTTGTCTCCACACAACGCTTTAGAACCAAACTCAAGTTCCCCAAGCACTCATCAAAAAAATCCCCAAAGACTGAGAAATCGTCCATGAATACTTCCACATTAATTCCAATCATGTCAGAAAAAATGGCCATCATGCATCGCTGAAAAGTAGCTGGCGCTCCACACAACTCGAAAGAAACACGTCTGAATGCAAATGTACCAAATGGACAAGTGAATGTAGTCTTCTCTTGATCCTCGGGCGCTATGCAAATCTGATTGTAACCAGAATACCCATCAAGCAAGCAATAGTACTGATGTCCAGCCAATCTGTCGAGCATCTGATCAATGAACGGAAGTGGAAAATGATCTTTCCGAGTGGCCTTGTTCAACTTTCGATAATCCATGCAAATCCTCCAACCAGTAACTGTTCGAGTGGGAATGAGCTCGTTCTTTTCATTAGTCACCACTGTCATGCCTCCCTTCTTAGGCACACATTGCACCGGACTCACCCAAGAACTATCAGAGATCGGATAGATAATGCCTGCATCAAGCCATTTAAGAATTTCCTTCTTCACAACTTCCTTCATAACAGGATTCAGCCTCCTTTGATTATCAACTGTAGGTTTAGCTCCCTCTTCCAAAGGAATTTTGTGCATGCAGTAAGACGGACTAATACCCTTGATGTCTGCTATAGTCCACCCAATGGCTGATTTGAAATCCCTCAAAATTCGCAATAGCTTTTCCTCTTCCATGCCTGAAAGCTTAGATGATATAATAACAGGTAAGGTAGAAGAATCACCAAGATAGGCATACCTTAGATGTTCAGGCAATGGCTTAAGTTCCAATTTAGGTGCTTCCTCGATAGATGGCTTAAGTCTCACATGAGACTTCTTCAGCTCTGACAACCCCAAAGATTCAAACGGAATCTCGAACTTCTTCCATGGAGATGCATTAAGATATTGCAATTGTTGTTCATCCTCTTCGTTCTCAATCTCCAAGTCATTAGTAAGAACTCTTTCCAACACATCGGTTTTGATCAAGTGTTGAGTTGCGGAGTTAACCACTTTGTCCACCATATCAATTTTAAAACACACTTCCTCGTCAGTTGGAAGCTTCATTGCATTGAAAACATTAAAGGTGACATCTTGGTCGTGCACCCTCATAGTGAGTTCTCCCTTTTGGACATCAATCAGAGTCCGACCTGTAGCCAAGAATGGTCGTCCCAAAATGATAGGGATCTTCTTGTCTTCCTCAAAGTCAAGAATCACAAAGTCGGCTGGAAAGATAAGCTTGTCGACCTTCACCAAAACATCCTCAACTATTCCTCGAGGATAAGTAACTGAACGGTCCGCAAGTTGCAGAGTCATAGTAGTTGGCTTTGGTTCTGGAAGACCAAGTTGCATGAAAACTGATAAGGGCATGAGATTAATGCTTGCACCCAAATCACACAAACATTTGCTGAAGGAGAGATTTCCAATAGTACATGGAATGGTGAAGCTTCCAGGGTCCTTCAACTTAGGTGGCAACTTTTGTTGCAAGATGGCACTACATTCTTCCGTCAATGCAACTGTCTCTAGCTCCTCAAGTTTCAATTTCTTTGAAAGAATGCCCTTCATAAACTTCGCATAGCTCGGCATTTGCTCAAGAGCCTCTGCAAATGGTATGTTGATCTGAAGCTTCTTGAAGACATCCAAGAACTTAGCAAACTGCTTGTCAAACTTTTGCCTTTGAACTCGTTTTGGGAATGGAGGAGGTGGGAACACCTTTTCTTCTACTTCCTTCTGAGAATTATCAGTCCTAGCAGTTTTAGGATTCGAGGGAATAGCATTAGGTACCAAATCAGGAACGGATTCGACCCCAACGTCAAGATTATCATTCTTTTCCTCGGCTGAATTTTCTTCGTTCTGACCTTGTAGAATCTTCCCCGATCGTAAGGTCACTGCCTGAACCTGTTCCTTGTGATCTTTCTTGCCTGGATTCATCTCTGTGTCACTCGGAAGCGTTCCTGGTTGACGATTCAGCAATGCATTGGCTAGTTGGCCAATCTGATTCTCCAAAGTTTTCAATGACACCGCCTGACTCTTGTACATCATTCGCAGCTCTTCCAGTTCAGACTTCTCAGACTGATTCAAAGAGTTCCCTTGAGATGGTTGAAATCCAGGTGGATTGAATGCTTGCCTTGGAGCATAAGGTGGTGGTTGATAGTTCTGACCATATGGCCTTGCATTGAACTGCTGATTCTGTGGTTGCTGAACACCCCCCTGATTGTTGCTCCAACTGAAATTAGGATGATTCCGATTGTTGGGATGATAAGCATTAGGCACTGGCTGCTGAGCTCTTTGAAAATTACTAACAAACTGTGCTGATTCAGATGAGATAGCACACATATTCGTGTCATGAGCTCCTGCACACAATTCACACACCATAGCAACCTGGTTAGTCCCATGATTAGAAAGGGAATCTACCTTCATTGTCAACGCCTTGAGTTGAGCAGCAATAGCAGTAGCTGCATCCAATTCAAGAACTCCAGCCACTTTAGCATGTGGCAAGCGTTGAGTAGGATTCTGAAACTCATTGGCCGCCATCATCTCGATAAGATTATAGGCATCCTCATAGCTTTTTGCCCATAGCGCACCTCCAGATGCTGCATCTAACATAGGCCTGGACTGAGCTCCCAACCCGTTATAGGAATTGCTGATTATCATCCAATCCGGCATTCCATGATGAGGACAACGTGCCAAAATCTCCTTTTACCTTTCCCAAGATTCCCCCAAAGACTCCTGGGGTTGCTGAGCAAACTGAGAAATAGAATTCCTATAAGCTGCTGTCTTCGCCATGGAGAAATACTTCGTCAAGAACTTTTGAGCACAGTCTGCCCAAGTTCTAATAGATCCTGCTGGCATAGAATGTAACCAACTCTTGGCTTTATCCCTGAGAGAGAAGGGAAATAGCCTCAATCTGATCGCGGCATCTGTAACTCCGTTGAATTTGAAGGTATCACAGATCTCAAGGAAGTCCCTAATATGAGCATTGGGATCTTCTGCAGGACTACCCCCAAACTGAACTGTATTCTGAATCATCTGAATGATGTTTGGCTTAAGCTCGAAGTTATTCGCCCCAATAGCTGGACGAACAATGCTGGTATGAATGTCCTCCACCTTGGGCTGAGAGAATTCACTCAAAGCCTTCGCTGGTTGTGCTTCATCTGCCATATCTTCTTCTGATTCAAGATTGTTTTCCACACTGGTGTTCTCAAAGTCAAGTTTCCTTCGTGCTAGTTCTTCTCTACGTGCTCGAGCTCGTGTACGCATACACTCTCAATAAGTACCTGAAATTCACCAACTAGAAAATTTGGTGAGAAACGTCCTAGTCACCGAACTTTAATGACCACTGATGGTAAATAGTTAAACTAAACAAATAAAACCGCAGTCCCCGGCAGCGGCGCCAAAAACTTGTTACGACCAAACTAAACACGCAAGTGCACGTGATCTCAAGTAATACAGATAGCAAATAAGGTTCGTTCCAACAGGGACTCGTTGTTGTCTAGTTAATTCACTCACCAATGTATGATTATTATTCGATGCTAAAACAATTAACAAAGTGGTTTTTTGTTTATCACTAAAAATTATCTAAGAATTATAACTAATTATCACTACTTAACTGAGATTTATATCGAATTACTTATGTGAATAAAACATGGGATTTCAACTTCATTAAACAGTCCATCTAAAATCTTCAATTCTCTGGCCCTTTCATGTGATTTGTTAATACCTGATCGAACACACAAAACTGATATAAGCCAACTTTCGTTGTACCCATACCATCCTAAATAATATCCACAATTAAGATAGAAATCACTTAGTCTCCCAATTATGCTTAGTCCTTATATGTCTATAAAGATTGAAAACATAATGGTTTAAGTACAAGCATTCAATTGATCACTTAGTCGTCATAAAACGGTTAGAGTTACGACATTAATTACGAATGATATTCTCACGCATAAAACTATGTTAGCATGGCAAGTTCTAAACTCTTAAATCCACTTTCGCTTCAATAAGAATTAACACACAATTACAGGAGTTAGCTACTCTCCTATAACGAATTAAAACAACCATGATAGGATATCACATCAATCACACTATAGGCATCGAGAAAATTCAACTAATAGACTTCATGAATAAATCCGCTAAAACCCCATGACAACGAATTAGTTCATAATCAAACTAATCGTCACCATGGGTTCTAATGAGAACATGATAGAAGAAAACGAATTATAACTATTATAAATATCAAGGGTTTTTAAGAGTACACCAAATCCAAGCATCCACAAACTAGAAAGATTACAAGAATAAAATTGAATCGATCTTCTTCCTTGCTTCTTCGTGCTTAAACTCCGTAGATATATGATATGTATCTCTCCTTCTCCTCTAGGGTTTGTTTCTTCTTTTTATAGGCCTCCAAGTGCAATATTTCGTCAGGAATTGATTTCTTTAACTTTCCTTGAAAAATCACAAATTAGGGCAAAACAGGAATTTCCCCGCCAGACACCACGGCGCTGCCGCGCCAAGTTTGTATAGAGGCACGGCGCTGCCGCGCCAAATTCACTGTGCAGCCTTTTCTCTGCGGCGCTGCCGCGCCACTCTCCAGTGTTATCACGGCGCTGCCGCGCCAGGATCTCTGTCCAGCAAAACTGATTTTTCTCCTTTTCTTCATTATAACTCCGTTTCGCGCTCCGATTGCTCCGCTTCATTCCGAGCACACCTGTGATCAATATACCTGCACAATACCCTTAAAAGAGATCAAAAATACCACAACTCGAGTACAAACATACGTTTTAAGCCAAACGGAAACGTTCTAAGTGAATAAAATATCCACTTATCAAATGTAGATATCCCAGTGTTTAAGTACACATCAATAGCCCACCTCCTTTCTTCATTGATCCTTACACATACACTGATGATTTTCTCTTTAAGAAAAGTTGAGCAGTTATTCAACCTTCTGCTAGGCTCCTTCATAGCTCCCTCAACTATCCTATAGAAGTCCTCATTATGATTCTTCAGAGTGCTTTCCCTGTAGTCAACCATCAAAGCATTGACATCTTCCTGGCTGAGCTCTGTTCCTTCACTCCATGTGTTACCTGACAAGATGTATGCAGGCATCTTGTCTTTCCCTTTTCCCATCCTATTCTGCTCCTCCTTTTCTCTCCATTGCTTTTCAAGGGCACTCTCATTTGGCATTGAAGTTGGCTCTCTTATTGTCACAGGAGGTAGTACTGGTGTCTTGGAAGGAACATTCCCTTGCATTGCTTCCAGGGCTTCTTTAGACATAAGAACTATTTCTCCAGCCATCTCATATTCAAAGAGATTTTCAGTTTCTTGCTCTTGCTCCCCCTTGCTTCCTGAACCTCCTTTAGCTCCCCTTTTTCTCTTTGCAGACACTGTTTTCTTTTTAGCTGTAGGCTCCCCCTCAATCCTTGAAACCTCCTTTGAGATAGGCTCCCCCTGAGCAACATCCTGCTTGGGGACACCTACTGATTCTGATTGTTTCCTTCCTGATTCTTCCCTTTGTGATTCTGATCTTGCCCTTTTCTCCCCCTTAGGTAAGTTGGCGGCATCAAGACTTGCAAAAAGAACCTGAATGGTTGCCTGAAGACTGGAGAAACCAGAGGCCACCATAGTAGACAGGCTGTCAATCTTGGATTCCATGGAGAGACACATGTTCTCTAGAGCTTCCAACCTGAGTGCAGTAGAGGGGCCACCTGATCTTAACCTTCTTGGGGGTGAAGGAAAAGATTGGGGCTTGGAGGCTGTGGGGGTTCTCACACTCTCATTGTTTTTCTGAGTGATCTCATCACTCCTCACAAAAGAAATCTCAAGGCCTAGTGCCTATATGTGTGGGGCTCCCTCAAATTCTCTCTGGACATGCTCAAGTCCCTCACTTTTTGCGAGCTCATTTGGCTGCCTCTCATTTTTATGTTCACCTCTCTTTTCTTTTATCTCTCTTTTCTTTTGCACACCCTCACTCATCCTAGATGCATGGGTATGAGCAGTACTTACATGCAATGAAATAGATGGTTTAGAATGTACCTTGAAGAACTGAGAAAGTGGTACATCATTATCAGAGACATCCTCAATAATTACAGCATCAAAATCAGGCTGAGCAGAGTTGACAGGAACTTTGTCAGGAATGTTACTGTCAGTTGGAAGAGTGACAGTTGGTTCCACTGCATCTTGGACAGCATGTTTGGTGGTGACAACAATGTCAGCTGAGTCCTCGACAGTAGGGTCACCTGTGATAACAACATTTTCAGAGTCTTTGACAGCAACTGAGGCTGTGACAGCATCTTCCCTGAGGTAGGATGCTTCTTGGAGATTGAACAAGGTACTGGTTGTTTCATTTTCTAGCAGAGATGTACCTTGCTCTTGAGAAGGAACATCTAAGGAGGAGTTTATTTCCCTGGTTTCCTCTACAGTCTTTTGGGAGACTGCAGGGTAGCTGACAGTGGTTTTGGTCCTCTTAGCTCTCTTCTTCTTAGGCTCAGGAGAACCACTGTGGGTTCTGTTTGACTACCTTCCTTATTTGCTGCACTAGGTGCATGAACTCCCTCTTGACTCTCAACACTACCACCAACACCAGTCTCTAGGGGTCTTTTTCTGGTTTCTTGTAAGGCTTGTCTCTATACTTTGGGAAGTCTAGAGAACCTAGGCTGAGTGTATGGGGTAGAATGAGGGTTAGCTGAATTGGGGTCTAATCCAGCTTCATTCTCAACAGTGAAGGTGTCAAAACCAGAAGGCAATGGAAAATCAAGGTTGGTCACTTGATCAACCATGTGTTTGGTGAAACATAGTGGAATATGTGCATTTAAGTTCTGTGAAGTGAGAGTTGTGTGAGTGTTTCTTTTCATTACAGGGAATACCTTTAAACGAGGGACATTCTCATCAAAATCACATAAAGAATTAATGCACAACATTAGAAAGCGAGGATAGATATTTACCTTCTTACCTATGGCAGTCTTGAGGTGCCATGAGTAGCTTTCCAACATCCACTTTGTACCCATGAACAAAAGAGTGAGTGAGCTTCTTGATGTAGGTGGGAATTCCGTTCCAGCCTGTGGTCTTGGTAGAGAACACTTTCACCATTGCATCAAACACCATGCTCCACTCCTTGCGGAGATACTTCCTGTCCATTTCACCATAAGGGTACCATTTTGTTGTTCCCTCTTCAAGAATGGGTCCAGAATACCCAATTTTCAGGAAGAGCTTCTTGAGGGTTTCATCACTAGCAAGCTCGGTATAAGTCTTTCCTGGTTCTAGCACAATTCCCAAAGCTGCATTGATGCCCTGAGCATTGAGAGTGTAGTTGTGCTCCTTGATTTTGAACTGAATGGAGGAGATGTCACCATCTTCTTGAGCAACAGCTGTCTCCCAGAAATTTTCAATCCTGTCTAGGTCAAGAACATGAGTTGAGTTAATTGCATACCCAAGATAGGACTTATTCATAAAATAAACAAGCCCTTTGAAACCTTCACCAGCATCACTAGGAGAGTAGATGCCAGCAAAGTTGGTTTGTGAAATTGATTCTTTGGGGGCCATTTTTGCTTGTTGAGAGAAGAAAGAAAGTAGAAGATGAATTGCTTGGAGAGAAGAGAAAGGAGAGTGTTGTGTTTACTTTTTGAGAACAGTTGTATGTTTGATGAATTTAGAGGGAAGTTCAAGCGTTTAACTGACAAAGTGGAAAAGTGAAGTCGTGTCTTAACCCAATTAACAATCACGTGGGTTACTGGCTGATTTCTCTCTCCTCGTGGAGGATGTGTGTCCAAAATTAACGGTCCACTACTTTTGACAGTAACCCGTGCGCTCAAAACAACCGTGTAAGTAACTTTGGTGTGATGATAGCATGTTTTGCGTGACAGAAACATTTAGCGCAAAACTTAATGTCATCGTTAAGTTCTCATATGACAGTATCTTTTCCAAATCGTGACAGAAAGTTGTTTACTGCTGTTGAGAAGCTAACTGTCAATTAACCGTGACAACTACTTTTCTTGATGACAGCAACCTTTGCGGGAAAACAACAACTGTCGAGACTTTGTATTGAAACTGTTATGATAAATAACTTAACTGAAGAGACACAAGTTAAACATATGCAATATTTATTACTGATTCATTATTCATTCATAACAAAAAAATCATTCAAGCAATTAACAACACATACAGCAAGCAATAAGAAACTATAGAAGGAAAAAGGATAAATTTTATTAATTTAAGAGGGTGAAATTACTACACTTGGTAAGATTAACTATTTATTACAGTTTTTCTTAACCAATTCTAGAAATTTTGCCCTAACTTCCTCCTCTGTGATTCCTTCTTCCTTGAGGAGTGCTTGGAACTCCTTCTCCTCTTCTTGCCACTTAGCCTCCTCAGCGGCTTTGGCAGCAAGTTCTTTTTCCTTTTCCTCATCGAGGGCATCCAACGGTTCATCAAATAACTCTTCAACCTCTTCCTTATAAGAAGAATCACAACTGATTTTAGGTCTGTATTCGGTTCCTACTATGTTTTCCATTTTACCTTTTTCTGATTGATTCACTAATATGGCCTAAAGTTCATTTTATAGGCATACTAGGTTAAGGGAAGGTAAATGGTCAACAGTTTAGAATACACATACAACTACCACAGATTGTAATTAAGTGATGTCTACCACTAATCCAACAATCAAAGCAAAACTGACCAATCAAGGAAATTCCTTGACCAATTTCAACATTAAAAACCATGCAAGTTAATGTCATACAGGATCAAACTATCAAGTATAAGACTAGCACAAAATTCAATTTAACATAGTCAAAGTAAACGTGATGTCGAAAACAGAGAGAGACTTAAGTAGACAGTAACTTTCTCATGACATCAACTTTTGAGATGTTAATATCACAAGCTTCAGTTAAATATCAGAATGGAAAAACCAGTAAATTAACATACCATATTCAGCATTCCCAATTCACTTACCAACCTGTTAAAGGTTGCTTCATCCAGTGGATTTGTAAAGATGTCTGCAAGTTGCTTTTCTGTAGGTACATAGATCAACTTCACAGTTCCTCTTTCAACATGCTCTCTTATGAAATGATGTCTGATATCAATGTGCTTTGTCCTAGAGTGCTAAACAGGATTGTCTGAGATGGCTATGGTGTAAGAGCCCCAGATCCGGGGTCGGAGATCCGGTCGTTACGGTCTCAATTCCCATCAATAATACTTGCACTTGAATCAAAACAATTAAACTGCATGCTGTGACCCCACAATAACAACACCACACACACACACAACTAGTTATAGTCCCATAGATGAAATTGGAATAAGTATCTAGTTATAGGATCCACAAGTTATAAGTTATTACAAACCCAAAAGATTACAGAGTGCATTTAAAAGTTCTTGTCGTTGCTTACATTATTCATAAATATAAATAAGTCTGATACACAAAAGCTGTAGCTTAGACTGCTGGTTACTACTACCTCAGCTATGGCGGCTACGACCTCAGCGGGTAAATCTCTGACGGCTGCTACCTGCTTGCGCAGAGTGTGCCTGTTGCGGGCCATCTGCTCTAGCTGTTGTTGTGATATAAATAAATAAAGCAAGGGTGAGCAATAAAGCCCACCAAAATAGTTTATAACAAATTATCAATAAATAACAGTTCAAAGATATTTTTGTAGCCACATGCTATGCCTTAAACGGATAAGAGACTAGTATAATATAAAGGATGAAGTTACAAGGAAAATTAATATAATGTTTCCGTAACCCAAAATCCACTTATGCATAAATAATCTGAGTAAGATTTTATCAGAGTCATAACTCATAAAAGATGAAGTTGCAAGGATTTATTGCAACTTCATTTCCTTTGAACACTTTTCGACCCCCTGTCAACATGATCGGTTCTTCTCCCCAATACATGTTGCAGGAATATTTCAAAATTGGATGATGAACTAATACGGGAGTTGCTACCGCGCCCGCTGTACCAACCTTACTATGATCAGTAGCAGGTTGTACAACAAAAATATGTTTTCTACATGTAGATGGAAGAATCACGACGACCTGAAATTGTCTACCGCCTTCCGGGATCTCCTGGCGCATTTGGGGCAATAAAATGGATGGGTCGGCGCAACTGGACCACTTACACCACTCCTAGTTCAGATGAAATCCATGACTCTGAAACGTAAAGATCGTCCTCCTTTCCCCAAGTGTAATACTTGTTGATACGACTCCACTAAGTAGTTATATCTAGGTTGGAAAGGAAGATTCTCCAATATTTCCCAAGCTGTTGCTCGTTAATGGATATCGACTTGTTCCATGAATTTACCCCTCGAGCGTTGAGGTGGTAACACAATATTTGACTTGCAGCAACTAAATTGCTTCGAGAAAATATATGTCCCCTGACAGTTTTGAGTTGAGAGTTTAAAATGAGTAGCAGTCACTTAAATCAGGTTTCCCATATTTTTGATACTTGAGCGATCATTTAAATCCTCTTTAAAAGACAGATTCAAATGGAAAAACAGTGTTTTGGGAACCTCTTTTTGATTTAAAAATAATTAATAATATAGCTTAAAGTATCATTCATAATTATTGAAGGTCGAGGATAAACTTTCAATACATTTCTCATTTTTAAAACGTGTTAAAAGCATTTAATAAATAATCGAATAATATTTATTAAATAAGTAAACCTTAAACGAATATTCGAAAATAGTATTCATTAAATAAATAAACCTTAAATGAATATTTGAAAGTAATATTCATTAAATAAATAAACCTTAAATGAATATTCGAAAATAATATTCATTAAGTAAGTAAACCTCAAATGAATATTCAAAAATAATATTCATTAAATAAATAAGGATTGAATAACAGTTGCCCGATATCTTTATCGGGAAATAACCTTTAATATATACAGAAAATATAATTACTTCTGATCTAAAAAATATCATACGCCCTTAACCTAGGGCATTTATAAACGAATCTGGCTTATAGCTGATATCCCATATCTAGGTTATAAGTCCCAACATCAAGTCATAACCTCGAGTATCGCTATATATAGCAATTCAAAAACAAGCATGCAATTTATATATCGAATTTGCATATCATATATGAAAATAGTTATTATCACAACAACAGTAGTATAGGTTTCGAAAACTTGCCTGGTGGTGAGGTAGGGGCAGTGTGCCTCGAGTCAATCCGGCGATCTATACATAGTCAAAGTATCCGAGATTAATCACTTAATACTTTTAGGACCCTAAGTATGTACTTTACTTAAGCTAAAACATGTTTTCAAGTTAACCCTTTAAAAACTTCCGCTCGCGTAAGCTTGTTCACGCATTTTTATAAAATAGAGATTAAATCCTTTTAACACGAAATCTTTTCGAGGGTCTTCCTAAACATACCTAGCATGTTAACACGAAGTTTCACATTCTAATAAGTCGCTTAAGGTGTTTGAGCATACCCTCAAAGTTGGCTAAATGGTATAGTTCGGTTTCGCGAAACATCCTTTACTAAATTACTCGTTTCTCCTAAACCGTAAATCGGATTCACATGATCTTCACACCAAAACGAACCTTGAAACAAGACCTATACTATACTAGGCAGTGGTGACCTTGGACAGAAGTCCTTATGTTCGATTTTCCCATTTGACAATACTCACAGAGTCCTTCTTGACAGAATTCCTGTTGAGGTAGTCCTCTTACTAGTTCCTTCTTCATCAGCATATTCATTGTCTTGAAGTTGAGGTGAGAGAGTTTCCTGTGCCAAAGCATACTGTCACCAACAGTAGCTTTACTGTAGAAACAGTAAATCTTGTCCTTCTTTGTTGAGCTTAGTTCAGCAACAAACATGCTTCATTTTCTTACCCCTTTCAAAGAGAGGCTTCCATCCTTCTTGTGATAGATATTGCACACCATCATGTCAAAATCAACCTTGAATCCCCTGTCACTGAATTGGCTGACACTGAGCAGGTTGTGCTTCAATCCATCAACAAGTACAATATCATTAATGACAACATTCCCAATTTCCAAACAGCCATATCCCACTGTGTAACCCTTATTGTTGTCTCCAAAGGTTATGATTGGGCCAGCTTTCTCTACAAATTGTGATAGCAGGGCTTTTTCACCAGTCATGTGTCTTGAGCAGCCATTGTCAATGATCCATATGACCTGCTCCTTATTCTTGCCCTGCAAAACAAATTGTATTTAAGAGGCATATGGTACCCAATCCTTGTTGGGTCCTGTTACTTCAGTATCACAAGAATAATCAACATTTTCAACTTTAATCATCACATCATGAATCTTCTGTTGGACTCCTTTCTTCACCCACTTTTATTTAGAATTAGACTTGGTCTTCTTCTTAGTGGATGTAGCCTTTTTACTGTTTCCAGTAGGCTCAGAAGTCTCAACGGTTTGCATATAGAGACATTGTTCAGTAGATGAAATAGGCAAATTGAAACAAGTACTCATGGCAGTTACTTTACAAGGCATACAGTCAATGTTATTGCAAACTACCATAGATCTATGCATAATGGGGGTTCTGTGTAAGTTACCAGCTATCATGGTCACATTGTCCTTGACCTCTTTTGGTTTCTTACAAACATGAGTTAAGTGATGTGAAGAGCCACAGTTATTGCATAGTTTTCTGGGAGCAGTTCCAACATTGCCATTTCCTAACTTACCATTCCTGTTTCTAGACTTGTAGGTAACTATGTCAACAGGGTGTTCTGAAGTTGCTGTCGAGCTTTCCTTGACAGTACCTTTCACACCTTCTGTCTTGACAATAGGTTTGGAAGTTACTGTCTTTGAAGCTCTCTTGAAAGTATCTTTGGAAGTTTCTGTCTTGCCATTTCTGACAGCATCTTTAGAACATTATGTCAGATTGTTTGGGAAAGTTGCTGTCTTGGGGATTTTGACAGTATCTTTTCCTCCAACTGTTGTGCTGTCAACACACTCATCCTCATCATCAAGTTGTTGTTTGATGAGCATGGCTTCCTCATCAAACTCAAGTTCAGAAAGTTTAAAAATTGGTTTGTTGATCTTCTTGAGGACATGAGGTTTGACATAAGCATCAGTTGAACAATCCTGAATCACAATTTCCTTACCAGGTCTTTTACCATACTCAAAACCTATCCCTACTTTTTGATCCTCTGTGTGTTTCTCATGATAATCCTGAAGTTGTTTGGATGAGTTTCTATAGGCTTTAATCTTGAATTCATTTTCACTTATTTCTTTCCTTAGAAACTTCTCAATTTCTTTAGCACAGTCTAACACATTTTTAAGTTTGGCATTCTCATGTGTTAAATATTCTAATCGACTAGTCTTTAACAAAAGCATGTCATTCTCAGAGGTGAGTGTTTCATTAAGTTTAGTTAACCTATCAATTTCTTCATTTGCTGCAGTTAAACTAGTATGAACATTAAACATTTCAGCACTCAACTCTTCGACAGTTTATTTGTATTCATCTTTAGACATTTCAACTAAGAAAAGTGAAGGTACCTGACTTGGAGAGCCAGAGGAGACCTCATCAGTCTTATCCATGAGGGCTAGATTCACATATTCCTCTTCCTCTTCATCATCAGAATCATCCCAACATTTTCCCTCAGCCACAAAGGCTTTTCCTTGTCCTTTCTTGAAGTGTCCACTTGACCCTTTTTCCATCCTTTGATTCTGCTTTGGTCTTCTGCATTCAGTAGCAAAATGACCAAGCTCATTGCAGTTGTTACACCTAAACTTGGATATGTCCACCATGCCTGTTTTGTAACCACCTCTTGTGGCACCACCTTCAACCTTGGAAGAGTCCCCTCTGCTGAACCTTGATGTTTGACCTTGAGGCTTAAATGGCTAGTTTCTCTTGAATCTTATGTTTTTGAACTTCTTAGCCATGTAAGCCATAGTTGGATTATCCATCCTCTCCATTTCTTCTAAGGAGTAGAAGTCTTCATCTTCAACATCAGTTATCTACAGTACAACTTTCTCCTCATCATCCACAACCTCTTCAATCTTAAGAGTAGGTTGGGTGATTTGAATTCCTTCACTAGGTTGAGTGATTCTTGGCACATGAGCCACGAGAGAACCTGAAATATTAGCCATCTTTCCTCTGGATCCAGCTTGTATAGCTCTTTTCTGGAAAAATTCAAGCTCATATGACTTAAGCACACCATATAATGTTTCAAGAGAAACATTGTTTAGATTTCTTCCTTCTCTTATGGCAGTGATTCTGTGCTCTAGATGCTCAGGAAGTGTGAGTAAGAATTTAACATTTAGCTCCTTCCTATCATAGTACTTGCCATGAATATGTAGCTCAGTCATCAACTTGATAAACCTTTCAAGCATTGTTGTTAGGTCTTCTCATGGCTTCGCCATGAAAGCTTCATACTGGGAGATAAGAATTTGTCTTTGATTGTCTTTCACTTCTTCACTTCCTTCACATAGCAGCTCGATCTTATTCCACATATCCTTGGCTGATGAGCACCCAATGACATTCTCACACATGGCTTTGTCCAAAGTGAGAGCATCCAGTAAGATGAGTTGCAAGTAATCATCCAAGGCCACCTTCTCATTTTCTGGCTTCAGAAACTCTGAAGGTAATTTGTTAACCCAGTGGGCTGGAATAAGAACACCGTCCCCAGTTAAGGCTTCAATCGCTTTTCGTGGAACAAATGGACCATTTTGGAGGATACCTAAGTATAAAGGATTCGCAGCTTTGATAAACAACAGGATTTTTATTTTCCACACGTTGTAGTTCTCCTTATCAAATGCTGGAATCTTTATGCTACTTGACTTCTGCATACTTGTCATGATCTCAGATTTGTAGAACAATCTGTCTGCTCTGATACCAGTTGTTGGTCCTTGACTATTGCAGAAGGGGGGGGGGTTGAATGCAATACTGATAAATCTCAATCTACGATTCAACAACAAAAACTAAGATTAACGTTTATCAGTTTATGGAATTGCAAACACAAGTAACACACGAGTATTTCTCACAAAATAAATGTTTTATTTATTTTGCAATGGGTTGCTACAATCTCAAGAAAATGTTTGTTTTCTTGAGCTTCAGTTTCTCGAGTGATTACAAAGAATGGATTGAGAGATAGTCTAAGTAGACTAATTCTATCACTATCAACACGGGTTTGTGAAGCTGCTGTCATTATCATGTGGCAGCTTCTTACAATTTGCCTACCCGTGAATCATTCCTAAATTGCTATACAAACAGCTTATCAGTACTGGACAAAGCAATCTAGAAACGTTCTATTTTTAGCTAACACAATTCAGTAGATGTAGATTTGTCATACTCTGGAATTGGTGAACTTTGTCATGTGATCTCTCAAGCTTCGGTCGTAGTCTTGCACACCTATTGTAGTGTTGAGATACTGCAACACGCCTGTTTCTTGAACATCCAAACTGTCACAAGTTTGACGGGGTTGTTCCCCAATACAAATGTTATCCCTTCATGACAGTATCCTGATGGCTGAGCTTGCTGTCACAGGAATGCGTTTTTGGTGACATTAAGAAATCCCCGCATAAGGTGCTGTCAGGATTTCCAAGCTTGCTGTCAGGCTAAGGTAAAGTTGTTGTCCGAGGGTGTAATATCCCCAAATTTTGTACTTATTTAAGAACTATTGATGAATAGTAACTTTTGTTAAAAACCATTGCTGAATAGTAACTTTTTCGTTTTAAAAAGTTTTCAGACCACCCTATATACGGGACGATATAATAAACTTTGTTAATCCCAAATGACCTAACAGAATTGTAGAAGGGGGGGGTTGAATACAATTCTTGATATTTCTTAAACTTAAAAACAACTTACAAATAAAAACTGAACTTAATGTAAAAATCACAAGCACATAAATAATTTCAGTTGGATTGTTTGATGATCCAACTGAAGTGATTTTTATTGCGGAAATAATCTGTGATACAAAATGTACACAGCTGCTCAGTTACAAGAGTGTAGAGAAGTATGCTCTCAAAGATAGCTAATACAATCTATTTGTTTTTCTTCTCTCACATCTATTTTAACTGCTACACTTGGTTATATACATTCCCAAGTTTACAATACTATTTTTGGTTACACTAAAGTACACTAGTAATAACCATCAGTAGTTTACTTTTCATTCCTTTTGTCCAATGGTCCTTGGAGATCCTTGCTTTTGTCTTCACGCTTATTATGATCACTCCCAAGAGCTTTATTGGAAATTGGAATGTTTCCTTATTTCCAGTAACCATTTTGATGGCTTCCAATGCACAGTACACTTCCATATCTCCTTTAGATCTGTTCAGTAAACTGTCACTATCACTTTGTCAACTATTCAAAAAGTAATAGTGATTCGTTGATGACATGGAGATGTGTTTCGTTTATAGCTTTATTCTTCATTTCATTGATGGTGTATTCCTCGTTTCGTTGATAGAGTAATCTTCATTCCGTTGACAGACTAATCTTCATACCGTTGATAGAGTAATCTTCATACCGTTGACATGTCTTCACTTAGGCAAAATTACATGGCATAATATATTTACAATTCACCAACCTATTTTGCCTATCTAGTACTTAGTCAACATGACTTAGAAAAACCTATCTAATACATACAACAAATTGCATATCAAACTGTGAAGTATTGTACAGTGCAATTGCTACATCACTTATTCCGTTGATGAGCTTCCTGTCAACGAAACACTGCAAAGCATGCCATTTCGTTGACAGTAACAAAATGACTTAATACAAAATCTACTAAGTGTTTTTATAATTATCATCAAGAACAACATATTCCTAACAATCTCCCCCAATTTATGACTGATAGAATAACAGCCATAAATCAAGAGCCTTGATGATAACAAAAACACTCAAACATATTACACATGATAAAAGTAGAAATTGCATTGAGCTTCATTGAATTTAATTGAAATGCAAAGTAGAAAATCTTACAAAACAAGTGCACAGAGTTGCTCCTCTAGACTGAGCAGATTTTTCATCTTTGCCTCTGTGGTCTTGTTTTCTTCCTTTTTCTTGCATTGTTCTCCTCAATTTGAGCTTGAAGTCTTCTGTAGAAAATCTTCTCTTCTTCATCTTGATTCCCCAACTTGGATTGCATTAATCTTAGAGTTTCATTGGATGCCTTCTCCAGTTGGTCTTCTATTCTGAAGAATCTTCTACAGTTGTCCTTATCTCTGACTTCCATCATCCAAAAAGGTTGGAGATGAATTATCTTTCCTGTTTGAGGGACCTTCAATACTCTGGGAAGTGCACCAGGCTTGTTCCAGCTAGCTTTGATTTGGCAAATCTTGGAGACAACCTCAGACTTGGCTGTTTTGGTAAAACCAAAATCTTTCTTCAAACATTTAAACACAGATAGCAGTGTCTGATAGTCTTCTCCCAGAATTCTGTGTAGAGGCCAAACCTGTTCTCTCCCACCCTTGTAGACAAATACCAATCTCTCTGGTAGTTTGTAAGAAGCTGCTATTCCTCTCACTTCAACCAGGTCATCAAGATTGATATGAATGTCAGACTCCTCCCTGATATCAGCAATATAGATGAAGTCTTCTGGGTTGGTAGGGGGTTTTTCAGCTTGTGGTCTCCTTACCAGAATTGGCTTAGCCTTGGTAGTCCTTTGCTTAGATTTCTTCTTTGGATCCATTTCAAAGAGGAATTTTGGAAAGTTGGCCTCATCAAACTCAATTGGCTCT
Source organism: Heracleum sosnowskyi (assembly GCA_030848705.1). Classification (NCBI taxonomy): domain Eukaryota; kingdom Viridiplantae; phylum Streptophyta; class Magnoliopsida; order Apiales; family Apiaceae; genus Heracleum; species Heracleum sosnowskyi. The sequence goes on from CM061237.1 coordinate 26,497,239, forward strand.
CCCTTTGGCTCAATTGGCTGATCATGGAAATTGACAGGATGATTAGGATCACAGGCTAACTTTACCTCTGAAACTGGATCAGGAATTGTTGGAGGTGCAATTGGTACAGAAGAGTCTGATGCAATGCTCTGAGAGTCATCATTCTCAAAGGCTATGTTTCTCCTAGCTCTTGCCTTTGGTTGCCTTGTGCTCTTCTTTGCACTCCTTTCCTCTCTTGCTTTTTCTTCTAGCTGTTTTTCTTCTTCATCAAGAGACTGAGCAACTGCAAGGGCTTGCATTGCTGCTCTTTCTGACTCTTCAGCTTTAGCTTCAGCAAAGTTTGGGTGACCAGCCCAAACACAGATTTCTTGTCCATTCCTGTAGACAATTGCCCTTTGCTTCCTTATCTCACAATCATTGCTTTCCTTGCTTTTTGTGATAAGTAGACCAAGAAGCTTGAGCTCATCTGGATAAGGTGTAGGATAGAAAATCCTTGCTATATTTTTGCCCTTTGGTTTAGCAGGGGACTTGGGAGATAAGCTTCTTTGGAGTGTAGCTTGTTCCACATCCCTAATGCATGAAGTTTGTCCTTTTTCCTTCCTTGGACCTTGAGTGACTCCATGTAGAAGGGGCTCTACCTGATAGAAAGAATTGGTCTGTGGCTCCCATTCCGTTGACACTAGAACCATGACATCCGTTGATGGTTGATCCGTTGATGGATTTGAGTCCTTTGTAGTTCCAGCAATTTTCTTGACCCTTGCTTCTATGTTGGACCAATGGTCTTTAATTTTCTTGACCCTGTATTAGGTCAATACCATCCTTTTGCTTCTTTCCAAGCTCCCCCATTACTAGTGGCTCATTTGGTAAGGAAATGGCTGGGACCATAACCTTTGTGATTTGAATGTCTAGCTCCTTAGATTTCTCCCCCTTTTTGTTATCATCAAAAGAGATGACTGGGAGTCCTTGAGCTGCCACTAGTTGGGCCAATAGTTGTGTTTGCTTCTCCTGTTCCTTTTGCATCTGAGATAAAGTATCTTACACCTTGTCCACTCTAGAAGAGAGAGTCTTCAAGGAGGTAGCCACTTCAGGTTCCTTAGAGAAAAACCTGGTCATCTTGGACACAGTGAGAAGAGGAAGCTTTTCATCTAGCCTCCTGTCATTAGCATCCTTGAGGTTGCTAATGGAATCCTTGATTTCTGTAGCTTCAATCCTTGTCTGTAGCATCTGTAGCCTTTGAATTTCCAGAGAATCCATGATGGCCTTGTAGAATTTCTTGTCCCTTGCATTTGCAGACTCATGAGCTAGATATGCCTCATTGTACTGCCTTGAGATAGCAGCATCTAGAGTGAATCTTCCATGCATATCCTGAGAAAGCCAGTCTGGTCTAGGAGGCACCACAGAAGTCCCAGTCTGTGAAGTAGTGGCCACCTGTAGATTGTCACCATAGCTGTCCTCATCATCAGAAAAGTCAAAGTCTCCACTTGCTGCAGCTCCTGTAGGTAGATTGGTCAAGGCATCCTTTGCTCTTTGCATTGATGCAGTTGTATGAATTAGGTTTAGTGACCTTTCTGCCTCCACATTGCCCTGCTGAGCCATAATTTGATAGGCTGGCACAGGATGAGTAAAGGTCTCAGGATCCAGGGAAATACTATCCAGAGTTTGTTGATAATGCTCTTGGAAAGTAGGTTCCCTTTCTCCCTCACTGACCTCCATTAACTCACTTGCAATGGCTGCTTCATCCCTTATTGCTCTTGTAGTCCCTTCTCTCTCTCCTCTATTTTCTTGCATCATGGGCTCCCCATGGCTCACACTTCTCACACCCTCACCTTCACCTACTAAGGTGGAACCCTCAGCCTCTCCTTTTGCTTGACTGGAAGAAATAGTCAGCTTCTCACTCTCAACCTCTCCTTTTGCCTGGCTGCAAGCCAGCCTCTCAGTTTCACTCCCTCTCAATCCTAGAAGTGTCTCAACTACCACTAGATCATCTACACTAGTTGTGGAAACAACTTGATTTTCAATTAAAGGTGCAGAATGAACTATCAACGGTATGGTAGTTTGAACTGTCAACGGTATGGATACCGTTGATGGAGAGACACTTGTCAACGAAAGAGACTGTTTCGTTGATGAAGTCAAGAAAGCACTTTGAGAAAGTGAAATTACAGTGGAATCTGTGGTGATTGATTTAAGAGATTGTTCCACAGATCCTCTTGTAACTTCAGAAAAGGATGATTGGTGGCCCAACAAATCACTTAACAAGTGATGGTCACCAATGTCAGAGTGGGGCTTCTCCAAGAAAAGAGTTGGAGAATCAGGGATAGATGAATGGATCATATCCACATCTAATGATTGAGTTGGTGAGTTTTGAGGAGTTGGTTCAAGATTTATATTTAAAGAATGGGACTGTAACCCCAGAGTAATGATAGGGGTTACATCAAACTGAATTTGAGAAACTGGAAGTGTTGCTTCCAGTGTGTGTGCACCCTGTGAAACCTGGGATTTTTGCTTCACTCTCCTTTGGTATTGGGAAATAGTAGACCGTGGGCTTGAAGTGTCCCTTACCCTCTTGGAGTGTGCTCTTGGAGGAGAGCTTGTTTCAATAATTACATCCTTTTGGGAGGATGCAATTAGACTTGTGCTTTAATCCATATTACTCATTGTGCCTTGTTGGGAAGACACAATGGGGCTTGGCTGGATCTCACTCATCTTTCCTTCCTTATCCTTAGGGTTTCTTTTATGTTCACCCCTTCCCTCACCTCTCACAGCACCTACAACACTCCCCTTAGATTGTGTAGTGGATTTTACAACAGGTGCCTTTTGGGAAGAACCTGAGGTTGGCTTGGAGGATTTCTTTGATTTTGGTTTTGTTGCTGGGGCAGGAGCCTGTTGGGTCACAACTACAGACTCCACAGCAACAGGACTGGGTGATACAGTTGAAGTAACAACTATACTAGAAGGGATAGCAGTAGTTACCTCAATTATTGGCAGATACACCACTGGAACATCACCATTGTGGTTCAGCCTCAGTATGTCTGTCAATACTCTCTTCTCTTGCACAAAGCAATCAAACCTAGACACAGGGTTAGAGATAACCAATGGTGCTGGACTAACATGGTTAGCCAACATCATCAGAAATCTAGCATAATAGATATTTTTCTTCCTATTTGCCTTATCACCCAACTTAGCACCAATTTCATACATAAGTTGGGTGCTAAAGTTGTAATATCTATCAGTTAGGAGCATGGTAAATAGAATCAACATGGAATTAGTTAATGCATCAAAATTACTAATTTTACCAGAAAAGACTTTAATGAATGCATCAGCTAAATAACTGTATTCCCTAACCAAACCTCTCCTAATTATCTTACCCAAATTATCAGTAGGCAATGAGTAGTTTATGGAATTTAGCATGTTAACCATTTCAGTGAATGTGGGCAAAGCAGAGCAATTATTTTCAGGAAGGTGTAAGCATGCTTGCAACACATCAGAATTAACTATATACTCATTACCTTGGATGGTGAATTGTAAAGTGCAATTTGTCCCACTGTACTCACATGAGGTCCAAATTTCTTCGATTATCTCATTGTAGAGTGGTGTAGAGTAAAACATTGTGTAGCTCAACTTGCAATTCTTCATGAAGTCCATCATTTTGAAAAACAGGTTGTTCGGGCTTTCTTTGACAACAAAGGGGATGGAGTTGTTTTTCTCATAGATAAACCCTCCAGCAGACATGAGCTTGACTATGGGTGCCATTGTTGAGTGAGAAAAAGCTTCGAACTGAATTGCTTGTTAGAGAAAAGAAGAGAGAAAAGCCTTTGGAATTTTTGAGAACAGGTAAAAAAGAAATTAAGGAAAATAGAATTTCTTAAATACTCCCCCAAAAATTCTCAGAAAATGAGTCCAATAATAAATGTAAATTACTGGATTGGCTTAAAAATATAACCGTTACTCTTAAAGTATTACCATGATTTATACTTATAGGGGTGTATGCATAGATCGTGGTAAAAGACGTGTCAAATCTCAACGGTTCAGATTAAAAGCGCTATATAAACGAATCAGAATTGGGCGTTAAAGGTCCCGTCTATTTTGTTGATAAAGCTGCGTTTCGTTGATATAAAAGAGCTATCAACGAAACACCTAGAAAAATGCTAAGACTGTCAACGAAATGGTGCGTTTCGTTGACCTAGTAATTTTGACTTAGACAAAATTTCACTTTTTCCTGAGAAAATTAATTCACAGAAAAACATAGCAAATTTCTGGCTACATTGTAACTTGCAAATATCAAAAATAATTAAGAGAAATTTAGCATACCTAGCTCACTTACTAATCTTGAGAATGTTGATTCATCAAGTGGCTTGGTAAAGATGTCTGCAAGTTGTTGTTCACTTGGAACAAAATGTAACTCCACAGTACCATTCATAACATGTTCTCTAATGAAATGGTACTTGATGTCAATGTGCTTGGTCCTTGAATGCTGCACTGGATTCTCAGTAATGGCAATGGCACTAGTGTTGTCACAGAAAATAGGGATTTTCTCAACTCTTAATCCATAATCAAGTAGTTGATTTTTCATCCACAAAATCTGTGCACAACAACTTCCAGCTGCAATATACTCAGCCTCAGCTGTGGAGGTGGAAACTGAGTTTTGTTTCTTGCTGAACCATGACACAAGCTTGTTTCCTAAGAATTGACAGGTGCCAGTTGTGCTTTTCCTGTCAATTTTACATCCTGCAAAATCTGCATCTGAATAACCAATTAGTTCAAAGCCAGATTCTCTAGGATACCAAATGTCAAGGTTTGGTGTTCCTTTGAGATATCTGAAAATTCTTTTAATAGCAACTAAATGGGATTCCCTAGGATCAGCCTGAAATCTAGCACATAGACATGTAGCAAACATAATATCAGGTCTACTAGCTGTTAAATACAAAAGTGAGCCTACCATGCCTCTGTAACTTGAAATGTCCACAGATTTTTTCTTAGTATTCAATTCAAGTTTGGTGGCAGTAGGCATGGGAGTTTTGGCAGGAGAGCATTCCATTAAGTTAAATTTCTTTAATAAATCATGAATGTATTTTGTTTGACTAATGAAAATGCCTTCATTAACTTGCTTCACTTGAAGACCAAGAAAGTAAGTTAATTCTCCCATCATGCTCATTTCATATTTACTTTGCATAAGCTTGGCAAACTTTTGACAAAGTTTCACATCTGTAGACCCAAAGATTATGTCATCTACATAAATTTGAACAAGTATAGTAGAGCCATTCACAACCCTGTGAAAAAGAGTTTTATCTACAGTACCTCTAGTGAAGTGATTCTCAAGGAGGAACTGTGAAAGTGTGTCATACCAGGCTCTAGGTGCTTGTTTCAAACCATAGAGTGCTTTGAGGAGGAAGTATACATATTCTGGAAAATCATCATCTTAAAAACCAGGAGGTTGACTTACATACACCTCCTCTTCCAATTCCCCATTCAGAAAAGCACTCTTCACATCCATTTGATAGACTTTGAAATTGGCATGGGCTGCATAGGCTAGGAAAATCCTTATTGCTTCTAGTCTAGCAACAGGAGCAAAGGTTTCATCAAAATCAATTCCTTCTTCCTGTGAATAGCCTTTTGCAACCAATCTAGCTTTGTTCCTTGTGACTGCCATTTTCATCCATCTTGTTTCTGAACACCCATTTTGTGCATATGACACTTCTGTCCTTAGGCTTGGGCACCAGCTTCCAAACATTGTTCCTCTCAAATTGGTTTAGCTCCTCTTGCATAGCTAAAACCCAATCTGGATCTAGAAGTGCATCCTCAACTTTTTTTGGCTCATCTTGAGACAGAAAGCTGCTATATAGACATTCTTCTTGAGTTGCTCTTCTAGTTTGGACTTTTGAAGTAACATCACCTATAATAAGTTCAAAGGGATGATCTTTAGTCCATTTCCTTGAGGGAGGTAGATTTGCTCTTGAAGAGGTAGCTTCATGATCATGATTGCCTTGATTGAATATTTGTCCTTGAGAAACTCCCCCTGAGTTTGTTGTCCCTAAATGATCACTTCTAGAAGCATTTCTATGACTGTCAACGGTATGACCATTTTGGCTGTCAACGAAACGCTCATTTTGACTGTCAACGAATCCACCATCATGATTGTCAACGAAATGACCATTTGGTCTGCTAGCAGCTATTCTTTTCAACCTTAATGCAGCAATTTCATCTTCACTGCTGCTTTCATCTGTGCTAGATACAACAACTTTAGGCTGTTTCTCAGTAGCCTTAACATGATTCACTTGATCTCCTTCCTCATTCTCAAAAGAAAGACTTTCATGGAAACCTTCATCACAGAGACCTTGAATTTTGAGATCATCAAAAACAACATGTACAGATTCCATAACAATGTTGGTTCTGAGATTATAGACTCTGTAAGCTTTCCCTGCTGCATATCCCACAAATATTGCTTCATCTGCCTTTGCTTCAAATTTCCCCAAATGCTCAGCTTGATTTCTCTGAACAAAGCACTTGCATCCAAAGACATGAAGAAAATCCAATAGTGGCTTCTTTCTTTTGAGTAGTTGATAAGGGGTCATACCTTTGGCCTAATTAATCAAAGAAATATTTTGAGTGAAGCAGGCTGTGTTAACTGCCTCAGCCCAAAAATAAGTTGGTAACTTTGATTCATCTAGCATTGTCCTTGCAGCTTCAATAAGTGTTCTGTTTTTCCTTTCAACTACACCATTTTGTTGTGGTGTCCTTGCTGCTGAAAACTCATGCAAAATACCATTTTCTTCACAGAACACTTTCATGTTGAATTCTTGAATTCTGTCCCATTGTCACTCCTAATCCTTCTTACTTTCAAGTCAGGATGATTGTTTACCATCTTGATGTGATTGATAATGATTTCACTTGCCTCATCTTTGGAGTGCAAAAAGAAGGTCCATGTAAATCTAGGAAAATCATCAACAATCATAAGACAATATTTCTTCTTTGAAATAGACATGACATTCACAGGGCCAAATAGATCCATATGAAGCAACTCAAGCTGATGGACAATTGATGACCCTGTCTTGCTTTTGAATGATGCCTTCTTTTGTTTCCCTTTTTGACAGGCATCACACAGACCATCCTTGGAAAACTCCACTTGTGGAATTCCTCTAGCAAGATCTTTCCTCACCAAATCATTCATAACTTTGAAATTCAGATGAGACAGTTTCTTGTGCCATAGCCAACTTTCATCCTTGCTTGCCTTGCTGAAAAGACAAGTGATGGTGTCTGGACTTGTGCTACTAAAGTCAGCAATGTACACATTCCCTCTTCTGAATCCAGTCATTACCACATTGTTGTTTCCTCTTTTAGAAACAACACATGCTTCTTTAGAAAAAGTAACTAAAAATCCTTTGTCACAAAGTTGGCTGATACTAAGCAAATTGTGCTTAAGACCATCCACCAATGCAACCTCATCTATGATGACATTCTCTTTTGAAATCAAGCCATATCCCTTAGTGTAGCCTTTGCTGTCATCTCCAAAAGCAATACAAGGGCCAGCTCTTTCCTGAAACTCTGTGAGAAGGGTAGAATCACCAGTCATGTGTCTTGAGCAACCACTATCCAAGTACCAAAGATTCCTTTTGTCTCCCTGCACACAATAAAACCAAATCAAGTTGATTTTGGTACCCAAGTTTCCCTGGGTCCTGTTTTGTTAGCCTTTGCTTTTCCTTTAATATCATTTTTCACCTTGGGCTCAGATTGATTTAAATCAATCTTTACCCTTGGTGTTGATTTCTGAGAGTTGTTCACATTTTCATTCATAGCATGCATAGTTGGTGGAACAAACATGTTATTCACATTCCATGGCATTTGTGGCACATTAAACATATTCATGTATGGATTAGGCACAAACGACATGCTAGCATATGGATTCTGAAATTGTGCATATGGAGCAAACATGTTAGGCATAACAGGCATTGTGGGCATAGAACTGTTCATTGCAGGCTTGGGAATTTTCACATTAGTAGACTTCTTAACAGATTTGCAGTTAGTAGATAAATGACTAACACTTCCACAATTGACACATGTCTTTCTAGGAGCATATTTATCAGGTGTGTAATTGTTGTGTTTGTTAATCCCTACTTTGCCATTCCTGTTATTCTTTTTATTTCCCTTAACCTCAACTTGAACTTTCTCTAACTTGTCCTTCAATTGCTTGTTAGACAAGTGACCTACATTAGCTCTCTCAACAGGCTTCTCAACAGGCTTCTCAACTTTCTTTGAATTACTAGACTCACCTTGAACAAAGTTCTTGGTGACAGGACCATACTTGTTATTAAGTCTAGTGAGTTTATCTTTTCTTTTCTCTGTCAACGAAACAGCCTGATCGGTTGATGGTTCATCTGTCAACGAAACATTGCATTCCGTTGACATATCAACCTTCAACAAATGATCATTGTTGTTTGTTGACTCTGTTTCTGATTCTAAGGTTTCACCAACATACCCTAGCTTCTCTTTGTTCTTTTTCCATGATTGCTCACAGAAAGATTCCATACCTTGAACATTAATGATGTTGGTAGCAACATTCCTGGCATCTTTCCATTTTGCAATCACACTTTGTTCTATCTCAAGTTGTGTTTTAAGAATTTCTTCCCTTTGTAACACGTTCTCAAGTTCCTTCTTAGCATCCCTACTAACACATCTCATTTTCTCAAATTCAATGAGCTGTGCTTATAACATTGCATTCCTATCACTTAAGAGCAAATTAGTCTCTTTTATTCTTGAGTTCTCTTTGGTAAGTGATTTAAGAGTAACACGCAAATTATATAGTACAATAGACATTTCATTTACTGCACTATCGCATTCCTCTTTAGAAAGCTCAGAAAGATTAGTAATTGTTACCTGGTTGCTTGAGGAGCTTGCTTCCTGCTCATGATTGTTAGCCATAAGAGCCAAGTTGACATACTCAACATCATCATCAGAATCTTCACCATTACCAGCCCAATCATACTCCTGAGACATGAAAGCCTTTTCTTTTTGCTTGAGAAGTTCAAAGTATTTCTTTTTATAATCAACAGGCTCAAATTTCATGTTGCCCTTCTCAATCTTGGGCTTTCTGCAGTCTCCAGCAAAGTGACCAAGCATTCCACAATTGAAACATTTAGATTTAGACTTTTCAATCCAGTTACTTTTGTTAGGTTGAAAGTCTCTCCTTGGTGGCCTTGCTTCTGAGTTTCTCTTGAACTTGAACTTAGAGAATTTTCTTGACAGAAAAGCAATGTGTTCATCAATCTCATCTAAGTCATCCAAGTTGGCTGGTTCTGATTCTTCTTCTTCTGTCATCTTGCCTTTACCCTTGCTAACATCACTCCTACAACTAGCTCGACTAGTTGTGGCCTTTGCAGCTTCTTCATTGTCATCTTCCAGTTGGTTCACAGATGCAATCAATGCAATAGATCCACCCTTCTTCTGTACCTTTTCAATTTCTTCATCTTGCTCCATTTCCAACTCATATGTCTTCAAGGTTCCATAAAGCCTTTCAAGAGTGTAGTCTTTGTACTCTTGAGTGTTTCTGAGAGAAACAGTCATAGGCTTCCATTCTTTTGGAAGAGCTCTAAGAAATTTAAGGTTTGAATCCTTGGTTTGATAGATCCTCCCATACAACTTTAATCCATTCAAAAGCTTTTGAAACCTACTAAACGTGTCATTTAGGGTTTCACCAGCTTTAAAATGAAAATGCTCATATTGTTGTATAAGGAGCTGCATTTTGTTTTCCCTAACTTGCTCAGTACCTTCACAGAGAGTTCTAACAGTGTCCCATACTTCTTTGGAGGTTGTACAGTTTATGACATTGTCAAACATCTCTTGCTCCAAACCATTAAACAGAATGTTTATGGTTCTTTTATCTTTATGGACTTCTGCAACATCTTCAATAGTCTATTCTGAGACAAGTTTTGGAATTTCCACATCAGGAGCATCATCTGGCACTCCAACTCTAGATGCAAACTTCATGGGAACGTGTGGACCTTTCTCAATGCAGTCTACATACCTCTCATCCATAGACATGAGATGTAAATGCATCTTTACTTTCCAGTGAAAGTAATTGTCCTTATCAAGAACTGGTATCTTTACTCCTGCATCCTTCTTCACCATGGTTACTGTTTTGGTCTTGATCTTTAAACTTCTTGTATGTTAGAAGCTTGCTTTGATACCAATTGTTAATCCCAAATGACCTAACAGAATTGTAGAAGGGGGGGTTGAATACAATTCTTGATATTTCTTAAACTTAAAAACAACTTACAAATAAAAACTGAACTTAATGTAAAAATCACAAGCACATAAATAATTTCAGTTGGATTGTTTGATGATCCAACTGAAGTGATTTTTATTGCGAAAATAATCTGTGATACAAAATGTACACAGCTGCTCAGTTACAAGAGTGTAGAGAAGTATGCTCTCAAAGATAGCTAATACAATCTATTTGTTTTTCTTCTCTCACATCTATTTTAACTGCTACACTTGGTTATATACATTCCCAAGTTTACAATACTATTTTTGGTTACACTAAAGTACACTAGTAATAACCATCAGTAGTTTGCTTTTCATTCCTTTTGTCCAATGGTCCTTGGAGATCCTTGCTTTTGTCTTCACGCTTATTATGATCACTCCCAAGAGCTTTATTGGAAATTGGAATGTTTCCTTATTTTCAGTAACCATTTTGATGGCTTCCAATGCACAGTACACTTCCATATCTCCTTTAGATCTGTTCAGTAAACTGTCACTATCACTTTGTCAACTATTCAAAAAGTAATAGTGATTCGTTGATGGCATGGAGATGTGTTTCGTTGATAGCTTTATTCTTAATTTCGTTGATGGTGTATTCCTCGTTTCGTTGATAGAGTAATCTTCATTCCATTGACAGACTAATCTTCATACCGTTGATAGAGTAATCTTCATACCGTTGACATGTCTTCACTTAGGCAAAATTACATGGCATAATATATTTACAATTCACCAACCTATTTTGCCTATCTAGTACTTAGTCAACATGACTTAGAAAAACCTATCTAATACATACAACAAATTGCATATCAAACTGTGAAGTATTGTACAGTGCAATTGCTACATCACTCATTCCGTTGATGAGCTTCCTGTCAACAAAACACTGCAAAGCATGCCATTTCGTTGACAGTTACAAAATGACTTAATACAAAATCTACTAAGTGTTTTTATAATTATCATCAAGAACAACATATTCCTAACAAACTTTCAAAGTCGTATTAGTGATCTGCGATGTAAATGAAGGAATGAAAAAGCTGTCAGAATCAGAAAAATGACATTTTCTGTTTTCTCCGAAATTTCACCAATAACGGACGGATTAATCATTATTTGAAAGTATTGGAGGATTTAAATTATCAATTCCATGGATATGGATTTAATAAAAGAATTAGAGATACCAAGAACGTTTACGGTAAACTACTTCGATAGAACACTTAAGAAACCCTGCGAACATTCTACGAGATTAAGCGGTGACGGAACAACGCGACACTTACAGGATTAAATATAGGCATGGAAGTAACATGTAACAAGATAAATACAAGGAATGCAACAATTGGATCATCCGTGTGAAAGGAAACGAACCAGTAAAGCCACTTTATCTCTAGACTCATGCATGTTTGACAAGTGTCCAATGATAAAGCAACAAGAGCTATGACTCACCACTTTTAATACAAAATATCATTTCTATCAACAAATAAACTAAGGAAGAAAATCAAGAGCTCTCCACCTTGAAGAACATTCGGCCATTTTTAGAAAAAGAAGGATAGATTTTTCAAAATCAAGCTTCCACTTATCCATAAATCATGTTCTTGGATTCTAAAGCTTCCATATTTCCAAACTAAGGTAATCTCTTAATCCTAGCATCATCCATTAAGGTTAACATGTTCAAATCCTTGATTGAAGATGAGAGTGAACAGTGAAATGAATAGTAATTTCAAGAACTAACTTTGGTTTCTTGATTTCTTTGGTTGATCCAAGCTATCTTAAGGTTATATAAGGACTATACAAGGCTTATTAAACTCCTATACACTCCAAGGAAGGTATAACTCTTGAAACCCTTGTTTATAATTTGATTTATATAGTTAGTTTTAAGTATAGTTTAGTTGGTATGAACATAAGGATGGTTGATTGATTTCGATGAAAGTTTGATGTAGTTTTGATGATGAATAAGTAGATGTTGGTTTTGACTATGGTTGATGATGATTATGGATTAGTAATGATGTTGAGGATTTGACTTGGTGATTTGGTTGGATTGATCATGTAAAGTTTGTGATTAAACTTTGGAATCATTAAAACATAGCCGTTATAATGCCCGATTTTCCTTAGCCTTGTTTTGTTTGTGATGTTCGAACATAATACCTTCTGTCCAAGGTCACCACTGCCTAGTGTAGTGTAGGTCTTGTTTCGAGGTTCATTTTGGTGCGAAGATCATGTGAATCTGATTTACGGTTTAGGAGAAACAAGTGTTTTAATTAAGGATGTTTCGAGAAACCAAACTATACCACTTAGCCAACTTTGAGGCAATGATCAAATCCCTTAAACAACTTATTAGAATGTGAGACTTTGTGTTAACATGCTAGGTACGTTGAGGAAGACCCTCGAAAAGATTTCGTGTTAAAAGTATTTAATCTCTATTTTATAAAAATGTTCGAGTCGAGCGTGCGCAAGAGGGTTCTTAAGGAGTTAACTTGAAAACATGTTTTAGCTTAAGTAAAGTACATACTTAGTGTCTTAAAAGTATTAAGTGATTAATCTCGGATACTTTGACTATGTATAGATCGCCGGATTGACTCGAGGCACACTACCCCTACCTCACCACCAGGCAAGTTTTCGAAACCTATACTACTGTTGTTGTGATAATAACTGTTTTCATATATGATATGCAAATGCGATATATAAATTGCATGCTTGTTTTCGAACTGCTATATATAGCGATACTCGAGGTTATGACTTGATATTGGGGTCTATAAGTTAGATATGGGATATCAGCTATAAGTCATGTTTTTATAAATGCCCTAGGATAAGGGCGTGTGATTTTCCTTTAGATCAGAAGTAATTATATTTTCTGTATATGTTAAAGATTATTTTTCGATAAAGATATCGGGTAACTGTTATTCGATGACTATTTAATTTAATGAATATTATTTTGAATATTCATTTAAGGATTATTTATTTACTGAATATTATTTTGAATATTCATTTAAGGATTATTTATTTCATGGATATTATTCTGAATATTCATTTAAGGATTATTTATTTAATGAATATTATTTTTGAATATTCATTTAAGGATTAATTGTTTAATGGATATTATTTTTGAATATTCATTTAAGGTTTATTTATTTAATGAATATTATTTTTGAATATTCATTTAAGGTTTATTTATTTAACAAATATTATTTTGAATATTCATTCAATCCTTATTTAGTTAATGAATATTATTTTTGAATATTCATTTAATCATTATTTACTTAATGAATATTATTTTCGAATATTCATCTAAGGTTTACTTATTTATTTAATATTATTAATTATGTTTAAATCAAAAAGAGGTTCCCAAAACACTGTTTTTCCATTTAAATCTGTCTTTTAAGAGGATTTAAATGCTCGCTCAACTATCAAAAATATGGGAAACCTGATTTAAGTGACTGCTACTCTTTTTAAACTCTCAACTCAAAACTGTCAGGGGACAGATATTTTCTCAAAGCAATTTAGCTGCTGCAAGTCAAATATTGTGTTATCACCTCAACGCTCGAGGGGTAAATTGATGGAACAAGTCGATATCCATTAACAAGCAATAGCTTGGGAAATATTGGAGAATCTTCCTTTCCAACCTAGATATAACAACTTAGTGAAGTCGTATCAACAAGTATTACACTTGGGGAAAGGAGGACGATCTTTACGTTTCAGAGTCATGGATTTCATCTGAACTAGGAGTGGTGTAAGTGGTCCAGTTGCGCCGACCCATCCATTTTTATTGCCCCAAATGGGCCGGGAGATCCGGAAAGGCGGTAGACAATGTCAGGCTGTCGTGATTCTTCCATCTACATGTAGAAAACATATATTTGTTGTACGACCTGCTACTGATCATAGTAAGGTTGGTACGACGGGCGCGGTAGCAACTCCGGTATTAGTTCATCATCCATTTTGGATAATTCTGCAACATGTATTGAAAGGGACTACGGATGACATCCTTGGTACAGGTTTACCGATCATGTTGGCAAAGAGATTCTGCAGCATGTATTGAAAGGGACTGAGGATGACACCCGTGGTACAGGTTTACCGATCATGTTGGCAGGGGGTCGAAAAGTGTTCAAAGAAAATGAAGTTGAAATAAATCCGTGTAACTTCATCTTTTATTTTATGAGTTATGACTCTGATAAAACTTTACTCATATTATATATGCATAAGTGGATTTTGGGGTTACGGAAACATTATATTAATTTTCCTTGTAACTTCATCCTTTATATTATACAAGTCTCTTATCCGTTTAAGGCATAACATGTGGCTACAAAAATATCTTTGAACTGTTATATACTGATAATTTGTTATAAACTATTTTGGTGGGCTCCATTGCTCACCCTTGCTTTATTTATTTATATCACAACAACATCTAGAGCAGATGGCCCGCAACAGGCACACTCTGTGCAAGCAGGTACCAGCCGTCAGAGATTTACCCGCTGAGGTCGTAGCCGCCATAGCTGAGGTAGTAGTAACCAGTAGTCTAAGCTACAGCTTTTGTGTATCAGACTTACTTATATTTATGATTAATGTAAGCAACGGCAAGAACTATTAAGTGTACTCTGTAATCATTTGGGTTTGTAATAACTTATAACTTGTGGATCCTATAACTAGATACTTATTCCAATTTCATCTCTGGGACTATAACTAGTTGTGTGTGTGGTGTCGATATTGTGGGGGTCACAGCATGTAGTTTAATTGTTTTGATTTAAGTGTAAGTATTATTGATGGGAATTGAGACCGTAACGACCGGATCCCCGACCCCGGATCTGGGGCTGTTACAGAGGACTTCCGCCAATGTTGCTGTCAGAGTGAATGTACTCTCGTGACTTGCAACATGCTGTCTTCTTGTAACCTTACTGTCAATGCTGTGACAGTAATCTTTATTCTTGATGTCCATCTTGAATACTTCTTGAGGCTTGAACAAATAAATGAACTTCTACCAAGATGTACTACAATCTTATTTGCAATAAACAAAAACAGTTACAAAGACATACTTTGGCTGTGATAGTATGTTCATACTTAATAAAATTAAGTATTAAAGATATTTAGTTAAATTGTCTCATAGCTATCACCCATAAATCCTAACAATCCTTGTTTGTTCAAGCCTCAAGAAGTGCTTAAAGAAGACAGCAAGAATAAATATTACTGTCATGGCACTGACAGTAAGGTTACAAGAAGACAGCATGTTGCAAGTTACGGCAGTATATCCACTCTGACAGCAACATTGGCGGAAGCCCTGAGACAGCAACTTTATCTTAGTCTGACAGCAAGCTTGGAACTCCTGACAGCATCTATTGCGGGGATTTCTTACTGTCATCAAAAGAACATTCTTGTGACAACAAGCTTGAAGATCAGGATACTGTCTCAAAGGAATAATCTTTGTATTGGGGATCTACCCAGTCAAACATGTGACAGTTTGGATGTTCAAGAAACGGGCGTGCTGCAGTATCCCAACACTGCATCAGGTCTACAAGACTACGACAGAAGCTTGAGAGATCACATGACAAAGCTCACCAATTCAAGAGTATGACAAATCAACATCTACTGAATTGTGTTAGCTAAATATAGAATGTATCTAGATTGCTTTTTCCAGTAATGATAAACTTGTTTGTATAGCAATTTAGGTAAGACACACGGGTATACAATTTGTAATAAGCTGCCACATGAAAATGACAGCAGCTTCACAAACCCGTGATGATAGAGATAGGATTAGTTTACTTATACTATCTCTCAATTCATTCTATGTATCACTCGAGAAATTGAAGCTCAAGAAAACTGATATTTTCTTGAGGTTGTAGCAACACTTTATAAAATAAATAAAACATTTATTTTGTGAGAAAAACTACTTGTGTCTACTTGAGTTTGCAATTCTTAAACTGATAAACTTAAATCTTAGTTTTGGTTGTTGAAGCGTAGATTGAGATTTATCAGTATTGCATTCAACCCCCCCCCCCCCCCCCTTCTCCAATATTCAAGGACCAACAACTGGTATCAAAGCAGACAGATTGTTCTACAAATCTGAGATCATGACAAGTTTGCAGAAGTCAAGTAGCATTAAGATCCCAGCTTTTGATAAAGAGAATTACAATGTGTGAAAAAGAAAAATCTTGATGTTTATCAAAGTTGCGAATCCATTATACTTGGGTATCCTCCAAAATGGTCCATTTGTTCCACAGAAGGAGATTGAAGCCTCGACTGTGGATGGTGTTCTTATTCCAGCACACTGGGTTGCTAAATCACCTTCATAGTTTCTGGAGCCAAAAAAAGAGAAGGTGGCCTTGGATGATTACTTGCAACTCATCCTACTTGATGCTCTCACTTTGGACAAAGCCATGTGTGGGAACGTCATTGGATGCTCATCAGCCAAGGAAATGTGGATTAAGATTGAGTTGTTATGTGAAGGAAGTGAAGAGGTCAAGGACAATCAAAGACAGATTCTTATCTCACAGTATGAAGCCTTCATGGCAAAGTCAGGAGAAGATCTAACAACAATGTTTGGGAGGTTCAGTAAATTGCTGACTGAGCTACAGATACATGGCAAGTACTATGAGAAGAAAGAGTTAAATGTTAAGTTCTTACTCACACTTCCTGAGCATCTAGAGCACAAAATCACAGCCATAAGAGAAAGAAGAAATCTAAACAATGTTTCCCTTGAAACATTATTTGGTGTGCTTAAATCATATGAGCTTGAGTTTTTCCAGAAAAGAGCTATACAAGCTGGATCAAAAGGAAAGATGGCAAATATGTCTAGCGCTCTAGTAGCTCATGTGCCAAGAATCACTCAACCTAGTGAAGGAGTCCAAATCACCCATCCTGCTCAAGTATCTTCTCTAAAGATTGAAGAGGTTGTGGATGATGATGAGAAGGTGGTGCTGCAACTAACTGATGTTGAAGATGACGACTTCTATTCATTAGAAGAAATGGAAAAGATGGATAATCCAACTATGGCTTACATGGCTAAGAAGTTCAAAAACATAAGATTCAAGAGAAACAAGCCATATAAGTCTCAAGGTCAAACATCAAGGTTCAGCAGAGGGAATTCCTCCAAGGTTGAAGGTGGTTCCACAAGAGGTGGTTACAAAATAGGGATGGTGGACAGATCCAAGTTTAGGTGTTACAACTGTAATGAGCTTGGTCATTTTGCTACTGAATGCAGAAGGCCAAAATAGAATCAAAGAATGGCCAAAGGTTCAAGTGCACACTTCAAGAAAGGACAAGGAAAAGCCTATGTGGCTGAGGGAAAATGTTGGGATGATTCTGATGATGAAGAGGAAGAGGAATATGTGAATCTAGCCCTCATGGCTAAGTCTGATGAGGTCTCCTCTAGCTCTCCAAGTCAGGTACCCTCACTTGTTTTACTTGAAATGTCTAAAGAAGAATACAAACAAACTGTTGAGGAGTTGAGTGCTGAAATGTTTAACATTCATACCAGTTTAACTACAGCTAATGAAGAGATTGCTAGATTAGCTAAACTAAATGAAACACTCACTTCTGATAATGACATTATTTTTTGTTAAAGACCAGTCGATTAGAGTCTCTAGCATAGGAAAATGCAAAACTTAAAAATGAATTAGTCTGTGCTAAATAAATAGAAAAGTTTCTAAGGACTGAAATTAGTGAAAATGAATTCAATATTAAGGCCTATAGAAACTCATCTAAACAACTTCAGGATTATCATGAGAAGCACACAGAGGATCAAAAAGTGGGGATAGGTTTTGAGTATGGTAGGAGACCTGGTAAGGAGATTATGAATCAGGATTGTTCAACTGATGTTTTTGTCAAACCTCATGTTCTCAAAAAGATCAACAACCCAATTTTTAAACTTTCTGAACTTGAGTTTGATGAGGAAGCCATGTTCATCAAACAACAACTTGATGATTAGGATGAGGGTGTTGACAGTACAACAGTTGATGGAAAAGATACTGTCAAAATCCCCAAAACAGTAACTTTCCCAGACAATCAGACATAATGTTCTAGAGATGCTGTCAGTAATTGCAAGACAGAAACTTCCAAAGATACTTTCAAGAGAGCTTCGAAGACAGTAACCTCTAAACCTCCTGTCAAGACAGAAGGTGTAAAAGGTATTGTCAAGAAAAGCTCGACAGCAACTTCAGAACATCCTGTTGACACAGTTACCTACAAGTCTAAGAACAGGAATGGTAAGTTAGGAAATGGCAATGCTAATGTTGGTAGTGCTCCCAGAAAACTATGCAATAGTTGTGGATCCTCACATCACTTAACTCATGTTTGTAAGAAACCTAAAGAGGTCAAGAACAATGTGACCAAGGTAAATGGTAACTTACACAGAACTCCCATTATTCATAGATCTATGGTTGTCTGCAACAACACTGATTGCATGCCTTGTAAAATAACTGCCATGAGTACTTGTTTCAACCTGCCTATTTCATCTACTGAACAATGTCTCCATATCCAAACTGTTGAGACTTCTGAGCCTACTGGAAACAGTAAGAAGGCTACATCCACTAAGAAGAAGACTAAGTCTAATTCTAAAGCTGAGTGGGTGAAAAAAGAAGTCCAACAGAAAATTCCTGATGTGGTTGTTAAAGTTGAAAATGTTGAATACTCTTGTGATACTGAATTAGCAGGACCCAACAAGGTTTGGGTACCATATGCCTCTTAAATACAATTTGTTTTGAAGGGCAAGCATAAGAAGCAGGTCATGTGGATTATTGACAGTGGCTGCTCAAGGCACATGACTGGTGATAAAGCCTTGTTATCACAATTTGTGAAGAAATCTGGCCCAATCATAACCTTTGGAGACAACAGCAAAGGTTACACAGTGGGATATGGTTGTTTGCAAATTGGGAATGTTGTCATTAATGATATTGCACTTGTTGATGGATTGAAGCACAACTTGCTCAGTGCCAGCCAATTCAATAACAGAGGATTCAAGGTTGATTTTGACATGATGGTGTGCAATATCTATCACAAAAAAGATGGAAGCCTCTCTTTGAAAGGGGTAAGGAAAGGAAGCCTATTTGTTGCTGATCTAAGTTCAACAAAGAAGGACAAGATTTACTATTTCTACAGTAAAGCCACTGTTGGTGACAACATGCTTTGGCACACGAAACTCTCTCACCTAAACATCAAAACAATGAATATGCTGATGAAGAAGGAACTGGTAAGAGACCTACCTCAACAGGAATTCTGTCAAGAAGGACTGTGTGAGGACTGTCAAATGGGAAAATTGAGGAGTTGTGCATAGGTTAAAGCAAGTCAACACCAACACAAAACCACTCAAGCTAATTCATATGGATCTCTTTGGCCCAGTAAATTTTCCATCCTTAGCCAAGAAGAGATATGCATTAGTTATGGTGGATGATTATTCTAGGTATACTTGGGTGAAGTATCTAGAATCAAAAGATGAAGCTGCTCAAGTCATCATTGATCACTTAAGAGTTCTTGACAGAATTCCAAATGCCAAGGTTCAAATTCTGAGAAGTGACAATGGTACTGAGTTCAGAAATGCCACTCTTGGTAATTTCTGCAAGGATGAAGGAATTGTGCAACAATTTTCTGCTGCTAGGACACCACAGCAGAATAGAGTTGTAGAGAGGAAGAACAGAACTCTCATTGAAGCTGCCAGGACTATGCTACATGATGCAAAGTTACCTACATACTTCTGGGCAGAAGCTATTAACACAGCCTGTTATATACAGAACAGAACCTTGATTAACAAGACTCATGGGAACACTCCTTACTATTTGCTAACTGAGAAGAAACCTACTGTCAAGTATTTTCATGTGTTTGGAAGCAAGTGCTTCAAGATGAAGGACAATCATGAAAAGAAAGGAAAATTTGACACCAAAGCTTATGAAGGTATTTTCATGGGTTATGCCACAGAAAGGACTGCTTACAGAGTCTAACTCTTGGAACACATGATTATTGATGAAAGTGTAAATGTCACATTTGATGAAACCAAGTTTTCAGGACTGCATGAGGATGGGAAAATGTAGATTCTTAGATTTGAGAATCAAGGATACTTGGAGGAAGAAGAAATTTTTGATGAAGAACCCACCTTTACTCAAACTGTTGATCTTGAAAAAAGGTGAGGTCATTGAAAATGATGCTAGTCAAACTCCAGCTCAGTCACAGACTATTTCAGGGAATCCTCAAAATGATGGTGACTCTGGAGATGTTGAAGAGGATGGTGAAGACAAATGTCCTGGTGAAGATTCAGTCCCTCAAACTGAAGCTACTGTTTCAGATCAAACAAGAAGCTTGCCCAGAACCACAAGGTGGAACAAGGATCACACAAATGACCTAATTATTGGAGATCCTTCTTCTGGGGTAAGAACCAGGAACAATGTTTCTGCTGACAGCATGTTTTCCTGCTTCCTGTCTCAAGTGGAGCCAAAATCAATTGATGAACCATTGTTGGATTCTGATTGGGTGATTGCTATGCAAGAGGAACTCAACCAGTTTGAAAGGAACAATGTATGGAAACTGGTTCCAAGACCAAAGGGAAAATCAGTTATTGAGACAAAGTGGATATTCAGAAACAAATTGGATGACAGTGGAAATGTGACCAGAAACAAGGCAAGGCTAGTAGCTAAAGGTTACTGTCAACAGGAAGGAATAGATTATGATGAGACATTTGCACCTGTTGCCAGACTTGAGGCTATAAGGATTTTTCTAGCTTTTGCTGCACACTGTAATTTCAAGGTGTTCAAAATGGATGTCAAAAGTGCTTTTCTAAATGGAGAGTTGGAGAAAGAAGTGTGTTTTGAACAGCCACCAGGTTTTGAAGATGTTGAGTTGTATGATTTTGTGTACAAGCTCTTCAAAGCACTTTATGGATTGAAACAAGCTCCAAGAGCATGGTACCCTCTCTGCCTTTCTATTGGAAAACCAGTTTACAAGAGGTGTAGTAGATAAAACTCTATTCTACAAGCATCATAGGAAAGACATCATTTTGGTTCAAATTTATGTTGATGATATCATCTTTGGATCATCAAATGAGAAGCTGTGTGAGAAGTTTTCATCTCTAATGAGAAACAAGTATGAGATGAGCATGATGGGAGAACTGTCATTCTTCCTTGGATTACAAGTTCTTCAGAAAGATGATGGAATCTTCATTTGTCAAGCAAAGTATGTCAAGGAACTTCTCAAGAAGTTTAACCTAGAAGATTCATCACTGCCAAGACTCCCATCTCTACATCAACCAGTTTGGATCTAGACTCCAAAGGGAAGAAAGTGGACTTTAGTGCTTACAGAGGCATGGTTGGATCTCTTCTCTACCTAACTGCTAGCATACCTGACAAAATGTTTGCTACATGTCTCTGTGCAAGGTTTCAAGCTGATCCAAAGGAGTCACACTTGGTAGCTATCAAACGAATTTTTAGATATATAAAGGGCACTCTTAATCTAGGCCTTTGGTACCTAAAAATACTGGATTTGAGCTAGTGGGGTACTCTGATTCAGACTATGCTGGGTGTAGAATTGACAGAAAAAGTACAACAGGTAGCTGTCAATTTCTTGGTGGAAGATTGGTGTCATGGTTTAGTAAGAAGCAGCATTCAGTTTCGACATCTACTGCAGAAGCTGAATACATTGCGGCTGGAAGTTGCTGTGCACAAATTCTGTGGATGAAGAATCAACTTTTGGATTATGGTCTAGTGTTAAACAATATCCCTATCTAATGTGACAACACTAATGCCATAGCCATCTCGGACAATCCTGTTCAACACTCTAGGACAAAGCACATTGACAGTAGACATCATTTCATAAGAGAGCATGTTGAAAGAGGAACTGTGAAGTTGATCTATGTCCCAACAGAAAAGCAACTTGCAGACACCTTCACAAAACCACTGGATGAAACAACCTTTAACAGGTTGGTAAGTGAATTGGGAATGCTAAATCTGGTATGTTAACTTACTAGTTTTTCCATTTTCATATTCAAATGAAGCTTGTGATAGTAACCTTTAAAAGTTGTTGTCATGAGAAGTTACTGTCTACTTAAGTCACTATCTGTTTTTGACAGCATGTTTGCGTTGACTGTGATAAATTGAATTTTGTGCTAGTCTTAAACTTGATAGTTAGACGTTGTATGTCATTAACTTGCATGTTTTTAATGTTTAAATTGGTCAAGGAATTTCACTAATTGGTCATTTTTGCTTTGATTGTTGGATTAGTGGTAGACATCACTCTTAATTGCAATCTGTGGTAGTTGTATGGGTACTCTGAACTATTGACCATTTACCTCTCTTTTATCTAGTATGCCTATAAAATGAATCTTAGGTCATATTAGTGAATCATTCATAAAAGGTAAAATGGAAAACAAAGTAGGAATCGAATACAGGCCTAAGATTAGCACTGAGTCTCCATATAAAGAAGTAGTTGAAGCTTTGTTTGATGAGATGGAGGACCTTCTCGATGAGGAAAAGGAGAAAGAACTTGTTGCCAAAGCCGCTGAAGAGGCTAAGTGGCAAGAACATGAAAAGGAGTATCAAACACTCCTCAATGAAGAAGGAACCACAGAAGAAGAGGCTAGGGCAAATTTTCTAGAATTGATTAAGTAAAACTGTGATGAATAATTGTATCTTTCATTTGTCGAATTTTAACCCTCCTTTTTAATAAAATTTATCCATTTCCCTTCTGTAGTTCCTTATTACTTGCTGTGTGTCTGTGTTGTTTAAATGATTGAACTAATGTGCATGAATAATGAATCTGTAATCAATATTGCATATGTTTATTTGGTGTCTCCTCAGTTAAGATGTTTGATAAAACAGATCAAGTACAAAGTCTCGACAGTTATTGTTTTCCCGCAAGGGTTGCTGTCATCAAGAAAAGTGACTGTCACTGTATGCCCTGACAGTTAGTTTCTTGACAACAGTAAACAACTTTATGTCAAGAATTGTAAAAGATACTATCATTACAACACTTAACGATGACAGTAAGTTTTTGCGCCAATGTTTCTGTCAAGCAAAACCTACTGTCATCACACCAAAGTTACTAATGCGGTTGTTTTAGCGCACAGGTTACTGTCAAAAGTAGTGGACCGTTAAAATTGTACAATCATCCTCCACAAGGAGAGAGAATTAAGCCAGTAACCCACGTGATTGATTACTGGATTAAGACACGATTTTACTTTTCCACTCTTCTAGTTGAACGCTTGAACTTCCCTCTTTATTCTTCAGTTATTCAACTACACCCAAAAAGTGAACACAACACTCTTTTCTCTTCTATCCAAGCAATTCATCTTCTTACTTTCTTTCTTCTCTCAACCAGCAAAAATGGCCCCCAAACAATCAATTTCTCAAACTAACTTTGTTTGCATCATCTCTCCTAATGATGCTGGTGAAGATTTCAAAAGGCTTGTTTCTTTCCTGAATAAGTCCTATCTTGGGTATTCAATTACCTCCACTCATGTTCTTGACCTAGACATGATTGACAATTTCTGGGAATCAGCTGTTGCTCAAGAAGATGGTGACAACACAACCATCAAGTTCAAAATCAAGGAGCATAGTTACACTATCACTGTTCAAGGCATCAATGCAGCTTTGGGAATTGTGCTAGAACCAGGAAAGACCTACACCGAGCTTGCTAATGATGAGACCCTAAAGAAGCTCTTCTTGAAAATTGAGTATTCAGGACCCATTCTTGAAGAGGGAACAACTAAGTGGTACCCTTCTGGTGAAATGGACAGGAAGTATCTCAGAAAAGAGTGGAGCATGGTGTTTGATGCAATGGTGAAGGTGTTCTCTACCAAGACCACCGGCTGGAATGGGATTTCCACCTATATCAAGAAGCTCACTCACTCTCTTGTTCATGAGTACAAAGTGGATGTTGGAAAGTTACTCATGGTACATCTCAAGGCTGCCATAGGTAAGAAGGTAAACCTTTATCCTCGCTTTCTCATGTCGTTTATTAATTCCTTATGTGATTTTGATGAAAATGCCCCTCGTTCAGAGGTGTGCAGTGTTTTGAAAAGAAATACACACACAACTCTCACTTCACAGAATTTAAATGCACATATTCCACTCTGCTTCACCAAACACATGGTTGATCAAGTGTCTAACCTTGATTTTCCATTGCCCTCTGGGTATGACACCTTCACTCTTGAGGATGAGGCTGGATTAGACCCAAATTCATCTAACCCCCATTCTACACCATACACTCAGCCTAGGTTCTCTAGACTTCCCAAAGTACAGAGACAAGCCTTGCAAGAATCCAGAAAAAGATCCCTAGAAACTAGTGTTGGTGGTAGTGTTGAGAGTCAAGAGGGAGTTCATGCACCTAGTGCAGCAAATAAGGAAGGTAGTCAAACAGAACCCACAGTGGTTCCTCTTGAGCCTAAGACGAAGAGAGCTAAGAGGGCCAAAACCACTGTCAGCCACCCTGCAGTCTCTCAAAAGACTGTAGAGGATAATAGGGTAGTAAACACCTCCCTAGATGTTCCTTCTCAACAAGGGACATCTATTGAAATTGGCATGTCTCCCTAGGCACCTTGTACAGAGTCTGCACAACCTCATGTTCCTACTCATGAGGAGCCTCCACTTGCAGAAACACACATGGAGTCAGGACACAGTGAGGATTTCACTTCCCAAATTGATGCTTCACAAGTTCCATCTGTGGAGCAGCCATTATTCTCTTCTCCACAACCTAGAGAGGGGGACAGTCCCAACCCTTCAGGTTTTGATCATCCATCTCCAATCATGGATGAGCCCCATCTAGTGGTCCACAAGAACCCATTTCTCAAAATAAGATGGACACCACTCCTTCAAACACTGAGAAAGAGCAAGGTGCAACTCTGCTAGAAAGTGAAAACTCCAGTGCCTTGTTCAATCTCCAAGGAGCATCTTACCTTAGGGAAGATGTTGTCACAGCCTCAGTTGCTGTTAAAGACTCTGAAAATGTTGTTGTCACAGGTAACCCTGCTGTCAAGGACTCAGTAAAAGATGTTGTCCCAACCAATCCTATTGTTCAAGCTGGAATGGAACCTACTGTCAATTTTCCGCTGACAGTAATATTTCTGGCAAAGCTACTGTCACCTCTGCACAACCTGAGTTTGATGCTGTAACTGTTGAGGATGTCTCTGATGATGATGTGCCACTTTCTCAGTTCTTAAAGGTACATTCTAAACCATCTCTTTCATTGCATGTAAGTACTGCTCATACCCATGCATCTAGGTTGAGTGAGGGTGTGCAAAAGAAAAGAGAGATAAAAGAACAGAGAGGTGAGCATAAAAATGAGAGGCAGCCAAATGAGCTGGCAAAAGGAGAGGGACTTGAGCATGTCCAGAGTGCACTTGAGGGAGCCCTAAATTTTCAGGCACTAGACCTTGAGAGTTCTTCTGTGAGGAGTGATGAGATCACTCAGAAAAACCCTGAGAGTGTGAGAACCCCACAGCCTCCAAGCCCCATTCTTTTCCTTCCCCTCCAAGAAGGCTAAGAACTGGTGGCCCCTCTAGTGCTCTCAAATTGGAAGCCCTAGAGCACAGGTGTCTCTCCATGGAAACTAAGCTTGACAGACTGTCTACCATGGTGGCCTCTGGTTTCTCTAGTATTCAGGTTCTATCTGTCAGTATTGATGCTGCCAACTTACCTAAGGGGGAGAAAAGGGCAAGATTAGAATCTGTCCCAAAGCAAGATGTTGCACAAGATGTTGCAACTCAGGGGGAGCCTGTTTCTAAGGAGGAATCAAGGAGTAAGGGGGAGCCTGCAGCTAAGGGGGAGTCAGTATCTGTAAAGAAGAAAGGGGGAGCAAAAGGGGATTCAGGGAGTAAGGGGGAGCAAGAAGCTGGAAATCTTTTTGAGTATGAGATGGCTGGAGAAAAAGTACTGATGTCTAAAGAAGCATTGGAGGCAATGCAAGGGAAAACTCCATCCAAAAGACCAGTACTACCTCCTGTGATAATAAGATAGCCAACTTCAAACCCAAAGGAGAGTGCACTTGAAAAGAAGTGGAGAGAGCAGGAGGAGCAAAATAGGTTGGGAAAAGGAAAAGACAAGTTGCATGAATACATCTTGTCAGGAAATATATGGAGTGAAGGAACGGAGTTTAGTCAGGAAGAGGCTAATGCTTTGATGGTTGACTACAGGGAGAGCACACCGCACAATCATGATGATGATTTCAGTAGAATAGTTGAGAAGGCAATGTTGGAACCTAGCAGAAAATTGAGTAACTGCTCGACTTTACTAAAGAAGAAGATCATAAGTGTCTGTGTGAAGATCAATGAAGAAAAGAGGTGGGCCATTGATGTGTATTTGGACAATGGCATATCTATGTTCATCACTATGCAGCTGTTGCAGAACCTTCCAGCAAAGGTGTTGGCTGTGATGAAATCCAAAGTCAAGGCAAACCATATATCCTTCAATGAGATTCTGCAATTGCAAATGCTGAACTTAATCTCAGAGAAACTTTCAGAGATCTACACCAATCCATTCTGTGTCTACTATGAAACTGCCACAAGAAATGGTAGCAGGAGATGTTCATACATGAGTCTAGGAGGCACTTCCACAATGGAGTCAAAAGCAATACTGAAGGTGCTAGACATGATTCTCAACTCAAAAGTCAACAAGGAGAGAGCTCTAGCTGTCAAAGCAATTCACAAATTGTCGGTGAAGAGAGACAAGGAACTGAACTCTACAGTAAAGAAGATGATCTCCAAAGCAAACTCCAAAAGAGCTGATCAAGGTGAAAGCTGTTCTTATGATGTCTCTTCTGATGATGATGATGAGTTGGATGGAAGTGGAGGAACTGGAGTATTAGGAAATGCTAGTGGAAGCACTTCTGGGCATGCTGGAACTAAATCCCATGAGGAAGACAAAGAAGAAGCTCATGTGCAAGAAAAGAAAAATGTTGGAGCTACAGAAGAAGAGGAGTCTGAATTACGTGAAGCTTTGAAGGCAAATATCCTGAGATGCGCTATTGACAGTATAAATGCTGAAAAAGATACTGTCACCAAAGAAGCTGTCATGGAAGACACTGTCCTGAAAGAAGCTGTCAAAGAAGACACTGTCAAGGAAGATGCTGTCATGAAGGACACTGTCAAAGAAGATGTTGTCAAGGATGAAATCAAGCCAACTGTCAAACCTAAAAGGACAAAATCCTTAGTCAGAGCTTGGTTTTCTAGACAGGAACCTGAACCTGAGGAGACTTCTAAAGCAAAGAAAGGAAAGACTAAGTACTCAGGAAAGGAGAAAGCTACAGGGCTATGCAGGAATTTGAGGAGACCACTTTAAATCAAATACCCAAACTCTCTTGAGGTGCTACATGCCAAAACTAAAGAAATCGGGAATGTTGAAGTGGAGTTAGATGCCAATCAGGAGGCAAGTATGTACACTCCCTGGTGGGATTCATCAAGGTCAATGAAGGTTTATAAGGACTTCATCATGGAAGCTGAGTCACTCTCTATGAATTGATTACTTCCTCTTATAAAGAATGGTTGAGCTTCTGCAAAGCTATGACAATGTATCTAACAGTGTCATGGAACATGTTCTGAAGTACAAGGATAAAAGAGATATGGAATTCTATCAGAAGTTTAGTATGTTTGAAGATCATGATGATGCTGAAATTGCTCACTTGTTGGAGGAGTCTGATGAAGAAATAGCTGATTATGAAGATAATCTTCCTGAAGAAGAGGTGCAAGCCCAACCAAGTCAAGAAGGACCTTCAAATCCAACAGGAAAAGAGATTTCCGAAGATATGGAAGCTTCACTCTTGAACAAATGCAAAGAAGCAAACAAAGTGGAAAGTGAAGGACCCAATTACCAACCCTGTATGCTAGAAAATCCTCTGAGGATCAAGTTCATAAGGGAAGAGATCCCTGTTGGAAGCTTTCATAAGCTCAAAACAAGTGCCTTGAAAGACTTACTCTACTTGGTAATTGGATCAACTCATCCATTAGAACAGCTGTGTTCTCTTTTGAGATTGAGGACATTCTTCAAAGAAGAAAGGGTGAGAACTCAAAGCTGGACAAATCAAGAAGAAAAACCCTGAATGCATTTCCTGGAAGAAGATTTAAACTTATTGAAGGAGAGTTGAAGTTCAGAACTTATGCCTTTGGTCAAGAATTGTGGACAGGTCTTCAGGATGCTAAAGTATGTATCTCCAAAGTAGTCCAAAAGTACATTGATGAGATTGAAGATGATGCCATCTATCTTGATGAAATATCAATGGTGGAAGGACTCAGGGAAGTTCTGAAAGAAGCTTTCAACAGAGAGGATGAAGCAAGACAGAAAAGGAAATCTGAAGCTAAATGAAAATTTTATCTATTCTGATCTTGTTAGTTAAGTTGTCAGCATGCATAGATTGTAAATTTGTTGTTATTTTCCATAAAAACAAATTGGGGGAGATTGTTAGGATTTATGGGTGATAGCTAAGAAACAGCTTGACTAGATATTTTTAATGCTTAATCTTATTAAGTATGAACATACTGTCACAGCCAGAGTATATTCTTGTAACCATTTGTTTACTGTTAAATAAGATCTTAGTACATCTTGGTAGAAGTTCATTTGTTTGTTCAAGCCTCAAGAAGTGCTTAAAGAAGACAGCAAGAATAAATATTACTGTCATGGCACTGACAGTAAGGTTACAAGAAGACAGCATGTTGCAAGTCACGACAGTATATCCACTCTGACAGCAACATTGGCGGAAGCCCTGAGACAGTAACTTTATCTTAGTCTGACAGCAAGCTTGGAACTCCTAACAGCATCTATTGCGGGGATTTCTTACTGTCACCAAAAGCACATTCTTGTGACAACAAGCTTGAAGATCAGGATACTGTCTCAAAGGGATAATATTTGTATTGGGGATCTACCCAGTCAAACATGTGATAGTTTGGATGTTCAAGAAACAGGCGTGTTGCAGTATCCCAACACTGCTTCAGGTCTGCAAGACTACGACAGAAGCTTGAGAGATCACATGACAAAGCTCACCAATTCAAGAGTATGACAAATCAACATCTACTGAATTGTGTTAGCTAAATATAGAATGTATCTAGATTGCTTTTTACAGTAATGATAAACTTGTTTGTATAGCAATTTAGGTAAGACACACTGGTAGGCAGTTTGTAAGAAGTTGCCACATGAAAATGACAGCAGCTTCACAAACCCGTGATGATAGAGATAGGATTAGTTTACTTAGACTATCTCTCAATTCATTCTATGTATCACTCGAGAAATTGAAGCTCAAGAAAACTGATATTTTCTTTAGGTTGTAGCAACACTTTGCAAAATAAATAAAACATTTATTTTGTGGGAAAAACTACTTGTGTCTACTTGAGTTTGCAATTCTTAAACTGATAAACATAAATCTTAGTTTTTGTTGTTGAAGCGTAGATTGAGATTTATCAGTATTGCATTCAACCCCCCCCCCCCCCCCTTCTGCAATATTCAAGGACGAACAATAATTATTATTTAAAATAAAATTAAATCTTTATTAAAAGCAGAAAACCCTCTTAATGGTATTGTATAGATATATACCGCGAGATACATATAATTATTAACTTAATTAACTTAATATCATTCTCTTAACTTCAAATTAATATAATTATTATTTAAATTCGAGTATGTTAATAAAAACAACTTTGAATATATTAATAATTTGGATTTATTCATCAATATTAATTTTTATATACCAATATATCTTCTAATATATTAAATCTAAATCAATAATACAAGTAATGTATCTCTAAAATTACCTCTAAGAACTATATATTTATAACAATTACCTCTTATAATATAAGTTATCTAAGAACCTTATATTAATATAATTACCATCTTTCTTACTATTACGGATGGGCATTTCATCTGCGCCACCTTATCTCGATTCGTTCCCCATTCCATTCGGATCAAGAATTTGGAGAATTTTTCAGGTTCGGGCAGGAGCGGGGAGAAATATAAAAGCAATTTGCGGATTGGAAATTTTATTAATAAGGAAAATTGTTTTTGTTGGAACACAATGGTATCAAAGCCATATTTTGGTTATTAAAATATAACTAAATTAATTGATTTCATTTCAAACTCGGGTTCAATTTGCTTCAATAACAAAATGAGATATTCCATTTGATATTATTGTACAATTGGCTTTTGCATTTGGTAGCACTCGAAGTTTTTTACTTCGAAGTGCCACATTTATGCTTTGACTTCATCCACACAATATCACTTCGTTAAGCAAACTTTAATCGATCATTACAAAATTATGAGATTTTTTCATTTGATACCACTCTACAAATTTTGGCATCCAAGTGACACCATTTTAATTTGCGCTTCAGCTCCCAAATATCACTTTTTAATGAGTCCGATAAATCTATTCAAACTACTTAGTTTAATGGCTCTCAAAATATTATTAGGTATATCTTTGCCCACCAAAAATAAGGAGTGATTTATCAAATTTATCAGATTCATTAATATAGTGGTACTTTGGAGTTGAAACTCAAAGTAGAATGATGTCACTTGAAAATCAAAAATTTATCTGATGGAAAATTTTATAAATTTATAACGATCGATTAACGACATGGTATTTTTGTGGATGAAGTCAAAAATATATAATGATGCAACTTGAAAGTCAAAAATTTCAACTAGTACCAAATAAAAATTTAATTATACAGTTGCATCAAATTAAATATCTCTTACATATTTACGCAAGTTATTTATTTTATTTAAATTCCATTTATTTGATTTCACTCAGAATTCGATTCTTTGTAATTACATAATTTAATAATATTTATTTATTATAAAGTTTCATCTTAATTTCATGTTTTAATTCTATACAACTACATATCTAATAATATTTATTATTATTACTATTCTATATTTTAAATTTTATTTTCAGTAATTTTATTTTTATTCTCGATCTGTAGTTCGCACGGGTTATCTATACTCTTTATTAAAAGCAGAAAACCCCTTTAAATGGTATGGTATGATGTGTATACCGCGGTATACATATAATTATTAATATCTTAATATATTTAGCTTAATTTCAAATTAATATATATTATAATTATTATTTAAAATCAAATTAAATCTTTATTAAAAACAGAAAACCATCTTAATGGTATTGTATAGATATATACCGCGAGATACATATAATTATTAACTTCATTAACTTAATATAATTCTTTTAACTTCAAATTAATATAATTATTATTTAAATTCGAGTATGTTAATATTAACAACTGAGAATATATTAATAATTTGAATTTATTCATCAATATTAATTTTTATATACCAATATATCTTCTAATATATTAATCTAAATCAATAATACAATTAATTTATCTCTAAAATTACCTATAAAAACTATATATTTATAACAATTACCTCTTAAACTATAAGTTATCTAAGAACCTTATATTAATATAATTACCATCTCTGTTATTATTACGGATGGGCATTTCATCTGCGCCGCCTTATCTCGATCTGTTCCCCATTTCATTCGGGTCAAGAATTTGGAGAATTTTTCAGGTTCGGGCAGGAGCGGGGAGAAGTATAAAAGCAATTTGCGGATTGGAAATTCTATTAATAAGGAAAATTGCTTTTGTTGGAACAGAATGGTATCAAAGCCAGATTTTGGTTATTATAATATAACTAAAGTAATTGATTTCATTTCAAACTCGGGTTCAATTTGTTTCAATAACAAAATGAAATATTTCATTTGGTATTATTGTACAATTGGCTTTTGCATTTGGTAGTACTCAGAGTTTTTTACTTCGAAGTGGCACATTTATGCTTTGACTTCATCAACACAATATCACTCCGTTAAGCAAACTTTAATCGAACATTACAAAATTATGAGATTTTTTCATTTGACACCACTCTGCAAATTTTGGCATTCAAGTTACACCATTTTAATTTGCGCTTCAGCTCCCAAATATCGTTTTTTTTAATGAGTACGATAAATCTATTCAAACTACTTAGTTTATTGGCTCTCAAAATATTGTTGGGTATATATTTGCCCTAATTCATCAAATTTATCAATTCATTAATATAGTGGTACTTTGGAGTTGAAACTCAAAGTAGAATGATGTTACTTGAAAGTCGAAAATTAATCTAATGAAAAATTTCATAAATTTATAACGATCGATTAATGACATGGTATTTTTGTGGATGAAGTCAAAAATATAATGATGCAATTTGAAAGTCAAAAGTTTCAAGTAGTACCAAATGAAAAGTTAATTGTACACTAACATCAAATTAAACATCTCTTACATACTTATGCAAGTTATTTATTTATTTAAATTCCATTTATTTGATTTCACTCGGCATTTGATTCTCTGTAATTACATAATTTAATCATATTTATTTATTATATATAAATTTCATATTAATTTAATGTTTTAATTCTGTACAACTACATATCTAAATAATATTTATTATTATTATTCTATATTTTAAATTTTATTTTCAGTAATTTAATTTTTATTCTCGATTCCATTTTTATAAGGGAACCACAACATTTTAATTGAATATTTTCAGATCAGGACAGTAAAGTACACAAATGAAGGTGCTAGTTATGGTGCTTGTATGAGAGGTGGCTCTGTTTACGGGTGAAAAAGACTAGCGCCTAAGCCCTAACAATTAAGGATTCCAAAATTTTCAAAATCCTTTTTATATAAACATATGAAATATATGAGATTTATGTACGTTGGGACCGAGAAATTGATTTCGACTAGGTCCTTTGCGCCTGAGATCGGTCCAGGGTTGTATGAAATGAATAGAATAATTGAGGCTGCGTGAATCCATCATCCATGTCAAGGTGTGTGTAGTTAAATGTAATGAATGTATTGGTTCATATGCAGTTGAAGTATGTAATGAATACATTTGTCAAATGTTGTTATCCCAAAAAACTAAACACTACAAAACCGCTCAAATGTCAATATGAGAATTAAATGTACATTAATAACATACACTGCAGTGAACTCTGCATTTTACATAAGTCTTCGGAATAAATAGTGTAAATCAAGTTTGTCGTCAATAAATGTTTTTAACAAATAAATAAAAACAGTAACATATTAAAAATTCATAGATTTAGTTAGATTCATGCATGCATGCAGTCAATTCTAGAATCATTAGCTTAAAAGTCTTTTAGTTAGATTTTTCAAGAAAGTGCCCTGAGTGTTGGGGTAAGCTTGACTCAGTATTATATATCCGTAAAGAACATTAGCATTTAGGTATATGAAAATACACAACACGAATAAATTGTTAATTCTCAATTTTAATAACATACATGGAACTAACAATTAAGGATTTCAAAATTTTCAAAGTTCTTTTTATATAAACATACGAAATATATGAGATTTATGTACGTTGGGACCAGAGAAATTGATTTCGACTAGGGTCCATTGAGACTGAGGTCGGCCCAGGGTTGTATGCAATGAATAGAATAATTGAAGCTGCTTGAATGCATCATCCATGTCAAGGTGTGTAGTTAAATGTAATGAATGTATTGGTTCATATGCAGTTGAAGTAGGTAATGAATACATAAACACTACACAGCGACCGCTCAAATGTCACTATAACAAATAACACCACCGCTCAAATGTCAATATGAGAATTAAAAGTACATTAGCCTGAAAGCTATAATCATAACATACACTGCAGTCAAATCTGCATTTTACATAAGTCTTCTGAATAAATAGTGTTTGTCGTCAATAAAATTTTTTAACAAATAAATAAATACAGTAACATATTAAAAATCCATAGATGATAGCAACATTGGAGGAGCTTATAGGGTGGTGGCATGCATGGTCTTGCTAGTTAATTATGAGCTGATGAGCCTCAGACTTCAGATATTTGTTGGTGTGTGGAGATCTTAGCTCTCTTAATCTCCTTTCCTGCGACAGCAATTTCGCAAACCTGCAAGCGTAAATCTAGCTCGTTAGCTACCGATTAGACACCAATACAGATATATCTGAACATGGTTAAGTAGGCGCAAGAACCTTTTCAGTTCTTCTGCATTAGTACCACCATTTTCGACTTTTTCATAAGTCCCATTGTCCAAATTTATTCTGGAAACTGGTTTGTTCAACAGATTCTCACCAATTCCGACTAGTTTTTCCAAGTTCTCTTTAGTAGATATATCTACTGATGAGTCTATTCCTGTTAACGTGTCCTCCTGAATATCGTAAACATATAAATTTGTGTTTGATTAAAACAATGTACAAAGGTAACTTGTAATATGTATAATTATGATGATTCGTGTTAATTGAATTTTACCTGAATTCGGAGATAGTTTTCTTCGCAATGAAGGGCTTGAGTAACTACCGAAAGATGATAATCAGCCATATCTCCACTAGCTTGAGTGAAAACATCCACCAATGGAGTTGATCCTTGATGAAGCAACCATCCTAAGACACCCCATTTGGCTGCACTTTCTGCATCATATTTTTGTTCAATCTTTGCAGAGCCTGTGCCTACTGAAATTATTAGAAACCGACCATAGTCCACGGGCTTTATTGGAAAGAAATCCGGATTTCCTTCGAATATCTGTTTCGTCACTTCAGTCATGGCAACCAATGTCTGGTGGGAAAAAAAATGAGTATTCATCAACATGCAAGTATCATTGCATTGGTTTCATTTTTATTTTCTTTTTGCAAAACTGTATGATGACTGGATATAACAAGAAAGTATAAGTAATTTCTTCACTGATTAATGGCAAAAGTCATGTATACATACCGGGTTATTGGCTGCAACACCGCCGTCTATAAGATTGAATTCACGAACCTTCCCTTCACTATCGTAGGTATCGAAATTATATGCTGGAAGGTAAGTTGGAGCTGCAGAGGTACTAATGCATATATCAGATAGTCGAGCATCGAAACTTGGGTACTTCTTGGCCTGCAGTCGGATATAAAATCATAATATTGATATATGGCCTCAAGTAGAATGTATACATTATAGAGAAACAAAATGTTGTGTACTTATCATCATTTGCTGACCTCATAAGTCGAAAAGATTATCGGTTGCAAACGTTTGATATCGAAAGTTGGAATAACCACATTTGTCAATGTTTGATGCAGCCTAGTTTCTTTTAGCTTTTCTCTTACAACATCATGAAGGTATTTTCCATCATACTTAGGACCCCGAAATAGTTTGAATACACTTCTAAGTAAACCAAATATGCCCCTGATACTGAAACCAAATACTCTGTTAATCACCTTGTCTTTTTCTTTTTCTTTTTTTGCTTCATGCAGGAACCAATAACTTGATTAGTTCCATAAATATTCATGCAAGTGAAATATTAAAGTAATTAAGATTGAAGAGTTATGACTGTATATTAAAACCTCCTCTGTGGAAATATTTTTGGGCAGTGTTCGAGATAAAAAGGCTTGATATCTCTGGCAGCAAACAGAGGACGCTTGTTTTCATCCGGAACAGTTAGCATGGCTGTTACAAGACCACCAGTGCTTGTGCCTCCAATGACATCGAAGTAATCAGCAAGTCTAGCTTCTTCACCATCTATCTCCTGATACAATCCAAAAGACATGATGCAAACTGATTATAGTTGGCAAGGATAACTACAAAAGTACGTATTTGATATTTATCGTTCTGCACATCATCATTTTTCTCCTTCCAACACAAGCTAGGCGTCGGATATTTAAGAAGTGTTAATTAGTAATGAAAAAACTAGTTGGTTCATTACCTGAAGTTGGGATTCGAGAAACTCAAGAATGGTAGCAGGAATGAGGCCTCTGATACCACCTCCATCGATACTGAGAACAGTAATCAGGTTCCCATAAGTTGGGGGCTGGATTTGAAGTAGAGATGATAGTCTCTCCATTTGATAATTCGAAACAGATGTCTAAGTTAAACTCGAGGGATATGAATTATATGAAGTACGTAAAGAATAAATATAAGCTTGAGTTCTTTTATGTTCTGTTGATTCAATGTGGGTTATAGCAGATCTCCTGCTCGATCTAATTTATAGCATCTACCTCACGAAAGATATCGTATTCGTACCTTGTTTTCCTTACCTACTGTCACTATCTATTTGTGATGAAGCAATCACGATAGTTCAATGAACATGCAACGTTGCTTCAATTGTATCAGCAATTCAAATGTTAAAAAATCTATAGTCTTCTTGTATTACTGTTGGTTTGTAGAATTGACTCGCGCTAAGAATCTGATATATGACTCCCGAGGACTAATTACGTACTTCCATTCTTCTCCACGAATTCGTCTCGGCTTTGAACTTTCTGCTGTAACGAAAATGTGCGTGTTCTGGTCTGCAATTATGCCATGTCTGATTTATTTTTTATCACCTTTTTACAAAGGTGATCAAAGTTTGAAGATTCAAAAGTTAACTTCTCAGTAATGTTATGGGGTCTGCGGTTAAGATGAGAGATGGCTGCTCCTTTTCTTCTAAGACTTGTTAACAAGTTTCAAATGATTTTAATTGCAAAAAAAATGTTGTACGTTTATCGTGTTATTAGGGATAGGGTTGTTTGTGAACAAGCTTGAGCTAGGTTCGTTAAAAACTCGAGCTCGAACTTGAAAAATTGTTCGTTAAGAAAACGAGGTCGAGCCGAGTTATTAGTGAGCTCGACTCGATAAAACTCGAAAAAATTAAGATATATTCGATATATTTTTAAATTATTTGTTGTATTTTTTCTAACATTTTAAATTACATTATCAATTTATAGTATGTGTATTTTAGGTTTACTGAGAATTGATTGAGAAATTGGGTTGGTTTCAAAAAAAATGTT
Organism: Heracleum sosnowskyi; assembly: GCA_030848705.1. Taxonomy (NCBI): domain Eukaryota; kingdom Viridiplantae; phylum Streptophyta; class Magnoliopsida; order Apiales; family Apiaceae; genus Heracleum; species Heracleum sosnowskyi. The sequence goes on from CM061237.1 coordinate 26,534,158, forward strand.
GTATGTTTATCATGTTATTAGGGATGACTTTGATTATAGACGAACAAGATTACAGACCTAGACATGAGGACCGATTTTACATTACAGGGGCTAAGATTTTGTAGCCAAAAAAAATTGGAGAGTATGGGATTTGAACAATACAATCAATAAATACATTAATCTCGTCACCAGAGACCGCTAACTAAAATTTCCACCCTAATTCTTTAAGACTGGGCATAATCGATTTAAATTTAAATTATCTTTAAATCTGAGAAAACTGGGTATTAGGTTTACCGTTTTCGTATACTGAACTGCCTAAAATGAAGTATATAGAATATTTTATTAAAACAATTGCTATTACGTAATAATATTGTTCATCATCTAAAATAACTTAACAATACAAAAGTTAACACAATCTTTTGACCAACTTTTTGGGTTAACGACCTGAAACTAATTACCACAAGTAGGATGTAAGATTAACTCAATTTTAGAACAATGAATTAATAAAATTTAATTGGTCACCAAAGAAAAGTTTGTAAAATCAATGAGAAGAGGCGGCTCCTTCGATCTATTTTTCTAATTTTCTCGAATTTTTGAATTATTAATATGAAAGATCAGAAATTGTCTTTCAAATCTTTATTAACGAAGAAAACTAAATATACAATTTTAATATTCTTGCCTTTTTAATTGCCTTTATAATATATACTAATGGAGAAAAGTAAATATATAATTTAAATATCCTACTAAATTCTTGACTAGAAAAAATCTCAATTGTCATTTGAGTATTTTTTTAATGGAGGAAACTAAATATAAAATTTTAATAATTTTGCCTTTATAATTGTTTTTATAATTTTACTAATGGATGAAAGTAAATATACAATTTAAATATCCTACTAAATTCTTGATTAAAAATATCTCAATTGTTATTTAAGTCTTTTCTAATAGAGGAAACTAAATATACAATCTTAATATTCTTCTCTTTGAAATATTTACTAATGAAAAAAACTAAATATACAATATTAACATTCTCCTAATTTTTTTATTTATCAATATACTTGCTAATCAATATCAATATCTTTATTATAATTTTTATTATTATTTTCTTTATATTGTTTAAAGAAAAATTTCTAGGAGATTTTAGATCTTCCAAACCTATTTGTTACATGTCGCCTCTAAATCGTTTTTATCTATTTTTCTAATTTTCTCAAAAAATTTAAATTAACAATACAAAATTTTGAATTATTAATATTAAAGATCAGAAAAAATCTCAATTGCTTTTAAAATCATTACTAATGCAGGAAACTAAATATATAATTTTAATTGCCTATATAATTATCTTTATAATCTATACTAATTGAGGAAAATAAAAGTAAAATTTAAATATCTTACTAAATTCTTGATTAGGAAATATCTCAATTATCATTTAAGTCTTTCGAAACTAAATATGCAATGGTAATATTCTCCTAAATTTTTAATTTATCTATATACTTGCTAATCAATATCAATATCTTTATTATTATTTTTATATTTATCTTTATATTATTTAAAGAAAAAACTAAATATACAATTTCAATATTCTTGCATTTAAAATCTTTATTAATGGGGGAAAGTAAATATACAAGTTTAATATGCTACTAAATTTCTTGATTAGTAAATATCTTAATTATCATTTAAGTCTTTCCTAATGGTGTAAACAAAATAACAATTTTAACAAAACCAAATATACAATGTTAATATTCTCCTAAATTTTTAATTTATCAACATACATGCTAATCAATATCAATATCATTATTATTATTAATTTTATTATCTTTATCTTCTTATATTATGTAAAGGAAAATCTCTTTGAGCTATTAGATCTGAATCTTATTTTATCTATTTTTGTAGAGCATCTCTACCTAAATATTGAAAATTGAAATTTTCTTTTTTAACTCTTAATTGTAGAAAAGGTGATATTATAAAAGACAAGTACTCTCAGAATTATAAATCTAATTCAATTCTACAATAAGTTGACTATATCTATAATTCTATAATTATAAACTTAATTAAATTCTAAAATTTACATAAAACATTTATAAAATCAAGAATATGTCGACTTTCTTTTATTAAAAAGTCAGACGATTATATAAACAAATTTATAAAGTCCAAAAATTTTACTCTCTATTTCATCTAGCTCGTATTTGTGTTTGCTTTTAGAATATTTATATTCTCATTATTTTTGTTTTTAGAAAGATACAGAAACTGAGGCCAAAATTTTGTTGTATTACAAAGAACAGGAATTTGATGACATTAGTTGTATTATTGAATTAAGAAAGTGATGTATGTATCATCCTCAGACCCTACTATACAAGATTTTACGTCATCTAATTTAGTTTTTATTCTCTCTTTTTGTGCGTTTTTTTTTCAAGTTTCCTGTTTTTCAATGTAGTACATCTCATTGTTATTGAATGTAGGTTCTGGTCTAAAATTCCTCAAATAGAAATTTTAAAAACTTATCTTCAAGTTTAAAAACGTGAGTTTTTGTAACTATTGTATTATATGTTAAGAATACAAAACAAATTTGAAAATTATATAATTTATATAGTAGATTAATGTGCTATCCGTTAAATTTGGTAATAAAGAGAGAGCGGCTTACTGGGAGAAAAAAATCTTTAAGGCGGGGGTGGTTGGTTCACAAGGAGCAGCGTAATATATGCTAGAATTAAATATTAATAATATATTATATATTTTAAAATATAAGTTAGAATTTAAATTTTGAAAAAAAAAATGTAAATGGTTATCAATATAATAATACTCAACAAAATATTTAAATAATGAAAAATTAAATAATTATCTTTTTCTACATTTATTCAAATTTCCGTGAATGATCAATACGATATGAAAAATCCAGTAAAACCCTTATGTTAAAAATATAATTATTGATTTCATTTAAAATTATTTTAGTAGAATGTTTTTAAAAAAAAGTTAGAGAAATTACTATAAAGCCGTTGTGAAGCGTGTATAGTAAACTAGTTTAATTTGCTCATAAAGTCCTAAATGAATTGCTTCAACGAGCATGGTGAAGAATTGGTACCTTTTTTTTTGCCAATTAAGAATTGGTACTTTTGCTTTTACTACAAAGTACTATAATAATCATCAATATACTTATATAAAGGAGAAGACGGGGCGGTGAGATGGCGCCTCTAGAATCGCTTCGTTCTATTTTTCTAATTTTCTCAATTTTTCACATTTTTTAATTTTAATAATTACAACTTCCTTTATTATTTTCGATTTTGTAGGAAGGAAATTGAAAATTATACTTTTATTATTTTCAAACTTGATAGAACTTTCTTTTATTATTTTCAAACTTGATAGAACTTTCTTTGATTTAAAAAATTACAACTTCCTTATTATTTTCGAATTTGTAGGACTTGATAGAACTTTCTTTGATTTAGAAAATTACAACTTCCTTATTATTTTCGAATTTGTAGGTTTAATAGAACTTTCTTTTATTATTTTCAAACTTGATAGAACTTTCTTTGATTTAGAAAATTACAACTTCCTTATTATTTTCGAATTTGTAGGACTTGATAAAACTTTCTTTGATTTAGAAAATTACAACTTCCTTATTATTTTCGAATTTTTAGGACTTGATAGAATTTTATTTGATTTAGAAAATTACAACTTCCTTATTATTTTCGAATTCGTAGGACTTGATAAAACTTTCTTTGATTTAGAAAATTACAACTTCCTTATTATTTTCAAATTTGTAGTACTTGATAGAACTTTCTTTGATTTAGAAAATTACAACTTCCTTATTATTTTCGAATTTGTAGGCTTGATAGAACTTTCTTTTATTATTTTCAAACTTGATAGAACTTTCTTTGATTTAAAAAATTACAACTTCCTTATTATTTTCGAATTTGTAGGCTTGATAGAACTTTCTTTAATTATTTTCAAACTTGATAGAACTTTCTTTAATTTAGAAAATTACAACTTCCTTATTATTTTCAAATTTGTATGACTTGATAGAACTTTCTTTTATTTAGAAAATTACAACTTCCTTATTATTTTCGAATTTGTAGGCTCTTATGTTAATAATTGCAATTTTCTTTTTTATTATTTTCAATCTTAATATAACTTTCTTTTATTATTTTCAAACTTGATAGAACTTTCTTTGATTTAGAAAATTACAACTTCCTTATTATTTTTGAATTTTTAGGATATTATGTTAATAATTGTAATTTTCTCTTTTATTATTTTCAATCTTGATAGAACTTTCTTTTATTATTTTCAAACTTGATAAAACTTTCTTTTATTATTTTCAAACTTGATAGAACTTTCTTTTATTATTTTCAAACTTTATAGAACTTTTCTTTTATAATACTTCTTGACTTTTAAACATAATGGATTTCCATGTTATTCACCTTACAAACACCTATAAATTAAAGATCATTCATAACAAAAAATCTACACCAGAATTTTTTTACATAGATTCAAATTTTTACAACCATATTTACAATCAATACAACTATGGCATACACCATGTTGAATGCTTTGAACGACAACAACTATACCTGGATGATAAGAGTACGAGTGTGTAGAATGTGGGAATCTGTCAATCCAAATACTGAAGAACTGATCAGTCTTGATATGATTTTGATCGATGAAAAGGTTAATAAATCAATATACTTATAACTTATTAGTTTGTTAATTGTATGATGTTATTAATTTTTCTAAGATATGTTGTATGACAGGAAAATTTGATCCATGCTACGATCCTGAAGATTCTGGTCTCTTGGTTCAAAAATCATTTTAGAGGAAGTCTCTGTGTACAACATCAAAAATCTAAAAGTAATTTCAAGTACAGGGAAATTTATACCACTATCACATGGGTCTAAATTGCTCTTCATACGCATAATGTTGCCTAAGAGATTGGAAGAAGGCATCGTCAACATATCACTGTATGGATTTCAGTTCATATGTCGGGATATGATTGATGCACGTGTTAATGACATCAACATACTCTCAGTTTTTTGATGCAGTAATATATTAGAGTAATATATAAGTAATACTATTATATAAGTTATAATTCAAACTATCATGTTGTAATATTATTTCTTCTATGTTGATTTAGATGTTGTCCTATTTTGGTGGCATTGAAGTTGTCAAAGGCGGTTGGAAAAAAAGAGATCTCAAAATTGTCACAAATTAGTAAGTTATGCATTATATTAATTTTAATATAACTGTTAATTGTTTTTTATTATTCTTGTAATTTTATATTACTTCTTTGGTTACCCCAATTTATTTGTTTTACTTTTTTAATTTTTTTCTTAAACAGCTCCATCACCAGTACCATATCTTTGTGGGAAAAGTTGGTCGATATGTTGATACAAATTTATACAAGGAGGATGGTGGACCCTATATAATAATTGTCACATCTACCCAGATTAAAAAATTTAAAAGTATTTATCTTTATTTATGTTTTTATAATATATAGTTTTAGAAATTGCACATATATAAATCTATCTTATCTTGATTGAACGAATATCATTAAATATTATACAAATATTTGTTTCATTGATATTATTGATTTAATTCTTATATTAGTTTTTTAACCATTTATTTACTCTTATATGCAGATACAATTAGCTTTTCTACCACAAGAAATAGTAAAATTTATACAAATATGGATACATCGTATGTGTCATCCCTGAGAAAATAGTAATATTATATGTTTATATTGATTTTTATCGATATAATTTTTTTAATATATATATGGCAATGGTATCGGTCCAAGAAAATAAAAAATCAAACTCTATAAACAAAAGGAATATGTAAATAATTTATAATATTACTTACCCAAATGCAAATTTTACATAATATATTTTATTTGATAATTTATATAATTTTATAGAAATTTATTTCACAATTTTTATTCTAATATTCTTTTTCTTAATAAATATATTCTAATGCCCATGCGAAGCGCGGCTCAATAACCTAGTTATTACATAAAATTAAAACAAAACTAGCATCCGAAACTTGAGACATTGATACAAATATTCATTTATTAGTTATTTTATGTATTTTCAATAAATTTAAAATTTTAATTTTTCGGGTAATACTTTTTAGATTAGAACCTTTGGCAATATTTTGATATAAAAATATGAAAAATATGAATATTAAGTAATATCAAAATTTATATCTTTTTGATGTTCTTAAATCTAATAATATAAATATTATTAGATATTAACAATAACATGATATTCAACTTTAATATAAAATTAGTAATTTTTGAGTTAAAAATATTAGATTTTACAAGTTGTTTATGTGATTCGAGTCTTTAACCTATATTAGTTTATTCGAAACTTGAATTATTAAATTTAAATATGTTGTTAATGAGTTTCGAATCTTAAGTTTTGATATTACTTCTAAATGATCTATTTTACTCGTTATTATTATAGACGCTTTAGTAAGTTGTAGATTTTTATATATAATTATTTTTAATATGTTGGGGATGAAAATTGATATTTTAACTTATAATAGTACTATCTAATTATCTTTTTTTAATTATATAATAAATTATATTAATTTTAGTAATTTAATAAATTTTATATTTAATCTCTGACTGTGTCTCGTATACCGGTGTAAATGAGTCGAGTTGAGCCGAACTCTAGAGTGATCATGTATCGTTTGTTAAAAAAGTATTGAATTTGAACCCGAGCTCAAGTTTGGATCGACCTAAAAATTATGAAAAAATATTGTTCACCGACAACTCATGAACATGTTTGATGAGTTCTTGCTCACGAACAACTCATTAATCTTGTTCACGAAATTGTGCTCGATAATGAATTTTAAATATTGCTCTCGGGCTTATGATCACGAATTCACTTACGAACAATTTATGAGCTTATTTTCCATTTTTGTATACAAAAATTAAAAAAATTGAAACTTTATATAAAAGTTTATGTTTCAGCATTAAAAATCATAATAAATCATCATCCAAGTAATCTTCACTTCGGCAATTCCAATAAACAAATGTGAATTTTTTTTACTTAAAAAGTAATGTTTTACTTAAAAAATAACGTGAAAAAATGGTAAGATATGATTAAAAGTTACCATTAATTGTGTTATTTTATTATTTATTAATAGGATGAAACCAAAACAAAAATAAAAAGTTTTAATGTTTCGGTTTTAGTAATACTAGTTTAAAACTCGTGTTAAGCACGGATTGGTTTTGATGGCTTTTATTTTATTATTTACGTTTTAATATTTTATTAACTTAAAACCTGTGAAATGCACATATTTTCTTTAATATTATATAATTTTTTCTTAACTGAAAAAAGTAATTTTAGTTATTTATATGTAATTATAATAATATTATTTTATTCTATTCGATTAAATAGAATTGCATGTAGTACTTTTAGAAAAAGAGACTACAATATAAAAGAAATTGTGTTTTACCTGAAAAAGAAAATTGATTAGTTATTAGTAATTATAATATTATTATTTTGTTTTATTAAATTGAATTATGTACGAAAAAAGAAGTTACAACAAATCTATACTATATTATTAAAGCCGAAACATTGAAAGTTTTGGTTTTCGGTTAACGGTCGGTTTTGGTTTTCGGTACTTTTTCTAATTAATAAATTAATAATATAATCAAAATTCGGGAAAGTTTTATTCTACATTAATATTTCACTATATTTTACTACATAAAAATCAAATAATATTGAAATCTAATCAAAAAAATTGAAAAGTTGGATCTAATTTGTTTAAATTTAGGATACACTGCTACAAATATACTTATTTCTTTTTAGGATAACGAAAGATACTACAAATCAAATATTTAATGAAATTGTATTATTGTCAAGTTATCAAAATAATAACTAGATGATTGGCTTTTGCAATTAAAATATTTTTTTTTCTAACAAAATCTACTATTTTTCCAAAAATATCATTACAATTATCTTTAAATTAAAACATATTACCTTTAATATTTGTTATTACTAAAATCTATATTTTCCAAAAATATGAGGTTCAATCCTTACTTATTTATTTTAAAACCTATTTTAATACTCTATTTAATATATAATAAAATAATATAAAATAGTAACTAACTGATTGCCTTTTATAATTAAAAAAAATCTAACAAAATCTACTCATTTTCCAAAAATATCACGACAATTACCTTTAAATTAAAACATAATATCTTTTATATTTGTTATCACTAAAATCTCTATTTTCCAAAAATATGAGGTGCAATCCTTACTTATTTATTTTAAAATCTATTTTAATACTCTATTTAATAAATAATAAAATAATATAAAATTATTAACTAGCTGATTGCCTTTTATAATTAAAACATTTTTTTTCTAACAAAATCTACTTCTTTTCCAAAAATATCACGGGTAATTACCTTTAAATTAAAATATATTACCTTTTATATTTGTTATCACTAAAATCTCTATTTTCCAAAAATATCAAGTGCAACTCTTACTTATATATTTTAAAACTTATTTTAATACTTTTAATTATTAAAAAAAAACTTACCTATTTTAACAAGTGGACGTATTTTTTTTAACAAATACAATTAATATAATTAAAACACATCATCAATAAAATCCCTATCTTCCAAAAATATGAGGTGCAATCCTTACTTATTTATTTTAAAACCTATTTTAATACTCTATTTAATAAATAATAAAATAGTAACTATCTGATTGCCTTATATAGTTAAAACATTTTTTTCTAACAAAATCTATTTCTTTTCCAAAAATATCACGGTCAATTACCTTTAAATTAAAATATATTACCTTTTATATTTGTTATCATTAAAATCTCTTTTTTCCAAAAATATCAAGTGCAACTTATATATTTTAAAACCTATTTTAATACTTTTAATTATTTAAAATTGTTTTACCTATTTTAACAAGTGAACGTATTTTTTTAAAACATAAAATTAATATAATTAAAACACATCTAAAAATATTACATGCAGTTACTTTTTTTTAATTAAAACATGTTAACTTTTCTATTTGTCCTTATTAAAAAAACTTACTTATTTTAACATGTCAACATATTTGTTTAATAAATAAAATTAATATAATTAAAACACTTCTAAAAATATCACGGTCAATTAATTTTTTTAATTAAAACATGTTAGATTTTTTATCTGTCCTTATTATTAATATTATTTTATTATAAAATAATATTAATAATACCTTATTTATCTTCCTCGGCCTCATTTTTATTTTTTTTTATATTTTTTTATGTTCCAATGAATATTTAAGTTTCTCATTTTATAATTTATCATATTAATTTTTACTTTTATTTTAATATTTTCCGTCCACATTAAATTTTTTTAGTTTATTATTATACGGCTCGTGCCTTGCACGGGTTATAGGCTAGTAAAGGACTAAAGTGCAAGGTGATATATTGTAATTAGTATTTTTGAGTGTGTTTATTAAAGTTAATGTATTTTAATTAAGAAGTAACGTGTTTTATATTAGAAAAGGCAATTCATTAATTCGGGGGTGTTTATAAAATGTAATTGTTTTAATTAAAAGATAACATTTTAATTAGAAAAGGCAATCGGTTACTTATCATTAATTTTTTTTATTATTTATTATATAGGGCGAAAATCAAACCGAAAACCAAAAATTTCAATATTTCGACTTTAATATAATAGTGAGTAAAGTGCATTTTGTGTACTCGCACTTTAGTCAAGACACCACTTGCAATACTATAGTTCAAAATCGAGCAGTTGCAATATCAATGTTTGTATTTCAATGCACTTTGTTGCATTCCGTTAACTGAGGTTAACTCCGTTATTAATTTAAGGAGTAAAGTGCACTTTGTGTACTCACACTTTACTCTAAAGTGCATTTTGTGTACCCGCACTTTGCTCAATACATCACTTGCAATACTTTAGTTCAAAATTTAGAGTACACAAAATGCACTTTAGAGTAAAGTGTGAGTACACAAAGTACAATTTACTCCCTAAATTAATAACGGAGTTAACCTCAATTAACGGAATGCAACAAAGTGCAGTGAAATACAAACATTGATATTGCAACTGCTCGATTTTAAATTATAGTATTGCAAGTGGTGTCTTGACTAAAGTACGAGTACACAAAATGCACTTTACTCTATAATAGTATACATAGTATTGATAGATATATAATTATTTATTATTAAAAAATATTAATCGGAACTACATGATAAAAATTAAAATATCAATTATAAGATATAAAATATTCTAATTAATGGAGTACAATTAATTAAGAAAAAGTTCAAATTTATTCTAAACATATATTGTATTTATGAGATTATTTATCGAATTTGTATATGAACTACTAATGAACTTGTATATCGAGCATGTTAACGAACTCAATTATCGAACTTATTCACGAGCTTGCTTGTTCACGAACTATGTTCACGAGTTATATTCTGTTAGAAAATGGAAAGTTTGAGGCATATTTTAAATATGTTCTTGATGGAATTTCCGGAAACTAACAATTGGAGGTTGCTCCTTGTTATGAGGACTTAAACTTTCATGTTTGGATCTAAGACATTTTCATAGTGAAATCCATAAATAAATTGAGTTGAAATAGGTTGCTTGAAATGGGTTATGTGGGTTGGTTATATTGAAATAACTTGTATCCCACATAGAAATGGTAATGAGAGGTTGGTGGATTTATATAGAAACATGTGCAAGAGTAGTGTACAACTACTAAGGCATGTGGGTGTGCATGGTGTTAGTATGTGCCTCACGCGCGCACACACACGCGCGCGCGCCGCCGCCGCCCGCCTCGCCACGCCTCGACTCGACTCGGGTCGGGGCGATTTGGGCGAATGTCTCGGCGTCTCGCGTATGCGAGGCGACCTGGGCGAGGAATTTTATTACCTGTTTATTTAATATTATTTATTGATTTAATTTAACAGTATCAGTATTTATTTGTAACGGTCAACAAACAGTACGAGCTGCAAGGTACATCGGTCAAGGTTTCATGATTACCTTATCACATACGAGTCGTTTACCTATAACTATTCAATATCCCTACGAAAAATTGATTACATCGGAGCGTTTCCGCGGCCGAATCCACTTTGAATTTGATAAATGCATTGCTTGTGAAGTATGTGTTCGTGTATGTCCTATAGATCTACTCAGGATTTATATTAAATCCTGATGGACCAGTTCTTGGATCAAATCCTGATGGCTACTAATCCTGATGGCCTGGGTCAGTACTTGGATCCTGATGGAGTTAAATCCTGATGATGGTCCAGTCCTGACGAAATCCTGATGGTCGGTCAAGTACTGATGCCACTCCTAACGGACAACAAGTCCTGATGGTTTGGAGTACTGATGACAACTGTTATGGTAATTAAATCAGAATATTTGATATTAAATGTCATATCTTCAGTTACAATATTTAGGATATACGTAACTGTGAAAAACCCTAGCAAATATATTCTTCTCTCTCTCTCTCAACACATACAGAAGATACATAGGTTTTTGGGCGAACTGAGGTGCTGGTCGTTGTTGATCATTCCTACTACTGTGAGTGGATTGATCTGTGTTGTTTATCCTGGGAGTGATATTGCTTCAACCCAACACAGCGTAAGTGGGGCAATGATCTCTTCAAGAACAGTCAAGACTTGTCTAAGGCTTGGCGACTCAGCTGTTTCTTTATCTTTCAGTATTTGTGAAAAGCTACAGAGAGATAAGTGTTCTTTCTTATCTGTGTTATTTTTCAGTCTCTAATTATATTATTGTTTCGACCTTCGTGTTTGTTTTGTTAATTGGTTTTATCTGCCTGTTCTTGTTGATACAAAAATATATATAACTGCCCTATTGTTGCTGTGTAGTTAGTAATTATACCCAACAATCTTGAAGAGATTAGTTTCTGTGTTATATATTGTTAATTAGCAAGATGGTTAACGGAACTGTAACTCCTGATGTTGGTGCTAATGCTTCTGGTTCTGGTGTTACTGCACCTACCATCGATTGGACCACGTACCGTTTCCCATAGCCTATTGATTTGTCAGGAATGCCTGATAAATTCGGTGGGGGTGTTGGTTTTTCTCGTTGGCAGAAAAAGATGAAACTGTGGCTTACGGTAAAGGGTCTATGGTCGGTGGTGCAGTATGAGAAACCTGTTGTTAATCAGTAAAAGGCTGATTCTGTTAGGGCATATGCTATGTGGGAGGAAAAAGATGGGGTGGCTAGGGCTGCTATACTGGCAGCTTTAGCGAACACTCTATTTGATGTGTATTCATCTGACTCCTTCACTGCTAAGCTCTTATGGGAGAAGCTGGACCAGACACACAATACTGACTCGCAAGGGTTGGAAAAGTATTCTGTGGCTAGGTTTCTTGATTTTAAATTGGTGGATACAAAATCCATGACTGAGCAGGCACATGAGTTTGAGATGTTGGTACATGTTTTGAAGGAGTCCGGAATGGATCTTCCTGAGAAGTTTCAGGTTATGGCAGTGATTGAAAAGCTCCCTAAGTCTTGGGAAGAGTTTGCTCTCTCCCTGAAAAGACAGAAAGGAGAGATCACTTGGACAAGCCTGATGTTGGACATCTCTGTGCAGGAACAACACAAGTCCAAACAGGGACATGTGATGCCTGCGGAACATGGGAGTTCGAAGGTGAATGTAGTGACTGTTGGACAGAAAAGAAAGGCTGTCACTAAGAAGGATAACACTAGGCCTAAAAATGACAAGAACAAGGCTAAGAAACCAAAGACAAACAAACCATGTTGATCTTGTGGACAGGTTGGTCATTGGAGCAAGGACTGTCCTGCAAAGAAAGCTGTTGTGGGAGCACAAGCTAATATTGTGCTTGCAACCACTGATGGGCCTAAGGTTAACATGGTTGTTGGTGAGGTTGTTGCCTCTGGAACCAATGACGGGTATGTTACCTACAACCCTGTACTTCGTTCCACTTATCTGTCACATGAATGGTTGATTGATACTGGAGCTAATGTACATATTTGTACTGATAATAGTTTATTTGTATCTTATCAACAGAGTCATGGAGTGACAATGACGATGGGGAATGCTAGTGTTTCTCAAGTTCTTGGAATAGGAAACGTGGACCTGAAGTTTGCTTCTGGGCGTGTTCTATCTCTAACTAGAGTGCACCATGTTCCTGATATTCGTAGAAATATAATAAGTGGAAGTTGTTTAGTTAAGAATGGTTTTGAACTTTCTTTGAAATGTAATAAAGTAGTTATTACACATACTAATACATTCTTTGGCAAAGGTTATTTGTCTGATGGTTTATTTTTAATAAATGTTGAGCCTGTTTTGGGCAGTTTTATTAATGATAGTGTTGCACCTTCGGTTAATTGTGTTGAATCATCTGATTTGTGGCATTCTAGACTTGGTCATTTAAATTTTGGTGCTCTAAAGAATATGATGAATTTAGAGTTGATTTCAAAACATGTCATTGATAAGAAATCTAAATGTCAAGTATGTGTGACTGCTAAACAAACTAGGAAACTCTTTCATAATGTTGTTAGGGATTCAGGAGTATTAGATTTAGTACACACGGACATATGTGAATTTGGTGGCATGTTGACTAAGGATAATAAACGATATTTTATTACCTTTATAGATGATTGTAGAAGATACTGTTATGTTTATTTACTTAGACATAAAGATGAAGCACTAGAAAAATTCATTATGTTCAAAACTGAAGCTGAAACACAAACTGGTAAAGTACTTAAACGTTTGAGATCTGATAGAGGTGGTGAGTATACAAGTACCTCGTTTAATGAATTTTGCGCAAGAAATGGTATAGTTCATGAGGTGACTCCACCATACACACCTGAGTCTAATGGGGTGGTTGAACGAAAGAACAGAACTTTTAAAGATATGATTAACAGCATGCTTATTAATTCTGGGTTGCCTAAGTACATATGGGGAGAGGCTTTGAATACGGCTTGCCATATTCTGAATAGAGTCCCTCTGAAACATATGGACAAGACACCTTATGAATTATGGAAAAGTAGAAAGACAAGTTTAAAGAATCTTCGTGTGTGGGGGTGCCTTGTTAAGGTACTTGTCCCTGAACACAAGAGAAAGAAACTAGGTCCGAAAACTGTTGATTGCATCTTTCTGGGCTATATTGAAACCACTACGGCTATGAGATTTTTAGTATTAAAATCTGACATAGACGGTATAGTGGCTAACACTATAGTTGAATTTCGTGATGCAACATTCTTTGAGGATGTGTTCCCTATGAAGACTGGCATACCTCAAGATATTTCTAATGATTATCCTACTCACACATCAAGTTCTATTCCTGATCATGTGGAAAAGATGACAAATGTGGGGGCAGATCCTGGTAGTAGTTCTACTCCTGACGAAGTAGATGAACCTAGAAGGAGTAAGCGTGCGAAGGTAGTCAAGGACTTTGGAAGTGATTTTGTCACTTACAATGTCAAGGATGAACCTTTAACTTTCCGACAGGCCATGGATTCTTCGGAGTCAAGGCACTGGAAAGGTGCTATAAAGAGTGAGATTAACTCTATTGTTTCTAACGGAACATTGGAGTTGGTTGATCTTCCTCCTGGGTGTACTACTATAGGATGTAAGTGGATCTTCAAAAGGAAGATGAACCCGGATGGCTCAATAGATAAGTATAAGGCTAGGTTGGTAGCTAAGGGTTTTAGGCAAAAGGAAGGCATTGATTACTTTGACACATACTCTCATGTTGCAAGGATGACAACAATCTGAATGCTTATAGCATTGGCTTCTTTACATGGTCTTATCATTCATCAAATGGATGTAAAGACAGCTTTTCTTTATGGTGATCTTGAAGAAGAGATTTATATGGATCAGCCTGAGGGATTTGTTGCTTCTGGTAACGAGAGGAAAGTATGTAAGTTGATCAAGTCTATATATGGCTTAAAACAAGCCCCTAGAAACTGGCATAAAAAGTTTGATGATACTGTTTTAGAATCAGAATTTGTAGTTAATGAAAGTGACAAGTGTGTCTACTATATGGTTAAAGGAAATGAATGTATTATCGTGTGCCTATATGTGGATGATATATTATTGTTTGGAACCAATATTGAGATTATTAACGAGACAAAAAGTTTCTTGAAAAGGCATTTTGAAATTAAGGATATGAGTGAGGCTAGTGTGATTCTTGGGGTCAAGTTGACACAGTCAACTGATGGAATAACATTGTCACAATCTCATTATATAGAGAAATCTATACTTGAGAAGTATGGTTATTCAAATTGTAGAATCTCTAGTATACCGTACGATCCTAAAGTTGCCCTAGTAAAGAATAGTTCATGTATACCTGTGTCTCAGTTAAGGTATTCTCAGATTATTGGGAGTTTTCAATATCTTGCTAATGTGACTAGACCAGATATTTCTTATTCTGTGTCTAAATTAGCTAGATATACAAGATGTCCGAACAAGACTCATTGGGAGGCATTGGATAGAGTTCTTAGATATCTTAAGGAAACTATTTCCCTTGGTTTGCATTATCGAAGATTCCCTGGAGTACTCGGGGGATATAGTGATGCAAGTTGGATAGCTAAGAAATCCGTTACCAATGGAGTGACTGGATATTTGTTTACCCTAGCAGGTGGAGCAATATCCTGGAAGTCTACTAGACAGACTTTGATAACTCGGTCTACTTTTGAGGCTGAGTTGTGTGCACTAGATGCCACGGGGACGGAGGCTGAATGGTTGCATGGACTTATGTCAGTGTTACCTATAGTAAGCAGACCTCTTCCAACCATTGTTGTTCATTGTGATAGCCGTACAACTATCGACAAGATCAGTAGTGAAAAGTATAATGCTAAAACAAAGAGACACATCCAAGTTAGACTTAAGTCTATAAGGGGTCTTGTGTCTGAGAGGAATATTGCTGTAGAGTTCATTGGAACTCAGGATAATATAGTTGATCCTTTGACTAAAGGACTTGAGCATGCAATAGTCCTTAAGTCTAGGTTGGGGATGGGACTGATAGCCCATAATGATTCATCAGCAGCGGGAACCTAATACACCTGAGAGGATATCCCTTGAAGTGTATTCAATGTGGTTATAACAAGCTGTGAGGGTGAGTTGGTAGTATCTTTACTATATACCTTGATACTCACGTATATGAGTCTATCCCCTGTAAACCTAAAAAGATACTGTTACTGCCAGTATAGCAAGAGTTATTTTGAACTCTGAATGGGGTCAAGTCATTTGACGAGATGATAGCAGTACATCTCTGGAGATGCCTAGCTAAGCGAATGTAATTGTGTGGTCGCAATTAGAGGAAAGGGTTATTCCTTGAAGCATTCGACGAACAGGATCGAGACAGGACCATTAACGTCTCAAAACCGTAGATCAGCACCATAGCCTTTGATTTGTCATCATCTATGGAGTGTGGTTACACCAAACGGATAAAGATTCAAGGTGAAACATTCCATCTAGATCCGGTAGCCATCGAAGTAGAGGACTTAGGAGGGTTCAAACCCGGAACGGTACCGACTCTGAAAAACAATTCATGATAAGAACCGATATGTAAGCATTTCTGTATGGATTTGTGGGGGATTGTTAGAAAATGGAAAGTTTGAAGCATATTTTAAATATGTTCTTGATGGAATTTCCGGAAACTAACAATTGGAGGTTTCTCTTTGTTATGAGGACTTAAACTTTCATGTTTGGATCTAAGACATTTTCTTAGTAGAATCCATAAATAAATTGAGTTGAAATAGGTTGCTTGAAATGGGTTATGTGGGTTGGTTATATTGAAATAACTTGTATCCCACATAGAAATGGTAATGAGAGGTTGGTGGGTTTATATAGAAACATGTGCAAGAGTAGTGTACAACTACTAAGGCATGTGGGTGTGCATGGTGTTAGTATGTGCCTCACGCGCACGCCGCTTCCGCCCGCCTCGCCTCGCCACGCCACGCCACGTCACGTCACGACTCGACTCGACTCGGGTCGGGTCGACGGGCGATTTGGACGAATGTCTCGGCGTCTCGCGTACGCGAGACGACCTGGGCGAGGAATTTTATTACCTGTTTATTTAATATTATTTATTGATTTAATTTAACAATATCATTATTTATTTGTAACAGCTATACGAACTGGGTCAGGATTTATATTAAATCCTGATGGACCAGTTCTTGGATCAAATCCTGATGGCTACTGATCCTGATGGCTTGGAGTACTGATGATGATCAAATCCTGATGGACCAGGAAATCCTGACTGAGCTGTAACTGATATTAAATACTGATGACAACTGTTATGGTAATTAAATCAGAATATATGATATTAAATGTCATATCTTCAGTTACAATATTTGGCATGTTACGTTTTATTTTGTATTTTATATATACAAAACAAAACGTTTGACAGAGATATAGGATATACGTAACTGTGAAAAACCCTAGAAAATATATTCTTCTCTCTCTCTCTCAACACATACAGAAGATACATAGGTTTTTGGGCGAATTGAGGTGCTGGTCGTTGTTGATCATTCCTACTACTGTGAGTGGATTGATCTGTGTTGTTTTATCCTGGGAGTGATATTGCTGCAACCCAACACAGCATAAGTGGGGCAATAATCTCTTAAAGAACAGTCAAGACTTGTCTAAGGCTTGGCGACTCAGTTGTTTCTTTATCTTTCAGTATTTGTGAAAAACTACAGAGAGATAAGTGTTCTTTCTTATCTGTGTTATTTTTCAGTCTCTAATTATATTATTGTTTCGACCTTTGTGTTTGTTTTGTTAATTGGTTTTATCTGCATGTTCTTGTTGATACAAAAATATATATAACTGCTCTAGTGTTGCTGTGTAGTTAGTAATTATACCCAACATATTCACCAACTATGTTTACAAGCTTGTTCACTAATCATGTTCACGAACACATCGATCCAACTTGTTCGCGAGATATTGAGTCGTGATCAAATTCGGTTCGTTTATAAATTGATCCTTAAAATCAATCATGCTCAAGATCGACGTGTTTGTGAATCGAACAGAATCCAAACCAAAACAGTAATAATATTAATGTTCATAAAAAAAACAGACTCAAAAGGTTTACCAACATAAAAATAAATAAATAAATTCTTAACGAATACAATCCCATATTCCTCCACAATATCCAGAATGAGACTGCTTGAATGTCAACTTTGAGAGGATGACCCTCTAGACTTCGAGATTTGTTGATAATTTTGCTCTCTGAATTTCCTTTGTCCTGACAGAATTTTCGCAAATCTGCATGAATAATTATAGCTACTTAGTTACCAGTGCACCCAAACACACACATCATAAAAATCACATATTATATTTTTATATTTAACGTGGTTCTAATTTTTCGAGTTAACCTTCTTAAGGCTTCTTCATTTGTGCCACCATTTTGTACTTGTTCATAGTCACCGGTCTTCATATTTATTCTGGAAACTGGTTTCTTCAACAGTTTCTTACCGATATTCACCAGTTTTTTCAAGTTCTCTTTGGTAGATATATCTACTGATGACTCTTTCTCTTTTAATTCGTCCTCCTGAATATCGTATGGTTTAAACCAAGTTTAGGTTTGAATTAAATCCTTATATGTAACGACTGATATTTATTCAGTTGCAGTACACGATATCTTAGTTTTACTATGGTACACAATATATATTACCTGAATCCTGAGATAGAATTCTTCACATTTAAGAGCTTGAGTTACTAAGGAAATATCACGATCAACCATATCTGAACTAGCTTGAGTGAAAACATCGACCACTGGAGTTGAACCTTGATGAAGGAACCATCCAAAGACACCCCATTTGGCTGCACTTTTTGCATCATATTTGTGTTCTTTCTTTGCAGAGCCTGTGCCCAGTGAAATTATTCGGAATCGTTTATAGTCCACTGGCTCTATTTGTGAGACATCTGGATTGACATCATATATCTGTTTCATCACTTCGTTGATGGCAACAAATGTCTGGTGGTAAAGATATACGTATTAATTAGTATTTTCCTTATTCTATAACAGATAATAAAAGTAGGGATCCCTAAAAGTATTACTTCATTATTTGAAGGAGCCCAGTTCCTGCAGACAAGTGTTTGCCAGGAACGATTTATATAACAAATTATGTTACAGCCATCATATTTATGTATTTAACTATATACATACAGGATTATTGGCTACAACACCACCATCTATAAGATCAAATTCACTATCGCCATTAAGGAACCAATATGCAGGAAGGTAAGTTGGAGCTGCGGAGGTGCCGATGCATATATCAGATAGTCGAGCATCAATACATGGGTCCGTCTTGGCCTGCAGGTAGAAATATATAAATAAATAATTAGTAGGAAATTATCAAAAATCCCAATATTTTCAATCTTTTTTCAATAGTAAGATCAAAGTTGCATATGAGATTGCAAAGCAGGTTGAAACACTTACATTTCAAATTACAATTAACGTAAACAAACTTCTGCAATTAGGTATTTTTGAAAAGAGCACTTAATTAATTATATATCAAGTAGAATATACAGCGGAACTAAAATTACTAAATATTGTGTATTTATAATTAGCTGACCTCATAAGTAGAAAAGATTGTGGGCCGCGAACGCTTGATATCAAAAGTTGGAATAACCACATTTGTCAATGTCTCGTGTAGCTTAGTTTCTTTTAGCTGTGCTCTTAAAAGTTTATGAAGGTATTTTCCATCATACTTGGGACCCCAAACTAGCTTGACCATACTCCAAAGCTTACCAAAGATGCCCCTAATAATGAAACCAATTACTTTGTTAATCACTTGCACTGTACTCTCGAGTTTTTTGTTGAAGAAAAGAATGGGAAAGAGGGGGGGGGGGGGGGAAGAGGCACCCTCGTAGTTGCTTTTTTTGTAGAAGATGAGGAAAATTTTTGAAAAAGTGACGTGAAGGTGAAAATTTTAAAAATGTAAGTGGGAGCTTCACCCCGATGATCACTCCAATTTTGAGAAAAAAAAAATTGGAGGGAAGGTATTTTGAAAACTTTATCTTCCAATCTTTTCTCTTTTCTTTTTACAAAACTCAGGAGCACGACTACGAGAGAAAATTTCAGAAGTTTCTTTTCCGTTTCCTTCTGTTCTCTTCAAATTCTAACTCGGAAGCACGGTATTAGATCCATAAATTCATGCAAGTGGAATATATGAATAATTTATATAGACCTTCTCTGTGGGAATATTTTGGGGCAGTGTTTGAGATAAAAAGGCTTGATATCTTTGGCAGCAAAAAGAGGACGTTTGTTTTCATCAGGGGCAGCTAGCATAGATGCTACGAGACCACCAGTGCTGGTGCCCGCAATGACATCAAAGTAATCAGCAAGTCTCGCATCGTTGCCATCTAGCTCCTATTACAATACCATAAGACACAATGTGAGATAATTATAACTCATAAAAATATCATTTTCCTGCACATTATTTCATTCCTTAATTCAACAAGAGCTACGTTACGTACACGTACGTACATCTGATGAACAAATATTAATTAGTAATAAACAGAAAGTTGATCGACAATAACCTGAAGTTGGGATTCGAGAAACTCGAGAATAATGGCTGGAATGAGGCCTCTAATACCTCCTCCGTCGATACTGAGAACAGTAATTAGGTTTCCATATCTTGAGGGCAGGATTTGAGGTAAAGATGATTGTCCCTCCATTTCCTCCATTTGGTAGTACGAAATAGAGTGATGAATAAATTTGGAAAGGATATTAATGATCTAATTTTAAAATTAGATGTTATAATTTTATAGTAATTTTAAACAGCAAAAAAGTTAGGTTTTACTGCCGTAAGATAAGTTAGG
Organism: Heracleum sosnowskyi; assembly: GCA_030848705.1. Taxonomy (NCBI): domain Eukaryota; kingdom Viridiplantae; phylum Streptophyta; class Magnoliopsida; order Apiales; family Apiaceae; genus Heracleum; species Heracleum sosnowskyi. The sequence continues at coordinate 26,554,926 of CM061237.1, forward strand.
TTTTACTGCCGTAAGATTTGTGTAACCTAACGTGTAAGAGTCGAATGATTGTTTTATGGCTGTTTAAGTGATTTTTTTCTTTCTTTTACTTTTAAAATTATATACCTCAAGTTACACGTTTTTGAAATCCATGTTTGTGAAATTTAGCCCGATGCGAGTAGGCTGTGACTTGGTGAGTCCATTTAAATACTCTCTCGGTCCCATTTTTATTGTCTGTTCCAAGAAAATTGTTTGTATTTCTTATTTAAGTTAAATTGATAAGCTATATTTCTTTTATAACTGAAAATTTAAATTAATTAAAGATAGTTTTGAAAATTAATGACATTTTAGAAAATTATCAGTCTAAAATAAATTGATCGAATAAAATGTGAATTTTGATTGATGGACAAGAAAAACCGAAAAAAGGGAATATATAAATACAACTAAGCTAATTAATATGAACTTCTTCACACTTTAGTACAGTTAGTGCAGCTAAGATTTTCACCCGTACGTCCATCCATGCAACTCGCTGTTAAATCAAATACAACTAAGATAATACTCCCTCCGTCCCAACAGGTTCTATACATTTGGTTTTTGCACGGAGACCAAGGAATATTCTTAAAATAAGTGAGGTAGTGGATGTAATAGTGTGTTTTATTGTTAAAATAAATGAAGTAGTGGGTGTAATAGTAATTTATTGTTAAGATAAGTGAGATAGTGGGTGTAATAGTATAAAGTATTGAAAAAGTGGAGTGAAGTAGTGGATGTAATAATGTATTATATTATTAAAAGTTACTATTTTTAGTAATGTAAAGAATTGGTGGGACGTCCCAAAAAGGAAAGTGTAAAGAAATGACTGGGACGGAGGGAGTATAACGTATGAGGCAATGGGCAGGGGACAGTGGTGTGTATTTTCGTATCGTGTATTTTCGTGTACTAAACATAAAATTCATATTCGACATGTTTTGAATTTGTATACTAAATTTGAAACACATATTCAATTCAAAACGTATTGTATATTTTACGTGTCGTATACGTGTACATTAAACAAAAATATAAATTTAATTTAATTAAAATTTATATATTGTAAAACTATTTTAATTATGTAAATTTTTATGAAATGTGTATGAAATATGTATTACATACAATTTTACAAAAATTTGTAAATATAACTTATATATATAAATGTATACTTCTTATATATAAATGTATAACTCATTTTCAATTAGTCGTGAAACTTTTATTTATTGTTAATATGTAATTGTTTATATATTTTCTAAATATGCAATACTATAAATAATATATATAAATATATATATATATATTAAAATTATTTATTTACTTCATTAATTCGTGTACTTTCGTTCCGTGTAGTGTACCTATTGTGAAAATCCAAACCCGGCACTAATTATATTCGTGTTTTTTTCATGTTTGTGTACCAAATTTTTGCACCCAAACACTAATTATCTGTGTCGTGTTCACGCGTCGTATGCCAAATTATCTACGTATGAGATTTCCACCCCACCCACCTATACAACTTGGTTAAATAAATAAAAAAAAGACCTGTTACCAATTATTATTTTTGACAGAAACAACTTTGTTATTGTGATAGATATCAATTAATATTTAATGTATAAATTTATATAAAATAGGTACAGTTGAGCAAAATAATAATAGGTGTAGTTAAGTTTTATTCTAAATTTTTTACAATCTTGCATGAGTCTTCTTGTATAGTACTGTTATGTATGACTGTTAAGGACTAATTACGTACCCTTCTTCTCCACGAATTCGTCTTGGTGTTGAACTTTCTGCTGTAACGAACTGTACTTGTTCTGGTCTGCCGTTAGCCCACATTCAATTGCTATGTCTGATAAAAGTTTCCTTCTAGTACTGTTGATTTTATTTACCCCGGTGATCAAAGTTTGAAGATTCAAAAGTTAATATTACAGTACTGTTATTGGATTTGGGTCTGCAGTTAAAATGAGAGACAGGATTTGTGATTGTTTAGACGTGAATAATGTGATAGTTAGAGATAGGTTCATGCATGCATGCAGTCAATTCTAGAATCACTATATGCAGAAACAACATTAGCCACTTTCGTAGATTTAAAACAACTAGGTCTGCATATAATAATATTTAATGTTAGATTTTTCAAGAAAGCGCCCTGAGTGTTGGGGTAAACTTGACTCGGTGTTATATATTTCGTAAACGTGATAATATTATTATTTTATGTTTTTATATTTTAATTCAACAAATTTAAAATGTACTCGAGTTTTGACTTGCTTTATAAGTTAACGACCAGGAAGTTTTCACCTTTTGGAAAATTTGCCAATATATCTTTTCTTCTCGGAATAAGTTGACTACTGTTCATATAATTTAAGATGCTTGAAAAATAATAATATACACATAATAAGTGACCTAAATGATAATTACTCCCATGTATACGAAAACCAAGTAGTTGAAATGATATTGTTTTTAGTAATGGAAAATATTCTTCTTTCTTTTTTTTAAAGTATGGTAAGGCTCGAACTCTTGATCTTAAAAAACGATAAATATTCACTATATTAAATATGATATATAATATAGTTTCAAAAAAAAATATGATATATATATATATATTAAAACCATCCACAGTTCATGACTACTTGCACCTAGTCCAATATATTAGAAGTTGGACCGGAAAGTTCACCGTGTTTTCTACCGGTTGAAAATGATCTACAGAAAGATAATTTATTTATTTATGCAGTCAAATCCGATTTTACATTACAGGAGTTAAAAGATTTTGCACCTAAAAGAATCAGAGAGTGAGGAATTTGAACAATACAATCAAAAAATACATCATTTTCTTAACAAGAGACCGCTAATTAAAAGTTTCGACCCTAGTCCCATTACGATCGAGCATGATCGATTTAAATTAAATTAATAAGAAAAATAAAATTTTGATTTGATAAAACGGATAATTTTAAGTCAGTTCTAATTAGAATCGAGTTTACATACTCGCTCAATTTTACAATTTTTAGAACACCGCTGGAAAAAAAAGGATTCGTATTTTAAGATTTGATAAGTGAAGATTCATGCGTGCAGGCAGTCAAATTCTTCAATTATTTGTCATAAGTCTCTTCTTGGAGTGGTGGCCGATGGGGTACGCTTGCTTGAGTTTATTGGTAGGTTTACCGTTTTCGTATAATGAACTACCTAAAACGAAGTATCTAGAATATTTAATTAGAAAGATTACCAGCGTAGAGGTGATAATATTGTTTATCACTTAAATAACTTAACAAATATAAATTTACTCAATCTGTTCACTCACTTTTTGGGCCAAAGACCTGAAACTTTCAACAAGTGGGATATAATCAATTTTATCACAATAAATTCGATTTGCTCAAAACGCATCAGAAACTTGACGGTGAGCTGATGGTTCTAAAAATTTCCGATTAATCTTTAACACGGTATCTGGCCGATCCAATTTTTAATATCGAATTAATCCTTATGAGATATTTTTAATTTGGTAACTTTTATATATATTTTGTGAAACAAAACAATAATTTGATTACACATATATAATTATAGATTTTATGATACAACAAACATAAATTACTTGATGAATAACTAATAAAATGAGGTTAATAAATAAAATAATATTATAATATTAAAATACATTCGATTTTCACTCCGACTAATCCCCGATTTCCGATTAATCCTAAACCGGTACCTCATCCAATTAGGTCGGATTATCGATTTTTACAACATAGTTTACATATTATCTATTACACTTTCGGCAATTTTTGAACTTTGTTCAATTTGGATGGGTTTTAAGCATATAAGTGTATGATATCATGACAGAATCAAAACAAAAAATGGTGATAGTCATTTGAAATGTAACTGGGGAAAACCTGAAAATCTGTATAAGATCTGCCTTCTAAATCAACCAAGTGCTTGGTTGATAACTATACAGGATAAACTTTGAAGCTGGTCCATTAGAAAAACAATAATTTTTAGTTACCAACATTGGCAGGAAATTGGCAAATAAGTACCTACTGTGGCACACTGACAAATGTGAAACCTTTTTCTCTGCTGTAAATTAAGTCAGTTTGGTTGCAATAAGATACCTGATCAGCTGATCTCTCACCATTTGCTGATTAATTGACATGCTACATCATTAAAAAAAAAGGAGGTATAAATGATAAAAACTAGTATATATGTAACATAAATAACTGTAACACTCAACTGTAAATTCGAAAATCTCAAGGGGATGTCTGACTTTGTAAAATCAATTTGTTAATGCAGAAAAGTTACAGGATTAGATACCTCACGGTTCAACTATCTTCAATCAAAGTTATCAATCTTTATAGAAGTGATTTCATCTGCCACCTTGAAGTGACCCACCAAACGTGCAAAAAACAACATTTGTTGTTCGATTGTGAACTTGATGTTTTCAGCCTGTGAATTATATAAATCAAATCAGATCTGAAGTACTCCTGGAAGACTATTTGTCTGTTAATTATCAAGTATACCTTACGGAATCCATGCTGCTCTCCTTCATACTCCACCAAAGCAACAGGCAACCCCTTCTCCTTCAGTGCCAGGTAAATTTTGCGTGCTTGGGCAGGTGGTACCACCTGTGCATATATGGATATCTTGATAAAGCTTGAAACTGGAATTATCATGTGTTAATTGACTTCATAGTTAGTTTGACCAACTTATAGCTAAAACAGAATCGGCCTGTACTTTCTCCGTATAAGGGTAATACATAAATCACTGGCAGAATCTTTTAATTTATACTTGGTACTATCTTCTGAATGTCCTACTATATGATCTATATCTATAGAACTCTGATTCAAAATCTATGTGAATGTACATAATAAGAATTGACATGGTACAGGGGAGCAACATCACAATGCAACTGGTGAAAAGAATAACATTAGAAAAACTAACCTTTAGAGCTGGAAACTAACATGGCAGTAACTTAAATTATTCGACACTTGAACCAATGTTCTAAAATATTGGACCGGGTGCCACCAATCAGCTTTTTGTTTACAATCAACATGGGTGTGTATTAAAGCATGTATTTGTTTCTTTGTCAAATTTCTTGAGCAAAAAGTGTAAATGCTTGTTAAAAATCCACATTTCAAGTTAAATCAAAGTCTGGTGTCCACAAACTAAACTACAAACAGTACATCACGAAAGGGGGAGGGGATTGTACTTACCCTGTCTTCTAGTCCCTGGAAAAGGATTATGGGACAAGAAAACTTATCAACAAAATTGATGGGTGACCTAGCAAAGTATTCCTTTTCACTTCCTGCAGCATTACAAATTTTTCAGAAAAAACTCAAGTTCATTTAACACATAACATAAAAATATAAAATAGGATATAGAAGTTACCAATAAGATTATCCATATAACGGGATTCAAACTTGTGAGTTTCTTCTTTTAACAACTTTAAGTCACCTATCTGTTCAAGGAATAGCAAAAGTAAGAAAACAGTATTCATCCAATGGAAGTAAAAAACAGAAATAGTTTAAGTTAGTAGGTATCTCAGACTTTTAGTTATATAGATATAAAAAGTACATCTCAAACAGGTTGATGAAAGATAATTACATGTGTTACATGTTAATTTACAGGTTTATACAGTACATATATCATCAATGCTGGTACATAGTAGGTATCGACTTTTTCAAAAATTTAGTTAAGAGCAATTTGTACTTGCGGTGCATTCTTATACTAATCAAACTCGATATAATTTTTTTTTATGTTCAATAAAACTAAAACTTGCAAGTTATCCAGTCCTGCTACGTTTTGCGCTTTTGGAAATAGATATATGAGGTATTACAAGAATTCACTTGTTTCACTATCACTAAATCAATAAGATAAATTTGTTTTAATTCGCCACAAATTTGCACCCTTATTGTCTATTGACGTGACACAATAAATCACTCAATTTTCAATGTCTTTTTTATAAAACATGAAAAGATCCATGTGTCAGCATCACTACAAGGATAGAGTTTTACTTATTACAAGTGAATCAGGACATACAGCAGAGATAGGCATGACTGCAAAAAAAGATTAAGCATGCACAATTTTCTGTACCTGTGAGGATCAATTCTATGGATGTTAGACATGAAATTTTGAGTTCAAACCTGCAATCTGAGTAGGGATAGAAATTTTATGATTTAAACAAACCCAATTTTTAGGATTTGGACATGTTTTTTTAAACCATGAAGTCATATCTGATATGTTGCTAGGGTTTTATTTCTTAACAACCCCTATAACTACCTCCCACTCATCCTTCAATTTTTATGAGCTTTTGATGCATGAGTTAGAGGATCGTGTGCAAATTTTTGAATCGATATCTTCATCACTGCAATATATATGTTCGACTTCTTATTTAATCCATTTAATCATTTGTGGTTTCGGTTGTATAAATATGATCTATGTTGTGTGCGCTTATCGGTGACATAGAAGTCATTTACAAATTTCATTTTTGATTCGATCCGAAATCAATGGATCAGGTTTGGATTTTGAATTTTGGGTTTATTTTTAAAGCCCGAAAGCATTTGGATTTCACAAAACCCGAACTGACTGTTGCCATCCTAAATTTGGGTGTTTCACAGGTGAAGCAAAAATATATTATTACTTAATATTAGATGTCGCATAGATTGCATGACGGCCAAATCGTGAATCTCCATACATGATATGTCTAATCATTCCAATACAATGATCCCAGTTGTCTATAAATTTAAAAATAAAAAACAAAAAGACTCAGCCTACTACACATAAAACTAAATTGACATTGGAAATATGTGCAGAACTGGAAGATTTACTTACGCCATATAAGGAGGCTCCAGCACTGAATGTTTTTCTGAACGCAAGTGCAGCCAATGTTGTGTATCCACCAGCTGAGCTCCCAGTGATACATAATCTCCGACCATCTACTTTTCCATTGTCCACCTGGTTGACAAAAGTAATATTAATCGTAATAAAAATTGTTTATTGATAAATATAAACATCACAAAAATGGATGAATGTGTGCATTTGTGAGTAGAGAGAGAAAGGCAGAGTTCTGTATATATTTACCAAAAATTCAGCACAACTGCAACAATCATCAACATCAACAATACCCCACTGTCCCAATAGCCTCTCTCTATATTCTCTTCCATAACCTTTGCAAAAATTTCAACTCATCCTCATGAAAAGGTACAAATTGTTCACAACGTCAAATGTATGTATTTAGTAATACTACAAAATGATATTTTGTTTTATGAGCAACAAGGATCTACCAACGAAATGACTGGACAATAGCAGAGCCACAATGAGCCAAGTTAATGCAAATATGCAATACATATATAGCTTAAGCAAAAGACGTACCAGTACTTCCACCATAATTTACATCAACATAAGCCCAACCTCGACTAGTCCAATACTGGATGCTAAGATTCAATATTCCACGTGTTTCAGCTGTAGGCCCTCCTGCAATAAGCAGCAACAACGTTTCCAGTATTTCAAAAACCTTCCAATATTAAATCAATAAAAGTCCAATTGAATGCCAGCCTATCAATTGTACCTCGTACAGTATCAACAACCTCTTTGTGTAAAATGTTTTGAAAGAAATGTTTAGCATTATATGCAGAAATTTTGAGTAATGATGTGCCACAATAAATCAATAGAAGTCCACGATGATTTTGAATTTTTTAAGGAGGAATTACATTACAACTAGCAAGAGTTTTATAACATAAAAAGAAAATGAAATAAATCATAGGATCTTCTTTCTCTTCATTTTTCTTCTCTTTCTTTTAACAAAATTATCATCAAAGAGAACCAAAACAATTAGAATACCATGGCTTTTCAGTAGTAGTGGAGGCTTTTCATCCTGACTAGCTTGATAAATGGGGTTGGTTGGTGGATAATAGTATGCATAGGCATTTAGACCGCTTACTTTAGTTGGAAATTCAACTACTTCTGGCAAGCTAAAATATGATTTGTATTTCGAGATATTAGCTGAAGAAGACCAAACTATCCTGAAATCAACTGCTTTCAGTTGCTGTTCATCTAAAGCAACCTGGCAAAGTAATTAGTTGTGACATTAAGAATCAGATACAAAAAAATCGATCTGCGTAATTGAGAGAAATTTAAGGGGAAACTGGGAAGTTTGAGTAGTTGGGAGAACTAAAACCTTTGCTATTGACAAAGGAAGAACTCCAGATGCCCCCTCAATGTACAAGCAGCGAGATCCCGAGGTCTAAACTAGCAGAAAAAAATCAGCACCCATTACTATTTTAACAACACAAGATGGTCGAAAAACTGTAGTGAAATTTATGTTACAAACATACAATATTATTTATATCTGTGAAAGGGATATCTAACATGGACATTTTGTTTTTGACATAATCCAGAATTCCAATATAAGATCTTCCGTTCTGCCTGACATTAATGCAACAGTTTTGATTTAATACAACTTTGATCTATAAAACATTTTATAAATGGGAACTAAAGAATAAACATGGATAAGCATGTACTCAGTTCTCACCTGTAACTGCAAGCAATCAAATGTTTCTGCTCTAAAAACTCATACGAATTCATGCCAAAAACCCATAACGGCCTTGCAAACTCCGCATCCAATGGATAAACCGGCAACACCTCATTCTTAGATTCAACCTGTTATCACATAGATGCCATCTCATGATTCTCATTGAACTGTCACTTCAAAGAGTGTCACTTTACATCAAACTGAACAACTGTACACAGAAGCATGGTGACTACTGCCAACATGCAGAAATTAATCCCCAAAAATAGCAACTTGTTCCTCTCCTACATGTTTCAAGGAACTTACAGCAACGAAATGCTACTCCATCCTATGTTCTTTGTACAACTTAAGTATTAGGAAATTTGCAAATTGCTGTTTGATTTCATTTCTAGTCCTTGTAAGTTGGTAGGTTTTATTGAGGATGTGAAGTAAAAAATCTTTTAGCAGGTGATGCTGTGAAGGGACCTCCTATGATTAAGAAGACACAAAAGACAAGATAATGGGAAGATGTCTTTCTTTAACATAAGGTATCGCAATATACAACTGTGCCAAATCGGTTGCAAGGACCGAGTATCATTTACTTTCATTACATATTATTTCTTGCATGAATAATGGGATTTCAAGTATGAGAACTGTCTTAAAATTTTAATTGAATAGCATAATTTGCACCTTGGGAAGATGAGACAAACTTGATCTTATAAGTTGGATTAATAATATCTTATTACTGAGTCTCCAAAATAAAAAAATAAAAAATATACATGGAAAAGAAATGAAAGAAAGAGAGATACCCATTTATAAATATTCCAAAACCCATTTTTCCTATCTGTAACGAAGAATAGCTCCCCTGTAGAGACCAACATACAAATCAATAAATGCAAGTGCATATGAAACTCAACTTAACAGTTCTTGATACAAAAATGTAATTGCATTCACTGGGAGAAGTATGGCAGAACGATAACTGGTGCAAAAACAAAAACATGGTAGTGATCAACTATTTATACATGCAAAAGCAATGGCTTCTTTGATATTTTAGCAATTTACCACCAAAAAAAAATAGACGAGGGATGTGAGAGATAAATTAAAAAAAAAAATATTATGCATTTTAGAGATACTAATGTGTGGCATCATGTTGTGGATGCATTCATTGGTCAAAAGTACAGCAAGAAAAATAAAGGAAAAGGCACACTGTTGGAGTAATTTCAGGGATATCAATCTGATTGCATCTTAATTGCTAGAATAATATTAGGGATTTGATTTTAAGTAAATCTTTATGTCAAAATAAGTCATGGCTGATTATATAGCTATGTTCTGGTTGTGTTCCTTAGTCATAGGTAGTTCCCTGATTGTGGGAATCACCATCTATTTATTCCCCTTAATTTGTGTGTTACCGGCTCGATCTTTTCCTATTTATGGAGAGACGATTGAAGGAAATAAAATTCATTATTCATTCAAGTAAAAAGTTGTCTAAGGAGAGTTGAGAGTCTCTTGAATAAAACTCTTGATTGCAAAATAGGTTCTTCTAAGAATAGGGAAATCAATTGTCATAGACCTGTGACGAGATCCATATCCAGGGACCATAACAACTTGGTATCAGAGCCTCACGTCATGGGAGATACTGAACAAGTTATGTCCATTGTAAAAGAGTTGGACAAGAAGGTCAGCCAGGAGATTCGAGAGTTACGGGAAGGGATTCAAGCAATTCAGCGTACATTGGCTTCACAACAGCGATCAGAAAAATCTGTGGGAGAAATTTCAGCAAGTGTAAATTCTCATGCGACGGAAACACTATCAGAATCAAAGGATGAGAATTACAAACACGCGGTGGTTCCAAGGTATTCCAAATTGGAATTTCCATCTTATAATGGTACTGAAGACCCTCTAGGTTGGCTATATCGATGTGAACAATTTTTTATAAACCAGAAAACAGGAGATAAAGATAAGGTGGGGCTAGCGGCTTTTCATTTGATTGGAGAGGCTCAACTATGGGGATACAAGTTGGAGCAAGAGGAACCAGAACTGACATGGGATCAGTTCAAATCCTATTGCCTTCTCCGCTTTGGCCCTCCATTAAGCGGAAACCCTTTAGGTGAATTGGTTAATCTTAAACAAGGAGGTACAGTGGAGGAGTATCAACGACAATTTCAAACACTCTTAGCCAGAGCAACCACAGTAAGGACCGATCAACAAGTGGATTTGTTTACGGCTGGGTTGAATGAAGGGTTACGAGTGGATGTCGAGATGCAAGGCCCTCCGAATCTTGTAACTGCAATGAATCTAGCACGGGCTTTTGAGCGAAAATCACAAATCTCCAACAACTATAGTGTGCAGCGCCCTAACTCTTCATGGAATATTAGCAAGGCTGCCGTCTCAAATTTGTCAGCAACACCTCGTCGAGAAGCTAAGACCACGGAGCAACAATCATCTTCAGGAACTTCTAAGATATCCAGCATAGGGAGCGTGTCAAGTCCATTTATAAAGAAGCTTTCTCGGGCAGAAATGGCGGAACGAAGAGCAAAGGGGCTTTGTTATAATTGCGACGAATCATACTCTGCTGGCCATCGATGTAAAAGAATTTTTTGTCTAATGGTGGAAGACTCGGACGGAGAGGATGAAATTTTAGTAGAGCCAGAGATATCCCTACATGCTATCACAGGAATCAAAACAACTCAAACAATGCAGCTTAAGATTAAGGTGGCTGAAACATTGATTCTTGGGTTAGTAGATTCTGGCAGCACACATAATTTCATAAATGAAGATGCTGCTTTGCAATTGGGATTACCTATTTCCCGTCGTTCTTCTTTGCAAGTAGCTGTAGCAAATGGAGAGAAAGTGTCTAGTCCAGGTATATGTATTGCAGTTCCATTACGCATTCAAGATCAGATTTTTTATTTGGATTTATATGTTATAAATCTTGGAGGATTTGACGTGGTACTTGGTGTGAAGTGGTTGCAAACATTGGGACCTATTTTATGGGATTTCAGCACCCTTACAATGAGGTTTAAGCTACAAGATCAGCATATAGTTTGGCAAGGGGAAGTTGTACCGAAAAAGGATGCTTCTGTCTTCACATTGCAAGAAGAGGCAACATTGCGCTCAACCTTGGAAAAGTTATTGGTTGATTATGCTGAACTTTTTCAGGAACCAAAAGGGCTGCCACCTGCACGTGGGTGCGATCATCGAATCAATTTGTTGCCTGGTTCGGGACCTGTTGTTGTAAGACCTTACCGATACCCGCATCGTCAAAAGGATGAAATTGAAAAACAATGTGCTGACATGATTGCGCAAGGTATAATTCGTCCTAGCAGATCTCCTTTTTCTTCTCCGGTATTGCTAGTTCCCAAGCATGATGGATCATCACGTCTTTGTGTTGATTATAGAGAACTCAATAACCTGACAGTAAAGGATAAATTCCCGATTCCAGTAGTGGATGAGCTATTGGATGAACTCCACGGTGCAAAATTCTACACAAAACTTGATTTACGCTCGGGATATCATCAAGTGCGGATGGATCCGTTCGATATAGAGAAGACAGCTTTTCGTACACACCATGGGCATTTTGAATTTTTGGTGCTCGCATTTGGTCTCACAAATGCTCCTTCAACCTTCCAAGCATTGATGAATGAGGTCTTTCAACCTTACTTGCGTAAATTTGTTCTCGTTTTCTTTGACGATATATTAATTTATAGCAAGACATGGGTGGAGCACATGCAACACATCCGACAGGTGTTTGAGCTTTTACGAAAGCATCAATTATTCCTAAAAAAATCTAAATGTGTATTTGGTGAGCAGTACGTCACCTATTTGGGTCATGTTATTCATGCACATGGGGTTTCAGCTGATGTTGGTAAGATCTCTGCAATAACGGAGTGGCCTTTACCTCAATCTGTTAAGGCTTTGCGTGGATTTCTAGGGCTGGCAGGTTATTACCGGAAATTTGTAAAAGATTATGGAATTATAGCAGCTCCTTTGACGAGTCTATTAAAGCGCAATTCTTTCAGTTGGTCTCCAGCTGCCAAAACAGCATTTTTTGACCTGAAAAAAGCTCTCTCAAATGCACCTGTGTTACAACTTCCGAATTTTGATCAAGAGTTTGTTGTAGAATGTGATGCCTCTGGTATAGGCATAGGAGCAGTCTTACACCAGGAAAATCACCCAATTGCATTTTTTAGTCGCAAATTTGCTGATCGACATTTGAAGCTTCCTGCGTATGAGCGCGAATTGATTGGATTAGGCCAAACAGTCCAACACTGGCGGCCATACCTTTGGGGGCGATCTTTCCTTATTAAAACTGATCATTACAGCTTGAAATATTTGTTGGAACAACGTCTCACCACTGCCCCTCAACAACATTGGGTTAGTAAGTTGCTTGGATTTGATTTTCGAGTGGAGTACAAGGCAGGGACCCTCAACAAAGTTGCTGATGCCTTGTCACGTCGTGAAGATGAGATGGGGGCTGTTTTCGCCATCTCACAACCTCTCTTGACACTTTCAGAAGACTTAAAAAAGGAGGTGGCAACCACAGAATCTATCCAAGAAATTATCACTCTCGTTCACAAAGGTACTGCGGGAACACATTTTAGCTTCCGTGATGGATTATTATTTTACAAAGGTCGAGTCTATTTGTTGCACACTTCTCCTTTGATTCCCGTTATCGTATCTTCTATTCACAATGCAACTCACGAGGGAATTCAAAAAACTCTTCATCGAGTGCAAGCTGATTTTTACTGGAAGGGAATGAAGACTACAATTCAGGATTTTGTGCAAAATTGTGTGATATGTCAACAACATAAGTGGGAAAATCTTCACCCAGCTGGTCTCTTGCAGCCATTACCAATTCCTGAAAATATTTGGGCAGATATTTCAATGGATTTTATTGAGGGGCTGCCTAAAGTCGGGGGGAAATCTGTCCTATTTGTGGTGGTGGATCGCTTATCAAAGTATGCTCATTTTCTTCCTCTTGCACATCCGTACACTGCTATTTCAGTTGCTCAAGTATTTTTCAGCCATATCTTTCGTTTACATGGGCTGCCCGAGTCAATTGTAAGTGATCGGGATGTGGTGTTCACTAGTACGTTTTGGAAAGAATTGTTTCGTTTGTGTGGCACTAAACTATCTTTTTCTTCCGCATACCATCCTCAAACAGATGGCCAAACAGAGGTAGTTAATCGCACAATTGAGATGTATTTGCGTTGCTTTGTGGGTGATAAGCCAAGAAAATGGATAGAATGGCTTCCTTGGGCCGAATATTGCTATAATACATCCTTCCACACAGCACTTCGTACCACTCCTTTCCAACTAGTTTATGGCAGGCCACCCCCTCGCTTGCTATCGTATGAACCTGGTTCAACGCGCGTGGAAGCCGTGGATCGTAGTTTGCAGGATCGTGATGAAATTCTTTCTACAGCTCGTGCTCATTTACACCAAGCTCAAGAACGTATGAAACATACTTATGATGCAAGTCACCGAGATTTGTCTTTCACTCCAGGTCAACTTGTGTGGCTTCGTTTGCAGCCTTACCGGCAGCGTTCTATAGGCAAAAGATCATGTCCCAAGTTGGCTCCCAAATTCTATGGCCCTTTCAAGATTTTGAGTCAAGTGGGATCAGTTGCTTATACACTTCAACTTCCTGCTGATTGTAAACTCCATAATGTATTCCATATTTCCATGCTCAAAGAGTTCAAGGGAGAGCACACTACAGAAAAACCCACTTTACCTCCTACAGTGGATGGAAAAGTAATTCCCCAACCACTATCTGTCCTTCGTTCTCGTGTCAATAGAGGTTTACCTGAGCTACTTGTACGTTGGGTTGGTCAATCAGAATTTGATTCTACTTGGGAGAATGCAAATACATTTAAAGAAGTTTATCCAGAGTTTGAGCTTACGCTTGAGGACAAGCTTGTGGTCGAGGAGGGGAGTAATGTTGTGGATGCATTCATTGGTCAAAAGTACAGCAAGAAAAATAAAGGAAAAGGCACACTGTTGGAGTAATTTCAGGGATATCAATCTGATTGCATCTTAATTGCTAGAATAATATTAGGGATTTGATTTTAAGTAAATCTTTATGTCAAAATAAGTCATGGCTGATTATATAGCTATGTTCTGGTTGTGTTCCTTAGTCATAGGTAGTTCCCTGATTGTGGGAATCACCATCTATTTATTCCCCTTAATTTGTGTGTTACCGGCTCGATCTTTTCCTATTTATGGAGAGACGATTGAAGGAAATAAAATTCATTATTCATTCAAGTAAAAAGTTGTCTAAGGAGAGTTGAGAGTCTCTTGAATAAAACTCTTGATTGCAAAATAGGTTCTTCTAAGAATAGGGAAATCAATTGTCATAGACCTGTGACGAGATCCATATCCAGGGACCATAACACATCACCAACCAAAACTTCATATTGAAATTTTAAAAATATTAAATCACCTTTACCCAAATGACTCCATATACTACCATTCAAGCTGAAAGAGGCAATAACCCCAAAATGCATTTGTACTTTATTACTAAATATGCTAGAGGGAAAAACACCTAGAAAAAATGTACAGAACTGGCAAGGTAACTGTCAATCTAGCATGATGCTGTAAGAACAAAGATCATACGCTCCTCAGAATCATTCTCTTTTCTTTTCTTTTTTTTTCTTTTTGAGTGTGGTCAACTACAAAAACTAAGAGACCCACACAAGCGTGCCTCCACCGAGGCTCAAACCCTCCACTTCTTGTCACGAGGAGAAGATACCAAGGATAGAGAGATATCTGCTAGGTGACAATGCTTAGGAACAACATAAAAGTGTACTCTGATTGAGGAACAGGTGTATAAAATAATGATCAAACCACCTAAAGTGACAAGAATGGCAGATAACTCTTTATATTGTTATTTAACCCTGGAAGTGGAAATCCAGGTAGTGTCCAATGCCAGGGTACTTTCACTTGCAAATATTTCATTTTAAAAAAATCAAAGCAAATCTAACGAACAGAGTAATCCTTCCCCCAGGAAATCTTTAAGGGCATATCAAACTTGGGAAGTACAATATGGAAAAGTATATCCAACCATATAAATTAGGTGAGTTGTGGAAACACGAGAATCCAATGGATAACTAGCTCATATATTTAAAATCAATCCAGTACCAGTAGTACGGAGGATCACTTACCTTCAGAAGTCCATTTTGGTTCAGTTGGGGACTCAACAATGTTAGAATCGCCACCAGCAACACAGATGCGGCGAGAGATATCTCTGGAGCAATAACATCAAGTAAAAGATGTGCAGATTTATAACTGAACTAAAGCTCATATTTATTTCTATAGCTATAATATATGAAATGTGTTTGATCTACAAAGCTCACAATAAGTAGTACAGCTAAATTATATGCAACTACGAACCATCAATTAAGAAGGAAAAGGTTAAATTAATGATGAAATCAACGAAAAGTACGAGACAATTGAAACATTTTGCTCACCCATTATTTGATATATAGCCAACCCAAAGTTCCGATCTATCCCATGGCATATTCGGGTGTCCCCACTCAATCCATGCAATGCGTTCTCCATTAGGATCCATGCGAGGGAAAGCATAGAAGTCATTGCCACCAACTAATACTTGTGGCTCTGCATGTAATAACAAGACACTATAAGGAATAACTATATCCGTTCTTTTACGAAATAGTAACTTTCAT
This sequence comes from Heracleum sosnowskyi, assembly GCA_030848705.1. Lineage (NCBI taxonomy): Eukaryota > Viridiplantae > Streptophyta > Magnoliopsida > Apiales > Apiaceae > Heracleum > Heracleum sosnowskyi. Next base: position 26,571,090 of record CM061237.1, read on the forward strand.
ATGTAATGATAAGAACATAGGAAATATGATATAAGAACATTTGAAATAACATAAAATGGGGCACATAGTAAAATAATAGCACTTACCCTGGATATTGTCACTGTTAAGCTCTATTGATGCAATCGTTGTAGTTGTATTTAAGCTACTTTCACGACCATCTAACCTCGCAAAATAAATGTGTAACAAATAAGCAAAAGAGTAAAAATTAAGAAATTGTATAAACATCAACTGTTAAAGCATGGAATTTTAATAATCAACCTTCCATTACAGTGACATATCGGCCAAACCGAGAGTCAAACTCTCCATCTGCATAAGACACTAGAGGTCCACCATAATCCGGTGTAAGTGGCACCGGAACAGAATCTGCCACCACAAAACAACTCAAGTTGAGCAAATCAAGAAACAATATTCTAAAGCCAAAAACCATATTACGTTACATATCAATAAATCTTTTTTTTTTTGCTAAATACATATCAATAAAGCTTTTAATTCAATTAAGATAACATTTACAATTGAAAAACAATTAGATAACAATTTTGTTCTCATAATATTAACAAATCAAGTAAAAATATATACAAGCAACAGCAAGAGATTAACCTTTAGAGTGTATGGACTGCTTGTACAATCTCTGATCCTTGTAATTAGAAAATACAACAGTATCTCCTGAAATCTTAAAAGCACCACCACCATATTCCTGAGCCACAGTCCTGACCGCATATCCTACCGGTGTAATATCAGTAGGCTCATCCTCAGCTTTAGGAGACTCCTTAACTAAAACTGATCGACTTCAAGTACACACACACACAATACAATATCAGTTACTAGACCTAGATGTAGCATTTAAATAATAACATCAATAGTCTCATCTTCATATTATTAGACTACTTAACTAGAAACGATCATCTTCAAATACATCCAAATATGTAGCTATAACATTGCTATAACATTCGAATAACAATATCCATATGCATATCCTCATATCCAAGAGACTCCGAAACTAGGACTGATCGCCTTTAAATTTTAAATGTGTGCGCACACATACAATACGAGATCACTACTAGACCTACATTTGCACATCTTCGTGTTTAAGAGACTCCTTAACTACAACAGATCGTCATTCAACCTAAATATTCCTTAAATGTAACCGATCATTATCAAAAACCTAAACATAGCATTCAAAAGAACATTAATACGCTTATCCTCCAATTTAAGAGACTCCTCAACTAGAACTGATCGCCTTCAAAAATGAACCTACATTTGCACATCCTCGAGTTTCCGAGACCTATTAACTACAACCGATCGCCATTAAACAAACAAACATACAAATTTCAAACGAATTAAACCTAAATTCAACAACACAAATAACTGAATTTTGTGAAATAATTACCCTGATTCATTAGGCCGAGACTCAGTCCAGTAGAACTGCCCTCTCGAATCGACAGTGAAGCCGCCGAGACGCTTATCGGAGCCCGAAACAACATCAGAAGTGATAGGAGAGCTCCAGGAACCGTAAGGCGATACTATTGGTGTGTCTATAGGTTGTTGAGAAATGGAAGACATAGGTGTGTATTGACGAAGATGAGAGCGAGAGTGAGGTGTAAGTGTAGGTTTGGGAGAGAATAAGAGGGAGAGAGAGTGAGGAGAGAGGAGAGATTTGGAGGGGAGAGAGAGATTAGAGTGAGAGTAGTAGCGGCGAGAGAGTGTGGTGGCTAGGCAATAAATTGCCATTTGAAAGATTTTTGTTAGGTAAAAAGAGTGAGTGTTGTAAAGACTAGGGAATTAGCCCGCGCTACGCACACGGGTGAAATATTTATAATATATTTAAGTTAATTATAATATTTCATTTATATTGAAAATTTAGGATATAAAATGATAGTAATTTATATTTAGAATAACACAAAATATAATATAGAAGAAAAACAAATTTAAAACAAGAAATAATAGTAATTAAAATTAATGGAGATTTGTTAGTAAAATTTATAAAGTATGTTGGACACATGAATTAAAAATAAAGGTAAATAATTATATAATAAAATAATTATAAAATTAAGTAACCTTGATATGCTAACATTATTTTTCTTGCCGCAAATCAAAGGTCTTCAAATATTTTTATGTACTTTCCAATTTTATTCTCTTCGGATTCATGCAAACTGGTTAGAATTTACATAAAAAATCTCATTACAATCAACATTGATAAAATTTATATTTTGGAAATCAATATTGACAATCTCTATAACTTTATTTCAATGAGAAGTTATGAAAAATTAATTAAAAAAATTGAAAATTTTGACGAATAAAAATTAAATGTATAAAGCATTTATTGCAACCCGTCTGATGCTGATCTAATTCACACGTCGTCATTTGAAAAAAATAATATGGGAAGCGAAACATATAAAGTTTTATAAAATTTTCGGACAGTAACCGGGAATAGCGTCACCATGCTTTGATCTTTATTCCTAATCTCTGTAATTACTGTAATTAATGTAAGTAATATATTATACATGCATTTTGAATAAATTAGAAAAACAATATCTATAAATTTATTTAAATTTTGAACTGTTTTACATACTATTTTGTTCCATGCTATATAAGAATGAAAGTATGTAAAGTACAATAATTTTGAAGTAATTTTATAGAGAAAGATTTATCGGCATCGCCGTTTGCGATAACTCGTATCATATATAAAAAACGTAAGAAATACGATAAAATATATTTTAAAAAATATAATTTTTTTAATCTAACTTCTATTTATCCAAAATATATTAACAATAATAAATAAAAATAATTAAACTTAGTAATTTTTGTATGTAATAATAAGATAAGATAAATGTAATTAAGATAATGTGACTCTGAAAATGATGAAAATTGTAAAAGTTAGTGCAAAATAATTTTTTTGTACTATTATACTCATTGTTATTAGAGTTAAGACTTCAATTCTTAAATAAACAATTAATACAAAATAAATACAAAATAAATTAGAATAAATTAATTTTTTTGATAAAAAGATTTGCATCAAACTATTCTCATATTTCTGATTCTTTTTATTTATTTATTTGGAAAGTGATGATAAATTTGTTCAGCATTACTAAAATTTTATTATATCACATACTTTACTTGCATTGTAGGCATGCATAAAAAAAGAATCGTATAAAAAGACATATAAAATTTTGAGTTAGAAGGTTTCTCGTTGACGGCGACCATAATTTTACATACTCCCCCGTCCCACTAATATTTGCCATGTTTATTTTACCACATTATTTCGGTGAAAATAAAATATAGTTTCGTAACTTTTTTTTCAGAATTAAAATTTACTCTTAAAATATTAATTCGGAAAAGGAAAATTTTGAAAAAAATTTATGGAAATATATTTTATTTGCAACAAAAAATGCATGTAAAAATTAGGATGACCAATATTAGTGAGACGGGGGAGTACATTGTATCAAAAAAACTAAAAAAGATTGAAATTTTTATTGGACCAATATATACATTGTGCAACTTGTTCAACCTTGAAAAAATAGCGTCAAAATATATTAAATTTAAGGGAGAAAATAATATTGATTAACATGCAGTTAAAATATATAAATCAGTTCAAAATAATTAAAAATCATTATATTATATATGTATTTACATTATGAACATACATTAAAAAAATAGATTTTTGATGGTCAAGTTTGGTGTCACTTTAAACACAAATAGAAATGAAATATTATTCGACAAAATATGAAACTAAATTTACAAAAAATAAACGTAGATAACAAATTTATGATTAAACAAATAAACATAAACATATGAAAAATATGTGGAGAGGACGAAGATTAGCCCGAGTGAGCAGTCAAGTCGTATATTATATTTAAAATTGTCAACAAACTTCTGTCAAAATTTTCATCAAACATATCAACCGCTTAACCAAAATATACACAATAATAAATTACTGTAAAATTGTCCGAGAAATGGATGAGACTATAAAGATCAACATCGTAATTTTTAAGTTAACAATTTTTACCTAATTTAGAGAATATGTATCTCTAAAATATGATTATTGGAATCAATTGAGGCTTTTTCACCACTATAAAATCTGTATCACAACAAAAACATGAAAAATATCGTAAAATAAGAGATATACATGTTTATATATAAAGCTCCAACTCATAGAGAGAAATAAAAATGGAGAAGAAGAAAAGAATGAAAATGCATGGATTTAAAATCTAAAAAGGATAAAATTGAGGACAATCAAAAATTTGAAAGTAATAACAAAAAAATGTTGAGAAAGCAATCAAGATTGTTAAACATGTCTTAAATTTTGTGTATATCTAATACAATATTCATGTATGATATCACATAAATACTGATTGCGTGAAATGATGATATATGGCTGATAGAATCTTTAATAAAACGTGACAAAATCACAATTTCGAAAATCTTAAAAATCTAAAATTGAAGAAAATCAAGGATATGAAAACAATAACAATTTAAATTTCTGAAAAATAACAATTAAAGTGGATTGAAAATAATCAAAGATCGTTAAATATCCCTTTAATTGCATATAAATGTGATACAAAACTTATCATCAATATCAAATAAATAGATCTGATAGCTTGAAATTAGGATATGTGATAGGTACATATTACTATTATGAGGAAAAGAATAAATGGGAGTAATTTAAAATTTAAAATGTTGTAAATCATGTGATATTTAATATGATTTAAGAGATTAATTAATAATTTAAAGAACTGGACTGAAAATGGATAATTCATGAATTATGCAAACTCTTATACAAAATAAGCTTGCAAATTGTAATAAGTAAAACATAGGTAAATTTTGTTATTGTTATAAATGGGATAGTAAGAAAATTACTTTTGTACCCGTTATTTATATTGAAAATAAAGACTTTTCCCTGGTACTCATTAAGAATATATAGACTTTTTATTGAATTTTTATGTTAAAATTAAGAGAATGAGTTATACGTATGTATAAGCAATCAGGATTTTGAATTTGAAAAAAATGATAACAACAATTAAGGATTGATTTGAAACAATTTATATATTTTAAAAATTGTTTATAGATTGATCCATAATATAGGCAAAGTATTGAATTCACGTATATCTATTGTAGGTGTCAAAATGGGCAAAAATTAAATGGTTTAGGTCATAACAAAATTAATGAATTTTTTTAGTTTACAATGAAAAATGACATAAGAGTAGTGAATTGAATTTGGAAAATGTAAGGTTGTAGAAAATTTTGAAAGATCTGATTGAAAAAAGTAATTATAATTTGTACAATGATTTAATTTTCATATTTACTTGTGTATGTATGTACTTCAACTAATTATCTAAATAAATATATGATACTTTATTAATTTATATACTACAAACGTCACATATTGTATTTAAAACTGTAGGACTTTCTTATAGATTAACAAACCTCTGTAACAATTTTCATCAAACATATAGACAGTATAACCAATTGTGATTATTTGAACCAATTGAGACTTCTTCGTCATTTTAAAATATGTATCATAGTAGAAACATGAAAAATATCATCAAATAAGAGAGATACATGTGTGTGTGTGTAAAACTCCAATATATAGAGAGAAAAATAACGGAGAAGAAAAAGAGAATGAAAATGTATGGATTGACAATTCATATTAATAAAAGTAGTCATATTAAAATCTATAGCTAAATTGGAATTTAAAATTTGAAAAAATAAGAGAGATAATTAAAGAGGAAATAAGATAAATATTATTATTATTATTATTTTCAATTTATATCGGGAAATGAGATATGAGTAGTGAATTTAAAATTTGAAATTATGAGGATTGATAAATTTGGAAAGAAATTGATAGACGTTGATTATCATTGAAGTATACTGATTTGATTTAGATATTTACTATATGCAAATTTTTTGAGATGAAGGTAAAAAAATACAATTATTTAATTTTTTCTCACTGATTGAGAAAATAAATAGATATTGCCTTAATTATTTGATATATCACAAAATCCGTGTGCTTAATTTTTTTTTTTTTTTGAAATAAAGCACTTGCATATCATTAAAATTCTTCCAACGCGAGATTACAAGAAATAAAATCTGGAGCAGAATGAATCCACTCCTGAAGACCTGACCTAGAACATGCGGCCTTTGCTAACAAATGGGCTACATGGTTCGCAGATCTATGCACGAAAACAAGTAACACTTCATCAAAGTGTTTAAGTAAATCACTACAATCCTCCGCAATCATATCAAAATAAGATTTCCCTCTCGTTCCATTCACAGCCTCAACCAGCAATTTTGCATCCGATTCAAAAATCACCTTATTTCTCCTCCATTGTTTCGTCCATGACAGAGCCTCCTTAAGGCTTAGAGCCTCAGCTTCCCTGGGTTGACTTCGGCCTTGCAGAGCATTACTCCTAGCTCTCACAAACTGCCCATGCTCGTTCCTAGCTACACATCCCACCTTTACACTACCCTCTCCTCTTTTACACGCTGCATCAACATTCACTTTTATCCACCCAGGAGGAGGTTTAACCCATCTACTTTCTGTACCTTGAACTACACCAGCTGATTTTTTCATAACCTCCTTCGATTTTTTCCACTCTGTGAACATAGTAAGCACCATGGATCTTACACCAAAAATCGACTTATTAATCTTCTCCCACAGCCATTTGTTCCTTCTTAACCATAAACCCCAACACAATATACCAACCAGAGCACATTGTTCCTTGCTTCCATTCTGAAACGTTCTCTGCAATACCTCCATAACCGTATCATTTGGTTTCACAGTTACTAACTGCTGCAGCCCCACTTCATTCCACAGGCCTCGAGCAAAGCTACACCCAAACAGTACATGGACTGTATCTTCATCATACAAATGACACCAACAGCACACTGTACTTACCTGAACATTTTTCTTCGCTAACTCGACTGCTGTAGGCACCACATTTCGACAAGCCCTCCATAACAAATTCAAAACCTTACCAGGAAGTTTTAAAGCCCATAACTGCCGCCAAAACCTCTTGTCTGAGTACTGCTTTTCACCATGAACCTGCCTGTAACAACTCTTAACAGAAAAATCCCCTTTATCCTCGAATAACCAAAACCAAGTGTCCTCCTTTTCCCTTGCTGGAATAGGAATCTGTTGAATCAGATTACTGTCACGTTCATTGCAAATATCACGAACTACCTCCATATCCCATTCTTTTTTATTTTCATGTAGAAACCCTTGAACTTGGATATCCTTTAACTCATCCGGTAAGTCAGTTGTAATATACCCATTTTCAGGACATGGCAACCATGGTACCTTCCATACTCGTGTACTCCTTCCATTACCGATCCTCCTTCTACATCCCTGATGTAAACTTTGCTGAGCTTCCATAATGCTTCTCCAAACATAGCTTGGGTTTGCACCCAACGTAGCATTTAAGAAATCACCATTAGGAAAGTACCTTGCTCTCATTAAGTTTGTGACCAAAGAATTCATATTATTCATGAGCCTCCAACCTTGCTTAGCCAACATCGCTATGTTAAACTCTCGTAACTTTTTAAATCCCAGACCACCCCCTTCTTTCGCTTCGCACATCCTATCCCATGACAACCATTTGATTCCATTTCCTGCACCTCCATTACTCCACCAAAACGCGTTCATTTTTCTTTCTATCCCCTCACAAACTTCTATTGGGATTAGAAATAGACTCATCCAAAAGTTTGGGATGCCTTGCGCTGCTGTCTTCAATAATGTCACCTTCCCTGCCTTAGACAACGATATATTCTGCCATCCTTGGAGCTTTTGATCAATCCTTTCGTTCAGAAAAGCAAAGCTTGAAGCCTTATTTCGACCAATCTGCATGGGCATTCCCAAGTACTTCCCAGGCATTTGCACTTCGACCACCCCCAGCTGCTGGCACACTTCCCGCCTGCTCGCTTCCTTTGTGTTAGGAGAGAATGTGATTGTCGATTTATTATAGTTTATCACCTGTCCTGATATTTCCTCATAACGGTTCAAAATTCGTTTCATCACCCCTGCCTCTGTCCCTGTAGCTTTAAAGAAAAAGTATGAGTCATCTGCGAATAACAAATGAGATATCATGGGCGCCCCTCGGGAAACCGTGCAACCATGTAACAATCCAGCCTCTTCATTCCGACGAATAATGGCACTTAGGCCTTCTACGCACATGATATACAAATATGGTGAGATTGGGTCCCCTTGCCTCAGCCCACGCTTTGGCTCTACATTTCCAAACACATCCCCATCATGAATGAAACTATACGATACTGAGCACACTAGCTCCATCACCCTGTTAATCCACACTTCATTAAAACCAAAACGCTGCATCATATTTCGAAGAAAATCCCATTCCAACCTATCATACGCCTTTGAGATATCAATCTTCAAGCCAGCAATTCCATTCCTTCCCTGCGTTCGCCTTTTCATATAATGATTTACCTCGAATGCTATCAATGCGTTATCAGTCAACAATCTCCCCTCAACAAAGGCACTTTGTTTCTCCGAAATTATGTGACTCAAACATGGTTTCAACCTATTAGACAAAACTTTAGACAGAATACGCATTACCACATTACATAACGATATAGGACGGAGATCCGTCATTGATTGTGGTGTTTTAATCTTTGGCAGTAAACACACCATTGTACGGTTGATTCCATCTGGTAGATCCCCTGTCTGCATAAACTGTTGACATAACCTGACTATGTCACTTCCCACAATATTCCAGTACGTTTGAAAGAACATAGGATTTAAACCATCTATCCCAGGTGCTTTTTCAGGATGCATAGAGAAAACCGCTGTTTTCACCTCCTCATGCGTAATCTCCGACATTAGATCTTCATTTTCCTCTGCTGTGATACACTGTACCTTTTCATGCTGTGATAACATACCATTAACTGATGTACTCTGAAACAATTGTACAAAATACCCCTCAATTACCCCTTGAACCTCTTCCTTCGTCTCCTTCCAATTTCCATCTTCCCCTTTTATACGAACTAACTGGTTACTATTTCTTCTCTTGGAAGCATATTTGTGAAAAAATCTTGTATTTTGGTCACCCTCCCGTAACCAAAATTGTTTCGCGCGTTGTTTCCAGTATATCTCTTGCTTCTCCAGTAGGTTCATATACTCCCAACGAGCCTCATTGTACTCCTGAATACCCTTCACATCTCGTCTAGACCTGAACTTACTAAGCCTCTCTTTACAGTGCAGAATTTTCCTCTTGTATTCTCTACTAATTCCACCTCCCCACTCCTCTAATTTCATACAACAATACTTAATTTTATCAATTAACTCCTCGCCTTCCATACTCTCCCAGCTATGCTTCACCAAGTTCAAACATTCTTTCTCTCGAACCCATACGTTCTCAAACTTGAACCTTCTCCCCTTTGGCACATACACTTTCTTATTCAACTGCAGATGTAGAGGCAAATGATCTGATGGCGCTACATTCAGTACCCGAATCTCTGCTGTCGGAAATAAGCTTACCCACCCTTGGTTTGCTAACCCTCTATCCAATCTCTCCTGCACCCAATTACTTTTACCCCTGGATTTCTCCCATGTGTACTTCTCACCTACAAACCCCAGATCAATCAAACCACAATCTCTTATTGCTTCCGTAAACCCTTCTAATAGATATCGAGGTTGTACTTGCCCACCCCTTTTTTCCTCCGCAAACATGATATCATTAAAATCTCCTATGATACACCACGGGAGAGTAGAATTACATGAAAGTCTACGAATTAAATCCCATGATTCCCTACGCCTTCCCCTTTCTGGACACCCATAGAAGCCGGTGTACCTCCATCTACCTACATGCTCGCTCTCCACTTCAAAATCAATAAAGTGAGTTCCTCCATCCTTAATCACACAACTATCATTATTTTTCCATAACAACGCAAGCCCTCCACTACGGCCTTGAGATTCAACCACCCAACAACCCACAAAATTCAGCTGCTTACAAACATCAACCACTGTATTTTTATTAGTTAAAGTTTCAGACAAAAAAATAAAGCTAGGTTTTATTTGTTGGACAATATCTTTTAGGAACCGAATTGTACGTAGGTTGCCCAGCCCACGACAATTCCACGCTAGGAGACTCATTTTTCTAGGCGGGCCTGCACCACAGGTCCCGCCTCTAGCAAGTTTTTTGGCCCATTAAATAATTGAAGCCCAGTTGAATTTTGTTGACTGATTTCCTCCGCATTTTCTACACTTTCCATACGTCTTCGTTTTGGATCTGTAACAACCAGGTCATTATCCCCCTCATTATTTCCCGCATTATCCTCCTTTTGATTTGAATTTAAATTTTCTGTTCCCCTATCCCTCTGATCACGCTGTATGACAATTATCCGCCCATCGCCTCCTACATTCTCGCGTATCACCCCGTCAACTTCCATGAATCTCGCCTCCGGTTTGTTACCACCGTGCCCCATTTCCGATGACTCTGCATATGGTTTCTCCCACGATGTACTACCTTCAGACCCATTTCTCAACCATTTAGCTCCCGTATTCTGGTCTTTCATACCCTTTGATGGTGCTCTCATCCATGTTCCGTAAGCCCGATTAATTTCTTTGTCCGGGTATGCATATACAATACCGCAATCCCTCTCCGAGTGCCCCAACAATCCACAAACGAAACAGAAGGTACTAAGGCGTTCATACTTAAAATTCACCCAACTCCATTCCCCTCCTTCTTTTTTTAACTTCATCTTTCTCTTAAGAGGTTTTTCTATATCCAATGTAATCCGAACCCGAGCATACAATCTCCACATTCCCCTGATGTTCGAAGAATCCGATTTAACAAACTTGCCAACATAATTCCCCATACTCTGCAAAACTCTTTCAGATACCATCCCATTTGGAATATCATAGATCTGCACCCAGATATCCATTTGATTTAGACGAACTAAGTGTGGATCCTCCCCCTCCTGCAAATGATGGTATACCAATGCACTTTGTTCAAACGTCCATGGCCCTCCTTCTAACACCTTCTTCAAATCCAGTATATGATAGAACACAAAAGAGTACCGATGCCCTCCAATATCATGAATCTCCATTCCCTCCTTTGGTCTCCATAATGAAGCCATCATGTTCTGCATTGCCTTAAAATTTATATTTTTCTCCGTGAGGAAGCGACCAATCAACACATACGATTTCCTTGATACGCTATTCTCTTCCTTCCCAACGATTACCCCGTTATCATCATCCTCCTCTAAAGCCAGGCGCGCATACAATACATCCAGATCCATTGGTCCCGTTGCCATAGTTTAATACTGTTTGATAAAATGTTGTGAAATGAAAATAAAACTTTAACACATATGCATAAAATACTTGTCACTTGAACAAGACAAACCCTGCAAATTTACAGGACTACTATGCCCGGAGAAAAGCACATGTTATATTTAGCACAACTAGCTACTCTACTATTCGTGTGCTTAATTTATTCATAACTATGACTACATTATATTAAATAAATGGTGTGATAATTGCATAATCTTTTTATAAATAGGAAATAGATAACATGCTATTAATAATGATGATGTAAAATTTGAAATGAGTTTTAAAGAAACTCCTATTTGATGTAGTCATGTCATTTTAAAAAAGTTATCACAATTTTAATAAGAGTGATCACTCTACGTAAAAACAATAAATTTTGTGAACTTGTTGGCAACTACTCAAGATATGGATATTACACATAATCGAAATTTCAAAATATTAATATTTATAATGATTTAATCACTTTTATTAATATCTCATATCACAATCATATGAATATCGCAAGTTGCAATCATACATACAAATCTTTTAAAACATGGATACCATCTAAACTAAACATCATACAGAAAAAAGGTATTATTGAACATCTATCAAACTAATATCATACCAATATCAAACCAATAACATTGAACAAAATGTGTGCAAATGCATCACTTAATATAAAGATACATTATATTAACATTAACCATTAGTTGATTCTTTTGAGAAAATTGAGCCCATGGATACTACGATCTCTTCCGATCAAGAATTTCAATATATATGATTTAAGATTCACCTACAATTGGTTTAACCATCATTTTCAAAACAAAATAAACTAATATTAATAGCAACTTTAAGTAAACAACAACATATTTGACAAAAAGTGTACAAATACATTACTTAAATCAATGACACATTACATAAACATAAAAGAGTACCTTTGTCTTTTTTGTCCACTTTGAATTCATGGATACCACGTCCTCTTATGATCAAGAACTCAAGTCTATAAGATTTGGAATTCACCTGCAATTACTATATAACGAAATCAACATATAAGAACGATCATTGTAGCGTATATATGTGTGTAATTATCATGTTTTTGTTGTCTCCAAAAAAATGGTTCAAAATGTGGTATTATGCACAATGTAAACAAATATTAGTGATATATAAAAGTAAGCAACAAAAATATAAAACACATACATGTACACAAACCTGCATAATCGATACAAACACTAACGAAAAGACATAGGAAAATAGTAGACAAAGAATAAGAGAGAAAGGAAATAAAATGAGATTTTAACATTGTGAATGGTGAAGATCAAAGTTTAATAATCAAGAAATATTTGTAATCAATTATGAATTTGGATTTTGAAAATAGATAACAAAAATTATGGATAAAAATAGTATGTAATTGTTTAATGCTTCCACTGATTACAGAATTCAAACATACTCAAAAAAATATTAAATTATTGATTTGATATATTGCCAATTTTATATCCTAAATTGATGGATAATTATAGCTATAGTAAATTAAGGAAATCATGTCATATTGTGTATAAGCGGGATTATAGTTGTGTGAAAGATATGCATAAAATAAGATATCTTTTAATTAATGATGATGATGTAAGATGACATAATATTTTTGAATTGGGAATTTATCAAAATAGATATAAGTTGTATGTAGAGGCAAAAATTTTAAGGGTATTTGATGGAATTATCCAAACCCTTCACTAGCAGCTATTAAGAATATAATAGATTTAATCGGAACTCAAATTTTCGATATTGTATCTTTTTAGGAAATTTATTAAAAAAATTAAAAATTATTTAGGAGTTGTTTGGATTATGAATTTTAAACTCCAAATAATTTGTTTGAAGTTGTTTGAAAATTTCAAACTCGATTTTAGAAAAATGAAAATTTATAATATTATTTGGTTCAGTAAGCATACCTTTCTGATAAGGTATTAATTCATTTTTAAGATGTAATAAAATTTTATTTTATTTTGGGCTCTACTTCAATTTATTTATAAATAAAATATTAACCGAAATTGAATGAGATTGTATAACAACAATGTATCGAATCCATTTCAACTTTTGTTTATTTTCAAATATTTATGTAAATATATAGAAAAAAGAATGAATTTTTAAAATTTAAAGAATTATTCTAACTTCAATCAATATATCAATATAAAGGAGTATACGCAGGAGGTTAGGTGACGCCTCTAAGTTCGTTCAAATATAATTTTCTAATTTTCTTACAGTTTTAGAATTTTCAATACTAAAAAATTAAAAAAATATCATTTAACATATTATAAGTAGAATAGGAGATCGAATTTATAGGTTTTATACTAAGTAGAATATGTGTTCGAATTTATAGAGTAGAATAGTTCGAATTTATAAGTAATGCAAAGTTCTATCGAAAGTAGAATAGGTGTTTGTAAGACATTGTTAAAAATTCTATTATATGTAAAATATGACTGCGAAATTATATATAAGGTGTTTTATCAATGAGAGAACAACTCATTATAAATGATTATACATGAAAATTAATATATAAGATAAATATTCAATATGTTAAAATTAGAATTTCGATCTTAACATGTAAAACATATTTAACGGAAGGACGACTTATCAAGGAGGAATGAATAATGATTGTAGAAAAGTTTATAACGCTGTTTGGCTCATCATAAATGAGTATATTAACATGAAAATTAATATATAAGACAAATATTCAATATGTTAAAATTAGAATTTCGATCTTAACATGAGAAATATATTTAACGGGAGGACGGTTTATTAAGGAAGGAATGAGTAATGACCATAGAAAAATTTATAACGCCGCCGCGAAGCGCGATTTATACTAATTAATTTTAGCAAGTCAACCTCTCAAATGGTTTTTTCTTTAGTAAATTGACAAGTAAAACTTTTACTAGAAAAACAAAAACAAATATTATAATTTATAATCATGTCAAAAAAGGATTTTAATTTTTTTTTTCTAAATAATGTGTTCTCCGACTAATCTTTAACTAAAAAAAAATAGATACAAAAAGTGTTAAAATGTGCATCAATCTCCATTCTCCACCCTACTCAAAAGAAATGAACCCACCCAAACAAAACCCCCTAATTTGCTTCAAATGGCCATGGGACAACATCACCACTCAAACCCCTCAAAACCCTAACTCCTGCAAATTCGAAACCCCATGGCTCTTCAAATCAATGCTCTCTCTAACCTCCCTAGCATCAAATCTCATCACTTCAATTTCAAAATCTCAAATCCAATTAAAATATGAGAGAAAATTGAATGGAGAACAACAAGCTGAGCTGGAGCAGAGAGCGTTTGCGTGTGCGCTTTCGAGTAATAAGGAAGCGACAGTGCTGGAGTTTTATTCGCCGAAATGTCGGTTGTGTAGCTCGTTGGTTGGGTTTGTTGATGAAATTGAGAAGAGGAATGAGGATTGGCTTAATGTAGTTATGGCTGATGCTGAGAATGATATGTGGTTGCCTGAGGTATTTAATTGTTTCGGTTTACGTAAATTTAAATACTCGCGCACACAATTTATATTGTCTGGCACATGTGATTTAGTTTAGTTTTGCTATGTTTATGCCTTTATTGGAATTCATATTATCAGGTACAAAAAATTAGTTTAGTTACGGAAATTTAAATACTCACAAATTTATAGAATTGGGCACACGTGATTACTTTAGTTCTGTTCAGTTACGGAAATTTAAAAACTCACAAGTTTATAGAATCAGGCACACATGTTTACATTAGTTATGTTTGGTTACGGAAATTTGAATACTGGCAAATTATAGAATCAGGCGCACATGATTACTTTAGTTATGCTCGGTTACGGAAATTTAAATAGCAATTCTGTTCTTTTTTAAGTTTACTTTCAAGGCGTAGCAAAATGTTTTTATAATTTTGATCAACACAATTACAAGCTTCCGCAAATCACAAGTTTCTTTCATGGCTGCTTTATGTAAATGGCCAGATTGTGCAATACATTCTTTGGAAAAGCAACTTGATCCTGACCTTATAAGAAATAATAAGTCACTGATTTCTAGATAAGAAGCACAGAAGTAAGCAGTGAAATATTTTCTTAATTATGTTTGCTTGAAGCCTTGAACCTTCTTTTCAAGGCTGGTGGCTTAATGGGAAGTCATGAGAATTGACAACCATTGTTTATGGTAATGGTATGCATACCATCCTCAAGAGTTACAAAGCTTTTTTCTTGAGCAGGACTTAGTTACGATTGCTTTACTAAGTTCAGCACTGTTGGACCAAATCAGTATAAACTCTACTAACTGCATTAAGCCTCTTGTATTGCCTAAAGAATTTTATTACTGGTGCCTTCTTCTTCACATCTATTGGTAGTGCGAAGCTCCAGGCCCATTACTTGATTGTTAAGTTTTCCCCGATTACAAATATGTAGTATGTGTCGGGGAAAACAGCGGGGGTTAGGCTGGATCTTGGACACTTTGAAGTGCATTGTGCTATTGATCAGGTTTACATAAGTGCTTGAGATGCAGGAGGGGTGGGGGTAATTGTCATGTTTTGGCTGAAGGTGTATTTTGTTTTTTAGTAGTTCAACTGGTTGCACGTTGTTCTGTGCATTGTGCAATACAGTGTCCTGATCTTTAGTTCACTCTGCGTCTAATTGTAATATATTGCTGCATTGCCACTATCACAGGTCCTCCCTCACTGTGCATATAGTATGTGTAAATTTTAAATTAATTTTGCATGGCATGATGCAAACTGCTAATCCCTATGCAATGTTCCTGCAGTTACTTCATTATGATGTGAGGTATGTTCCATGCTTTGTACTGCTGGACAAAAATGGGATGGCGCTTGCTAAAACAGGTGTTCCTAGCAGTCGACTTCATGTAGTAGCAGGTGTTTCTCATCTAGTCAAAATGAAGAGTCCACAGAGATAGTTGACAGCTTTGTATAGATTTTATATCAGAACTATTTCAGCCTATGCCAATGATCGGGCACACTGCAATGTTAATTTGGCTTTTGCTTGCTCTTGATAGTTATTTGGTGTATTAAGGAAAGGCATCTTACAGTGAAATGAAAATGCAAGTAAACATTTGTAGTTACTATGGTTTAGGCCTCATCGGAGGCATGTGTATGAGTACCGTGGTAGGGCAGAAATTCCCTGATTCCTAATAAAAAGAAATTAAGATAAAAACTGCCCTCCCTCTGTTGTTCTTGCTTCAAATAACAGTGAAGCATATAAATAAATTAGAATATGGTCTACATGAAAGTTGAATCGTTTGTACGATTTTTACTTCAGTAGGCCTGAACCGTCTAACTGCTAAAATTAGACTAAATTCTTGCTCAACTTGATTCACATAAAATTAAACATATGCAAAGATTTTACAATTTTAGTTTTAGATGGGAAACTATAACTAAGTAGAGCAGGACTTGTATAGCCTTCTCTCCTACTAAAAGTCTAAAAGTCGACATTGATACAATATGAAGGCTGTTGTACTAGTCAGTATAGGCCTTGTGTGATTTGATAAATTCAAATATAAAAATATTCAACATAACGAAGGCTGCTGTACTAGTTAGTAAAGGCCTTGTATAATTTGATAAATTCATTATACAGAATGAAAGTAGTTTCAACATATGCACACTGCTTTACAGCAGATAATATACATGCTAATTTTCACAGTTACTATTAACTCTGCTCTGAACCAATAGCAAATGACCAGCAGTCTCTTCTTAACCTATTCTAACCGCAAATGACTTTCCCAGCTTAGAAGTAGCAGGTGCAGTAACTAAGTTGCCGCTATCAGACATGTAAAAGTAGTTATAGTTGATTCTGGTGACCAAATCTGCCAAATGAGGGAATTGCCCGACATTTAGCTTAAAGGAGAGGACCTGCATTGCAAAACAAACTTGGATGTTAGCATGGATATGAGAAAGCATTTGTTTCCGCTATGGACCATGCAACTTCTTATGTCGAGGGAAATATATTGTCAGTCAAAAGGGTGGTAGAGGACTACTCTGAGGAGGAAGGCTATGCAGTCATCAAACTGTTTCTCTATCCGATCCACTTCCATTTCACATCTAGCTTTGATGGCTGAAACTGCTCCTCCACTACTTAGTGTTTGCTGTATGGAGTAGAAGTCCAATGCTAATCCGAGAATTGTGTTAATGCGACTAGCAATGAGTGCCCACTGGAAGCAAAAACTAATCACGTTTAGCTTACAACATCAAGGATCACCAACACGGAAGAAGAATAAGAGCCTAACAAGTAGATTGCACAGGCAAAGGAAGTGATGAAAGCTACTCACCAGCTTGTCTGGTACAACAAAGCACTGGCGCTGAATTGACAACAAGTAAGCTTCATGTACTTCAATGACTTCATCCAAAGATCCAGCTGCAGACATACCTTCACACAGTTGACGCCATGCACTGTGATATACCTGCTCATATCTTCTGATTTCAGATCCAAAAACTGGAATTGCTTCGTTTACACAACAAAATGAACAATGGGACTTAGTTGAAACCACTTCCAAACACATTAATTGTTAAACCTATTTATCGTGAAGAAATTCCTTCCAATTAAATAGACCCAGTGGAGTAAAAAACATATGCTTGGAGGAGTGAGCGTAGCGTGAGAAAAAGAAATAAAATTTTTATTCCGGTTCTAGTGGAGCACCAAATTCCATTTGATGACAAGCTATGAAGGAGATTGTGGCAAAAGCAAGTGCACAGGGAGGATATTCCAAAAGCAAGCATGGTGAGAAAACTTTCAATAAAGAAACTACAGACACATATGAAAGAAAAACAAAGGCTAGTTGAGAAAAAAATTACTCTATCCATCACATATTGGTGAAAGGCATCAACAAAATGGAGGAGTTTTTGCTCCACGAGCCAGTGACGTTTGCGGTTAAGTGTGGCGCTGCTTCTATCCTGCAAAGGGCATGTCAGTGATATCATGTGTCCACCCCCTTTTAATTTCTCAGTCAATGAAAAAAATCCCACACATTTCCTAAGATATTGCCAAAGGTTTATTCTACAATATTGTATGAAGTTTTATATCTCGTATAGGATAATCGATGTTACCCGGACTCGGGTTCGGGTGTCGGACACGGGTGCGGATCCAAGTGTCAGACTCTTGATTTTTAAAATATTAGGATTCCTGGATATGAATCCGAAAATGGACACGGGTGCGGGGATTCAGAATATAACATTCACATAAGTGAATTATAACTGTTTTTTATACATTTTACATTTTTAAATTAGTGTCTTCTGCCAATAAAAAGACATGCATAACTGTTTATGTCAAATTTATAGCATAAATCAAAAGGATAACATGAAAATATTAATCTATGGACATCCCTCTTTAGAAACATGTTGTTGTGAGGCCTTGTAAATCATTTTGAACTAGATTGCTGGAAATTGAAGTGTCCGGTTTTCATATGAAGGATCCGACTCAGATCCCATACCCACACCCATGTCATGTCCGGTCGACACGGGTATAAAGGCAAAATTGAAGGGTCTGGGTAACTTCATAATCCTCTGTAAAGCTACATCTTTTAATACTCGGTAGCTGTGACCTGTAAATTTAAGATATAAATATGCAGTAGAACAATAAGTTCTTCCCCGTGTGTAGGAAAAAAGTGAAAAATAAACATCAAATATAAAATCCGGTCTAAACAATTTTCAGAGGTCTGGACCCAATGTAACATTATTTAGATTATAAGAACTGAGGACCAACCCGGATTTATACAATCTTGGACTCACGGACCTGGTTCGGTCCAAAAACGGGTCCAGACCTCTGAAAATTGTGACTTTCTATCTCATGTATAATAATCCTCTGTTAGGTTACGACATTCTTTGTACACGGTTGTTTAACCTATGATGTGAAGATATCACTATATAGTAGCCCAAAATGTTCTTTCTCGTGTCACCTTCTACATGGCTCAAGTGTCATGATAGAACAGACTATAGACAGATCATACAACTGTAGAGACTTCAGCTTATAACCATACAAAACTAGAGTATCATTTCACTTTAGCCTGCTAAGTAGCTCCCTAAAGATCTAGTTAATGAGCGTGAAAAAAGTATCAGGCCTAAACCTACATCCAAAAGACCATAGAGGTTGTAAAAATTTAGAAATCACCTTCCACATCCACCTTCGAGCTTTATCTAGAACAAATTTTGCGCGCTTGACCTTCAACAAAAATCTCATCACCTGCACGAAACACAAACAAAACTATTTACAATGTGGGAAGATAATAAAGGCAATCTGAACAAAACAATTATAAATGAGCTACCTGATTATACTTCTTTAGGGCCTCGGTGTTAGCAATTAATTCAAGTGGCCAAGGAACCTATCTTGTTTGGTAACCATAAGAACCAAGATATTTAGAAAATAGCACATATAGACAAAGCGGGGAATTGAAGCACTATTAAGTATTAAGATTGTATACATGTTAAATGTAAATGAAAGGAGAATAAAAACTGAAACAGACCTTGTATGTGAATTTCAATGAATCAAGCCCATCAATATCGAAATTCCCTTTACTCTTACGAGGTGTTGAAACAAGGCCAGATGTACTGAGTAGCTCTTCAACATTAGAACCATTATTTTTTGTTATAGACACTACCAATGCATCTGGTGCACTTAATAGCATTCCATCAGCAGAGTTTCTAATTGATTCCTGAGTCAGATAAATGTCTTAGCCTCATCAGAATATTATACAATAACGAGATCATGCCGACAAAAGAAATATCGAACCAAATAAATTTTTTAATCAAAGCAAAGTAAATACAACTGATTCTCTATCCTACTATTTTCTTTACACAAAATCTTCATGGATGGAAAATCATAAGGGTCCCTACCCGAGGAATGTATAGAAGAGTAGAATAGAAAGAACACAATAATTTTATTAATTTCAAATTAGAAAAACGCTTGCTGGTAAACGGAAGTCAGTTTTCGTGATTCTATATAGCTTTGGTAATGATAAAATCTTTGCAGCTTGATAAGTCATCGTAACACATTTATGCAAATTAAAACTAGTTACTTTGTCTGACCGCAACAGTCAAACAAATCTAGCTTTTTAGAGATGAAGATGATGTTGGCTGTGCATGCCACAGACTTTGAATCATATTATAATTATATTTATATACTCCGTATATTACTTTATATGAGGAAACGATAGATGAGGTATACCTTATCCTACGGCATGAGGTTTTAATGTAAATCATGCATAATACAGATATAAACAGGACTTGGGACCTCATGGTGGAGTATGAGATACACCTTATCTCTCGTTTTCTCCGTTTATTATATTATACTTTCAACAAGAAATTAAAGATCCTTCACACAAAATCAACTAAATGTTGTGGAGAATATTGTAGTTCCGAAAGTAAAAGTATATATTATTACATTCGTCTGGGTAGGTATTATTATGTAACTATATGTGGGACTTACAGATATAATTCGAGAGCAGAATCTGGTGTTCTCAGTAGGTGATAAAATGTCAAGACATGACAATCCCAATAGAAGATAAAAAGGAAAAGTTTATGTAGAACTAGAATGCAGAATTAAGTTGAGTGCTTGAGTCGCAGAACAACACCTGTAATACCATATTTAGCTCAAAATCATCATCCCATGATTCTCCTTTGTCCAACTTGTTGAAAATTACAGTTAAAAAGTGCTGAAGAAGATCACCTATTATCATAATTACAAACCAATAACAGATATCCAAAACCAAGTATGAACTTTGAAGAACTATGAAGATTGGCATATTTATTAGCACTACTACGGTGATACCTGAACCCAGCAAATATATAGTACGTAACACCCCGAGTTCATCCATCAATCTCCAATCATACATTAATTTTGACAATATTTGACCGCCAATCTTATCCACCTGCAATGCCTCTTCTATTACTTCTATTAAACTAAAAAAATCAACTTTTACAATATATGTAAAAATACAAATATAGCTAAGTAGAGTTCTCAGAGAAAGAATACCTGCTTTTTTATGTAAACAATTAGGCATTCCTGCATAATAACTAGAGGAAGAGGAGTAGCTTTTAATTCAGCACTTTGAATCCAGTTAAGAACTCTTGAAAGCAGGGTGCTATTTCTCTGGAAAGGTAAAACCTCTGACACATGAAGGTCTTCCTGATATAGGATACAAATAAGATTTAACAATTTAGGGTCACTATGCTACTGATAATCTTTAGATGTGAGTGCTATGGGAATACATTACAGAACCTTAAAGGATGGCAGAAGAGTTGGAAACGGAAACAGTTGTTCTAATATATGTTTCTCTTCCTGTGAACGAAGATATTCAGATTTACCAAAATGAAAACCAAACGCATAATTTGTTCCTGCAGAGGATGAAAATGGCATGCTTTTTACTCCAAAGATAGCCTCTCTTAAGCCCTCATCATTTAACGGGGGAAGAGCAAAATTTCTTGATACATTTAATGCGTTCCAATAATCTTTGTTCTCATGAAGAGACCTGTGGCAAACAGTAACAGCTGGATTTTCGTGACAGTATGGTCTTCTAAGAAGCAAATCATCCATAATAGAATTTGTGGGTACATCCTCTCTGTCCCAGTCAGTAGAATCTCTGACAAGATTTTGCATATTATTTAAGCCATTATCCCGTCTCCATGGAGATGTATCAACCAGCAACTTTTTCAAGCATGTTACACCTGATATGGTCTTAATTGTCTCTTCTGATTTGCACGTTTCCACAGAAGATTGGAACAGTGAAACAATTGTGTCATCTTGCCACATGTCTTCAGAAATGTGATTACCTTGACCAATTAGAGCTGCTAATGAGACGCAAAATACTTCTGACAAGGTAAACTGAGATTGACTATGGCTAATCTCTTCATTACTTCCAGAGATCCCCAAAAGTGTCTTGGGGCCATGTCGAATCAGCTGCAAAGACTTTCCAGCAGAAATGATTTCCTTTCCTATATCCTTGATGAACAAAGGACAAGCTTGGAAGTCTCTCCCAACCTGCTCTTTTACTTTTGCATTAGCCCCAACAGAGCTTGATTTTTTCCCCATATCTGGATTATCTGCTTTGATTTCAGTCGCATTATCAACTAATTTCTCATACTGTATCGATCTCAACACGTAGCTCTTCTCCCAAAACTCAGCTTCATTTATTCCAATTGCTTTGTTCGCATAGAAGAACATCTTCCAAGAGTAATTGGATAGAATGGCCACAATAATAAACATGAAATCAGATATGAAAGCAAATGTATCTTGCACTCGACTTAAACATGGTTTCCGCGCCTTGTTGTGGCATTTTGCATTATGCGAAACAAATTTGTATGATAAGCAGAGGTCTAGAAATCAAGAAACATGCTTGCAACAAACCTACAAATTTTTGTGTGAGCATATAGCAAACTAAGTTTGCTTCTTCCTTTTATTTATTAAAATAATTAAAATATATTTATGGTTGCATACGCAGCTGACAATCTCAGTCATCCATATATATATATATATATATATATATATATATATATATATATATATATTAATGCAGGCTCCCGTGCTCTAATGATTGCTAAATAATATTTCCAATCAAATATTGCTAAAAAAAAATTCTAATAATCTCAGTCATCCAAATATACAAATTTATAGGAAAGCCAAATTTCAACAGTTTTGGGATAAATGGAAGAAAAAAAGGGGCATATACCTCTTCAAAAGGATCATCGAGGATACCCTCAAAAAGCCACGAATCAAGACCTTGAATGCATGGCAACAGACTCCCAAGAAAGAAATAAAGTAGTGCTTTGTAGGCATCCTCCTGAAAAGAGCATCATATTACTTGTGCATACATGGATCAGAAAGTCCAGAACCAACAAACAAATTATGGTAAAGTAGCATGTAACCAACACATTATCACAACCTGACCCGCTTCTACTAGACAAATCGCATTTAGCTGCTTATATAGATGGTTCAGAATGTGAACAGATATGTCAGCAGCTGGGACACGAGGATCAAGTTTAAAATATACATCAGGGATGGCTCCACGCACTATCTGTAATAAATACTCGGCTCCTGAACAAAGACTATTAAATAGATAACATCAGATTATTAGTAGATAGCAACAGTGATAGCAATCACATTGCAAAAGCAAAAAACTTACAGAATTTTCAAAATTAAGAAAAAACAATTGATGGAGAGCAGTCCGTAATTAATGTCACATCAAGGTTTTTTTAAGTCGACATCTTTTTTAGGCCGGGTTCTTTTATTAAGTTGACACCATTTTTAGTTGGGGAGGGAGGGGGATGAAGATCAAAATCGAACCCCAAACCACTCCTAGAATTAAAAATGACTTTGCCCCTACAATGACCACATTAAATGTTATTGTTAAGATACTAGGCATACAGCAACAAATACCTCGAAACAGATCTTAATTTCCAACACATCCAATAAACAAGGGTCTGATAAGGAATCATACCACGTTAACTCTGGCAGTCTGACTCCGTTACCCAGACTCTCCATTTTTGTCCTTATAACCGTTGTCTACCGAACATGACATGGGTGTGGGTATCGGATCTAAGTCAGATCCTTCTTATTAGAACCGGACACTTCACCTTGTAGCATCCTAGTTCAAAATGAAACTTAAGAATCCCTGCACCCGTAAATCAGTCCATATAAAGTTTTACTTGTGTCAAGCTTAACATGACGAGTCCCCGCACCCGTGTCCGACGTTGGACCCATATCCAAGACTCCTAATTATATAAAAACTAAGAATCCGACTCTTGGATCCGCAGCTGTGTCTGACAGACCAACACCCATAGCCGAGTCCACGTAACATTGGTCTAGCATACTTTAATTATCACAATTTATGTATCTTTGGGCAGCAAAAAGAAGGATATATCAAAATTTCCAAAAGATGCAAAACCATCTCTGCTAGTCAAAGCTTATTGATGCAATAATAATTAATGATAAACTAATACTCCATGAATTGTAAAAATATCAGAAACTAACAAAGCTAACCTTGATAAAGAACTTGCCAACCCCAATAGAGTTGGGGTAGTTCCAGATTCAGAAGTGTTGTTTATCCCTAATTCCTCTTTTAAAGCTATATTACGTAACCTCTGTAAAAGTAAAAATATAATATAATGTCAGTTGCTAAAGTTATAGACGTACAGTACCAATAATGGGAGAGGGAGAGGAAGGGGAAGAGGGAAGCTGAGAATAGACGAATACAAGCCATAAGCTACATACTTTAAGCCAAGCAGCGACACAACATGTAAACGCGCTCAATGTAGGCATAGGTGATTCGATGTATTTCTCCACTTTATCGACTACTAACTCTACCAGCCTTAAACATGTAGCAGAATAAACAAATTGACCAAGAATCGCATGAAGGCTTGATCGAGAGAGGTGACTTAAAAAAATCCCATTTTTAACACGATAACTCTTTTCATTTTTGTCCCAATAGAACAAAGAACTGGAGAACCCTTGTAATATTTGTAACACACCTCGCACCTAAATTACAGTAGAGATGTTCATGTCACGATAAGAAGAAACTTCAGTAAAATATTAACAGAAACAGTATCAATGGTTTGTCTGAGGATGAAACCAATTATACCAATTCCACTTCATTCGTAATTAGAGAGGATATTGGTGCTGCAAAATGTACATCAGCAGAGAAAGAATTATAGATCTTATTGATGAGACTATCCGAAACTTCCATTCCCAGGCGTTGGCTGAGTAAAGAACGAACAGACCAGGTCACTCAAGTGTACTAACACAACTGTAAAATATGATCAAAAAATTAACATACTGAAAAGTGAGAAGTACAAACTAACATTCCTTTCCAAAAAAACATCAAAATAAATCTAAATCAAACAAATACTAGAATTCCAACCCCGATTGTAATGCTTTAACCTTCCACTACTTACCCCTCACAATTTTTAAAAATACCACGGCTACAGGAAGAAGAAGAAATAAATTCTATTTAAACCTAGCTTCGCTAACCTGCTGAAGTATTACAATCATGCCAATAGTCATCATTAAAATTACAAAGTCCATTACACACACACACACACGACCAGTAGTAATTCCTATTTTAAACTACCCAATTCTAACACACACACTAAGTAACTAACATTACAAGTCCTCACTGAAACTACAAGATCCATTATATAAACACACAGTCGAACAAAAACAAACACTACCAGTAAAGCCCCGATCAAATCTAATTAATCCTCTCTCTCTCTCTCTCCCTCTTTCATTCTATCAG
Organism: Heracleum sosnowskyi; assembly: GCA_030848705.1. Lineage (NCBI taxonomy): Eukaryota > Viridiplantae > Streptophyta > Magnoliopsida > Apiales > Apiaceae > Heracleum > Heracleum sosnowskyi. The sequence continues at coordinate 26,596,597 of CM061237.1, forward strand.
TAAATCACTACATCCTAATTAAACCTACATAATCATTTACACACACGCACAGTAGTACAGTCGCTAACAAAACTAAATAATCCTACACACACACACTAAAATCAAAGTCCTCAATTCAAAACAACATCATCACTTACAACTATAGCTTAATCAAAATTGGCAGCAAAACATAAATCCATGCTTAAACTAGGTCATCAAAGTATACATACAATGCAGAACATATACATACACACACATAAAAAGACGATAATATAATTGAAATGAGAAGTTCTAGGTCATGACTACCTTGCAATTAGCAACCACGAAGTTGATTGAAATGTCGAGTCGATGTTGAATCGAGCGAGTTTTTAAAAATCGAACGATTTCAGAGATTTTGAAACTGAGAAAAGGGGGGTTTAGAAAAAGGAAGTACAAGAAATATTACAAAATTTGTGTTAAATGTTTTGTTTATTTGAGACTGATTTTATCATTTTAAATTAATTTTAGAGGAAAAGGAGTTTGAGATTAAGCTTATTTAATCAATGTACTTATGTTAGGCTAAACCAGTTTGGATGAAATTTAAATTATTATTTACTAGCTTAAAATCCGATGCACGAATTGTTAATTATTAATTATTTTATTTTTTAATATTTTTTTAATTGTATTTGTTAAAAAAATAAATAGTCATGTTAAAATATCTAAACAATTTTAATTAATTAAAAATATTAAAATAGATTTTAAAATAAATAAGTAAGATTTTGTCCGTTATATTTTTGGAAAAGAAGGGATTTCAGTAAGGAAAAATAAAAAATTTAACATATATATTTAGTTTAAAAAAGGAAAATGCCCGTGATATTTTTGGAAAATTAGATTTTAAATTTTAATAATTATGAATATTTAAATACGTTTTAAAATAAATACGTAAAGGATTTGTCTGTGATATTTTTAGAAAAAGAATTGATTTTAGTGAGAACAATAGAAAAAGTAAGTTGAAAAAGTTAATTTCCCGTGATAAATTTAGAAAAGGAGAGACTTTATTAGAAAAAATAATCTATAATGTGTTTTAGCTAAAAGGTAATTGTTTATAAATAGGTATTTGATTATTTATGTTTTTTAATATTTTCAGTAATTGCATTTGTTAAGAAAAATAAGTAAGCATGTTAAAATAGGTAAATTTTTAAAAAATAATTATAATATTAAAATAGGTTTAAAAATAAATAACTAAGGATTGTCCGTGATATTTTTGGAAAAGGAGGGGTTTTAGTAAGGAAAAATAGAAAAACTAACACGTTTTAGTTTAAAAAAAAAAAAAGGTAATTGTCCGTGATATATTTGAAAAAGTAGGAGAATTTGTTAGAAAAAATAATATATTTTAGGTGAAGAAGGTAACTGGTTATAAATAGATAATATTATTATTTAATAATATATTTCTATAAATAAGTAAGGTTAATTAAGTAAAAACACGAAGTAAAGTTTAGTAAGGGCAATTTAGTAAAATCACAACGTACCATACCGACCGACCAAACTTTTAATGTTTCGTCTATTATATAATAGTATTGATGACTTAAAATCATAAGTTAAATCGGAAAATTTTAAGTTAATATGTTTGGATAATTTTATATTATTCGTAATTTATGAGTTATTAAAAATATAAAAATAAATTTAAGTTTGATAAATAATATATTTGAATGATGATATTAACTTTTATCAAATAAAATTACAAAAACAAAATAAGTTATTCAAAAAGTACATCCGGCCAATTTTCTGGCTTTAAGTTGTTTTTTTAACTTTAAGTTATTTTCTGACTTATTACACAAACAAATATTTTTCAGTTTAAAGTCAAAAATCACTTTAAGTCATGATCATATATTATATTCTAACACTTCAACTCACTGAAAAACCTATTTTTGGGTTGAAGATTGGATGGTGACAAGAGTCGAACCTTGGATCTCCCGACTGTCTGAGTTGTGATATTAACCAGCTCTAAAATCTCGAGGTTTTAGGAATTAATTGTTTGAATTGAAACTGTGTGCATTATATATCTTTCAATTTCTAAAAAATGAAATTATATGTATTGAAAAAGATCAATATTATTTATTTTTTACCTGAGATAAAGAATTTTTTTCAATCTCAAACAATCATTACTCATTCCTTCGAGACTTGTATATGAGTTACAACAAAATACTAATTTTAAGAGAGATAATTGAACAAAGAGGGTGAGGTAAAGTTAAACAAATTAAAATATATTAATTTTAGTGAGTCTTAGTAGTTTAAATTGTTAATGATTTCGTCAAATATGTAAAAAGAGTTCGATGAATTGATCAACGTGGTAATATATATCTATATATATAAAGGTTTTATTCCATAAAAAACACCAATAAATAACATTATAGAATCTTACATTAAATTATATTTTAATTTTAATTTTTACATCAAAAAAGATTTTTTATAAATAAAAATTGATTCTATCAAAAAATTAAGATCAAATATAACATGATTACACATAATTTCATTGTTACAAAAATGTATATAAGATTCTTTATTGGATTTTATACTGAATTCTATGTATTGTTTGATTTTTAAATTTTGATGAAATTCTACGTTAAATTCGATATGTTAGGTTTAATTGTTGCTAAATATTGTGATTCTAATATTAACAAATCAATTTTTATAAAAAATAAAGGGTTATTAGGGTGCTCTTTATATACAGTATTCTTACTATAGTGCAAAATATATATATTATATCAAGAAAATCGAGAGAACCTTTCTAAGACCATTGATATACTATAGTGCAGTTATGCCTCCATAGAGAATACCATAGGAAATTGAATGAGTAAGAACTGATTTACCTAGGATTTGATTTGCCTTGATACATATGCTTTGAGTTGCTGATTCTTTCTTGTTTTCTCAGTTTTTTACTTGTTGTCTCAGTAATCTAACTATATAATATTGTTAGGTCCGAATAAATATATTTCGAAATCTCAGATATACAAGATTATGAAATGAGTACCATAGTTCCATCGTTTTTGTAAAGAGTCCGAACAATTTATGCCAATATAACTAGCAAATTCAATTTCGCACGCCCAGGTGATAAACTTTCTCAGCACCCAAAGAACCGCACGTATCAGTGTTAGATCATGATTCAATGATCATCAGTATCTGGACTACTGATCAGGATTGAGGTGCTGACGTCATCAGGATTGCACGAGCGTCAGTATCAGGATTACTATCAGGGCTGTGATCGGGATTATCATCAGGACTGGAAGTTGATCAATATTACTTCAAGATAACTATCAAGTCCAGAAATATAAGGAAGGTTGATTTGTCGGTTCCTAGTTTATAGGAATGCAGCTGTCGGTTAGGATATGTATCAATATAGTTTGTAATTGATTTAAACATATCTTGCAATTGATTGAGTATTTGTGTAGTATATAAACACAGTTTAGTTTTTGCATATTGCAATAGCTTACACGAGTATCATTGTAACCTAGAAGCTTTCAAGAACATCAGAATTTCTTGAGAGAGTTTTGTAACAGTTTTATATCAGAATTAATAAAGTTTTTATTATTTCATATTTGTGTTTATTAAGTCGAGAATCTTATACAATTGTATTCAACCCCCTTCTACAATTGTTAATTACTGGGCAACAATCAGCTTTATAAGGCACGAGGGATTGGACTCGATGCCTCCTTCTCATTACTCCTACACATCTATCATTATTTATTGTGGTCCACACTTCGTCTAGGTGTAAATGCTTGAATACATATGTAGTAATATGAAAGTTGGATGAGAATCATGAGATGATAATGGTTCAATCGGATGTGGATTTTGCAAGACTGATTAGTGTTTGGCATCAATTTTTTAACTACAGTCGTAAGCAAGCAGAAACATCTGTTTCTCACTTCTGAATTGTTGTATCTTTTATCAAAAAAGAACAGTGAACCATGAATCATGTGTAGAGATGGGAAAATAAAGCGTTTTGGAGAGGCCTCAAGCTCGGGAGCTGGAAAAGAGAGATGAAACTTTAAAGCATTTTCTCAAGATTTTAATGTTACATAATGAGAGGGTGGAATTATATTTTCACCAATGTCGATGGAGCAGCTTACTGTTCTTAAAGGCCAATCTTCATGAGAAATCTAACCGCATAAAGAGAGTGTTCAGTCATCCTCTCATATTATGATAGTGAAACCACGGTTAAGCAATAAGTTGCAAATACCATTTAGCCAAACAAAGCCTTGTGTCTTGTAACCGTTTTCTGTTATGCAGTGTTACTATATATACTCATTTTGACTATTGTAAACAACACTTTACTTTTACAGTTCTCAATACATTTCCAGATCTCTTGTATCTATATTTTCTGTCTATATTGTTCATATGGTATCAGAGATAAGGTCCATTTTTTCTATCAATCTTCCGCACCGATTTATGAAGAAGTCGCAAACAATTCACTTGAAGCAATGGATTGATGATTCGCATCATCATTATTTGGCGTTTTGATGATGATTTAGTTGTGATTTATGATGTTCTAGGGTTTCCAATTACATATGTAAGCTCTTCTTTCGTCTCAATTTTCACTTTGATGCAATTATGAGAATCAAGAATTGATTGTATTGATTCACAGATGGTTTGTGTTGAGTTGAATTGCTTGTGATTGTTTGTGGCCTGAATCGTCTTCTTTAGATTTGTGACTGGATTCCTGGTTATAACTCATCAATTTGTTTGGTGATTAAGTTGTTGTTCTGGATTTTTGGATTTCTTTAGATTGTATTGAGTTGTTTGGTTGAGTTGTTCTTGCTGATTGATTGGGATTTTGTTAAGTGTTTGTGTTAGGATTTGTGTTTTGTGATTGAGTAGTGAATCGCTGATTGTTTGGTTACGATGAGGAAAGGTACTTATGTGAATGTTGTGAGTAGTCCTCACAATAATAATGGAGAACAGAGTGCTGAAACTTTAGAAACTGAGAATCAAAATCATGTTCTTGTTATTTCGAATATGCATCATTTATATCTTCAGAATATGGATCACCCTGGATTAGTGTTGATAGCTAAGAAATTAACCGGTACAGAGAATTTTGGTCCTTGGAAGAGGTCTATAACGATTGCCTTATCTGCTAAGAATAAGCTAGGGTTAGTGAATGGAACCTTGCCAAGGCCTGATTCTGAACCTTTACAAGCTCAATGGGATAGAGTGAATGATATGGTGATAAGTTGGATTTTGAACACTGTTTCGGATGAAATCAGTACTGGTATGGACTTTGTGAATTCTGTCGTGGAGGTTTGGAATGAGCTTCATGATCAGTTTGCTAGTATTGATGGTCACAGGGTTTATCAGATTCTGAAAGATCTTCATGCTTTAGATCAAGGTGAGAAATCTGTTGAGGTTTATTATCATAAGATAAAGAACTTGTGGGATGAATATTCTGCTTTGGAGCCATCTATTTTATGTAAGTGTGATTGTACATGTGATTTTCATAAGCTCCAAGATGATAGGGAACAAAGAAAGAAATTACTCCAATATTTGATGGGATTAAATGAAAGTTTTTCTGCTGCAAGAGGACATATTCTTATGATGAATCTGTTACCAACTGTTCCTCAAGCTTATTCAATGATTAAACAAGAGGACAAACAAAGACAAGGTTATAGTGTATCTCATTCCTTTGCTGCAAAGAAATTTGTTAATCACAATGTTGGTGCTCAGTCAGTTCATTCTGCTGCTTCTGGTATTAATTCGAATTCTGATGGTTCTGTCAAAAAGCAAGGGTTGAAATGCAAATATTGTCACAAAGAAGGTCATCTTAAGGAGACTTGCTATAAATTGATAGGTTTTCCACCTAGAGGTAGAGGTCGTGGCAAATTTGGTTCTCAAGCAGCTACCACTGGTTTTCGTCCATATCCTCAGGCTATGCATGTTGCTAATGTTACTGATACTAATGCATCTTCTCAGCTTGTTCGTGGTTCTTCACAGTCTGTTTCTTTACAGGCTAATGATACTCAGCAATTTACTCCACAGTCTTTTGAAAAGCTTCAACAACAAGTAGCTCAAATGTCTCAAATGATGACTTCTATGCTACAATCTAAGCCATCTACCATGTCTCAGATTTCTTTTACTCCTGAAGATCATCTTGCAGGTTTGGCATACTCTATGTTATCTTTTGCACCTGTTAAGTCTGTTAATACATGGATAATTGATACGGGTGCGTCCAACCACATGTGTTGTGATTTGACTATCATGGTAAATGTTCAGAAATTGTCTAGTCCTTTTCACATAGCTTTGCCTAATGGTCAAATATTTACAATACATCATATTGGTTCAGTTAAGTTGACTGATACACTTGTGTTGGATAAGGTCTTATTTGTTCCTGATTTTCATTGCAATTTACTTTCTGTTAGTAAATTGACTCAATCTTCCTCTTGTCAAGTTGTTTTCACTTCAACACAATGTTCTTTTCAACTTCATAATACCGTTTTGGCTACTGGTGTTGAAAAAGGAGGTTTATACTCTTTTGTTTCTGCTTTATCTGTTCCTACTACTTCCTCTTCTTATTCAGTTTTTCATCCATCTGATCTTATTCATTCTAAACTTTGGCACCTTAGGCTAGGTCATGTACCTAATGCTATTTTAAAACACATTCATGGTCTTGAAAATGTCTCCATTTGCAATAAAGATTGTCCCATTTGTCCCTCTGCTAAACAGTCACTTTTACCTTTTACTCGAAGTGCATCTCATGCATCTTCTTTGTTTGCTTTGGTCCACATGGATGTGTGGGGTCCCTATCATATTCAAACCAATCATGGTTGTAAGTACTTCCTTACGAACAGATGTTTTTCATAAGTTCAAATCAACCTTTGATGTGCAGATTAAGTCAGTTGCAGGGGAGGCTAAAGAGAGTGTTCAGTCAACCTCTCATATTATGATAGTGAAACCACAGTTAAGCAATAAGTTGCAAATACCATTTAGCCAAACAAAGCCTTATGTCTTGTAACCGTTTTCTGTTATGCAGTGTTACTATATATACTCATTTTGACTATTGTAAACAACAATTTACTTTTACCGTTCTCAATACATTTCCAGATCTCTTGTATCTATATTTTCTGTCTATATTGTTCATACCGCACAAGCACAGTTGCTGCAGCAGGGCACTTTCTATCTTGTCTACTACTGTGTGCCACTGCCTGTTTTTATAGTGCTGCACACAGATTACATTTGCAGTGTTCTTCTCAACAACTAATGTTCTCTCCATATAGTTTAATAATCAAAGGATGAAGATTTTGTCATTCTTGTATACTAGTATTCAAAATAGCAAAAGGCATAGGCATGATGGTACAAGGCAGAAGTTCTTTAAAATAGTAAAGATCGGTCCAAACTTAATTTCATTCGATAAATCAAAAATTGGAATGATTAGCACCCAAATATTGCAAAAGCAGATTTATTTGTTGACCAAATTAAGCAAGATATGCACAAGCAGCATTAGGAGTACCCATACCAAAAAGTTCGGTTGAGAAGTGGGACTCGTGGATAGTCCTAACATGAAATTCCGCATCAGTATTAGCTGAGGACATTTCCAGATTGATCAATGTATATTGGCCAGTTGTGGACATCATCTAAACATGCAAATATATGCTTGCTTAAGTCATAAACCTTCTTGGATCGATTGGGAGCAACATAATCAAAATCGACCCCATCAGTGGACTTAAGAGGACCAAAATAACACAAATAGTTAGTGTATCTTACAAATGATAAGATAATATATGTAAGTAAGATAATATCTTACAGTGCCAAAATCTCTTTCCGCGCAATGGTTGAATTTTCCATTTATAGGTTGCGTTGAATGTATCTTTATGGTACCAACTTGAAATACGTTCCATTTTCTTCTTTCTAATGTAGTCCATCAAGTACATAATGGGTTTATGTCTACCTTCTAATATCCAAGAATTAAAACTCACACATATTATTGTCCACACATATGGGCATGTTTGGCTGACGCAACTTATGCGTTATAAGTTGATAAGAGTTTATTGATGATGTTTGTGTACCAGATAACTTATAACTTATAAATTGATAAGTTTAATGTTAGAAATCACTAACATTTTACTTAACTTATCAATTTATTCTTTGATTTCTTTGTTTTTCTAATATTTTATATTTTTAAATTTATGTTTTTAAATATTTTTTTAATTTAAAATACAAGTGTTGAAATCATTGTATTTAAAAATTATTTTTTCAAATTTAATTTAACAAATTATTCACTAACTTATAAGTAAATTTATCCAAATACCCGTATAACTTATAAGAATTCATCAACTTTCACTTATATGACACTTACTCAGTAGCTGCTTGTTCCCTAACTTCCGACAACTCCTTTAAGTGATCTTGAAACTCTTCCTCATACGTGGACCAAGCACATAACCAAATTTTTTAACGTAATTCTCCTGCCCTCCATTTCTTCGACCAGTTAGCAAAAATGTGTCTCGCACACCATCTATGCTCAGATGCTGGTTGTATGTCAATAATTGCTTGAACTAAACCCTGTTTAACACAAAAAAAATGACATGAATATCTTTAAAGTAATTACATAGTGATAACTTCTGTAATAGTATCATGCCTTCCAAAAGTTACCTAGCACTGGTCCAGTTTATAGGTGTAAACAAAAACAAAAACTGATGCAGAAAAATATTACAGTGCAAATCATAAAACTAATAGATTGTGCGAGAATACGTATTAAGGAGCATATGTCTCTTATTCTAATTTTGACTGTGACAAGCAGGTCATCATATTGTCTGACACTACTAGTATTATCTGATGATTTGATTCCACCCTGTAAGCAGTTCTTTCAGCTATATATTTAATTCCATGATTAAAAATTATTTTAAGTTATTCTGAAAAGCTGTTTAAGCGGTCGATGAAGTGCCAGCAGCAACATAATCATCATGGCTACCTCTAAATTGTGTAAAATATCATTTAAATATAAGAGGAGTAACTGGCCTTTCAGGCATATCAAAAAACAATAAACAGAAAATAATGCAAAAACTTTAATTAAGTAAAATATACGCACCTTTTGCATATCAGATATGTAGGTGTATGAAGTTCCATCACCTAAGTCTAGAGCTTCGGCTAGCAATGTCAAAAACCATCTCCAATTGATTTTGGTTTCTTTGTTGACGCAAGCCCATGCTAGAGGAAAGTTCTGGTCTTGAGCATCTCTTCCAACAACTAACAATTCACCCTTAAATTTAGTTTTTAAGAAACACCCATCCAAGCCGATGAGTGGCCTGCATGCCTCTTTAAAGCCTCTTTTACATGCATCTAAACATACAAAAAATCTCTTGAATACCCTTTTACCATCCCTTAACCCATCCTTGCAAAGTTCCAAACGTACAACAGAACCTGGATTTGTGTTTATTAACTCTGTAGTGTGTTATACTGGATTTTCGATAATGGGCCCTAAACAGGTCCATAAATGATTTGGGTCTAGGAAATGAGTTATGTTTTGGAAAGATTGGTGTGAACTAGGCTTTGGGCTCACACGAGGGGTTGTGTTGAGCTTAAGTATGGTGAGCTCGCACCGGAATGATGAGCTCGTCAAAAAATGAGCTCTCACCTTGATGAGCTCGCATCCTTATATTTTGGGCTCTCACCATAACCTTTTGGGCTCTCACCATTATGAAATAATGGGCTCATATTACTTATCAGAAATGAGAATGATTGAACATAGGTGAGCTCGCACAACTTAAACTATGGAAATGTAACATCTAATTTTTATATACTGATTTGTGTGGTGCAAGTCTGGCCAGCTCGCACCATGGGTGAAGTCCAAATTATGGAAATTCCTATTTAGGGAATGGATGTTTCTTGGTTGACATGGGACAGACCTGCAATCATGGAAAGAAATGCGGAGATGCCGCGAGATTGTAGGAAAACGTGTGAAGACCAGACTATTTATGGGAACGTGAGGTGGATTGATAATCCTTGAACTATTTATGGGAACATTGGATGGATAAACTTTGACTGTTTATGGGCTTGGACTGAATGAGCTTATCTAATGACTTGTTTTCCAAAGAACTACGTGAGGCTTGATCCCTATATAAGGGGTACGTAGGCATCTTGTATGATACACAATTGACACTCGACAAAGAGCAAGAGAAAGAACCCATTCTCTATTCAATTTTCTGAGGAGTCATCATACAAGTCCAACCACCACTTTCCATAAACCTCCAACACACTGTTGTACGAAATTCTCCTTATAACAATTGGCGCTAGAAGGAGGGGCTCATTGAGAACAACAAACATAGTGATAAGGAGATTGAGCACAAGAAGGATGCCACGCCATAAGGAGCGAAGACGGATCCACCTAACCCACGGAGAGGGAGGACCAAGCAAAACCACCTCTGTCATGCCTCAAGTCGCACCAGTTACATTGGATGGCAACAAGATTCTAGGTTACCTCGAGGGGATCGAGCACCAATTCAAAACTATGAACGCTCGGTTGGCTAAGGTCGAACAAAATTCAATCAAGAATGCGAAGAGTAAGGCTCGAAGACTCAAGAGCACTCGGGAAAAGAAGGATCAAACCTCTAAGAGACTCATACACGAGTTCGACGAGGTAGGTGATGGGCTAAAGAAAACTGGATCTCTTGAGACAGATAAGATATCTCCAAGCCAGGAGGAGCGAGGCAACCAGGCTCCGAGTGAGCCGCGACATGAGCCAGATTTGTCCGAGGCTAGATCCACTAGTGTCTTAGATCGAATCGGGAAAAAGCTAACTGAGCACGATCTAAGGATTAGGTTGGAAAAATCTAAGACGCGGAAGGAGGCACCAGAGAGGACTCCACCTCGAACAGAACGAAGGGAGAGGACTCCACCTCGAACAGAACGAAGGGAGAGGACTCCACCTAGAACAGAACGAAGGGAGAGGACTCCGCCTCGAACTCATAGAAGGGAGCGAAATGAGAGGACTTCCTCTCACCATTCAAATGAAGAAAGGTCTGATGAAAGGATTGGAGACTTGAGGGTGGGTGATTTAAGGCGCCTACTGGTGCAGATGGAAAATGAAAAGAGAGCACCACCCCCTGCCACGGCCCCATCTCCCTTTACTCCTGCGATAAGGATGTCTCCCCTGCCCACGGCATTCAGGAGCAACCTTGAACTTGCCTTCAATGGAGATGCAGATCCTGCTGTATACCTGGCCCGTTTTAATACCGAGATGGAGGTCTACCAGGTTCCTAATCTAACTCGTTGTCGATTATTTGTTGCCTCGTTGAGGGGAAGTGCTCAACAGTGGTTTACTAAGCTAGGACCAGCTAGCATTAGCACGTGGAGGCAGTTGAGAGATCTATTCTTGAGACAGTTCCAGTCCACCCTTCATTATGCCCCCCTGGTGGCTACCCTTGCCAATATTAAACAGGGAGAAGTAGAGTCTCTACAAGATTATTTCATGCGATTTAATGCTGAAGTTCCCAGAGTTCGAGGGGCAACAGAAGAAGCCCAGAAGAATTTTCTAATTGTTGGGTTAAGAGAGGGCTCTAAATTCTGGAAGACCCTACAGGCTAGGGAACCAGAAGCCCTGGCAGAGTTTTATGAACAGGCGGAACCTCACAAGCGGGTGGAGAAATCTATGAGGGACCTAAGAAGCAGCGGCCGAAGGATGGAGAAAAGAGGGAGATCTTCTAGTCCTGAAGAAAGAAGAAAGACGTTCAAAAGAAGCCCAAGTCCGAAGAAGTTCAACAGGGCTCGGGAAACTGCCAATAAAGAGACTAGAAGGCCTTACACAAGCAAATGACAGAATCATACCCCCTCGGTCGCCTCCATCGATCATATATACGCCACTTATGCTGGAAATGGGGTGTTCAAGAAAGCCACTCCTCTGACCGAATATAACAAAAGGGGCACCTCTAAATACTGTGCTTACCATGAATCCACGGGACATCACACGGCAGACTGCCGACAATTGAAGGATGAGATTGAGACTTTGATTCGGCATGGAAAGCTAACGGAATGGGTTGTGAAGGAAGTACGGAAACACAAGGCTGAGTACCACCAAGTGCCCCCTCTACCTCCGATAGCAAAGGATGGCGACACAGAGAGGACTGCTAGGGCTAGTAGCATTCATGTTATCATTGGAGGACCTCACATGGGGGGAGATAGCAAGAAAGCCATGGAAAGATATGTCCAAGAGGCAAAAGACCATCCTCTAACCAACGTTCATCGTCTTGAACAAAGGTCTCCTCATCTATTCATAAAAGAGAGAGATGAAATTATGTTTAGCGAAGAAGATGCCAAGTGGGTATACCACCCTCATGTTGATGCTCTTGTCGTAAGGATGAAAATCGGGTCTACCAATGTATATCAGGAAACAACCCCCACGTGGCCACACAAATTGTCACTTTTACTGTGGTGGACCAGCCGTATGCTTATAACGCCATCATTGGGAGACCAATCCTTAAGGAGATGAAGGTAGTCACCTCTATCTATCACTTAACCATGAAATTTCCAACTCCCACGGGCGTCGGACAAGTGAAGGGATTCCAATATGACTCAAGGGTATGCTACAACCAAACAATGAAAGGGGCAGAGAAGTTAGATGTTCTACGAGAAGTGGCAGACCTTAGAGAACAAGAGCCCGTGGAAGATGGTGAAGAGAAGAAAATGAAGCGTGTGGACACTCTCATGCCGAATGTTTGTAACATGATATCTATAGAGGAACTCCCGGAAGACTACTTTGAAAGTTTGGGAATTGAGGTGGAACCTAGGCCCGGGGCCTTAATGATGAAACCCTCTCAACCCATAATGGCATTGCAGGAAGGCATAGTAGAGGAGGCTAGCGATGATGAGGAGAGCCCAGAACAGATGGCCGCCAGGTTGAATAAAGGCAAATGGGTGAGGAAAGAGACTTCAGTTCTCATAAAATTGCCAACAGGAATCTCCCGAGAAGTCACTATAACAACATAAGGGAACCTCCCGCAAGAAGCACCAGAGAAATCCATCAAAAAAGACGACCATCTTAGTATCACCGAGATAGGGGAGCCCAGCAAGGATAGAAGTTTCGACGTTGATTTGGACCCAAGAATGCCTCCCCTGCTTGATGGAGCGGGAACAGTCGAAGATATTATTTCTATCTTGGTGGATCCAAACGACCCAGCTAAAGTCTTGAAGATTGGGTCAAATCTCAGCCCCGATACAAGAAGCAATCTCGTCTCATTCCTTAAGGAGAACCTGGATGTGTTTGCATGGTCTCACGCCGACATGATAGGGATCGATCCAGAGGTGATGTGCCACAGGTTGAACTTAGATCCCAGCAAGAAGGGAATAAGGCAGAAGAGAAGACTTGTTAGTGGAGAGAGGGCGGAAGCCCTTAGAGAAGAGGTGGATAGGTTGATGGAAGTCAGGCTCATTAAGGAATCATTTTATCCGACTTGGTTGGCTAATCCTGTGTTGGTAAAAAAACCAAATGGGAAGTGGAGGACTTGCGTCGACTTCACCGACTTGAACAATGCATGCCCGAAGGATAGCTTCCCTCTTCCTCGTATCGATCAGCTGGTGGATGCCACTGCAGGACACACGTTGTTGAGCTTCATGGATGCCTACTCAAGCTATAATCAAATTCCTATGTATGGACCAGATCAAGAACACACTTCGTTCATCACTGATCGAGGCTTATACTGTTATATTGGGATGCCTTTCGGGCTAGTTAACGCAGGAGCAACTTATCAGAGATTGGTGAATAAGATGTTTAAAGATCACATCGAGAAGACAATGGAAGTATATGTTGATGACATGCTCGTTAAATCAAAGGAGGCCAAGGACCACATCCGGAATTTGGCAGAAATGTTCACTATCTTGCGTATCTATAGAATGAAGCTCAATCCCCAAAAATGTGTGTTTGGGGTGGAGTCGGGAAAGTTTCTAGGGTTTATTGTCAACCACCGGGGAATTGAGGTTAACCCGGCCAAAATTAAGGCTCTATTGGAGATGAAATCACCTCAGAAGGTGAAAGATGTGCAAAGTCTTACATGGAGAATTGCGGTGTTGAACAGATTTGTCTCCAAATCTTCTGACAAGTGCCAAGAGTTCTTTAAGGCCATTAAAAAGGTGGGCAAGAATTTTCAATGGACAGAGGAGTGCGAATAGGCCTTTCAAAATATCAAGCAACATTTGAGCACACCACCTCTATTATCTAATCCACAGCAAGGGGAGGTACTGATGCTTTATTTGGTTGTATCTGAGTATGCGGTGAGTGCGGTGCTAGTTCGTGAGGAAGGAGATGATTATCTTCTGATATACTATATGAGCAAAAGGCTGGTGGGTGCAGAAACTCGGTACTTGAACATGGAAAAACTGGTGTATGCTCTAATCCTTACTTCTAGGAAGCTCCGTCCTTACTTCCAGGCTCATAAGGTCGAGGTGAGAACAACCTATCCTCTTAGGCAAGTGTTGCATAAACCAGAAACCTCAGGAAGGATGTTGAAATGGGCTGTCAAGCTAGGTCAGTTCGATGTGGAATATAAGCCTCGGGTTGCGATTAAAGAACAAGCACTAACAGACTTTATATTGGAGTTCTCACCTCAAACAGAAGAGGAGTCTAGGGCACTGCAAATTTTTTCAGAAATACCAGCAGAGGAAAGTCAGAATAGTGCCCCGTGATGGAGCTTGTATGTGGATGGGGCGTCCAATGGAGATGGAGCTGGAGCCGGATTCGAGTTAGTAATCCCAGAAGGATGTAGGGTGAAGAGGGTTGTTCACTTCACCTTTCACGCAACAAATAATGATTTTGAATATGAGGCTTTGATTAATGGATTCAAGCTGGCATTGGAACTAAAGGTGGAAAACCTTAACGCTTTTAGTGATTCCATGATTGTGGTATACTAGATAAATGGGGGGTATCAAGCACGGGGGCCTAGAACGGAGTTGTATTTGCGCTGTGCGGAAAGGTTGATCAAGTTATTTAATGAGGTTAACCTGGAGCTCATCCCTCAGGGCCAGAACGAGACGGCAGACGAACTTGCCAAGTTCGGTTCACGTCGTGAGACCACTCTGTTAGGGTCAACACCCTTGGAAATACAGAGGAGGCCTAGCGTGCCAGAGGTAGAGCTTATGGTGGTGGAAGATGGGGCGACATGGATGTCTCCACTCTTGGCTTATATCAAAAATGGTGCCTTACCAGATGATAAGAATGAAGCACGACGGGTGCGGTATATGGCTGCTAGGTATGCAATATACGATGGAGACTTATATAGGAGAGGCTTCAATGTGCCCCTACTCAAGTGTGTTGATGGAGACGAGTGCAACTATATATTAAGGGAAGTCCATGAAGGTATCTGTGGTAATCACTCGGGGGGTAGTTCATTGGCACAAAAGATACTTCGTCAAGGGTATTACTGGCCGACTCTCAAAAAAGATGCTTTCGAGTTTGCTAGAGCTTGTGACAAGTGCCAAAGGTATGCAAATTTTCACAACAGCCCGGTGGCACCACTAACCTCACTTATGAGCCCTTGGCCCTTTGCCATGTGGGGGATAGATTTGATTGGAGAACTGCCTAACGCTAAAGGCAGTGTGAAGTACGTTGTAGTTGCGGTGGATTATTTCACTAAGTGGGCAGAGGCTGAGCCCTTAGCCACAATAACTGCAAAGAAGCTCATTGATTTCGTGTATCGGGCTATTGTTTGTCGATTTGTTATACCCTACAAGTTGATCTCGGATAATGGTAAACAGTTTGACAGTAAGGAGATGAGAGAATTTTGTGATCGGTTGGGGATTCTGAAGAGTTTCAGTGCAGTGAGCCATCCACAGACGAACGGCCAGACTGAGGCAATCAACAAAATACTCAAGCACACACTGAAGGCAAAGCTAGAGGATGCTAAGGGAAATTGGCCAGAGGAACTTCCACAAGTCTTATGGTCTTACAATACCACTCCCCGAACCACAACGGGTGAGACACCCTTCTCCTTGGTGTATGGATGTGAGGCTATGGTCCCGGTGGAGGTGGGAGCTGGATCTTTTAGGAGAGCTCATTATGACCCAGAGAATAGTGAGAAGAATCATCGTCTTTACTTGGATATGATTGAAGAAATACGGGTTGACTCACAAGCAAGGCTGCTAGCATTGTAAAGCATAATGTAACATAAGATGTAAAAGAGATAACTACAACTCAACAAAGGACAAGACATACAATAATATTAGAAGAAGCACAGGAATCCAGAATCAAAGAAGAAAAGGTAAACTCAAAAAATCAAAATACGTTATGTATTCTTGAAGTCCGTAAACAGGTCACGGAAAGAAGTTCATGAAAATGTTCAAGCCTCAGTGACAACAAAAGAAACAAGACTTTCAAGACGACAGAAGTATGTGAATGATTTAGGGTTAAGTACCACGGGATTCCAGTGATTTAAACGAAGCAACCAGAACGACAAGGGACTTATCAACATCATTGAATTGAAGACATAAAAGAAGAATTGATCAAGTGTTATTCATCTGTGAACCAGACCAGTTGCACTAGGTGACGGCACTAAAAAGATCAAGTTGTTTTATCGTCTCAGAAGAAATTGATACAGTCTAAAACTGAAACACCCTGGAGCTGAATGGATTTTCTAAAAGGTCAAGGACAAGGAAAAGAGTTCGATGGTTTTTCTTTTAAGAAAACCATCGAAGGTGACATAAAGAAAAACAAAAGAAAATGTTCGATAGTTTTCTTAATTAGAAAACCATCGAATGAAAAGTAAAAAGTGAATGAAAACTTTAATAAAATAAAAGTTCCATTCGATAGTTTTTATTTTAAAAACCATCGAATGTAATTATTACTTTATTATTCGATAGTTTTCAATTCACAAAGTGGGTGAAAAGTTTTCTTTGTTTGTCAGGTTGATGAGAATTGGACGGCCAAGATTGTTTTAACAATTAAGGTTCGATAGTTTTCTAAAAACTAAGACTACAATTACAACAGAGGAAGTGTGTCTTCTTCAGTCGAGGTTATTTCATAGTAGCAATTACTGAGAGAGAAGTTTGAGCCGGAGAAGATCAGAAAATTTATAGTGCTCAGAATTCTATCAATGTATTGATTGTGAATAACCTAGAACTCATTAAAGCTAATCTACGGATTAGAAATTGTAGCACCCCTCGAGGTTTATATTTATAAAAAGATATATTCCCCGAAACTTGATTTGGTTTGGTGTGTTTGATTTCGTTATAGAACTGAAAGATTAATCCGTGAACGAAATTGAATTATTTGTGAGTATCGTATTCAACCCCCCCCCCTTCTACGATACTTTGGACCTAACAATTGGTACCAAAGCTTGTTGATCGATATATAGATCAGATCCGGTGTTTTAGACCAAACATTCAAGTTCTCAGAATTTTCGGATTTTTTAATTTTCAAAATTTTCATTTCTTGAAATTTTTGAATTTTAAATAATTTGAATTTTATTCTTGAAATATTTTATTTTTCAAAAAGTTCGAAATTCTTGGAATTTAAAATATTTCATATCCTAAGCCAAAGGTTCTCAAAAGATTGTTAGATTCAAGATTCCTCCGAGCGGTAAAGATGATTTTAATCTTTTGAAGAAAAAGTTGACCATGTGTTATTCAGACGAAAAATCCCTGAACACGGGAATTGAAGAAAATGGTTGTCTTAATTTAAAGAAGCTGATTTCAGGAACTACTGAAGAAAATTGTGGAATTTCCTCAAAGGCTTACTCCATAGGATCCCACTAGATTTTCAAATGCAGGAAAGGAAGAAGTTTCTACGGATACAATTTTTCAAGAGATTTCTAATCAACTCTATTGATTCAGGGATACACAATCACAAAGTGAATTGTACCAATGCTACATTTATCTGCGAATCAAAAGAGACTATAAGGAAAGGAATTGAGGAGGTTAGAGACAATGGAATGGACATTCAAATATCTCAGTAACATACATTAATGCTGGAACCTCAGAACAGAATAGAAGAATTACTAGTAGCTGAATCTTAGGAAGCTCAGGTAGATGAAAGTGACTTGTACACTTCAGAAAACCTTGAGAGACTGGACTACAGATCAGTGTTTCACATGTCAAGGAAGTTTAGTCACATCAGATTTAGAAGGAGTACAAAAGCTACATCCAAGGATCGGGCCTATTTACTCCGAAGCAAAGACTCTTCAGGATTCAGTTCAAGAGGTAGTTACAAGACTGAGATGGTGACTAAAACAAGATTGATAGTTTCAACTATGATAAGAACTATGTTACAAGAAACTATCAGGGTTTGCTACACAGTACAAGGAGCCTGACAAACAAAGAAGAATAGGGACTCAGTTAATGAGCTGAAACAAAAGTTGAATGCTTTGTTGAGGAAGCATCAGGACAAAACTTATATTGCTTAAGGAAAGAGTTGGGATGGATCAGATGACGAGAAGATCATGGATATCTTGCTTTCATAGCAATCTCTAAAGATGATTCACCTCACATATCTCAGGTATCATTTCCTTGAACTTTCTTAAGAAACAACTCTTACTTTTAGGGGTTAAGTTTCTGGCATATAAGACCTTCATTAAGATAAGTTTCAGTATCCCTAGTAGAACAAGATTTGCTCATTTATTCTGAATTGTTTGTTAAGGGATAAACAGTTTAAAAGATGGAAGAATTACCTTTAGTGTCAGTAGAATTTGTAGAACACCAAGCTATATCTAAAACTGACTTAGGTAATAGAGAAAGTTAGATGACATACAACAACAGAATGGATTAGATAGAATTAGTGATCTAATTGTTAATTCTTTTATTCCATGTGTATTTAGAAAATTATTGAATACCTGTAAATCTACTTGCTATCTGTTACACTTGTGTATATTGGTTAAAGTAGAAAGTACTGAATTTTCTAAAATGCCTAATTTGCACATTTCTTATATGCAATGTCATAATGCTGAATGTATGCCATGTATTCTTATTAATATGCATGCTTATCTGAATGTCATGAATGCATCTCTTAGTACTTGCATTAATCATAGAAAAAGCATGTTTAAGAATCACATTAGGGCAAAGACTGCTGGTCAGTCAGAGATAAGAATAAGCATGTAAAGGTTGAAGCTGTTGTTACCTCTGTTAAAAGCAAAATCTCTAATCCATCTGGACCCAAACAAAGAAGTTGGGTACCAAGAACTTTTAATCCATTTGTGAGTGCAGGGCAAAGAAGGTTAATCGATTTATATGGTTTCTTGGTTATTACTACTGAAGACATATGATCGAAGAAAGAACTTGCTATCAAATGTGATTGAGAAAGATGTTCCGTCAATAATCTTTGGAGATGACAACAAAGGTTTTCATCACGGGACATGGCTACGTTGGAAAAGGAATGCCATCATGTTTACAATAATTGGTATCATTGATAACAACTAATAATTGGAGTCAAGGATAACAATTAGAAGCATCTCTCTTGTTGAAGGATTGAAGCACAATCTTTAAGTATCAGTCAGTTCTGTGATAAAGGCTACAATGTAGATTTCAGAAAGGACAAGTGCTTGATCACCAACAGGAAGGATGAGAAGCTTACTCTACTGGGAGTGAGAAAAGGAAATTTGTTTATAGCTGACTTAAGTTCTACCAGTGAAGGAGAAGTTACATGTTTTTATGCAAAGGCATCTTCAGAACAAAGTTGGCTATGGCACAAGAATCTCTCACATCTGAACTTCAAAACTATGAACTCTTTGGTAAAGAGAGAGTTAGTGAGAGGGTTGCCCCTGATGGAATTCAATCAGGAGGGACTATGTGAAGCATGTGAAAAAGGGAATCGAAGAAAGCATCACATGGAAGCAAAGGAATGACAAGCATTACTGAACCATTACAGCTGATTCATATGGATTTATTTGGTCCAGTTAATGTTATGTCACTTTCAAGGAATAGATATGCATTGGTGATGGTGGACGACTACTCCAAGTACACGTGGGTGTTGTTCATACAATCAAAGGATGAAGCAACACAACTAATCATTGATCACATCAAGAAGATAGAAGTGGAAGCTAAGCTACATGTGTGGACAATCAGATCAGACAATGGAACTGAATTCAAGAATGCAGTTCTTAATGATTTCTGCTCAGAGAAAGGAATATCAAGACAGTTTTCAGCACCAAGAACTCCTCAACAGAATGGAGTAGTGGAAAGGAAAAACAGGACCTTGGTTGAAGCAGCAAGGACCATGTTGAGTCAATCAAAACTTCCCACTTACTTTTGGGCTGAAGTAGTGAATACAGCTTGCTACACTCAGAATCGAACCCTGATCAACAAAGATCATGAAAAGACTCCGTATGAGTTAATGGCCAACAAGAAACCAACACTGAAGTACTTTCATGTGTTTGGTGCAAAGTGCTTTGTACTTAAAGATGGAGAACATCTTGGCAAGTTTGATGCCAAAGCAGATGAAGGCATTTTTCTGGGCTATTCTCTGATATCTAAGGCTTTCAGGATATATGTGATTGAAGATAAGAAGGTGTTGGAAAGCTTTAATGTAACATTTGACAACACCAAAAGACCAGGCCTGCAAACTAGAGAGAACTCTGAATCCTTGGTATTTGAAAATCTATCAGGAGATCTCTCTGACAATGAAGAAGTACCTGAAGTTGTTACAGTCATTAATAATAATCATAATGATAATGATTCTGGACAAAGTGGTGACCAAAGTGGAGATCCTCAACATACAGGATCCACTAGTCAGTCTTCAGAATCAACAGATCAAACCGTCAACAACTCAGGGGGAGCAGGAGAAGGATCAACTAGTCACACTCCACAACATCTAGAACAAGGAGAATCATCAAGATCGCATCTGCCAAGACAAAGGGTATGGAATAGAGATCATCCCTTTCACTTGATCATTGGTGATCCGGACACAGGAGTGAGAACTAGGAGAACATCACAAAATGAATGTCACTATTATGGGTTTCTTTCAGAAATAGAACCTAAGAAAGTTGAAGATGCTCTAGATGATCCATATTGGGTGATTGCTATGCAAGAAGAACTCAATCAGTTTGAAAGGCAGAAAGTTTGGAAGCTGGTACCCAGGCCTAAGGGAAAATTTGTTATTGGAACACGATGGGTATTCAGAAATAAGTTGGACGAAGATGGCATTGTAACGAGAAACAAAGCCAGACTGGTTGCTAAAGGTTACTCTCAAGAAGAGGGTATAGATTATGATGAAACCTATGCACCAGTAGCAAGACTTGAGGCCATCAGAATGTTTCTGGCATTTGCTGCACATTCCAATTACAAGGTATATCAAATGGATGTGAAGAGTGCTTTTCTGAACGGGGAGTTAGAAGAAGAAGTGTATGTGGAACAACCTCCGGGTTTTGAGGATTCAAAACTGGCAGACTTTGTGTACTTTCTATTCAAAGCTCTCTATGGACTCAAACAAGCTCCGAGGACATGGTATGACACTCTCTCTGAATTCTTACTTGAAAATGATTTTACAAGGGGTGTTGTAGACAAAACTCTCTTTGTCAAAAAGCATAAAAATGATTTGATATTGGTGCAAGTATATGTTGATGACATAATATTTGGTTCTACTAATGATGATCTATGCAAGAGATTTGCTAAGTTAATGCAGAGTCGTTATGAAATGAGCATGATGGGTGAATTGTCATTCTTTCTTGGACTGCAAGTATACCAAAAACAAGATGGTATATTCATTTGTCAGTCCAAGTACATCAAGGATCTTCTTAAGAAGTATCAAATGGAAGACTCATCTACAGCAAAGACTCCTATGCCAACTGCCACTAAGCTTGATAAGGATGAAACTGGTAAGAAGGTTGACATCACAGGCTACAGAGGTATGATAGGCTCATTACTTTATCTCATTGCAAGTAGACCAGATATAATGTTTGCAACATGCTTGTGTGCTAGGTTTCAGTCTGATCCTAAAGAATCTCATCTAATAGTTGTTAAGCGAATATTTAGATATCTTAAGGGGACCCCAAATCTTGGAATTTGGTACCCTAAAGATACAGGATTTGATCTTATTGGATACACAGACTCTGATTTTGCAGGTTGTAAGATTGATCGGAAGAGTACTTCAGGAAGCTGTCAGTTTCTTGGAAGAAGGTTAGTTTCTTGGTATAGCAAGAAGCAGCATTCAGTTTCCACATCAACAACTGAGGCTGAATACATTGCTGCTGGTAGCTGTTGTGCTCAGATCTTGTGGATGAGAAACCAACTCCGTGACTATGGACTTTTGTTGACAAAGATTCCAATATTTTGCGACAACACAAGTGCCATAGCAATCTCAAACAACCCAGTGCAACACTCGAGGACGAAGCACATCGACATCAGGTATCATTTTATCCGAGAGCATGTCATGAATGGAACTGTGGAGTTACATTTTGTACCCACAGGGGATCAAATTGCAGACATCTTTACTAAACCGCTTGATGAATCCACTTTCAATAAGTTGGTTGGTGAACTTGGGATGTTAAATCTTTCTAATTGATTTTGATTAGAAGTCAGTAACTGTAGAAAATCCTGGTGAATACATGAGTTTAAGAATTTCTATATCCTTAGGACTCGTGAGTTTATTTTCTGGAGCAATTCTCGTAGTTAGGATTATTGTACTAATTTTATGTCATAATTATGGATGATATATCTTCTCGCATTTAATTAGTTATTAATTCTAAAAATTATTTAGGTGCTAATATTTGTTCTAAATATTTTAGCATCTATTTAATTTGAATTAATTTGCTTTGTTTTTAACTTTATAGATTAATGCAGCATAATTTATTGGATTTTAATTGATTAATATCATTTAATGATATTTAGTTGATTTTATTCTGAGAAAATTGTGAATTTTCTGTTAAGAATTGATTTTGGTAAATTTGAAATGATTTATTAGAATTAAAACTTGACAGAAAATAAAACAGTCTAAATTTTAAAACAAGAACAGGTTTTAAAATGAAGACAGAAGCAAAAAATATCGAATTTAGGAAATTCGATAGTTTTTCAAGTACATTGATAAATCTATCGAAAGTTAATTTCGATGGTTTTTGAAAAGGAAAAAGAAAATCTATCGAAAACAATTCTCGATAGTTTTTGAAGAAAATTTGAAAAAGCATCGAATTCAATTTCATTAGTCTGTATCTAAATTCTCGATGGTTTTTTTAAACAAAAAGAAAATCTATCGGAGAGAATTAATTTTTCCTTTATTTTAATTCTCGATAGTTTTTCAACAAAAGGTGTTCGATAGTTTTTGTATTAAACAGCAAAGACATTCGAAGGCGAGGAGACCATGGAGTGTATGAAGATGAAGAGCAATGCCATAACCGCTCTGATAAGGAAGAACAACTATCTTCCAGGGGTACCCACTGTTCTCACTGAATATCTAAGAATGGTGCCCCTACCACTTCTACCCCTAGGGGAACAGGTAAATCAAGGTAACATTCCTGAACCTGAACTGGCTCCTGAACCACAACCTATGGATGTTGATCCAGAGCCCTCAGTGGCCATTCAAGACCAGGAGGTTGCAAACCCACAACCTCTAACCACGGTCGAAGAGCCTTTAGAAGAGCCAAATGAAACAATAAACGAACCTCCTTCCCCTCCTATACCCAATATTCAGACATCCGTGAGTGTAGAGGGAGATAGTGCCATAGCAGCACCACATAAGGAGATACACCCTTCAACAGCAGCTCTGCCTTCCTCTAAAAGGAGACGAACAGAAACCGAGGCAACTGTTGATACTTTATTTCAAACTTCCAAAGCGCCCTTTATTGATTTTTCTGATGTTGATTGGGCTACGCTAATGAAAGCTATATCTGAACCATTAGCTCAATCAGGTAAGGAAGAATTGACGGAAGCAACTGGTGTTCCGACCATATTACGGTCAGGTTCACTGGTTGAAGGTTCTAAGAACCAAGGGTCTTCACAGACGTCGAGAGAAGGCTTTGACCTAAATGCACAATCTCAAGGGTCATTGTATACCTCCCCAGATGGAACATATCTGGATCCTGCGGGTAAAGGGTCTGACGTAGGTGCAGATCGGCAACTCGTTGACAATGAATCAATTACTATTGAGGAGTCAACTGAGGTAAAGTCTTCACAGACTATCAGGGAAGATTCGGGATCTCTGCTGTTAAAAGAGCATGTTTCGAACCCCCTAGAGATTCAAACTCTAGATCCTACAAAGGATATATCATCTAAGGATGATCAGCAACTTGGTTTAACCAAGGACGGGGACTTGCGAAGCCCCATTGCACCACCGGTGACCTCCTTAAGGACGGCTACGGTGTTTTCTTCTGCAGGTACAATCAGCACAAAGGATTTGAGTGAAACAAAAACACTTACACCTGGCCTGAGTGGGAAAGGAAAAATGAGTTAAACACCGACAGAAACGTTGAGTGTACACCCAGAGCCAAACGTGAGGAGTGACACCCTAACCCTTCCAAATATTGATGATTTGCTATTACCTAGAGGTACATATCCAATCCACCCTCAAGGAGATTATGGAATATGTTGAGGAACCAACAACCCGGACCTTCACAGCAACAACCTGATCCTTCTACTACCTTTTAAAATGAGGATAACTTCATCGAGGATTCCTCAACTAAGGGGGAGAAAGTTGGAGAAGGGGAAACAAATGAAGTGACTAATGAAGGTTGGCAAACAACTGGATGGGGAGTTTGGGAAACCAATGAAGCTATTCCAGTTAGATAGTACTGGATTGAAGACATTGTGCAAGAAGAAAAAAGTGAGGAGGAATTTGAGATCATGCAAGAGCAACCACTACAGGAGGAGCATGAGCCATATTATCCAGAGCCAATAGAATATCCTATCTTGGATGATGATATGGAAGAAGAAGCAAATTCTCTATCACTGGAAGAAGAAGCTGCCTTGGAAATGGTGAAAGCTCAAAGAGCTGAAATAGATGCCAGGCAAGCTGAGAGAGAAAGACACCAAGCAGTTTTGAGGAAGAACTGCAGGTGATACTCATCAAGATTCAAAGAACTACAAGATAAAATGAACTGCTCCGTGAGCATGTTAAGGAGATCTTGATTAAAGTCGGTCCAGAGATTACTGAAGATCCTCCAATGGTTAGATTCATGACGAATGACTTGTTCAGAATCTGCTATTTGACTGATGACAAACTGAGTGACTACCCAAGCAACTATCTAATCTCAGTTGAGAAGTATCTTAGATCCACTGGATTCTCATCAACGGAGAAGGACAAAGCAGCAGACACTCTTAGAAGATTTCTAATGGAGAATGTTCCTTACTATAGGAAAAGAGTGGAAAGAGGATTGGAAGTGCATACCAGACTGCCAAACATGCCAAAGCTAAACAAGAAAGATGTTAACATTGCATGGTTATGGGCTGGAGTGGGTCAAGAGGTTGAATATATTGGAAGACACATCCAAGGAGAAATCCTTAAACCTGGAGAACCACTGCACTATTTATCAGTGATTGATTATCAAGCTGCTAACTCCGATCCAATGATTGAAGAAGGTGAGATCGGAATGGACTGAAGATTGAAGCAAAGAACAACAGAACTATCAGCTCAGACAAGAGGAGCAACTTCAATGTGAAAAGTTTTATTGTTTTTTGATTTATGAAATCTGGAAATGTATATATATCTGATCCAGAATGCATTTAATATTATTACGCTGTTAGTTGATTTAATTAGTTTAATGTTTCCTTAGTTAGTTGAGTTATCCTCGAAGTATTTGCTTGTCGAACTCTATCCAATCAAATAGGGGGAGATTGTAAAGCATAATGTAACATAAGATGTAAAAGAGATAACTACAACTCAACAAAGGACAAGACAGACAATAATATTAGAAGAAGCACATGAATCCAGAATCAAAGAAGAAAAGGTAAACTCAAAAAATCAAAATACGTTATGTATTCTTGAAGTCCGTAAACAGGTCACGGAAAGAAGTTCATGAAAATGTTCAAGCCTTAGTGACAGCAAAAGAAACAAGACTTTCAAGACGACAAAAGTATGTGAATGATTTAGGGTTAAGTACCACGGGATTCCAGTGATTTAAACGAAGCAACCAGAACGACAAGGGACTTATCAACAGCATTGAATTGAAGACATAAAAGAAGAATTGATCAAGTGTTATTCATCTGTGAACCACAGACCAGTTGCACTAGGTGACGACACTAAAAAGATCAAGTTGTTTTATCGTCTCAGAAGAAATTGATACAGTCTAAAACTGAAACACCCTGGAGCTGAATGGATTTTCTAAAAGGTCAAGGACAAGGAAAAGAGTTCGATGGTTTTTCTTTTAAGAAAACCATCGAAGGTGACATAAAGAAAAACAAAAGAAAATGTTCGATAGTTTTCTTAATTAGAAAACCATCGAATGAAAAGTAAAAAGTGAATGAAAACTTTAATAAAGTAAAAGTTCCATTCGATAGTTTTTATTTTAAAAACCATCGAATGTAATTATTACTTTATTATTCGATAGTTTTCAATTCACAAAGTGGGTGAAAAGTTTTCTTTGTTTGTCAGGTTGATGAGAATTGGACGGCCAAGATTGTTTTAACAATTAAGGTTCGATAGTTTTCTAAAAACTAAGACTACAATTACAACAGAGGAAGTGTGTCTTCTTCAGTCGAGGTTATTTCATAGTAGCAATTACTGAGAGAGAAGTTTGAGCCGGAGAAGATCAGAAAATTTATAGTGCTCAGAATTCTATTAATGTATTGATTGTGAATAACCTAGAACTCATTGAAGCTAATCTACGGATTAGAAATTGTAGCACCCCTCGAGGTTTATATTTATAAAAAGATATATTCCCCGAAACTTGATTTGGTTTGGTGTGTTTGATTTCGTTATAGAACTGAAAGATTAATCCGCGAACGAAATTGAATTATTTGTGAGTATCGTATTCAACCCCCCCCCCCCCCCCCTTCTACGATACTTTGGACCTAACAAGCATATCACCAGAGAACTGCCAGGCATTATAACCGCAAGGTGAGAGCCCGACCTTTCCGGGTAGGGGACTTGGTTCTTCGTCGAGTGATGCCTAACACCAAGGTGGTTAATCATGGGGTGTTTGGTGCAAATTGGGAAGGCCCATATCAGATTAAATCAGTCTTGTGGGAAGGAACCTATCATCTTAATGATATACGAGGGAAACTTATACCAAGGGCTTGGAATGCTGAGCACTTGAGGGGATACTATCAGTAGTTTATATCTATTTAAGACTTAGTATCACTACGCCATAAGTCTAAGTCTGTTATATCTACGAAGGTTGAAGTTTTATTATTTAAATAAAGTTAAGATTTATTATATGTTTTCATGCATTAAGTAAATTTTATTTTCTTTTTTTACTATCACAAATTGCTCTAAGGAAAAGGCACTCGTTTATGTTTTCAGAAGATTGAAAATAAAGTATATTTGATTGGGCCTCGGCCCATCAATCATGAAATAGAGCTTGGGCGAGGCGAGTACTCTCAAAAAACGAGCCCATACAAGTTGGGAAATAAAAACCAAAATTTGAACTCAAACTTTGTGCGAAGTGGAACTCTGCGCGAAGTGGAACTTTGTGCGAAGAGAAACTCTGTGCGAGGCGGAACTTTGTGCGAGGTGAGACTCAGTGTGAGGTGGGACCTTGTGCGAGTAGGAACCAGGGACAAAGTAGTCCCGTGCGAGGTGGACCTGGTGGGAGTTGTTCATTTAAAACAAAGTCTATAGAAATAAATGTAAAGACATGAATAGGAACATTCAGAACCGTGGGCGAACACAAAATGCTTAGAAAATGTTTGGAAAAATACAAGTGTTATTGGTCCAAGACCATTAAGTGTTTACAAATTGCGAGGCAAACGGGGTGCCCGCATCCCCAAGAAAGAAGATGAATAAATTTAAGCTTGAGGAGTCTCCTCGTTTGCTCCATGAATGGGCTGAGATTCCAGCTCGGGCTGGGCTTCTTCAGCGGTTCAAGCCCCCTCTATAGCCACAACCTCCTCTTCCATTTCGATACGAAGCTTCTCAGCATAACTCACTGTGGCAGCTCCTAAAGGACTCCAATCGAACTCAAGGACCTTCACCATGAAGCCCTTCATGAATTTCTTGGACCCTAGAGCCTTCGCATCTTTGACCTCTGCGTCTCGGCTCGCCTCTAGTGCTGAGAACTTGGCCTCGAACTCAATACCTTGGGCTGCCACCTTAGCCTCAAGCTCAGCAACTTGGGCTTTTAAAGAATTGTTCTAAGAAGTGGCCTCAGCTAGAACATTGGAATGTTCCCCCTTCATCTTTTCCACAAGTGCTCTAGACTCGCGCAAGTCATTTTCAAGACTTGAGGTCGCATCAAGAATGCTTTGCTTGGACTCTTCCACCAAGGCCACATTGGCCTTCCTCTCTTCATCCAGCTTATTCTTTAGAATCCTGTTATCCTTATCAAGACGGGCAGAGGCCTGACCCATTGAACGAAGATCCCTGTGTCTGTTGATTTGTCTTATAAACACCTCGGTTGTGGCCTTGGTGAGGGCATCATTATTCGCCTCGAACGAGCCCAAAGTCCATGCCCTTAACTCACTCTCAGAAATATGTGGGGCTCCGAGTCGAACCAAAGTACTGGCCACAACATTCCCTTGAGGGTTTGGGGGCAACTCCTTGCGAGCTCGCTTCGATGCATCAGCCTCGGGGAGGATGTCCTTGGATTGTCTGCTTTTCCTTTTTTGTGGAGAGGCCCCCCCAGTTGCCAAATATTCAGTGAGTGTAGTCTTAAACTAAGAAGGAATCTCCTTGGTTGGAGGGATAACCTTATTCGAGCCTCCGGCGTGCGAGCCGGTTTGACTAGCAGAAGGAACGGTTCGAACCGGAACATCTTGTTCGTCTAAGAATGGAGGAGGGGAGATTTCCATTTCTGCAATAAAACGAAGACAAAAGAGTTAGTCAATACACGTGTTAAATAAAAGTGAAAGAGTAAAATGACATACAAGATAACGGTGCGAGCTGAAGGCTCGCATCGAGTGAAAACCTACCTTTTCTTTTTCTCCTAGATTTTTTGTTGGGAGTTAATCTAGTCCCTTCTTTTAAGAAGCCATACTCGACAAGGTTGGCAGTAGTGATCAGTTTTCTAATGTTTCGTTCTGAGACGGGGATGTTTAGAAGATTATCGGCGTCAATTTTCTCTTGACCTTGAAAAGGTGTTCTCACAGGAGGTTCTGAATAAATAAAGACAAAACATAAGAAACGATGTGAAGCGAAGAAGTGCGATGCGAAGTGAAAGAGGCGATGCGAGATCAAATGAAATACTTACCAGGGTCGTAATAAAAATGAGTTTGAACTCGGGGAACTTCATGAACATAGAAGAAAGGGTCCTTCCATCTACCCGAGTTGCTTGGACCTCCGTAAATCAGTTTCTTCTTATTGTAATAGGGCCAGACAGAAAGATAGAAGTAGCTGAATTCGGCTGAGTGCTTCAAGTTTAAGAAATACCCAAGTTGCCTAGCAGTGAGAGTAGGGTAGCCTTGCTTTTTGTAGAGAATATACAGAGCTATGGCAGACCTATAGCCGTTTGGGTTGATTTGCAACGGTGCAAGCCCATAATACTCAAGTATCTCCTGAATAAAGGGATGGAGGGGCGCAGTAATACCCAGCCTTAACAGAAAAGATGAAAGAACCATGCGAGGAGCCCGCCCTCCATTTTCCGGATGATTAAATCGATAGCATCTCATGTTTGGTGCGGGGAGGATTATGCGACCCTCTGGCCTGAATTGATCCACGAGGTAGCGTAGTGCATCTTCAGTTAATGAGGTGGACATGTCTCGACAAGCCAATATTTTTCAACTTTCATGAACGGAAGATGAGCTCTCATCTCCATCTGGGATTACGCGTTTTTTAAGAAACACATCTCCTTCGAGCTTGGGTTGTTTGAGTGGTTCATAAGGAACAGGAGACGGTTCGGGGATGTATGTATAGTTGCAGAAATCTACTTCTTTTGTCACATC
Organism: Heracleum sosnowskyi; assembly: GCA_030848705.1. Lineage (NCBI taxonomy): Eukaryota > Viridiplantae > Streptophyta > Magnoliopsida > Apiales > Apiaceae > Heracleum > Heracleum sosnowskyi. Next base: position 26,626,474 of record CM061237.1, read on the forward strand.
TGCTATCTCCTCGCTAGCAGGACTGTCGTATGACCAGTGCGAGCTGGTGTCATCATCTTCATCTTTCTGTTCGAACTCATCCTGGGGAGATGGGGTGCGAGCCACTGCTTTCCCTTTGTGTTTGTCATAAAAAGTGCTCCCTGGGGAACTGTCTGTGGATGACTCTGATATATGAATGGGATGATTTACGGAAGACGGTGTGAGGTGAAGCTTCGCTTTTCTCTTTTGAAGCAATTGATTTATACGGACATTGGCCTCCTCGTCGCTTATGGGTTGCACCGAACGATTAAATAAATCTTCAAGGCCAAGCGAGCTGGAAATACTTGGCCCTGTCTTCTTGTCCCTCCATGAATACAGGTCCTTCTCCCTGGTATAGTTTTATGGGGCGGAGTTTGGATCAAGTTGGAGTCCAAGCGAGCTGGATCCACTGGCTCGCATCGCGTTTTCTATCATGGCTATGTTAGCTGCCCCTTCAGGAGTAATAGCCGAATTTGGGGAAATGGGTTGGCTTAGACGACCCGAGATGGATGTCAATTCCCGTTGGAATTCCTTAGAACCTCTAAGTTTAGGAGGGTTTTGATTCAATGGAGACGGAGTAGCAGAAGAACGAGCCGGGCTCGGTGTTTTATCAAGCGAACTGACAGACATGGATGGGGTTACACTCGACATCTGAAAAAGATGGTGAAAATTAGTGTGTGCCCCTAAAATAAGAGAAGGAAGTAAAAAATGCTAAGTGTCCTCGCCTCGCACATGCAAATAAGATTACTATGTTCGATGCTAGCACATATCTTATTTTCAAACCCAGGTTCAGCTCGAACCGTGGGATGAGTTCGCCTCGATGAAGGAACTCAGTTCGCAACTTTATTCAGTTCGAATGAATAAATTGCAGAAACATAAAAACACATATAGAAGGAGGTTTTTGAGATTTAAATGCATACTTTGTGAAGGATTAGAAGATGAACTTGAAGAACTTGATGAAGTTACGGATGATCGCCGGGAAGTAATAATAATTCTCGCCGTGTTTGATCCTTGAGCAAATATGGGCAGAGTTTTGTTACTGTTTTTAATAAAATGATTTTATGAAAGGAAATGTTGGGGTATTTATAGAGGGGAGGAAAGAGAATACGGGGACACGTGTCTGTGTATAAATGGACGGCACGTCTTTCCATGAACAGTTGTAAACGATTGAATGAACACATGCCTAACAGTAATGTGCGAACTGGACGTTATGTGAGCTGAGAATTGAGCTCGCACCGTAATATTGGAAGAGAACGAAAATTCCTTATTTAAAATTACTAAGGAATTTTGGGGGGTAGTTGTTATACTGGATTTTCGATAATGGGCCCTAAACAGGTCCATAAGTGATTTGGGCCTAGGAAATGAGTTATGTTTTGGAAAGATTGGTGTGAACTAGGCTTTGGGCTCACACGAGGGGTTGTGTTGAGCTTAAGTACGGTGAGCTCGCACCGCTAATGAATGATGAGCTCGTCAATAAATGAGCTCTCACCTTGATGAGCTCGCATCCTTATATTTTGGGCTCTCACCATAACCTTTCGGGCTCTCACCCTAACCTTTCGGGATCTCACCATAAACTTTTGGGCTCTCACCATTATGAAATAATGGGCTCGTATTACTTATCAGAAATGAGAATGATTGAACATAGGTGAGCTCGCACCACTTAAACTATGGAAATGTAACATCTAATTTTTATATACTGATTTGTGTGGTGCGAGCCTGGCCAGCTCGCACCATGAGTGAAGCCCAAATTATGGAAAGTCCTATTTAGGGAATGGATGTTTCTTGGTTGACACGGGACAGACCTGCAATCATGGAAAGAAATGCGGAGATGCCGCGAGATTGTAGGAAAACATGTGAAGACTGGACTATTTATGGGAACGTGAGGTGGATTGATAATCCTTGAACTATTTATGGGAACATTGGATGGATAAACTTTGACTGTTTATGGGCTTGGACTGAATGGGCTTATCTAATGACTTGTTTTCCAAAGAACTACGTGAGGCTTGATCCCTATATAAGGGGTACGTAGGCATCTTGTATGATACACAATTGACACTCGACAAAGAGCAAGAGAAAGAACCCATTCTCTATTCAATTTTCTGAGGAGTCATCATACAAGTCCAGCCACCACTTTCCATAAACCTCCAACACACTATTGTACGAAATTCTCCTTACAACACAGCGTATGGTTCAAGGTCACTGAATTCGGTGGTAAACCTTCCACTAAACTCATCCAAAACTATCTTTTTTGCCCTCTTGTACTTAAAAAAAACATTGCATCTTAGTTCAGCCTCTGCATCAGATTTCATATCCTTCACCTTGTAATCAACCCTATTCAAAATTCTAGATTTGAAGTGACTAGCAATGAATCTTGTAGAGCAACGAGCATTGTTGAAAATTCTAAAACAATTATGTTCTTCTAGAAATGTTTTGACACGTAAACCAGGTTGATTTCCATCCTTCGATACAAAAAGTGAGAAAGGACACCCTTTCTCGCACTTTACTCGAAGCCTAGAAGGTTTATTTTTAACATATTTTAGTGAAACACCTTGAGATATACCATATTTTGTAATCGCCTCCCTAACTTCAAACGCATTTGAAAACGTCATCCCCAACCTAAAAGTAGGTCTATTATCATCCATTGATAATTTATTCATGTACCTTGCATCTATAGTATTGAAATCAGAAGAAGAGTATAGAAAATATGTTATAAGAAGAGTATAAAACAATAGGTAATATCAGTTTACAAAGTATTACCTTCTTCAACTTCAAGAAACTCGTAAGAATGAGTTTCATCCAAAAACGTATTGGATTTTATGCTGCCATGACTGCCCTTCAACCAGCTTTGAGTGCGTACCAGTGCTTCCACCATTTTCGGACTCAAAGAACTCCTAAATGGATCCAATATACGTCCACTTGTGCTAAACACAGATTCTAAAGCAATAGTGGACACCGGAATTGCAAGTATATCTTTAGCAATTAGAGATAGAATCTTATACCTGCTTGCATTATCCTTCCACCAAAGTAGTATATTGAACATATCAGTAATAGGGTTGATAGGTTCTTCAGCCAGGTAGACATCAATATCGCTCTTTTTTCTGTTGTCTCCATTTGTTGTTGTTGCAAATAACTTTCCAATAACTACTTGTTCCAACTCTTGTAGTATGGCAAGCATAATTCGTTCCACAATAGTTACATGTGCACCTAGGATCATACGGATTTCCACCGACAATTTTGGTAAAATGATCCCACGCGTCTGATGTTCTAGTGGGTTTTTTCTTGTTTATGAATGGGTCATCATCATCTTTCTCCTTTTTAGGAGACTTAAGTTCAACAGGTTCAGGATTTGAGTCAAGAATAATCATTGGATCAGGAGTTAGGGTAATTAAAATATCACAATTCACAACCAGGACATCACAAAATCAAAATCAAACAGAATATTCATATATAGAAACTCAAAATAAAGGCATAAATGATATTCATATATATAAACTCAAAATCAAGACACAAATGAAAGTCAAAATCAAAATCTCGGGACATAGTATTCATTTATATAAACTCAAAATCAAGACACAAATGAAATATTCATACATATAAATTCATCAATCAACACAGAGATATGATACAAGACACTAAGACAAATAGAGATATGATATAGATATGATAAATCGATGGTAAATACGCAATATATGAGAGAAAAAAGGTGAGAGTTAGCGCGGCTATAAAATTTAGGGTTACATACGATATTCAGGTTATAAGTTATAAAATGTATTTAGTATTTGTGCAGGCCTGGACCTTGGAGGGTGTATATGGGTTGGGCCTATATTATAATTTAATCGGGTTGGGTTGGTTTAGGGTTTTAATTTATTCAACTCTGACCCAACCCAATATACTCGACCCAAATAAAAATTAACCCAATTAAGATTCGGTTTAGGATGGTTCGGTTTGATCGGCCCAATTGAGGGTTGGGTTGGGTCAGTTTTTTCGGTTTCACTAACCCAACCCATGTGCAGCCCTACCCCAAAGTGACTATTATTGAACACTCATGGGAACAAAGATTTAAAGACAAATGTTCTTTGTGTCGTGTAATCAAGTATTGAAATGGTCTCCAGAAGGCAAAGATGTTACAGATAAAATCATATTAGTCTAATAGTATTTAGTATATTAAAAATTATAAAGTTATGATGAAACTAATTTGGAAATATGTATTATTTAAGTTATTAATGTTTTCTTCATATTTTAATTTATTTATTATTTCAGTTATCTACACTTGATGTGTGTATATAACCGTATATACTACTTTGATACTCTATCCTCTTTTTAGGATGAATTTTGATATATCACAAAAATTGAAAAAAACAAACTCTTTGATTTATTTATTTTCAAAGTTTCAAAAATTATATTACATATTGCATATAACTAATATGCATAGAACTTTATTTATCTTAAATTCTAACGGAAACGAGAATTAAGAAATTTTAATCATTCATGAATTTAGTTTATAAAGTTTAAAATGTCATTATATATTATTAAAATAATTTAAATAATAAAATAATGTATTATCTCGTATGCTAAATTGTTTTATTTTTCTATCGTTTCTTGATTCCATTTTTAGCTTTTCATACAATGTAATATTCTATCTAGATCAACAAAATTATTTATAACACACAATAATATAACATTTATTGTTTAATAAATAATTAACGGTAAATATTATAATTAACGTTTTTGAAAAAAGGGCCCAAATTTTTCCTTCGCACTAGGCCTCAAACTTCTCAGGACCGGCCATGGCTAGACCTCAAATAAGTTTTTCTCTGCATCAGTTGAGATCTTTCAGGAGCAATCTTTAACATTAAGAACCATTGGCACATCTCATATATTTATCATGTGAAAATTCAATGATATCCTTTATAATTTATTTCTTATCTACAATTGGACCAGCTCTCACTCTGTTAGCTCTGTTTGTACATTTAACGGACAACCACTATTTTGTCAAACAAAAAATAAATTAAGCCACTCATTTGCAAAATTTAAAGTTGAGCCAACTTTTGAAGAAGAAGAAGAAGAAGAAGAAGAAGAAGAACAAGAACAAGAACAAGATGATGATGATGATGATAATGAAGAAGAAGAAGAAGAAGAAGAAGGAAGAAGAAGAACAAGAACAAGAACAAGATGATGATGATGATGATGATGATGATGATGATGATGATGATGATGATTATAATTATGATGATGAAGGTGCATTTCAACTTGCTCAGGAGTTGAACAAGATGAAATTAAGAGTTGAAGAGTTGAAAAGTAGACTAAATGAAGTGCGGCCTTCGAACAAAAACAAAGTAAGATTTGCAAACAGGGATGAGGAGGTACACATTTCTAAACAAACTGCCTTTAAACCTAGTCTTTGAAAACTCAAATTTAGTTTTTATTGCAACATGCCTATTTTTTATTTGAATGTATTTGAAATCACTCTATTCATAGGTGGAGACTATCACTAAGAGAAGAAATCTCCAAGACAGATATGTACCTTGTCAAATATATGTGGGAGGCTTGCCCCCGACTTTAACACGTGAGCAATTTAAGAAGTGCTTTGAGCAATTTGGTGATGTCAGTGAAACACAGATAAAGACGCACCGTGATACTGGTTTTTCACGTGGCTTCGGTTTCATAACTTTCTATTCACAAGATGATATTGAGAAGGCTCTCAACACCAGTGAATACTACAAACTCGGTGACGCTACTGTCCAGGTTAAACGATCACTTCCTAAACCTCATTCTCCTCATGGAGGCAACCAAGACAATTGTACTTCTAGTGCTTATACTACAATTGGTAGAATGAGTGGTCATACGTTCCCACAACCTCAACACCCTTTTGGCTATCCACCATTTCCACTTCGACAGCCTTCATATTATTACTCTGGAACAGTTTATAGTAATTATAGTTGTCCCATTCAAAGTGTACAAAGCTGCCAAAACCAACAATTTTCAAGTTACGGGCCTCCAAATTATTATCACTGAGCATCAAGTAGTAATGTTGGGTATCAAGGAAACGGTGATAGTGGTGTTTATCCAGGAAATCAACCAAATTTGTACGATGGTTGATACGAAAATGCAAATGACCAAGAAGAACCAAGAAAAACTAGATGTAATTGAATTTATTTATATGTACTAAGAATTAGGAAGCTCCTTTGATAGGCCTGTGAAATGAACAGTTTCAGTAACCTCATTGAAACACTTATGTGCTCACTTTTAACAATTTAAAGCTTGATTTCTAAAATGACTTGCAAGTCATTTGTTACTTTGTTTGAATCCCTATTGTTAATCTTATGGACTTGCAATCTTAACTTACATGATTTTATGTCTGTGGTAATCTCTTAAATTCTTTAGTGTAATAACAGCGGTAATGAAAGTGGTGCATACCAAACGCAAATCAGAATAAGGATTTGTAATTGTTTCAAGCTTTTGTTTTTGGTAAAGCTATTGTTTCAAGCTTTCTTTTGTCCTGCTTCCTACCAATTGTGCATTAGAAAAATAAGCCTAATACCAAAGGAATAAACATTCTAATTAGCAAGATAAATAAAATAATCATTCGAAAACTTCTCGTGATAATGCATTCAAAACTTATGTACGTAGTAAGGTGAAACGAACCTATGCCATTTTTTTTCTTTAGCTGCAAATCTGATCTCTTTTTCTCCATTGGCCTGCAAAAGCAATCAACAAAGTATTAGATATTAGCACTGAAAATTTCTTAAAATGAACGAATTTCCACCCACAAAACACATAAATGTTAGCAAGAGAAATTCATTATTGTTAATAAGCACAACGTTCAATTCAATGTATTTAAAGTTTAACCTTACAATAAATGCTAATAAAAAAATAGACATGTTTAGCATGTTTTTTCCGGCCAAATCAAAACCATATATATACACTATAGACTCTTGAATGAAATGTAATGTTCATGAACTTTCCTTTTTACAAACTTTCCTCTTTAAATTATAAAGCTAAATAGAGGAAGACACTTAAATTTATGGTACAACTTCATTTTGTACAACTATTATATTCCCTAAAAATTCAAAATTAAATAAGGTATTTGCAATTTTTAGTATTTATTAATTCAAAATTTTTTAAAAAAATTGATAATAAAAAAATGTTACTGGAAGCTGCCTACTGCGGGTATTATTCTTCATACTAATAAAAGCGCCAAAAGAAAAACGCCAATATTATTCTCTTCACTTTAGTTTTTCTTCATCGAATGTTTATGTGGGTATTCAATTGAGTTTTCGGGTGTCGAAATCGTGTTAACAATAAATTGCCTACAAGTTTAGGTAAGTCCCATGTGAATAAAAACCATGGGCAAAGGTACTATATGACTATCTCGATCACTTTACAAATTATGTGATTTAATTATTGTTTGTTTGAAATTGGTACTTGTTTCTTTTCGAGTATTTGTTGTAGTTTCAATTTTCACTTTCTATTTATCGTGCACATTTACACACACAAGACGGGGGTCTTTCTGGAAATAGCCTCTTCATTCTCGTGAATGAGGACAAGGCTGCGTACATCTCACCATCCCCAGACCCTGCTTTGAGCGGGATATACTGGGTATGTTTGGTTTGTTTAGTATTAATTCAAAATTTAAGAAAATTAGAAAAATATATGAAGATGGTTTGAGATGCGCCAACTCATTTTTTCTCCTTTATATATTGATATATATATTTAGTTTTTTCCGGTAGTAAAGATTCTGTTATTCCCAAACAATGAATCAGGATTGTAGAAGGGGGTTGAATAAGTTATAAGTAGATTGATTTATTAACCTTTTCATCGATCAAAATCATGTCAAGACTGATCAGTTCTTCATTATTTGGATTGACAGATTCCCACATTTTACACACTCGTACTCTTATCATCCATGTATAGCTGATGTCGTTCAAAGCATCCAACATGGTGTAGGCCATAGTTATATTTATTGTAAATATGGTTGTAAAGATTTGGATCTATGTAAAAAAGTTTCGGTGTAGATTTTTTGTTATGAATGACCTTTAATTTATAGGTGTTTGTAAGGTGAATAACATGAAAATCTATTATGTTTAAAAGTCAAAAAGTATTAAATAATAACTTACCTTTAAGATATTAAGTTAATTTGTAAAAGTTATACAACTTTTCTTATAAACATACTCTTTAGTCGTTAAAGAAGATGCTGAGGAAGGAAAGAAACTATTTGAGTTAGGATCCGTATATGAATAATTATTGCAAATTCTAAAAATACAAAAGAAAATTGTTAATAATAATGCATTAGATCCTAAAAATTCGAAAGTAATAAAGAAATTAACATTAAATCTTACAAATTTGCAATTTTCCAATTCCATTCTTACAAATATGAAAATAATAAAAGGAAATTGTAATTATTAACATAAGATCCTACAAATTTGAAAATAATAAGAAAGTTTGAACATAAGATCCTACAAATTCGAAAATAATAAGCAAGTTGTAATTTTCTAATTCAAAGAAAGTTCTATTAATTTTGAAAATAATAAAAGAAAGTTCTATCAAGTTTGAAAATAATAAAAGAGAAAATTGCAATTATTAAAATAAGATCCAAAAAAATTGAAAATAATAACGAAGTTGTAATTTTCTAATTCCTCCAATCTTACAAATTTGAAAATAATAAAAGAAAGTTCTATCAAGTTTGAAAATAATAAAAGGACGTTCTATCAAGTTTGAAAATAATAATAAAAGAGAAAATTGCAATTATTAAGATCCTACAAATTCGAAAATATTAAGGAAGTTGTAATTTTCTAATTCAATGAAAGTTCTATCAAGTTTGAAAATAATAAAAAACAATTCTATCAAGTTTGAAAATAATAAAAGAGAAAATTGCAATTATTAAAATAAGATCCTACAAATTCGAAAATAATAAGGAAGTTGTAATTTTCTAATTTCTCTATTCTTACAAATTTGAAAATTTTAAAAGAAAGTTGTATCAAGTTTGAAAATAATAAAAGAAAGTTCTATCTAATTTGAAAATAATGAAAGAAAATTCTTAATAATAATGCATTAGATCCTAAAAGTTCGAAAAAAATAAAGAAATTGACATTAGATCTTACAAATCTGAGAAGTTGCAATTTTTAATTCCCTTCCTACAAAATCGAAAAAAAAAAAAAAAGTTGTAATTTTTCAATTTCATTCCTACAAAATCGAAAATAATAAAGGAATTTGTAATTATTAATATTAAAAATTATGAAAAATTGAGAAAATTAGAAAAATAGAACGAAGCGATTTGAGAGCCGCAACCTCACCCCCCCCCCGTCTTCTCCTTTATATAAATACTAGGTTACTAAGTCGCGCTTCGCAGCGGCATTATAATATATTTGTTAAAGAAAAAGAATATTAGAATAAAATTTGTAAAATAAATATCTACAAAATTATATAAATTATCAAATAAAATATATTCTGTAAAATTTGCATTTGGGTAGGTAATATTATAAATTATTTACATATTCCTTTTGTTTATATAGTTTGATTTTTTATTTTCTTGGACCAATACCATTACTATATATATATATATATATATATATATATATATATATAATTATATTGATAAAAATCAATATAAACACATAATATTACTTATATTTATATAGTATTATTAGAAAAGATAATATTAGAACATGATAGTTTGAATTTTAACTTATATAATAGTATTACTTATATATTACTCTAATATATTACTGCATCAAAATAACTGAGAGTATGTTAGTGTTATTAATACGTGCATCAATCATATCCGGACATATGAACTGAAATTCGTGCAGTGATATGTTGACGATGTCGTTGACGATGCCTTCTTCCAATCTCTTAGACGACGTTATGCGTATGAAGAGCAATTTAGACCCATGTGTGGTCTATATTTCCCCTGTACTTGAAACAACTTTTAGATTTTTGATGTTGTACACGAAGTCTTCCTCTAAAAGATCTTTAAACCGAGAGACCAAAATCTTTGGGATCGTAGCATGGATCAAATTTTTCTGTCATACAACATATCTTAGAAAATTTAATGACATCATACAATTTGACAAACTAATAAGTTATAAGTATATTGATTTATTAACATTTTCATCGATCAAAATCATGTCAAGACTGATCAGTTCTTCGGTATTTGAATTGACAGATTCTCGTATTCTACACACTTGTACTCTTATCATCCAGGTATAGTTGTTGTCGTTCAAAGCATCCAACATGGTGTAGGCCATAGTTATATTTATTGTAAATATGGTTGTAAAGATTTGGAGCTATGTTAAAAAGTCTCGGTGTAGATTTTTTGTTATGAATGACCTTTAATTTATAAGTGTTTGTAAGGTGAATAACATGGAAATCAATTATGTTTAAAACTCAAAAAGTATTAAATAATAACTTACCTTTAAGATATTAAGTTCATTCGTAAAAGTTATACAACTTTTCTTATAAGCATACTCTCTAGTCGTTAAAGAAGATGCCGGGGAAGGAAAAAAACTGTTTGAGTTAGGGTCCGTATATGAATAATTATTGCAAATTCTAAAAATACAAAAGAAAGTTGTAAATAATAATGCATTAGATCCTAAAAATCGAAAGTAATAAAGAAATTAACATTAAATCTTACAAATTTGCAATTTTTCAATTCAGTTTTTACAAATTTGAAAATGATAAAAGGAAATTGTAATTATTAACATAAGATCCTAAAATTTTGAAAATAATAAGAAAGTTGTAATTTTCTAATTAATCCAATCTTACAAATTTGAAAATAATAAAAGAAAGTTCTATCAAGTTTGAAAATAATAAAAGAGAAAAGTGCAATTATTAACATAAGATCCTACAAATTCGAAAATAATAAGGAAGTTGTAATTTTCTAATTCAAAGAAAGTTCTATCAAGTTTAAAAATAATAAAAGAAAGTTCTATCAAATTTGAAAATAATAAGTAAGTTTTAACATAAGATCCTAAAAATTTGAAAATAATAAGCAAGTTGTAATTTTCTAATTCCTCCAATCTTACAAATTTGAAAATAATAAAAGAAAGTTCTATCAAGTTTGAAAATAATAAAAGAGAAAATTGCAATTATTAACATAAGATCCTACAGATTCGAAAATAGTAAGGAAGTTGTAATTTTCTAATTGAAAGAAAGTTCTATCAAGTTTGAAAATAATAAAAGAAAGTTCTATCAATTTTGAAAATAAAATAAAGTTCTATCAAATTTGAAAATAATAAAAGAAAGTTCTATCTAGTTTGAAAATAATAAAAGAAAATTCTAAATAATAATGCATTAGATCCTAAAAGTCCGAAAGGAATAAAGAAATAGACATTAGATCTTACAAAGTTGAGAAGTTGCAATTTTCCAATTCTCTTCCTTCAAAATCGAAAATAATAAAGGAAGTTGTAATTTTTCAATTTTCTTCCTACAAAATCGAAAATAATAAAGGAAGTTGTAATTATTAATATTAAAAATTGATTGAGAAAATTACAAAAATAGAACCAAGTGATTTGAGAGCCGTCACATCACCGGCTCCGTCATCTCCTTAATAATAAAAAAAAGTTTTATACCAAGTTTGAAAATAATAAGGAAGTTTTAACATAAGATCCTAAAATTTTGAAAATAATAAGGAAGTGGTAATTTTTTAATTCCTCCAATCTTACAAATTTGAAAATAATAAAAGAAAGTTCTATCAAGTTTGAAAATAATAAAAGAAAGTTCTATCAAGTTTGAAAATAATAAAAGAGAAAATTGCAATTATGAACATAAGATCTTACAAATTCGAAAATAATAAGGAAGTTGTAATTTTCTAATTGAAAGAAAGTTCTATGAAGTTTGAAAATAAAATAAAAATTCTATCAAGTTAGAAAATAATTACAAAATAGAAAATAATAAAGAAAGTTGTAATTATTAATATTGAAAATTGAGAAAATTAGAAAAATGGAACGAAGTGATTTGAGAGCCGCCGCCTCACCGCCCACGTCTTCTCTTTAATAATAAAAGAAAGTTCTATCAAGTTTGAAAATAATAAGGAAGTTTTAACATAAGATCATAAAAATTTAAAAATAATAAGGAAGTTGTAATTTTCTAATTCCTCCAATCTTACAAATTTGAGAATAATAAAAGAAAGTTCTATCAAGTTTGAAAATAATAAAAGAAAGTTCTATCAAGTTTGAAAATAATAAAAGAAAGTTCTATCAAGTTTGAAAATAATAAAAGAGAAAATTGCAATTATTAACATAAGATTATACAAATTCAAAAATAATAAGGACGTTGTAATTTTCTAATTGAAAGAAAGTTCTATCAAATTTGAAAATAATAAAATAAAGTTCTATCAAGTTTGAAAATAATAAAGGAAGTTGTAATTTTTCAATTTCCTTCCTACAAAATCGAAAATAATAAAGGAAGTTATAATTATTAATATTAATAATTGTGAAAAATTGAGAAAATTAGAAAAATAGAACAAAGCCACTTCATCGCCCTCGTCTTCTTCTTTATATAAGTACAAGATTTTAAGTCTCTTAGACAGAGAATTTTTGTACCGTGCTAGGTAGATTCTCTTTACACAAATCAAAAACTGATTAACAATAGTTTTTAAGTATGCATATATATATATATAACCTGCAAAACCTCAAGATACAGATGTTAGAAATGTTAGAAAGAAAAAAAAAATTAAAACATACAAACAGTTATCATCGATATGCAGTGTTATTAATGCACATGAATTATCATAAAATCCTCAAATTTTTGACGTGAGGAGAACTAATTAGTATGTCAAACTTTTATAGGCAATTTAAGATATAATATAAAGATAAAATAAATATTAAATTCTAAATAGAATTATAATATAAAGATTTAATAAAGATTAAATCCTAAATATGATTGTAATATAACGTTAAAATAAAGATTTAATTCTATAAAATATTGATTTTTATATATTTATTGTCTTCCCTATAAATTTGAATCTAAGCAAGATAATTTAATTTTATTGAATAAAAATAGAGAAACTTTAGAAAAATATATTAAACTTAAATAAGATTTAATTTAATTGAGAAAGAAGTTAATTTTGTTTAATTAAATTTTAAATTGGATTGACTTATATATATTTATTTTCTTCCCTAAAAATTTGAATTGAATTAATTAGTGAAACTCAAGAAAAATATATTAAAACTTAAATAAGATTTAAGTTAGTTTAGAAAAAAGGTAATATTTGTTTAATTAAATTTTAAATAGGATTGACTTTTATATATTTATTGTCTTTCCTGAAAATTCGAGTGTAAATAACGAATGTCTTCACTAAAAATTCGAATGTAAATAAAGAAATTTAATTTTATTGAATTAAAATTGATAAGCTCTAGAAAATTAGATAAATATGAATCGAACGATTATAGAGCTCCCAGGGATTTTCCTTTATATATATAAAATTTTCCTTTATATATATAAAAGATATTGATGTTTTAAAATAAATAGGTTTGTTAAGTAGTCCATGTAAATTGATTTAAAAATAAACAGGTTAATTCTAAATAGATAAATTTTAGAGATGTATTAAAATATATAAGATATTAAACTGTTAAAAAAAATTAGAAACGAATATTTATTTGACTTGATATTATTTAATACTTTATAGAACAGTCCCTATATAATTTTTAGTGTTTAATGTCGTATTTAAGGTAAGGGATAACTATATATCGGTTGCTAGTAAAAATTTTAGAAAAGGATATATTTTAGTTAAAAAATATAAAAATATATACAATTTGGCTAAAAAAAGGTAATTAGTTATTATTTAGAAATTATAATAATTTTTTATTTTATTTAATGAAGTTGCCCGTGATTTTTTTGGAACATGAAAGATTGTAATTAGAAAAACCATAAAAAGATACTATTGGCTAGAAAAGTTAATTGGTTATTTATTAGTAATTATAATATTAGTATTTTATTTTATTTTATGCAACTGTCTATGATATTTTTGGAACATGAAAGATTGTAGTTATGAAAAATATAAAAGATATTCTATAATATAATTTTTAGAGGTAAATGATAATTATATATAGGTTGCTAGTAATAATTTTAGAAAATGAGATGTTTTAGTTAGAAAATATAAAAATATATATATAATATGGCTAAAAAAATAGGTAATTAGTAATTATTTAGCAATTATAATATTATTTTATTTAATGAAATTGCGTGTGATATTTTTGGAACACGAAAGATTTCAGTTAGAAAAAATATAAAAGATAGTCTTGGCTAAAAAGGTTAGTTAGTTATTTATTAGTAATTATAATATGATTATTTTATTAGAACATGAGAGATTGCAGTTAAGAAAAAATATAAAAGATATTTTATATTATAATTTTTTTTTTATTTTATTCAACAGTTAATCAATTTGATTGAAAAGATCTAACAATGGATTGAGTGACCGACTACAAACCAAACTTTCAATGTTACATCTTTAATATAATAGTATAGATATAGATAAATAGATAGTATAGATATGAGTGGTATAATAGTATAGATATAGATAAATAGATAGTATAGATATGAGTGGTATAGAATTTATACAGATATGTGTGTTTCAACTTTTTATATAAAATAAAGTGTTTATTGTATATACCACGCGATTATTAATTATAGTTTTCTCTTCTTCACTATCAAAGACAATATATATGGGCTTTTTTCATAAATACTCAATCCTAGATTTTTTTTTGCAAAAATTCTAATTTTTTTTGCAAAAATTCTAATTTTTTCTTGATTTTTTTTGCAAAAATATCAATATAATTGCAAAAATACCAACTTTTAAAAATATTTGCAAAAATACGTTGCAATTTCTTACAACCATATCTGCAACTACATCAACTATAAATGTAACTTATAAAACTTTAATAATTGAAATCATTTTTGGTTGAATAATAGGTTGGATAAGTAAGCAAATGTCTCTACGGGGCCGATTAACTGAAAGGTTAATAAAAACAATGGAGGAAGTGGATTATATTCAATTTCAGTTTAAAGTTTTATAAATTTTAATTCGTTCTTGAGATCTGGATTAGAGTTTGGTGTTATGGGTTCCGTAACATTATAGATCGTTGTAATTAAAGATTGTTTATGTAAAAAATTTGAGTTTTGAGTAGTTTCAAGTTCACCGGAGTTCATGGTTGTTCGTCGGATTTTGATTTCGCCGAAAAAAAAGGTTACAAACTTGCAACTGGTTGCATCATATTTTTGCAAATATTTTTAGGTTGCATCTAGTTGGAGACTGTATTTTTCCAAATATTTTTATAAGATGGTAAAATTGAAAAAATATAGAAAATATAGTATTTTTGGTAATTTCTCATATATCTTCTTTCATGCAATATTGAAAAAACAACATAATAAATATTAATCTATCTATCTAGGGTGATATTCTAGAGAGAACTTCTTATATAGAGTTCGGGAGACAACCATTACATAAATATTCATAATACATATTTTTATCACAATTTTTAGTAGATATGATTATAAATTTCAATTATTAAATCAAAAAACGAAATTAAACTCTTTTTTAAAAAAAATTGAAAATTAGTCAAATAGTCCAAAGTGATTCTACAGCAGAATCAAATCTATCCAAAATGATTCTGCAGCAGAATCATTTTTAAAATCAATGTTTTTATTCAAATTTTAAATGTTAAATTTTTATAAAGTTTGTATATGCTAATATTCTACGTTAAAATCAGATTATATATTTTATGTAAAAAAAATTAAAATTATTTTTGAGATTCTATAATAGAATTAGGGTGAAGGGCAAGTATGACCAATTTTCAGATCGTAGTAACCATAATAGCAAGTCTGAAATTGGTGGCCAACTATAGCCGATTGATTACGCAATTGATGGTGAAGTAATGAAAATACGCAATCCTTGATGGGGTATTATGTGTGGCTTACGCAATTTCAATCGAAGTATCCAGGGAATACGTAATTTGTAGTGGTGTAATCACTAAAAGGAAAAAGGAAAAAGGAAATACGCTGTTAGGAATATGTTGTTCTTGATGATAATTATAAAAACACTTAGTAGTTTTTGTATTAAGTCATTTTGTAACTGTCAACGAAATGGCATGCTTTGCAGTGTTTCGTTGACAGGAAGCTCATCAACGGAATGAGTGTTGTAGCAATTGCACTGTACAATACTTCACAGTTTGATATGCATTTGATGTATGTATTAGATAGGTTTCCTAAGTCATGTTGACTAAGTACTAGATAGGCAAAATAGGTTGGTTAATTGTAAGTATATCATGCCTTGTAATTTTGCCTAAGTGAAGACATGTCAACGGTATGAAGATTACTCTATCAACGAAACAAGGATACACCATCAACGGAATGAAGAATAAAGCTATCAACGAAATACATTCTCCTGCCATTAACGAATCATTATTACTCTTCTGTATAGTTGACAAAGTGATAGTGACAGCTTTCTGACAGATCAAAAGGAGATGTAGAAGTGTGCATTTGCATTGGGAGCCATTAAAATGGTCACTGGAAATAAGGAAACATTCCAATTCCCAATTGGGTTCTTGAGTGGGATCAGAATAAGCATGAAGACAAAAGACAAGGATCTCTAAGGACCACTGGACAAAAGGAATGAAAAGCAAGCTACTGGCGGTTACATTTAGTGTACTTAAGTGTAACCAAAAATAGTATTGTAAACTTGGGAATATATAACCAAGTGTAGCAGTTAAAATAGAAGATAAGAGAAGAAAAACAAATAGATTGTATTAGCTATTTTTGAAGAGCATTTTCTTCTCTACAAATCTAGTAACTGAGCAGCTGTGTACATTTTGTATCACAGATTATTTCCGAAATAAAAACACTTCAGTTGGATCATCAAACAATCCAACTGAATTATTTATATCTTGTGTTTTTACTTATTCAGTTCAGTTTTATTTATAAGTGTTTTAAGTTTAAGAAAATATCAAGAATTGTATTCAACCCCCCCCCCCCCCCCTTCTACAATTCTGTTAGGTCATTTGGGATTAACAATTGGTATCAGAGCGAGCTTCTAACATACAAGAAGTTTAAAGATCAAGACCAAAACAGTAACCATGGTGAAGAAGGATGCAGGAGTAAAGATACCAGTTCTTGATAAGGACAATTACTTTCACTGGAAAGTAAAGATGCATTTACATCTCATGTCTATGGATGAGAGATATGTAGACTGCATTGAGAAAGGTCCACACGTTCCCATGAAGTTTGCATCTAGAGTTGGACTGCCAGATGATGCTCCTGATGTGGAAATTCCAAAACTTGTCTCAGAATGGACTATTGAAGATGTTGCATAAGTCCATAAAGATAAAAGAACCATGAACATTCTGTTTAATGGTTTGGAGCAAGAGATGTTTGACAATGTCATAAACTGTACAACCTCCAAAGAAGTATGGGACACTGTCAGAACACTATGTGAAGGAACTGAGCAAGTAAGGGAGAACAAAATGCAACTCCTTATACAACAATATGAGCACTTTCACTTTAAAGCTGGTGAAACCCTAAATGACACGTTTAGTAGGTTTCAAAAGCTTCTGAATGGATTAAAGTTGTATGGGAGAATCTACTAAACTAAGGATTCAAACCTTAAATTTCTAAGAGCTCTTCCAAAATAATGGAAGCCTATGACTGTTTCTCTAAGAAACACTCAAGAGTACAAAGATTACACTCTTGAAAGGCTGTATGGAACATTAAAGACATATGAGTTGGAAATGGAGCAAGATGAAGAAATTGAGAAGGTACAGAAGAAGGGTGGATCTATTGCATTGATTGCATCTGTGAACCAACTGGAAGATGACAATGAGGAAGCTGCAAAAGCCACAACTAGTCGAGCTAGTTGTAGAAGTGATGTTAGCAAGGGAAAAGGCAAGATGACAGAGGAAGAAGAATCAGAACCAGCCAACTTGGATGACTTAGATGAGATTGATGAGCACATTGCTTTTCTGTCAAGAAAAATCTCTAAGTTCAAATTCAAGAGAAACTCAGAAGCAAGGCCATCAAGGAAAGACTTTCAACCAAGCAAAAACAATTGGATTGAAAAGTCTAAATCTAAATGTTTCAATTGTGGAATGCTTGGTCACTTTGCTGGAGACTGCAGAAAGCCCAGGGTTGAGAAGGGTAACAGGAAATTTGAGCCTGTTGATTATAAAAAGAAATACTTTGAACTTCTCAAACAGAAAGAGAAGGCTTTCATGTCTCAGGAGTATGATTGGGCTGGTAATGGTGAAGACTCAGATGATGATGTTTAGTATGTCAACTTGGCTCTAATGGCTAACAATCAGGAGCAGGAAGCAAGTTCCACTAGCAATCAGGTAACGATTACTAATCTTTCTGAGCTTTCTAAAGAGGAATGCGATAGTGCAGTAAATGAAATGTCTACTGTATTATACAATCTGCGTGTTACTCTTAAATCACTTACCAAGGAGAATTCAAGGATTAAAGAATCAAATCTGCTCTTAAGTGATAGAAATGCCATGTTAGAAGCACAGCTCATTGAGTTTGAGAAAATGAGATGTGTTAGTAGGGATGCTAAGCTGGAACTTGAGAAAGTATTAAAGAGGGAAGAAATTCTTAAAACACAACTAGAGATAGAACAGAGTGTGATTGCAAAATGGAAAGATTCCAGGAATGTTGCTAGCAACATCATTAATGTTCAAGGTGTGGAATCTTTCTGTGAGCAATCATGGAAAAAGAACAAGGAGAAACTAGGGTATGCTGTTGAAACCTTAGAATCAGAATCAGAGTCAACAAACAACAATGATCATTTGTTGAAGGTTGATACGTCAATGGAATGCAATGTTTCGTTGACAGATGAACCATCAACCGATCATGCTGTTTCGTTGACAGGGAAAAAGAAAGTAGAACTCACTAGACTTAATGAAAAGTATGGTCCTGTCACCAAGAACTTTGTTCAAGGTGAGTCTAGTAAATCAAAGAAAGTTGAGAAGCCTGTTGAAAGAGCTAATGTAGGTCACTTGTCTAACAAGCAATTGAAAGACAAGTTAGAGAAAGTTCAAGTTGAGACTAAAGGTAACAAAAAGAATAACAGAAACGGAAAAGTAGGGATTAACAAGCACAACAATTACACACCTGATAAATATGCACCTAGAAAGACATGTGTTAATTGTGGTAGTGTTAATCATCTATCTGCTAATTGCAAGTCTGTTAAGAAACCTGCTAATGTGAAAATGCCTAAGTCTACATTGAATGATTCTATACCTGCAATGCATGTTATGCCTAACATGTTTGCTCCATATGCACAGTATCAAAATCCATATGCTGGTATGTCATTTGTGCCTAACCCTTACATGAATATGTTTAACATGCCACAAATGCCATGGAATAACATGTTTGTTCCTCCATCTATGCATGCTGAGAATGAAACTGTGAGCAACCCTCAAAGATCAACACAAGTGAAAAATGATCTAAGAGGGAAATCAAAGGCTAACAAGACAGGACCCAAGGAAACTTGGGTACCAAAATCAACTTGATTTGGTTTGTTGTGTGCAGGGAGACAAAATGAATCTTTGGTACTTGGATAGTGGTTGTTCAAGACACATGACTGGTGATTCTACCCTGCTCACAGAGTTTCAGGAAAAAGCTGGCCCTTGTATTGCTTTTGGAGATGACAGCAGAGGCTACACAAAGGGATATGACTTGATTTCAATAGAGAATGTCATCATTGATGAGGTTGCATTGGTGGATGGTCTTAATCACAACCTGCTTAGTATCAGCCAACTTTGTGACAAAGGATTTTTAGTTACTTTTTCAAAAGAAGCCTGTGTTGTTTCTAAGGTAGGAAACAACAATGTGGTCATGACTGGATTCAGAAGAGGGAACATGTACATTGCTGACTTTAGCAGCACAAGTCCAGACACCATCACATGTCTTTTCAGCAAGGCAAGCAAGGATGAAAGTTGGCTGTGGCACAAGAAATTATCTCATCTGAATTTCAAAGTCATGAATGATTTGGTAAGGAAAGATCTTGCTAGAGGAATTCCACAGGTAGAATTCTCCAAGGATGGTTTGTGTGATGCCTGTCAAAAAGGGAAACAAAAGAAGGCATCATTCAAAAGCAAGACAGAGTCATCAATTGTTCAACAGCTTGAGTTGCTCCACATGGATTTATTTGGCCCTGTAAATGTCATGTCAATTTCAAAGAAGAAGTACTGTCTTGTGATTGTTGATGATTTTTCTAGATTTACATGGACTTTCTTTTTGCACTCCAAAGATGAGGCAAGTGAATTAATTATCAATCACATCAAGATGGTAAGCAATCATCCTGATTTCAAAGTGAGAAGAATTAGGAGTGACAATGGGACAAAATTCAAGAATTCAAGCATGAAAGTGTTTTGTGAAGAAAATGGTATATTGCATGAGTTTTCAGCAGCAAGGACACCACAGCAAAATGGTGTAGTTGAAAGGAAAAACAGAACACTTATTGAAGCTGCAAGGACAATGCTAGATGAATCAAAGTTACCTACTTATTTTTGGGCTGAGGCAGTCAACACAGCTTGCTCCACTCAAAATATTTCTTTGATTAATCAGGCCAAGGGAATGACACCTTATCAACTACTCAAAAGAAAGAAACCACTATTGGATTTTCTTCATGTCTTTGGTTGCAAGTGTTTTGTTCTGAGAAATCAAGCTGAGCACTTGGGGAAATTTGAAGCAAAGGCAGATGAAGCAATATTTGTGGGTTATGCAGCAGGGAAAGCCTACAGAGTCTACAATCTCAGAACCAACATTGTTATGGAATCTGTACATGTTGTTTTTGATGATCTCAAAATTCAGGGTCTCTGTGATGAAGGTTTCCATGAAAGTCTCTCTTTTGAGAATGAGGAAGGAGAACAAATGGATCATGATAAGACTATTGAGAAACAGTCCAAAGTTGTTGTATCTAGCACAGATGAAAGCAGCAGTGAAGATGAAATTGCTGCATTAAGATTGAAAAGAATAGCTGCTAGTAGACCAAATGGTCATTTCGTTGACAGTCAGAATGAGCGTTTCGTTGACAGCCAAAATGGACATTCCGTTGACAGTCACAGAAATGCTTCCAGGAGTGATCAATTAGGGACAACAAACTCAGGGGGAGTTTCTCAAGGACAAATATCTAATCAAGGCAATCATGATCATGAAGCTACTTCTTCAAGAGCAAATCTACCTCCCTCAAGAAAATGGACTAAAGATCATCCCTTTGAACTTATTATAGGTGATGTTTCTTCAAAAGTTCAAACTAGAAGAGCAACTCAAGAGGAATGTCTATATAGTAGCTTTCTGTCTCAAGAAGAGCCAAAGAAAGTTGAAGATGCACTTCTAGATCCAGATTGGGTTTTGGCTATGCAAGAGGAGCTAAACCAATTCGAGAGGAACAATGTTTGGAAGCTGGTGCCCAAGCCTAAAGACAGGAGTGTAATAGGCACAAAATGGGTGTTCAGAAACAAGATGGATGAAAATGGCATAGTCACAAGGAACAAAGCTAGATTGGTTGCAAAAGGCTACTCACAGGAAGAGGGAATTGATTTTGATGAAACCTTTGCTCCTGTTGCAAGACTAGAAGCAATAAGGATTTTCCTAGCCTATGCAGCCCATGCCAATTTCAAGGTCTTTCAAATGGATGTGAAGAGTGCTTTTCTGAATGGGGAACTGGAAGAGGAGGTGTATGTGAGTCAACCTCCTGGATTTGAAGATGATGATTTTCCAGAGTATGTGTACTTTCTCCTCAAAGCACTCTATGGTTTGAAACAAGCACCTAGAGCCTGGTATGACACATTATCACAGTTCCTTCTTGAGAATCACTTCACTAGAGGTACTGTAGATAAAAACTCTTTTTCATAGGATTGTGAATGGCTCTACAATACTTGTTCAAATTTATGTAGATGACATAATTTTTGGGTCTACAGATGAAAAACTTTGTCAAAAGTTTGCCAAGCTTATGCAAAGTAAGTATGAAATGAGCATGATGGGAGAATTAACTTATTTTCTTGGTCTTCAAGTAAAGCAAGTTAATGAAGGCATTTTCATTAGTCAAACCAAGTACATTAATGATTTGTTAAAGAGGTTTAACTTAATGGAATGCTCTCCTGCCAAAACACCCATGCCTACTGCCACCAAACTTGAATTGAATACTAAGGAAAAATCTGTGGACATTTCAAGTTACAGAGGCATGGTTGGCTCACTTTTATATTTAACAGCTAGTAGACCTGATATTATGTTTGCTACATGTCTATGTGCTAGATTTCAGGCTGATCCTAGGGAATCCCATTTAGTTACTATTAAAAGAATTTTCAGATATCTCAAAGGAACACCAAACCTTGGCATTTGGTATCCTAGAGAATCTGGTTTTGAACTAATTGGTTATTCAGATGCAGATTATGCAGGATGTAAAATTGACAGGAAAAACACAACTGGAACCTGTCAATTTCTAGGAAACAAGCTTGTATCATGGTTCAGCAAGAAACAAAACTCAGTTTCCACCTCCACAGCTGAGGCTGAGTATATTGCAGCTGGAAGTTGTTGTGCACAGATTTTATGGATGAAAAACCAACTACTTGATTATGGATTAAGAGTTGAGAAAATTCCTATTTTCTGTGACAACACTAGTGCCATTGCCATTACTGAGAATCCAGTGCAGCATTCAAGGACCAAGCACATTGACATCAAGTACCACTTTATTAGAGAACATGTTATGAATGGTACTGTGGAGTTACATTTTGTTCCAAGTGAACAACAACTTGCAGACATCTTTACCAAGCCACTTGATGAATCCACATTCTCAAGATTAGTAAGTGAGCTAGGTATGCTAAATTTCTCTTAATTATTTTGAGATTTTTGCAAGTTAAAATGCAACCAGGAATTTGCTATAATTTTTCTGTGAATTGATTTTCTCAGGAAAAGGTGAAATTTTGTCTAAGTCAAAATTACTATGTCAACAAAACGCACCATTTCGTTGATAGTCTTAGCATTTTTCTGGGTGTTTCGTTGATAGCTCTTTTATATCAACGAAACGCAGCTTTATCAACGAAATGGAAGGGACCTAAAATGCCCAATTCTGATTCGTTGATGTAGCGCTTTTTAATCTGAACCGTTGAAATTGCACGTTCTTTATCACGATCTATACATACACCCCTGTAAGTATAAATCGTGGTAATATTTAATTCTAACGGTTACTTTTTAAGCCAATCAGGTAATTTAGATTAATTATTGGACTTAATTTCTGAGAATTTTTGGGGGAGTATTTAAGAAATTTCAATTTCTTTATTTCATTTCTACCTGTTCTCAAAAATTCCAAAAGTTTTTCTATCTTCTTCTCTCTAACAAGCAATACAGCTCGAAGCTTTTCCTCACTCAACAATGGCACCCATAGTCAAGCTTATGTCTGCTGGTGGGTTCATCTATGAGAAGAACAATTCTATTCCATTTGTTGTTAAGGAGAGTCCGAACAGCATCTTTTTCAAGATGATGGACTTCATGAGGAACTGTAAGTTGAGCTATGCGATGTTTCACTCTACACCACTCTACAATGAAATAATCGAGGAGATTTGGACCTCATGTGAGTATAGTGGAACAAACTGCACACTGCAATTCACTCTTTAAGGTAATGAGTACATAGTTAATTCTGATGTTTTGCAAGCATGTTTACATATTCCTGATAATAACTGTGATGCTTTGCCTACTAACACTGAAATAACTACCGTGCTAAATTCTATAAACTACTCTTTGCCTACTGATAACTTGGGTAAGATAATTAGGAGAGGTTTGGTTAGGGAATACAACTATTTAGCTGATGCATTCATTAAGGTCTTTTCTGGAAAGATTAGTAATTTTGATGCATTAACTAACTCTATGTTAATTCTCCTAACCATGCTTCTAAATGATATATATTACAACTTTAGCACCCAACTTATGTATGAAATTGGTGCTAAGTTGGGTGATAAGGCAAATAGGAAGAAAAATATCTATTATGCAAGGTTTCTGATGATGCTGGCTAATCATGTTAGTCCAGCACCATTAGTTATCTCTAACCCTACTGCCAGGTTTGAGTGCTTTGTGCAAGAGAAGAGAGTATTGACAGACATACTGAGGCTGAACCACAATGGTGATGTTCCAGTGGTGTATCTGCCAATCATTGAGGTAACCTCTGCTATCCCTGTTAGTATAGCTGTTACTTCCATTGTTTCATCCAACCCAGTTGCTATGGAGTCTGTAGCTGTGACCCAACATGCTCCTGCCCCAGCAACAAAACCAAAATCAAAGAAATCCTCCAAGCCAACCTCAGGTGCTTCTCAAAAGGCACCTGTTGTAAAAACTACCACACAACCTAAGGGGAGTGAGTCTGGAGTTGTGAGAGGTGAGGGAAGGGGTGAAAGTCAAAGAAACCCCAAGAATAAGGAAGGTGAGGTAAGTGTTTCCCAGCCTAGCCCCATTGTGTCTTCCCAACAAGGCACAATGAGTAAAATGGATTTAAGCACAAGTCTAATTGCATCCTCCCAAAAGGATGTAATTATTGAAACAAGCTCTCCACCAAGAGCACAGTCCAAGAGGGCAAGGGACACTGTAAGCCCACAGTCTACAATTTCCCAGTACCAAAGAAGAGTAAAGCAAAAATCCCAGGTTTCACAGGGTGCACACACACTGGAAGCAACACTTCCAGTTTCACAAATTCAATTTGATGTAACCCCTATCATAACTCTGGGGTTACAGTCCCATTCTCTTGATATCAATCTTGAACTATCTCCACCAAATTCACCAACTCAATCATTAGATGTGGATATGATCCATTCATCTATCCCTGATTCTCCAACTCTTTTCTTGGAGAAGCTCCACTCTGACATTGGTGACCATCACTTGTTAAGTGATTTGTTGGGCCACCAATCATCCTTTTCTGAAGTTACAAGAGGATCTGTGGAACAATCTCTTAAATCAATCACCACAGATTCTACTGTAATTTCACTTTCTCAAAGTGCTTTCTTGACCTCATCAACGAAACAGGCTCTTTCGTTGACAAGTGTTTCTCCATCAACGGTATCCATACCGTTGATAGTTCACTCTGCACCTCTAATTGAAAATCAAGTTGTTTCCACAACTAGTGCAGATGATCTAGTGGTAGTTGAGACACTTCTAGGATTGAGAGGGAGTGAAACTGAGAGGCTGGCTTGCAGCCAGGCAAAAGGAGAGAATGAAAGTGAGAGGCTGGCTATTTCTTCCAGCCAGGCAAAAGGAGAGATTGAGAGTTCCACCTTAGTAGGTGAAGGTGAGGGTGTGAGAGGTGTGAGCCATGGGGAGCCCATGATGCAAGAAAATAGAGGAGAGAGAGAAGGGACTACATGAGTCATAAGGGAGGAAGCAGCCATTGCTAGTGAGTCAATGGAGGTCAATGAGGGAGAAAGGGAACTTACTTTCCAAGAGCACTATCAACAAACTCTGGATAGTATTTCCCTGGATCCTGAGACCTTTACTCATCATGTGTCAGCCTATCAAGTTTTGGCTCAACAGGGCAATGTGGAGGCAGAGAGGTCACTACAACTAATTCATACAACTGCATCAATGCAAAGAGCAAAAGATGCCTTGACCAATCTATCTCCAGGAGCTGCAGCAAGTGGTGAGTTTGATTTCTCTGATGATGAGGACAACTTTGGTGACAATCAGGTGGCCACTACTTCACAGACTGGGACTTCTGTGGTGCCTCCTACACCAAACTGGCTTTCTCAGGATTTACAAGGAAGGATCTCCCTGGATGCTGCAATCACAAGGCAGTACAATGAGGCATATCTGGCTCATGAGTCTGCAAATGCCAATGACAAGAAATTCTACAAGGCTATTATGGATTCACTGGAAATCCAAAGGCTACAGATGATGCAGACAAGGATTGAGGCTAGAGAAATCAAGGACTCAATTAGCAATCTCAGGGATGCTAATGAAAGGAGGCTAGATGAAAAGCTTCCTCTTCTCACTGTGTCCAAGATGAACAAGTTTTTCTCTAAGGAACCTGAGGTGGCTACCTCCTTGAAGACTCTCTCTTCTAGAGTGGACAAGGTGGAAGCTACTTTATCTCAGATGCAAAAGGAATAGGAGAAGCAGACACAACTCTTGGCCCAGCTAGTGGCAGCTCAAGGACTCCCAGTCATCTCTCTTGATGATAACAAAAAGGGGGAGAAATCTAAGGAGCTAGACATTCAAATCACAAAGGTTATGGTTCCAGCCATTTCCCTACCACAGGAGCCACTAGCAATGGGGGAGTCAGGAAAAACTAAACTGGACAGCATTGACCTGATTCAGCAAGCATCTATGAAGCTACAGCTTGCTGAACAAATTAAAGACCACTGGTCCAGGATAGATGAAAGAATCAAGAAGTTAGCTGATTCTGCAAAGATTTCAGATCCATCAACGAATCAAGCTTCTTCTACAGAGCCATCAACGAATGCCATGGTTTTAGCATCAACGGAATGGGAGCCACATACCAATTCTTTATATAAGGTAGAGCCCCTTCTACATGGAGTCACTCAAGGTTCAAGGAAGGAGAAAGGACAAACTTCATGCATTAGGGATGTGGAACAAGCTACATTGCAAAGAAGCTTATCTCCCAAGTCCCCTGCTAAACCAAAGGGCAAAAATATAGCAAGGACTTTCTATCCTGCACCTTATCCAGATGAGCTCAAGCTTCTTGGATTACTTATCACTAAATGCAAGGAAAGCAATGATACTGAGGTAAGGAAGCAAAGGGCAATTGTCTACAGGAATGGACAAGAAATCTGTGTTTGGGCTGGTCACCCAAACTTTACTGAAGCTAAGGCTGAAGAGTCAGAAAGAGCAGCAATGCAAGCACTTGCAGTTGCTCAATCTCTTGATGAAGAAGAAAGACAGCAAGAAGAAAAAGCCAGAGAGGAAAGGAGTGCAAAGAAGAGCACAAGGCAACCAAAGGCAAGAGCTAGGAGAAATATAGCCTTTGAGAATGATGACTCTCAGAGTATTGCATCAGACTCTTCTGTACCAACTGCACCTCCAACAATCCCTGATCCAGCTATAGGGGTAAAGTTAGCCTTTGATCCTAAACATCCTGTTAATTTCCATGATCAGCCAATTGAGCCAAAGAAAGAGCCAATTGAGTTTGATGAGGCCAACTTTCCAAAATTCCTCTTTGAGATGGATCCAAAGAAGAAATCTAAGCAAAGGGCTACCAAGGCTAAGCCAATTCTAGTAAGGAGACCACAAGCTGAAAAACCTCCTACCAACCCAGAAGACTTCATCTACATTGCTGATATCAGGGAGGAGTCTGACCTACATATCAATATTGATGACCTAGTTGAAGTGAGAGGAATAACAGCTTCTTACAAACTACCAGAGAGATTGGTGTTTGTCTACAAGGGTGGGAGAGAACAGGTTTGGCCTCTACATAGAATTCTGGGAGAAGACTATCAAACACTGCTATCTGTGTTTAAATGCCTGAAGAAAGATTTTGGTTTTACCAAAACAGCTAAGTCTGAAGTTGTTTCCAAAATTTGTCAAATCAAAGCTAGCTGGAACAAGCCTGGTGCACTTCCCAGAGTATTGAAGGTCCCTCAAACAGGAAAGAAAATTCATCTCCAACCTTTTTGGATGATGGAATTCAGAGACAAGGACAACTGTAGAAGATTCTTCAGAATAGAAGACCAACTGGAGAAGGCATCCAATGAAACTCTAAGATTAATGCAATCCAAGTTGGGGAATCAAGATGAAGAAGAGAAGATTTTCTACAGAAGACTTCAAGCTCAGATTGAGGAGAACAATGCAAGAAAATGGAAGAAAACAAGACCACAGAGGCAAAGATGAAAAATTTGCTCAGTCTAGAGGAGCAACTCTGTGCACTTGTTTTGTAAGATTTTCTACTTTGAATTTTAATTAAATTCAATGAAGCTCAATGCAATTTCTACTTTTATCATGTGTAATTTGACTGAGTGTTTTTGTTATCATCAAGGCTCTTGATTTATGGCTGTTATTCTATCAGTCATAAATTGGGGGAGATTGTTAGGAATATGTTGTTCTTGATGATAATTATAAAAAAACTTAGTAGTTTTTGTATTAAGTCATTTTGTAACTGTCAACGAAATGGCATGCTTTGCAGTGTTTCGTTGACAGGAAGCTCATCAACGGAATGAGTGTTGTAGCAATTGCACTGTACAATACTTCACAGTTTGATATGCATTTGATGTATGTATTAGATAGGTTTCCTAAGTCATGTTGACTAAGTACTAGATAGGCAAAATAGGTTGGTTAATTGTAAGTATATCATGCCTTATAATTTTGCCTAAGTGAAGACATGTCAACGGTATGAAGATTACTCTATCAACGAAACAAGGATACACCATCAACGGAATGAAGAATAAAGCTATCAACGAAATACATTCTCCTGCCATTAACGAATCATTATTACTCTTCTGTATAGTTGACAAAGTGATAGTGACAGCTTTCTGACAAATCAAAAGGAGATGTAGAAGTGTGCATTTGCATTGGGAGCCATTAAAATGGTCACTGGAAATAAGGAAACATTCCAATTCCCAATTGGGTTCTTGAGTGGGATCAGAATAAGCATGAAGATAAAAGACAAGGATCTCTAAGGACCACTGGACAAAAGGAACGAAAAGCAAGCTACTGGCGGTTACATTTAGTGTACTTAAGTGTAACCAAAAATAGTATTGTAAACTTGGGAATATATAACCAAGTGTAGCAGTTAAAATAGAAGATAAGAGAAGAAAAACAAATAGATTGTATTAGCTATTTTTGAAGAGCATTTTCTTCTCTACAAATCTAGTAACTGAGCAGCT
Organism: Heracleum sosnowskyi; assembly: GCA_030848705.1. Taxonomy (NCBI): domain Eukaryota; kingdom Viridiplantae; phylum Streptophyta; class Magnoliopsida; order Apiales; family Apiaceae; genus Heracleum; species Heracleum sosnowskyi. The sequence goes on from CM061237.1 coordinate 26,655,300, forward strand.
GTGTACATTTTGTATCACAGATTATTTCCGAAATAAAAACACTTCAGTTGGATCATCAAACAATCCAACTGAATTATTTATATCTTGTGTTTTTACTTATTCAGTTCAGTTTTATTTATAAGTGTTTTAAGTTTAAGAAAATATCAAGAATTGTATTCAACCCCCCCTTCTACAATTCTGTTAGGTCATTTGGGATTAACATACGCAATTTTAGATTGCGTATCATGTGTTTTTTTTATTTCTTTGCTTTGTGGGACAAGGTCTTGATTGGGAGAAGTAGTTGAGCACAAGGTGAAAGACAACTCTACTCGGGTTTCTATATAAAATTAACTAAAATAACCTATTTCGTTTATTTGACCAACTTTGCCCGACAGAATACGCATTTGACCACAGAGTAAAGACTTATACGCATTCTGTAGTGGTGTAACTGAATTTTTTATATTTTTTATAAATCTCATACTGCTTACGCATATTACAGTGCAGTATTCCTTTATACTAATTACAGATTACGCATATGGTGTTGTAGTATCCCTCAATGCCTCGGGGTCTCTTAGGAATAATATTCCGTGTTTACAAGCCTAAAATCAGTATAAAATCACATGTACAAAATCACAAAATACGAAATATGATTTTAAGTTGATCTTCTTACATAGACCAGCGACCTGATTTTATGTTTGTAAACAACCCTAAAATCAGGTTAGGTTATGGTTTATGTTCTAGGATTTAGAGTCCCTAAGTCCGTATACAGATTCGTCATTCTGAATATTTCTAAAACCCAAAATGAAATCATTGAACCCCCAAGGGAACGGTTAAACTAAAAAAACACATTTATTTTTATTCATTTTGTATTAAAAAAGAAGTTAATTTTAACGTATGAAATACGCAACGGTGGAGTAAATATGGAATACCAAGTGTCAACCGAATATAGTGTATATGAGATACCCTATTACAAGTGTAGTATCCTATTGATTAAAGTCGGCCACTTTTTTCGAAACGATTATTTTTGTTTATTTTATCAAAAAAAATGGTTATAGTTCTCCGGTACCCCTTCCGGTTCCGGTTCGTGCTCCAAGCCTGTTCGCGGGTCTTAAGGCCGATGGGCTCATCAATTATCCATTCAATAAAGGGATGGGATCGAGAGTAAATAAAGAAGACGGGGAGGTTGTACCATCCAGATGCGCCGATTTGCCGCCCAGAAAGAAGGTGCATCAAATATGGACCGACACGGCCTGTGTTGACACCGCCCGTGTGATGACATGTTTTAATGAATTGGATTATTTTTCTCAGGTATTTTACTTTGCTTTTGTTCAATAAGATAGTGCATTATTTGCAGTAACTAACGTGATTATAATGCACTTAGGTTTTTGGGAATTACATTGAAGTTTCAAATCAGAGTTACAGAAGGTGCAAGTAGAAGAGGCTGAATAGGCTATTCCCTAAGTAGAACTACTTGTGCTATCCTAATCATTGAAAAAGGAGATGACAACAAACTACTGCTTCTATGGTTGGTGAATGCATTTATGTATTTTATCTACATTGTATCAGAGCGGCAATAGTTGTCAGAATTGAGAAGAAATAGAGTTAATATTGTGAGTAGCTGATTCATTCAAGTTCAGTTAAATTTCCAGAAATTGCATATAGACGAGATTGGGTGAAACCTTGATTACTCATTGAGATTGGGTGAAACCTTGTTTACTCGTGGAGATTGGGTGAAACCTTGTTTACTCGTGGAGATTGGGCAAATATTGCATACTTCAAAAAGTAATTTGAGTTAGGGACCTACTCGAAATTGTAAGTTATGGAACCTACGGTGCTCAAAAATCACTGAGTATGAAGCCTTGATTACTCCAATCGTGCCTGGAAAATTGAGCCTCGATTCTCCGTTTAAAATTCCTCCAATTCTGTTGAGGCACATTATCAGCGAAGTGCCTTGAGTTGCAGATGTTAATAGTGAAAGGAATGAAGAGATCGATGGAGATTCAAACAAAAGCCCTTGTTTGGTTTTCGATAAAAATTGTAAGTCCTACTACATGTGTTAACTCTGCACTGTTCTTTAGATTATTGAATTTTGGTTTTACTTTTGTGCTAGATGTTGTAGTTTTGGATTTTTATGAAAATATTGTGTGTTTTGTGGGAGCACATATCATGTTTGATAGTATTCCTAAAAGAAACATTGTTTCTTGGAGCTGTTTAATGGATGAGAACGTGAAGAACAAAAGGATACAAAATCCTTCAATTGGTGAGAAGATGGTGTGTTCAGATAGGGCTCATAATATGTTTGATAATATGTCTGATAGAAACGACCTGTTTATTCTCTCAACATTGGAAGAAGGATGATCTAAAAATGTTTTATACAGTGGCTAAAACATATGTGATAATGTGTCCTAATACTTCTCATCAAGGTGCAAATATTGTTTTATTTTCAAAGAGTATCAAGTTTAGCAACATGCATAAAAGTTCTGGTGTTATCCATAAAAATCAGCTCATGGATATGAGAAACAATGTTAAACATGATGGTGCCGAATGTGTAGCGGAAAGTAATGCAATCGATCTCAGCTGCGCAATGAAGTTAGTTGCTATTGTCGACAATCAATTTGACCCTGGGGGTTTCTTTGCGCACCTTTTAGTTTCGTTTCAGGATTCACTGCATATTACTGCCATGTAATTATTGAAGATGTGAAAATGGTATTGCAATTGTTTTGTGAACATGTGTGGGAGTCGAAGTCTAACGGGGCTTGTGCAGGTTTAGCGGAAACATGGAGTGAAATAGATTTACGACATTTAGAAAGAATTTCGTGCTGCTTAAAGAAAATTAGAATTTTATATGACTCCCTAATTCTTCGTACAAGATTATCAGTTGATGGATACCCAAGCATTTCTCAAGTGTATGTATTGTTTTTATCTAGACTGTCCTTAGTAGGGGAATCAGGTGTGCTAACGGGAAGTAAGACTATGATGGAAGTAGGGATTCATTCTGAGAAAACTGGGAAAGAGGCCTTTCTTGACAATGACATCGTTCCCTTTGTTGATTTGAAGGGTGATTTAGAACTAGCCAAGTCTAGTCAGCTGGCTGTTTTAATACAAGAATTTATACAAGTTTTGACTGATGCGTATTGTTTACATGAAATGATGGAAAATTTTTCAGGCTTGGCTTGCTGTGGTTTATACATGAGGAGCTACACTGCCAATGTTTTTTGGTGTTGCTCGAACTAATGAAACTAAAATAAGAGACGGGGGCTGGAAGATTTCGGCATATTGGTGTATCTGTATTGATAACTTCAGAACTATTTTATTCTTTTTTTTTATTTAATTCGAACTAAGTTAGTTGTTGAGAGTCAATGATCATTTTTGTTGTTCTAAATATTCAATTGGTATATGCATCAGATTAATTAGTGGCACGGTGCATCCTAACCAATTACATGAAAAAAAATACATATATGACCTTCATAAACTATTCTTTAGTCTTTAATTGGTGTTGGCAGAATAGCAGGGTGCTGCTGGAGGTTGGGGACATAAAGTGCTGCTGGAGGTTGGGGACATGATGTATGTCGGCAACGAAGTCTAGAATCTGGACATAAAATCTATGGATGCAAGGTACACTTTTTAACTGTGAAACCACAAAATTACTTACAGGGAAGATGACCTGTCAAAGTTATTCCAAGTCACTCTCCCATGTAGTTCAGTGCCAATTCAGGTCTCTTAGTGGGGATTTCATGCACTCTTTGAAGTAGGATTGGAACACCACCGTGAAAAAAATACGGTCATTATAATAACAAGACTCGTTTTCAAGCTATTTAAGGGTGAGCATGTTTCCTTGTATGAATGTATTAGAAATAATATTTATTATCCTACATAGAATGGAAAAAAATGATGATTGAGTTTGAATACATTGCAATGAATCCGGTTGGATATATACATGTATATGCTTAAAATTGAGTCATGCATCTTGTAATTAGGTATCAGATGTGCATGTTGCATGTGCCCGAATGCATACTTTATAATCATCCACAATCACATTGCTTAGATCGTGATCCATACTGTAGGTTATCGTGAATATATTACCTTACACTGGTTTAGGGGAGTTGCTCCGATCCGCACGTCTTAGACTTTCTTTTTCTAGAGATGCAAAGTTCGAAACTTTCAATATAAATATTTGTATTTTGAATAACGTTGCAGCTCTGTTTTTTTTCCTTGTGTGCAGCAGTTAGGTACTTTGGCAAGAGCGGATGAGCTTCCTTCAAATATATTATATATATAATATTGGAACTAGGGGTCTTCGCGAGTCATTTTATTCCTCGTAGGCAGCCACGTCGGATCTCCGTTATTCCTCTGATAAGACACTTCATCTCTCCATCTCCTAGCCCTCTCATTCCCACATATCTCTATTCCTTAACCTCTAATCGGCAAATTACATCATTGGTGAGTGTAAGTTATTGTAATATATATGCATAACTCGTCGCATTCTCACGTATCTACCCAAAAAGGAACCATTCTATGTAGCCAGAAAAACAATTGGGTACCTTCTATGTAGTGGCCGATGTATTTCATAAACTTCTAAACCTTGCGATATATTCGGTATTTTGATTGATGGCGGCAGCAGTTTTTGGCAAATATCCCTGGTGATTTATACAGCTATAAATGGTTTTTCAGTTTTTTAATTCTTCTTGGATATGCGTATAGGCAATTGATTTATGTCTTTTAGTACATACCCATAATAGTGTCTGGATCCACCGATTTTATCTTCTCTTTCTATATAGAGTATCAAAAACTAACATTTGTCGCTAATTTGCCCTAGGTTTATGTCATTTCAATTTTTCTTGGTTCAGCACTAAGCCACCACTAGATGAACTTGCTTAAACATTTTAGTGGTGCCATATATCAAATGCAACGCACCTCTGAAAACCAGCAGTATACACGCTTTAACAACAATTTTAACTACTTTCAAATTCTTGATGTATTTCTGCACCCATGTCGATTTGATGATTCTTTTTCTTGCCACCTGCAACGCTTGGACGAACCAAGGAGCTAATGCAGGCACAAAGGGAACAACCTTTTTATCGAGAAATGATTTTTAGTGAAGCTGTACACAATTATAGCAGGACTTTTAATTAGGAATTTGGTTAGCCTGAATTGGCTGCTTTCAGTGGACTAACCAGGTAATTTAATACAGGCTCTAGGGCAAGCTGCTGACTGGTTCAGAAGAGCCTTAGCTGTAGAACGTGTAAGAGGGAACTTGCAGTTGAGTGGGTATTCTGCATGTGGACAAGATGGGGGTGTAAAGCTGCCACGGAAGTATGTACAAGGTATTGTATTGCTTGACTGATTGGCATTTGTGTGATTTTGTATTATACACCTCGAAGGTAACCACTCACTGTAAGTCTGTAACTGTTTGTTCTTCAGAGGGCGTTGCTGATGCAGACTCGACTCTTTTAGTGACCACTAGACCTACGCCTGGCAATACGCTAGCATGAGCAGTCGCTTGCGAGCGTGATCAATGGGGTCGTGCAATTGCTGGTACCTTTTTCGTGTAGAATGATTGTTGTGACACACCCTTGTCTTCTGTTTGTTAGAAAGTTGGCCTAATCTAGTAAAGGTTCATTCACGTGCAGGACACGTGAATGTTGCTCCCCGCCATTTGACTGCTGAATTAGAAACACAGAGCCTATCATGATTGTGTAACACAGAGCCGACTTCTGTGCCTGGGTAGTGTCCAAATTCTTGTCATTTCAATGGAGACTGTGTTGACGGAAGGTGTCACTGCTTTGTTGGGTTTAGGGGTCATGATTGTAGCAAACGTGGGTACTTCTTGAGTTCTTGTTCACCTCTCTGACCCTTCATTTATCCTTTCATTTTGGATTTTCTTAATATTTGTATTATATGACTTGTAGGTTATTGTCCTGGTAATTGTAATGGCCATAAAAAATGTCTACGACATGGTATTTGTTAGTGTGAGAAAGGACACACTGGTGTTGACTGTTCGACAGGTAATGTGATTGAAAACCTATCATCAGTTCCAGTTGCATATTCCTAACTTCACGAATTTGGAGGGGAAGAAAGTTGAGCATGGATCTTTCACTTTCCAAATCCTGTATTTCCATATGATGAATGTGATTATAGATAGGTTCATAATGATAATATCATCAAATTTACAGTAAAGTGGTAATCACATACTCCCTCTGCTATTGAATATATACTTCAAGGTTCTTTGAAAACACATTTTTGTGTAATATATTTCTTTTAATTTCCTTTTTCTGAATATAGATATTTAAATTTCATCAAGAAAAAAGAAAATTCTATAAAGTACTAAATACAAGTATGTGAAAAGAAGTCAACCGACTTATATTTGGGACCATAGGGAGTAGATATTTCTTGTGCATAATAAATATGCGACAAGTACAAGAATAGGGAAAAATAACGTACCCCGTATTATAGTGATGGTAATAATTCCAAAAATTTGAATCTACATTGGGTAGGAGACCTTGTATCCACACAAGTCAAAAGGAAAGTTAAAATGCCCACATTCATGTTATATGTTATATGTTAACTTTGCTCAGATCTAGGAATCTGACATGTCTAACCTCTTATACATAGTCAAAGTTTATCAGGTGGATTGTGTCGCTGTTGACTGGAGAATTGGTTTACATATATGTATAAGGAGATAAATCCGATGCGACGGGTTTTAAAGGCCGAGTAGAAAATATTTCTTGTTTTCTGGTATGCACATTGTTTATCGGTCATTTTCCGTAAGTTCTGTTATTTAACATTATGATCGGCATGTTGTGCAGCTGTTTGTGATGAACAGTGCAGCCTTCAGGGCGGCGTCTGCGATAATGGAGTCTGTGAGTTTTGTTGTTCTGACTATGCTGGCTACACATGTCAAAACAGCTCCACGATTTCCTCAAATCTCCTGATGTGCAAAGATGTGCTAGGAAGTGATGTATCAGTTCAACATTGTGCTCCAAGTGAAGTAGCTGTCAAGCCTAACTATTACCGTTTATTACCTGGCGGTCTTCAAATTTTTTTTAAGTTTTTCAGAGGTGGTAACTGTGATGGAGCTGCTAGGCGGCTAGCCTGCTGGGTAAGTTTCATATTCTTCTGTGTTTTAATTTATATACATCGAGTAAATGGATAAGTATTACGTTTGTTTAGTTAACCCCCATCCCCTCGATTGGCATCAATAGAATCAATTGACACTTAGTCCGTAGCTCATTCTTGCCCTCTTAAGAACTACTGTATTGTCGAATATATAGATTTTTATGGTTATTCTAACTAATCTATGTTATTGTATCTGGAAGTTTGTTATACCAAGCCTGACTCCATACACGAGTTAAGTATCAAGGATGCCATTGTTTTAGATTTCTAGCAAGAAAGCTTGACGATGGAGAGCCAGTGCTAACCGCCACCAGAATAGCTACAGGCAAAGCCAAACTCATTTTGAATATGAAATCCGCAGGCTGCAACCTAAATTTTCTATTGATTCTGTAATAACTAATAAGTAATAAATGGCTAAAGTGCTGAACCTCGTTTTAACATGCTTGCTCAAACTAAGTAACTGAGCTTTAGCAGCACTTTAATTAGCAGCAACTAAGCTAGGTTAGAGGTTACTCACAACTGAAAGGTCTTGAAAACAGTTTTGTTTTTCAAGTTATTGTTCTAATGAAAAGTAAAACTGTTAATGTTTACAAATTATACAGATAGACCACTGATCTTTTCTTCATATGCGAATAATTAACACACTGATGTTTTTGCTAATCAATGTTGTTGAATCAGATATCTATCCAAAAGTGCGACAAGGACGGCGATAACAGACTAAGAGTGTGTCGATCAGAATGCCAATCATATAACAAAGCATGTGGAGCAACACTCAATTGCTTGGACCAAACCCTTTTCAGCAATGAGGATGAAGGCCAGGGTTTGTGCACAGGTAATGGTAATTTAAATTTTCAGGGCTTTAGTGTTTTCTGAAGTTGCAGTTTAGCAAAAATTTCATACTGTCTGTAAGTTATAGGCAGATAATCTTTCTAACCTTTGGCTAAAAGCTTGCATCCCGCAGGCCGCATTCCACTAGTTAATTTATCAGACCACCTCCCCCAGCCAACCTTCTTTCACGAATAGATATCCGATCCTGAATGTACTGATGAAAAATATATTACGTGGAAATCATTCAGAATACTATGCTTTCAAAGATAGGGGAAGTTTAGATGTAGAATAGTAGCAAATATGTGTCAGATCCTGGCCAAAGGCCCGAAAGAAATAGTAGCCTTTTGTGTTGTATAGTCTTCAAGATCAAACTTCTCTTGTAAATAAACAACTTTTAAAATATTATTTAAAATGTGCGTGTTTGGGGTATCACAAAAAAATTGACTTATAGCTTAAAATGAGTAAGTGCCATATAAGTGATATGTTGATGAATTCTTATAAGTTATACGGGTGTTTGGATAAATTTACTTATAAGTTAGTTGAGAGTTTGCTAAATTAAATTTGAAAAAATAATTATTAAATACAATAATTTCAACACTTTCATTTTAAATTAAAAAAATATTTAAAAACACAAATGTAAAAATATAAAGTATTAAAAAACAAAGAAATCAAATAATAAGTCAATAAGTTCAGGAAAATGTACCTCGTTATTAACATTCAACTTATCAACATATAAGTTATAAGTTGAAGTCATAAGTTGAGTTGGCAAACACCCCTCGTAAGCTCTTATTAACTTATAATGTATAAGTTACACAATCCAAACAAGCTCTATAGTGCGTGTTTGGGGTATCACAAAAAAGTTGACTTATAACTTAAAATGAGTAAGTGTCATGTAAGTGATAAGTTGATGAATTCTAATAAGTTATACGGGTGTTTGGATAAATTTACTTATAAGTTAGTGAAGAATTTGCTAAATTAAATTTGAAAAAATAATTTTTAAATATAATGATTTTAACACTTGTATTTTAAATTAAAAAAATATTTAAAAACACAAATGTAAAAATATAAAATATTAGAAAAATAAAGAAATCAAAGAATAAGTTGATAAGTTAAGTAAAATGTTGGTGATTTCTAACATTTAACTTATCAACTTATAAGTTATAAGTTATCAAATAAACTGAGTACACAAACACCTCTCAACTTATAATGTATAAGTTTAGTACCCCAAACAGGCCCATAATTGCATCGGACCAATTTAATTTGCTAGGATCTAAATACGAAATATCGGTTCACTTCTCCCTGTTTTAATATGAAACCTTGTCATTTCTCTCGTTTTATATCTCTTACTCCCTCTGTCCCGTTGATTAATATACATTGGGTTCGGACACGGTCCCGTTGATTAATATACATTGGGTTCGGACATGTCCCGTTGATTAATATACATTGGGTTCGGACACGGTCCCGTTGATTAATATACATTGGGTTCGGACACGGAGACCAAGAAAATGTATAAAAAATGAGTAAAGTTAGATGAAAAGTGGGTAAAGTGGTGGGAACTATCAATATTTAATAATAGATTTGAGATAATGGAGGAAAATAGTGGGTGTAAAGTGTTTTAAATTATTATAGAATAGAGATAGTGGAGAAAAGTAGTGGGTGTAATGTGTTTTATATTATCAAAAATTACTATTTTTGGAATGTATAGAAATGAGAGGGACATCCCAAAATGGAAAGTGTATAGAAATGAAAGGGACAGAGGGAGTATTATTTAGTCGTTATGTTTATTGATGAAGTTGGGACCATTTTTGCACTCCGTGTATCTACTTATACACATTCTTAGTTCTGTTTTGAATCCCCTAGGAATTATTATTGTATAACTATCTTGTTGTGTTTCGAATTCCTTATACACATTCGATTTTAATAAAAGTTGAAGTTCGTAATCAAAATTTATCACGATTATCCTTAGTATGATAATTAATTGAAGCGTGGTGATTTTATATAGGTTGAAAATAGATCGTAGAAAAAAGGTAGGTTAGGAGTCACGAGTCATCCGTTTAACTTTAAATCAAATTAGACTCGTACAACCCATATTACTAATTTTCTAATAAATAAATATATAAATAAATAAATAAATATGTATATTGTATATTAATATAACATATTATCTAATCATTATCGTAAAATGGTTTAATTGTTCCTTTTTAACTATTTATTTATATTCGACATGAATTTATGTATTTCAATTAATTAATAAGCAGAAAGTTAAAATATGTTCCGTTTTACACCCTACTACATAAACTAAAAAATCCAAGTATAACTAATCAGATTTAGAAAATAATTTGTTGAATATTTTTTTATTTTTTTTGCTAAGTAGAATAATATTACTTGGTAGGCAAATTTGTTTATTAAACAGGGGTCTTTGCCAAAAAAAAAAAACGGGTTAATGGGTTAATGGGTCGGGTGTGTGACCGGTACCCGATCCCGACACATCTAATAAAAAGGAAAGAAACCCTAATTGAGTTGATGGGTTGATGGGTCTCCTTGTCGTCATCGTATCTCGCCGTCGTTTCCCGCCATCGTTTCTCCCTTCGCCGTCTTCTTGTCCTTATATTATCTGAGGTAATCCTCCTATATTATGCTTCTTTGCTTACTTTCAAAACCTTATTATTAAGTCCGAATTTGAGTGACTTTTGAACTTAAATGTACAATTATGTAATTCCCCTTTGCCGTGTAGGTTAACCATAATTTCCAGTTATTATTGTCATAGAACTAAATGGTTATGATGGCAATTTTAATGCAAGGGGAGATGTAATAGTTTTTCGCCTCATAGACGATTTATTGGTGAATGTTAATTAAAATAAAATGAGAGTCGGAGATCAATATATTTTGAAATCTGGACCTACATCTATTAAGTTAAAGGTAAAGGTAGAAGCTTATATTGAAATGCAGAGTTTATTCTTTTGTTAAAGATTCTACATATATATCAAGATATGTGAGTATACCATATGGCAACCTTTGGAAAGGAGGAGTGTAACATATTTAGGAAAACATTAGTATTGTATTCGTAGCATAGTCACATTAGTTAGCATGCTTAAAATGCAGACTCTGGACAACTTGACAACTTTGCAAGAAAACAAACTACTCATTAATTTATGCCGAATGATTATTGTTTTTAGTTACATGGTGTCTTATGATGGACTATATATCCAGTTTTTATATATTCAGTGAAATGGTTGTCATTTGAAACACCTTTTACAAGTTGCAAAGTTGAGGGTCACAATAACTTTTTTTTGTTGATTATTCTATTCTGAGTGGCTTTTTCAAACATTATTAGCTTTTAGTTTACAACTAACAAGCCGTAGAGTTTAGTGAGACAAATTTACTATGAGGTTGGGAGGTTTTGAATACATTAGTGTAGGAGGTTTCGAGAGATTCACTCTGCACCAATTATAAAAATATCACTAGGTATACCCTCTGGTGTTCGAATCCTATCTGGAATTTGGGGTTTTGAATACTTATAGAACTACTTTCGCTTCGGTAATCAAGTGCCCGTTTGGATCATGGGATTCCCAACTCGGTTAACGGGAATGAGAATGAGATTTTAATACAAAAATGTAGTAGAACCTCCGATGCGGAGCATAAAACAATTAAAGTAGTTGCTAATTGTTATATGTTATTATTTAGATATTTAGAGATAGATACTTCCACTGTTTTATGCTAATTGCTAATTAATTGGTTGGATACTTCCACTGTCCCCTTGTAGATGTTTTTTAAAAATAAAATAAAAAAATCACGCATCTTAATGAAATGTTAGTTGGAAAATATTTTTCATGATTACCGTGTAGAATTGCATTAAATTGAGTCGAATTGTTTGTATGTTTGAATAAATGAGTATTGAAAATAGTAATACAAGGAGTAATCTTTGGAAAATCTTCAAAAATGTTTTGAAAATAGAGGATGACAAGTATTTGGGGACAATTATTATTGTCCCCAAAATGACATTTAAAAGGGACGGATGGACTAAATTGTGTCCTTGCCTCCTAAATTGCATTAGATCAAGTTGAGTTGTTTGTATGTTTAAAATGGTAACATTGAAAATAGTAATACTAAGTGCATTTACTGGAAAACGTTAGTATTGTATTTGTAGCATATTCACGTTAGATAGCATGCTTAAAATGCCGACTTGAACAACTTTGCAAGAAAACAAAATACTCGTTAATTCATGCCGAATGATTATTATTTTCAGTTACATGGTGTCTTATGATGGATAATATATCCATTTTTTATATATTAAGTGAAGTGGTTGTCAGTGAAACACCTCTTGCTAGTTGTAATATCTGTGTGTGACTTGATTGTTTTTTAGGTGTGATGTGTGCGTGGGACACATGGATGTTGAACAACAAGTGCAATATCGAAACAGTGATCTTTTGATGCATCATCTTCCAAAGATGGGGGAGTTGATCGAGAGGTAAAGAGGTAAACCTAAAAATCTAAAATCCTAATAAACATTAACCTTTGTTTTGCCTGCCTTTCTTCCCTATACGTTCTCTACAAAAAACACTATCTCGAAAATCTTTGAGAATGAATACACATGTGCTGGTGATCAATCTCTTCCCACACGGTTTCTTATCTTTTTTTTGACCACGAAAGTCAATGGCACCCACCCCCGACGTGGCAGTCTCTTTCCCTTCCACCAAGACATACGTTCTTAAGGTGTTTGTGAGTGACAAACGCCCCCATGTGGAATCTCTTAGCAGGATACATAGATTTACTATCCCTAAGGAGTTTGATCTATGTGGGAATTCTTTAAATACAACTTCAATCGTGACTCCCAATCTCGCTTCTAAACGTCCAACAAACTCGAGACAATTAGTATCCAAGATACTAATATATGAGTATTCAAGATACGTAAATGTCAGTTGCATATTAGATTTTGTTTTTTTATTGATTACGTAAGTGTGAAATGCTTATCGAATGAATACTCTTTTGTGGATTGCATGTTTCATATAAAAATAATAGTAACAAATTAGTAACACTTTACTGAAGATTGCGAATTGTATTTACTCTACTGTAGATTGCGTATCCCGCCAGTTAAAATTGGCCAAAAAATCAAAATCAATTAATTTTGTTTTAAATAAAGGTTAAACTTGGCACTCCCATTTTTTTGTGTCGTTACTGGTTATTACTATATATGATCGTTACTAATTATTATTTTGGCAATTGATATTCTACAAGGAGCTCATGCGTGAGTATTGGTCAGGTCTCGGAAAGAATTTCATGACCGATGATGAGTTCCATGTTTACGAGGATGCCAAGCACAATCTCGGCAAATACCCTAGAGAAATGTTCTTACTGAACACGGTGCTCCACGTGGAATCACTTAGCAAGATACATAGATTTACTATCCATAAGGAGTTCGATTTATGTGGGAGTTCTTTAAATACAACCTCAATCGTGACTCCCAATCCCGCTTCTAAACGTCCAACAAACTCGAGACAATTATACTAATAATTTATTTTATTATGTTTTAAAGGAAATACAATAACATAACACCTCACATCTAGAAGATCGAATACACATTTGGGGATAACAATTATTAAAGGACATGACTGACCAATTTTATTTAAACTCTTATTTCGATATAATTTTATAGAAAAATAGGTTGAACTTGTCATTTTTTTCTAGAAAAAGTATATATAAAAGCACGATACTAAGTAAAATTGTACCGGCTGTGATGTAAGGGATACGGTGGATCTCAACATGTATGCTCTGATGAAACACTCTGAATCCATCATTGAAAGGCTTCACTGAAACCTCCCGAAGACCATGAATACCAAAGATGTGATCTTTCGATGCATCATCTTCCAAAGATGAGAGAGGAAGACGGAGTTGATCGAGAGGAAAGCTAGCTTTGAATATCAAATCTAGTTTGTAATATATTTTTTCGTGAGGGTCTTTCAGAAACCAAAGTCGAGGTGAGGTAGTTGAGCAGCCTCGTCTTTCGGAAACCAATAGACTCTGGCTTCTCTTTTGGCTCCTTTACCTTTTTCTACATCACAACACTTGACCTCGTTTCTTCCATACTTGGCCTCGCTCTCTTTATACTCAAAGATAGCGAAGCCAAGTATGGAAAAAACGAGGGCAAGTGATGTGATGCAGAAAAAGGTAAAGGAGCCAAAAGAGAAGCCAGAGGCTATTGGTTTCCGAAAGACGAGGCTGCTCAACTACCTTTGACTTTGGTTTCTGAAAGACCCTCACGAAAAAATATATTACAAACTAGGTTTGATATTCAAAGCTAGCTTTCCTCTCGATTAACTCCGTCTTTCTCTCTCATCTTTGGAAGATGATGCATCGAAAGATCACATCTTTGGTATTCATGGTCTTCAGGAGGTTTCAGTGAAGCCTTTCAATGATAAATTCAGTGTTTCAGGGCATACATGTTGAGATCCACCGTATCCCTTACATCACAGCCGGTACAATTTTACTTAGTATCTTGCTTTTATATATACTTTTTTCTAGAAAAAAATGACAAGTTCAACCTATTTTTCTATAAAGTTATATCGAAATAAGAGTTTCAATAAAATTGGTCAGTCATGTCCTTTAATAATAGCTATCCCCAAATGTGTATTCGATCTTCTAGATGTGAGGTGTTGTGTTATTGTATTTCCTTTAAAACATAATAAAAAAAATTATTAGTATAATTGTCTCGAGTTTGTTGGACGTTTAGAAGCGAGATTGGGAGTCACGATTGAGGTTGTATTTAAAGAACTCCCACATAAATCGAACTCCTTATGGATAGTAAATCTATGTATCCTGCTAAGTGATTCCACGTGGAGCACTGTGTTCAGTAAGAACATTTCTCTAGGGTATTTGCCGAGATTGTGCTTGGCATCCTCGTAAACATGGAACTCATCATCGGTCATGAAATTCTTTCCGAGACATGACCAATAGTCACGCATGAGCTCCTTGTAGAATATCAATTGCCAAAATAATAATTAGTAACGATCATATAGTAATAACTAGTAACGACAAAAAAAAAGGGTGAGTGCCAAGTTTAACCTTTATTTAAAACAAAATTAATTGGTTTTGATTTCTTGGGTAATTTTAACTGACGGGATACGCAATCTACAGTAGAGTAAATACAATTCGCAATCTTCAGTAAAATGTTACTAATTTGTTATTATTATTTTATATGAAACATGCAATCCACAAAAGAGTATTCATTCAATAAGCATTTCACACTTGCGTAATCAATAAAAAAACAAAATCTAATATGCAACTGACATTTACGTATCTTGGATACTCATATATATTACTATCTTGGATACTAATTGTCTCGAGTTTGTTGGACGTTTAGAAGCGAGATTGGGAGTCACAATTGAGGTTGTATTTAAAGAATTCCCACATAGATCGAACTCCTTAGGGATAGTAAATCTATGTATCCTGCTAAGTGATTCCACATGAGGGCGTTTGTCACTCACAAACACCTTAAGGACGTATGTATTGGTGGAAGGGAAAGAGACTGCCACGTCGGGGTGGGTGCCATTGACTTTCGTGGTCAAGAGAAAGATAAGAAACCGTGTGTGAAGAGATTGATCATCAGCACATGTGTATTCATTCTCAAAGATTTTCGAGATAGTGTTTTGTGTAGAGAACGTATAGGAAGAAAGACTGGCAAAACTAAGCTTAATGTTTATTAGGATTTTAGATTTTTAGGTTTACCTCTTTACCATTGTAACCTTACCTCTTTACCTTGTATATATATAAAAAATTATTAAATTTTATTTTACTGTCCTTTACTTGCATATAGTAGTTGCATTATAAATGACAATAAATTAACTCAAATTGTTATGTGATTGCATTTATAGTTGCATTATAAATGAATTTTTTCAGTGATTACCAATATAAAGTGAACAACATCTAACAATAGATTGACTCAAATTGTTATATCTTTTGATTCTTATATTTAGGAATATAACTTAGATTTGCTTCAGTATATTGTCATACTATGAAATGAAGCACTTGTTACTCTTTGAATGTATTAAGAAATTTTGTTTAAAATGTACTGAATAGTAAGTCTAGATTATGACAATTGTCATTGTCTAATGGGAAACCGGACAGATGAACCAGTGGAACGTCCTCTGGAGGCAGTAGTTCAGTCTCATTAAAACGAGGCTCTGATTAGAGGACCAACACCATGGTATCACTTCTTTATTTAGATTTGACGTATATATTGACCTTACTGCTGGATTGCTTAAATGTGCTACTTGCTGATTGCCCTTTATATTTTAGCATATAAATATATGCTGATTTTAGTTTATTGGAAATTTTTCTGGTCATGGTTTCCATGGGGTAAGGTTCATAATTTTACTTGGTCCATTTTGCGCTTGATGTAATACTTCATTAGACACTGCAATCTGAGATGAAAATTTCAGATGCAGGTTCTTCTTGTTCTTCTGTATTACAGTGTTAAACATACATGTGAATTGTCACTTCTGTATTACAGTGTTAAACATACATGTCAATTGTCAAGGATGCAGTATTCTGCCATATTTATAGGACTTCTCTTATTCCTATTTCCTTTTGGGGTGTTGGAAGGGAGTCGCACAATAGATTTAGATGAGTTCTTTTAGTGGTAGGATGGATTTTAATGTCTTTCTATTGTGATTATGTGCCCAATCCCTCAATTTTAATCATTAAGTATTAAATATCGTACAAAGAATATTTAGTGGATAGGATTTCACTTGAATGTCGTACATAGGATATCGGCTTTCTTTCTTACCGTCTTAGAGATGAATGTTCGGTCAATTATCACAATGAAGTTTGTATGTGCCTTTTTTCTGGAATATTCCACTTCTACCACTCGTGAAAGCAATGTTGTGGGACTCAAGGCAAAAGGTGAATCGGCTCACGTACTCAAAGTTCAGACATTGATGTACTTGCAGGCAGATTGAAGAAATTTTAATCCCACTTCTCATAGCTAACCAAGATATGATGGTATTATGGTGAAGGAAAGGAGCATTTTACACTATTAAATTTGTTAGTGTTTTTAATTTTAAAGGGTTCTACTTGTAGAGCTATGGTTAATTTCAAAATCCTCACATTTCGAGCAGTTTACCTTGGTCTTAGCATTTTTTTGTTCAGATTGTAAATGCATACATGATACATGACTACATGTACTCCCATGCAGTTACCACAGGTTGATATTCATGGCTATATATGGAAGGGTCTTGTTCATTAGCAAACACTTGCCAATTAGCATTTACATATGTATGTATATTTTGCAGTGTTAATGTTTAAAGATTAATTCTTTGTGTTTGGTACAGGTTCTGTAGGTCAAAGAGGGGTTTTGGTGATTGATATTCATGAAATCACAATCTATTTGAGCTTTTGCTATTTTTTTCTTTAATTTCTTGACTTTTTTCTCTATTACTATTACTCGTTCTTTAGAGCTCAATTTGATTTAATGATTTCTCTATATGTAATGAAATGCAGGTATTTTTCCGCACTTACAATATTAGTACTAATTGATTGTTTCAAATGCTATTTATTCCTGTATTGCATATCAGTGCTTAAAACTCACATGATTATGGTTCCTTAAGTTCTTAATATATTAATGATCACACTTTGGTTGTGATCTACTCTTGTTCTGTTTCTTGTCACACAGGGGTGACCACACCAAGTAGTCAATGATTATCATCAGCAGCGTTTGACATTGTTAACGGAGAAATTTGATATTAACAAAGTTTGAGGTTCATAGACTTTACTACTTGATGATTGCATAGATGTAGTACTCCTTTACATTGATTTACTACGTATCTCAATTGTAGCAGTAAATATGTGGAAAACAAACTATGTTGCTGGTAATAATATTTGACCGCAGGAAAGAAATTGAAGCAAGAATCATCAATTATAATGAAGGAAGAGTCAAGAAAAACCAAACACACAGGCCATCAGATGATTTACTTAGCGCCGTCGCTGTTGCTTGGCTATATATTCTACCATGGGTAGTGTTATCGCAGGCTCCACTTACAACCGCAGATCCACAAACACTAATGTACGTAGTTGCACTCTTCCAAGAGTTCAAAGCTACCCGACTCTGAGAATTCCGGTCTTATAGAGGAATCATATAGGCTTAAAAGCAATGGAAGTGATTAACTATGACGCAAGTAGAACATTGCACAACATTCTCGTCGAGGCATGCATTTTGGAAGTGCTCGCAAACGATTTCTAGTCCAATCATGAAATTTGCAATTCAGCCGTACATCAACAGAATGAACTCCAACATTCAAAGAAGTTGACTATATACTCTGGGAAGCACCAAAGCAATTTCACAGAATGTGGAATAAAGCAGAATGTGCCGTACAAAATAAACTCCAACATTCAAAGAAGTTAACTATATTCTCTGGGAAGCACCAAAGCAATTTCACAGAATGTGGAGTAAAGCTGAATGTGGTCGTCTAAAAAAACAATCTCCACAGAAGGAAAAGCATCAAGAAGCATCTGATTCTCCACTAAGAGAGGCCGACAAAACCGAGTATTGGAGAAGTTGTACATTAGTGCCGGATAACCTATCCCTGGTGCCATTATTCTTCATGTGTTCTAAATCAGAAATTATATACAAGTCTCGAAGATTTGAAGCTTCAAAATTATGAAGAAGCAAATACCATGTCCATTCCAGATTATAAATTGTGTTGCAGGACCTAAGAGCAATTCTGAAACGAAAAATAAAACGACCAACTGGTCACATGAAATATCGGACCAGATAAAACTAGGTCCCCCTCCACACCAGGCCTGCAAAAAATGAGTATTAGGAAAATATGTTGCTTCCAGAACTCTAGCCACCAGAGATCCCGAATTATGAAGAAGACTCCAACAATGGTTTCCTAAAAGTTCCACATTGAAATCATGCAAACTTCTAAAACCCAAACCCCCCTTCCCTTTCGACATACTCATATTCTCCCACGATAGCCACTGAATACCTTTCCTACCTTCTTTGAATATATATTAATTCATAGATATTTGTGGGAAAAAAAAGCGTGTGTAAGCTTTCCTTTAAATATATATTGGTATGCTAGTAAATTATAGTGATATATTATGAGATTTTGGTCAAACCATAATGTAATTGTAGTTGAAAGAAATTTGAATAGTAATATTTATAACTAAAAGCATGATTCCCTTCACAAAATTAAATTAAATTAAATAATTAATTAATAAAAAGTATATATGTTTTGAGGTCATTAAGATGAATACACCCTTCTAACATAGGACTAGAACTGCAACAAAGTAGGAGTATATTACTAGTCGAGATAGTAGCAAGTTTGCGCAGTGAACAAAGTATAGTTGATCACTAAAATAATGGCAGACCCTCTTAATGGTATAGTATGTCATGTATTATTTTTATCTTAATTATCTTGATATAAAGGAGGATACGCGGAAGGTTACGTGACACCTTAAAATTGTCTCGATCTATTTTTCTAATTTTCTAATTTTTTTGAATTTTAGATACTAATAAATCAAAAAATATCATTTAACATATTAGAAGTAGAATATGTGTTCAAATTTATTGAGGAGAATAGTTCGAATTTATAGCGAAGTTTTATTTGAAGTATAATAGGTGTTTGAATTTGCAGAGGGGAAGAGTTCAAATATAAACGAAGTACTTGCAAAGTTCTATTTGAAGTAGAATAAGTGTTTCAATTTATAGAGGAGAAGAGTTCGGATATAAAAGAAGTACCTGCAATTAAAACTTCTATGGGAAGTAGAATAAGTGTTTGTAATACATAACTAAAATTTCTATTTGAAGTAGAATATATGTAAAGTTGTATATGCGTTTTTTTAACGAAAGAGTGACTCATTAGAAAAGAGTATGGTAACATAAAAATTAATATAGAAGACAAGTATATATTCAATATATTAAATTTGAGATTTTGATATTAAAAAGGAAAACATGTTTCACGGGAGAACGACTTATTAGCGAGTACCGAGTAATTTTCATAATTTAATTGATAGAGTTTTAAAAAAAAATTATTATGCCGTCGCGAAGCGTGGCTTTTTCAACTAGTTATTAATATAATTCTAAATAAATATAATAAAATTTATTATTAAATTAAAAATCTATACTTACTTTTTATTAAAAGCAGAACCTCTCTTAATTGTATGGTATGTCATGTATACCGCAGTATACATATAGTTATTATCTTAATAATCTTAATATAATTAACATAATTCTAAATTAATATAATACGATTTATTAATTAATTAAAATTTAATCTTTATTATTTTATTAAAATAAAAAACCCGCTCTTAATAATATAGTATGCCATATATAGCGGTAAACATATAATTATTATATTAATATAATTAACAGAATTCTAAATTAATATAATAAGATTTATTATAAAATTTAAATCAGATATCTAACTTAATGTTATGTATACCGCCATAAACATATAATTTGATTGAGATCAAAATTTTTTTTATATCACCTATTATTTTATAAGTTACTTTCGATCAGTACAATTCCTATCTTTCTTACTTCTAACAGTTACATATGGGTATTTTATCCGTCATGTCGATCTTGTTCTGTTCTCACGCTCCATTCGGGATGGAAATTTGAGAAATTATTCGTGTTCAGAACACATGAATAGAGAGAAGTATAAAAACAACTCGGGGATTGGTGGCGGGGAACGGAGAGAAGTACATAAAAATAATTCGGGATTAGGGACTTGATTGATAAGGAAAACTCTTTTTCATTGGAACACAATAGTATAAATCCAAATTTGGGTATCTCTTTTACTTCTAATAACTACATATGAGTATTTTATCCGTCTCGTCGATCTTGCTATGTTCTCCGCCCCATTCGGTACGGAAATTTAAGAAATTATTCGTGTTCAGGACAGGAACATAGAGAATTATAAAAATAACTCGGGGATTGATGGCGGGAATGAAGAGAAGTATAATAAAATTATTTGGGGGATCGGGGACTTTATTGATAAGGAAAACTCTTTTTTGTTGCAAAACAATAGTACAAAGCCAAATTTTGGTTAGTACGATATATCTAAATTAATTGGTTTCATTCCAAACTCGTGTTCGATTCGCTGCAACTACATAATTATATAAGTTAGTTATTTATTTAATTTCAATTCTTTGATTTTATCCAATATTTGATTCTTTCTATCGACATAATTAAATAATATTGATTTATTATAGACTTTCATATTAATTTCATGTTAAATTCTCTGGAAGTACATATTTAAATAAAACTCATAAATTATTTTTATTTTCAATTTTTTTTAGTAATTTAATTTTTATTCTTGATCCGTGCTTTGCACGGGTTATCGGCTAGTAGATTTGTAAGTTGTGAGCCCATGTTAATGTGAAAAATGATTGCTAATGAAAATTTACAAATTAAAGTAATCGGTTCAAAATTAAAAATACTGGTAATTTATTGGTGACCTCTTGATATATTGTTATTATCCTTATCGATTCCTGTCAAATTTAAAATATTGTGAGTGTGTTACTTATTAAAAAGAAAAAAAAATGTGCCAGAAAATTTCATAGTAGCTGGACGTTGAAGATTTTTGAGTGATATAACAAGGATATGAGATAAATGATTTAGGAATTACTCCTATGTAATATGCTTGCGAGGATGTGTTAAGATTCCTACTAAACTAGCCTTATAGAAATAGAACTTACGAGTTGCGACAAGTTTTGATTTTGCAGAAACAAATTATGAATTTCAAGCGAAGTATCGCCAGATAGTTAAATTAAAAAAACTATGACTGATTTGAGACCAATTGCCTTGTGTAATATGGTCTATAAGATTTTGTCAAAAGTTCTTGCTAATAGACTAAAAATGGTTCTTCCCTATGTTATTTCAGATACACAACGTGCGTTTCTATCGGGGCGTCTTATTACGGATAATATAATGATTTCATTCGAGATCATGCATTATTTGAAAAGGAAGACAAAGGGAAGAGAGGGGTTTATGGCAATCAAACTCGACATGAGCAAGGCCTATGACAGAGTTGAGTGGAGTTTCTTACGCGCAATGCTCACGAAAATGGGTTTTGCAGAGCATTTGATTGATCTAGTAATGAAATGCATCAGTTTGGTTTCGTATAAAATAGTTGTTGGTGGTCAAGAGATAGGTCCCATCATTCCTATCTCTTTATTCTCTGTACGGAAGGTTTTTCAAGTTTGATTAAATAGTATGAACGAGATGGAAGGATTCATGGCTGCAAGGTTGCTAGAGGGGCTCTAGTGATTTCGCATATGTTGTTTGCCGACGATAATTATCTGTATTGCAAAGCTACGAAAGAGGAAGCCACGAAGGTTCTTGAGCTGCTTCATCATTTTCAGGTAGCTTCGGGACAACAGGTTAATTTGAATAAATCATCTGTGTTTTTAGCCCGAATACACATGTGAATGTTAGACAGGAAGTGTGTTCTATTCTGAGAGTTGGGGAGGCAGATGAACAAAGTACATATTTGGATCTACCATCCATCATGGGAAGAAATAAAACAGTTATCCTTGGGTTTATAAAAGAAAAGATGAAGCAGAGAATTCAACGTTGGGAAGGAAGGTATGTCTCCAAGTCTGGGAAGGAAATTTTGCTCAAGAGTGTTGCACAATCACTTCCCTGTTATGCTATGAATGTCTTCCTTCTTCCAGTAGAGTTGTGTAAGGAATTAGAGCAGCTGATGTGTAAGTATTGGTGGCAATCCAGCTCCACGGGGAATAGAGGTATTCATTGGAAGTTATGGAGCAAGTTGACTGTTCATAAATCGAAGGAAGTGTTGGGATTTATGGGTGATAGCATTGAAACAACTTAACTTTTTATGTACTTAATTTTTAATTAAGTAGAACATACTATCACAGCCAAAGTATGCTCTTGTAATTAGTATGCAATGTTATTTTATTTGTATAATTTGGAAGAAGTTCACTTTCTGTGTTCAAGCCTCAAAGAATGCATATTAGATGACAGCATGAATAAAGGTTACTGTCATGAGCATTGACAGTAAGATTACAAGGAGACAGAATGTTGCAAGTCACGACAACATATTTACTCTGACAGCAACATTGGCGGAAGACTACGCGACAGCAACTTTAGCCCTCGACAGCAAGTTTGGAAACCTCGACAGCACTCTATGCGGGGAACTCATACTGTCACCAAAAGTACATTCCTGTGACAGCAAGCTTTGCGGCAAAAGTAACTGTCTCAAGAAAGATCCCTGTTCTAGGTATCTTCTCAGTCAAATACCGTGATAGTTTCAATGTTCAAGAAACAGGCGTGTTGCAGTATCCCTAAGCTGCACCAAGTCTGCAAGACTACGACAGAAGCTTCAAGCACTACAAAACAAAAGCGAATCAATTCAAGAGCAAGGTCAAGTCTCTATTTGCTGAATTGTTTAGCTGGAAATAGAATGAATCTAGGTTGCTTTCTTTGTAATGTATATCTGACATGTTAGCAATTTAGGAATGTCACATGGGTAGGCAATTTGTAAGAAGCTGCCACTTGATAATGACAGCAGCTTCACAGACCCGTGTTGACAGTGATAGGATTAGTTTTATACATAGACTATTAATTCATTCTAAGTGAGTAACGAAGTCAAGCAAGTGTCTTGAAGAAAAACCGAAGCTCAAGAATTCTCTCTTGAGGTTGTAGCAACACTTTGCAAAATAAATAAAACATTTATTTTGTGAATCCTGTCTTCTCGATTATACTGTTTGTGAATGCATACATATTATTGATAACATTAAATCTTAGTTTTGGTTGTTGAAACTGAGATTGAATTTTATCAGTATTGCATTCATCCCCCCCCCTTCTGTAATACACGAGGACCAACAACTGGTATCAGAGCAAACAGATTAACATACATATCTGAGATCACGACGACAATGCAGAAATCAAACAGTATCAAGATCCCAGCTTTTGATAAAGAGAACTACATCATTTGGAAAAGAAAGATCTTGTTGTTTATCAAAGCTGCGAATCCACTATACCCAGGTATTCTCGAGAATGGTCCTTTCATTCCAAGGAAGGAAATTGAAGCCACAACAGTAAATGGTGAAGTCATTCCTGCACATTGGGTTCCCAAAGATCCCTCTGAATTTTTGGAACCTGAGAAGGAGAAAATGGTGCTAGATGATCACTTGCAACTCATCTTGCTCGATTCTCTCACGTTGGATAAAGCCATGTGTGGAAGTGTGATAAGTTGCACATCTGCCAAGGAGATGTGGATCAGGTTAGCTTTACTATGTGAAGGAAGTGAAGAAGTTAAGGGCAATCAAAGGCAAATACTGATATCACAATATGAGGCATTCATGGCCAAGCCTGGTGAAGACTTAACTTCCATGTTTGAAAGGTTCAGTAAGCTCTTAACTGAACTACAGATACATGGCAAGTACTATGACAGGAAAGAATTAAATGTCAAGTTCCTGCTTACTCTACCTGATCACCTTGAACACAAGACAACAACCATACGAGAAGGAAGAGATCTCAACAATATAACCTTTGAGACACTTTATGGCATTCTGAAATCCTATGAACTTGAACTCTTTCAAAAGAGAGCCATATAGAGTGGAACAAGGAACAAGATGGCCAATATGTCAAGTGCCCTAGTAGCACAAGTGCCAAGGATCACACAACCAAGTGAAGTACTACAAATCACACAACCAACCCATGTACAATCCTTGAAGATAGAAGAGGTTGTTGAAGATGATGAGAAAGTAGTACTACAGCTCAAGGATGTGGAAGATGAAGACTTCTACACAATGGAGGAACTGGAAAGCATGGACAATCCTACTATGGCTTACATGGCCAAAAAATTCAAGAACTTTAGGTTCAAGAAGGATAGGTCATACAAGCCCCAAGGCCAAACATCCAAGTTCAACAGGGGAAGTTCATCAAAGGCTGCTGTGGGAAGCTCAACCAAGGGAGGATACAAGACTGGATTTGTGGATAGGTCAAAATTCAAGTGTTACAACTATGGTGAACCTGGTCATTTTGCTACTGAATGCAAAAGACCCAAACAGGTTCAGAGGTTTGAGAAAGGAACTGGTGGATACTTTAAGAAGAATCAAGGTAGAGCCTATGTGGCTGAAGGAAAGTGTTGGGATGAGTCTGATGATGAAGAAGAAGAAGAAGAATATGTCAACCTAGCTCTCATGGCTAGCACTGATGAAGTAACATCAACATCTTCAAGTCAGGTACCTTCACTTGTCTTACTTGATATGTCCATTGATGAGTATAAGAAAACCATTAAAGACTTAAGTGCTGAAATGTTCAATGTCTATACTAGCTTATCTGCTGCTAATGAGGAAATCACTAGGCTGAGTAAGCTAAATGAAACACTAAAGTCTGAAAATGAATCTCTTGTTCTCAAAACCAGTTCACTAGACTCTTTAGCTCAGGAGAATGCTAGACTTAAAAATGAATTAAAATGTGCTAAAGAGGTTGAGGAATTCCCGAGGAATGAGATTGCTGAAAATGAATTCAAGATCAAGGTTTATAAAAACTCATCTAAGATAGTTCAGGATTACAATGATAAGCATACAGAAAATCAGACAGTTGGTATAGGTTTTTCTTATGGTAGAAGACCTGGAAAGGAAACTGTGATTCAAGATTGTTCTGGAAATGCTGCTGTCAAACCCACCATTCTCAAGAAGGTTAAAACTCCTATTTTCAAAGCTGCAGAAATTGAGTTTGATGAAGAAGCCATGCTCATCAAACAAGAAATTCTTGATGAGGATGAAGGTGTTGACATCACATTCAAGGATGGAAAGGATACTATCACAATCCCCAAGATAGTAAACTTACCAAGCAATCAGACAGTAAGTTCAAAAGATGCTGTCACAGTTGGCAAGACAGTATCTTCCAAAGATGCTGTCAAGAATGGTTCCAAGACAGTAGCTTCCAAACCTTCTGTCAAGACAGTTGGAATAAAAGGTACTGTTAAGGAAAGTTCGACAGCAACTTCTGAACACACTGTCAATCCAGTAACTCCCAAGTCTAAGAATAGGAATGGTAAGGTAGGTGTCAATAAAGGAAATGGATACACTAATGTTGGAGGTGCTTCTAGGAAACTATGCAATAACTGTGGATCTTCACATCATTTAACACACGTTTGTAAGAACCCAATTGAGGATAAGATCAATGCTACTGAACTCAATGGTAACTTACACAGAACCCCTCTTATGCATAGAACTACAAGTGTCTGTAATAACATTGAATGTATGCCATGCAAGATCACTGCCATGAGTACATGCTTTAACTTACCTATTCTCACTACTGAAAAATGTTCATACATGCACACTGTTGAGACTTCTGAGCCTGCTGGCAACAGCAAAAAGGCCTCATCCACTAAGAAAAGGATCAAGTCCAATTCTAAACCTAAGTGGGTGAAAAGAGAAGTCAAACAGGAGATCATTGATGATGCTTGTGATTTTATGACTGGAAGAAACTCAGGAGACACTAAAACTGCAGGACCCAACAAGGATTGGGTACCATATGCAACCTAAACACATTCTGTTTTGTAGGGCAAGAAGAAAGATCAAGTCATGTGGATCATTGACAGTGGTTGCTCAAGACACATGACAGGTGATAAAGCCCTACTATCACACTATGTAGAGAAAGTTGGCCCAATCATAACCTTTGGAGACAACAACAAGGGTTACACAGTGGGATATGGCTGTTTGGAATTGGAAATGTTGTCATTGAAGATATTGCTCTTGTGGATGGATTGAAGCACAATCTACTCAGTGTCAGCCAATTCAGTGACAGGGGATTCAAGGTTGATTTTGATATGATGATGTGTAACATCTATCACAAGAAGGATGGAAGCCTCTCTCTAAAAGGGGTTAGAAAAGGAAGCTTGTTTGTTGCTGACTTAAACTCAACAAAGAAGGATAAAGTTTACTGTTTCTACAGTAAAGCAACTGTTGGTGACAGTATGCTTTGGCATAGGAAGCTCTCACATCTCAACTTCAAAACAATGAATATTTTGATGAAGAAGGAGTTAGTGAGAGGTTTGCCCCAACAGGAATTCTGTCAAGAAGGACTGTGTGGAGATTGTCAAATGGGCAAACTAAGGAGAGCTGTGCACAAGTCCAAGCAAATGAATACCAACATAGAAGCACTCAAGTTGATTCATATGGATCTTTTTGGACCAGTCAATGTACCATCTATGGCCAAAAAGAGATATGCCTTAGTAATGGTGGATGATTACTCAAGGTACACTTGGGTGAAGTTTCTTGAATCCAAAGATGAAGCTGCTCAAGTGATTATTGATCAAGTCAGAGTTCTTGATAGAACTCCAAACTCAAAAGTCCAAATCTTGAGGAGTGACAATGGTACAGAATTCAGAAATGCCACACTTGGAAATTTCTATAAAGATGAAGGAATTGTACAACAATTCTCTGCTGCAAGGACTCCACAGCAGAATGGAGTTGTAGAAAGAAAGAACAGGACTCTTATTGAAGCAGCTAGAACTATGTTGCATGATGCCAAACTACCAACATATTTCTGGGCTGAAGCTATCAACACAACTTGTTATACTCAAAACAGAACCATGATTAACAAAACTCATGCAAGTACACCTTATTGTCTGCTAACTGGGAAGAAACCTACTGTCAAATATTTTAATGTGTTTGGGAGCAAATGCTTTATGATGAAGGATAACCATGAGAAGAAAGGAAAATTTGACACTAAGGCATTTGAAGGACTATTCATGGGTTACAGCACAGAAAGGACTGCCTACAGAGTTTATGTTATGGAACACATGATTATTGAAGAGAGTGTAAATGTCACATTTTATGAAACCAAGTTTCCAGGACTGCATGAAGAAGGAAAGATGCATACATTCAGATTTGAGAATCAAGGATACTTGGAAGCTGAGGAAATTGTTGATGAAGAACCCAGAATCACCAAGTGGAACAAGGATCACACAAATGACCTTATCATTGGTGACCCTACTTCTGGAGTGAGGACAAGGAACAAAGTCTCTGCTGACAGCATGTTTTCATGCTTCCTGTCTCAAATGGAACCCAAGACAATTGATGAAGCATTGCTGGATTCTGACTGGGTGATAGCCATGCAAGAAGAGCTAAATCAGTTTGAAAGAAACAATGTATGGAAGTTGGTTCCAAGACCTAAGGGAAAGTCAGTCATTGAGACCAAATGGGTTTTCAGAAACAAGCTTGATGAAAATGTATTAGTGACAAGAAACAAAGCAAGGCTAGTGGCTAAAGGTTACTGTCAATAGGAAGGAATAGATTATGATGAGACATTTGCACCTGTTGCAAGACTTGAAGCTATAAGAATCTTTCTAGCCTATGCTTCACACTGCAACTTCAAAGTATTTCAGATGGATGTCAAAA
This sequence comes from Heracleum sosnowskyi, assembly GCA_030848705.1. Lineage (NCBI taxonomy): Eukaryota > Viridiplantae > Streptophyta > Magnoliopsida > Apiales > Apiaceae > Heracleum > Heracleum sosnowskyi. The sequence continues at coordinate 26,683,602 of CM061237.1, forward strand.
GTGCCTTCCTAAATGGAGAGTTGGAAGAAGAAGTGTATGTTGAACAGCCACCAGGGTTTGAGGATGCTGAAATGTATGATTTTGTGTACAAACTCTTCAAGGCATTGTATGGACTAAAGCAAGCACCCAGGGCTTGGTATGACACACTTTCCACTTTTCTTTTAGAAAATTAGTTTACTATAGGAGTTGTGGACAAGACACTTTTCTACAAACACCATGGCAAGGACATCATTCTGGTACAAATCTATGTGGATGACATCATTTTTGGTTCTACAAATGAGAAGCTGTGTGAGAAGTTTTCCTCTCTCATGGGTAGCAAATATGAGATGAGTATGATGGGAGAATTGTCATTCTTTCTGGGATTACAAATTCTTCAACAACCTGATGGAATCTTCATATGTCAAGCTAAATACATCAAGGAACTTCTCAAAAAGTTCAACTTGGAAGATTCATCACCTGCAAAGACACCAATGTCCACATCAACTAGTCTGGACCTTGATCCTAAAGGAAAGAAAGTTGACTCAAGCACCTATAGAGGCATGGTAGGATCTCTCCTATATCTAACTGCTAGCAGACCTGACATCATGTTTGCTACATGTCTCTGTGCAAGGTTTCAAAGTGATCCAAAGGAGTCACACTTAGTAGCCATCAAGAGAATCTTTAGATACTTAAAAGGCACTCCTAATCTAGGCCTTTGGTATCCTAAGAATACTAGATTTGATCTAATTGGTTACTCAGACTCAGACTATGCTGGATGCAAGATTGATAGAAAGAGTACTACTGGTAGCTGTCAATTTCTTGGTGGAAGATTGGTCTCATGGTTTAGCAAGAAGCAGCATTCAGTTTCTACCTCAACTGCAGAAGCTGAGTATATTGCTGCAGGCAGTTGCTGTGCTCAAATTCTATGGATGAAGAATCAACTTCTGGATTATGGTCTAGTGCTAAGAGATATTCCTATTTACTGTGACAACACTAGTGCCATAGCCATTTCAGACAATCCAGTTCAACACTCTAGGACAAAGCATATTGATATAAGACATCACTTTATCAGAGAGCATGTTGAACAAGGAACTGTGAAGCTGATCTATGTCCCAACTGACAAGCAACTTGCTGACATCTTCACTAAGCCATTGGATGAAGCAACCTTCAACAGGTTGGTAAGTGAATTGGGAATGCTGAATCTGGTTTAAAGGAGGACCAACAACTGGCACCTAAACAGACTCTCTCTCAAACAAACTTTGCTGGCATCTTTTCCCCAAATGATGCTGGTGAAGGTTTCAAAGGACTAGTGTTTTTCTTGAACAAGTCCTATCTTGGTTCTGCCATTACCTCAACACCCATTCTCAACTTAGACAGAATTGAGGCATTTTGGCAAACTGCTGTTGCTCAAACGGAGGGTGAGAACCCATCCATTCACTTTACAATCAATGGGCAACACTACATTCTTACAGCTGAGGTCATCAACACTGCTCTTGGAATTACACTTCAAGAAGGCAGAAATTTTGCTGAACTTGCTAATGATGACACTCTCAAGAAGCTCTTCTTGAAGATTGGGTATGCTGGCCCTATTCTCGAAGAGGGCACAACCAAATGGTATTCGTCTGGTGAAATGGATAGGAAGTATCTGCGAAAGGAGTGGAGCATGATACTTGATGTGATGGTCAAGGTGTTCTCTACCAAGTCCACAGGCTGGAATGGAATACCCTCCTACATCAAGAAACTGACACATTCTCTTGTCCATAGATACAAGGTGAATGTTGGAGCTCTCCTCATGGCACACCTCAGGGCTGCCATAGGTAAGAAGGTATCAATCTACCCTCGCTTTCTTATGATGTGCATTAATTCATTTTGTGATTTTAATAATGATGCCCCTCGTTTAGAGGCTTGCTCAGTTTTGAAAAAGAACACACACATTGTTATCCTCACAAAATCTCAATGCACATATTCCACTTTGTTTCACTCAGCACATGGTTGATCAAGTGTCCAACCCTGATTTACCATTACCCTCTGGTTATGACTCTTTCACTCTTGAGAATGAAACTGAATTAGACCCAAATTCAGTTAACCCACATTCAACACCATACACTCAGCCTAGGCCCTCTAGACTTCCCAAAGCCCAAAGAGAAGCCTTGCAAGAATCCAGAAAAAGGCCCTTAGAAGCTGATGTTGGTGGTAGCTCTGTTAGTCAAAAGGGAGACACTGCACCTAGTGCAGCAAATAAGGAGGCTAGTCAAACAGAACCCCTAGTGGTTCCCCCTGAGCCTAAGACGAAGAGAGCTAGGAGGACTAAAACCACTGTTAGCCAAGCCGTAGTTTCTCAACAAACTGTGGTTACTGAAAGGGATTCAAACACCTCCCTAGATGTGCCTTCTCAACAAGGTGCATCTATTGAAATTGGTCTGTCTCCCAAGGCACCCTGTACAGAGTCTGCACAAACTCATGGTTCACAACCTGAGGAACCTCCACTTGAAGAAACACACAGTGAGTTAGGGCACAGTGAGGATTTCTCTATTCCTTTTGATGATTCACATGTTTCTCCTGTGAATCAGCCCCCACTCTCTGCTACACTTTCACCTTCTTCCTTCCCTACCCATTCTTTTGTTTCTTCTCCACAACCTAGAGAAGGGGACAGTCCCAACCCTTCAGGTTTTGATCATCCATCTCCAATCATGGATGAGCCCCCATCTAGTGGTCCACAAGAACCCATTTCTCAAAGTGAAATGGACACCACTCCTCCAAACACTGAGCAAGGGCAAAGTGGTATTCTGTCAGAAACTGAAACAGCCAACACTTTGTCTGAACTCCAAGGAGCATCTTACCTTCAGGAAGATGCTGTCACAGCCTCTGTTGCTGTCAAGGACATTGGAAATGTTGCTGTCATGGACACAGCTGCTGTCATGAGTGGAGAGAAAGATACTGTCAACACAGGACCTACTGTCACTCCACATCCCAAAGATGCTGTCATGCCAGAACCTGCTATCCACACTCCAACTGACAGTAACATTCCTGCCAAAGCTGCTGTCCAGTCCTCTCAGCCAGATTTTGATGCTGTACTGCTTGAGGATGCCTCTGATGATGACCTACCTCTTGCCAAACTCTTGAAGGTACATTCTAAATTTTCTCCTTTAATGCATGTTAGTACTGCTCATACCCATGCATTTAGGTTGAGTGAGGGTGTGAAAAAGAAAAGAGAGATAAAAGAAAAGAGAGGTGAGCCTAAAAATGAGAGGCAACCAAATGAGCTGGCAAAAGGAGAGAGACTTGAGCATGTCCAGAGAGATCTTGAGGGAGCCCACACTATTCAGGCATTAGGCCTTGAGAGTCTATCTGTGAGGAGTGATGAGATCACTCAAAAACACCCTGAGAGTGTGAGAACCCCCATAGCCTCCAAGCCCCTTTCTTTTCCTTCCCCTCCAAGAAGGTTAAGGAATGGTGGCCCCTCTGCACTTTTTGGAAACAGGATTGAAGCTCTGGAAGGACAGTGTGCTACCTTGAACTCCAAGATGGACTCTCTCTCTCAACTGGTGGTTGATGGCTTTGCTGCTACTCAACTCTCTATCCAGTTCCTTACTGACCTAGTAGCTGCCAACTCAACTAAGGGGGATAAGGTAGCAAGATCAGAATCAATATCTATTCAGGGATCAGGTGGAACTCAGGGGGAGCCAGCAGCTGTGAAGACCAAAGGGGGAGCACAACTAGTTTCAGGAGTCAAGAGTAAAGCAATGACAAAGGGGGAGCAAGTCAAACCAAGCAGTGGACAACCAAAGGATAAAGCTGGAGAACTTGTTGAAGTTGATTTGGATGGAGAAAGGGTGTTGATGGCTAAGGCAACTCAAGATGCACCGCAAAGAAGACCTGCATCTAGACACCCAATTCTACCTCCTGTGACAATTAGAGAACCAACCTCAGCAACTCAAGAAACTGCTCTACAGAAAAGATGGAGAGAAATGGAGGAACAAAATAAGCTTGGGAAAGGTAAAGGGAAACTGCCTGAATCCATCCATAAGGGACATACTTGGTCCAATGGTACTGAGTTTGATCAAGAAGAAGCCAATACTATAATGGTGGACTACAGGGAGAGCACATTACAGAATCATGACACTGAATTTAGCAGTCTAGTGGAAGAAGCAATGAATGCTCCAAGCAACAGTCCAATCAACACCTCAAAACTGCTAAAGGATCAAATCATCAGTGTTAGTGTAATGGTGAATGATGAGAAAAGATGGGCTGTAAGTATCTATCTCACTTCTGGCATATCTTATTTCATCACAATGGAACTACTGCAGAGTCTGCCAGCAAAGGTGTTGTGTGCAATGAAGGGAAAGATCAAGGCAACTCAAACACCATTCAATGAAGTGTTGAATATGCAAATCCAGAACATGATCACAGAGAAGCTACCTGAAGTCTACACAAATCCACCATGTGTTTTCTACAGATCTACTACAAAGGATGGCACAAGAAGGAACACCTTTATGAATTTGATCAGTCCATCCAGGATGCAAACTGAATCAATTCTGAGAGTGTTAGATGGAATACTAAGCTCAAATGCCAATCCAGGAAGAGTCTTTGCTATTCAAGAGATCTACAAAATGCTGGTGTTGAGAGACAAGGCACTGGGAACTAGAGTGAAGGAACTAATCTCTAGAGCCAATGCCAAAAGAGCTGATCAAGGAGGAAGCTGCCTCTATGATATTCCTCTTCAAGATGATGATGATGAGATTGGAGGTGGTGAAGCTTCTGGAAATGCAGGCAATGTTGGTGGAAGTAATTCTGGGAATACTGGTATTCAATCTCAGAATGAAGGCAATGAAGAAACTCCTAGTCGGGAAAAGAAAAATGCTGATGCAACAGATGAAGTGGAGCCAAGAATACTGGAAGCTTTGGAGGCAAGCATTCTTAGATGTGCTATTGATTGCATAAATGCAGAAAAAGATGCTGTCACCAAAGGTACTGTCGACAAGGAAACTGTCATAGAAGATGCTGTCATGGAAGATACTGTCGACAAAGGTACTGTCAAGAAAGGTTCTGTCAAGGATGAAACCAAAGCTACTGTCAAGCCCAAAAGACTGAAAGCTAAAGCAAAAACATGGTTGTCTAGACAGAAACCTGAAGGAAAGCACAAGTACTCAGGAAAGGAAAAGGCCACTGGATTTGGCAGGAATCTTAAGAACCCAATTCAATCAATAACTCCCAACAGTCTTAAGATACAACAGATGCAATCTAGAGAAATCAAGAGTGTTGAGGTTAAGATAAATGCAAATCAAGAGGTAACTGAGTACATTCTGTGGTGGGAAGAATCAAGATCTACCAAGGTTGATAAGGATTTCAATCTGGTATCCACATCAACCAGTGGTAGGATATCAACCTTAGATAAAAGGAGAATTGACTTCTTCTACCTGGAAAGAATGGTAGAGTTGCTGGAGAGCTATGATAATGTTCCAGAGTCTGTTATGGAACATATTCTGAAATATCAAGCTGATAGGGATGCTGAATTCTATCAGAAATTTGGCTACAACTTTGCAGATTTTGATGATGCTGATATTTCAAGTGATTTACCAGCTTCTCCTATACCATATCACTGGTACTATGAGTTTGATGATTCACCCACAGAAGAAAGGCAAACCCAACCCACAGAGGAAGGGCAACCCAAGCCAAGCAAAAGACCTGACTCTTCTCAATACTCTCAATATCAGTCAGAACTTGATAAGAAGGAAGCTGAACTCCTGGAAAGATGCAAGACTGCCAACAAGGCAGAAAGTGAAGCTCCAAATTATCAAACATGTATGCTGGAAAATCCCTTAAGAATCAAGCATCTAAAAGAAGAAATCTATGTTTGCAGCTTGCACAAGCTAAAAACAACTATTCTGAAGGATTTACAGTATATGGTAGCTGGATCAATTCATCCCCTGGAACAGATCTATTCTGATAAGATAGAGGAATTATTGGAAAGGAGAAAAGGAGAAGATTCAAAGCTGGACAAGCAAAGGAGGATGTCTCTCAATGCTTATCGTGGAAGTAAATTCAAGCTCATTCATGAAGAACTCCACTTCAGAAGCTATCCATTTGATCAAGAGCAATGGTTGAATCTCAGGGATGCTAGTTCTCTTATCTCTCCTACCATCAAGAATATTATTGAAGAAATAGAATATGCTGCAGTCACTCCTGCTGAAATCTCTCTTGTAGAAGGTCTAAGAGGCTGCTTGGTAGAAGCTCTCAAAAGAGAGGATGTATCAAGACAGAAGAGGAAATCTCAAGCTAAGTAAAAATTCTTAATCCATTCTGATCTTGTTAGTTAAGTTGTCAGCACATATTGTAAATTTGTTGTTATTGTCCATAAAAACAAATTGGGGGAGATTGTTGGGATTTATGGGTGATAGCATTGAAACAACTTAACTTTTTATGTACTTAATTTTTAATTAAGTAGAACATACTATCACAGCCAAAGTATGCTCTTGTAATCAGTATGCAATGTTATTTTATTTGTGTAATTTGGAAGAAGTTCACTTTCTGTGTTCAAGCCTCAAAGAATGCATATTAGATGACAGCATGAATAAAGGTTACTGTCATGAGCATTGACAGTAAGATTACAAGGAGACAGAATGTTGCAAGTCACGACATCATATTTACTCTGACAGCAACATTGGCGGAAGACTACGCGAAAACAACTTTAGACCTCGACAGCAAGTTTGGAAACCTCGACAGCACTCTATGCGGGGAACTCATACTGTCACCAAAAGTACATTCCTGTGACAGCAAGCTTTGCGGCAAAAGTAACTGTCTCAAGAAAGATCCCTGTTCTAGGTATCTTCTCAGTCAAATACCGTGATAGTTTCAATGTTCAAGAAACAGGCGTGTTGCAGTATCCCTAAGCTGCACCAAGTCTGCAAGACTACGACAGAAGCTTCAAGCACTATAAAACAAAAGCGAATCAATTCAAGAGCAAGGTCAAGTCTCTATTTGCTGAATTGTTTAGCTGGAAATAGAATGAATCTAGGTTGCTTTCTTTGTAATGTATATCTGACATGTTAGCAATTTAGGAATGTCACATGGGTAGGCAATTTGTAAGAAGCTGCCATTTGATAATGACAGCAGCTTCACAGACCCGTGTTGACAGTGATAGGATTAGTTTTATACTTAGACTATTAATTCATTCTAAGTGAGTAACGAAGTCAAGCAAGTGTCTTGAAGAAAAACCGAAGCTCAAGAATTCTCTCTTGAGGTTGTAGCAACACTTTGCAAAATAAATAAAACATTTATTTTGTGAATCCTATCTTCTCGATTATACTGTTTGTGAATGCATACATATTATTGATAACATTAAATCTTAGTTTTGGTTGTTGAAACTGAGATTGAATTTTATCAGTATTGCATTCATCCCCCCCCCTTCTGCAATACACGAGGACCAACAGGAAGGAATGGGGTTTAGAATTTTAAGAGATTTTAATCTGTGTTTGTTAAGCAAAAAAGGTTGGCGTTTACAAAATCTTCCTGATTCTTTGGTTGGTCGGGTTTTCAAGGCTCGTTATTTTAAATCTAGTGATTTTATCAATGTTGAGTTAGGAAATTCTCCAAGTTTCATTTGGAGGAGTGTTTTTGAGGCTCAACAAGGTGTAAAAGTAGGGGTTAGAAGAAGGGTGGGCCGTGGGACGGAGATAGACATTCTAAAAGATCCGTGGTTGCCTTGTGATGTTAACCCAAAAGTTACTTCTGTGCATCCTAATCTTGTGGGGGAGAAGGCGTCTTCGTTAATGGTGGCTGATGAGTTGTCCTGGGATGTTGACTTAGTACGAGATATGTTTAATCAACGGGATGCTGATCTTATCTTGGGCATTACCCTAAATGTAAGTCGAACTAATGATGTGTGGTATTGGTCACTGGAGAAATCAGGTCAGTTTTTAGTCAAGAGTCTATATAGACACATGCAGGAGATGAAAGACGAGGGTGCAAATAGAGAAGTCTCAGGCTTTTGGAAGAAAATGTGGAAGCTTCGGGTGCCACCTAAGGTCAAGAATATGCTATGGCGTGCCATGTCAAATTGTCTCCCTACAAAGTCTTTACTGTGATCAAAACATGTAAACGTAGATCAGATATGCCCTTTGTGTCAGTTAGATAGAGAGACGATTGTTCATTGTTTGGTTAAATGCTCTTTTGCTCGTGCTTGTTGGAGTCAGATGGATATAGAAATAGATGTGGAAAACGAAGTGTGTTTTGGTACGTGATTGGAGGAGAAGTTAAAGGCAGTTGAGGGGGATCGAAAGAAGGATATAGTAATGATTTGCTGGGCTATATGGACAGTGCGCAATGATCAGGTCTGGAAGAATAAAGGAGCCACGGTTGCTACAGTGGTGTTTTTGGCAAAAACAACTTTGGAGAACTGGACAAAAGCGCAAGATAGAAACTTAGTTCCAGCTGCAGCTTTTTTGACGGAGGCAGATGGTAGTGAGAGGTGGATAAGGCCAGTGGGAACATCTATAAAAGTGAATGTGGATGCAGCTCTGTTTACAGAGTCAGGGAACTACACAGCTATGCGTGTATGGCTCGAGATAAAGATGGAGTAGTCCTGGAGGCGATAACAAGCTGTAAAGCGTGTGTGGTAGCTCCAGAGATGACTGAGGCGTTGGGAGTAAGGGAAGCTCTGAGTTGGATTAAGCGAAAGCTCTGGCATAATGTTACTGTTGAAACTGATAGCTTAGTAGTTGTCCAATCAGTGCGGAGTATAATGCCTATGTTATCTTACTTTGGTTTGGTGATAAATGATTGTAGAAGTAGTCTACAGAGTAGACCTAATTGTGTTTGTTAGACGGTCTGCTAATAGCGTTGCTCACTACTTAGCTAGGGCATTCTATTATATTGCTGATCATGTTATCAGGAGAGATGATGTATCTCCTGAATTGCTTGATGTAATTGTGCAAGATTATTAATATAAATTTGCATTTCAAAAAAAAGAAAAAGAAAAAAAAAGTATGTAAGTATTTTGACTATTATAATTATCTTAGGACGATGTTATGAGAATTCTACTTGTAAATTGCAATACACAAACTTTCAATTTATTACATTTTATAAATATCTTCCTTCCTGTGGCAGAATGAGCCAAACAAAATCAAGACATTGGTATATATGATTACGTTTTAATTTTTCATTAATGTGAGAGTCTTAATTTATTATTGATATAAAGCTATGTTCGAGAACAGAAAAAAATAGAAAACAAAATATTTTCTTTTCTCTCTATATTATTTCAAAAGTCGACCATTTTCTTTTCTTTTCTTTCAAGTGTGATGCTTTAAGAAAAAATAGTTTTGTTAAACTATTATATTCATTTTGTTGGTGTGCCTATGTTATATAAAATAGTGTGATAAGAATTTTATTTAGATTACTATTTTTTTCATGTAATCTAAATATTGTTTTTCAGTAATATTACTGTTAAAATAAAATAAACTTCTTTTGGTCATCCCAGTGATACTTCTATTAATTTATTTATTTTCCTATCTACTAAATGGTAATGCTCAGATATGTATACATGTACTTATTTTGGTGTTTGTTTTATGTTAATATTTTGAGACCGTGAATAGGTATTCACGAAAGTGATGCAAATATTTTTAGTTTTACTTTTGAAGGTTAAAACATTTGCTGTATTTGAATTATTTATTAGGTTTATTGATCGTGATATTAGTGGATATGTTTTAATAAAATATAAGAGACTTATCGGTGGTTAATTTTTAAAAATTCAAGGACGAATTTTTTTTGAAGGTGGGTAAGATTGTAATACCCGTACAATTTACAAATTACTTTCCTTCATTATAATTTTGTGTAGTTAGTTCTTCGTGGTCGAGTTGATATAATATACGTAAAAGGTATGATTGTGAATATAGAGTAGATATATTAGGGAATATAAATTAATATAAAATGAGGAATAACTATAGAAATTGGAAATGAGTACGTACTATCATTCGTGTTAATTTATAGCTAATGGGCATGCACCTATATATTTTAGAGAATGTTGGAGGTCCATACCCGATGAGTAATGGGCCGATCGAATAAGTTCAAGAGGTCCAAGAAGCCCGATATCGCAGGTTTGCATGGTTACCGGTTCGAAGACCCAGTCAATCACACGAACGACCCACAAGGTCAGGGGAGAGGTCCACGATTCAAATGAAAGGATCGGGGCTAACTGGTAAAGAGGGAGAAATCAGGTTTGGATCATTCATTCACACACAATTACGATTACAATATTCTACAATATTCGTACGTTCCTTTTACTCACACAAAACCAGTTTAACTGATTCTCACACCGGAGGTGAATCGGGGGGCTCATCCCTCGCATTCTTCTCTTTGCAGGTCCGACTGGACAACTCACGGCAGGAAACTGGATCCACATTTGGCGCCGTCTGTGAGAACGTACGAGTTAATTGTGATTTAAGCTTATTGATATCATGTCGTCTAAACGACCGCCTGGATTCGATGGAACCTTGCGACCCGGAAGTTCCACTGTTACGCCGCCGTTAAATCGAACACTTAATTTTGATTCTGAGGGGGACGAAGGGCCTATGCCGACCCCTGAAGAACAAAAGGCGCTACTTCGTAAATGAATGGAGGAACAAACGGCTAAGAAAGGTAAACAAAAGGAAGGTGAACAAACAGAGAAAGAAGCCCAAATACGGGCAAAGAAAAGAGAAGCTGATATGTTGAGGTTACAAGCCATCAGGCTCCGAAGAGAAGAGCCGGAGATGGAAGAAAAGGCCTTGAGAGAGTCGGTCGAGGAGGCCGAAGTAACGTTGGTATCAACTGAAACCCGAAGGGAGAAAAGAGCACATGACGATGAATACGGGTCTTCGGACTCCGAATCGTATTCTAGGAGAATACGTTCCAAAGTCGTACTGACTAATTCAGATGAGGAGGATGACACTCACGTTCGGGATCGTATACGGTGAATGGAAAAAGCTATGTTTGGAGAAAGGAAAATTAGCCATGAGCCGGTCGTTTCCGAAGAAATCGAACAGTATAGGCCTTCCACGGGAGGACAGTTTCCAAAAATGTATGAGTTCAATGGAAAAGGAGACCCGGAAGACCACTACGAGAAATATGAGTCTTTGATGATAGGTATGGGACACTGCGATATTATGTTGTGCAAAATGTTCAAGACGTACCTGAAGGGACCATCGACGATGTGGTATCGTTCGCAAAGACCCCGGTCGATCTATTCATACGAACAGTTGAAAAGAAAGTTTCTGAGACATTTCTCCCACTTATGTCGAAGGGATGGAGGATCCCGTTACTCGGCCGGAAAAATCAATGATTGTGCTAAGGCGAACAAAAGCCTAAAGATGCACAAAAATGTGTGTGATCAGGCCGAAAGTCATGAACAATGTCCCTGAGAAAGTCATGAACCACGTTTTGGCATACAAAGCTGTGAGAGATGAAGAATTCTATCAGAAATTTGGGGAATGGTCACTGTATGACGATGCTGATATTACTCATTTGCTCGAATACTTTGATGAAGAAATAGTTGAGTATGAAGATGATCTTCCTGAAGAAGAGGTGCAATCCCAACCAAGTCATGAAGAATCTTCAAACCCTATAGGAAGAGAAACCACTGAAGATATGGAAGATGCATTCTTGAATAAAAGCAGAGAAGCCAACAAGGTGGAGAGTGAAGGACCCAATTACCAATCTTGTATGCTTGAGAATCCTCTGAGAATCAAGTTCATATGGGAAAAGATTCCAGTGATAAGCTTTCACAAACTCAAAACCAGTGCCCTGAAAGACTTACTCTACATGGTGATTGGATCAATTCATCCATTGGAACAACAATGCTCTTCTGAGATTGAAGGCATTCTCCAAAGGAGAAAGGGTGAAGACTCAAAGCTAGATAAGTCAAGGAGAAAAACCCTAAATGCATATCCTGGAAGTAGATTCAAAGTTTTTGGAAGCACACTGAAGTTCAAAACTCATGCATTTGGCAAAGACTTATGGATGGATCTTCAGGATGCTAGAGTATGCCTCTCCAAGACAGTTCAAAAGCACATTGATGAGATTGAAGATGAGGCCATCTCTCCTGATGAAAAATCACTGGTGGAAGAGCTCAGAGAAGTTCTTAAGGAAGCTCTCAATAGAGAGGATGAAGCAAGACAAAAGGAAATATGAAGCTAAGTAAAAATTCTCTGTCAATTCTGATCTTGGTTAGTTAAGTTGTCAGCATGTATTAATTGTAAATTTGTTGTTATTTTCCATAAAAACAAATTGGGGGAGATTGTTAGGATTTATGGGCAATAGCTATGAGACAACTTAACTAGATATTTTATGTACTTAACTCTATTAAGTATGAACATACTGTCACAACCAGAGTATGTCTAGGTAACCGTTTTTGTTTGCTACAAATAAGATTCTAGTACATCTTGGTAGAAGTTCATTTATTTGTTCAAGCCTCAAGAAGTGCTCAAGATGGACAGCAAGAATAAATATTAATGTCACAACATTGACAGTAAGGTTACTTGAAGACAACATGTTGTAAGTCACGACAGTACATTCACTCTGACAGCAACATTGGCGGAAGCCCTCAGACAACAACTTTACCTTAGCCTGACAGCAAGCTTGGAAATCCTGACAGCACCTTCTGCGGAGATTTCCTACTGTCACCAAAAGCGCATTCCTGTGACAGCAAGCTTAGCCATCAGGATACTGTCATAAAGGGATAACATTTGTATTGGGGATCTACCCAGTCAAACTTGTGACAATTTGGATGTTCAAGAAACAGGCGTGTTGCAGTATCCCAACACTGCAACAGGTCTGCAAGACTACGACCGAAGATTGAGAGATCACATGACAAAGCTCACCAATTCCAGAGTATGACAAATCTACATCTACTGAATTGTGTTAGCTTAATATAGAATGGTTCTAGATTGCTTTGTTCTGTACTGATAAGCTGTTTGTATAGCAATTTAGGAAAGATTCACGGGTAGGCAATTTGTAAGAAGCCGCCACTTGAAAATGACAGCAGCTTCACTAGACCCGTGTTGATAGTGATAGGATTAGAGTACTAAGACTATCTCTCAATCCATTCTTTGTAACAATCACTCGAGAAACAGAAGCTCAAGAAAACGAACATTTTCTTGAGGTTGTAGCAACCCATTGCAAAATAAATAAAACATTTATTTTGTGAGAAATACTTGTGTGTCTACTTGTGTTTGCATTCGATAAACTGATAAACGTTAATCTTAGTTTTTGTTGTTGAAACGTAGATTGAGATTTATCAGTATTGCATTCAACCCCCCCCCCCCCCCTTTCTGCAATAGTCAAGGACCAACAACTGGTATCAGAGCCGACAGATTGTTCTAAAAATATGAGATCATGACAAGTATGCAGAAGTCAAGTAGCATAAAGATTCCAGCGTTTGATAAGGAGAACTACAACGTGTGGAAAAGAAAAATCCTGTTGTTCATCAAAGCTGCGAATCCCTTGTACTTGGGTATCCTCCAAAATGGTCCTTTTGTACCACAGAAAGAAATTGAAGCCTCAACTGTGGACGGTGTTCTCGTTCCAGCCTACTGGGTCAACAAATTACCTTCAGAGTTTCTGGAGCCAGAAAAAGAGAAGGTAGCCTTGGATGATTACTTGCAACTCATCTTACTGGATGCTCTCACTTTGGACAAAGCCATGTGTGGGAATGTCATTGGGTGCTCATCAGCCAAGGACATGTGGAACAAGATCGAGCTGCTATGTGAAGGAAGTGAAGAAGTGAAAGACAATCAAAGACAAATCCTCATCTCTCAGTACGAAGCTTTCATGGCAAAGTCAGGAGAAGACCTAACTACAATGTTTGAGAGGTTTAGTAAACTGATGACTAAGCTACAGATTCATGGCAAGTACTATGATAGGAAGGAGTTAAATGTCAAGTTCTTGCTCACACTTCCTGAGCATCTTAAGCACAAAGTCACTGCCATAAGAGAAGGAAGAAATCTGAACAATATTTCTCTTGAAACTTTATATGGTGTGCTTAAATCATATGAGCTTGAGTTTTTCCAGAAAAGAGCTATTCTAGCTGGATCAAGAGGAAAGATGGCTAATATGTCAGGTGCTCTTGTGGCTCATGTGCCAAGAATCACACAACCTAGTGAAGAAACTCAAGTCACACAACCTGCTCCAGTACCTACTCTTAAGATTGAAGAGGTTGTGGATGATGAGGAGAAAGTTGTACTGCAGATAACTGATGTTGAAGATGAAGACTTTTACTCCTTAGAAGAAATGGAGAAGATGGATAATCCAACCATGGCTTACATGGCTAAGAAATTTAAAAACATAAGATTCAAGAGAAACAAGCCGTTTAAGCCTCAAGGTCAAACATCAAGGTTCAGCAGAGGGAATTCTTCCAAGGTTGAAGGTGGTGCCACAAGGGATGGTTACAAAATAGGGATGGTGGACAGATCCAAGTTCAGGTGTTACAACTACAATGAGCTTGGTCATTTTGCTACTGAGTGCAGAAGACCAAAGCAGAATCAGAGGATGGATAAAGGGTCAAGTGGACACTTCAAGAAAGGACAGGGAAAGGCCTATGTGGCTGAAGGAAAGTGCTGGGATGATACTGATGATGAAGAGGAAGAGGAATATGTGAATCTAGCACTCATGGCTAAATCTAAAGAGACCACCTCTAGCTCTCCAAGTCAGGTACCCTCACTTGTCTTACTTGATATGTCTAAAGATGAATACAAACAAACTGTTGAGGAATTGAGTGCAGAGATGTTCAATGTTCATACTAGTTTAACTGCAGCTAATGAAGAAATTGCTAGGTTAACTAAATTGAATGAAACACTAACTTCTGAAAATGATTTGCTTTTGTTGAAGACCAGTCGATTAGAATCTTTAACACGGGAGAATTCTAAACTCAAAAAATGAATTAGTCTGTGCTAAAGAAATTGAGGAGTTTCTAAGGAAAAAAATTAGTGAAAATGAATTCAAGATTAAAGCCTACAGAAACTCATCCAAACAACTTCAGGATTATCATGAGAAACACACAGAGGATCAAAAAGTAGGGATAGGTTTTGAGTATGGCAAAAGACCTGGTAAGGAAATTGTTAGTCAGGATTGTTCAACTGATGCTTCTGTCAAACCTCATGTCCTTTCAAACTTTCTGAACTTGAGTTTGATGAGGAAACCATGCTCATCAAGCAACAACTTGATGATGAGGATGAAGGTATTGACAGTTCAATAGTTGAAGGAAAATATGTTGTCTCTATCCCCAAGACAGTAACTTTGCCAAACAATCTGACAGAATGTTCTAAAGATGCTGTCAATAATGGCAAGACAATAGCTTCTAAAGATACTGTCAAGAGAGCTTCAAAGACAGTAACTTCCAAACCTACTGTCAAGACAGAAGGTGTGAAAGGTATTGTCAAGAAGAGCTCGACGACAACTTCAGAACATCCTGATGACACAGTTACCTACAAGTCTAGAAACAGGAATGGTAAGTTAGGAAATGGCAATGCTAATGCTAGTAATGCTCCTAGAAAACAATGCAATAACTGTGGATCCTCACATCACTTAACTCATGTTTGTAAGAAACCAAAAGAGGTCAAAGACAATATGACCATGAAAGATGGTAACTTACATAGAACATGTTGTCCAGTAATAAACAATTGTAGAAGGGGGGTTGAATACAATTGTTTAAGATTCTCGACTTAATAAGATATGAATCACAATTATGAAAGAATAATAACAGCTTTATTAAATCTGATATAAAACTGTTACAAAACTCTTTCAAGAAATTCTGATGTTCTTGAGAGCTGCTAGCTTACAAAAACTCTCTCAAGAAATTCTATGTTCTTGAGAGCTTCTACGCGTTTGATTCTTTTCGAACCAAAACCTAAACTGTGTTTATATACTACATAGCTTCTCTATCAATGATAAGTCCTAATCAATTACAAAGATTAAAACCTATCCATAATCGATAGCTTCATTCCTACAGACCAGGAACCGACATAATAATCTTCCTTATTTAACTAGACTCCAAATATAACTCGAAGTAGGAATCCTGATCAGCTTCCAGTCCTGATGATCAATCCTGATCCCAGTCCTGATATACATTCTGATCCTGACGACCATGCAATCCTGATGATGTCAGCAATCCTGATCAGTTGAGTCTAGCTCCTGACGATCATTGAATCCTGATCTAACAGAACCCCCATTATGCATAGATCTATGGTGATGTGTAATAACATTGATTGTATGCCATGCAAGATAATTGCTATGAGTACTTGTTTCAATATGCCTATTTTATCTACTGAACAATGTACCTACTTGCAAAATGTTGAGACTTCTGAGCCTACTGAAAATAGTAAGAAGGCTACATCCACTAAGAATAAGACCAAGTCTAATTCTAAGGAAAAGTGGGTGAAGAAAGGAGTCCAACAGAAGATTCCTGATGTGATGGTTAAAGTTGAAAATGTTGATTATGTTTGTGATACTGAAGTAACAGGACCCAACAAGGATTGGGTACCATATGCCTCTTAAACACAATTTGTTTTGCAGGGTAAGAATAAGGAGCAGGTCATATGGATCATTGACAGTGGCTGCTCTAGACACATGACTGGTGATACAGCCTTGCTATCATAATTTGTAGAGAAAGCTGGACCAATCATAACCTTTGGAGACAACAGCAAGGGTTACACAGTGGGATATGGCTGTTTGGAAATTGGAAATGTTGTCATTAATGATATTGCACTTATTGATGGATTGAAGCACAACCTGCTCAGTGTCAGCCAATTCAGTGATAAAGGATTCAAGGTTGATTTTGACATGATGGTGTGCAATATCTATCACAAGAAAGATGGAAGCCTCTCTCTGAAAGGGGTTAGGAAAGGAAGCCTGTTTGTTGCTGACCTAAGCTCAACAAAGAAGGATAAGATTTACTGTTTCTACAGTAAAGCTACTGTTGGTGACATTATGTTTTGGCAAAGGAAACTCTCTCACCTCAACTTCAAGACAATGAATATGCTGATGAAGAAGGAATTAGTTAGAGGACTACCTCAACAGGAATTCTGTCAAGAAGGACTGTGTGAGGACTGTCAAATGGGAAAATTGAAGAGAGCTGTGCACAGGTAAAAACAAATCAACACCAACACAGAGCCACTCAAACTAATTCATATGGATCTCTTTGGACCAGTTAATGTTCCATCTTTAGCCAAGAAGAGATATGCATTAGTTATGGTGGATGATTATTCTAGGTATACTTGGGTGAAGTATCTAGAATCAAAAGATGAAGTTGCTCAAGTTATCATTGATCACTTAAGAGTTCTTGACAGAACTCCAAATGCCAAAGTTCAAATTCTAAGAAGTGACAATGGTACTGAGTTCAGAAATGCCACACTTGGTAATTTCTGTAAAGATGAAGGAATTGTACAACGATTTTTTGCTGCAAGGACACCACAGCAGAATGGAGTTGTAGAAAGGAAGAACATAACTCTCATTGAAGCTGCCAGAACTATGCCTCATGATGCAAAGTTACATACATACTTCTGGGCAGAAGCTATCAACACAGCCTGTTACACACAGAACAGAACCCTGATCAACAAGACTCATGGGAACACTCCTTACTATCTGCTCAATGAAAAGAAACCTACTGTCAAGTATTTTCATGTGTTTGGAAGCAAATGTTTCATGATGAAAGACCACCATGAAAAGAAAGGGAAATTTGACACCAAAGCTTTTGAAGGCATTTTCATGGGCTATGCTTTAGAAAGGACTGCTTACAGAGTCTATCTCTTGGAACACAGAATCATAGATGAAAGTGTGAATGTCACATTTGATGAAACCAAGTTTCCTGGACTGCATGAAGAAGGTCAAATTCAAATTCTTAGATTTGAGAATCAAGGTTACTTGGAAGAAGAAGAAATTGTTGATGAAGAACCTACATTTACTCAAACTGTAGAAACTGAAAAAGATGCTGTCATTGAAAGTGATATAAATCAAACTCCAGCTCAGTCACAGACTATTTCAGGAAATACTCAAAATGATGGTGACTCTGGAGATGTTGAAGAAAATGGTGGAGACAATTGTCCTGGTGAAGATTCAGTTCCTCAGACTGAGGCTACTGTCTCAGATCAAACAAGAAGCTTGCCCAGAACTACAAGGTGGAACAAGGATCACACAAATGACCTAATTGTTAGGAATATGTTGTTCTTGATGATAAGCATAAAACACTTAGTAGAATTTGTGTAAAGTCAATTTTGTAGCTGTCAACGAAATAGCATGCTTAGCAGTGTTTCGTTGACAGGAAGCTCATCAACGAAATGAGTGTTGTAGCAATTGCATTGTACAATACTTCACAGTATGATAGGCATTCTATTATATGTTTTAGATAGGTTTTCTAAGTCATGTTGACTATGTACTAGATAGGCAAAATAGGTTGGTTAATTGTAAATATGTTATGCCTTGTAATTCTGCCTAAGTGAAGACATGTCAACGGTATGAAGATTACTCTGTCAACGGTATGGAGTTTACCCATCAACGAAACGAGGGAAACACCATCAACGGAATGAAGAATGAAGCTATCAACGAAACACATCTCCTTGCTATCAACGAATCAATGTTGCTTTTTGAACAGTTGACAAAGTGATAGTGACAGTTTACTGAACAGATCTAAAAGGAGATATGGAAGTGTACTTTGCATTGGAAACCATCAAAGTGGTTACTGGAAATAAGGAAACATTCCAATTTCCAATAAGGCTCTTGGGAATGATTATAATGAGCATGAAGACAAAAGCAAAGATCTCCAAGGACCATTGGACAAAAGGAATGAAAAGCAAGCTACTGATGGTTACTTCTATTATTCTTTAGTTTAACCAAATGTAGAATTGTAAACTTGGGATTTATAACCAAGTGTAGCAGTCACTTTAGAAAGAGAGAAGAAAAACAAATAGATTGTATTAGCTATTTTTGAGAGCATTCTTCTCTACAACATTGTAACTGAGCAGCTGTGAACATTTGTATCACAGATTATTTCCGCAATAAAAACACTTCAGTTGGATCATCAAACAATCCAACTGAATTATTTATATCTTGTGTTTTTATTTATTCAGTTCAGTTTAATTTCATAAAGTGTTTAGTTTCAAGAAAATATCAAGAATTGTATTCAACCCCCCCTTCTACAATTCTGTTAGGTCATTTGGGAATAACAATTGGTATCAGAGCAAGCTTCTAACATACAAGAAGTTTAAAGATCAAGACCAAAAACAGAAACCATGGTGAAGAAGGATGCAGGTGTGAAGATACCAGTTCTTGATAAAGACAATTACTTTCACTGGAAAGTAAAGATGCATTTACATCTCATGTCTATGGATGAGAGGTATGTAGACTGCATTGAGAAAGGTCCACACGTTCCCATGAAGCTTGACTCTAGAATTGGACTGCCAGATGATGCACCTGATGTAGAGATTCCAAAAACTGTCTCAGAATGGACTGTTGAAGATATTGCAGAAGTTCATAAAGACAAAAGGACCATGAACATTCTGTTTAATGGTTTGGAGCAAGAGATGTTTGACAATGTTATCAACTGTACAACCTCTAAGGAAGTATGGGATACTGTTAGAACACTCTGTGAAGGAACTGAGCAAGTCAGGGAAAATAAAATGCAACTCCTTATACAACAATATGAGCATTTTCATTTTAAAGCTGGTGAAACCCTAAATGACACGTTCAGTAGGTTTCAAAAGCTTTTGAATGGATTAAAGTTGTATGGGAGGATCTATCAAACCAAGGATTCAAACCTTAAATTTCTTAGAGCTCTTCCAAAAGAATGGAAGCCTATGACTGTTTCTCTCAGAAACACTCAAGAGTACAAAGACTACACTCTTGAAAGGCTGTATGGAACCTTGAAGACTTATGAGCTGGAAATGGAGCAAGATGAAGAAATTGAAAAGGTACAGAAGAAGGGTGGATCTATTGCATTGATTGCATCAGTGAACCAACTTGAAGATGACAATAAAGAAGCTGCAAAGGCCACAACTAGTCGATCTAGTTGTAGGAGTGATGTTAGCAAGGGTAAAGACAAGATGATAGAAGAAGAAGAATCAGAACCAGCCAACTTGGAGGACTTAGATGAGATTGATGAACACATTGCTTTTCTGTCTAGAAAATTCTCTAAGTTCAAGTTCAAAAGAAACTCAGAAGCAAGGCCACCAAGAAGAGACTTTCAACCTAGCAAAACAAACTGGATTGAAAAGTCTAAGTCAAAATGTTTCAATTGTGGAATGCTTGGTCACTTTGCTGGAGACTGCAGAAAGCCCAAGGTTGAGAAGGGCAACAGGAAATTTGAGCCTGTTGATTATAAAAAGAAATACTTTGAACTTCTCAAACAAAAAGAAAAGGCTTTCATGTCTCAGGAGTATGATTGGGCTGGTAATGGTGAAGATTCTGATGATGATGTTGAGTATGTCAACTTGGCTCTTATGGCTGACAATCATGAGCAGGAAGCAAGTTCCTCAAGCAACCAGGTAACAATTACTAATCTTTCTGAGCTTTCTAAAGAGGAATGCGACAATGCAGTAAATGAAATGTCTACTGTATTATATAATTTGCGTGTTACTCTTAAATCACTTACTAAAGAGAATTCAAGAATAAAAGAGACCAATCTGCTCTTAAGTGATAGGAATGCAATGTTAGAAGCACAGCTCATTGAATTTGAGAAAATGAGATGTGTTAGTAGGGATGCTAAGAAGGAACTTGAGAACGTGTTACAAAGGGAAGAAATTCTTAGAACACAACTTGAGATAGAACAAAGTGTGATTGCAAAATGGAAGGATGCCAGGAATGTTGCTACCAACATAATTAATGTTCAAGGCGTGGAATCCTTCTGTGAGCAATCATGGGAAAGGAACAAAGAGAAGCTAGGGTATGTTGGTGAAACCTTAGAATCAGGAACAGAGTCAACAAACAACAATGATCATTTGTTGAAGGTTGATATGTCAACGGAATGCAATGTTTCGTTGACACATGAACCATCAACCGATCAGGCTGTTTCGTTGACAGACAAAAGAAAAGATAAACTCACTAGACTTAATGACAAGTATGGTCCTGTCACCAAGAACTTTGTTCAAGGTGAGTCTAGTATTTTAAAGAAAATTGAGAAGCCTGTTGAGAGAGCTAATGTAGGTCACTTGTCTAACAAGCAATTGAAAGACAAGGTAGAGAAAGTTCATAATGAGGCTAAGGGAAATAAAAAGAATAACAGGAATGGCAAAGTAGGAATTAACAAACACAACAATTACACACCTGATAAATATGCTCCTAGAAAGACATGTGTTAATTGTGGAAGTGTTAGTCATTTGTCTACTAACTGCAAATCTGTTAAGAAAACTCCTAATGTGAGAATGCCCAAGCCTGCAATGAACAGTTCCATGCCTACAATGCCTGTTATGTCTAACATGTTTGCTCCATATGCACAATTTCAGAATCCATATGCTAGCATGCCATTTGTGTCTAATCCTTACATGAATATGTTTAACATGCCACAAATGCCATGGAACATGAATAACATGATTGTTCCTCCAACTATGCATGCTATGAATGAAAATATGAGCAACCCTCAGAAATCAACACCAAGGGTAAAGATTGATTTGAATCAATCTGAGCCCAAAGTGAAAAATGGTACAAAAGGGAATGCAAAGGCTAACAAGACAGGACCCAAGGAAACTTGGGTACCAAAATCGACTTGATTTGGTTTTATTGTGTGCAGGGAGACAAAAGGAATCTTTGGTACTTGGATAGTGGTTGTTCAAGACACATGACTGGTGATTCTACCCTGCTCACAGAGTTTCAGGAAAGAGCTGGCCCTTGTATTGCTTTTGGAGATGACAGCAAAGGCTACACAAAGGGATATGGCTTGATTTCAAAAGAGAATGTCATCATAGATGAGGTTGCATTGGTGGATGGTCTTAAGCACAACTTGCTTAGTATCAGCCAACTTTGTGACAAAGGATTTTTAGTTACTTTTTCTAGAGAAGCCTGTGTTGTTTCTAAAGGAGGAAACAACAATGTGGTAATGACTGGATTCAGAAGGGGGAATGTGTACATTGCTGACTTTAGTAGCACAAGTTCAGACACCATCACTTGTCTTTTCAGCAAGGCAAGCAAGGATGAAAGTTGGTTATGGCACAAGAAGTTATCCCATCTGAATTTCAAAGTTATGAATGATTTGGTGAGGAAAGATCTTGCTAGAGGAATTCCACAGGTGGAGTTCTCCAAGGATGGTTTGTGTGATGCCTGTCAAAAGGGAAAACAGAAGAAGGCATCATTCAAAAGCAAGACAGAGTCATCAATTGTCCAGCAGCTTGAATTGCTTCATATGGACCTATTTGGCCCTGTAAATGTTATGTCCATCTCAAAGAAGAAATACTGTCTTGTGATTGTTGATGATTTTTCTAGATTTACATGGACTTTCTTTTTGCACTCTAAAGATGAGGCAAGTGAAATCATTATCAATCACATCAAGATGGTAAGCAATCATCCTGATTTCAAAGTAAGAAGGATTAGGAGTGACAATGGGACAGAATTCAAGAATTCAAGCATGAAGGTGTTCTGTGAAGAAAATGGTATTTTGCATGAGTTTTCAGCAGCAAGAACACCACAGCAAAATGGTGTAGTTGAAAGGAAAAACAGAACACTTATTGAAGCTGCAAGGACAATGCTAGATGAATCAAAGTTACCTACATATTTTTGGGCTGAGGCAGTTAACACAGCTTGCTTTACTCAAAATATTTCTTTGATTAATCAGGCCAAAGGAATGACCCCTTATCAGTTACTCAAAAGAAAGAAGCCACTATTGGATTTTCTTCATGTCTTTGGATGCAAGTGCTTTGTTCTGAGAAATCAAGCTGAGCATTTGGGGAAATTTGAAGCAAAGGCAGATGAAGCAATATTTGTGGGATATGCAGCAGGGAAAGCTTACAGGGTCTATAATCTCAGAATCAACATTGTTATGGAATCTGTACATGTTGTTTTTGATGATCTCAAAATCCAAGGTCTCTGTGATGAAGGTTTCCATGAAAGTCTTTCTTTTGAAAATAAGGAAGGAGATCAAGTGAATCATGATAAGGCTACTGAGAAACAGCCTAAAGTTGTTGTATCTAGCACAGATGAAAGCAGCAGTGAAGATGAAATTGCTGCATTAAGGTTAAAAAGGATAGCAGCTAGCAGACCAAATGGTCATTTCGTTGACAGTCATGATGGTGGATTCGTTGACAGTCAGAATGAGCGTTTCGTTGACAGCCAAAACGGTCATACCGTTGATAGTCATAGGAATACTTCTAGAAGTGATCACTTAGGGACAACAAACTCAGGGGGAGTTTCTCAAGGACAAATATCCAATCAAGGCAATCATGATCATGAAGCTACGTCTTCAAGAGCAAATCTACCTCCCTCAAGGAAATGGACTAAAGATCATCCCTTTGAACTTATTATAGGTGATGTCTCTTCAAAAGTCCAAACTAGAAGAGCAACTCAAGAAGAATGTCTATATAGTAGCTTTCTGTCTCAAGATGAGCCAAAGAAAGTTGAGGATGCACTTCTAGATCCAGATTGGGTTTTAGCCATGCAAGAAGAGCTAAACCAATTTGAGAGAAACAATGTTTGGAAGCTGGTGCCCAAGCCTAATGACAGGAGTGTTATAGGCACAAAGTGGGTGTTCAGAAACAAGATGGATGAAAATGGCATAGTCACAAGGAACAAAGCTAGATTGGTTGCAAAAGGCTATTCACAGGAAGAAGGAATTGATTTTGATGAAACCTTTGCTCCTGTTGCAAGACTAGAAGCAATAAGGATTTTCCTAGCCTATGCAGCCCATGCCAATTTCAAGGTCTATCAAATGGATGTGAAGAGTGCTTTTCTGAATGGGGAATTGGAAGAGGAGGTGTATGTAAGTCAACCTCCTGGTTTTGAAGATGATGATTTTCCAGACTATGTGTACTTCCTTCTCAAAGCACTCTATGGTTTGAAACAAGCACCTAGAGCCTGGTATGACACTCTCTCACAGTTCCTCCTTGAGAATCATTTCACTAGAGGTACTGTAGATAAAACTCTTTTTCACAGGGTTGTAAATGGCTCTACTTTACTTGTTCAAATTTATGTAGATGATATAATCTTTGGGTCTACAGATGTGAAACTTTGTCAAAAGTTTGCCAAGCTTATGCAAAGTAAGTATGAAATGAGCATGATGGGAGAATTAACTTACTTTCTTGGTCTTCAAGTAAAGCAAGTTAATGAAGGCATTTTCATTAGTCAAACAAAATACATTCATGATTTATTAAAGAAGTTTAACCTAATGGAATGCTCTCCTGCCAAAACTCCCATGCCTACTGCCACCAAACTTGAATTGAATACTAAGGAAAAATCTGTGGACATTTCAAGTTACAGAGGCATGGTAGGCTCACTTTTATATTTAACAGCTAGTAGACCTGATATTATGTTTGCTACATGTCTATGTGCTAGATTTCAGGCTGATCCTAGAGAATCCCATTTAGTTGCTATTAAAAGAATTTTCAGATATCTCAAAGGAACACCAAACCTTGGCATTTGGTATCCTAGAGAATCTGGTTTTGAACTAATTGGTTATTCAGATGCAGATTTTGCAGGATGTAAAATTGACAGGAAAAGTACAACTGGAACCTGTCAATTCCTAGGAAACAAGCTTGTGTCATGGTTCAGCAAGAAACAAAACTCAGTTTCTACCTCCACAGCTGAGGCTGAGTATATTGCAGCTGGAAGTTGTTGTGCACAGATTTTATGGATGAAAAACCAACTACTTGATTATGGATTAAGAGTTGAGAAAATTCCTATTTTCTGTGACAACACTAGTGCCATTGCCATTACTGAGAATCCAGTGCAGCATTCAAGGACCAAGCACATTGACATCAAGTACCATTTCATTAGAGAACATGTTATGAATGGTACTGTGGAGTTACATTTTGTTCCAAGTGAACAACAACTTGCAGACATCTTTACCAAGCCACTTGATGAATCAACATTCTCAAGATTAGTAAGTGAGCTAGGTATGCTAAATTTCTCTTAATTATTTTTGAGATATTTGCAAGTTAAAATGCAGCCAGAAATTTGCTATGTTTTTCTGTGAATGAATTTTCTCAGGAAAAGGTAAAATTTTGTCTAAGTCAAAATTACTATGCCAACGGAATGCACCATTTCGTTGACAGTCTTAGCACTTTTTCTGGGTGTTTCGTTGATAGTTCTTTTGTATCAACGAAACGCAGTTTTATCAACGAAATAGACAGGACCTTAAACGCCCAATTCTGATTCGTTGATATAAAGCGCTTTTAATCTGAACCGTTAAAAAATTGACACGTCTTTTACCACGATCTATGCATACACCCCTGTAAGTATAAATCATGGTAATACTTTAAGAGTAACGGTTATATTTTTAAGCCAATCCAGTAATTTACATTTATTATTGGATTCATTTTCTGAGAATTTTTGGGGGAGTATTTAAGAAATTTTATTTTCATTATTTCTTTTTACCTGTTCTCAAAAATTCCAAAGGCTTTTTCTCTCTTCTTCTCTCTAACAAGCAATTCAGTTCGAAGCTTTCCTTTAATCAACAATGGCACCTATAGTCAAGCTTATGTCTGCTGGAGGGTTCATCTATGAGAAGAACAACTCCATCCCTTTTGTTGTCAAGGAAAACCCGAACAGACTGTTCTTCAAAATGATGGATTTCATGAAGAATTGCAAGTTGAGCTATGCAATGTTTCACTCTACACCACTCTACAATGAGATAATCGAGGAAATTTGGACCTCATGTGAGTATAGTGGAACACACTGCACACTAAAATTCACTCTTCAAGGTAATGAGTACATAGTTAATTCTGATGTTTTGCAAGCATGTTTACATATTCCTGATAATAACTGTGATGCTTTGCCTACTAACACTGAAATAACTACCATGTTAAATTCTATAAACTACTCTTTGCCTACTGATAATCTGGGTAGAATAATTAGGAGAGGTTTGGTTAGGGAATACAGTTATTTAGCTGATGCATTCATTAAGGTCTTTTCTGGAAAGATTAGTAATTTTGATGCATTAACTAACTCTATGTTAATTCTCCTAACCATGCTTCTAAATGATAGATATCACAACTTTAGCACCCAACTTATGTATGAAATTGGTGCTAAGTTGGGTGACAAAGCAAATAGGAAGAAAAATATCTATTATGCTAGGTTTCTGATGATGTTGGCTAACCATGTTAGTCCAGCACCATTAGTTATCTCTAACCCTAATGCCAGGTTCGAGTGCTTTGTGCAAGAAAAGAGAGTATTGACAGACATACTGAGGCTGAACCACAATGGTGATGTTCCAGTGGTGTATCTGCCAATCATTGAGGTAACTACTACTATCCCTGTTAGTGTAGCTAACACCTCTACTGTTTTACCTTCCAATGTTGCTATGGAGTCTGTAGCTGTGACCCAACAAGCTCCTACCCTAGCAACAAAACCAAAAACAAAGAAATCCTCCAAGCCAACCTCAGGTGCTTCTCAAAAGGCACCTGTTGTAAAAACTACCACACAACCTAAGGGGAGTGAGTCTGGAGTTGTGAGAGGTGAGGGAAGGGGTGAACATCAAAGAAACCCCAAGGATAAGGAAGGACAGGTTAGTGTGTACCAGCCAAGCCCCATTGTGTCTTCCCAACAAGGCACAATGAGTAACATGGATTTAAACACAAGTCTAATTGCATCCTCCCAAAAGGATGTGATTATTGAAACAAGCTCTCCTCCTAGAGTACAGTCCAAAAGGGTAAGGGACACTTCAAGCCCAAAGTCTACATTTTCCCAATACCAAAGGAGAGTGAAGCAAAAGTCCAAGGGTACACAGGGTGCACACACACTGGAAGCAACACTTCCAGTTTCTCAAATTCAGTTTGATGTAACCCCTATCATTTCTCTGGGGTTACAGTCCTCTTCTCTAAACATCAATCTTGAATTATCTCCATCAAATTCACCAACTCAATCTTTGGATGTGGACATGATCCATACATCTATTCCTGATTCTCCAACTCTAATCTTGGAGAAGCCCCACTCTGAAGCTGGTGGCCATCACTTGCTAAGTGATTTGTTGGGCCATCAACCAATTTTTCCTGAAATTGCAAGGGGATCTGTGGACCAATCTCTAAAATCAATCACCACAGACTCTACTGTAATTTCTCATTCTCAAAGTGCTTTCTTGACTTCATCAACGAAACAGTCTATTTCGTTGACAAGTGTTTCTCCATCAACGGTATCCATACCGTTGACAGTTCAAACTACCATTCCGTTGATAGTTCACTCTGCACCTTTAATTGAAAATCAAGTTGTTCCCACAACTAGTGCAGATGATCTAGTGGTAGTTGAGACACTTCTAGGACTGAGAGGGAGTGAAACTGAGAGGCTGGCTTGCAGCCAGGCAAAAGGAGAGAATGTGAGTGAGAGGCTGGCTATTTCTTCCAGCCAGGCAAAAGGAGAGATTGAGAGTTCCACCTTAGAAGGTGAAGGTGAGGGTGTGAGAGGTGTGAGCCATGGGGAGCCCATGATGCAAGAACAGAGTGGAGAGAGAGAAGGGACTACAGGAGAAATAAGGATGGAAGCAGCCATTGCTAATGAGTTAATGGAGGTCAGTGAGGGAGAAAGGGAACTTACTTTCCAAGAGGTTTATCAGCAAACTCTGGATAGTATTTCCCTGGATCCTGAGACCTTTACTCATCCTGTGTCAGCCTATCAAATTTTGGCTCAACAGGGCAATGTGGAGGCAGAGAGGTCACTACAACTAATTCACACAACTGCATCAATGCAAAGAGCAAAGGATGCCTTGACCAATCTACCTCCAGGAGCTGAAGCAAGTGGAGACTTTGATTTTTCTGATAATGAGGATAGCTTTGGTGACACTCTACAGGTGGCCACTACTGCACAGACTGGGACTTCTGTGGTGCCTCCTACACCAAACTGGCTTTCTCAAGATATGCATGGTAGAAGCAATTTGGATGCTGCTATCACAAGGCAGTACAAAGAAGCATATCTAGCTCATGAGTCTGCAGGAGCAAGGGACAAGAAATTCTACAAAGCCATAATGGATTCTCTGGAAATTCAAAGGCTACAAATGTTGCAGACAAGGATTGAGGCTACAGAGATCAAGGATTCAATCAGCAACCTTAGGGCTGCTAATGATAGGAGGCTAGATGAAAAGCTTCCTCTTCTCACTGTGTCCAGGATGAACAGGTTTTTCTCTAAAGAACCTGAAGTGGATTCCTCCTTGAAGACTCTCTCTTCTAGAGTGGACAAGGTGGAAGCCACTCTATCACAGATGCAAAAGGAACAGGAGAAACAAACTCAACTATTGGCCCAGCTAGTGGCAGCTCAAGGACTCCCAGCCATCTCTTTTGATGATAACAAAAAGGGGGAGAAATCTAAGGAGCTAGACATTCAGATTACCAAGGTTATGGTCCCAGCCATTTCCCTACCAAAGGAGCCATTAGCAATGGGGGAGCTTGGCAAGCAGCAAAAGGATGGTATTGACCTTATACAAGAAGCTTCTATGAGGATGAGACTTGCAGAACAAATCAAAGAACATTGGTCCAACATAGAAGCAAAGTTCAAGAAGATTACTGAAGATAAGGACTCAAATCCATCAACGGAACAGCCATCAACGAATGCCATGGCACTAGCATCAACGGAATGGGAGCCACAGACAAATTCTTTCTATCACCAAGAGCCCCTTCTACATGGAGTCACTCAAGGACCAAGGAAGGAAAAAGGACAAACTTCATGCATTAGGGATGTGGAACAAGCTACAATTCAAAGAAGCCTATCTCCCAAGTCCCCTGCTAAACCAAAGGGCAAAAACATAGCAAGGACTTTCTATCCTGCACCTTATCCATATGAGCACAAGCTTCTTGGTCTACTCATCACAAAAAACAAGGAAAGTAATGATTATGAGATAAGGAAGCAAAGGGCAATTGTCTACAGGAATGGACAACAAATCTGTGTTTGGGCTGGTCATCCAAACTTTGCTGAAGCCAAGGCTGAGGAATCAGAAAGAGCAGCTATGCAAGCTCTTGCAGTAGCTCAAGCTCTAGATGAAGAAGAAAGGAAGCAAGAGGAAAGCACTAGAGAGGAAAGGAGTTCAAAGAAGAGCACAAGGCAACCCAAAGAGAGAGCTAGGAGAAACATAGACTTTGAGAGTGCTGATTCTCAGAGTACTGCATCAGACTCTTCTATACCTATTGCACCTCCAACAATTGCTAATCCAGTTTTTGAGGGAAAGTTGACCTGTGATCCTGCACATCCTGTCAATTTTCATGATCAACCAATCATGCCAAAAGAGGAACCAATTGATTTTGATGAGGCATACTTTCCAAAGTTCCTGTTAGAAAAGGACCAACCAATGAAGACAAAGAAGAGGCCTGTCAAAGCAAAGCCTGTTTTTGTGAGAAAGCCACAATCTCAAAAACCCCCTTCAAACCCAGAGGACTGCATGTACATTGCTGACATCAGGGAAGAATCCAGTCTACATCTTGACTTAGACAACCTGGTGGAAGTAAGGGGAATTGCAGCTTCTCAAAAGTTGCCTGAAAGACTAGTGTTCACATTCAAGGGTGGTAGAGAACAAGTGTGGCCTCTCTACAGAATTTTAGGAGAAGATTATCAAACACTACTCTCAGTGTTTAGATGCTTGAAAAAGGACTTCGGTTTCACCAAAACAGCCAAGTCTGAGGTGGTCTCCAAAATCTGTCAGTTAAAGGCTAGCTGGAACAAGCCTGAGGCTCTTCCAAGGATACTTAGAGTTCCCTCAACAGGAAAGAAAATCCATCTTCAACCTTATTGGATGATGGAGTTTAAGGACAAGGACAATTGCAGAAGATTCTTCAGAATGGAAGACCAGCTGGAGAAGGCATCTAATCAAACTCTAAAGCTGATGCAATCCAAGCTTGGTGATCAAGATGAAGAGGAGAAAATCTTCTACAGAAGACTACAGGTCCAGATTGAGGAAAACAACTCCAAGAGAGGGAAGAAGACTATGCCACAAAGAAGTCACAGATGAAACATTTGCTCAGACTAGAGGAGCACTTGTGGGCATTAGTCTTGTAAGTCTTATATTTTGTCTATAAAGTTTTGAAGCTTAATACATTTTCTACTTTTGTAATTTATGATGTATCTGAGTGTTTTTGTTATCATCAAGTCTCTTGATTTATGGCTGTTATTCTATCAGTCATAAATTGGGGGAGATTGTTAGGAATATGTTGTTCTTGATGATAAGCATAAAACACTTAGTAGAATTTGTGTAAAGTCAATTTTGTAGCTGTCAACGAAATAGCATGCTTAGCAGTGTTTCGTTGACAGGAAGCTCATCAACGAAATGAGTGTTGTAGCAATTGCATTGTACAATACTTCACAGTATGATAGGCATTCTATTATATGTTTTAGATAGGTTTTCTAAGTCATGTTGACTATGTACTAGATAGGCAAAATAGGTTGGTTAATTGTAAATATGTTATGCCTTGTAATTCTGCCTAAGTGAAGACATGTCAACGGTATGAAGATTACTCTGTCAACGGTATGGAGTTTACCCATCAACGAAACGAGGGAAACACCATCAACGGAATGAAGAATGAAGCTATCAACGAAACACATCTCCTTGCTATCAACGAATCAATGTTGCTTTTTGAACAGTTGACAAAGTGATAGTGACAGTTTACTGAACAGATCTAAAAGGAGATATGGAAGTGTACTTTGCATTGGAAACCATCAAAGTGGTTACTGGAAATAAGGAAACATTCCAATTTCCAATAAGGCTCTTGGGAATGATTATAATGAGCATGAAGACAAAAGCAAAGATCTCCAAGGACCATTGGACAAAAGGAATGAAAAGCAAGCTACTGATGGTTACTTCTATTATTCTTTAGTTTAACCAAATGTAGAATTGTAAACTTGGGATTTATAACCAAGTGTAGCAGTCACTTTAGAAAGAGAGAAGAAAAACAAATAGATTGTATTAGCTATTTTTGAGAGCATTCTTCTCTACAACATTGTAACTGAGCAGCTGTGAACATTTGTATCACAGATTATTTCCGCAATAAAAACACTTCAGTTGGATCATCAAACAATCCAACTGAATTATTTATATCTTGTGTTTTTATTTATTCAGTTCAGTTTAATTTCATAAAGTGTTTAGTTTCAAGAAAATATCAAGAATTGTATTCAACCCCCCCCTTCTACAATTCTGTTAGGTCATTTGGGAATAACACTAATTATTGGAGATCCTTCTTCTGGGGTGAGAACCAGGAACAATATTTCTGCAGACAACATGTTTTCCTGCTTTCTATCTCAAGTGGAGCCTAAAGCAATTGATGAAGCAGTGTTGGATTCTGATTGGGTGATTGTTATGCAAGAGGAACTCAACCAGTTTGAAAGAAACAATGTATGGAAGTTGGTTCCAAGACCAAAGGGAAAGTCATTTATTGAGACAAAGTGGGTTTTCAGAAACAAACTGGATGAAAATGGAAATGTGACTAGAAACAAGGCAAGGCTAGTAGCTAAAGGTTACTGTCAACAGGAAGGGATAGATTATGATGAGACATTTGCACCTGTTGCCAGACTTGAAGTTGTCAGGATTTTTCTAGCCTTTGCTGCACACTGTAACTTCAAGGTGTTCCAAATGGATGTCAAAAGTGCTTTTCTAAATGGAGAGTTGGAAAAAGAAGTGTATGGTGAACAACCACCTGGTTTTGAAGATACTGAAATGCATAATTTTGTGTACAAGCTGTTCAAGGCACTTTATGGTTTGAAACAAGCTCCAAGAGCCTGGTATGATACCCTCTCAGCCTTTCTTTTGGACAACCAGTTTACAAGAGGTGTAGTAGATAAGACTCTATTCTACAAGCATCATGGCAAAGACATCATTCTGGTTCAAATCTATGTTGATGATATCATCTTTGGTTCATCAAATGAGAAGCTGTGTGAGAAGTTTTCATCTCTAATGAGAAACAAGTATGAGATGAGTATGATGGAAGAACTGTCATTCTTCCTTGGTTTACAAGTTCTTCAAAAAGATGAAGGAATCTTCATTTGTCAAGCAAAGTATGTCAATGAACTTCTCAAGAAGTTCAACCTAGAAGACTCATAACCTGCCAAGACTCCCATTTCTACTTCAATAAGTTTGGATCTAGACTCCAAAGGGAAGAAAGTGGACTCTAGTGCTTACAGATGCATGGTTGGATCACTTCTCTAGCTAACTTCTAGCAGACCTGACATAATGTTTGCTACATGTCTCTGTGCAAGGTTTCAAGCTGATCCAAAGGAGTCACACTTGGTAGCTATCAAGAGGATTTTTAGATATCTTTAGGGCACTCCTAATCTAGGCCTTTGGTATCCTAAAAACACTGGATTTGAGCTAGTGGGGTATTCTGATTCAGATTATGCTGGGTGTAGGATTGATAGAAAGAGCACTACAGGAAGCTGTCAATTTATTGGTGGAAGATTGGTGTCATGGTTTAGTAAGAAGCAACATTCAGTTTCTACATCTACAGTAGAAGCTGAATACATTCCTGCTGGAAGTTGCTGTGCACAAATTCTATGGATGAAGAATCAACTGTTGGATTATGGTCTAGTGTTAAATAATATCCCTATCTACTGTGATAACACTAGTGCCATAGCCATCTCAGACAATCATGTTCAACACTCTAGGACAAAGCACATTGATATTAGACATCATTTTATAAGAGAACATGTTGAAAGAGGAACTGTGAAGTTGATCTATGTCCCTACAGAAAAGCAACTTGCAGACATCTTCACAAAACCATTGGATGAATCAACCTTTAACAGGTTGGTAAGTGAATTGGGAATGCTAAATCTGGTATGTTAACTTACTAGTTTTTCCATTCTAAATTTCTTTTTCATTGAAGCTTGTGACAGTAATCCTAACAAGTTGCTGTCATGAGAAAGTTATTGTCTACCTAAGTCTCTATCTGTTTTCGACAGCACGTTTACTTTGACTTTGTTAAATTGAATTTTGTGCTAGTCCTTTACATGAGAGTTAGATTTTGTATGACATTAACTTGCATGGTTTTTAATGTTGAAATTGGTCAAGGAATTTTTCTTGATCGGTCAGTTTTGCTTTGATTGTTGGATTAGTGGTAGACATCACTTAATTGCAATATGTGGTAGTTGTATGGGTATTCCAAATTGTTGACCGTTTACATCCCTCTTAACCTAGTATGCCTATAAAATGAATCTTAGGCCATATTAGTGAATCATTTAGAAAAAGGGTAAAATGGAAAACAAAGTAGGAATCGAATATTTGCCAAAGTCTTGTGGAAGTGAGCCTTACAATGAAGAAGTGGAAGCTCTGTTTGATGAGTTGTGGGACGCCCTCGATGAGGAAGAAGCAATAGAACTTGCTGCCAAAGCCGCTGAGGAGGCTAAGGTGCAAGAAGAGGAAAAGGAGTTTCAAGCACTCCTCAAGGAAGAAGGAACCTCAGAAGAGGAAGTTAGGGCAAAAGTTCTAGAATTGGTTAAGAAAGACTGTAATGAATAGTTAATCTCACCAATTATAGTAATTTACCCTTCTTCAATTAATAAAATTTATCCGTTTTCTTCTGTAGTTTCTTAATGCTTGCTGTATGTGTGGTTAATTGCTTAACTGGTTGAATATTGTTGAATGAATGATGAATCAGTAATAAATATTGCATATGTTTAACTGGTGTCTCTTCAGTTAAGTTTTTAATCATAACAGTTTCAATACAAAGTCTCGACAGTTGTTATTTTCCTGCAAAGGTTGCTGTCATCAAGAAAAGTAGATGTCACGGTTATTTGACAGTTAGCTTCTCGACAGCAGTAAACAACTTTTTGTCATGATTTGTATAAGATACTGTCATGTGAGAACTTAACGATGATAGTAAGTTTTGCGCGAAATGTTTCTGTCACGCAAAACATGATGTTATCACACCAAAGTTACTGACACGGTTGTTTTGAGCGCACAGGTTACTGTCAAAGTAGTGGACCGTTAAGATTGGACACGCATCCTCCACGAGGAGAGAGAAATTAGCCAATAACCCACGTGACTGTTAATTGGGTTAAGACACGATTTCACTTTTCCACTTTGTCAGTTAAACGCTTGAACTTCCCTCTAAATTCATCAAACATACAACTGTTCTCAAAAAGCAAACACAACACTCTCCTTTCTCTTCTCTCCAAGCAATTCATCTTCTACCTTCTTTCTTCTCTCAGCAAGCAAAAATGGCCCCCAAGCAATCAATTTCACAAACCAACTTTGCTGGCATCTACTCTCCAAGTGATGCTGGTGAGGGTTTCAAAGGGCTTGTTTATTTCTTGAATAAGTCCTACCTTGGGTATGCAATTACCTCTACTCCTGTTCTTGACCTAGACATGATTGAAAATTTCTGGGAGACAACCGTTGCTCAAGAAGATGGTGACATCTCCTCCATTCAGTTCAAAATCAAGGAGCACAGCTACTCTCTCAATATTCAGGGCATCAATGCAGCTTTGGGAATTGTTCTGGAACCAGGAAAGACTTATACCGAGCTTTCTAGTGATGAGACCCTGAAGAAGCTCTTCTTGAAGATTGGGTATTCTGGACCTATTTTTGAAGAGGGAACAACAAAATGGTACCCCCAGTGAAATGGACAGGAAATATCTCCGCAAGGAGTGGAGTATGGTGTTTGATGCTATGGTGAAAGTGTTCTCTACTAAGACCACAGGCTGGAATGGAATTCCCACCTACATCAAGAAACTCACTCACTCTCTTGTTCATGGGTACAAATTGGATGTTGGAAAGCTGCTCATGGCACACCTCAAGGCTGCCATAGGTAAGAAGGTAAACATTTATCCTCACTTTCTAATGTTATGCATTAATTCTTTATGTGACTTTGATGAGAATGCCCCTCGTTTAGAGGTGTGCCCTGTACTGAAAAGAAACACTCACACAACTCTCACTTCACAGAATTTAAATGCACATATTCCACTATGTTTCACCAAACACATGGTTGATCAAGTGACTGGCCTTGATTTTCCATTACCTTATGGTTTTGACACCTTCACTATTGAGAATGAAGCTGGATTAGACCCAAATTCAGCTAACCCTCATTCTACCCCATACATTCAGCCTAGGTTCTCTAGACTTCCCAAAGTACAGAGACAAGCCTTACAAGAAACCAGAAAAAGACCCCTAGAGACTGGTGTTGGTGGTAGTGTTGAAAGTCAAGAGGGAGTTCCTGCACCTAGTGCAGCAAATAAGGAAGGTAGTCCACTAGAACCCACAGTGGTTCCTCCTGAGCCTAAGAAGAAGAGAGCTAAGAGGACCAAAACCACTGTCAGCCTCCCTGCAGTCTCCCAAAAGACTGTAGAGGAAAATAGGGAAATAAACTCCTCCCTAGGTGTTCCTTCTCAACAAGGGACATCTATTGAAATTGGCCTATCTCCCATGTCACCTTGTACAGAGTCTGCACAACCTCATGTTCCAACTCATGAGGAGCCTCCACTTGCAGAAACACACATGGAGTCAGGACACAGTGAGGATTTCACTTCCCCTATTGATGCTTCTCATGTTCCATCTAAGAAGCAGCCATCATTCTCTTTTCCACTTTCACCTTCTTCCTTCCCTACACATTCATTTGTTTCTTCTCCACAACCTAGAGAGGGGGACAGTCCCAACCCTTCAGGTTTTGATCATCCATCTCCAATCATGGATGAGCCCCCATCAAGTGGTCCACAAGAACCCATTTCTCAAAGTGAAATGGACACCAGTCCTTCACTCACTGAGAAAGAGCAAGGTGCAACTCTGCTAGAAAGTGAAACAGCCAGTACCTTGTTCAATCTCCAAGGAGCATCTTACCTTAGGGAAGATGCTGTCACAGCCTCAGTTGATGTCAAAGACACTGTGAATGTTGCTGTCACAGGTGACCCTGTTATCGAGGACTCAGTTGAAGTTGCTTTCAAAACCAAACCTGATGTCCAAGATACAGTGGAACCTACTGTCAATCTTTTAACTGACAGTAACATTCATGGCAAAGTTCCTATCACCTCTGCTCAGCCTGATTTTGATGCTGTCATAGTTGAAGATGTCTCTGATGATGATGTGTCACTATCTCAGTTCCTAATGGTACACTCTAAACCATCTTTTTTATTGCATGTAAGTACTGCTCATACCCATGCATTAGGGGTGAGCAAAAAACCGAATTAAAACCGAAACCGAACCGAAACCGATAAAAACCGAACCGTAAAAAACCTAAACCGAGTTGAAACCGAACCGAAACCGAAAATTAAAAAACCGAACCGTTCGAGGTTTCGGTTTCGGTTTTAGGTCCAAACCGAACCGAAAAAAACCGAACCGATCCGATTAATAAAAATAAAGAAATAAATATATTATATATTCTACTAGACCAATTTTTATGAGTAGTGGGAGTAGATAAATAAAGATCCTGACATTTCTTTTAATAATTATACTATTTTGTTCTTGTTTTTGAAGTTTAATTTGTAATAGTTGATCAATAATTGTAGTTTAATAAACTTTTATATCTAGGTGTTTTATATATTGCTTTATTTTTGGATGTGACGATTTTTCTTGGCTTTCCTGGAAAAACTGTTTACTTATACAAAGACTTCAGATAGACTCGAGATTGTTGAATTTCTAACATTATCTTATATATATTTCAAAGAAAATGTTTTTGAAGATCATGTTAAATTTTCATTATTCTCGGATCATGTTGGACTTAAATAATTTATTATGAAAACTTTGTATGTTTATTTTGGACAAAAAAATAATTTGTAACTTTGCAAGCTTAAAAATTCGAAGTCATTTTATTTATTTTGTTATGTTTATTTGAGGCGGTTTTAAAACCGAAACCGAACCGATTGTAAAAGATCCGATCATTTTAAAACCGAAACCGAACCGACGGTTTCGGTTTTAACCTAAAACCGAACGGATCCGACCTGCGCTCATCCCTACCATGCATCTAGGATGAGTGAGGTGGGCAAAAGAAAAGAGAGATAAAAGAAAAGAGAGGTGAGCATAAAAATGAGAGGCAACCAAATGAGCTGGCAAAAGGTGAGGGACTTGAGCATGTCCAGAGTGATTTTGAGGGAGCCTCACACTTACAGGCATTAGGCCATGAGAGTTCTTCTGTGAGGAGTGATGAGATCACTCAGAAAAACACTGAGAGTGTGAGAACCCCCACAGCCTCCAAGCCCCAATCTTTTCCTTCACCCCCAAGAAGGTTAAAATTAGGTGGCCCATCTACTACACTCAGGTTGGAAGCTCTAGAGAACAGGTGTATGTCCATGGAATCCAAACTTGACAGCCTGTCTACCATGGTGGCCTCAGGATTCTCTACCATTCAGGAAGCCATTCAAGTTCTTTCTGCAGGTCTTGATGCTGCCAACTTACCTAAGGGGGAGGAAATGGCAAGATCAGAATCACAAAGGGCAGAATCAGGAAGGTGTCCCCAAGCAGGATATTCACAAAGGAAGTTTTTGGAAGCACACTGAAGTTCAGAACTCATGCATTTGGCAAAGACTTATGGATGGATCTTTAGGATGCTAGAGTATGCCTCTCCAAGACAGTTCAAAAGCACATTGATGAGATTGAAGATGAGGCTATCTCTCCTGATGAAAAAGCACTGGTGGAAGAGCTCAGAGAAGTTCTTAAGGAAGCTCTCAACAGAGAGGATGAAGCAAGACAAAAGGAAATCTGAAGCTAAGTAAAAATTCTCTGTCAATTCTGATCTTGGTTAGTTAAGTTGTCAGCATGTATTAATTGTAAATTTGTTGTTATTTTCCATAAAAACAAATTGGGGGAGATTGTTAGGATTTATGGGTGATAGCTATGAGACAACTTAACTAGATATTTTATGTACTTAACTCTATTAAGTATGAACATACTATCACATCCAGAGTATGTCTAGGTAACCGTTTTTGTTTTCTGCAAATAAGATTCTAGTACATCTTGGTAGAAGTTCATTGATTTGTTCAAGCCTCAAGAAGTGCTCAAGATGGACAACAAGAATAAATATTACTGTCACAACATTGATAGTAAGGTTACTTGAAGACAGCATGTTACAAGTCACGGCAGTACATTCACTCTGACAGCAACATTGGCGGAAGCCCTCAGACAGCAACTTTACCTTAGCCTGACAGCAAGCTTGGAAATCCTGACAGCACCTTCTGCGGAGATTTCCTACTGTCACCAAAAGCGCATTCATGTGACAGCAAGCTTAGCCATCAGGATACTGTCACGAAGGGATAACAATTGTATTGGGGATCTACCCAGTCAAACTTGTGACAATTTGGATGTTCAAGAAACAAGCGTGTTGCAGTATCCCAACACTGCAACAGGTCTGCAAGACTAAGACCGAAGCTTGAGAGATCACATGACAAAGCTCACCAATTCCAGAGTATGACAAATCTACATCTACTAAATTGTGTTAGCTTAATATAGAATGGTTCTAGATTGCTTTGTTCTGTACTGATAAGCTGTTCGTATAGCAATTTAGGAAAGATTCACAGGTAGGCAATTTGTAAGAAGCTGCCACTTGAAAATGACAACAGCTTCACTAGACCCGTGTTGATAGTGATAGGATTAGTCTACTAAGACTATCTCTCAATCCATTCTTTGTAACAATCATTTGAGAAACAGAAGTTCAAGAATATGAACATTTTCTTGAGGTTGTAGCAACCCATTGCAAAATAAATAAAACATTTATTTTGTGAGAAATACTCGTGTGTCTACTTGTGTTTGCATTCGATAAACTGATAAACGTTAATCTTAGTTTTTGTTGTTGAAACGTAGATTGAGATTTATCAGTATTGCATTCAACCCCCCCCCCCCTTCTGCAATAGTCAAGGACCAACAGTAACGTGTCTGATGAGCTCGGAGCAGGCCGTAAGGACATCAGCGCCGTCATACACCGAACGGTCCTTGGGAAGGATGAACGCCCGACATAAGTCTGTGCCGATCTCCTTCGCCGCTGTTGAAGCCGGGGCACCAAATCTGTCGGTAGTCATTACCGACCAATCAGGCCGGTAGGTGAGAACGACTTCTCCTTCAGCTCCTCGTGGCCGTTTTTGCGCCAAACTTGGCCCTGCCTCAGACTGGTTGGCCATCTCCACCTTATTGGTCATGGTATCGAGGATCTCCACGTCATCAGGCCGAGGAGACGGGGGCTTCTCAACATGGGGCTCAGGGACAGGCTCGGTATTCTGGCCGGTCTGTTTGTTGGCCTTCTTAGATTGAAAGCGCTTCAGCATATCGGACCTGGTTGACACTTCAAAAAATAATTGATGTTAAAAGGCAGGAAGTAATGACGAGTCACATTGAATACAAGAGGAATAAACGAGAAAATAAAAAAAAATACGCTAAGTAGATTCTATGTTCCGGTACCCCATAAAGCCCGAAGCCAAGTTTGGTCTCGGCTTACAATCAAGGGAATTCGCTTCAGTTCTTGAAGTCCGCAAAGTTTGTCATAGTCAGCTTGGTCTTCAGTACTCAATGCAGGTGCGGTGACTGTAGCGGGATCAATCTCTCGCCAAACCGAGTATTTACGCAACTTGTGACCACTGATAAAAAACCAATGATCGTGCGTTCTTCCTAAAGTCAAAATGATGAAGAAACAGGGACAAACATGGCTTCACCCCCACCTTCAGGCACCTATTCTGA
This sequence comes from Heracleum sosnowskyi, assembly GCA_030848705.1. Taxonomy (NCBI): domain Eukaryota; kingdom Viridiplantae; phylum Streptophyta; class Magnoliopsida; order Apiales; family Apiaceae; genus Heracleum; species Heracleum sosnowskyi. The sequence goes on from CM061237.1 coordinate 26,723,290, forward strand.
AATGAATTGATGTGAATAAAGGTGTTGGGGTCTAATTGGCTAAGGGCGACCAGGTTGTATTTGAGTAGTTTCTTCAGAACGGGAAGGAAAGTCGAAGGCCACAGAAGAACGCCTTCTCAGAAATCCCCATAGCGATCGAACCGAATTCTTCATCTACTTCGGGCGTATGGTAGATGAGGTCAGTTTCATCGGCTTCATACGTATGAAAGAGAGTAGGGATGTCGTACTTTTTTGTCATCTTGATGACATCCGCCTTCGTTAGTACAGAATTTAGATTGGCTGAAGGGAATCTAGCGGCACTAAAATGTGCCATGGCTGAATAGATTGGTCCGAACTCTATGGGCTGGTCCATGTCCTGCAAGGGCAAAAGGGGACCGAATTAGCCATGTACTCGAAAGATTGAAAAAGAAAGAAAAAATATATGTGTATACTGGAAGTAGACTGGCTGATAAAAACCGAGTATAGAGGGCTGGGATTGTTACAAAAAAGAAAATTTTGTGAATTCAAGGAAGATCGAAGAGAGTTCTAAGGCTTCAAGAGTGTCCGAAGGGAGTTCTAAAGGTTTGAATGAGTACTGAAAGACGTTCTTGTGTAGAAAGCTACCCAGAAACCCTCTTAACGCTACAAAAAGTAAACTCTTTATCCCTAAAGTCTATTTTTATACACATTCCTCTCACCTAATGCATGACACTTCTCAAAAGAGAGTGTCAGTTGCCCTATTCCAAGAACAAAAGCTACTACGACATAGGTATTATCCAAAAAACTACTCAACCTAAGGAGGAATATCCAAAAAGCGTGACATACATGTTCGTGTGACATACATGTTCGTGTGACATACATACTAGTGTGACATAAATATTAGTGTGACATATACATTGGTGTGGCGCACAATTACTTACAACGGCAAGACAGAAATATGAGACTTACTGTTGTTAGATTCGAGTAATGAAATGGAAGACGTTGATGTTGATACTCTTCCGCCAATGGTTCCTTGGATGTTTGTTGCTCAAAGTGGACAAAACTGTCTAGGAGGAATGATTGTAGTGAAAGTGTAATGAAAGAAAAGAGAAAATGGCGGTTTATATGTGTATAAACTGCCGTTTCGAAATCAACGGCTGGGATAAAGGCTGTTGAAATTCACGTCTTAGATTGATTTGGGAAAACGTGTAACTCCAAAAAGTAATTATGATAGCAATTGTCTCTTGCTGACGTGTCCGTGTTTCGTGCTAACAGCTATCACCTTGTTCGGCCTGAGCCTTGTCCTAGAATTTTCTCGAAGATGGACTGAAAAATAGGCCTTCGATCGAACGCCTTTCGACCGAAGTCCAGGGATATGTTGGAGGTCCATACCCGATGAGTAATGGGCCGACCGAATAAGTCTAAGAGGCCCAGGAAGCCCGATATCGCAGGTCCATACATATGGCCTGCATGGCTAACGGCTCGAAGACCCAGTCAAACACACGAACGACCCACGAGGTCAGGGGAGGTCCACGATTCAAACGGAAGGATCGGGGCTAACTGGTAAAGAGGGGGAAATCAGGTTTGGATCATTCATTCACACACAATTACGATTACAATATTTGTACGTTTCTTTTACTCACACAAAACCAGTTTAACTGATTCTCACATCGGAGGTGAATCAGGGGTCCCATCCCTCGCATTCTTCTCTTTTCAGATTCGACCGGAAAACTCACGGCAGAAAACTAGTTTCAACAGAGCCAAAATAATTAAAAAGATATTTAAGAAAATAGTAGCTTATATGATAAAAAAAAACTAAAGAAATGGATGTGCGTGGGAAGTTTCTAGGCTAACAAAGTATTAAATCCATAATTAGTCAAGATGATTATAAAAATATTAACAACTTAAATGATACAAAAGGAGGTCGCAAAATAAAAGTGCCTTTTATTTTATATTATACAAGTTCTGAGTCGGTTAGCACGACCCCTGTAAATAGATCACTGCACTCATTTTTAGTTGTCTCCTCACTTATGTTTGCCAAGAAGCGTAAGTCCAACAACTTACTTATATCATGTCATAAGTCTAAATATAAATAATATAGCAAAAAATGGTGCTCCAACAATGTTCTAGTGGTTAACTAAATCACTAGAATATTCATCTCATTACCTATTAATAAGTAACCTGACAATTACCTATTTCATTTTCATGAATGAAAAATTCACTTTCCTTCTTTTCTACATTTCTTTTCTCTCTCTTTCTTCCACTCTATTTATCTCACTTTTCAAATTTATTATTATAATAAGACTAAATTGCACTATGATGGCTTGAACTAAATTTTTTTTGCAGAAAAATGGCCGATGTGTTCGATGTAACACTTTAATAGCCAAACAAAAAATTTTAAAGCAGAAAAAGGGGTCCGTCTATTTTCGGTAGACGCCGTTAACGCTAGTAAGGGTATTTTGGTCAGTTCGAGCATTTCAACGGATCTATTAGATATTTACAGGCGGAGCTTCATATACACTGCCATAGCCGCCAGTTCCTAGTATCTGATGTTAAAATTATTCGTTGCTCTTAAAATGTCCTCGTATGCAATGATACCGTCAAAGTTCCATACTGAACACAAATCACCATTATTGTCATTGATCTTGTTTTTCTTTTCTGTCCGTGTAGGCCGACCAAAACACACGAGGGCTAGTATCAATGAAGGAACGCCAATGGTAATGGGAAGAACTATGCATAGTATGAGGAAGATTGTCCTTTTCTTGTGGGAAGTCAAATCAGGGCAGTTCTGCTTGAGGTCAAAGGAGTGTAAATTTAAAAATCCATATAAAGTATATGGTACACTTCCGGTGAAATTGTTCCCTGCCAAATAGACGTACTCCAAAGAAGAACAATTTCCAAATCGTTTTGGTATGTGTCCACTGAGCATATTTTGGGAGAGGTCTATTTCTAGTAGACTACTGCAGTTCTTAAAAACAGGTATGGAGCCAGTGAGACGATTATAGCTAAGGTTCAAGTAATTGAGTTCAGTCAAGGAACCCAAAGCTATGTGAACTTCCCCTGTCAGTTGGTTACCCGAAAGGTCTAATTGGAGCCCTTTTTCTTGTGGGAAGTCAAATACATATTTACCCTCGTATCTATTAGATATTTTCTAACGCCGTCAATAACGTTACCCCGTTTTTAGGCGGAGCCCTTTTTCTGCTTTAAATTTTTTTGTTTGGCTATTAAAGTGTTACATCGAACACATCGGCCATTTTTCTGCAAAAAATTTTTAGTTCAAGCCACCATACTGCAATTCAGTCTTATAATAATTATAGGAAATATATATAAGTAATGCTGTTGGAGTTCCTACAAAAATTCAAGTTCCTAAATCACTAGGACACATTATTATATAATATTTATAAGTAATCCACTATGACATTGCTGGACTTGCTCTAAGGCTAGAGGTAAGCTTCTCGTTCTTTCTCCTTTCAATAATTGTACAGGCCGTCATCGAAGCCTTATTTATGTAGTTTTGATCACCTTTATCAACATCATTTAAGTCACGAGATATTTGTCAGACAATATTATGGTATCGACGTTTTAGCCTTTCAATAAAGTTGCTTGTTCAAGATTGAAAAGTGACTTGTGAGTGCTTCTTATTTAAAATCTCGCATTTTTATTAATTTATTATATTTTATCATACATGATTTATTAGCATAAATTAAAATATTTAAGGCTAATATTTATTTGCTTAAATTGTTTTAATAAACGATGTATTTTAAGAATAATTAGTTTAACTAATCGGATAAATAATACATGTTCGGATCGTGTTATCTTTCAAACATTATTCCGTATTATATATTTTGTGCTTGATTTTGAATCGCCAAAAGGGACGGGAACAGAAGATTTATTGATCAGTAAGATCACGATTAATAAGATCGATTACAGTGTAATAAAAGTATAAGATATAAATGGTAAACAGCAATAGATCTGATAGTAATTGGATACACAAGAAACAATATACATAATAGTCAAATAATATGATAAAAACCGACCATATAAGCGGAAACAAATGGATAACAGTTTATAATTACTGAAAATACTTCAATATAACTGGAAGTTACTTACAAGATTAGCACTGCATATCTTGCATAGACTGGTTGGGTTCTCACTTAGTTACAAGTAGTATAGTGTTAACTGGGTAGGCTTCAAGTAAACTCCGGGTGGATGGTTACAAGAATACACTTACTCTCTCTTCTTGAATTCTGAAATAACTTTGATCAAATAACTCTCTGAATTCTAAAAACCACCTGCCTAAAACATACAATGGATGCTCATATTTATAGAGCGGAATACAGGAAAAGAATAACCTTTTAATTATTACAAAGTAAAAGTAAAAACATCTTACTTAAGCGAAAGTGATTCACTTGGGTTAAAGCAAAAGTAAAAGCAATTTACTTGGGTAACTGGTCGGTTGACTGTTGTTTTGACTGATGCATAGTAACTTGTCTGCATCTTTTACTATTTTGGAGAATCTTCACTGCTCTTGATTTGCAATAGTTATAAGGCAAAAGGATCTTGAGCATCTTGAAATTGCTGACTATTATAAGGATCAGTATTTGATACAGAATTCTGACTGGAATCATTGGATTCTTTTTCTGAAGCTTCTTCTAGGTCGATAACTCTTGAATTAATAGCCGCCATTAAAGATTTTAATTCTGCTGTAGATAACTTGCTGACTGAAGAAATACTCAAAGAAGAAGAAGAAGGGCCTTCAATGGTTTCTTTTTCTTTAGAAAATGCTTGAGTAGGAATAATTGGGGGAAATTCTTTCTGCACCTGGCTGATAATTCCATTAATATCGAATTTATCCCACCATTTGATGAAGAAAATTCTTGAAACATGACTGACCTGACTGTGCTGACTAATAACCGCCTCGTAGGAACCGGTAGAAACAACTGTTGACTGGACTGGAGTTCTAAGATTATATTGCCATTTTAAAATCCATGGGATTTTATATTTACTGCAAAACTGAAGTAAAATTGGAATACCTTCTGAATTGGGAATTGATTTCTGTTTACTGAAATGAGTAACTTGGTCTTTGAGTTGGATAGGGATAATAACAAATGAAGCCCCATATCTAGACCACCAAATTGTGAACCATAAAGGAATTTGACTTTTGAATTTATGATCAAATTGGATAAACCAGGAATGACTAAAATTTTGGTTTTGATATAAAAATATTTTATTCCAAGCTTCAATATAATCATAATAACAAAAGTGATTATTATTGACTAAATGAAGATCAGAAGGATGATTAGAAAAATCTTGCTGGGAAATTAATTGTTTAATATAAATAGAATGATACAAAACTTTGGTATCATCTTTTATGTCGTAAATAGGTTTGATAACTATAGAACCAGTTTGAATAAGAATATCTTTATAGTAATATAAGGATTTATAAGGAGCAAATGGAATAAAATGTCATCCTGAAGGAAAGAAAAGGGTAGCAAGTTTAACTGGGTCATTTTTTGGGCTCATGAATGCTTCTACAAAAAATAAGTTTACTTCATAATTGACTATATATTCTGAATTTGATTGATTAAAAGAAGGATAAAATTTGGGAGCTGCTTTACTAATTTCCGAAGATCCGAATGGATCAAAAGGAGGGGGGACTAGCTAAAACAGTATTAAAAGGCCTGGGTATTTGGCCTAAAACTTGAAATATGTTTACTATGTCCACATCTTGGACTGGATTAACTGGATGAGGTATTATCGCACCTCTAGGATTAAAATTACTAACAGAAGAAGAGCTTCCTCTTCCTCCTCTTCCTCTAGAATTACTTCCACCTCTAACACTCATTTTGACTCTCCTGTTTGTAGAAACTCTCTGGTTAGAAAATCAGGAATAGAATTTTCACTTCCTTTAATATATTGTATATCAAAATCAAATATGCTTAATAATGCTTTCCATCTGACAAAAATCTGTTTTGATGCAATATTCTGAACATCTTTTTCTAAAATATATTTTGCTGACTGACAATCAATTCTGACTAAAAAATTTTGATTTAAAAGTTCATGCTGAAATTTGTTGATACATAATACTAGGCTTAAAATTTCTTTTTTGATGGTTGAATAGTTTTGTTGGGTGGTATCCCAAGCGCCTGAATGAAAACAAACAATTTCTTCATGAGCAGAGGGATTTAACTTTTGTTTGAGAATTCCTCCAAATCCAACTTCAGAGGCATCGGTTTCTACAATTTTGAATGCAGAAGGATTGGCTATACCAAGGCAGGGAAGTGTCTTGACATATTTTTTAATATCTTGGACAATTGAAGTATGGATTCCAAGGTGGGGGATTATTCTGTAACCGTTCAAACAACGGTTTACATTGTTTCCTAAGATCTTTATAGAATTCTCCTATATAGTTAAGGGATCCTAAAAATCTTTGGAGTTGAGTTTTATCAAGTATTTCATCAGGAAATTTACTGGCAAACTCAATGGCTCTATCTATTGGTTTAATTTTACCATACTGGATAGTATGACCTAGAAATCTTACTATTGTTTGAAATAATGAACACTTACTAGGTGAAAGTACTAATCCATTGGTCTTGATTGTTTTGAAAAAAGAATTTAAATGTTTACGATGTTCTTCAATTGAATTGGAATAAATAAGAATATCGTCAATATAAACAATTGTAAAATGACTAAATGGATTGAATATATTGTTCATAATATTCTGAAATTCACTAGGGCCATTCTTAAGTCCAAATGGAAATACATTCCATTCATAGTGTCCAAATGGAGTAGTAAAGGCAGTTTTATATCTATCTTCATTACTAATTTAGATTTGCCAAAATCCACTTTTTAGATCAAATTTACTGAATATAACTGCTTGGTTTAATCTGTTTATTAAATCTTTTTTATTGGGTAAAGGATATCGAATCCATTAAAGTACTTCGTTTAATGGTTTATAGTTGATTACTAGTCTTGGTGCTCCTCTTTCTTTTTCAGCATTTTTATTAACATAAAAGGCTGCACATGACCAAGGGGATTTACTGTTTCTAATTAATCCTTTGCTTAATAATTCGTTAATTTCTTTTTTACAATATTCTAACTGTTCATGATTCATTTGAATAGGTCTAGCTTTTGTTGGAATTAAATGTTCTTTAAACTCCTTTGCATAAGGTAAATTGACTATATGTTTCTTTCTATGCCAAAAGGCATGAGGAACATCTGAACATATTTCTTTTAATAAAGTTTTGTTGAATTGTTCAATTTTATTTTGGAGTTTATTATCGGTTAATTGTTCTTCAATTCTTTTATATTTAATTTCATTTTTTAAATGTCTTAAATGGCTCTTTTTATTATTTAATATTGCAAGAGTCTTAGTAACTGATTGTTCTTGGATTGTTTTTAAATATTTTTCTTCTAGTTCTAGGATAAAATTGAATGTTACTGTTTGACCTAGATGTTTACTGACTAATCCTTTAGTTGAAGTTGTAAAAGGATAGAGTAAATAGATAAAGGGTAGTCCCAATATAATTTTATCAGTCATGTTTGTTATTAAGACAAAAGAGGTATTAAAGCAAATATTGTCTTGACAAATATGAACATTAGGTAATTTGTATTTTATATTCATTTGACTACCATTGGCTGAGCTTAGTCTTTCATTAGTTTTTTCATAATAAGTTGTTGGAACTAGTCCTTCTTGAATACAATTTAAATCAGCTCATGTATCAATAAGGGCAGATGTTTTAATAATAAAAGTTTTATTAATTACTAATTTAATGTTAGTATACCATTTTTGAATAGTAATATCTTTTAACATTTTTAATGAAAGTCCTTGTTGTTCAATAACTTCGGATGCTTTGTCTTCTAGATCTTCTTCTTCAGAAGAATCATGGATTAATAATTTTGAATCAGTTTTAATCTGTTCAATTTCTTCTTTTAATTTTGGAATTTCTTTTTTTAAATTAGAAATTTCTTTCTTTAAAATATTGACTTCTTGATTTAAATCTATCAATGTTATTTCTTTAACTGGGTTTTTAAATCTTTCAAGTGTCTTATTAAGACTGAATTTAGGTTTTTCATTTTTCTTATCAGTTTTGATATCTTGCGTTAATAAAGTTTTTAGTTTATTAACATATTGTGTCTTTATTTGGGGATCTGTTATTTTACTAATTAATTCTATTAGTAAATTGGTTTCTTCCTCTTAAATCTTTGATAGTACATTTACGGTTTTGGTGCAACAAATTTTGTTACAATTATTTGTACATCATATAGTAATGTTTGGTTTACTATTATCATTATCTGTGTTATTAGTACTAGTTGATTGAGAAAGTATATATGTATAATGTTCGCTATTATCACTAGATTCGTTCTCAATTCTCATTAATTGAAGGATTAACTCTGTATCTTCATTGGAAATATGTAGTTGGTTAAGTTTGTCTTTAACTCTACATTCATTTTTGTAATGACCTGGTTTGCCACAATTGTGACAAATAACTTTACTCTTATCAAATTTTTTAGTAATTTTTTTGTTATTGTCAAATGTTTTCTTTTTAAACTTTTGTGGTTTTTTGTAATATTCTTCTTTACTTTCTCTTTTAACATATTTATTAAATTTCTTATATTTATTATGTTTGGGTTTATTCCTGGAAGGGGCTATAGGCGGTAACCCATATTGCTCACAAAAAGCCCCTAACTCATATTTAGCTTTGTTTTTATCTTTATTAACTTGTTTAGTGATTTTGTGATCAATACACATTTTTAATCCTATTTTTTGTATGACACTTATTATTTCACCATAAGTTAATTCGTCGTAATTTATAAATCCTAAATTTTTACTTAATTCTTCACGAATTTTATATGCAAATAAATTAGGTAATCCATTAACAAATTTCTCTTTCCAGAATGATTTATTACTATCGTCTCTCATCATAACTCTAAACATAAAGACGTCTTTATACCATCTAAAATCACTTAGAGTTGGACAAGTTAAGTTACTGAGTTGATCATGGATTCTTTCAGTAATATTACTGGGAGTTCCAATAAAATGTTTTATTATTGTGTAAATTAAAGTATTGACTCCATCTGATGGGATTCCTATCGTTTCATCAAATATTGGTTGACCATCATTATCTAATTGATAAGCATTAATTATTCTAAACCTAGTATCTTCAGTGAGATGTTTTTCCCACCAAGATCTTAAGGTTCCTGTGAAACCACTAGCTAAAATTTCAACAATTTCACTTTGATTTAAATGGTCAAGAGTTGTTATATAGCTGTTAGCTACCATGGACATATGGTTTAATTTGTTTAATATTTCTTGTTCACTAAGACCATCAATATTCCATTCATAAATTTTTTTAGCTGAAACAGAAGATTGATTGTTAATCCCAAATGACCTAACAGAATTGTAGAAGGGGGGTTGAATACAATTCTAGATATTTTCTCAACTTAAAATAACTTACAACTTAAAACAATACTGAAAATAAAAACTCAAACAAATATAAAATTTCAGTTGGATGTTTTGAGGATCCAACTGAGATGATTTTATTGCGGAAATAATCTGTGTTACAAAAGTATCACAGCTGCTCAGTTCCTGATTTTGGAGTGAGAGTGCTCTTTTAAAGAAGCTAATACAGACTATTTTTATCTCACTCGCTTATCTTAAAATGAACTGCTACACTTGGTTATATAACCCAAGTTTACAATGCTATTTTTGGCTACTCTAAATTAATCTAAAGGTAACCTCCAGTAGCTTGCTTTTCATTCCTTTTGTCCAATGGTCCTTGAAGATCTTGGCTTTTGTCTTCATGCTTATTATGATCACACTCAAGAACCTGATTGGGAATTGGAATGTTTCCTTATTTCCAGTGACCATTTTGATGGCTTCCAATGCAAAGTACACTTCTACATCTCCTTTTGATCTGTCAGAAAACTGTCACTATCACTTTGTCAACTATTCAGAAAAGTGATAATGATTCGTTGATAGCAGGAAGATGTGTTTCGTTGATAGCTTTATTCTTCATTCCGTTGATGGTATATTCTTCATTCCATTGATGGAGTGATCTACATTCCGTTGATAGAGTAATCTTCATTTCGTTGACATGTCTTCACTTAGGCCAAATTACAAGGCACGATATATTTACACTTAACCAACCTATTTTGCCTATCTAATACTTAGTCAACATGACTTAGAAAACCTATATAATACCTACAACAAAATGCATATCAAACTGTGAAGTATTGTACAATGCAATTGCTACATCACTCATTTCGTTGATGAGCTACCTGTCAACGGAATCTGCAAAGCATACCAATCCGTTGACAGTTACAAAATTGACTTAATACAAAATCTACTAAGTGTTTTATAATTATCATCAAGAACAACATATTCCTAACAATCTCCCCCAATTTATGACTGATAGAATAACAGCCATAAATCAAGAGCCTTGATGATAACAAAAACACTCAGACATATTACAAATGATAAAAGCAGAAATTGCATTGAGCTTCAAAATGTTTTAAGAATTTATTGAAATACAAAGTAAAAAGTCTTAAAAAACAAGTGCACAGAGTTGCTCCTCTAGTCTGAGCAAATTTCATCTTTTTCTCTGTGGCAGTGTTTTCTTTCCCTTCCTTGCATTATTCTCCTCAAATTGAGCTTGAAGCCTCCTATAGAAGATCTTCTCTTCTTCATCTTGATTCCCCAACTTGGATTGCATTGATCTCAGAGTTTCATTGGATGCTTTCTCCAGTTGGTCTTCTATCCTGAAGAATCTTCTACAGTTGTCTTTGTCTCTAAACTCCATCATCCAATAGGGTTGGAGATGGATCTTCTTTCCAGATTGAGGGACTTTGAGAACCCTGGGAAGTGCACCAGGCTTGTTCCAGCTTGCCTTGATTTGACAGATTTTGGAGACAACCTCAGACTTGGCAGTTTTGGTAAAGCCAAAGTCTTTCTTCAAGCATTTGAACACTGAGAGCAGTGTTTGGTAGTCTTCTCCTAAAATCCTGTAGAGAGGCCAAGTTTGTTCCCTTCCACCTTTGTAGACAAATACCAATCTCTCTGGCAGTCTATGAGAAGCTGCAATACCTCTCACTTCCACCAAGTCATCAAGATTAATATTTAGGCTAGACTCCTCCCTGATGTCAGCAATGTACATGAAGTCTTCTGGATTGATGGGAGGTTTCTCAACTTGTTGTCTTCTCACAAATACTGGCTTAGCCTTAACAGCCCTTTGCCTTGCTTTCTTCTTTGCATCCATTTCAAATAGGAACTTTGGGAAGTTAGCCTCATCTAGCTCAATTTGCTCTTCCTTTGGCTGAATTGGCTGATCATGAAAATTTACTGGATGTTTAGGATCACAGGCTAACTTATCTTTGAAGATTAGATAAGGAAAAGTTGGAGGTGCAGCTTTTGTAGAGGAATCTGTTGCTGTGCTTTGAGAGACCTCTTTGTCAAAGGGCAGATTCCTTTTAGCTGTTTGTTCAGGCTGCCTTGTACTTTTCTTTTTCTTCTTTGCTTCATTGGCTTTTTCTTCTTGTTGTCTTTCTTCTTCATCAAGAGATTGAGCAACTGCAAGAGCTTGCATAGCTGCTCTTTTTGACTCCTCAGCCTTAGCCTCAACAAAATTTGGGTGACCAGCCCAAATACAGATTTCTTGTCCATTTCTGTAGACAATTGCTCTCTGTTTCCTTATCTCAGGATCATTGCTCTCCTCGCATTTTGTGATAAGCTGTCCTAGAACCTTGAGCTCATCTGGATAAGGTGAAGGATAGAAAGTCCTTGCAATGTTTTTGCCCTTTGGTTTAGCAGGGGATTTTGGAGATAGGCTTCCTAGAAGTGTAGCTTATTCCACATCCCTAATGCATGAAGCTTGTCCCTTTTCTTTCCTTGGACCTTGAGTAACTCCATGAAGAAGGGGCTTTATATCATAGGAAGAATTTGTCTGTGGCTCCCATTCCATTGACACTAAAACCATGGCATCCGTTGATGGTGCTGTAGAAGTAGCTTGATCCGTTGATGGATGTCTGGTCTTTGCAGTTTCAGCTATCTTCTTGATTCTTGCATCTATGCTAGACCATTGGTCTTTTATCTGTTCTACAAGCTGTAGCCTCATAGATGCCTATTGAATCAGGTCAATTCCATCCATTTTAGTCTTTGCTAACTCCCTCATTGCTAATGGCTCCTTTGGTAAGGAAATGGCTGGGACCATAACCTTTGTGATTTGAATGTCTAGCTTCTTAGATTTCTCCCCCTTTTTGTTATCATCAAGAGAGATGACAGGGAGTCCCTGAGCTGCCACTGGCTGGGCTAAGAGTTGTGTTTGCTTCTCCTGTTCCCTTTGCATTTGAGTAAGAGTAGCTTCCACTTTGTCCACCCTAGAAGTAAGAGTCTTCAAAGTAGTGGCCACTTCAGGTTCTTTGTTGAAGAATCTGTTCATCTTGGAAATAGTAAGAAGAGGAAGTTTTTCATCAAGCCTCCTATCAGTAGAATCCTTCAAGTTCTCAATAGAGTCCTTGATGTCCCTAGCTTCAATCCTTGTCTGCAGCATCTGTAGCCTTTGAATTTCCAGTGAATCCATGATGGCTTTGTAGAATTTCTTGTCATTGGCATTTGCAGACTCATGAGCCAGATAGGCCTCCTTATACTGCCTTGAGATTGCAGCATCCAGGCTGATTCTTCCATTGCATATCCTGAGAAAGCTAGTTTGGTGTAGGGGGCACCACAGAAGTCCCAGTCTGTGAAGTGATGGCCACCTGTAGATTGTCACCAAAACTGTCATCATTATCAGAGAAATCAAACTCACCACTTACTGCAGCTCCTGGAGACAAATTGGTCAATGCATCCTTTGCTCTTTGCATAGATGCAGTTGTATGGATTAGGTGGAGTGACCTTTCTGCCTCCTCATTGCCCCGTTGAGCCATAATTTGATAGGCTGGCACAGGATGAGTAAAGGTCTCAGGATCCAGGGAAATACTATCCAGAGCCTGTTGATAATGCTCTTGGAAAGTAAGTTCCCTTTCACCCTCATAAACCTCCATTAACTCACTTGCAATGGCTGCTTCCTCCCTTGTGGCTCCTGTAGTCCTTTCTCTCTCTCCTCTATATTCTTGCATCATGGGCTCCCCATGGGTCACACCTCTCACACCTTCACCTTCACCTACTAAGGTGGAACCCTCAGCCTCTCCTTTTGCCTGACTGGAAGAAATAGTCATCCTCTCACTCTCAACCTCTCCTTTTGCCTGGCTGCAAGCCAGCCTCTCAGATTCACTCCCTCTCAATCCTAGAAGTGTCTCGACTACCACTAGATCATCTGCACTAGTTGTGTGAACAACTTGATTTTCAATAAAAGGTGCAGAATGAACTATCAACGGAATGGTAGTTTGAACTGTCAACGGTATGGATACCGTTGATGGAGAAACACTTGTCAACGAAAGAGACTGTTTCATTGATGAAGTCAAGAAAGCATTCTGAGAAAGTGAAATTACAGTAGAATCTGTGGTGATTGATTTTAGAGATGGTTCCACAGATCCTCTTGTAGCTTCAGAAAAAGATGATTGGTGGCCCAACAAATCACTTAACAAGTGATGACCACCAATTTCAGAGTGGGGCTTCTCCAAGAATAGTGTTGGAGAATCAGGAATAGATAAATGGATCATGTCCACATCTAATGACTGAGTTGGTGAATCTTGTGGAGTTGGTTCAAGATTTATATTTAGAGAATGGGACTGTAACCCCAGAGTTATAATAGGGGTTACATCAAACTAAATTTGAGAAACTGGAAGTGTTGCTTCCAGTGTGTGTGCACCCTGTGTGACCTGGGATTTTTGCTTCACTCTCCTTTGGTATTGGGAAATTGTTGAATGGGGGCTTGAAGTGTCCCTTATCCTTTTGGAGTGTGCTCTTGGAGGAGAGCTTGTTTCAATAACTACATCCTTTTGGGAGGATGCAATTAGACTTGTGCTAATTTCCATATTACTCATTGTGCCTTGTTGGGAAGACACAATGGGGCTAGCCTGGGAAACACTCATCTCTCCCACCTTATCCTTAGGGTTTCTTTGATGTTCACCCCTTCCCTCACCTCTCACAACACCTACACCACTCCCCTTGGGTTGTGTAGTGGATTTTACAACAGGTGCCTTTTGAGAAGCACCTGAGGTTGGCTTGGAGGATTTCTTAGATTTTGGTTTTGTTGCAGGGGCAGGAGCCTGTTGGGTCACAACTATAGACTCCATAGCAACAGAGGTGGGTGAAACAGTAGAAGTAACAGTTAAACTAATAGGGTTAGTAGTAGTTACCTCAATTGTGGGCAGATACACCACTGGGACATCACCATTGTGGTTGAGCCTCAGGATATCTGTCAAAACCCTTTTTTCTTGCACAAAGCAGTCAAACCTGGAATTTGGGTTAGAGATAACCAATGGTGCTGGACTAACATGGTTAGCCAACATCATTAGAAATCTAGCATAATAGATATTCTTTTTCCTAGTAGCCTTATCACCCAACTTAGCACCAATTTCATACATAAGTTGGGTGCTAAAGTTATAATATCTATCAGTTAAGAGCATGGTAAACATAATTAAAATAGAGTTAGTTAATGCATCAAAGTTACTGATTTTACCAGAGAAGACCTTAATGAATGCATCAGCTAAGTAACTATACTCCCTAACCAAACCTCTCCTAATTATCTTACCCAATTATCAGTAGGCAACGAGTAATTTATAGAATAAAACATGTTAACCATTTCAGTATATGAAGGTAAAGCAGAGCAGTTATCCTCAGGAATGTGAAGGCATGCTTGCAATACATTAGAATTAACAATATACTCGTTACCTTGAATGGTGAATTGCAAAGTGCAATTTGTCCCACTGTACTCACAGGAGGTCCAAATCTCCTCTATGATTTCATTGTAGAGCGGAGTTGAGTGAAACATTGCATAGCTCGGTTTGCAATTCATCAAGAAATCCATCATCTTGAAAAAGATTCTGTTCGGACTTTCTTTGACAACAAATGGAATGGAGTTGTTCTTCTCGTAGATGAACCCTCTAGCTGACATGAGTTTGACTATGGGTGCCATTGTTGAGTGAAGAAAAGCTCGAACTTTGTTTTGCTTTGAGAGAAAAAGAAGTAAGAAAGCCTTTGGAAATTTTGAGAGCAAGGTAGAAAAGAATTAAAGAAAACAAAATTTCTTAAATACTCCCCCAAAATTTCTCAAAAAATAAGTCCAATAATAAATATAAATTACTGGATTGGCTTAAAAATATAACCGTTACAATTAAAATGTTACCATGATTTATACTTACAGGGGTGTATGCATAAATCGTGGTAAAGAGACGTGCAAATTCAACGGTTCAGATTAACTACGTTGTATCAACGAATCAGAATTGGGCGTTTAAGGTCCCGTCTATTTCGTTGATAAAGCTGCGTTTCGTTGATATAAAAGAGCTATCAACGAAACACCCAAAAAAATACTAAGTCTGTCAACGGAATGAAGCATTCGTTGATATAGTAATTTTGACTTAGACAAAATTTCACTTTTTTCTGAGAAAATTAATTCACTGGAAATCATAGCAAATTTCTGGCTGCATTTTAACTTGCAAAAATCTCAAAAAAAAATAATTAAGAGAAATTTAGCATACCTAGCTCACTTACTAATCTTGAGAATGTTGATTCATCAAGTGGCTTGGTAAAGATGTCTGCAAGTTGTTGTTCACTTGGAACAAAATGTAACTCCACAGTACCATTCATAACATGTTCTCTAATGAAATGATACTTGATGTCAATGTGCTTGGTCCTTGAATGCTACATTGGATTCTCATTAATGGCAATGACACTAGTGTTGTCACAGAAGATAGGAATTTTCTCAACTCTTAATCCATAATCAAGTAGTTGATTCTTCATCCATAAAATATGTGCACAACAACTTCCAGCTGCAATATACTCAGCCTCAGCTGTGGAGGTAGAAACTGAGTTTTGTTTCTTGCTGAACCATGACACAAGCTTGTTTCCTAGGAATTGGCAGGTGCCAGTTGTGCTTTTCCTGTCAATTTTACATCCTGCATAATCTGCATCTGAATAACCAATTAGTTCAAAGCCAGATTCTCTAGGATACCAAATGCCAAGGTTTGGTGTTCCTTTGAGATATCTGAAAATTCTTTTAATAGCAACTAAATGGGATTCCCTAGGATCAGCCTGAAATCTAGCACATAGACATGTAGCAAACATAATATCAGGTCTACTAGCTGTTAAATATAAAAGTGAGCCTACCATGCCTCTGTAACTTGAAATGTCCACAGATTTTTCCTTAGTATTCAATTCAAGTTTGGTGGCAGTAGGCATGGGAGTTTTGGCAGGAGAGCATTCCATTAAGTTAAATTTCTTTAACAAATCATGAATATATTTTGTTTGACTAATGAAAATGCCTTCATTAACTTGCTTCACTTGGAGACCAAGAAAATAAGTTAATTCTCCCATCATGCTCATTTCATATTTACTTTGCATAAGCTTGGCAAACTTTTGACAAAGTTTTTCATCTGTAGACCCAAAAATTATGTCATCTACATAAATTTGAACAAGTATAGTAGAGCCATTCACAATCCTATGAAAAAGAGTTTTATCTACAGTACCTCTAGTGAAGTGATTCTCAAGGAGGAACTGTGAAAGTGTGTCATACCAGGCTCTAGGTGCTTGTTTCAAACCATAGAGTGCTTTGAGGAGGAAGTACACATATTCTGGAAAATCATCATCTTCAAAACCAGGAGGTTGACTCACATACACCTCCTCTTCCAATTCCCCATTCAGAAAAGCACTCTTCACATCCATTTGATAGACTTTGAAATTGGCATGGGCTGCATAGGCTAGGAATATCCTTATTGCTTCTAGTCTTGCAACAGGAGCAAAGGTTTCATCAAAATCAATTCCCTCTTCCTGTGAATAGCCTTTTGCAACCAATCCAGCTTTGTTCCTTGTGACTATAACATTTTCATCCATCTTGTTTCTGAACACCCATTTTGTGCCTATAACACTTCTGTCCTTAGGCTTGGGCACCCGCTTCCAAACTTTGTTTCTCTCAAATTGGTTTAGCTCCTCTTGCATAGCTAAAACCCAATCTGGATCTAGAAGTGCATCCTCAACTTTCTTTGGCTCATCTTGAGACAGAAAGCTACTATATAGACATTCCTCTTGGGTTGCTCTTCTAGTTTGGACTTTTGAAGAAACATCACCTATAATAAGTTCAAAGGGATGATCCTTAGTCCATTTCCTTGAGGTAGGTAGATTAGCTCTAGAAGATGTAGCTTCGTGATCATGATTGCCTTGTGGTATTTGTCCTTGAGAAACTCCCCCTGAGTTTGTTGTCCCTAATTGATCACTCCTAGAGGCATTTCTGTGACTGTCAACGGAATGCCCATTTAGACTGTCAACGAAACGCTCATTCTGACTGTCAACGAATCCTTCATCATGACTGTCAACAAAATGACCATTTGGTCTGCTAGCAGCTATTCTTTTCAATCTTAATGCAGCAATTTCATCTTCACTACTGCTTTCATCTGTGCTAGACACAAAAACTTTAGGCTGTTTCTCAATAGCCTTATCATGATTCACTTGATCTCCTTCCTCATTCTCAAAAGAAAGACTTTCATGGAAACCTTCATCACAGAGACCTTAAATTTTGAGATCATCAAAAACAACATGTACAGATTCCATAACAATGTTGGTTCTGAGATTATAGACTCTGTAAGCTTTCCCTGCTGCATATCCCACAAATATTGCTTCATCTACCTTTGCTTCAAATTTCCCTAAATGCTCAGCTTGATTTCTCAGAACAAAACACTTGCATCCAAAGACATGAAGAAAATCCAATAGTGGCTTCTTTCTTTTGAGTAGTTGATAAGGGGTCATTCCTTTGGCTTGATTAATCAAAGAAATATTTTTAGTGAAGCAAGTTGTGTTAACTGCCTCAACCCAGAAATAAGTTGGTAACTTTGATTCATCTAGCATTGTCCTTTCAGCTTCAATAAGTGTTCTGTTTTTCCTTTCAACTACACCATTTTGCTGTGGTGTCCTTGCTGCTGAAAATTCATGCAAAATACCATTTTCTTCACAGAACATCTTCATATTTGAATTCTTGAATTCTGTCCCATTGTCACTTCTAATCCTTCTTACTTTGAAATCAGGATGATTGTTTACCATTTTGATGTGATTGATAATGATTTCACTTGCCTCATCTTTGTAGTACAAAAAGAAAGTCCATGTAAATCTAGAAAAATCATCAACAATCACAAGACAGTATTTCTTCTTTGAAATGGACATGACATTTACAGGGCCAAATAGATCCATTTGAAGCAACTCAAGCTGTTGGACAATTGATGACTATGTCTTGCTTTTGAATGATGCCTTCTTTTGTTTCCCTTTCTGACAGGCATCACACAAACCATCCTTGGAGAATTCCACCTGTGAAATTCCTCTAGCAAGATCTTTCCTCACCAAATCATTCATAACCTTAAAATTCAAATGAGACAATTTCTTGTGCCATAGCCAACTTTCATCCTTGCTTGCCTTGCTGAAAAGACAAGTGATGGTGTCTGGACTTGTGCTACTAAAGTCAGCAATGTACACATTCCCTCTTCTGAATCCAGTCATTACCACATTGTTGTCTCCTCCTTTAGAAACAACACAGGCTTCTTTCGAAAAAGTAACTAAAAATCCTTTATCAAAAAGTTGGCTGATACTAAGCAAATTGTGCTTAAGACCATCCACCAATGCAACCTCATATATGATGACATTCTCTTTTGAAATCAAGCCATATCCCTTAGTGTAACCTTTGTTGTCATCTCCAAAAGCAATACAAGGGCCAGCTCTTTCCTGAAACTCTGTGAGCAGGGTAGAATCACCAGTCATGTGTCTTGAACAACCACTATCCAAGTACCAAAGATTCCTCTTGTCTCCCTGCACACAATAAAACCAAATCAAGTTGATTTTGGTACCCAAGTTACCTCGGGTCCTGTTTTGTTAGCCTTTGATTTTCCTTTTATATCATTTTTCACCTTGGGCTCAGATTGATTTAAAACAACCTTTACCTTTGGTGTTGATTTCTGAGGGTTGCTCACATTTTCATTCACAACATGCATAGTTGGAGGAACAAACATGTTATTCACATTCCATGGCATTTGTGGCATATTAATCATGTTCATGTATGGATTAGGCACAAATGACATGCTGGCATATGGATTTTGAAATTGTGCATATGGAGCAAACATGTTAGGCATAACAGGCATTGTAGGCATAGAAACATTCATTGCAGGATTAGGCATTTTCACATTAGCAGTTTTCTTAAAAGATTTGCAGTTAGCAGATAAATGACTAATACTACCACAATTAACACATGTCTTTCTAAGAGCATATTTATCAGGTGTGTAATTGTTGTGTTTGTTAATCCCTACTTTCCCATTTCTGTTATTCTTCTTATTGTCTTTAACCTCAACTTGAATTTTCTCTAACTTGTCTTTCAATTGCTTGTTGGACAAGTGACCTACATTCGCTCTTTCAACGGGCTTCTCAACTTTCTTTGATTTACTAGACTCACCTTGAACAGAGTTCTTGGTGACAGGACCATACTTGTTATTAAGTGTAGTGAGTTCTTCTTTCTTTTTCTCTGTCAACGAAACAGCCTGATCGGTTGATGGTTCATCTGTCAACGAAACCTTGCATTATGTTGACGTATCAACCTTCAACATATGATCATTGTTGTTTGTTGATTCTGTTTCTGATTCTAAGGTTTCACCAGCATACCCTAGCTTCTCTTTGTTCTTTTTCCATGATTGCTCATAGAAAGATTCCGTACCTTGAACATTAATGATGTTGCTAGCAACATTCCTAGAATCTTTCCATTTGGCAATCACTTTCTGTTCTATTTCTAGTTGTGTTTTAAGAATTTCTTCCCTTTTTAACGCTTTCTCAAGTTCCTTCTTGGCATCCCTACTAACACACCTCATTTTCTCAAACTCAATGAGTTGTGCTTCTAACATGGCATTTCTATCACTTAAGAGCAAATTGGTCTCTTTAATTCTTGAGTTCTCTTTGGTAAGTGATTTAAGAGTAACACGTAAATTATACAGTACAGTAGACATTTCATTCACTGCACTATCGCATTCCTCTTTAGAAAGCTCAGAAAGATTAGTAATTGTTACCTGGTTGCTAGAGGAACTTGCTTCCTGCTCATGATTGTTAGCCATTAGAGCCAAGTTGACATACTCAACATCATCATCTGAATCTTCACCATCACCAGCCCAATCATACTCCTGAGACATGAAAGCCTTTTCTTTCTGCTTGAGAAGTTCAAAGTATTTCTTTTTATAATCAACAGGCTCAAATTTCCTGTTGCCCTTCTCAACTTTGGGCTTTCTGCAATCTCCAGCAAAGTGACCAATCATACCACGGTTGAAACATTTAGACTTAGACTTTTCAATCCAATTATTTTTTCTATGTTGAAAGTCTTTCCTTGGTGGCCTTTCTTCTGAGTTTCTCTTGAATTTGAACTTAGAGAATGACAAGGCTGTCGCGTGCCTACCAAATAATAATAATATCTAACAAATCCTTCTAACTATGTAGTAGGGCAAGTTAGAGTCGATCCCACAGAGACAAACGTATCAATCACTAGTTATTCTTGATTCAATTCAACTAAGCAAGTAACACAATAAATTATTGAGAGATTTTTAAACTAATATTATACTAAGGCAAATTGTATTGTATTATCAATTAACTAAAACATCTAGAATTAAGTATCCTCACTAGCATGAATCGATGCAATTATGATTTTCCACCCCAATTAATCATACACTACTCAAGAGGAAAGATGCGCCCTATAAAATACCAATAACCTCTCTCGAGTATTAATGGCTTCTCTAAAAATACACTCAAGCCTATTTTCATGGTATCATGCAATTTAGAGACATTAAACACAGCATCCTAACTTCCTAACAATCCGTTCTACCTATTTTCATGGAGAAGTTCATGTCCTTATTGGATAAATCACAACCATCTAAGTCCAACTTTCGATGATAAATAGATATTAGGTTCAAACAATACGCATAATCACGTCTGACATGTTATTGTTAATTAAGCACAACTCAATAAGCAAGAGCATACAACATAACTAAATTGGGGGTTTGTGGAAAATCATACATCAATCATAACTAGGGTTCAACTTAACCCTAGATTAAATAACTACTCACTCATAATTAAACTAACAAAACACATAATATAATAAGAACACATGATAATATTAAGAACAGAGAATAAAAACCTTTAATCTTTCTCCAAGAAGAAAAGTACAAGTCTCCCTATGTCTGTATGTATCTCTGTCTATATGTCTCTCTCAGATCTGATGTTTATATATATATATCCTCAAATATTTTAATGCCTTGAGGAAAGTACAAGTACGTTTCCTAAACTGATTATGTTTTACAAGGAAAATTCGTAGCTGACTTTTCTTCAGTAATTCTGAGCCGTTCCTGATGTAATTTGATATTTGGACCACTTTAGAATAAAAGAGATTTCCATTATCTTCGCGTGGGCTGTTAAATCGTCCAATTCTGACTTCTACATCTCAAGATATGACCCAAACAGTGAATTATGTGCAGGCAGCCCAACAAATCCGAATTTCCTTCTAATAAATCTCCAAATTAAGCTCTTTATTCTCCAATCCTTCCAAGTTTAGGATTTCCTTGCTTCCTACAATAGAACATTAAAATCTATTAAATAAAAATCCAATTAAATGCAAAATATAATAAATATGATGAATAAAATCATATAAAATATATATAAATATATATTCTATCAAACATCCCCACACTTAGCATTTTGCACGTCCTCGGGCAAATAAAGAAATAAAAATAATACTAACTAACAGGACCACCACTTTCGTAGATGACACGATTGCATTGAGCATATGCAACAAGCCGTTAAACCCCTAGGCAGCCCTAGTAGGACGAGTTTTGTCTCGTGAGGGTTTATAGAAGATATACCCACAAAATCAAATATTTTCAACCACCAAGTCTCTCAAACATGCAACATGTCATAGTACTCCACACATTGCAAATTTCAATCACATAACAACATGGAAGTGTCTGAAAGTACAAGTACTCTCACTTTAAGCATCATTAACACAAAATAATCCAAGTATGCACACAATGTCTAGATAGACAAAAATATCATGAGATAGACATCAAAGTCGCATTCAATAAGTAAGCATGCCATAGATAGAATTCTCACATTGCTCTCAATTCACACAAGTGTATGGGTATAAGTGTATCGCTCAAGTTCAATCAATGTACTCATGTGCTACCATATGCTTGGTTGTCCACCAAATCTCCACCACCTCGTTTATATGCATACATGAATCAAAAGGTCTTTGTTAAAGGTTGTAACAGGGCTTAGGTATGGGGTAGGATATCAAAGAAACAGGCTAACAAGTGGCTAAACTTGATAACTAATAGAGCATAATGTTCACTTTTAATTAAAGCACCCAACATGAAACTGAGATCATGTAAAAGTTGATCAAGCTTTCACAAACATTAAACTTCAAAGCACATATACCCCATGTACTTTCCCACTTTCACATTGTATCAATCAAATGAACACACTCTACTTTATCTTCCTCTTGCTCATAACTTTTTTTTTTCAAAAGTCAAGTCATTCTCCAGTAACCAAGGGCAGTGAAAAGTCACCAAGAATGTACTTAATACCAGCACACATGGATCATCCCTTTAATATGACATTGCACTTGCTACCCATTGATCTCAAAGGAGTACTTGATACTTGTTTGCAATTCCATACCATATTGTATCCCACCAAGATGTAACCTTTAACCAAAAGAAATCCCCACACTAAATATTCACCAACCCTTGAATTGAATCAATATGCTCTACCAGTAAATCAAGACAAGAATAAATAAGTAGGCTCAAAAAATTTTAGATTGGTGATATACGAAAGAAACGGGTATAAGCTCAAGGGGTTCACTAAGGATTATTTTTCATATGGGTACTGTTTGGGTAAATGAGGTTAATCCTAGTGCCTTTATCATATTCATGCATACACATATCATGTAGTCTCAAAACGGTTTAAAACAAGTTCTAGAGCAACAAGAATCATGATGAACAACACACAACAAAAAAATGGATTGATAAAAAATCTATCAATCATAAATTAGGCTCAAATCCTCACATGGTGAAAGCATGCTTAACTCACTAAAATTGACCAAGAAACATCTCAAGTTTTTAAATGTTCGCAAGCACACACAAGGAATTACCAAGCATCAAATGATTTTTCATGAATGTGACACTCATAATTAATCATGCGAAATTAATCTACACAATGTGTACTTATCCATGCTAACATGCTTTTGAGACTAGGCAATTATATACAAAAAGTTTTAAATTTTCAAATTTTTTTGGATTTTATACTATATAATTTTTTTGGGTTTTTTACGTCATTGAGAACTCATCCCCACACTTAAGTGGTTCATTGTCCTCAATGAACAATATATATAAATATACAAAACTAACAAGATCCTAAAAGAAATACAAAAAGAATAAGAGTGAAAAATTATACAAAGAAAGGTTAGAAATACTCCCCTAGTGCATGAAGTCCCAGTTGAAAATTGTGGGAGAGTGTTCCTCCTCCAAAATCTTGGGTTGCCTCCCAAGAAGCGCTTTTTTAAGGTCTTTAGCTCGACCTTCTTGTCAATCAACCTGGTGAATGGATCGAAAGTGGAGCATCCACTTTCTCAACATATTTTCTTATGATCTCTCCCAAAAACTTATAACTTTCATCCATGGCTTTATCCAACAATATTATTCTTCTATCTCGAGCAAACTTTAAGAATGCAACAACTATCCTTGACGTTTCATCTCGTGAGACAAACTTAAAAAGAAATTTAATAAGTAAGTCTTCCCAAGTGGTAATGGAATTTGAGGGTAACGAAAATAACCAATTTTTAGCTCCATCCCTTAGAGAGAAAGGAAATAATCGAAGTCGAATGACCTCGTCAGAAACTCCATCACACTTGATAGTATCACAAATCTTCAAAAAGTTTTCAATATGAGCATCAGGATCTTCAACAGATAATCCACCAAACTGAATTTCACCAATCAATTTCATTGTTGAAGGCTTCAAATCAACATTAGTGACATGTAAATCTCTCACTGAAATTGCTGGAGGTTTAGAGAGAAAAATATCAACCTTCATATCTTGATCTCCACCCAAAGACTTAACCATAAGAATAGGTTCATTACTCTTTTCAAGATCACTCTTCTCCATAGATGGGTTATGAAAAGAATTAGAAAATTTAAATTCCAATTTCTCATCTCCAACTTCAAAAGAAATTTTTCCATGCATCATATCAACTTTTGCACCAGCTGTAGCTAAGAAAGGTCTCCCGAGAATAATAGAATTTTGTGCATCTTCCTCCATCTCCATGACAACAAAATCACATGGAATAAAAAACTTTCCTACCTTGACAGGAACATCTTCAAGTATTCCAAGTGGAACTTTTACACTTCTATCTGCTAATTGTAGAGTTATACGTGTGGGTTTGAGTTCACCCATCTGAAGCTTATTGCAGATTGATATGGGCATCAGACTTACACTTGCCCCAAGATCACATAGAGCTCTTTTGATTTCAAAATTCCCAAGTTTGACAGGAATAGAATAGCTACCTGGATCAATTAGCTTTTTAGGAAGACTATTCTGCAAGAGAGCACTGCACTCTGCTGTTAATGAGATAGTAGAACTTTCTTCAATCTTTCTTTTATTTGACAATAATTCCCTAAGGAACTTCCCATAAGAAGGCATCTCCTTGATAGCATCTAAGAAAGGGATATTAAGCTCTAACCTTTTCAAGATATCCATAAACTTCATAAACTTCTCTCCAAGCCTAGATTGCACTAATCTTTGCGGAAACGGAACAGGTGGTACATAAGGTCTGACTAGAGCAACTGTGGGTTCCTTCTTATCTTCTTCAATCGCTTCTTGCACAATCACATTTTTAGATTGAGTTTTCTCCGTATCTTCCTCAACATTCAAATTATCAGTACTCATCTTCATCTCTGGCCCTTGCAATTCCTTATCACTGCTTAAAGTTATAGCATTCACGTGGGCTCTATGTGGTTGTTCAGTTTGGCCAGGAAGTTGGCTTGAAGACTTGCTAAGTTGATTCAACTGTTGAGCAATTTGAGTGATTGAATTCTCCATCAACTTGTTATGAGCCTTTATCTCATTGATACTTGAGTCAAAGTAATCATTCTTCTTTGCTTGTGTAGAGATAAATCCTTCCAAAAGATTTTCCAAGTTAGATTTTTGTGGCTGAGCTGGTTGAAAACCTGGCGGCTGAGAAAATTTATTTTGTGGAGGTTGAGCTTGAGCCTGGTTATTTCTGTAGGAGAAATTAGGATGATCTCTCCAACCTGGATTATATGTGTTGGAGTAAGGATTATATTGTGGCCTTTGATTTTGGTTGTAGAGGGCATTTGCTTGTTCCATTGTTGTTCTAGAGGGATTGTATTGACAAGCATGTTGAGTGTGTCCAACTACCCCGCATATTTCACATGAGGCAACCGTAGATGAAGTTCTAGAATCCAATTGCTCAATCTTCTTAACCATTGCCTGCATAGTAGCATTCAACATGGTTAGAGCATCAACATCATACTTGCCGCCCTTCTTAGGATGATTTCTGTCACTGTAAGGATAGTTATCATTAGACGCCATCTCGTCTAACAAAGTTTTTGCATCCTCCGTACTTTTTTTCATAATAGATCCACCAGAAGAAGCATCAACAAAATTTCGAAACTCTTGTGTTAACCCATTGTAGAATGTTTGGATCAACAACCAGTCAGGAATTCCATGGTGAGGGCATTGTCTCTGAAGTCGTTTGAATTTTCTCCAAGCATCATGAAGTGACTCGTCATCATCTTGACGAAAGTTAGATATTTCATTCCTGAGCTTTGAAGTCTTCTTTTGACTGAAGAATTTAAGTAGAAACGCCTTTGCAAGACTATCCCAAGTAGTGAATGTGTTTGGTCCTTCATCCTTCAACCAATCTTTTGCTGCATCTCGGAGAGAAAAAGGAAATAAGCGCAGCTTAATAGCATCATCACTAACATTGGTCAGCTTTATAGTATCACACTTTTCTAGAAAACTCTCAAGATGATCAACAGGATTTTCAGTGGACAATCCTGCGAAAGATTCATTGGAGACGAATTGGATGAATTGTGGTTTGAGTTCAAAGTGGGTAGCCGTGACTGTTGGTCTGACAATACTTGAGAGTACGTCTGTAGCGTCTGGCATACCATGCTCCCTGAGAGCTTTAGTTGCTGTCTCACCCATAACTTCCTTGTCTTTATTTTTCCTTCGTAGTCCTGCTTGTCTTCTTGTTGTAGCTTCAATTTCAGGATCAAGAGCAATCAAATTTTCTGTACCTGAACTTCGAGTGTGCATGCAACAAGAAAACTAGAAACAAAGATCAAATAACAAGAGAATAATAGCCGAAGCAACACAACCAAAATACTTAGCTAAACAAACTCAAAAATTAACTAATCTAATACCGCTTTGTCCCCGGCAGCGGCGCCAAAAATTTGACAAGGCTGTCGCGTGCCTACCAAATAATAATAATATCTAACAAATCCTTCTAACTATGTAGTAGGGCAAGTTAGAGTCGATCCCACAGAGACAAACGTAT
Organism: Heracleum sosnowskyi; assembly: GCA_030848705.1. Classification (NCBI taxonomy): domain Eukaryota; kingdom Viridiplantae; phylum Streptophyta; class Magnoliopsida; order Apiales; family Apiaceae; genus Heracleum; species Heracleum sosnowskyi. The sequence continues at coordinate 26,749,977 of CM061237.1, forward strand.
CAATCACTAGTTATTCTTGATTCAATTCAACTAAGCAAGTAACACAATAAATTATTGAGAGATTTTTAAACTAATATTATACTAAGGCAAATTGTATTGTATTATCAATTAACTAAAACATCTAGAATTAAGTATCCCCACTAGCATGAATCGATGCAATTATGATTTTCCACCCCAATTAATCATACACTACTCAAGAGGAAAGATGCGCCCTATAAAATACCAATAACCTCTCTCGAGTATTAATGGCTTCTCTAAAAATACACTCAAGCCTATTTTCATGGTATCATGCAATTTAGAGACATTAAACACAGCATCCTAACTTCCTAACAATCCGTTCTACCTATTTTCATGGAGAAGTTCATGTCCTTATTGGATAAATCACAACCATCTAAGTCCAACTTTCGATGATAAATAGATATTAGGTTCAAACAATACGCATAATCACGTCGGACATGTTATTGTTAATTAAGCATAACTCAATAAGCAAGAGCATACAACATAACTAAATTGGGGGTTTGTGGAAAATCATACATCAATCATAACTAGGGTTCAACTTAACCCTAGATTAAATAACTACTCACTCATAATTAAACTAACAAAACACATAATATAATAAGAACACATGATAATATTAAGAACAGAGAATAAAAACCTTTAATCTTTCTCCAAGAAGAAAAGTACAAGTCTCCCTATGTCTGTATGTATCTCTGTCTATATGTCTCTCTCAGATCTGATGTTTATATATATATATCCTCAAATATTTTAATGCCTTGAGGAAAGTACAAGTACGTTTCCTAAACTGATTATGTTTTACAAGGAAAATTCGTAGCTGACTTTTCTTCAGTAATTCTGAGCCGTTCCTGATGTAATTTGATATTTGGACCACTTTAGAATAAAAGAGATTTCCATTATCTTCGTGTGGGCTGTTAAATCGTCCAATTCTGACTTCTACATCTCAAGATATGACCCAAACAGTGAATTATGTGCAGGCAGCCCAACAAATCCGAATTTCCTTCTAATAAATCTCCAAATTAAGCTCTTTATTCTCCAATCCTTCCAAGTTTAGGATTTCCTTGCTTCCTACAATAGAACATTAAAATCTATTAAATAAAAATCCAATTAAATGCAAAATATAATAAATATGATGAATAAAATCATATAAAATATATATAAATATATATTCTATCAAAGAATTTTCTTGAAAGAAAAGCAATGTGTTCATCAATCTCATCTAAGTCATCCAAGTTGGCTGGTTCTTGTTCTTCTTCTGTCATCTTGCCTTTACCCTTGCAGTTTCTTCATTGTCATCTTTCAGTTGGTTCACAGATGCAATCAATGCAATAGATCCACCTTTCTTTTGTACCTTCTCAATTTCTTCATCTTGCTCCATTTCCATCTCATATGTCTTTAAGGTTCCATAAAACCTTTCAAGAGTGTAGTCTTTGTACTCTTGAGTGTTTCTCAGAGAAACAGTCATAGGCTTCCACTCTTTTGGAAGAGCTCTTAGAAATTTAAGGTTTGAATCCTTGGTTTGATAGATCCTCCCATACAATTTTAATTAATTCAAAAGCTTTTGAAACCTACTAAACGTGTCATTTAGGGTTTCACCAGCTTTGAAATGAAAGTGCTCATATTGTTGTATGAGGAGTTGCATTTTGTTCTCCCTAACTTGCTCAGTTCCTTCACAGAGTGTTCTAACAGTGTCCCATACTTCTTTAGGAGTTGTATAGTTTTTGACATTGTCAAACATCTCTTGCTCCAAACCATTAAACAGAATGTTCATGGTTCTTTTATCTTTATGGACTTCTGCAACATCTTCAACAGTCCATTCTGAGACAGGTTTTGGAATCTCTACATCTTCAGCATCATCTTACAGTCCAACTCTAGATGCAAACTTCATAGGAACGTGTGGACCTTTCTCAATGCAGTCTACATATCTCTCATCCATAGACATGAGATGTAGATGCATTTTTACTTTATAGTGAAAGTAATTGTCCTTATCTAGAACTGGTATCTTTACACCTGCATCCTTCTTCACCATGGTTACTGTTTAGGCATTGATCTTTAAACTTCTTGTATGTTAGAAGCTTGCTATGATACCAATTGTTAATCCCAAATGACCTAACACAATTGTAGAAGGGGGAGGGGGGGTTGAATACAATTCTAGATATTTTCTCAACTTAAAACAACTTACAACTTAAAACAATACTGAAAATAAAAACTCAAACAAATATAAAATTTCAGTTGGATGTTTTGAGGATCCAACTGAGATGATTTTATTGCGGAAATAATCTGTGTTACAAAAGTATCACAGCTGCTCAGTTCCTGATTTTGGAGTGAGAGTGCTCTTTTAAAGAAGCTAATACAAACTATTTTTATCTCACTCGCTTATCTTAAAATGAACTGCTACACTTGGTTATATAACCCAAGTTTACAATGCTATTTTTGGCTACTCTAAATTAATCTAAAGGTAACCTCCAGTAGCTTGCCTTTCATTCCTTTTGTCCAATGGTCCTTGAAGATCTTGGCTTTTGTCTTCATGCTTATTATGATCACACTCAAGAACCTGTTTGGGAATTGGAATATTTCCTTATTTCCAGTGACCATTTTGATGGCTTCCAATGCAAAGTACACTTCTACATCTCCTTTTGATCTGTCAGAAAATTGTCACTATCACTTTGTCAACTATTCAGAAAAGTGATAATGATTCGTTGATAGCAGGAAGATGTGTTTTGTTGATAGCTTTATTCTTCATTCCGTTGATGGTATATTCTTCATTCCGTTGATGGAGTGATCTACATTCCGTTGATAGAGTAATCTTCATTCCGTTGACATGTCTTCACTTAGGCAAAATTACAAGGCACAATATATTTACACTTAACCAACCTATTTTGCCTATCTAATACTTAGTCAACATGACTTAGAAAACCTATCTAATACCTACAACAAAATGCATATCAAACTGTGAAGTATTGTACAATGCAATTGCTACATCACTCATTTCGTTGATGAGCTACCTGTCAATGGAAGCTGCAAAGCATACCAATCCGTTGACAGTTACAAAATTGACTTAATACAAAATCTACTAAGTGTTTTATAATTATCATCAAGAATAACATATTCCTAACATTGATTATCTAGGTTTCTTTCTTCAAATTGTAAATCTGGAGGAGTTGGTCTAGGATACCAATTCTTTGTTTGGGTTGTGGGATTAGGTTGGTTAAAACTTAGTTTTTTAAATTGATTAAGACCAGTAGAATCATCACTATCGTTAGAGCTTTCATGAAAGCCTAGAACTCCTATAGTTTTACTAGATTCTGGTTTGTCTAATTTCTTAAATAATTTATCTAATGTTTTAATTAGTTCTTTATCCTTACTAGGTAAGCTTGAATTTTCTCTTTTACTAGGTAAATTTACTAAGGGTTTTTCTTCACAACCTTGTTGGTATTCTTTAATAAAGTTTGGATCCAAATATTGTTTAATATTAGGATCTTTAATCTTATCTTCAATTTTATCTAGTTGTTTACCTAGAGAAGCTACATACTGATTAGTGAAATTATTATGTTCAATTAATTTCTTTTCGTCATTCTGTCCATCAGACACTTTAAATGGCGAAGTTATAACTAACGTATCTTTTACTGGAATTATTATTGTTTCTATTGGAGGATGACTAGAAGAGATTTTAGACTTATCTTCCTTAATCCACTGTGTCTTAGTAATTACATTGCATTTACCATAGTATTTTTCATACCAAGAATAAAAAGTAATATTGATTTTCTCTTTTGTTACGAAAATCTTCCATTTATTAATTATTTTATCTCTGTCTTTATGACTATGATTTTCTCTAAATTGATGTCTTTTTAACTTATTTTCTTTTGAATTGAAATCTTATGTTAAGAATTTCCAATTGATTTTTAACTTCTTTATTAATAGTTCTTAACTGATGATTAATAGGTTTGGTTTCAAAATCTGATTGTGTAGGAGATATTTGTTCATTATCGTCTTCAGATTGATTACTAGATTGATTATAAAAGGGGTGACTAGTTTTTCCTTCATTGATGATACCTTTTAATTTTATATCTTTAATATTTGTTTTACTGAGTAGCTCAGAATCTTGTCTAGATGACATTACTTTACTGAGTAAATCAGAATCTTTTCTAGATGATATTACTGATTGATTACCAATTTCTTCTAACATAAGTGGTTTCCTATAATTATCAAAACTTATTCTAACAGTTCCATCTAAGTATTGTTTTATGTTATCCAGATTCATTATACCGCTTGTTAATGGTGTCTGAGGTATTTCATTATCTAAGACCCATTGGCTAGGGAGGTTAATATCTTTCCAAAGTATTGTTTTTGGTACTTGGATATTAGCATCATTAGTACTACTTTGAATTAAAACAGTTTTGTCTTTTGGACATTTACTAAGTGCATGAATATTTAAATTAGTTTTCATTGTTTTATAATAAATTCTATAAATCAATGCAAGTGGTTGGGATCCCTCAATCATATGAGTGATTTCACCAGCTGTTTTAATATTTAATGTTAATGCTTTTAATAGGTGAGGGTCATTCAGACTTAAAGTAAAGTCTGAGAAACAGTTAAAGTGGACTGGTCCATTATGAAGGCTAGATTCCATGATTCCTAATATACTAGGGACATAGTTTAAATATCTTACATCTCTTAAACATAAAAGAATGCTAGAATTGATTCATTTTACTGATAATGGTTTTACTGCTACTTGTATTAATCCTATGTGAATGAAATTATAATTTTTCTTTTTATATTTTCTTATAATTTCATTTGTTAATAGAGAGCAGTTTTCATGTTCTTTGTTGATAGCATAAATTTTCTCAACTGTTTTAACATTATAATTGGTTTTAAAATTATCTGTAAAGGTTGACTGATAGATTTGTTTTGGATCTATACTGGGTATATTCCAATTACCTAAATCTTGACTAATGTTTTCATAACTATGTTCTTCTTGGTTTATGAAATCTGGGATCGACGTCATCGGTGACCTCGAGCTAACTGAGAAACTAGACCTAAAGAGTCTATTCATTGATCTTGTTTTTAACTGTTTTTATTATCTAAAATGATTCTGGGAATATTAGTTCATACCTTCTTACCTTAAGTCTACACATACCTATGTCAAACGCCCTTATCCAAGACTGCTCTACCCTGAGACTTACAAAAGGATTACCTGACAACGATACTAGGTGGTCTACAGTAAGATTGGTGACTAATTTTAGCAGAATAACTAAAAGATACTAAGAAGCAGTTGAAAAACACTAGCAATGAACGGAAAATGGCAGGAATAGTGACTCAATAACTCAATGATTACCGGAAGGCTCTGATACCAAAAGGGACGGGAACGGAAGATTTATTGATCAGAAAGATCAGGATTAATAAGATCGATTACAGTGTAATAAAAGTATAAGATATAAATGATAAACAGCAATAGATCTGATAGTAATTGGATACACAAGAAACAATATACATAATAGTCAAATAACATGATAAAAATTGACCATATAGGCGGAAACAAATAGATAACAATTTATAATTACTGAAAATACTTCAATATAATTTCCTCTAGAAATATATGCTAATATATTTCTAATATATAGATATATATATATATATATATAATTTTGTGTATATGAGCCCTGATCAAAGACGGTTATATCCACCGGTCTGGCAGCGGGCCAACGGATTTTGGTATGGAGCCTAAGGACCCTCCTCTTATACACAATTAGGAGTTGATTGTGTGTAGAGCGAGTGCTTATCTGTTTGTTGTCATATGTACTGCAACATGACTTTTGTTGTTGAGGTGATGGGGCAGAGGCTGACGAGCCTATTCCATTCTGTTGGGGAGATAAGGAAGAGCGACGGGTGTCGCTAATGTGTTCAGAGATTTTGAAAATATACGTTATATTCATACTTGAACATTCAGTCAACCTACTAGGATTGACATATTTTCTTTTAAAAATTATATTTCAGATTCCGCTCTTAAGTCGGTTATACCCAAGTAGTGCTGTAATTCGAGTCGGGCGGCTCGCGAGCCCGACCCGACTCGGCTCGTTTAGTAAGCTTCGGCTCGACTCGAACTCGTTAACGAGCCGAGCTCGAACATAAGACCGGGCTCGTTTAACTAAACGAGCCGACTCGACTCGACTCGTGAAATTAAACGAGCCGAGTTCGGGCAGAAGATTAGGCTCGTTTTAGTGTAATTTTAAACGAATCGGCTCGCCCGACTCGTTTAGATAGGCTCGTTTAACTAAACGAGCTGCCTCGGCTCGGCTCGTGAAAAAAAGCTCGGCTCGAATTAATACCCGGCTCGACTCGAATTACAGCCCTATACCCAAGGATGGGTTAGGTGCTGCACATTCAACTTACAACATCTGTATCATGTACCATTTGTGGTGACGTATCGGTATGAGTTCAGTCGGCTCAAATCGAGGCGTTACAGGTAAATCCTTACTTATTTATTTTAAAATCTATTTTAATACTTGCAATTATCTTTTTTAACTAAAGCATGTTAGTTTTTTTATTTTTCCTTACTAAATCCCCTCATTTTCCAAAAAAATCACGAGCAAACCCTTACTTATTTATTTCAAAATTTATTTTAATACTTTTAATTACGTGCAATTACCTTTTTCAACTTAAACATGTTAGTTTTTCTATTTTTCCATATTAAAATCCTTCCTTTTTCAAAACTTTCACAAGCAAACCCTTACTTATTTATTTTAAAATTTATTTTAATACTTTTAATTACGGGTAATTACTTTTTTCAACTTACTTTTTCTATTTTTTTTTATACCTTTTTCAGCTAAAACACATCACTTTTTCTAATTTTCCAATAAAATATCATCCACTTGCAAAAATATAAGTAATTACCTTTTTTTATATAACTAAAATTTGTTATTTTTCTATTTTTCTTACTGAAACCCCTCATTTTACAAAAATAACACGACCAAACAGTTGTTTATTTATTTTAAAATCTATTATATCACGGGCAAACCCTTACTTATTTATTTTATAATCTATTTTCATCCTTTTAATTAATTAAAAACATTAAAACAGATTTTAAAATAAATAAGTAAGGGTTTGCCCGTTATATTTTTGAAAAATGAGGGGTTTAATAAGAAAAAATAAAAAATGTAACATATATTTAGTTTAAAAAGGTAAATGCCCGTAATATTTTAGGAAAATGAGGTTTTAAAATTTAATATTTAAAAATATTTAAATTCGTTTTAAAATAAATAAGTAAAGGGTTTCCTATGATATTTTTGGGAAAAAATGAATTTTAGTGAGAAAAATCGAAAAAGTAAATTAAAAAGGACAATTTCCCGTGATATATTTAGAAAAGAAGGGATTTTGTTAGAAAAAATCTATAATGTGTTTTAGAGTAATTGGTTATAAATATGTATTTGATTATTTATATTTTAATATTCTTAGTGATTGCATTTGTTAAGAAAAATAAGTAGACATGTTAAAATAGGTAAACTTTTAAAAAATAATTATAATATTATAGGTTTAAAAATAAATAACTAAAGGTTTGTCCGTGATATTTATGGAAAATGGGGGGTTTTAGTAAGGAAAAATAGAAAAACTAACATGTTTTAGTTAAAAAAAAGTAATTGTCATGTTTGAAAAAATAGGGGAATTTATTAGAAAAAATAATGTATTTTAGGGAAAAAAAGGTAATTGGTTATAAATAGGTAATATTATTTAATTATATATTTCTATAAGTAAGGTTAATTAAGTAAAAACACGAAATACAGTTAAGGGCAATTAAGTAAAATCACAACGTACCATACCGACCAACCAAACTTTTAATGTTTCGTCTATTATATAATAGTATTGATATATATACTAGCTTATATCCCGTGCGATGCACGGTTATTTAAATTTTATTTATAATTATTTTGTTTGTAATTATATTTTAATTACCCATGGAACACACGATTGTTTTTTTAATATTTATAATTATATTTATTTATGAATATTTTAATATTTAAAAGTTATTAGTTTACATGATTAAATTATTGTTAAAAAAGATTTAGCCAAAAAATAATATAGATAAAAATTTGATATTTATTATATTTTACACGCTCAATTTAATATTTGTTTATATTGAGTTATAAATGTTAGATTTGGCCAATTTTACGGTCTACATGAAATTCACAAAATAATCTTTAATTTAGTTGTGGTTTAATAGTTCTTTTTCAATTAAAAACTATTTTAAAACTAAAAAGAGAATAAAGTGACGAAATTTAATATTGAGAATTCTATTTGATTTAGGATATCTACTTATATGTAGTTTAAATTATTAGAATACCATTTATTAACCAAACCAAATACAGTTTTAATGTTAAATCTAACGGTTTTCACCTATCTATTTAAGATTAAACGATTTTTATCATTTTGATATTAAATGGGTTTCCTTATTTAATTACAACTATTTTTATGTTTTAACTTTTTGGAAAATCCAATCATAATATAATATCTTTTAACTTATATCATTTTTAGATAATAACTTCTTTTTATATGATATAATCTTGATCGTCTATTTTTAAAATGTTAGATATAATTGCTGACGTTTGTTCATCAGTGTTTAAGTCCCAGGTACATATCAGAGTTTATATAGAAGCCAGTCAGAGTTTGATAAAGTCTGACTGGGTGAAGAGTTTATATGGAAGCCGGTCAGAGTTTGTTATAGTCTGACAGGGTGATAGTTGAATTAGCTGTCGGTGCTGAATTGAAGATTCTAGAAGCAATATATTCTGAAGATGGAAAGAAGCAGAATATATTGATACAGCTAAGGAGACTGGACAGAAGACTGAAGCAATCCTTAATTGATAATAATTGTATAGCTGATTTATAGGAGTATCAATTAGATAAGGATTGTATGTAGCTGTGTACTATATAAACACAGATAGGTTATCCCTAGAAGGGACGCGAACATTGAATATATTATTCTTGTAACCTAGTAGCTCTTTGTGATTCATTAACATCACTAAGAGAGAATTATTTAATATAATTCAGTTTGTTGATTTACAAACCTGTATTCTTGATTGTTATTCTCATACATACTTGATTATATATTGTGTATTCGGCCTAACAATTGGTATCAGAGCCAAGGCTGTTTAATATATACAGTTTTACGATTCAAACACAGTATTAATCATGTCTGAAGAAAATCAAACTTCTCCCAAGGTTGAACAGGTTAAACCTAATTCTGTGAGTCGATATGAAACAATCAGGGTTCCAATTCTCAGAGCAGTGGAGTATCCAATTTGGAAGGTAAAGATGACCATGTTTCTGGAGGCTACAGATCCAGAATACCTTGACAGAATATATGATGGTCCTCATATGCCGACTAAATTATCTCCTGTTGTTGATGGTCAAGAACAAAAGACTGTTCCAAAGGAAAAGAAAGATATGACTCCTGAGGACATCTCATCAATTGCAAAAGATGCAAAGGTTAGACATCTTCTCCACAGTGCTTTAGATAATGTAATGTCTAACAGAGTAATTGGCTGCAAGACTGCCAAAGAGATATGGGATGCTTTAGAAGTCAGATGCCAGGGAACAGGTGCTATTAAGAAGAACAGAAAGACAATACTCACACAGGAGTATGAGCACTTTGATTCAAGACCTAATGAAACCTTGACTGAGACTTATGACAGATTTTGCAAATTATTGAATGATCTGTCTCTGGTTGATAAAGAATATGAGCTTGAAGAGTCTAATCTCAAGTTTCTGTTATCTCTACCTGAAAAGTGGGATTTAAAGACAACCACAATAAGAGATAATTATGAGCTTGCTGATACAGATCTTGATGAAATCTATGGGTTGTTGAAAACTCATGAACTGGAGATAGAACAAAGGAATAGAAGATTGAGTAAAAAGACAAAATCTGTTGCTCTCAAAGTTGAGGAGAAGCCCATCAAGAAGGAATCATCAAGGAAGAAAGCCAAGGGAAAGGCTTTAGTCATTAAATCTGAAAGCGAGTCATCAAACTCTGATGATGACTCAAACTCTGATGAAGCTTCTGACTCTGAGGATGATGAAGAACAGATGATGCAAATGGCTGCTTTAATGGTGAAGACTTTCAAGAAGATGGGATTCAAGAACTTCAAGAAAGGAAAGAGATTCTCAAGGAAAGATTCAAACTCTGATAAGAGAAATTTCAGAAAGTCTGATGGAGGATATACCAAGTCTGGAAAGAAAGACAAGTCTGAGATCCAGTGCTACAAGTGTAAAGAGATGGGTCATTATGCCCCAGAGTGCAAGAAAGACAAATCTGAGAAAACACTCATCTCTAAAGGCAAAGACTGGGCAGATACTTCAGACTCTGATGATGGAGAAAATTATGCTCTAATGGCAACTGTCAGAGATGAGACTGAATCATCTGAAAATAAGGTACCCCTAACTACTTATGCTTATGATACTGATAATATATCTGAGTTAAGAGTATATCTGAAAAGTGTACATGTTAGCTATAGGGATCAGACTTTAGAGAATGAGAGAATTAAAGCTGAGAATCTTAGTCTTAAAGATAGAAACAAGTTTCTTGAAGGAGAACTTGAAAATATGAAGCAGATTCAAAAAGAAAGAGATGATGCTGTTTATGTAGAACAGGAGTTGCTCAAAAGATATAAGAAATTAGAATCTGATCTAGAAAAAGAAAGAAAAATAATCAAGACTTGGACAGACTCTGGAAGAGACACTCATCAAGTGTTTCAGACAGATTCTGTAGGTTTAGGCTATTGTGAAAATGATGAACTTAGGTTTAAAGACAAGGTTAAGGTTAAACCACAACTTAAACCTGTGATATTTGTTCCAAAATCCACTAAGTTAAAATCTGTTGTAGTAAGAGAAGCTGATATGAAATCAGATGAAACCTGTGAAAGACAGGAAAATATTATAACAGAAAATCTTATGGAAATAGAAGCTGTTAGAAAACCAGTAAAAACTTGTGAAAAACAGGTTAATGTTGGCTTGATGACAGGAAAACAGTTCAATCATAAGCTGAAAGAGGTAAAATCTGCCATGAAACCAAAAGGGTCCAAGAAGAATAGGAATGGAAAGATAGGCATAAATAAAAGAAATAATCATTTGCCTACTGCTGCTGCTCCAAGGAAAACATGTTATAATTGTGGTAGTACTAACCATCTTGCTAGATTTTGCAATAAGAACAAAGATATTAATTCTTTATCTTCTACATCAGGAGTAAAGAATGATTATGTAAGGGTTAAACCACAGACTTTATGCACACACTGTGGGAGCACTTGGCATTCTATTTATACTTGTAAGAGTTATCATGCTATTTATCACAATTATTATGAGCTAAAACCCAATCTGAAGTGGGTTAGAGCAAACTCTGCAAGTGTAAAGTCTAACAATGTTAGTTTAAACTCTGTTGATAGTCATTCCGCTGCAAAAGCTAACACTGTTAAGAAAGCCAAAGGATCCAAGCAAGTCTGGGTCCTTAAAACTAACACTTAGTGTTTGTTTGTGATTGCAGGGCATAAAAGAGAGCACCCTTATCTTGGACAGTGGATGCTCAGGACATATGACTGGAAATAAAGCCCTGCTATCAGACTTTAAGGAGAAAGCTGGCCCAAAGGTTTCCTATGGAGATGGCAACATAGGACACACTCTGGGATATGGCAATATAAATCTTGGAAGTGTCATCATCACACATGTAGCTCTAGTCTCAGGACTCAAGCATAATCTGCTATATGTGAGTCAAATCTGTGACAGAGGAAACCATGTAGATTTTCACACTGAACACTGTGAAGTTATCAGTAAATCTACTGGAAAAGTTGTTCTAGTTGGACACAGGCGCAACAACATTTATGAAGCAAGTTTGGTAACAAACTCTGATGGAAAAACAGTGTGTCTGACTGCAAGAATGTCAAATGAAGAGAGTTGGAATTGGCATAAGAAGCTCTCTCATCTAAATTTGAACAACATCAATGAGCTAATAAGAAAGGATCTTGTAAGGGGACTCCCAAAATCAATACTCAGTCTAGATGGCCTATGTGATTCTTGTCAAAAGGCCAAGCAAAGGAAGTCATCTTTCAAGAGCAAATCTGAATCTTTAGTAGTGGAACCTTATCATCTTCTACATGTTGATCTCTTTGGACCAGTGAATGTGATGTCTTTGGGCAGAAAGAAATATGCTCTAGTAATTGTTGATGAATATACTAGATATACATGGGTGTATTTCTTATCAAAGAAGGATGAAACTGCTCAAACTCTGATGGATCATGTAAATCTACTGGACAAAGGATCACAGCACAAAGTCAAAATTATAAGGAGTGATAATGGAACTGAATTCAGAAACTCAATCATGGAAGCTTTCTGCAAGGAAAGAGGAGTGAAACAAGAATTTTCTGCACCTGGAACTCCACAGCAAAATGGTGTAGTTGAAAGAAAGAACAGAACTTTAATTGAAGCAGCCAGAACTATGCTTGAAGAAGCAAAATTACCAACTTATTTCTGGGCAGAATCTGTTCAAACTGCTTGTTTTACTCAAAATGCAACATTGATCAACAAGCATGGGAAAACACCATATGAGATGGTGAAAAATAAGAAGCCAAATTTGAAATATTTTCATATATTTGGATGCAAATGCTTTGTGTTGAAGACTCATCCTGAACAGTTGACCAAATTTGAGTTAAAAGCTGATGAAGGAATCTTTGTTGGCTATCCATTATCAACAAAAGCATTCAGAGTTTACAATCTGAGAACTAAAGTGATCATGGAATCCATACATGTGTCATTTGATGACAAGAAAATAACTGGACTTGATGACTTAGATGAATATGATCAACTGCGCTTTGAAAATGAAGGTTTATTCTCTGATGATGTAAACTCTGATGAAGCAGTACCGACAAACTCTGATGAAGCGGTTCTGATAAACTCTGACGAAGCATACTCTGAACCTCTACTGGTAAATACTGGAGAAACTGGAAATTCTCAAATTGAACAAAATAGAGAACCAGTTGAGGGGGAGCGTGAAGAAGCTCAACAAGACACAGCAAGTGAGTCAGTTGAGGAAACTGATTCAAACTCTGACAGTTCAAACTCTGAGCCATCCAATTCAGGGGGAGCCTCAGATACTGCAGAAAGTCAACATATGAATCAGGAGAGCATGGATCAAGGGGGAGGATCTAATAATGATGCAAGAAACCACTTACCAACAGCAAGAAAGTGGACACAGGCACACACACCTGATCTCATAATTGGAGATCCTGATGCTAGTGTGAGAACTAGAAGTGCAACAAATAATGAGTGTCTGTATCATGTTTTCTTGTCTCAAACAGAACCAAAGAAAGTGGAGGAAGCTCTTCAAGATGCTAATTGGATTACAGCAATGCAAGAAGAGTTAAATGAATTTGAAAGAAATGAAGTCTGGACACTTGTACCTAGACCAAAGAATAGATCAATTGTAGGTACAAAGTGGGTTTTCAGAAACAAGACTGACAGTGAAGGTGTGATTACAAGAAACAAGGCTAGACTTGTGGCTAAAGGTTATTCACAACAGGAAGGAATTGACTATGATGAAACCTTTGCTCCAGTTGCAAGATTGGAGGCCATAAGAATTTTTCTGGCCTATGCTGCACACAAGAAGTTTAAAGTCTTTCAGATGGATGTAAAAAGTGCTTTTCTCAATGGGAAGCTTGAAGAAGAAGTGTTTGTTGAACAACCACCAGGATTTGTAGATCCCAAGCATCCAGATTATGTCTACAGGCTTGACAAAGCATTATATGGACTAAAGCAAGCACCAAGAGCATGGTATGAAACTCTTGCTCAATTTCTTTTAGAAAGTGGGTTCACAAGAGGTACAATTGATAAAACCTTGTTTTATTTCAATTCTGGTGATGATTTGCTTTTAGTTCAAATTTATGTAGATGATATTATCTTTGGATCTACTAATGACAAACTTTGTAAGAAGTTTGCAAAGCTTATGCAATCCAGGTATCAAATGAGCATGATGGGAGAGCTTAGTTATTTTCTAGGCTTACAGGTCAAGCAAACAGATGATGGTATTTTTATCAATCAAGCAAAATATACCAGAAATCTTCTCAAGAAATTTGGTATGCTTGATAGTTCATCTGCTACAACTCCCATGGCTACAGCAACAAAGCTAGACAAAGACACAGGAGCCTCAGTAGATATAACAAACTACAGAGGAATGATAGGGTCTTTACTGTATCTTACTGCAAGTAGACCTGATATCATGTATGCAACATGTCTTTGTGCAAGATTTCAAGCAGATCCCAGAGAGCCTCATCTAACAGTTGTAAAAAGGATTTTCAAATATCTCAAAGGAACCATAACCTTGGGTTTGTGGTATCCTAGAGAATCAGAGTTTAAGCTAATTGGTTACTCTGATGCAGATTTTGCAGGCTGTAAGATAGACAGAAAAAGTACAAGTGGAAGTTGTCAATTTTTAGGTGACAGATTGGTTTCTTGGTATAGCAAGAAACAAAAGTCAATTTCCACATCCACTGCAGAAGCAGAGTATATAGCTGCTGGTAGCTGTTGTGCACAGATTCTGTGGATGAAGAATCAGTTGCTGGATTATGGTTTGAGGTACTCTAAAATACCTATTTTCTGTGATAACCAAAGTGCTATTGCTATGACAGGTAATCCAGTACAGCACTCTATGACAAAGCACATCAGCATAAGATATCATTTTATCAGAGAACATGTGGAAGAAGGAAACATTGAGCTTCATTTTGTGTCTACAGACCAACAACTTGCAGATATCTTCACCAAACCTTTGAGTGAAGCTACTTTTACAAGATTGGTAAATGAACTTGGAATGATCTCTGGTTTCGACTAGAGATACGGGTTAGACTCAAAAACTATACATGTTTGATTTTTATGCTCATGATTCCTTGCATATATTAACTGTTATGAGTACCAGTGTCATAAACTCTGAAAGTAAACTCTGATGCTAAACTCTGTTAGTCATAAAGTGTTGGTCATACTCTGTCGGTTAAAGTCTGATGTTATACTCTGATTGTAATTTTGTCTGAACCATAAGGACCAATGAAGAAATTTATATGGAACATAATTCTCAGTAAGTAATTATGAATCCTTAAGAGTTGTATAGATTCTGATCTCAAATATGTGCAGTAAGTTAACACAGCATGATACTGTCTCTATATTTATAGCATCTCTTAGTTTATTGATCCTATACACTGAGTCTGTATTAGCTGTTTGCATTTTCTCTCATAAATTAATTGTATTAACTGATGAAAAGTCTAAACTCTGATTATTAATTGCAAATAATTCACCCTCAAATCAAAAGATGCCAAAAAGAGCACAAATTCCTTTGAGATCATGTTGTGCCTAGGAAGATCCAGGAACTTATTGTATGAAATAAGGGCTAAAATCTTTGATTTTTATATATATATATATATAAAGGGGGTGAAAAATAAAAGATATATCCAAATGAAAGGATATCAGTATACAGAGTTTAGACATAAGAATCGGATTTTATTTTATACATGAGAGTTTAGGCAACCAGTTTTTACTACTTTAGGTTGTGGATTTTATGCACTTTGAGATGATTTAAATATTGATTTCGGTAAACTCTGCTATAGCACACACAATTATTCACAACTGTACAGTTTGAGAAAAGAGTTTATTGACAAAGAAGGACAAATGGTAAACACTGATGTATTGTGTGAAATACGCCGAGGTAATTTAATTTTAATCTCTGATGATTAAAATAAATTTTATTGGTTTCAGACATTTTATAATTTTGAGATTAGACATTTGTTTAGAAATTCGAAAGAGTATGATAACAAACGGTTCATATTTGTATTAAACAGAGGAGAGAGAGATTAAGTATTTTGAACAATGTGACATGCGGTAATTATGGCTATTTTTACTGCGCGTGTGTATTGGAAGTTGTTACATACAGCTGTCAGCATATGCACGTTTGACATCTGTCCCACTCACACACTTTTCAAAGAAGCCTGATGTGTGTAGTAATGATTAAAACGTTTGAGTTTTAATCTTCACAGTTATTATTTAAATATACTACACATAAACGGTTCAATCTTTTACACACCTCAACTTTTCATAAGCTTTTACTCACACACATTGTCTCAAACACTTTCACTGCATACACTATAATCTATTCTCTGTTTGTTTTCTTCTAAACTGTTCTAATGGCTACAACAATGTTTACTGCTTCTGGGTTAGAATTTGTTCCTAATAACTACTCAGCTCCTTTGGCAAATGAGAACGCACCGGAGGCGTTTCATTTGATTCAGAGTTTCTTGTCAAACTCTGATATCGGCACTGCTCTCACCGCACCGTCGAAGCTGTCTGCGTCACAAATAAGGACTTTTTGGCAGACAGGTACTTATGATGATGGAGGAGAGTCTGGATCTCCATCTATCATTTTTGAGTTTCAAGGAGATGAATTTACTGTTACTCCTACTACTGTTCGTGATGCTTTGGGTCTTGAAGATTTCAATGCATTCACAACTGTTGGAGACTTTGAGTTAGTCAGAATGATGAGGGAGATAGGATACTCTGGACCTTTGACAAAGATAGGTCAACTCAAAAGGCCATTTTTGCGCAAGGAGTGGAGCTTCTTTTTCGATTGCATTACTCGGGCTTTTGGAAAGAAGTGCACGAATTGGGATGCAATTCCCACGGATAGTCTGCAGATCGGGTATTCTCTTCTCTATGGCAGTCACTTTGATGTTGCTAGATTAGTTTTAACTAATATTGGTGAGAAAATGCTAGAGAATAGGAATGTTGTTTACTTCTCTAGATTTTGTCAGTTAATATTCAACTTTTGTTGTCCTAATGTTGAGATTTTAGAGGATGATGTTATCCTCTCATTTAAATTGCATAAACGCATATTTTCTGATCTCACTAACAAGGATAACAAGAAAGGAGATGTTGGTGTGTTACTGTTGCCTGAGTCTGTGCAACAATTCATGGTTAACTTACAACAACCACAACTGGCAAACACTGAAGCTGGACCTTCTGTGTCTCAACCACAAAGGTCAAAGAAATCTAAAGTAAGGGCTGTTAAGTCTGTCAGGATAAACACTGAAGCTGGGGCATCAAATGCTGATGATATGCCTCAGAAGAGAAGAATGAAGAAAAGAAGAGCCAATAGGGCAAAGTCTGATTTTGTTGATGAAGAGACTGAAACTGATGAAGAAACTCTTCATCAGAGAAAGAGAAGATTGGTAGCAGCACATCTGTTTGGTGCTGAGAATATCTCTTCAAATGCTGTTGAAGATCTTGAAATTGAGATTCCCGAAGATGAAATTGTTCCTGAGGACAGAGTTTTTATGGAGACTGTTCTTCATAAGGAAGCTCCTACATCAAAGTTTGATGATGTAGTTGAGAATGCTGCAAATGAAGCTCCTATGCCCACAGAGGATAGAGCACATGTTGAGATTGCAGATGAAGAGGCTACAGAGCCACAAGGATTTTATATGGAAATTGAAGCAAATCTCTCTATAAACTCTGAACATTTCACTGAAGGTTTGGAAGCTGATCAAGATACTGTTGAACTTGCAGAATCTATGGCTTCTCACACTGAAATAATTTCTTTTGATCTTGAGAAATGTGAGGAAGTCGATCAGTCTTTGGATGCTAATGCTACAGAAACTGTTGCTACAAATCCTGATGTTGCTGATAAGGATGCTACAGAGAATGTTCCTATTGAAGCAGAGTTTGTTGTAAACTCTGAGGATGTTATTGTTCTTGAAGCTCTACAACAATCTGTTGTTGAGATTGTAACAAAAGAAGCAGAGTTCCTGCATACTACAAACTCTGAGATTCCAGAACCTGATGCTGAGAATATTCCTGCAGAGAATACAGCAGAGAATGATAATGATAATGATAATGATAGTTCTGATCATTCTCAAGAGGAGTTATTTGAGAGTCAAGCAAACTCTGATGAGCTAAGAGAGGTCAATCGAGCTACAGCTGAGCATTTTCAAGATATGTACTACAATAGATGGGCTTCTGCGGATTGTATCTTTTCAGCACAGAGGGCTGCTGATTTTCTTGGTGATTCTGTGAAGACGATTTCAACTCCTGATATTCTTACAAGTCTGAAGGCTACAGTGATTCAAATTAAATCTCTCCACAACAGATTTGATGAGTCTCATAAGGAAGTCACTGCTTTGAGGAATGAAGTTG
This sequence comes from Heracleum sosnowskyi, assembly GCA_030848705.1. Classification (NCBI taxonomy): domain Eukaryota; kingdom Viridiplantae; phylum Streptophyta; class Magnoliopsida; order Apiales; family Apiaceae; genus Heracleum; species Heracleum sosnowskyi. The sequence continues at coordinate 26,768,196 of CM061237.1, forward strand.
GTCTGCGAGATCTCACTCTGAAGAATGATAGAACTTATTACAATTCCATGTTTAAGAAGCAAGCTAAGGACTCTGATGACATTCAGAAGAGGCTTGGGAAAGTTGAGGACAATCAGACTGCTATGTCTGCCCAACTGACATCAATTTCTAATGCTATTGAGTTGTTGACATCAGTACTACTTTCTGATGATGTCAAAAAGGGGGAGAGTGTACCAAGTGACAAATGCAAAGACACTCAAACTCTGAGACGGAGGGATGATGGTAATGATGGTGGACACAAGGGAGATGGAAAGAGCTTAAGGTCAAATGCTGATAGCAGACTACTTTCAAGAAGATCAAACTCTGATAAAAGATCAAACTCTGGAAAGGGACATGCAAACTCTGCCAGTGGTTCAAGATTCAAAAGTTTGATAATCTCTGATAAGCCTACTAAAGATGAGGAAATTGCTGCCAAGGTGTTTATGGCAGAACATGGAAAAGATGTTACAATTGAAGATATCCAAGCTGAAGAGCAAATGTTTGCTGAGGAACACAGGAAGAATCTTGAAGCTGGAATCTACAAGAAGAAGGAAATCAAGGCTCCTAGAAAGAAAGAAAAAGGAATTGTTATCAAAGAGAATGTAAACTCTGATCAGAGTTTACAGTACTCAAGGAGGCCTGTGATTAAAAATACTGACAAAGGAAAAGGTAAACTGGTAGAAGAAGAACAGTTACCTAAGAAGATTTATTCAACCTCTGACATTGCTCAAGTTGAAACAAGATTAGCTAAATCAACCTCTGACGCTGCTCAAGTTGATGTTTATACTAAAGTTATGACAACCTCTGACGTTGCTCAAGTTGTACAGAAATCTACACAACTTTCAGGATTCAGCAAACCTAAAATTCTTGAAGAATTAAAGCTTGAAGCTGTGAATTTCTCAGAAACCAGAACTGTATTGGGAAAAGAAGCTTTTGATAAATCTGGACTGGGATCACACAGAGAGAGAAGAACAAATAACAGATCTCAAGATAACTTTTCACTGGCAGAACCTGGTATTGGGGTTACACAAGAAAACCTTGATAAGTTAGAATCTGTTCAGTTGATTTTTCACAAAGTATTGAAGAAGCAGTTTTTGTTATACTTCATGAGTGATGGAAGAGTTTATAAAGTTGGAGAATCTGATGTTAATCTCAAATCATGGGAAGAACTGGAATATATACTTTATCTTCTAAAAGTCAAAAACAGACATACTCATAATGTTGCTCAAGTTTTGAGAGAAAAGATGTTGAGATCTAAAGCTATGCTTGGAGGAGGAGTATCAAGTGTCTACATTCCAAAGTATAGGGATCATACTGGAAAGTTAGTGGAGATGAAGAGAAACAGTGCTAGACTTAGAACTGCACTTGGAATAAAGACTTTGGAATTTAACTTGGAGTCAGACAAGTCTTATTTTATTCGGCTAGGAAATGATATGAGAAGAAATAGTATATATTCTCTAAGAGCTGCTATCTATCAAATGGGGGAGAGTGATTCAGAACTTAAAGAGCTAAAAGAGATTATGGTGGATGAGCTAGAGAAAGCTGAAAGAAGACTGCTGATTGATTATCTCAGAACAGTACCTGATATTGAAGAAGTCAAGTAAAGTCTGACTGTAAGTTTTTATGTTTTCTGTTCTAAGTTAAAATTAAAACTCTGTTTTAAAATTAAACTCTGTTATATTTTAAACACTGCATTTGTTATATGTTTTGACATCATCAATTATCTTTTTAACTTGTACATTTTAATATGAACAAGTTGGGGGAGATTGTTAGATATAATTGCTGACGTTTGTTCATCAGTGTTTAAGTCCCGGGTACATATCAGAGTTTATATAGAAGCCAGTCAGAGTTTGATAAAGTCTGACTGGGTGAAGAGTTTATATGGAAGCCGGTCAGAGTTTGTTATAGTCTGACAGGGTGATAGTTGAATTAGCTGTCGGTGCTGAATTGAAGATTCTAGAAGCAATATATTCTGAAGATGGAAAGAAGCAGAATATATTGATACAGCTAAGGAGACTGGACAGAAGACTGAAGCAATCCTTAATTGATAATAATTGTATAGCTGATTTATATGAGTATCAATTAGATAAGGATTGTATGTAGCTGTGTACTATATAAACACAGATAGGTTATCCCTAGAAGGGACGCGAACATTGAATATATTATTCTTGTAACCTAGTAGCTCTTTGTGATTCATTAACATCACTAAGAGAGAATTATTTAATATAATTCAGTTTGTTGATTTACAAACCTGTATTCTTGATTGTTATTCTCATACATACTTGATTATATATTGTGTATTCGGCCTAACATAAAAGTATTGGATCTAACGGTTGAGAATGTTTTGGCAGTATTTATGACCAAACTACCAGGATAACATCGTTAATTTTTTTAATATTTATATTTTTTTTTAATATTTATATTTTTTAAATATTTATTGCTAAAATATAATATACTCTTTTTTGTAATATATTAATGATGCGGGAACTTTGAACTTTTGAGAAAATAAATTATCAATTAAAATATAATTTTTTTTGTAATAGTTCTTCTTTTAAAGTAGTACACCGTGACGATCAAAATTCTGTATAAAATTCATTTTTTATAGTATATCCCGTAAATATCTATGTTATTATATTAAAGACTAAATAATGAAAGTTTTCTTATAAGTCTGGTTGCTTGATCACTACGTTAGATATAACAATAAAATTATCACGTAAAATGATCTAAGGTTTGAATCTACCAACAACATATTAAAATTTACAGGTTTTTTTGAAAAATAAGAATTTTTTCATTTTTTTTTCTTGCAGACATGGGTTATTTGATAATATTTTTTATAAAGTACGATTTTTTTAAAAAGTACTATACTAATTGATTAACAAAATTTTAAAGTTTCGAATTTAATTAATAATTTACGATGTATATAGGTTTAAAAAGTTAGGCCTATTCTGTAGCTGAGTCTAAAATTTCAAAATACAGTATTTTTAAATATGAATATAGTACTCCTGATAACAATGAAATTAGGTCTCTATGAGTTCTTATAAAACAAAATCACCATTTGCGTATAATTTATTATTTATTATTTAATAATAAATAATATTTAATTAGTTATGATATAAAATTTAATAAAATAGGATAAAAAAATATGCACAAATTTATAAAATTTTATCCTCGTATTATTATATTCTTTGTTGATTTGAATTTTTCTTAGATTGATTTGAATTTTTGAACATAGATTTCTAAATTTAAAATAATTAGAAAAAAGTAATTAAATTGGCATTAAAATAATGATGACGTAATAATTATTATTAAAATTTAAATACCCACTTTACTAATTTGGGCTTTATCTTGTGTTTTAAAAATTAGATTTTAACGATTTTACATCCCACATGAAGATAACTAAATTATCTTTAATTAAAAGATGGTTTAACAATTTTTATCTAACTGGAATTGTCCATGAAAGAGAAAAGAAAGTCACGAATGTTTTACATGGAGAATTCTATTCAGTATAGAAAACTTATTTATATTTGGTTTAAATTATCAAAATACACTTGTTAGAATTTAAATATAATCCTATTATTAATAAAATACACTTTTTTAATATTTGATCTAACGATTTTCATTTATCTAGTTAAGATCTAATGGTACAATCAAAATTTTGGATAAGATCCCTATTATGTTTATTATATGGGTTCAGCGGAAACTGACAAAAAGGTGGAGACCTGTAGACCAATTCTACGATTAACTTGAATTCACTGGTCATCATTTTTTATTATACTTCATAAAATTAAACATAACAAAATTATATTATTATACACAATTACACATGTTGTTCTTTTTAACCATCCACGTTCTTAAAACCTACAACATCCGACATTTTATTTAGCAAGTTGGGAGAATTTGGGAGGATCTATATCACTAAACATCGTACTGCAAATATTATAAACAAAAAGTTCTGCATATAAAAAATATGTTTTACAAATAAAAAAAACCAATGCTTACTGCATAACAATGAAAAAAATGTGTAAAAAATTTAAATTATGCAAAAATAAAGAATAAAATAGTAAAATAATAATGTTTTGCAACTAAAGTAATGCACTAAATTAAAATAATAATATATTGCACTAAAAAATTATGAATACAATAATTGAAAGTAAAAAGTTTTGCAAACAAAATAACATAGAATATTAAAATTGTGCAAATGTTTTGAATAAAAAAATGGAAGACGTGAGAATGAATGTAATGCGTTAACGTTGTTAATAACGTATATATATGCCTACATACAACCAATTTATAAGTGTGTAAAACAAAATATTGTGTACCCTTGGATTAGATAAAAACGAATGGTGTAAGATGTGGTCTCCAGTTAAGTTTAGGTCTCCATAGAACTTTTCTCTAAGGATTTAATATAATAAGAATATCAAGTATATACTGATATAAGTATCTTACTAACTACTTTTAATTTTAATGTTTCGGTTTTATTTATAATGTATATAAAATTTTAAAATACATTATTACTTAAAAATTATTAAACAGAATAAAAATTATGTTATGATTATATAAAATTTTATTCTCATATTATTATATTATTTATCGATTTGAATTTGTTCTTAATTAATTTTAATACTTTATTGAAAGAAACATAAAATTTCTATATTTAAAACAATTAGTGGAAAAATAAATAAATTGGAGCTACAAAAATAAAAAAATATATTTATTAAAATTTAGATACTCACTTTACTATTTAGGTTTTATCCTGAGTTTTATAAATTGAATTTTGACGATTTTACAACCCATGCGAAACTAACGAAATTATCTTTAATTTAATGATGATTTAATAATTATTATCTAACTTGACCAGTTGACCTACCCATAAATCGAAATGAAAAGATGGTTAAGAATTTTTACATAAAGAATTCAATTCAATATAGAAAACCAATTTATAATTGGTTTAAATTATCAAAACACACTTCTTAGTATTTAAATATAATCCTACCTTTGATCAAATACACATTTTAATATAAGTATTATATTCAAAATTATCGTTTATGAATATAAAACCCTCAATATTTTAATAATATTTTGATATTATCCTTTTTTTTTGTTATATGTAAAATAATATAATTATAATTTGGATTAATCAAATTGTTATGTTCCTTCAGAAAAAAGTGTTTAAATTTATTTATGTACAGGAGAGTTCTCGTAAGTCTATGTAGGTTCACGTGTATCATTGTTAGTATGATATACATGAGCATTATATTGATAATTTTTAATATTGTAATCAATATGAATTGTTATCTTGATATTTGGTTTAACAATTATTATCTAATTGGAACTATACATAAATTCAAGAGAAAAGATATTTAAGAATTTTTACATAGAAAACTTTTAAATTATCAAAATACACTTTTTAGTATTTAAATATAATTCTATTATTAATCAGATACACGTTTTAATATTAGATCTAACAATTCTCATCGATCTATTTAAGATCTAACTGTAATTATTAATTTGATCGTGTAGTGATCGTACACGGACCAGATCGATTTTAATTTTTTCTTAAATTGATTTTAATATTTTATTAAAATAAAAATATAATTTATAAATTTAAAAGAATTAGGAAAAAAATTAAATTGGTGCTACAATAAAAAAAATTATTAAAATTTAGATAATCACTTTACTGTTTGGGCTCTATCTTGAGTTTTAGACACCAGATTTTAACGATTTTACAGCCCTGCGAAGCTAACAAAATTATCTTTAATTTAATGATGGTTTAATAATTTTTATCTAACTGGAACTATCCATAAACTAAAGAGAAAAGATAATTACGAATTTTTACATAAAGATTTCTATTCAATATAGAAAACTCATTTATAATTGATTTAAATCATCAAAATACACATTTTAGTATTTAAATACTATTCTATTATTAATCAAATATAATTTTTAATATTATATCTAACGGTCATCATCTATTTGAATATTTTTAATTTTGTAATCCAACAGATCATATACTTTTGGTAGTAGAGTGACCGACCAAAGTTTTGGATAAAATCTTCCTTACGCTTATTATATATAAGAAGTTAATGTGTGTTCATTTGAGAAATTATTTGAGTATATAAACAGGTCGTGGCTCGCACGGGTTTTAAGTTAGTTTGTTTTAGGAGAGTGCTCAACAATTCTGTTCAATATTTTCGGCTTCCAACATATTTATTAATCAAATTAAAAACAAGTTCATCTCTGAATGAAAATTTTTCTTTGTTTGGAAAAGCGCTGCAACTTCGAGACCTTGTTATTTATCAAAAAAAAAAAAACTTCGGGTCCATGTTTGTTTCATGTGTATATTTCGATGAATACAATTATATGGACTAGATTTCACTATATTCAAATTTGATTCCATAAAATTCTGATGACTAATTATTTGCTTCATATGTTATTTTGCAAATTTTACCATAACTGAATTTTCGGTCAATTTTATGAACTTGTGAGAAACACTTATGTCAATCTAGCAACTGGACTTTTATTTCTAATGTAAAGATAACTTGTCTAATATGTACATTGTTTCGTGAAGCTGCAGTTCCATTATAGCCAACTCCTAACAACCAAAGATCACAATCCAAAGTATTGCTCCTCAAGAAAGGTAGCACAAACGATAGGACTACTCTCTAATGGTTTCGAGTATGTCTCATTTAACAAAAAAGGCGATTCTCTAAGTGACTAAACTGTACATGAAATTTTGATTCCTACTGAAAATCCTTCTAGATGTTTCGGATACTGGATTTTCTTTCCATGACTCCTAATGGTAAGGTGATTGCTGTACTTTCCGGCTCTTACGTGACCAACTGCTAGAAGGACTTGAATTCTTTGTATGTGAATTCTCCCTGAAATCTGTTGAGGGTGTACCAAAGTGATCCGGGGATTCAGGATATGTTACTGCACGAGCAACACTATAAACAAGAAAATTTTGTACTTCATCAAAAACATAGTTGAACAATCTAATATTATGGTTACAAGGAATCTTGCAGAAAGAGAGGTCAGGGAGAAAAGTAAGACCTACCCATTACTAGGAGCTTTTCCCTTCTGCATCCATGTACACGGTGAACCTGGCCTCAAATTTGGTGTGTTCCTATTAATTGGTGACATTGATGCATCCTATAAAAACATTAATTTCAGATATTGAGAAAAATAATCATATTTTCGCTTTCAGTTACATCAGTATAGTATACACTATACAGTAGTGTAAATTTGCTCCACTGTTCGACAATAATAAAGAGTGAACATAATATATATACTAATCAATGTATATCTTTTCAAAAGGTCTCCGCAGAATCTATAAAAAGAAAATGCAACAAAACATATAAGTAGGTTGGATGTAAAAATTGAGACCACTAATGGCGACTTACATGCAATTTAAGACCAGAAAACTCTTGTCTGCAACTTGAGACTTGATCCTGTTTATTTCTTACAAAAGGATGGTCAAGTAACTGAACAGCCGTTGGTCTATCTGCTGGATTCCTCTGAAAGCACTTTCCGAGGAAATCCTTCCCTTCTGCAGATAAGGATTCTGGAATGGGTGGGGATCTGTTTAAGACATTGAATAAAGCTTGCACCTAGCACATAAGCAATTAAACAACTTTATTAGAGTCAAAACATCAACAAAATACGGTCTATTATATCTTTACCGCAATACTACATGATGAACAAAAAACGCCTGATTCGTAAAACATAATTGAGATATTACTACAACCCCAAGTACGTCTAGTTGAAATAATAATGCATCTTATAACTATAAACTTGATGTACAATATAATTTTAATAAGGAAACAAGTAAAAATGTTCTTGATCAACCAAAACTATGATATTTAAGATATATTCTTGATATTTAAGGTTGGCAGAGCTATGAGGCTGACTGGCCGAGGGACCTTCGAGTACCCAAACTTGTATGCAGGATAGCAAGTATTAGCAACCATGGCAGTTTTAACAAAATACTTGCAGGAGGTGGTACCATGCTATTATTTAGTTTTTTTCTCTATCAACTGAAGTTTTTACACATCATGAAAAAACTTGAACGGAAAAGACGAAAAAGCAAGGGTTAATCAACCACAGAAGAATCACCACCTAGTGTTTTCTAGCATGCTGAAGAGAAAATACTAGGATCGTAACCAGTAAATAAAATGAGACGAATTCAATTCCTATAGTTTATAATAATTAAATTTAGGTCTAAGTCTAACATATGGCTGTTTGAATAAATTGTGTAGGATTCTAACCGTACAGATCTGTATACCTAATGGACCATGCAAACACTTTTGCCTAGCTAAAACAATCTCGAAAAATAGATTATAAATGTCTACACTAAATATTACACCCACTTCTATTACTGATTCTTATCTAGAACTTATACATAAAATCAATATATGCATATACTTTTTTCTATACTACATACCTGAATTCTTAAAATATTCTCTCCCCTAAACAAAACTTATCCTTTACTTTGCACTCGCTCCCCTCATTCTTTCTCAAGGCTAGAATTAAAAGCATTATTTCTAGTGGGTTTTTGTGGGTTCGCTTCAAAATTGTCTTGGTACACTTCCTTCATAATAACCAGTATTCCATTAGAAACACAAATAGTTTCACGCGTAAGCTACTCATGAGTCCACCCGCAAGGGCCACAACACAAAAAAAAAAAAAAAAAAAAAAAAAAAAAAAAAAAACTGACAGGAGGTAAAAACAACGAAACGAAAAGAAATATTGATTTTCCTATGGCAGTAAATGCCATAAACTAACCTAACTGTTGACTATTTTATAACTAAAATATTAAGAGGTTCTCTAAACTGATTAAATGTCATGCCATGACAAAGTACTTTTCTAGTTTTTCAATGTTTTTGTGTTTTTATGTGTTTTTGATAGTGAAGAACAGTAAAACAAGTAAGATAACAAGAGATTAAGGCTAGATTTGCAGAGGATCAGAGAAGAAATGATAGAATTTAGAGAGAGAATAACCCTAGAGAGAGGTAGAATTCAGTTATAGAGAGAGAAAGATCAGAAAACTAGAGAGAGAAAGAGCTGGTGGAAACTGGTTTCCATTTTCTGTTATTATTTCCAATCATAGAAATGTTACAACTGATTCCTCTATTTATAATAGTTCCTGACTTGTAACTAACACATAAAAGACCAGAATACCCCTTTACTACTTATACTACTACTTGTACTTATACTACACTGATCCTGACATTCTTCCTCCCTTGAAATACCACCATGCCCTCATGGTGGATCAAACGATGTCAATCTTATCACATCAGTATTCTCAGGGGCATCATGCATTCTGGACCATGCACCAGCTACAATGCTATCTTTCCCTTTCCATAACACCTCTTTTCCATTGAGAACCTCTTGCAACTGAAAAACGTATAGAATTCCAGGTGTACTACTAACAAGCTGAGCATTATAGAAACAAAATACATATCCTCCTGGATCAAAGATGGTAATTGTAGCCCTTTTTCTTGAGGCCTCATGGACTTCAATTCTCTTTCCTCTGGCAGGGTTACCTTGTCTGCCTTGTACTCTAGCTGAATTTTCAATCTGAACAATAAACACCTTTATGTTCAACTGAGAAGGCCCCTTCAGCAGTTTCTCTTTTGTAGGAACACGCAAATTAATATCTTGGCAATGCCCAAGTTGACCACCAACAAAGATTTTCATTACAGCTTCTTCTAGTTTCTCCTCACTCTTAATCATATCTTCGAACTTAAAACCTTTTAACTGCTTGTTTTGCACCTGACCACCAGGGTCAAAGATAAGCATATTACCCTTGATAAAATTGCTAGATCTCAGACCCAAATCATAAGAATGTTCAGCTGTTAGGAAACATTTGACAGTTACTTTGCAAGGGAAAACCTCGACAACCTTTCTCATGTTGGCAGGAATCATTGAAGATCCATCTTCACTGGCACCTTGTTGCTCTATAACTTTGTAACATCCAACAATCTTCGGAATGTCACCCTGTCCTGGTGCAAGTCTAGAGGGCCATAATTTCATGTCACTCTGCAATTCACTTGCCTCCATCAGATTAGTAGAAATATTCAAGTCATCTCCACTTGCATTTTCAGTAACTAGGACTGCTTCTCTTTTTGAACTCTCTTCAAACAATTTAGCCTTTGGCGGTGAAAGAGTAACACTTATTGACATGGAGATGACTGAAGATGACTGTTGTGGAGCAGGTTCCAACTCTTCAGATAGGCCACTGTGCACCAAATTCATGGTACTCCCTGCATCTTTTAGGATGTTGACTTTTTTATCTCCATAAGAGGCTTCAAAGTTTAAAGGATTAGGTGAGTCTGGGCTACCTCCTTTTATTGCTTCTAAGATGAATTCTTGCTCTTGCCAACAATCCTGGCCCTCCTCTGGTTGCTCGTCATAAACAGGTTGCTCATCATAAACAGGTTTATCATCCAACTGATGCTCACAATCCTGTAATGATTCAATGACACGAGTTCCTTCAATTTCAGAGTTGAGGTGAGTAGGTGATTCTAGTGTTAGCTTATTGGTCGAATTATTTTGATAACTCAGCCTTTTATCCTGCCTTCGTGCTTTTATGCTCAGAATTTGCTGCATCTTCTGTCTAGCCAGCTCTATTGTATGCTCCAACTTCTGGAGTTTGTAGTTAGTTCGTTCTTTATGAGCTAGGAGCTGTTGTTGCATCTCAAGTACTGATTCATTAAAAGCTTTATCTCCTTCCTCATACATCAATGACCCCATTTCCAGTGAACAAATACTATATGACCACAATCTACCTTCAATTCACCCTAAATTCCACTAATATATCTAAACAAAACAGAACTCAACACTGAAAAACAGAAATAGCAATTTCTCTCAACCACAATTCACCTATTCAACAGATCTTTAACACTTCACAATCACACAACTATTCCACCACTGTTTCAACAGTAACCAATACTAAATTTACCAATTTACTAATACACAATCAATATCTCCACGTGTCAGAGATCAACCAAAACTCTTGCAAATATCCTCTTACTACTAATCTACTACCGCTTCACCAATCACCAAAACTTATAATTGTTGCTCACACAGTCAATTCCACAAACACTTTGAGCGCTTTACCACAACTATCAACACAGAACTGCAAACATAACAGCTAAAACAACTTGCAGCTATTCAACTACTTCTACTTGTTAATATCAGTGAATTCAACTCTCAGTTCACCAAATTATAACCACCAGATCTACAACAGTCTATTCAGTTAAATCCTCCAACTATCACTTGTCACAATATCACAACAAGATGCACACGGAATCTATCTCAACAACACTAAAGTGAACTCAGGCAAGTAAAACACATCCAAAACAACTCAAATTTCACAGATCTACACTAACAACAGATACTTCTAGTTGAGAACAAATATCAAACACCTGGTGTGCAGAATTCACAGAACCTTGAATACGACTGCGATTACTCTCCTTTCAACTTCGGACTGCTCGTCTTAGAGTGCTCAACAATAACGAAGCTGTGGCTGATCAATTTATGAAGCTCTGATACCAATTTGTCATGCCATGACAAAGTACTTTTCTAGTTTTTCAATGTTTTTGTGTTTTTATGTGTTTTTGATAGTGAAGAACAGTAAAACAAGTAAGATAACAAGAGATTAAGGCTAGATTTGCAGAGGATCAGAGAAGAAATGATAGAATTTAGAGAGAGAATAACCCTAGAGAGAGGTAGAATTCAGTTATAGAGAGAGAAAGATCAGAAAACTAGAGAGAGAAAGAGCTGGTGGAAACTGGTTTCCATTTTCTGTTATTATTTCCAATCATAGAAATGTTACAACTGATTCCTCTATTTATAATAGTTCCTGACTTGTAACTAACACATAAAAGACCAGAATACCCCTTTACTACTTATACTACTACTTGTACTTATACTACACTGATCCTGACATTAAACGTAGTGTCACAGGCAGCTGTTTGGATGCTTACCCCATTAAATTCACTCCACGGCGGTTTTCCAGTCAGCATCTCAATAACAGTACAACCTACACTCCATATGTCAACAGCAAAGGCAAGCTCTGGTTTTGAATCATTTCGCATCATAGACTGCAAAACCTGGGTAAAAAGATATGAGGATTAGACGGTAATAAGCAAAGCCAACTTATTACTACAAGCACAATTTAGATACCTCTGGAGCCATCCAATATGGACTTCCCTTCAAAGAGAGATTGACTGCATATTTCGTAAGCTGAAAAGAACAACCCCGTAAGATAAGAGCAAAGAGTAGAAAATACAACCCAAAAAATGCACACCTGAAGGAAACAGTATCACACAAAATGCAAATAAATAATCGTCTTACAGAAATATCTAAATTTTGCTCTTCCATACAAAGGTCACACAGAGTATGGGTTCGTGTTAATTGCAAAACACACACACATTATCCAGGTTCAAATTTCAATTGATTACTAGGGTAGAACGTCAAATGAACATTGCTAATTGTGGTGTAACATCGATTTCTTTGAATTCCTTGATTACTTTGCCTGTTTAATCCTGTTCTGGAATAAAGTAAATATATGTTCTTTCAACGTAATTATTTTTTAAATTCAAGGTTGAGAATTGAAGGGAAATGCATATGAAAAGTTGAAACGAGTTAAAGATATATATAGTACACCAGTAATTTTCCGGTCCTATAAATATGCTAGAAGCTTCTGAAATACATGGAATAACTGGAAACATAACAAGAGCTGAATATCTATAATATAAACACAGTGTTCAAGCTGAAACAACATAGCAAATGCCATGTAAGGGAGGCTGAATAATGTTAAATCTTACATGTTTTGCCAGCCCAAAGTCAGCAAGCTTGACAACACCAGATGCATTGACAAGCAAATTTGCCCCTTTAATGTCCCTGTAACATAATAACCAGACTGAGTCTATACAAACTGTACACAGTCACTATCATGTATGTGATAGTAATTTAAAAGCCACAACAAATCTGTTACTTATATTTAGAAGTCACGACTCTCTTTGGACCAATATTGCCTATTCTCCGATGTCAATCAACGAAATAAATAAATTCTACATATATTTCATAAAAAATAGTATGGCTAACTAAGTTCAGTCAATGATAATTAACTGAAGCCTTCACCTGTGAATTGTATTTGTGCTATGCAAGTATGCGAGCCCTGAGAGAATATGACGGGTAAAACTGCGAACTACAGATTCAGTTATAAATCCACAATGCTCACGGACATAGCTATTAACTGACCCCGGATGAACATACTCTAGATATATGCAAAAGCGATCCTCAATCTGCAATAGATAATTAAGTTTTTTATTCCTGGAACTTGCGAGACATCCATAAATGGCAATGTCAAACTTACAGAAAATAACTCGCAACCAAAAAATATACTTACAATGTCGCTACCAAGATATTGCACGATGTTTGGATGATCCAGTTTCTGAAGAACTTGGATTTCCTGGTACAGCAGTAAGGAGTCAGAATAAGATGATGGTGTGTGAGTTTGAGAAACAGTTAACTGATTTCCATAACAATAAATCAGAAACTCTTTCCATATGTTCCTAAAAATGCTTGATGTAATCTATAAATTGCGACTTTGTGATGACTGATGATGTTTAGTTCTAATGCATCTCCAATTCAAATATGTGCCCTAGGAGCATCACACAGGAGTTGGAGTCTGAGAGAATTGAGTCTAGCAATATTGAAGATAACAAGTTATGGAAGCTTGTGCTAGAGTCCAGGACAAACAGCAATATGAGTAGATAATTTAGAAATATAGCTTTCACTTATTGTTATGGAACATGAGTTATCTTAAGAAACTCAATATATTAAATGTTATTTATATCTTGAATATACAATTTCTTCCTGAGATCAATACTATTACCACACCTATCTTCTATATTAGATTTGTTTGACTGTTTCCTTGGGACAAGCCCCTATATATGACAGAAGTAGCATATGAGAAAAGATAAGTCTAGGCTGGTCTTCGATAAAACAGTCACTGGGACAGCCAGACAGGGAGTTGACGGAGTAAGGCAGCTAAAGGGTGGCAACCTGCCGCTACAACTTGAAAGCAGATGAGTAAAGGGTAGGTGTATCCGTCTAGGACAGAAGAGCCAGGGTAGTTGGAAAGGAGGTGTGCAGCCTAGCTCGTAACTAAATAGAAAAGAAGTAACTTGAAAAGATTTAGGGATAACTTCCCGAAAAAGATGCTAAAATAAGTGTTGACTCTAGTAAACAAAAAAAATGCCTCTTGAATCTTGATCTACACTAGTACCTCAATTACATATATCCCTCAATCTAGAAATTAGGTTGTAACTCTCAAGTATAATTTGAACTTGAAATGGTAACTATAGAGATTTAGTGTCCAACCTGCTCCAGCTGTTTTATACATTCAGCGGATTTAGAGTCGTAAGAAACAACATCAACTTCTTTCATTGCACACATAGCTCCGTCGTTACTATTACAGGCAAAACAAAAACAGTGAGACAATACACAATGCCCTTTGCAATACATGACAAAACTACAGTGACACAATAGAAAGGAAGCGCAACAATTTGTATCTTACCGGTTTATTGCAATATAAACGCTCCCATATGTACCACGTCCAATGAGTTTTTCTTTTTGCCATTGACTTTTCGTTGAGGATCCATTTGTTGTGTGAGAGGTTTTAAGTGAATGTGAAGGTGAATGTGAAGGCACGGGTGCTCCTGGTGGAAGGGGTAAAGGGTGGACGACGGAATTATTACCTTCAGGCCATGCCCCAGGACTTCCAGGTAGAGACTTATAATTCGAATGGTGTGCAATACCGTAAGAATTCCTAGTACCACGGTGGGGACTTAGTAGTACTGGACTATGAAGCGGAGAATGGTCAGGGCCGGCTGTAATCCTTTCAGGCAACACATAGGAAGTAGATACGACATTCCCATCTTTTGAAACCCCAGATTCACGAGGAGGATCATGTGAAGAATGGAGAATATCCGCTGAGCTGAATCTTTGGGGGCTAACAGCAGGACTTGAGAAGCCACTAGTTGGAGCACTTCTTGCAGGAACATTTAGCCTGAAGCTTTGAGCATCATCAGCATTTTGTTGACGGAATCCTCTCCGATGATAGGTTGGAACTGTAGGAGATTTTCTGGCAACATGGTTTGGACTCTTCCTGATGGTTTCATAATAAAAAGAGACGTTATCAGTAACATAATTTACATACTACACCGACATAAAATTTAGTTTTGAAGAAACTCAAATAACAGTATATCAGGGAATCCTATTGGGCTTATGACATGAAACTAAAGTGAAAGTAAATACCACTACACTTCTAGGCTATTAATTACTGAACCAGATATATAGGGTACATTTACGCCAATAAAAAACAACTATGGCACACAACAATTAGCAACCAGATAGAGCATCAATAATCACTCCAAAAAGAATCATCAAACTTTTGCTTTTATCATATTACACACAAAAGCAAACGCATTTATATATCATTCTTAACATAATGATCAACAAATTTAATAATTTTACCCCGCAATCACAGAGCTCGATGAATTCCCCTCCCCTCCTCGACCCCTTCCATTAGACTGTGAAACATCACTTGTTTTAAAACCCGAAAGTGATTCAGGAAGTGGCAACGGTTGAGGCACAGCAGAAGCAGACCAATGCCTAAAATTAGGCGGCGACAACGAACCTGAATTAGGCGAAACAGGCAAAGACTTTGACCTATCATCAACAGGCTGCAAACCCAAGTCAAATTCAGTCACATGTCTCAGTTTACGTTGTCTTGTTAGTTTCCTTTTCGAACCTAATGATCTTGTACTACTCAACGGAGACTCCGATGGAGAAGATGAAGTAGAAGATGACGGCTTAGAAAGAAACACATTCTTCAGAAAAGGCATAAAGTATCAATCCCTAAAGATTTATATAGAACTAGAACTATAACACTTTCTTGCAAACACCCACAAAGTAAAATCCTCAAATATCACAACTTGATAACCTTAAACCTGTTTAATAGCTTTATACAACAACTATAACTATAGACCATGATATCTCTCTCTCTCTCTCTCCCTCTCTCCCTCTCTCCCTCTCCTCTCTCTCTCCTCTCTCCTCTCTCCTCTCTCTCTCTCTCTCTCTCCTCTCTCCTCTCTCCTCTCTCTCTCTCTCTCTCTCTCTCTCTCTTTCTCTTTCTCTTTCTCTTTCTCTCTTTCTCTCTCCTCTCTCTGTGTGTTATGTGTGTGTGAAAATCAAGAATTGAATGAATCAATAAAAGGTAAAAGGCCAAAAGAAGGGTTAAACAGAGAATATGTATAAAATTTCACTAACACCCACCAAAGATTTGATAAGGAAATACCAAGTCAATGATTTGAATTAGTATCAATTAAGTTCATTTCCATGCTTGTGTCATCAGCTAAAAGTCAATTCATGTAACACATTTATTTTATTAAAATACAAGTGTAAATGATATTATATACACGTACTCAACAACTGGGCACTTTGGTGTGTGTTAAAAGGGAAAATATCAAGTAAAGGAAAGTTTCTAAACGCGGTATTGAATGTGAAATGAAATTCAGTTAAGCGGATTTTGTACTCACAGTTTAATATAATATTATAGCTTTTTTTAATTATAATATGATAATGTATGATAAATATTAATTGTTGAAATAATGTATGATAAATTTTAATTTTGTTGATACATTGATCAGGAAGATCTTATAAATCATGAGTTATTTTGAGTTATTTTAGGTTATCGATATTGATATCATTTCCATTAATAGAGATGATTTTCGGAATCTATTTCATTAAATAATGCTTATCTTATAACATTTAGCTAAGGCAATCAAATAAAAAGTGTATATTATTCAGTGTGTATATCATGATAATTAAAGATGAAAACAAATCAATTATAGATTAAAACAAATCAATTATAGATTATAGAACTATAAATATATTAAGTTAATTGTATACTTGCCTCAAGTAAATCATGAGATAAATTTATAAAAAACATTCTCTACTATAAATGAGAAGATGATAATTCTGAATTAAAAAGATTTTAAATACACTTTCAATGACTCTTTTTTCTTTTAATATTTCTTTTTGTATTATATAGTATTTTCAATACACATTTTATAGTGATTTAACTGTATAATTTAAAATAATATTTTAAATTTTACTATTTTATGAAGCAAAAAATATTTAACTAATATTTTATAAGTTACAAAAAAAAAAAAAAAAAGTTCCCATGTGAACGTATAAATATGTTACATGTCCAAGTGGGTATAAGTCAAGGACTAGAAGGGTCATTGTATGGTTAGTAAAAGGACAGAGTCAAATGGGTTGTACGGACAGTTTTGTCTCGTCAGCATAAATACCAACGTCACTGCTTAACAAATCTAAGGTTGTCATAAATACTGTACTTTATTTGAGTGTTCTTTTGTTTGATAGTTGTGTGATTTCTAGCTAAATGTTTACCAGCCGGCCGGCGGCGGAGGTCCCCGCGGGTTGACGGTGGTGTCTTGAGAAGATGCCGCCGAATTGTTTAGTAAGGTTTAAATGAAACATTACATGATGGGAATTAGGTGACAGCAATAATAATTCCGATTTGGAATAAATTTTTCGGAAGTTGAATGATTTGGTTACGTTCTTAGCTCTATATACATTTTTAATTTTTCTAATATATACTAATGTTTAGAATTTTACGCACACTTTAAAGTGCTTTGATCGTTTTAAAAATAAATTTTCGATGTAGTGTTTCTTGCAAATTTGTACAATCGTGCATCACATTTCAGAATGCTACTTTCAGTCAGTCTGAAAGAAAATCAGGTTGCTGCTGAACATAATGTCCAGATTTCTTCCAGAAAGAGGTTAAATATAGACATAACTTCTCGATGTCACGTTTTCTGAATTCATACAATGTCTCAACATTTTTGGTTTAATTACATTATCCCTCGGATTGTGTTTCAAATGTGTTTCACAAATTAGGAGAGCTGCGTCTCATCTTTAATTATGATCAGAGGATTTAGAGGAACTCTGTAGTCTGTATTATGCAGGTTAAGCAAAATCTAGCAGTGTGAATTAATTGTAAAGTCAAGAATGGCATGCCTAAGTTTTACTATATAGAATTCAGTAAAACTGAGAGCTCCAGTGATAGGCTAAGAAAATTTAACATTTTAATTCCATCACAGCAAAAAAAGGGAGAGTTCTCTCTATAATCAAACTACTGCTACTACTACTTAATCTCTCTTGTCCACAACATCGAAAATCTGTTCAAAGATGGTAATTTGTTCTTTTGCTAATTGCTGCATGCATGCATATGTACAATGGTGCATATTGTAATGTGTCTATGTTTTTGGTCTCTGATCCTTAAAAATATGATTCGTATTGTGATCAGAGCAGCCGAGGAGAGGTGGAAACCAAACAGGAACAGAGAACGAGACGGGGAGGAAGGAGAGCTACTCTGTTTGTATTTGGTACTTGTCACAATTCACGCACAATTCTATAATGAGTGTTCTGTTAATTTTAATTTCTTGGTACTAAATTTAATGTATGATATCTGCAGTAGCGAATGGGCTTGAGAGCATGCCATTTATAGGGAATGCAGCGAACTTATTCGTTTACTTCTATGGATCCATGAACTTCAGTTTGACAAAATCAGCAACAATGCTTACTAATTACATGGGGTCTACGTTTTTGCTATCGCTGTTTGGAGGTTATGTTTGTGATACTTTCTTGTCCAGATTCAAAAGTTGTCTCCTGTTTGGATCTCTAGAAGTCTTGGTAATCTCCATATCAAGTCATTCCCGTAAAATTTCATGAGACCAATTCATGAAAACCGCAGAGGGATTTCATGAGATGAGTGGTAACAAAGATGGAACAGAAACAGAGATTCTCAAGAAAACAGACCAATTCATGTATTAGTTCATCTGATTCTTTATTATTGATCATCACATACAATACAAGTGGCTAGTAGTTTTTTTTTTGAATACATGTTTGGCTCAACACCAAACTTTCGCTGTTGAACAAGCTAATACCCTGGACAGGAAAGTCCTTGGAATTCATGTCCCCGCCTCTTCCGTTCCTGTCATTCCAGTATTCTTTACGTTTCTTGCAATGCCAATATATGACCGCATTTGTGTTCCAGCACTCCGAAAGTTGACAGGAATCCCCACTGGAATCCGACATCTGCAACGTATTGGAGCTGGACTCGTTCTCTCAACCATTTCTATGGTAGTAGCTGGATATGTAGAGACAAGACGCAAGCATGTTGCTGGCAAGCATACCATGGTGGACTCTCCAGACCCTCTGCCAATGAGTGTGTTATGGTTAGGTTTCCAATATGGTTTAGTTGGAATGGCGGATATGTTTACACTTGTTGAGCTGTTGGACTGCTAAATTTTTTCTACTCGGAGAGTTCATCTCGAATGAAGTCATTAGGCACCTCCTTTACGTGGTTTTCGTCAGCCATTGGATACTTCTTGAGCACACTGATCGTGAATGTGGTGAATGATGTTAGTGATGGATGGCTTAGTAGTAGTAACTTGAACCGGGATAAACTGGACTACTTCTATTATTTATTAGCAGCGTTGAGTGTTTTGAATTTCGGGTTTTACCTGCTGTGTTCATCTTGGTATAGATATAAAGAAGAGGAAATGAAGGAGGATGGAGGTGAAAGCAGAGCTGAAACTTGAAACTGAAAGTGCATAAATTTATTATGAGTAGTGCTACATGCACAAAAATTGGTATAAAAAATTGTTACCAAATGATATGACACGAATAAGTTATCATGTCATTTGTAACAATTTTTTGTACCAAATTTATGTCTTTAGCATTTTCCATTTATTATTTATCGGAAAAACGATCAAAATCGAACAAGACCAAGTACAATTATCCTCACCCTTAATTCCTTCATAATGCCATATTTATGAATCTTTCGATGTAGTACTAATTTTTAGACATAAAATAGTAGTAGGACTTATTTAACTTGATAACTTTATACATGGATATTAGCCGATAATCCGTGCCAAGCACATTAAAATATTAATATTGAGAAATTATTAATAATCAATACTACTATTATATAATAGACGAAACATTAAAAGTTTGGTTGGTCGGTATGGTACGTTGTGATTTTACTTAATTAACCTTACTTTGGTTGGTCGGTATGGTACATTGTGATTTTACTTAATTACCCTTAATTAACTATACTTCATGTTTTTACTTAATTAACCTTACTTATTTATAAAAATATATTATTAAAAAATAATATTACCTATTTATAACCAATTACCTTTTTTAATTAAATATATCACGAGCAATTACCTTTTTTAACTAAAACATGTTAGTTTTTCTATTTTTCCTTACTAAAACTTCTCATTTTCCAAAAATATCACGGACAAACATTTAGTTATTTATTTTTAAACATATTTTAATATTATAATTATTTTTAAAAGTTTACAAAAGTTTGGTTGGTGGTACGTTGTGATTTTACTTAATTAACCTTACTTTGGTTGGTCGGTAGGGTACATTGTGATTTTACTTAATTGCCCTTAATTAACTGTACTTCATGTTTTTACTTAATTAACCTTACTTATTTATAGAAATATATTTATTAAAAAATAATATTACCTATTTATAAACAATTACCTTTTTTAACTAAATATATCACGGACAATTACTTTTTTTAACTAAAACATGTTAGTTTTTCTATTTTTCCTTACCAAAACTTCTCCTTTTCCAAAAATATCACAGACAAACATTTAGTTATTTATTTTTAAACATATTTTAATATTATAATTATTTTTAAAAGTTTACCTATTTTAACATGTCTACTTATTTTTCTTAACAAATGCAATTACTAAAAATATTAAAATATAAATAATCAAATACATATTTATAATCAATTACATTTTCAGTTAAAACACATTATATATTTTTTCTAACAAAATATCACCTTTTCTAAATATTTCACAGGAAATTGTCTTTTACAATTTAATTTTTCTCACTAAAATTCATTCTTTTTTCAAAAATATCAAAGAAAACTATTTACTTATTTATTTTAAAACATATTTAAATACTTTTAATTATTAAATTTTAAAACCTTATTTTCCAAAAATATCACGGACATTTACCTTTTTAAACTAAATAGATGTTACATTTTTTATTTTTTCTTAATAAAACCCCTCATTTTCAAAAAATATAACGGGCAAACTCATACGTATTTATTTTAAAATCTGTTTTAATGTTTTTAATTAATTAAAAGTGTTTACCTATTTTAACATGCCTACTTATTTTTTACACAATTACAATTAATAAAATTTAAAAAAAAATAATAATAAAATAACAATTAACAATCTGTGCATCGCACGGGTTTTAAGCTAGTATTATGAAAAAATGTACCTATAGAAAATTGAATGATAAAAAATATATAATTATTTTAGTACCCTAGATGAAATCAATGAAATTTATTTATTGTAAATAAGGAATCGAAATTTAAAATAAATAAATCTTACTCCCTCTGTCCCTCTCATTTTTTTACAGTTTTTTTACATTGTTTGGCACGGCTCCTATAAAGTATAATTCTACAACTTATTTTCAAAATTTTCTTTTTCTAAATAAAAATTTAAACATTATACTTTTATTCAGAAGAAAAAAATATTTAAAATAATTTATGGAAATATATCTTATAGGAGCTTAAAATGCGTGCCGAGCCCCTCTCCCAGTGTAAAGAACTCGTAGAGACAAAGAGAATATATAATTACGTAATTGCGAGAAATCGAAACTGAATTTAATAATAATTAAATTTGATAATTTGGTTGTAGGATTGGTAAAGACATTCCGAAACACCGTAGGATTAGTAAAGCTATCCTCTATATAAAGGGGTGATTACACATCAAGCTCCATAATCTCGATGGATCATCTAACTCCTCCTACTGCTGCTCTTAAAAATCTCAGCATTACCGATAATTGTCTCAGTTCTCCCACCACCGCGCTTAAACCCTGCATTCTAAACCCCGATCCATCCCAAGAAGAATTATGTAGACAAATAAGATTAAGAAAATTGAACCAGCTCCTTAGATTTTTATATAGACCTTCGATGACTCTCGAGGAAATAACGTATAATTTTCGAAAAGAAATTATTAAAAGATCAGTGTGCAAAAGAATAAGTCAGCTGCTAACAGAGATGGCCAAAAGTGAACCAGAGCATAGGGAGAAGTTGCTGCTCGCCAATGTTTATATTCAGCAGCGTACAAATAAAGGAAGAGTTTTAAGCATTATCAAGTCGCTGTGATAATTAGAACTAGATTAAATAATAAGTTGTTTTGATGCTTTAACAATTTTTTACGAACATCTACCCTGTACTTGATATGCCTCTTTTATGATTTTTGTACACTTTTCGCTTAACTTGTATTGTTTTGTGCTTTTTCGAGAGAAGTTGTGCACGAGCATAAGGCTCATTTGTTTGTGGGATTGTTAGTTTTGACTTGTGTGATCGAACATGGTTTGGATAATTGGATCTCATGTTCAGTTTAGTTGTGACTTGTGTGATCGAACATGGTTTGGATTTCATGTTCAGTTTTTCTGTATACTGTGTGTAATTATTGACTCGTACGTTCAGATTTGAGGTCTCTTGATCCCAATTTCATGGCAGGATAGAGTAAAACTTTGAAAACGCTGAAATAGGGTGATAGGACCACAGTGTTTTGGCCGCGTTTCTTGGATTAATCATTAATTCTTTGACAGCATAATAAGCATTTTAGTTTTATCCTGACAATTGTTTACACTTCAAACATTGATAGACATTAATCTAAGAAATTGCATGAGCAATAGTCATACCGCTTCTGGCACAGCCCCAGATTTCGTCTTTATACCAGCTTCTTCATTAATCTTTATTTATATATCATGTTCTGTATTTAGTTCTTTAAGCCAATAATTATTGAGCATTCGAGTGATATAGGCTGTAGGCCATTGCTTTAAACTAAGGTTGTCATCAGTGTTGCCTGCAGGCTGCAGAAAAGATGAAGTATGCCATTTGTTACTTCAACCAATTAAGTTATACAGAAGTAACATAAGCCTTCTACTTCTTTTCCGGTTACCTCTTCCTTGCGTATGTCAATCACCTGTTCCTCAATATCACTTTCGGGAACTTTTTAGCTCCACGGATATCTGATGCAAGACCTTCACTAATCACTAGTATGGAGTCACTGCCAAGTCATCTGTCACAATGCATTTTGTTAATGCCTAAAAATCCTCCATCACCCTTTGCACCAGCTAATTGCAACTAACAAACATGCACAAGAATCCGCTGTTAGATAGTAGGTTATTGCTCCAGATGTAACTTTCTCAGCCAAATAACCAATTGGTAATCTTTAACTGGCAATAGTTGTTTGGAACTCAGATGATGCACTGTCAATAGAGCGTTACGTAGAGACGTAGAGTTCCTTTCATTTGTTTAAATTTTTCAATGACAAAGCATAAATAGGTAAACATGCTGACTCTTATATGTCCAGTAGAGATGGGTTAATTAGTTGTGATTATAACGGATAACTAGTTGCCTAGTCCGGTTCAAGATTGGATTGTCTTAATAGCAGGGATATGCAGTTCTAACAACACAGACATTTATCAAACTCTTGAGACCTTTTCCCTGCAAGGATGTTACCCCACTCCTAATGATTTAAAGTGAGAAAGCAGACAGGGACCAAGTTGCAACTTTCCCCGTTCAGAAACTGCAGAGGGATTCCATTAGATTAGTGATAATTAAGATGGAACAGGAGCTGAGACTCTCAAGAACACAAATCAATTGAAGTATTAGTTCATCCTCCTATGCATTACTATTGATTACACAGAAACTAGTAAACTACAAAAGACCTAACCTTAACAATTAGCTGCAATTAATCAAAATTTACGAAGACAACATCACTACTGATTGCAACGAGCATACAAGTATGTTTCAAATGTTGTAGTATCTGATTATAGACCTCTGTTTTTTGCACTAGAAGAGCTCTATTAACCATACAAGTCAATATATAAAAGAAAAACGTGTTTCATGAGCGATGAGACCATTTAAATGACCAACTTGAGTTGATTTGTGTACTAGTAAAGTCGAAAGGTGTGAACTAGTCTATTCGTGTATACAAAGTGCAAAGAGAGCTTTAAGTAACATAATAAGAAAAAAAAGAGTTCTTCTCCATTAATTAGTGGAAGAATTTGAAGTTCATACGAAATGGTAACTCAGTTCTTCACTGGTCAAGCCAAGCGACATGCACGCATAGAAATCTGCTGTGTGCATATCATCTTTTACATAAACCAGATGGGACTCTAAGATTCCTGGTTCCGCCCCTGCAAGTGGCCGCGTAGGGAGTTTCTATTTAACTTTGCTTGTTCTGACTGGATAATATTTCCTGGTATTTTTGCAATGTCGGAGGCACTTAAGAACATGGCTTTTGCAGGCAGTATAATTTCCATATTTAATACTTGTTGCAGTTTTGTTAATTACGTACTGGGAGTTTGTTTTATAGACATAATAATGTCTACACTTGCTCGTCTATACAGACTGCTCGAGGATTTAATGAGAGTAAAGCTGGAACAGTTTTTAATTTAAGATTGCAAACATCAGAGCCTTCCCCGGACTCGGGGGAGCCTTTTGCATTGGGTACAACCTTTATCGCAACAATTACTAGGAATGCAGATTTATTGAATGCAGGACGAGGGATACTATGCATGATATTGCATCACAGTAAAACTGTAAAATTGAAGGCATCATCACCTCGTGTAGTTGTGTTTGAGAATTGAGATGCTTTCGTAACATGGATCAAATGCTTTGATTAGAACATGTATTTTTGATTAACACAAATTGTATTTTTGTTAATATGATAATTAATCTATACTCTTTATTAATAAACAAAACAATATGAAAATGACGCGGGGTACTAAAATACCAAAGTACCAAATTTGGTTATCACTTAACCCGGTTCGATTACTCGCAACTACATAATTATACAAGATTTATTTACTTTAAATTCTTTAACTTCATCCAGTGTTCAATTCCTTACAACTACGTAATTATACAAGATTTATTTATTTACTTTAAATTCAATAGTTTCGTCTATACTCTTTATTAATAAGCAAAACAATGTGAAAATGACGCGCGATACTAAAGTACCAAACTATCAAATTTGATTATCACTTAACCCGAGTTCGATTCCTCGCAACTACATAATTATACAAGATTTATTTACTTTAAATTCTTTAACTTCATCCGGGGTTCGTTAGATACAGTTCAATTGTCTATAACTACATAATTAAATAGTTATTTATTTATTATATATTTTTATCATTCAATTCTCGAGAAATACATTTTTAAATAATATTTATTAATACTAATATTTTAATATCGACTAATGCTCGGGCTTTGGCACGGTTATAAGCTAGTATATACTCGTAACAAGTATATTCAGAGTTACTAATTTTATAAATGGATATATAACGGGGGTATTATAAGCTGTATACATTCTGAAACATTGTAGAATTAATAAAGACATTCTGAAACATTGTAGGATTGGTAAGACTAAAGATTATATCCTCCTCTATATAAAGGGGTGATCACACAATGACAGGTTCCATAATGTCGATGGATCATCTAACTCCTCCTACTGCTGCTCTAGAAAATCTCTCCATAATCGATAATCGTCTCAGCGCAGCTCCCACCACCGACCTCAAACCCAGCCGTGATCTCCGAAAACTATTCCTAGAAGACTATGCTAGTCGACAGAGACGCTTTAGACGAAGATATTTGAGCCAACTCCTTAGAGTGTTGTTTAAACCTCTGGAGGTACCAACGTATTTGGTTGAGTTACATGATCATCGAAGCGCGATGCGCGAAGAAATCAGTTACCTGCTAACAAACATGGCTGAGAGTGAACCGGAGCATAGGGACAAGTTACAGCTCGCCAATCTTTACATTCAGCGGTGCAAAAATATAAATAAAGGAGAAGTTTTACGGATTCTCAAGTTGCTGCACTAATTAGCACTGATTAAATAATTTGTAATCATTATTAATTTGTTTAGACGGTGTTTTTAGTTTTTAATTTTCGAACTTTAGAGATTGATTTACTATTTGTTTTGATGTTTATCAAATTTGTATCATGTTCTGGCGCTCGAGGCCAATGCTTAAAACTGAAGTTGTCATCAGTGTTGCCTGCAGAAAAGATGAAGTATGCCATTTGTCAATCACCTGTCCCTGAATATCACTTTCAGGAACTTTTTAGCTCGATCTGCAGATATTTGATGCAAGACCTTGACTAGTATAGAGTCACTGCCTTCAATATCATAGGCATCACAACATGCTCTCCATACAAACTGTTAATTTCGAAGATAACCAAACAGTTTGAATCTAATTTGGATACATATGTAGTGGGAATTCAATAGAAAATCGAAAAGTTTCTTGACAAATATCTAAAATAATTATGTTCAAGACCTTAAAAGAGACAGATAACCCGCGTAAAATGGAAAATACATTCAGGAACACAAACTGGTAACTTTCTCTCCCAGGTACATCTGCTTCATTAATATTGGCTGGCTACTGAGCTTCTTAACTTGCAGCTGACTACTTAATGAATGTATTACAATTTGCAAAAAATGTAAATACGCTCTTCTTGCTCTGACATTGAATGGCTTGCACGAACAACATTTTATTGGAGAAGAATTCAAGGGACTAACTGATTTTCAAAAGTTGCTTCTCATGGCACCCAGAGATTTCGTATTTGTAAGATTGTTACTTAAAGAGTTCAATTTTCGAAACTTTCTCCTCTGGCTACTAGTAAAGCCACATAAAAATTCGTACTCAGCACTACTAGAAAAACTGCAATAGACATCGGCTAAAAACCACTGATGTCGTAGTTGAAGCATGCAAACTTTACCCTTCAAGAAAAAGCACATTCTTAATCCTAACCAGGACCTTCATCTGAGCATGCAATGTTCTGTAGTATTTATGTAACAAGGAAACAGCTTCCCTTCTAGTACTTGTGCAACATAAAAATGTACCAGAGTATCTAAAGTTGACATCTGAGGGTTCTCCTAACATGATTAATTAATTAATCTACCAACTTAAGTTCATATTCTTGGGATTAGTTGACATTCTTATAACTAATGTCTTCTCATAACCAACTACTAATTATGTTAAAATTGCTATTGTCAAGTGTTCAACAATTACTTAAGCCTGGGATACCAATTTCTGAGGGATTGATTGATTAACTGATGTTTTAAATTTTAATGGCACTTTTTTTTAACATGAATAAGATTTTATAAATTTTTAACAACTTGATATATTAAATTTATCGTTTTGTTCAATGTAATAATTCAGAGATCAGTTGAATTATTTAAATAGATAATAATTACCAATTAATTATGTTCATTACTTAAAAGTTATCACATTGGTTCAAAGAAAAAAATATTGTTTAAAAAATAATCAAGACCATCTGGATTATTTGTGCCGAAACAAGGGTCGTTCCTCCTCGATACCTTAACTAGAACTCTATCTTATATTTTAAAATAATATATATTTATTATATATAGATCATGGGTAAAGTTGTTCAAAAACATAAAATACATAATTTAGAGCTAATTAATATTTGATTAACGATAATAATCATACATCGATATCGATCACAAAATTCTCAATCATCATCATAAAATTCCCCCAATTATTTTTATCAATTTTTGTGAAAATTTTCAAGTTATGGTATAAACACAATATCAGATAACAGTGTTCAGTAGCTGAACATTTAAATACAAGTAAATTCAGTTGCAGAACTTTAAAATTTATGCGTTTGATTTTAAATTCGATTGCATGACTTTTATGTTCAGCGGTATAACACGAAAGTTATGGTATGAAAATAATGTGAATAACATTGTTTAAGAACATATAAAAATAATCAAGTTCACTCGTAGAACTTCGTGAAAAAAAGTAAGTTCATTTGTAGAATTTTGAAGTCCATATGCATAACTTTTAAAATTTAGTTGCAGAGCACTATATTTATACTATTAAACAAAATATGTTCGACAGTATAATCTTTTTATTCCAACAATACCATTATAAGATTTTATATATAAAAATGAATTGAATCCGAACAGTTTATCTACGATTTATAAAAGTTCTAAGGTTCTTTTTAGTTGATCGGTTCTCTTGATCCTAACCAGAAACAATACTTCACAGAACTCAGCGAAAAATTAGACGCCAAAGCAATAGTTATAAAATTAAAATTACGGTATAATTATTAAAAATAAATAATCAAATTGCCTAATATTTTTTGAAACCATCAATTGCCTTAATTGAAGATTAAATTATAAGTAAATAAATGTTTTTTAATTATAAATTATTATCCATATCCTTTTAAAAAAACAAATTTAATTCGTATTACATTGAGAATAAACTATTTTAAATTCCATCCATTTTCAATTATGTATGAGATTTGGTCTTTTTTTTTGCTGAATATAAAAATCATTAAATAAAATGGAAAAAATACAAAATATCGCCAGTCCACTACTGTAAATTCCCCAAAAACGAAGGGCAAACTCGGTACTTTCCCAACAAAGCCGCCAGCAATAAAAAAGCCCCCATTCAACCCAAACACTCGTCTCAATTTTTGGATCATCACAAATATTCAACGCTCTCCTCTCTCTCTCTCTCTCTGAGAGTGTATATCTCAGAGAGATCTCTTTTGTAATCTATTTTTTTTCCCAGGGTTTCGATCAAATTCAACCCTTAATTTTGTTGTTTTAACTTTTTTTCAATTCATCAAATCTTCACAAACCTTGATTTCTCATTAATTCACAATGTATTCGTATCATTGCTAGGGTTTCTATTACTCTCCTCGATTCTCAAAAACTTCACACTGTTAAATTACTTTCTTAGTCTTTACAAATTTACCATTATGGCTATTAAAATTACCGTTAACTTTTCTGGTTACCTGGCTAACAACCTCGTATTACCGGGGGCGGGCTTTAGTGGCTTGTTGTTTTCGACTCGGACGATATTTAGTGATCGTCCGAGTCTAAACCCATGGTCTAAAGAAATCTCGGGTTTGAAATTTCCGAGTGGTGTCTCGGAGATTTCACCGTTTTTGCACGTGTATAAATGGTTACCGTGTAATGAGATGAGAGTTAGGGCTGAGGTGGATAAAGGAGGGACAAAAGGGGGGAATGTATGTTGTGGAGAATTTTCGGGTGTGGATTTCGAGAGGAGTAATTGGTTGGCGAAGCTGTTGAGTTGTTGTTCGGAGGATGCTAAGGCTGTTTTTACTGCTGTTAGTGTTAGTTTGTTGTTTAGATCGTCGTTGGCTGAGCCTAGGTCGATTCCTTCGAAATCTATGGCTCCGACTCTTGATGTTGGTGATCGCATTCTTGCAGAGAAGGTATAAATTATCTATGTATGCCTTTGTTGATCGTTATGTATTTATTAGTGAATTGAGTTATGATAATGTCTGTTTTGTTTGCCATGTAAGGTGTACTCGTGGTAGCATGTGTCTTTCGTGTTTTAGTATGATCTGTATTCTGTAAGGTTGCTAGGGAATGAATTAATATATTAAAAAATAGTTTCACAATTGGCTTATATTTGGTTTGTTATTTTCCCCATGTTTTGACATGTTATAGTGGTTCATCAAGTTATTCCTCGTATTTCGAAAGGTTGTTAAGAATGAATTAATACGATAAAAAAAAAAAAAATAGTTTCACAATTGGCTTATATTTGGTTTGTTATTTTTCCTATGTTTTGATGTGTTATAGTGGTTCATTAAGTTATTCCTCAGTTAGATGTTAAAGAAATGTATAGACCGGTTTCACCTGTATCGATATGCTATAGTGGTCCATTAGACTATTCAACTTTTTTGTCAAGCATTAGAATATTCATTGATTCAATGTCAAAGAAAGTGGACTTTTAAATTGGTTATAGTATCTATAGGTTAGTGGTGTTCCGTGACTTGAGGTTTTTTTTGGTGCCAAGGAATGTGATAAGTGGAGTAAAATTTAGAGTATTTTGATTGATTTAAAGGCGTTATATACGTTCCTTCATCCTATTACCTTACTTTACGAAGGTTCATACATTCTAATTTTCCAAGGGAATGATCATTTAAAAATATAACAATGTTTTTTGTGTTATCTAATGTTGTCTTCGGTTGGGGAGGATGGAATGGAATGGATGAAATGAGGGAAGATTTGGGGGGAAAATGAGTGAGGGCAAATTTTGATGAGATTTGGGTAGAAAATGGGTGTGATGGCCTGAGGAGGAGTGGAGCCTTCGTTTTTAAATATTCTTTGGGGGGGGGGGGGGGGGGGGTGTTCTTTAGGTGGTTAGGAATGGAATTCATAAACTTTTACCTATTTTATAGGCCAAATTCTATTCATTCCCTCTATTTCATTTAATTCAACCAAACACGACGCAAGTTTGTTCTCGTGATAAATTGATTAATCTGGATATCTATGAAAATCGGAAAATACCATGTTATTGCTGTTAAGAAGTAACCGGCTCTGGAAAGGCTTAGTGATTGTTTTCAATGTGTAATTTGGTGTGTTCCTAGGTGTTATGTTGTGATAGAAGTAACTGTTTCTTTATACTTGCAGGATATTTTTTCTTGGATATGAATATTTATTCACTGTTTCGTGCTCTTTCTTTTGGTGTTTTAGGTTTCTTATGTTTTCAGAAATCCGGAAGTGTCAGACATCGTGATATTCAGCGCGCCTCCAATTCTTCAGGTAAAATTTTATATCCAAGATTATAATCGGGCAGAGCATTTCTATCTTGTATCTGGAATTTGAATATAGACAACTGACATTGTTCTTATGTTTGTTTGTACTACTATCTGTGTAGAAAATTGGTTATAGCCCTGATTATGCCTTTGTAAAGCGTGTTGTTGCAAAATCTGGGGACTGTGTTGAGGTAAGATCATCTTTTCTACGGAAACGCCTAGCTGCGTAGTCATCAGTATTCAACTGGTGCTAGAACTGATAATTTGATCTTTCTATAGGTTCGAGATGGGAAATTGATTGTAAATGGTTTTGATCAAGACGAGGACTATATTTTAGAGCCACTTGCTTATGATATGAAGCCTCTGGTATGTTTCAAAACTTCTTTTTATTTAATAGAATGAACCCCTCTGGTACATGATTCTGTCGATTCTATCTCGTAACCTTGGATGTATGTCACATGTCCCATTTCAGTTTCAACCATAGTCAAGTCATAAATAGGTAGATGTATGGCATCAGTTTTACTATTCGGTCGTAAATGAATGGAATTGGGAGATTCAAATTCCGGAGGATTCAAGTCCTTTCTGGATTACCTATGTATTCAATTTCTGAAACTGTGTCTTAGAAGTCTTGGTTGATTGTTGTATTTTTTACAGCTTGTGCCTGAAGGACATGTGTTTGTGCTGGGGGACAATCGTAACAACAGTTACGATTCTCATAACTGGTACGTTTCTGTTAATTTGATTCCTTGATATGTATTGACAGGCAATAGTAGATTTTTATTGATATTTAGAAGTGATAAATCATAGTTTCCAACATATGGTAATTGTAGCTTTAAAAAAAGAAAAACATATGGTAATTGTAAGTGATGGAAGGGGGGTCCTCTTCATATCAGCAACAAATGTGCTACATATCAGAAAAACAAATGTCCTAACTTTGACATTATGTTATGCAGGGGTCCTCTTCCTATCAGCAACATTATCAGTAGATCTGTTCTCCGGTATTGGCCACCCTCAAGAATTGCCGATACAATATATGAACCATATGCAGGACACAGAACCGTCGCTGTTTCTTGAACATTTTACTTGCTGTTTTTAGCACTCTTCATGTTTGTGCTATGTATAAATTTGTTTTTTTAACACTCTTCACTTTTGTTTCATGTATAAAAATGCATAACTGATGAACAGAAAAACGCAAACTTTAATCTCAATTTGGGTTTGTTATATGTCTTGGCATATGTAATGAAGCAAAGACTTTCCCTTGTGATCTGTAAGCTTTCTCCAGATTTGGCACCCACAAATGTGCTACAACCTACAAGTGTAGCTAAAGCTAACTTGCACTAAAAAACAGGAGTATGTATTATGTATTCTCCCCGTGTACGTTATGATTACTTTACTGTAATATAATAGAATCTGCTAAATGAACTATTATACTTGTTAATCAACGAGACAACGACTCAAGACTTGCCTACTAAAAAAGCCATGGAATTTTGCCTCACTAATGATGTCAAAGTGTTGCGTCTCAGTTTTGTGCTCTGCTAGTAAGATACACTGCTTAGTAGAGTGTTGTGCCCAGATGATGGGGAAATATGAAAATCAATATTTAATACAAAAATTAAGAGTATGTGTTTATCATTTCATTGAATTAAAAAATTAATACACAATTCATTTTGAATGGAAAGCGGTGAATTGGAGAGTTTGGTCACTGAGTTCAGCTGAAAAGGACCTTTTCAGTTATGTTGCCACTGATGTCCTAGTGACCCTTTAGATCAGTGATGGCATTGCTGAAAAAAGTTATACGGAGTTTACCAAGTGACAGTATTAGTCTGAATACAGTTTCTGGATTTTCAAACACCATTTCGCTTTCACATTGAGGACCAACCTTGGTGATGAAGAAAGTGAGACATCTTGACTGAGTGGAAACTGGATCAATTCCTTGGGGGCACTTTGATGTCTAACATGTCCTTCATCAAGTGCCCTTCTATGCTTGCTCATGTAGGGACTCTGACACTAGGTTCAAATTGGTAGAAACTAGTCATCTTTCCGTGTCACTTAATTTTGCCTCTATGAAACTGTAATATTCAATTCAAACACCTCCTGTAATCGATATTACTTGGGGAAATACAGTTATATAAATGTGATTTTTTGAAGATTTGTACACTATATTTTGAGCTGATTGCTGCTGTTTTTCTGTCTTTTCGGTTGAAGTTCGTAGATTTAATGTACATGTACTATTCGTACTTTACGAACTGATTTGTCTCGTTTAAGATTTGTAAATTGGTGAAATCAGTTTCTGCAGATGCTGGTGACCTTAAACATACTGGTGTAATGGAAGCTGAAGATGGAGGTATGTCTCAGTGTGGAGGTTCCTTTATTTCTTGTTTCTTGTACTTTGAGATGCATTTACCTTTAACTCTTATGATTAGATCTTGCTGTTTGTTTGCATCATCATTCAATTAAAAAAGTAAGAATCTATAAAGGTATATATATAAAAAACAAAAAAGAAAGGAATCTAGAATCCAGAAAGTTTTCGACAAACTCCTCCCTTGGAAGGAAGTCCTACGTGTCTAGAGCAAGAAACTATGAGTACTTATTTATGCTATTACATATTTAGGCAAAGATTATGATACAAATTATGCCCATGTTGAGAAACTTGGGAATGAGTTTTGGAAGGATACTGTGGTCTGACTAACTTATACACTCGCCATTTCTAACTTGCTCTCACCTTCTATCTGCTTCATTTCCACTTTCTTATATCTATACCAAGATGAACAGAGCAGATAAGCCCCGAGATTCAATATACTTAACCCGGATAAGACCCAATAGAAGTAGTTCAGCTTATCCCTGTTTAAGTTGTTGCTTTTGAACCACCCTCCACTTACTGTATTCACCAACTCCACAGTGGCTGAGCTCAAGAAGTATCCAAATGCCAGTGAAGACCATGAAATAGCTGTGCCCAAAGACTTCATTCCTGCTGAACTCTCCGCATAGAAAAACTCTAGCAGTCCAACCACTGTAAACATGTCCGCCATTCCAAATATAGCATACTGGAATCCTAACCAGAACACAGTCATAGGCAAAGGTTCTGCAGAATCAACCATGTTATACTTGACAGCAACAGATTTGCGGTGTGTCTCTATTATTCCTGCCACAGCCATAGAAATAGCTGAGAGAACGAGTCCTACTCCTATGCGTTGGAGATGTGTGACTCCAGTGGGAATCCCTGTGAACTTTCGAAGTATTGGAACACAAACGCGATCATAAATTGGGATCAATATAAACATAAAAGCTAGTGGAATGACGGGAATTGAAGATCCAGGGACTTGAAAACCAAGAAGATTTCTATCCATTGTGTTACTCTGTTGGATGCTGAAAGTTTGGAGTTGAGCCAAACATGTATTCATGAAGATAGTGCTTAATATTATTGGGAGCATCCGAAGTAGAATTTTTGTTTCCTCGACTTGTGTCACAGTACACATTTTCCAGGGTCCTGGATTGTTAACAGTAGATGAATCTGTAGTCCCAATAACTGCTGCTTGATCCAAGAACCTGTAATATATAGAGATTAGATTATTCGAACAACAAGAATCTCCTCTAGCTTGCTAAGATGAATAATAGTGTTGGATTTAAGATGTTAAATGAAGTAGTACCTGAATTGATTTGTTCTATGGAGGATCTCAGATTGTTTGTCATGAATCTCATGGAATCCTACTGCGGTTTCTGGTAGTGAAAGATTGCGGTTTCTAATAGCAGCCACAAATACCTAGTTATAGAAAAAAGCATATAAATCATTAGCTCCATCAAAATGATGGACATCAAGTATATCTACTTGCAATGACCCTGCATAAATTCTGTACGTAATTGTCACAAAATGGTGCACACCTGCATTATCCGACTGAGTGGGCTTCCTTTTGGGACATTGTTCCTATAGAGTGATCTTCCCATGCACAGGAACAAAACTGCGATCACTACTGCAAAAGTGGACACCCCAAAACCCCAGTCCCATCCTTCATTTTCACTAATCCAGACCAAGAAAGTGACACCAAAGATAGCCCCAGTAACAACAAAAAATAGGAACCAGTTAAAGAAACTAGAAAGGGTGTTAGCCTCTTCAGGATCTGTCTCATCAAACTGGTCTGCTCCCAAGGAAGGAAGTGCCGCTTTTAGTCCACCAGTCCCAAATGCAACTAAATATAGGCCAGTGTATAGGATTGCAGCTTGGCTACTATCTGCAGCCTCACATTGATTTACTAGAAATGGCGACACATCCTTGCAGGGTGAGGGTCTTAACTGTGGGAAGAATGCCTGTACTGCCAGGACTGCGTACCCCTGTAGTTACACAAATAATAAATTTAATAATGTCACATAGGTAATTCTAGCAATCTGCTATCCCACGTTTAAGCTGTGTGTCATGTTCGTTACACTTTTTAAGCGTTTAAATGTCTAGAATGCGACGAGTCGTGACATATACTAGATTGTTATATTATTTCCTTAAACAGTTCAGGATCATCGTGTCTTTGTGTTGGCAATTTCTCCAGCCTGGTGTCTGTTTTTTCCTATCAATTAAAACTGTACCAGACTAAACTTTTTAAGTGGTTGGGAAGCATAGAACTCTGCGGAAACTGATTAGTTGGTGAAAACATGCCTGATTTTTGAATCATGCATCTGACATGCCCTCCCCGGTAGCTTTCAAATCTTACATCAGTAGTCCTAAGAATATCATTATTAATGTTGGTAGACAGTATCAGACTTGTTAAACTTTCAATAAGAGTATAGTAGCTGTAGTATTCTGTAGTTTCCCTGTCAACTATATCATGCATGTCTTCTAACCACCAAATATCTCCAATCTATATATTATAATCTGGTCTCAGTTGCTAATAATTATATAACCAACAGACAAATAATTGAAGCGGCAGAAGTAGAATAATTAAATCGATTTACTAGTGAATGTTACATCACACATCACACAGTTATTTAAATCTCTTCGTACATTGTACTCGGTTCCAAGGACTTTGTGGTATATGCCACCCTCCTCGATCCTACTTACGAGTTAGATATACCGTTACGTGTAGTTTGGTTTATGAGACATTTGCAAATTATAAAATTCTACCATTATAACTCATGATTGTTATTCTACATGTTTAAATCCTAACTAGTTTTTGCTAAATGGTGACCAGAGATTGAAGTGCAGAGGACATACCAAGACTTCTATAACTCCAAACAGAATACAACTTCTGAATCTGTTCAAGTAGGTATCACAAATGAACCCTCCGAATAACGATAGCAAATAAGAAGCCCCCATGAAGTTCGTAAGCATTGTTGCTGATTTTGTCAAGCTGAAGTTCATGTACCCATAGAAGTAACTAAATAGGCTCACTGCATTCGCTATAAATGGCATGTTCTCCAAGGCCACCGTTGCTGCAGGTAACAATCCACAAATTTAGTCCCACATAAAAAGAGAAAAAACTTTTACAGAGTTGTCTATAAATAGAATGAGTACCATATATAAAAAGTGTTGCTCTTGTTCCTCCCAGTTTCTTTGCATGTTTGTGCTTGGGGTTGACTTCTCCTAAAATGCCCTGTTCAGTGAATCAATCACATACATAAAACCGTGTTAGTACTTTACATACCAAACCAAACCAAACCAAACATAAGCGGTATATTCTTATTTCCGTTAATAGGGTTGGCATTTATCGATAATAAATACAAGACGATCATGTTCCACTCGACAAACATGCTACAAATTGCCGATAAATAATAGTAGTACATATCACATCACGACATAAATCACCGGTTTGTAGTTTCTAGGCTAAATTATTTCGTTTTTACGAATTCGTATAGACATAACATAAAAAAGTAAAAAAAAAAAAAAAAGAAGGTATCATGCATGCAAGTAGGATTGAGTAGTGAAGAAGTATGTTACCATTAATTGTTGAAGAGCTTTATTCCAAAGGACAAGGGAACTGAAAGTGTCTTCTTTGAAGGCAATAAGAGTTAAGTATAAATTGTAATATGAGAGTTTGTTTATATAGAAAACTTGTCAAGTCTTCTCAATCAGAAAGGAATCAAAATTAGCAATTATGTTTTGGCATAAACATGGTGGCTGTATGGTTCTTTTTTGTTTGTTCTATGATTGAACTTCTCTGCCTCCCCATAACAAATTATTAACATGTATGCTACTTAGTGTATTTGACTTTATTAGTTGACATGATTCTTAAATATGAGTAAATTTTAATATTCAGAAATGCAGTACACATGCAGTTGGTAGCCGGCCTTGATAGCTCGTAATAAAATCGAGAAAGATACCGCTACACTTGATACACTATTATTACTTATTTACTAGTTTGTTAGAGACATTCTTGTAGAAAAATGTCTGAAATGTTTGTTAATTAGTATTAAGGTAAGTTTATTACAGATATTCGTAGAGGAAAATGGTTGAATTGCAGATTCAGCTTTGCAAAGGCATGTTTAGTCTGAAATGTCTCTTTCAATATCCATCACAAGCTCATCAAATTTCAAATTTATCAATGAAAAATCTATGTTTTAATTACCATATATTTTCCGTTCATTCCTATTAACCGGATTGAACATGTAGCTAGACGGCCGCTACATAAGTCGAAGAAAATTGGACCACCGGCAATTTAAACAGCGGTCTACAAAGCTATGATCCTGCACACTGGGGGAGCACAAGTAGTTTGAGGTCGGCAAGTATATAAATATTGAGGCTGCGTTTGACATTTTATTGTCATGATATCATTACAAAACATTGAACTATGAGGAAGAATATACCAATACTTTGGCAGGCAGCAATTGTTCCTTTATTCTGTTTACAAGATTGATAATAAAAATTTCATTCAAGCTTAATACGATTCTACATTTTATACAAATAAATGCGTACATGTATCGTTTACAATTTCCTGGTTCCTATTCAAACCTGATCCATATATCCGCTCACATATATCTAGGGCTGTAATTCGAATCGGTAGCTCGCGATCGAGCTCGATTCGAACTCGTTTAACAGGCTCGGCTTGGCTCGAACTCGTTAACGAGCCGAGTTCGAACACAAGATCGGGCTCGTTTAACTAAACGAGCCGGCTCGGCTCGACTCGTGAAATTAAACGAACCGAGTTCGGGCAGAAGATTAGGCTCGTTTAGTTAAACGAGACGGCTCGGCTAGTGAAAAAAAACTCGGCTCGAATTAATACCCGGCTCGACTCGAATTACAGCCCTACTGATATATCAATATTCCGAGAAAGGTTTTTACGTGAAAATAATTGTCTGAACATTTTTACAAAATTGAATTGTATTTGAAAGATAAATAAGAGAAAGCAACTTATG
Source organism: Heracleum sosnowskyi (assembly GCA_030848705.1). Taxonomy (NCBI): domain Eukaryota; kingdom Viridiplantae; phylum Streptophyta; class Magnoliopsida; order Apiales; family Apiaceae; genus Heracleum; species Heracleum sosnowskyi. The sequence continues at coordinate 26,806,301 of CM061237.1, forward strand.
TAGTAATACTCATTCCTTTGAATCTTTGATGATCAAACTTTCATTTATAAATTATGCATAGTTGAACATATACAATACTTAGCAGAAGCCAGAAAATAACTATTGATTTGGACGGAAGCACTGGTAATATTATTTATACAGTAAACTGACGGCCATATGCTAACATACTGCTGAGACATCAGGATTCAAACAAAACTCTACTAGAGTTTTTGTTTAAAACCATGTAATTAAGTAAATATAATATGTTGGAGAACTGTGTTAACAAACTAATAGAGTCATCAAGACTATTTAATAAGTTTTTTAAGGAATCAAAGTGGCATCAATTTGAGTCTAACCAATTTTAAGTACCACTAAATCAACTTTCTTCTTGCCAAAAGGACAAGCATATGTGATTAGAAAAAAAGAGAAAGAACCTCATTGCTAAACTGGTATTATAGTAAAATAGTTTGGAGTACATACGATGTATATATATATACGCATTATTGTCCAAAAAACTGATTTTGACTAAGATCCCGAAAATTTGAGGACGGCCCTCATGTAATGTATATAAAAGAGTTCCTTCTTTTCTTGTGCCAAGTTCAAAGTGCACTCTTAGGTGCATGCATGTTGCATACAGTGCCGTTGAGCATAATGGAGTTCCGATTATTAATCGTTGGTATCATATTTTAGTGATTTGTTTGGTTTATGATTGACCACTGAATGATTGTTTCCTGCTTGAAACAACATGAATTTTTTATACTCTCGAAAATTAATCTTAAACTCTTGTTCGAGTTCAAATTTGAATCGAAATTATTTAAGTTGAGTTTATTCATAGTTGTTTGATAGTTGAATTAACATGAATCTTTTATACCGAGTTGACGAGCGAGAATACTTGATCAATCTCAAATACTTGTTCGAGTTTAAATTTGAATTGAAATTAATTCAAGCTGAGTGTAGTAATTTATCGAGTCGATCCGAATCAAATAAAATCGCTAGCATTGTGCCAACGTAAGTAATGTTTTGTTTGGTTGGCAGCAATGCAACAAATGTCACCAGAACCATCAATCATGGTACAAAACTTAGTCTATTAGTGTCTTGAGGTTGAGGATACTATGTCAACTGTATCACCTGAGATACAAGGCTGCGCGAACTGGAATTTGCTAGTTAGCATCGGCTCTTTACGTCGAACAAAGTGTTCTGAATCTTCACTCCACCAGTCCACCTAGATCTCTGCTTCATATGCTAGCATTGAATTTCTGCCAATGTCAACTAATACAAGTAGTTCTTGTCCAAGATAAACAATTTCTATCCACCTATTTGCTACGAAATCAAAGTGAGTCATTCCTACAGGGCCATCTCCAGACGAGAGCACAAAGATTTGGTTATCAAATACGAAAGTAATAGGATCCTCGGGTTTTCTAGATGTCAAAGGGGAACCCAATGAGGAGAAGAAGAATCCAATAAACAATAAAGTAATGCAATCAAATACATAAACATCAGGAGGGTAACAAAGTAAGTCATGTTCTAAGTGATGTGGAGAGTAAGAGAGAGAGCCACCCATGAACCAATACTAACAAACGACATGCCAGAAGGGTTTTGAATACTGGTCAAACCAGGATTTATCACAATCTTATAGATGCCAGAAACTATATTTGATGTTACAAGAGGATCCCTCATACGTACAAACACGTTAACTTCATCGCTGCTTTCCTCCTCTGTCATCTTCATTCTCTTCGATATCGTTACAATATTGTTTAAACAACTGTTTGTAAGAAATTTTTCAAAGCTCTGTTTCTTAGTTGAAGCCTCAGAATCCCCGTATCCCTTTTTATACGAGTAGTTTACTCGTGTTCCGTCCATTTGGAGTATTCCTCTAACTAGCTTTATAGCCCGTGTGAGGCACGTGCATGCCCTAGTTATGTTTAGTTGCTTGAGATTTGGATGTAGGGATGGCAATCGGGTCGGTCGAAACGGGTTTTACAAAATCCAAACCCGAACCCGAAATTTTTAACCGAACCCGAACCCGAAAAAATCCGAAATGTTAAACCCGAACCCGAACCCGTTGGATACCGAACGGATTTCGGGTAACCCGAAACCCGAAATGAAAACTAGTAAAAAAATATATTATATTGTATATAAATTATATTTTAAATTATATATTAAATAATATATAAAATTATATGTAAAAAATTATATATAAAACTTTATGTTAAGAATTATATATAAAATCATATATATAATTTTATTATATGTTAAAATTATATATAAAACAAATAATATAAAAATATATTATATATATAAATTAATTCGGGTTTCGGGTTCGGATCGGGTTCGAATCGGGTTCGAAACGGGTTCGGGTTTTCGGGTCGGGTTTGGATCGGTATTGTCAAAACCCGAACCCGACCCGAAAATAATTCGGGTTTAAAAAACAAACCCAAACCCGAATCCAAACCCGAAAATTTCGGATTCGGTTTAACCCATTCGGGTCGGAACGGGTCGGATATCAATCGGATCGGTACAAATTGCCATCCCTATTTGGATGCACACTAAAAATGCAAATACCTGTTGTATTGTAAGCGCACTTTTCTGATTTCTTTGTTATGTTTGCATGTTGTTATCTGTTGCAATGGATGAGCTCCTAAGCTCATTTCTTTGGCTTCTTTTCCCCGTACAGAAGAAGTAGTTTCTGGGCTCTTATCAAAAGTTCATTTTCTATTAGTGACATCAATCAACTAATTGCCATAACTAAAATATTGAATAGATACATTGTATTAAGCAAATGCATCATAATTATTTTAGAACTTGAAAAATATCATACAATTCTATGTAAGATTCAATGGTGTGACAAAAGGAGTTGAAACTAAAGAAAGAGAACAAAAAGAACAAATTTATTAATAAGCTTTAAAAGGTACCAGAACCTTGAGCCTAGAGTAGTAAAAAATCTAGGTTATCTTTGTGTACCGTCCATGGTTTCCTATTACTGATGCGACTGCACTTGTACCCGTGCAAGACACGGGATCGCTCTAACCGACAGAACTTGATGTCATTTTGTGACGATATTTTCTAGTTCACGTCAGTTTAATTTTGCGATGATAAGTATTCTTCAGTTTGTTGTGGTGATCCTGCCACCAGTTTGAACTTGTTGGTGACACTATGTGACATGATTGAGAAGATTTGCAAGGAAGATCGGTTTCGTATTAGTCTGAAGAAGATTTTGTTCTTATTTGAATGTATTTGATGATTAGTTTTATAAGATAATTAATAATCAGATAGGAATTAGTTAAAGGTATCAAATAAAGGCTCCATTTTGAAAGTACCAATACTCTCCGGTCTCCATAATTCTCTATAAGCGGCCGGAGTAGTATACTTGTCCTTAATGCATGAGGTGGCGGGATTGAGATGCACACAAATTCGTATTTGAAAAAAACTGTTTGAACTGGTTAAAAAAATTGGAAAAAATCTGATTAAAAAAAAGTCCACCTCAATTGGATCCAGCCCGTAGGCTTAAACAGATCGCATATTTTTCACAAAACCCCGATCCGGTTCGAGCCGAATAAACCCAAATTTAATCTCGATTTGGACGTAGTCTTGATCAAGATAAAAGTCCAATCCAAAAAGTTAGAATTTTCAATTAAATCTTGGATAAAAGCTTAAATTTTTTAATTAAATCTGAAAAAAAAATTAAAGTTAAAGTTATTAATATCTAAAATAATTTGTAAAAATCCGATTTGGCCCCTCCTGACCCGGCCCTATCTACAGGTATAAATATTTTAGAGGAAATTTGTCTCGATTTAAAAAAGTCCGGCCCTATCGGATATCGAAAAATACGACCTGAATCCGGATTACGTTCATCTCTATTCAGGGTAACAACTATAGAGGTGCTTATATTATTACTTATATTATCTGATATGTATGAACATAGTTGAGACAAAATGATTACTATTTTGTATTATTTTGTATTATTGGATGCTCGGACTAAAAAGTGATATTATGTGACTAAAAATGCATTTGTACTTTGTCTTAAAATTGTGAATACAAAAGAAGAAACATAATTAAATTTAATTAAAGAGATACGTGTCTATTGGATATACTTTATACCAATAACCACTTTTATTAATAATCAGACAAATGAAATTATCATGAAAGAATCTTGAATAAAAACTAAAGTGTAAAATAATATTTGTGAAAGGCATTACCATACTAATGGGTTTTATACCACAACAAAAAAGCCCAAGTAGCTCAATGGTTAAATTGGTGACTTGAAATTCTTAGTAATTAGTATTGAAGTGTCTTAGGTTCGATTCTCATCAAGATGAAAATATTTTTACATTTTTATAACATTTGACTTTGGAGGGGCAGTTATGTAATTTCAAGTTGTTGAATAAAATGTTTCACAAAATCCTTGTTGCAGTATAAGATATATAATAGATTTCGTGGAAATTTATTTCAAAGTCTAATTTAACAAATCCTAATTTTTTAACGAAAATCAATATATATATATAAAGGAGGATACGCGGGAGGTTAGGTGGCGTCCCTAAAATCGTCTCAATCTATTTTTCTAATTTTCTAGAATTTTAGAATTTTAAATACTGATAAATAAAAAAATATCCTTTAACATATTAGAAGTAGAATAGATGTTCGAATTTATTGAGGAAAAGAGTTCGAATTTATAGCGAAGACATAATTAAAAATTCTATTTGAAGTAAAATAGGTGTTTGAATTTGTAGAGGGAATAGTTCAAATATAAAAGAATTACTTGCAAAGTTCTATTTGAAGTAGAATAGGTGTTTCGATTTATAGAGGATAAGAGTTCGGATATAAAAGAAGTACTTGCAATTAAAAGTTCTATTGGAAGTAGAATAAACGTTTGTAATACATAACTAAAAGTTCTATTTGAAGTAGAATATGTAAAGTTATATAGATGTTTTTTTAACGAAAGAGTGTTTCATTAGAAAGGAGTATGGTAACATAAAAATTAATATATAAGACAAGTATAAATTCAATATATTAAATTTGAGATTTTGATATTAAAAAAGAAAGTGTGTTTCACGGGAGGACGGCTTATTAGCGAGAAGCCGAGAACCGAGTAATTTTCGTAATTTATTTGATAGAGTTTAAAAAAAAAAAAAATACGCCGCCGCGAAGCGCGGCTTTTTCAACTAGTTTATTTATATTTTCCAAACGAATTAGATTTCATATGTAGCACTTGTTTAGGTTTTTTTATTACTGAATTCAACCAGTCCATAAGTCTAGTAAGAAGTTAGAAGAGTTAAGAAGAAGATGAACTTGTCCATCAATAAAATAAAAAGAGCTGATACATCTTCATGGGCCTAGCCCACCAGACTCAAACTGAACGCAGGTAAGGTAACCGATAAAAAGCCATAACCTGTCATTCTTTCTACTGGCTTATACCTGTGCGATGGTTCTTAAATTTTATTTATAATTATATTTTTATTATGATGCAACACATGATTGTTTTTTTAATATTTATAATTATATTTATTTATGAATATTTTAATATTTAAAAGTTATTAGTTTACATGATTAAATTATTGTTAAAAAGATTTAGCCAAAAAAAATTATAGTTAAAAATTTGATATTTATTATATATTTTACACGCTCAATTTAATATTTGTTTATATTGAGTTATAAAAGTTAGATTTGACCAATTTTACGGTTCACATGAAATTCACAAAATAATCTTTAATTTAGTTATGGTTTAATAGTTCTTTTTCAATTAAAAACTATTCTAAAACTAAAAAGAGAATAAAGTGACTAAATTTAATGTTGAGAATTCGATTCGATTTAGGAAATCTACTTATATGTAGTTTAGATTATTAGAATAACCTTTATTAACCAAATACATGTTTTAATGTTAAATCTAACGGTTTTCACCTATCTATTTAAGATTAAACGATTTTTATTATTTTGGTTATAAATGGGTTTCCTTATTTAATTACAACTATTTTTATGTTTTAACTTTTTGGAAATACAATCCTAATATAATATCTTTTAACTTATATCATTTTTAGATAATAATTTCTTTTTATATGATATAATCTTGATCATCTATTTTTAAAAGTATTGGATCTAACGGTTTAGAATGTTTTTGCGGTATTTAAGACCAAATTACCAGGATAACATCATTAATTTTTCTTAATATTTATAATTTTTAATTTTTTTAAATATTTATTGCTAAAATATAATATACTCTTTTTTGTAATATGTTAATGATGCGGGAACTTTGAACTTTTGAGAAAATAAATTATCAATTAAAAATATATATTTTTTGTAATAGTTCTTCTTTTAAAGTAGTACACCGTGACGATCAAAATTCTGTATAAAATTCATTTTTTTTATAGTATATCCCGTAAATATCTATGTTATTATATTAAAAACTAAATAATGAAAACTTTCTTATAAGTGTGGTCGCTTTGTTTGATCACTCAATCCATAATCGTTGGATCTTTCAAATTAAATTGTTGAGAAACGTTACATATAACAGTAAAATTATCATGTATAATGATCTAAGATTTGAATCTACCAACAACATATTAAAATTTACAGGTTTTTTTTTTCATTTTTTTTTTCATTTTTTTTTTCATTTTTTTCTTTCAGACATAGGTTATTTGATAATATTTTTTGTAAAGTACGATTTTTCAGAAAAGTACTATACTAATTGATTAACAAACTTTTAAAGTTTCGAATTTAATAATTTACAATGTATATAGGTTAAAAAAGTTAGGTTTGTTCTGTAGCTGAGTCTACAATTTCAAAATACGATTTTTTTTAATATGAATATAGTCCTACTAACAATGAAATTAGGTCTCTATGGACTATGAGTGCTTATAAAACAAAATCACCATTTGCGTATAATTTATTATTTAATAATAAATTATATTTGATTAGTTATGATCTATAACTTAATAAAATAGGATAAAAAATATGCATAATTTTATAAAATTTTATCCTCGTATTATTATATTCTTTGTTGATTTGAATTTTTCTTAGATTGATTTTAATTTTTGAACATAGATTTCTAAATTTAAAATAGTTAGAAAAAAGTAATTAAATTGGCGTTAAAATAATGATGACATAATAATCATTATTAGAATTTAAATACTCACTTTACTGATTTGGGCTTTATCTTGTGTTTTAAAAATCAGATTTTGACGATTTTACACCCCGCGTGAAGATAATTAAATTATTTTTAATTAAAAGATGGTTTAACAATTTTTATCTAACTGGAATTGTCCATGGAAGAGAAAAGAAAGTCACGAATTTTTTACATGGAGAATTCTATTCAATATAGAAAACTTATTTATATTTGATATATTTGGTTTAAATTATCAAAATACACTTTTTAGAATTTAAATATAATCCTATTATAAATAAAATACACTTTTTTAATATTTGATCAAACGATTTTCATTTATCTAGTTAAGATCTAATAGTCCTTATTAATTTGGTTGTCACGATCAAAATTTTGGATAAATCCCTATTATGCTTATTATATAAAAGAGTTTAATATAATAAGGATATCAAGTACATACTGATATAAGTATCTTACTAACTGCTTTATTTTTAGTGTTTCGGTTTTATTTATAGTCTATATAAAATTTTAAAATACATTATTACTTTAAAATTATTAAACAGTATAAAAATTATGTTATGATTATATAAATTTTATTCTCATATTATTATAGTCTTTATCGATTTGAATTTGTTCTTAATTTATTTTAATACTTTATTGAAAGAAAGATAAAATTTCTATATTTAAAAGAATTAGTGGAAAAATAAATAAATTGGTGCTACAATTATAAAAAAATATTTATTAAAATTTAGATACTCACTTTATAATTTGGGTTCTATCCTGAGTTTTAGAAATTGAATTTTGACGATTTTACAACCCATGTGAAACTAACGAAATTATCTTTAATTTAATGATGATTTAATAATTATTATCTAACTTGACCAGTGACCTACCCATAAACCGAAAAGAAAAGATGGTTAAGTATTATATTCAAAATTATTGTTTATGAATATGAAACCCTCAATATTTTAATAATATTTTGATATTATCCTTTTATGTTTGTTATATGTAAAATAATATAATTATAATTTGAATTAATCAAATTGTTATGTTTCTTCAGAAAAAAAAAAGTTTAAATTTATTCATGTACAAGAGTTCTCTTGAGTCTCTTATAACGCAGGGTCCACATGTATCATTGTTATATAATATACATGACCATTATATTGATAATTTTTAATATTGTAATCGATATGAATTGTTACCTGATATTTGGTTTAACAATTATTATATAACTCGAACTATACATAAATTAAAAAGAAAAGATATATAAGAATTTTTGACATAGAAAAATTTTAAATTATCAAAATACACTTTTTAGTATTTAAATATAATTCTATTATTATTTAGATACACTTTTTAATATTAGATCTAACAATTCTCATCGATCTATTTAAGATCTAACTGTAATAATTAATTTGGTCGTATAGTGGTCGTATACGGACCAGATCGATTTTAATTTTTTCTTAAATTGATTTTAATATTTTATTGAAATAAACATAGAATTTATAAATTTAAATGAATTAGGAAAAAAATTAAATTGGTGATACAATAATAAAAAAAATTATTAAAATTTAGATAATCACTTTACTGTTTGGCTTTATCTTGGATTTTAGACAACATATTTTAACAATTTTACAGCCCACGCGAAGCTAACAAAATTATCTTTAGTTTAATGATGGTTTAATAATTATTATCTAACTGGAACTATCCATAAACTAAAGAGAAAAGATAATTACGATTTTTTACATAAAAATTTCTATTCAATATAGAAAACCTATTTATAATTGGTTTAAATTAAAAAAAATCTTAAAATTTAGATAATCACTTTACTGTTTGGGCTCTATCTTGAGTTTTAAATAACAGATTTTAACAATTTTACAGCCCACGCGAAGCTAACAAAATTATCTTTAATTTAATGATGGTTTAATAATTATTATCTAACTAGAACTATCCATAAACTAAATAGAAAAGATAATTACGATTTTTTACATAAAGATTTCTATTCAATATAGAAAACCTATTTATAATTGGTTTAAATTATCAAAATATGCCTTTTAGTATTTAAATACTATCCTATTATTAATCAAATACAATTTTTAATATTATATCTAACGGTCCTCATCTATTTGAATATTTATAGTTTTATAATCCAACGGATCATATACTTTTGGTAGTACAGTGACCGACCAAAGTTTTGGATAAGATCTCCCTTACGCTTATTATATATAAGGAGTTAATTTCAACCTTCCTCCCAACAACTTAAAGACCAGATAAAACCCAAAACCAACTGGGCTACAAGCCTACTTTAATTTCAACATTATATCATTATCTATACTATCTATCGATACTATATTATTATAAACAAACTAGCTCTATTTGGTTATTCGTTGGTTGTTGGTCGTTGATACTTTAAATAACAACCGTTAGATTGAAAAATAGATAAAAGGAGAATCGTTGGATGTAATGTTAAAAGAATATTTTTTTCTTGATATTCAAAATGTTCCCACGAGTTCAAGTTCGAATCCCGTCAACAACATATTATTATTAAATATTTATATTACCAATTTTTCTAAGCTACATTCAGAAGTTCAAGATATTATTCCCGTTGACAATATATTAAAAAAAATTATCAAAATACAAACAAATGCTTACAATAACATCATACATACATTATTAATTTTTAAATTTTTATTTTCTTCTGATAAAATCATATAATCAAAATACATATAGTAAGATAAAAAATTCTAAAATTCATCTGTGCATCGCACGGGTTATATGCTAGTATATAATAAGCGTACTCTTGTACCGTCAAATTAATAAGGACTGTTGATCTTAAAATAGATGAATGAGAATCGTTAGATTTAAATTTAAAAATATTTATTTTAATAATTAAATCAAATATGGGTAGATTTTATAAGTTGCCTATATTTCTCAATGTAAAAATTCGTAACTTCGAATTCTAAGTTGAGTGGGTTAATTTGATTGTTGGTGTATAATTTAATTCTAAGTTGAGTTGATTTTCTTTATTTTAATTCTATTCCTAAGTTGAATAGAACTAATGTAAAAATTCGTTAATTTATTCTTTCGTCAGTTTCATGGTAGTTATAATTGATTTCTTTTTTGTTAAATTATCACTAAATTAAAGATTATCTTGTGAGTTTTATGTGGTCTGTAAATTCGTTTAAATCTGATTTTTAGAAGTCAACATACAATTAAATCCTTATATATAACAAGGGTAAGAGATATCTTATCCAAAACTTTGGTCATGTACCGCCAAATTAACAAGGACCGTTGATCTTAAAATAGATGAATGAGAACCCTTAGATCTAATATTAAAACGATTTATTTTATAATATAAACTAAATATGAGTTGGTTTTCTAAGTTGACTACAATTCTCAATGTAAAAATTTGTAACTTCAAATTCTAAGTTTAGTGGGTTATGCTGAGTTAGTTTCTTTATTTTAATTCTATTCCCAAGTTGAATAGAACTAATGTAAAAATTCTTTATTTTATTTTTTCTTCAATTTCAAGGTAGTTTTAATTGGAATTTTTTTTGTTAAACTATCATTAAATTAAAGATTATTTTGTGAGTTTTATGTGTTGTGTAAATTTGTTTTTAAATCTGATTTTTAGAACTCAAGATACAACATAAATAATGTATTGAACGTACAAAATGTAATAAATAAAATTTAAAAACTAATAATATAAAATTAATATAATTATAAATATTAAAAAAAGAGCCGTGCATTGCACGGGTCATAAGCTATCTATCTATCTATACTATAATATAATAGCCGAAACATTAAAAGTTTAGTTGGTTGGTACGGTACTAGTTTTTTGATACAACGTGTTTTTACTTAATTACCCTTAATTATTTATAAAAAATATTATTAAATAATAACCGTACATATTTATAACTAATTAACTTTTTTAGTTAAAACACATTACTTTTTCTAATAAAAGTTTCTCCTTATTATAATTAAACTATTTAAAATGCATCCATCTATATAATTAGATACATTTCTAGCCCTATTTATCTTAAAATATGGGATTAACTATTTTGAAATTGATTATAATCAAAATATTTATAACAAAAATCAATATTTAAAAAATAAAATATACAAAAAGAAAAGAATAATTGTGCCACTTAGCATGACACGTGATATAAGTTAGTAAAAGTTTAAGTACTAGAATTTAAATTTTGTATCATGTCATTTTTTATATGAAAATATATTATGGATGTAAAAATAATATGGGTATCTTTGCTAATTTAATTTTACGGAATTTAAAATTTTGGATTTTAATCTGAATTTAAATTTGAATTTGTTTTCTAAAGTCAAAAGAGGGATCTTATCCAAAAATTTGGTCCCTCTACCGCCCAAATTAATAAGAACCGTTATATCTAATATTAAAATAATTAATTATTATAATATAAATCAAATATGAGTTGGTTTTTTAAGTTGACTAGAATTCTCGATGTAAAAATTCGTAACTTTAATTCTGAGTTGAGTAGGTTTATTTGATTGTTGGTCTATACTTTAATTCTAATTTTAGTAGGTTTTCTTATTTTAATTCTATTCCTAAGTTGAATAGAACTAATGTAAAAATTCGTCATTTTTAATCTTTCTTCAGTTTTTGGGTAGTTTTAATTGGAAAAAAAATTATTAAACGATAACTAAATTAAAGATTATTTTGTGAGTTTTGTTTGGGCGGTCAAACCTTTCAATCTAATTTTTAGAATTCAAGATACAACATAAATAATATATTGAGCATATAAAACCTAATAAATAAAGTGTAAAAATTAATAGCATAAAATTATTAAAAACTACAAATTATTATAATTGTATTGAGCGTATAAAACGTAATAAATAAAGTATAAAAAATAATAACATTAAATTAATATAATTATAAATATTAAAAAAAGAGTCGTGCATTGCACTGATTATAAGATAGTAAATTTAAAAGCTAAAGAAACTAATATAATGTTGTGATCACTACCACCATTTTTATATTTAATTTAAGCATATTTGCAAGGTTTTATGTCTCGTTCTTGTGACAAGGTAATAGGTTATCTTGTTATACCATCTATTTTATTTGTCTGTTAGAATAATGGTAACATCATCAACAAATCTTAAGGATCTCTATTCGCGACTGTCACTGGAAGAGGACGAGGATGGAGGGGTGATTATCCCGGAGGGACTTTGTTCAGTTAATGAGGACGGTGGAATGGGGTTTAAGAGATTGAGAGAGTTTAATCTTGCAATGTTAGCAAAGTAGGCCTGCCGGATTATAAATGAGACAAATCCATTGGTGACGAACCTTATGCATGCTCGTTATTTTCCAGTTTCAAGTTTTCTAGAAGCTACGATTGGGACAAATCCTAGTTATGTATGGCGAAGCCTAACAGCAACACAAGATGTTATACGTCAAGGCTGTAGACTTCGCATTGGGAATGGCCAAAGCACGAAAATCTGGAAGGTACCATAGCTACCGTGTCCAGTAAATGGATACCTCACTACTGATATGCTGGAAGAACTAAAAACAACGAAGATTGGAAGTTTGTTAGCCGAGAATCAAAGAGAATGTGCTGCATGATATCTGTAATGAGCGTGATTGTGAACTGATAAAGCAAATTCCGATTCCAAGGGAAAACAAGGAAGACTCATGGTTTTGGTTTTTTGAGGATAAAGGGCAATTTACAGTTAAAAGTTGTTATAGGAGGTTACGAGGAGAGGTGGAATGCCAAGACAGAGTCTTTTGGAAGAAGTTATGGGGTCTTAATCTACCTGGCAAGGTTATCAATTTTATCTGGCGTTCATGTCGAAAAGTGATGCCTACTGCTAATGCTTTGAGGAAAAAATAAGAGAATATTAGCCCTATTTGTTCATGGTGCCCGCTGACTGTGGAGGACGATATGCATATCCTTTTTGATTGCTTCTTTGCAAAGGAGGTGTGGGGCCGGATGGGGCTTGCAAATGTAGTCCAGGTATGGCCAAATGACAATGTTATGACTTTGATAAAGCGAGTGTTTCAGAATAGCAGCAGAGATCAAAATGGTCTAGTGGGCCTGGTGTGCTGGAATTTGTGGTACGGGCGAAACAATTGGGTTTGGAATCGTATAAATGCTTCAAGTTTTGGTATTCATTCAAGGGCGTGTAGTATGATGGCTGAGTGGAACTGTGCGAGGGAAGAAATGCAAAGCACCCCAAACAGCAACATGCCAGTAGTAGTTTGTGGTGTAAGCCTCCTGATGGGTGGATACAGATAAATACGGATGTTGCGTGCCAACCTAGAACTGGACAAATGGGTTGAGATGTATTATCCGTGATGATCAGGGACGCTTCATTCGAGCTCGTAGCAAGGTGATTCACGGTCGAGTACAGCCTCGGGAAGTAAAAGGAATAGGTCTTCGAGAGGCGCTCTCGTGGACAAAGGAATGGAGGGGCGCTCGCGTGAACAAAGGAATGGAGGGGGCATACATGTATGTTCGAATGTGATGCTAAAGAAGTTGTGGATGCGATCAATACTGAGGGAGGGTATTCCTATTTTGATATCATTATAGATGATTGTTGGGATATTCTTAAACACTCCTAGGCTGCGAATACGATAGCGCATTTGTTAGCACAAGCTACGTATTCTATGTCATGCTCCCAAGAGTGGTTAGTTACTGCTCCAGATTTTATTCATTGCAGTGTTGCTTCTGAGAAAATTTAATCAATGCAAGTACGTTTATTTCAAAAAATAAAAAGTTATCTTATCACGCTCATTCTATAAATATGTTATTAAATATCAATCATTTCTGGTATGGTATAAAGAGTATAATTTGTTATTGACTTCATTTCCAAAAATGATCAAAAGCTTATCAAGAGAAGTTCGTGCATGTTTAATATTTTTTTTTTCAAAAATACTTTTACAAATTCATTTGTTATTCTTGTCTAATTTTATAATTGAAAAATAATAGACTAAAACAAAACACAGAAAAGTACATCTACGCATGAACAGTCGCAATTCATCGCCCCATGAATCCATGATCCTCATTGTTACAAGTTGTTTTCAAGATAGCTGGTCATTTACGACTTATCAGAAGGTCCTTTTCTTCTTCTTTATTATGTGTCTCTCGTCAGTCACTTATGTATTCAAATTTTATTTATTTTTAAAAATTTACCTTTTTCAGAATAATTTGGGTTTCTATTTTTATTCTTGACGTATCGTTGTGAATTTTCAAAGGTATCCAACTTTCAGTCTGAAATAATAAAATTGTATGCTTAAAAACAATTAGAAAAAATTAAAATAAAGTTGGACAATGAATCCTACATTATCCAGTTGGGATATATGTATATACAAATTCGGGAAACGGGATATTTGTAGTGAAGAATTAATGTAAGAATAAAAGGCCACACCAATAATAACGTGATGTTACATAAATGCAGCTAAGCAAAATCTGAATTATTAGTTAGATGGCCCCTACTGCCCATATAAAACAAATACTCCCTCCGTCTCTCTCAATTCTTTATATCGGGGACGAAGAATCGACACAGACGGAGGGAGTAGTAAATCAATCACTCCCTTTTCTTAATATAGTACTCCCTCTGTCCCTGAATTCTTTAAAGTAGGGGACGGCACGGAGCTTAAGAAAAAGTGTAAATTAATAGGAAAAAGTAAGAAAAATGAGTAAAGTGGTGGTGCCAATCAATATTTAATGTATAAAGTAGGTATAAAGTAGGTATAGTGGAGGAAAATAGTTGATGTGATTGGATTTTATATTATAAAATGTTACTATTTTTGGTATGTAAAGAAATGAGAGGGACATACCAAAAAGTAAAGTGTAAAGAAATGAGGGGGACAGAGGGAGTATTTTTCAAGCTATAAAGCAAATTTAAAGATAAATATAATATTGTATATACATAAAAAAATTAAATTAAAAACGTAATACTGTACTTCATGTTAAATTTGTCGGTATAGATTATATTTATATACTCCCTCCGTCCCATTCATTTCTATACACTTTTCATTTTGGGATGTCCCATTCATTTCTATATATTCCAAAAATAGTAACTTTTTAATAATATAAAACACTATTACATCCACTACTTTCTCCACTATCTCTATTCTATAACAATATAAATCACTATTACACCTACTACTTCCTCCACTATCTCAAATTTATTATTAAATATTGATAGTTCTCATCACTTTACTCACTTTTCATCTAATTTTACTCATTTTTTATATATTTTTTTAGTCTACGTACCCAATTCCAGTGTATACAATTCACTGGGACGGAGGGAATAATAACTTATATTTATTTACATTCATTCATTTTAATCGAAATTGGTAAAATTATCGTGTTTCGAATCGGTCGAATATTAAAATTTATAAACCTGATCTGACAACAACTCATCAGTACATCACTTATTCACACCGGTTCACCCCCACATTCAGTTACTCTCTCTCTCTCTCTCTCTCTCTCTCTCTCCATTCACATTCTTCTGCTGATCTTCCTGTACCGCTGACGTCATCATGTTCCCGCCGAAAAGTTCGCAACCTACTCCGCCGGAAATTTCGCCGCCGGCGAAGGTGATTGTCGCTGTAAAGGCCGAGAAAGTGATCTCCAAGACAGCCTTGGCTTGGACTCTCACTCACGTCGTTCGCTCCGGCGACTGCATTATTCTGTTAGCTGTTTTTCCCGCCCAAAAAACTGGTACTCAACTTATAGATATTCATATACTTTATTAGTTGCCGAAATTTTAGCATAAAAACAAGCGAGAATTATTAATAGTTTATTATTATATTTGCTAGTGCGAATATTCGATAAACGAATATGCAGTAATAATTTTTTCCGATCCCAATATGAATAGTGAATATGAATAATTCAGATAAAGTCCCGAGGATATTTCATTTAACTGTAGTTGTTTTTTAATTGATTGAAAATTTTATTGCTACTGGTGTGTACAATGCATGCACTAAGTGTGTGTGTATATGGATGTTGTTGAATTATGGATGAATAATTACAGGGAGAAAGTTTTGGAGTCTTTTGAGAAGAGATGATAGGAATGATGACAGGTCGAAATTGCCAGATCAAGTGTTTCAGATCTCGGAGTCTTGCTCGCAGATGGTGCTTCAGTTTCGTGATCAAATCGAGGTGATTGAAGTTGTAATTGCGTTGATGATTGCTTGCATTTTGTTATGCAAATTCTGTTTAAGTTTTTGATGATTAGTTTCATTTTAAGTTCTCTTTCCTGAAACTTCTCTGCTAATCAAAAACACTTGAACATTGAAGGTTGTAATTAAAAATTTAAGATAAGATGATATGTTCATAACGACGAATGAGACCATAGAATATAAATCGAAACAGTTTTGTAAGATAATTGATGATGTTTTTTGTGAAAGTTTAATTACAAAAAATTTAAATACTCACGCTGTCTTGCACACCCAAACTTATGACCTCTTTCTACCAAAAGAACGGATGGATCCTTTAGGCTACATGTTGGCTATAATAGTTGATGATTTTTGGAAGATATTGTTGATTTTCTGTCATGTGATAGTTAAATAAACAGGGGAATGTAGAGGGGATAAGAATCATTGATAAGTTTGTTGACTATTTGGCATTTGATTGAGTTGTCAGGGGATGCCAAATTTGTCAGGATCCAATGCTGATAAAAAAATGATTTATAAAATATTAGTTTGGGAACTACATGTGCTTTGAGAATAGAAAAGTTTAAAAAGGAATATGATACATTTTCTTGTAATAGTGTATGCCTTGCATCCAAACTTTACCATAATAGAAACATTGATGACCTATTTTATAATTCTTATACTTTGGACCAGAAAGATATATGTTACCATAAGAAATTGATACATCTAGACACATGTTTTTGATGTGGATCCTAAAGACTCTTCCTTTTATGACAATTTCAGATAATCTAACTATCTGCATGAACTCAGCATCTGCTTGACTACTTTTACATAATTTAACAGATATCTAGCAGATGCTGATTTAAACGTGTTAAGCTTATGTCACAATGAAGTAGCTTGTATACCCTGCCACCAAAAGCTGTTATTTCTCAGTATAGGCTGATATGTTGAACTTCTGATCTGCTTTCATTTCCTGACTGTTTTTTAAGTTGAGCAATCTATTAAAGCTGACAAGTAAATCCAGTTCTGTTTCCTTTTGGTATTAAACGTTAATCCTATCTACTGCTGTATACTAATATATACGAAGTAAGAACTAATTTCTTTTACTTAAAATAATTTGCTAATTTGTAGGTCATAGTGCGGATTAAGGTGGTATTAGGTACGCCTTCTGGTGTCGTGGCAGCTGAAGCAAAAAGAAATGAAGCCACCTGGGTCGTATTGGACAAGTAAATAGACGTAAAGTTATTTTCTTTCACCTATATATTAGTTAGGTGTTTAGATTTTTATTTGATTCCTCTTTCTTTGAGGACTGGTGTTTATTACTTGCCTCAAAGCTCAAATAGGGACCGCTAGAAGGGACCATCTCAGCCATTATTTGGATTTCTTAAATATGTAAGGGTTATACACATCCTCTCCTTTCCCAACCCTCTTTCCCTTATCAGTCACAGGTCTTACAGCTTTAGAAGTTTCCTGATTGAAGTGGTTTTCCCTTTGCTGGATGATTTATACAAGCATAGACGTACAAATACACACAAATTTACATATTCATATTCTATAATAAGTCATACTTGAGTTGTAACTATAGTTTTTGTCACCTTAGTTATCTATTTATAAATTTCTATCATCAATTTGCAGTTGTAAAACTGTGTTTAGAATCCTACATAAAGTTTGTTACTATATGATGAAGTATGAACATTAAGTTCCTAGTCATTAACTTTTTATTTAGAAAGGTCACCTCTTTACCCGGACTTTTCATCTTTATAGTAGCACTGATTGTGCATACTGTTCTGAGATGTTACCGGTGGACTTCATTTTGGTTGACCCGTAGACATGAACCTGAACTTGGCTGTGGTTCTTTTTTCTTCTTCTTTAAAAATGACTTGGCTGCTATTCTTTTTATCATTAAAAAAAATGCTTAGCAACAATTATCTGTACTAAGCTGCTGGCTGACTGAACTTTGGCAACAATTATCTGTACTAAGCTGCTGGCTGACTGAACTTTGGCAACAATTATCTGTACTAAACTGCTGGCTCACTGAACTTTGCCGAACCCCGATATAAAATTTTATACCTGGTCATGAAATATCATAGAAGAAAAGCTCATTTAATTAACAGCTGCACATGACTCAGGTAATTCTATCCCAAGTTATACTGTGAACAGCTAGTATAAAAGATATTCTTGGAATACTATGCAAATTAGTCAAATTCAAAAGTTTCCTTTAAAGTTCTTATTTGTGATAAGGTTGGCAGTCTTATGTTCTTTTTAAATCCATGCATCTACGTTCGCCTTTCATACTATTGAACAGAATACTATTGCAAGTCTTAGTTCTCAAATCAAAATTCTTTATTTATCAACCTTTAGTATCTTTATCATGAGCCATGGTTTAACTTCTAAGATTAAGATTATTTGTAGTACCTATACACAATAACCATTGGTCTTGTGTGCTGAAACAGGAATCTGAAGCAAGAGCGTACACATTGTATGGAGGAACTTCAGTGCAACATCGTAGTAATGAAGGGTTCTCATCCAAAAGTTGTTAGACTCAATTTAGGATACTCAGATGATATTCAAACGCCTTTCTTTTCTGCTTCTTCATCTCCAGATTCTTCAATGTCACAAGGCTACAGGAAGAGGCATTCTACTCCTTCAAGCAGTCCTGAGGAACCACGTACCTCATATACAAGGTCGTCAGGAGAAATTTCAGGATCAAGTTCAGACATGGCTTACTTTGTCTATGAACAAAATCCTCTTTATGAAAGGCCTCAAAAAGTCAAGCATGCGCCATTTAAAATAACTGAGTTGGACAATCCACATGCTACAGTCTATTCTGAGGAGGAAAGGGTGATTGCTCTCTCTACTGACCAAAAATCATACACAGACGGCACTCCTAAGAGAGTTATATGGATTCCCCAAAACCATGTTGTTGAGCAACAGAAGCCAAGAACTAGATGCTCCAGAAACTACCCCCAAACCAAACCTGCTAATAGTAAAATTGAACTTCATAAGCATCTTCAGTTTGATGAAGATGCAAGTGTAGCACGAGCAAAGTTCCAACAGACTCAAGACCACATGTATATCAGTAGCATTAGAGAGGCAGTCTCTTTAGCTAGAACTTCCTCGACACCTCCTCCTCTGTGTTCATTATGCCAACACAAGGCACCTGCTTTTGGTAAACCTCCAATACGATTTCATTACGAGGAGTTACAAGAAGCTACAAACGGGTTCTCAGATTTGAATTTCTTGGCAGAAGGTGTGTTTGGGTTGATCCATAAAGGGATACTGAAAAATGGACAGGTGGTTGCAATCAAGCAGCTTACGTTTTCTGGGTCTCAAGGCGATGCTGATTTCTGTAAGGAAGTGAGGGTATTAAACTGCGCACAACATAGGAATGTTGTGCTGTTGGTTGGATTTTGTGTTCAAGGAAAAAGAAGAGCACTAGTATACGAGTACATATGCAACAATTCACTGGACTTTCACTTGCATGGTATTTGCTGTTTAGTCCCGTTTAATCATTTTCAAAGTGCAATCAGTTGTTAGAAATTGTCTTGCAAAATTATAAGAAAATTTCTGTTTATAAATGACATGCAGAAAACAAAAGAACGCCACTGCAATGGCATACACGTTTGAAGATAGCTATTGGGACAGCTAGAGGCTTGCGATATCTACATGAAGATTGCAGAGTGGGCCCTATAGCTCATAGGGACATGCGACCTATCAACATACTTTTGACTCACAACTTTGAACCATTGGTACTAGTTTTTATATGATCTTTTCAGAAGAGTGAACTATTAGTATAAATTTCATGTTCTTTTTTATTTTACTGTCTAATAAGCGGGCTTGTATATCCAGGTTGCTGATGTTGGACTTCTAAGACTGCATACTGAATGGGATATTTTTTGCGAGGAACAAAACATCGAAACTTTACGGTACTAAAAAATTTCACAGCCAAATATATAGGCTACAATATAATTTTTTTTTTTTTTGCATTTGTTTGCTATTCAAAGAGAAGTGAGGGATAGTCGTTGCAGCTAATTTCTACAGTCTGAGCCCTCAAGTTCCTACTTTATCTCTGTTGTATCCATTTGTCATAAATAAGTTATCAGTACGAAAGTGTAGAATGTTTCGAGTGAGAATGATCTTGTTCCCTCGAGTATTTTTGGTTTAGGATCCGTTCGCAACCTAAATGCAACTATTATTGATGTATTAGCTTTGTCATCCTTTAATCAAGCATTCTTGTACAAGGTACCTTGCACCAGAATACTTTAATGATGGAAATATTACAGAGAAGGTTGACATATATGCATTTGGATTGGTACTGTTAGAGCTAATTACTGGTCAACGAACTGTGGAGTTGCAATGCTACAAAAGCGAACACTGCTCATTTTCGGAAAATATTTACTCTCTACCCTCTTCGGAAGCAGTAAATATTTTAACAAATATGCATCAACTGCTGGACCCGTCCTTACACTCTCATCAACATGGTAACTTGCCCAGTGAAGTGCAAGCAATGGGTCAGGCTGCTTTCCTGTGTCTACGACAAGATCCAGAATCAAGACCTCCCATGTCAAAGGTTCAGTGCATATCTAGTATTTCAGCTATTTCAATATATTTTCTGGAGATGGAACAGGTTCATCTTTAACTTCTGCTTCTTTCACGTTTCTCAAATATAGGTCCTCAGAGTACTAGAAGGCGGAGAAACAGTTATGCCGGTGGGTTTGGACTTGCAGTCAGTTGGTACGAGAAGTGCACACATGAGCAGTCTAAGATCATACACAGAACCTGAATCAAGAACGCCACATTCTCGGCAGCTTTCTCACTGATGTGTAGAATTTGTAGTTGATAAGTAAATGTTTTATGTTTTAATGTAGTACTTTTGTCAAATTTCTATGCTTGTTAGAGGCTAATTCCACAATGAGGAAGCTCTTCGTCCGACCAACATCTTTTTGTACTGTTTGGATTCAATCTTATGCATAATAATAAATAATATGAGCATCGACTTTGGATGACAGTTATGTTTTCACTTGCTTCGGTGCAATTCATGATTCTGGTAAAATGTTCACAGATATAGGTTACAAATTTAGTTGTCTGGAGAAAGTTAGGGCGCAGGAAAAAGATAACAATCAGTTTAACTCCAATGAACTTGTCATTCCTATGATTCAACTGGTTTGTTATAGCAGAAAGAAAAGTAGCTATTTAACCAATGAACTTGATTCAATTTGAAAGTAACGATATCTAATTATTTATTGGGCTTTTGAACATTTATAAAATGGAGGATTGAAATATAAATAATGGGAAGGCCCATTTGAACTAGAGCCTGGATATAGGTAAATCAATATATAGGGATGTTACCTTCCTGTACTACTAAGCAGATGATGGCCACATGGAGTATGGAAATAAATGGTTTAAAATAATCTCAAATGTTCAAACACCTCAAATGGGCCAATTAAAAAGACACAGTTTTTTATTATCCAAGAGTTGGCCCAAAAATATGCTCAGTTCAGGTTTAGCACTCTTGTGTGCTTAAAATTAACTTTTTAGTCAGAGGGATTATATTTGTTAGAAGATAGTTGCTCCACTTAGAGACTGTTTGAAGTCTGAAGAAACTCACATTAGGATTTGCATTCCAGCATAATCCTTATGAACAGTCTCTTGTGCTGGCCCTGAAGGCCTTGAGGTAACTGCAGGCTGCAGCCATAGCCGATAATGATACCATTTGTGTAGGATCAGTTGCGAAAGCAGAGCTTAATTACGTGTAAAAGGCATCTACACCGTCTTAATAAAACACAGTGGAACAAAGTGACAGTAATGAACATGGCTGCTGCATTATAAAACATCTCCGTCGATAAAAATGAAATCATCAAGTAAATATGATTCACAAATTTTTGCTAGACAAAGTTGAGTAGTAAGTTCAAATATACATTTTATACCATCACATCAAATCAGGCAACAGCAGTACAGAAAAACATCAATCCTGCTTGAATACCTTGTGAAGGTGGGATAATGTAGTATAGGGTATCAACTATAGTTGTGCAAACAAAGTTCCCTCCTAGAATCTACATAGTTGATCAGTTGCATAAACGAAATTAAATATATATGTACCTCTCACAATTACAAATTTTTCGACAACTCAAATCAGGGCTTAACAAATATATACATGAAAAAGGTAAGAGATAATTTTAAAGAAGTCGATCATCATTATTTTGGCCCCGATTTGTTGCTATTAATATTTTGCTGATGGTATCGAATCCCAACCTGAAGATATCTGACCCATATCAGGGGCTTGCTCAGCTACACTCCATACCTTAACTGATTTGTCTAGGCTGCCACTATAAACCACCCATTTTGGATCACTGTCTGTTGATTCACGATCCTTCTCGACTGTCAAACACTTGACTGGTCCGGTGTGGCCAGTTAACACTGACAGACAATTGTGAGATGATGATCCCTCCCTCCTCCACACACAAATGTTTTTATCTGCAGATCCGCTGAACAACAGAGGCCCTGCAGCTTCAAGGCACAAAACTGCCAGTTTATGTCCCTTGAGAACACCTCCATGAGCCAACTGCTTATCGCACTCCCAGAAATTCACGTTTCCATCAGAGGATCCACAGTATAATACTGTGTTTGATGCATTGACAGCTAGTGATGTTATAGCAGACTCTTGATCGAGGAGTGTCTGTATAAGAACATGTTTGGTGACTTTCCCATGTGGCTCTCTCTTCCAAACCTTAACACTACCATCGGCAGAACCTGTGAAGACTAGGTTGTCAGGTCCTGCAACGATAGAGTTGACAGCATCCTCATGGGCTTTTACCGATTCTAGGCATTTTGAGTTCTCAACTCTCCACACCTTAAAAGTTCGGTCCCATGAAGCAGAATAGAGAAGGCCGTGTGCCTGACTCATGCTTAAAGAAGATATGGCATCACAATGTTTGATCCAGAGAGTAGTCTTGTTACGCTTAACCTCAATATAATTCTTTGGTTTTATAGAGCATTTGAAAATGTCCATCATTGTAGGCAATGTGCCACATCTCTTGTGGAGACTAGGATCCTTGGATTGGACCTTCCACACACGAACCTTGCCATCTTGATGACCTGTGAAAATCTTGCCACCGCAAATTATAATTGCCTTAACCAATCCACTGTTGGATTTAAATGCAGAGTATTCTTTCAAATCCTTCCACACACGAATGTTCTTGCTGTCGGAGCCTGTGTACAAGAGACCATTGACAGCAGCCAGGGAATATATGTGTCCCTCCTCACGAACAAGGGAACCAATAAGGCCAGACAGGGGAGCACCACCACTTTTAACATCAGTTTCATCAAAGTTGGACCAAGGAGATTTTGCAAAAGGAGATGTTTGGTTCCACGGAGACATCGTCATTGGTGAACCCTCACAGCTTAACCTCGAAGGATCATAGGCTGAGAAACTGCTATTTCTTTTATTGTAATCAGAATCATCTACATCATCCACGGACGACGTGGATGACATGTTAGGATCAGAATGCAACATGTTGCCTACTTTCGAAGGCATGCTGGAAGCTCCACCGAACATTGCACTCGTAGATCCTGGTGGTTCACCGTCTCTCATTGTACCGGTATATGTGTCTGTGCAACTCCTAACAGCTTAAATTTTAATTATATCGAAAAAAGAAAGTACAATCAAGACGAAGATAAAAAAGAAGTTTGAAATGATGGAAAGAAGAAAATCATGGTGGAAGGAGAAAATGAAAGTAGGGAAATAGTGAGATGTTTTTGTGCGTAAAAATAATGTAAATGTCGAAAGATGGAGAAGAATTTTCGGGTCTGAATAATTTGTGTCTGATATATGCTCATGAAATCTATGTTTGGTAGTTTT
Source organism: Heracleum sosnowskyi (assembly GCA_030848705.1). Classification (NCBI taxonomy): domain Eukaryota; kingdom Viridiplantae; phylum Streptophyta; class Magnoliopsida; order Apiales; family Apiaceae; genus Heracleum; species Heracleum sosnowskyi. The sequence continues at coordinate 26,830,367 of CM061237.1, forward strand.
CTTGAGTTAAATAAATGGTTAAGAGAATTAAAAGGTTGCTGCTACACCTACAAGTCATTGCCCTATTTTGGGGAAGTTATTCAAAAATGCATCATCTATATATCAAAATTTTCACACGCCTGGATAGTTATACAAACCAGAGTTACCACTAGATTCTATTTGGTATATCAGCGATGAACCTATAAATAGGTGTGTGACAATATCTACTTTCTTGATTGGACTGATGGCTGAGAACAACGAAAGGAGGCTGTTGTTTTTAGGCCTCTTACCTAGAAAGTTAGAGTACAAACTTTTATAGTGCCCTGTAGACACTGGATACAAAAACAACTCATAGATGTTTGCTGTTACAAAGAAAGTTACATAAGATAAATTATTATGTACACATTAAATAACTATGTACATATTTCTACACTTATAGACTCGTTGAGTACATATTTACTTCTTACTAGATAACAAAACTACACTTATGATTGTCCATACCTTTGGTATCTAGGTTGAGGTTAAGAGACCGATTCCGAAAGCTGACAATTGCAATGCTGGGAGAAACTTTGGAGGCTGCAGTGGAAATGACAGGACCAAGAAAATGTACGTATGACTCCGAGGATGCAGTTGATTGTGTCTTAGATGAGAAATATCATGATCTGGGTGGAAAGCAGGTCGAAGTTAAGAGGATTCTTCCCAAAGATGGGAGTGATGATGGCTGTTCCAGGAGTGGAGGTGGTGAAGGTTATCAGAGTTATGGCTCTTCTGCAATTAAAGTGCTTATGAAGGTCGTAATTGCAGCATTGATTCATCTATCAGTTTCGTCTAAGGCTAATCTATCTTACGAAAATCCTGGTTGATGCTCAACTGCTCACTGGGAATTCATGCTAGATGCATCCACACTTCGGGTCTGGTTATCCCATTTGCTTCTACTAACAGTGCTTTCAAGGGTCTGGTTATTCCTAAAATTTACTCCGTGCCCCGTCAAAGAAAAATTTCTAGATCCACCCCCGTTTACATCAATTTTCAACACATACAATCCTTGAACCAAAATGTTTTGAAATAAATAAGAAACATGACATGTCGCAGTTGCATATAAAAGCCTGTCAGGCATACAACATAAATAGGTGCGAACGACTTCCACAATATCTAGAAGGGACGAGGATGCTAGAGTAGCTGCTGCTGCTGCTGCATCATGTCAAAGAGATCAACTAGTATAGACACAAGCGGCAGCAACAGCAGTGTATTAAGATAGCTGCCTAAATATTTCGATTTTCTATTATAATTAAGAGAAGCAACAACATTTAAAAAAACAAAATAATAGCAACAGGGTAGCTATAATAACTAAAATGATCGATAAAGACTCCAGTTGGAGTTGCTCTGAATGGAAGAATACTTTTTCAAGGTAGTCATTTAGTTCAACTTTTCTCGTAAACAGCATAAAGAGCCTCCACCCTGAAATAAAAGCTTATTTGTGGGCTTGGACTACAAGTCCTATATTTGGACCAATAAGTCATTAAGACCGAAAAGCTTCTTCCTCCTAATAAATGCAAAGATTTGCAGAGTTTCCTGCCCCAAATGACATTTCCTACTACAAAAATGCAATTTCCACAACCACAAGAAAAACGGGGAACCACAATTATCCATCGTCTTAAAAAGTAAATGATTCGCAACATAAAGTTCAAGTTCATTCCCATCCTCCATCATTGTCAACGATTGACTCCAGAATACATCCTAAGTTTAATTATTATTAAGATTCAAAATCCAAGTTTGAAATCTAAATTATCAAGCAAAATGAAATTTAGAAGACTCTAGCTGTAATTTAATTTGTACAATCCCTAAGTTGTTGATTTGTTGTTGATGTCTACTTCTGCTAATAAAATGTGGTTTGAAACTTCAAACCATATTTAATAGGTTAACTCTGCAACAGGGCTATGGTACAGCTCACAATTGAGAGGTTCATTCTGCTGCAGGCCTAAAGTCCAGCTGCTTCCACTAGACCCATCTCGTCTCTTCTTTTCCTGTTTTCATGCGCTTAAGTGAACCACCACTCCCTTCGTAAAAGTTCTGAGAGCTAGAAGACGGCTGAGAAGGTCTTGCCACACATCTCCCTGTCAAAACTATTTATTAATGCAAATACAATGTGAACTACAAGGTTTATGCAGACAGCTGAAAACACTTAATTGAATAAGAAGAGTCCGCTATTCATACTGTTTTCATCAGAACTTTCACTGGAAATCTCGGATGCACGCTCCACACCATACGACCTATAAGGAGCTATAATATGAATTGCCTGATGCAGTTCCCCTAATAATTCATTATCAATACACTCATACCTGTAGTCAATACAAACTTAAAAATCATCAGCTGGTCAAACTTCTAGAGAATGCTTCGAATATATGAGGAAAGCAAACAATAACCACTTTTTGAGTTAGACTTGCATCAAATTAGACAAAATGAGTACGTCGAGATTTATTACTTTTGTCATACACAACTTATTGTGTTAAAATCTGGCAGTATCAATCTAGATTACGAAATTATAAGTCAAATCAAGTAATAAACTTAAATTAACTATGATCAGAAAAAAAAAACTTAAAAAGTAGAATTCAGTCTCACAATTGTTTGCAGCACTTGTCAGCAATCCCAGACAAATCAATGATCCTAATTTTGGTTTCCGCAAACTTATACTCGGGGTACTCATGAAATGGAAGCTCCAGAGACATAGAGAGTTGCTCAACAATTAACTCAAGCTGCTCCTGTTGGTCCTCAAACAAGTTCTGTTTCATTTCCCTGACATTCTTCGGCATTTCATCCTTCAGCAGTCCATTACCAAACATGTAATAACCCAAAGGATAGGAATATGAGAGAATCCGCCTTGATCTGAAGAGTCTGTAAAGGCCGGTATCTAACCACGCGAAACATGTGGCCTTTGTTTTCTTTGCTTCCAGATGTGATATCTTATTCTGGGTTATTTTTTTCAGCTTATGTTCAGCTTCTAGAGAGTCAATATGAGCTTTAAAATGATTGTGATAGTGAATATAGCGCAAAAGTTCTGTCCTTGCTTGTTCAGTATTTACTGCATGGTAATCATCTTTGTATCGCACACAACTGTGACCTTGAACACCATTCCATGTATATTCACATCCACAAATCCAACTACAAAAATTGGAAGACAGCAAATTATTTAAAAAAAATAAATATAATATTCTTTTAAATTAATTTCATTATAAACCATTGAAAGGAAAGGATAGAAGGGTGAGTTTCAATAATTAATCACAAGCCTAATAACATGCGAAATGGTCAGCTCGAAAAGAACTTGAGCAAATGTGCAATATCCTCTTTAACTCTAGGCTGGAGACAACTAGATTTTTCTAGAATTCTCCGTAATCATCCTAACCAGTATTGACTATTTGTGGTTTGATTGTTGACATTAAGATATAACTGCACATTGCTTCTAGCTTGGGCACTTAGAAAAGTGTGGGCTTCTTAATTCTGAGTTTTCATTATGCTGTACAAGCATTCATATGTCTATGTACTCCAAGTTCAAAGTACAAATGCTTAAAAGCCTTGCTGCTTAAAAATGCATTCTTTGTATTGTTCTCTTGTAAATGTATTGAGAACGAGGGAACAGAAGTACCTACGAGCACAATATAATTAGTAATATATGCTTCAGAGACTGAGAATCCAAGGTTTCCAGTATGAGATGACAAAGTTTGAGAAACATGGAGTTGGTGATTGTTTATAAATAGAAAATGTAACATTAATACAAATAGGAGGCTGTCATGTAAAATCCACAGCAAAAAAATCCGTAAGAAAATGACAATTACGAGTTAGACCAGATGATATCCATATGGAAGGATAGATCTTAAAATTTTGTACTTCGACTCATTTAGTGTTGTAGTCCCCATAAGAAAATCTTAACTGCCAAGAAAAATATTCTAAATTCTGCTACGTACAAAGGGTTTAAACTTATAAAGGAAAAATAATAGAAATTGTTAAGGAACAGAACCTCTAAAGGATTATAGATAAGACATGTGAAAGAAATTCTGGAGAGGAACCATTGTTTTGTCACAAAGGAAAAAAGTGTATAACAATCTTATACAGCTGAATGTTCACTAGCCATATAGCAACAAGTGGGACTGGGTAAAACTGAAATAAAGAAAACAGGATGATAGAAAGAGTACTATGGTAGTAGTGATTGGAGAGAAGATGGCAGAACGGCAGTTGAGATGATACAGTGACATTTGGCATTGGCCCGTACATATCGACAAGAAGGGTGGCATATTAAAGAAAAATAACAACTTCTCAGAATGCCACAACTTGCTATATTTCCCTGTTCTCACATTACTTCCCCCACCCCTTCCCTCTTATTCTCTGTTTGGTTTTGATAGGTAAATACTTAACGTTTACATCAAAGGAGGTGCTTCATCTTAATTTTTCATAATTCCTATCTTTTTATTGTTTCAATTGTAGATTGAGCTATAATCACACAAGGGGTGTTTAGATAGTTTATGGAAATGAAGGATATGGGATTGGGGGACATGGTAATAACTGAATGTCTGAATCTCATATAAACCCCTTAACCAAACACCAATGCATATGCGATTCCAATTTCCATGAACACCCCTCCTGCCCTCCCCATATCGCTACTCTTAGTTTATTGTTTTTTGCATGCTTATAATTTATTAGTATAATGTTATTACTACATTTATTAATTATACCTTGTTTTTCTCTCCCCCTCTCTAATTTCATCACATGTGACAATTTGCAGCCAACTCCATAATTGTCAATAAAATATGTAATGGGATAATTTTACATGACATAGTATTTTTCCCATCTAAGTGTAAAAACAAAACCAAAAAAAAAAACCTGAGAACTCAAATATACATAAGAGTAGCATTATTTTTGTAATGGAGGAGAATTAGCTAGTATGAGAAAACTAACCAGAATGCTTGCCCACAAATACATTGTACTCGATTACATCCACCATTCTTCTCTACTGGTTTGTGACAATGTGGGCAGGGTTTTGTATTGACTGTAATCCAATTGACTGTCTCTGATTCATCCATGCATTTCTTGCGCCAAAGCTCCCACATCAGACATGAACAAGGTGAGTGTGCTTCAGCTGAACAGTTAAAGCAGAATTGCAGGCCACATGCACATTCAACCTCACAGTACTGATCATCCTCCACACGTATTGCATTTCCGCAATGAGGAATGCTGGGGCACCATTTCACCTTCTTATTATCGTCTATGTATGACTGTAGGAGGAAGCAGTCAAACTTCTCAGCAAGAACAGGATCTCTGGCACTAACTAAACTTTTGACTTTACTTTCATCACAAATTTCTTTGCACTTTTCTGCCATGCATCTGACACGTCTACTCTGGCCCTCATTTATTTTCACAATGAAATGTTCAGTCCAACCTGAATGAAAGGAGGCAAACTACAATGAAGTTCTATCAAGCATATAATTCAAGAAGGTGAACATAGTCTATTAGTAGTTGTACACGCTTATCTTCAAGGCAATAGAATTTACCATTATAAATCTAACCACAATTCAAAGATGAAAAAGGTGTCCCTCTACATGTTTAAAGGACTCCACACTACAGCCTATACCATTGACATTGAAGCAAAAAAAACTTTGTGCCATCAAAGCAAGAAACTTGTATATTTATTACGCTGAGAAGACGCTTTGCACAACAATGTTGCATGTAGAATCAAGTAAATATAATTCAATGTTGTGAAGCTTAGTCAAGTTAGATACAAACATGTGATCATTATAATTATCCAGGGTTGAACATCAAATAATATGACTAGTTAGTGCCAGCCCAACGTAGATGTCTGTTGCCTTAAACTATGGTATCCACACCCTTCAAGTGTTTATTCAAAGTATAAAATTTGAGAACACAGAGTCCGGGATATATAATTAATAGATCATGAGAGTTGAAACTGAAAGTTGTGGATTATATGAACAACATTTCTGCAACAATGAACAACATTTCTGCAACAAATGAACTTGAAGGACACTGGTAGAAAACCAAACGCAACAATGCACTTACAATTATTGCAATAACAATGGCCACAATCCATTGTTGTTGTCTCAATGGCTGAAACTTCCTCTATGCAAATGTTGCAAGTTACTTTAGATGAGTTCTGAAATAAGGATTGATCATCATGCTCCTTCACTGTTATACCTGCTTCTGCATACAACTCATTTCCCTTGTCCACAAACACCATGAAGACCTTTTCAACATTCCAACGATAATGGATGAGTATGGTCCGTGCATGGTGTTCTTTTACAGACAGCAAATCCATTACCTTTTGTAGGTCTTCCCTCTGCAAAATGAAGCGCAACAGTCGAGCATTTTAAATCCTACGGCAGTTTAAGACCAAATAAGAAAGTAAATAACATTAAACATTAATTCACCTGTGCAGCCAACAAAGATTCTTTCCTGATCACCTGCAAAATAAATAGGAAACTACAACTTCAAATTGATGAACATATGCTTTCTTGTAATTTCAAATATATATCAAAGAAATGGACCTGCTAGGTAGAAATATCACAGAACAAAACTGGGTCCTATATACAAGAAATTGTCACAACTTGCAAGCTACTCTTTTTAAGGAATTAACGGGAACAAATCATGTATTAGCATTACACAAATAGAAACTTAAAGCGATTCAGAATAAACTTATTCATATTTTCAATCAAATTCACAATTTTCTGGACCCTATTAATCTGGTCTCCTAACTAAAGAATGTAGCTACTCAAGTGTGCCCAACTTCACCAGTCCATAATGTTTACATAAGAAAAACAAAAGAATATTTAAGTTACTGTCATGTCAAAGAAAAAATATCTCAAAACAATTATTAAAATGTGTAGATTATAATACAAGCAACATAAAAAAAAATTTAGATCATTTAGGGACACTTTATACACAATATAACATCATCACCAATAAAGGATGCATACATTCTTCAATTACCTTAACTGATGAACCTCGACAGCTAGACTGTAGCAATTCATGGAGATTAAGACTGTAAAGATGATTCATTGTAATTCTTTATAAATTCTGTGTGTTTGTTTGTGCATCTATATTATATAGCCAAGATCTACGGACAAAGAAACCGGAGGCCACAGCGAAGCTAATGGTATAGAAAAATAGCTACTATAGAAAAGAAAAATAAAACAACCAACACTAGAGTTATAATACACTGATATAAGATGAGAGAAGATATTAGATACGGGAATATGCACTCAAGATTTTATTGACAAATAATGCAAAATGAATTTGCGAATTCTTTTTCCCAATTTATGCTTATTCTGTACAGTACAATAGTTTTGATAACAGCGAAATAGGTATTGACATTGTGTTATATGTTCACTACTTTTTGAACGGAAATGCTTTTCAAGATTCGGCCTCTATATTTACTGAATTTACTGATATGTATGTTTCTAAACAAAATGCAGATTAGTTGCTGAATTTACATGTCACACTTTGGTGAATAACTTTTCAAATTTACAATATGGTGACAATCTGTTACTTTTATTGTTCAAAAACTCAACATATGCCCATGATATGTTTTTTATTAGCCACTTTTCTGAAACGCAGAAAAAATATATGGCCACCAAAACGCAATTATAACAATCCAGCCACCAGAATGCTAAACTAAGTGAAATTTAACAACCACTTCACAATTTACTCATAGTTCTCCATGTATTTTTCATTTTTTCACCATCTGTACAAAGTTCATATATACATATACTGTTACAGTAATTAGAAAGAAGGAAATCTGAAGTTGTCGATAAGGCTAATAATATGAAATTTATTAATAATTGTGTACGAACAATTTATAAATCAAAACACTGCGTCAACTTAGCAAAAAAAAAACAAGTGTTCCAACAATAACCAGACACGTGGTTAATTATCGAATAACTGATTAAATTACAATGTTTTATAAGTTTCGTTCGTGCACGCTGATGCCATACATACTTAAATACTCCAAATGGAAGACTTGTATGCAGTATAAGTTTTTTTTTTAATTTAAATCAAATTAGTATACATCATTCTATTTAGCAATTCACTACGCATCTCGTTTTGTCGTCATATATTAATTACTAATAAATCGAATACCACATATTTTTGCTTACCTTCATGTTAATATAATCAAAGTTCACGCGTCATCTAACTTGGGCCTTGGCACCCATAATATTTCTTGGCAAAATGAAAAATAAATTGAAAGCTTGCATGGGTTACTTTAAATTTTTTATTATTTCAATTTTGATATTTTATTTTTATTTTTAGTTTTGTTAATTATATTAAAAATTATATAATATAATAATACATGTTTGATGAAATTTCAGCTTTATTTATATTTTTTAAACTAATATTGTAAATGATAATTTTAATATGATGTTGGCGGGATTCGAACCTTAGACTACTCTATATAATAACTTTTAGTATTATATGTAACGGTTCTCCTCAATTTTCAAGATCTGATGGTTGTAAATTCAGCATGTTTTTAGCTTTTCTTTATAGTGCACGGATAACGATGTCCTACCTTGTTTCAAGTTTATAGCGATGTCACCACCGTCGTCACTTGATGTACCTTTCAACATCCTCAACAATTTAAGTAAGTAATTCTTTTCTTTTTAATTTCAATATCTCCTTAGCTTTTTTTTTGTTTGACAGGGGATGTATCATCCATATTATAATTACTGTGTGCATCAAATATCTCAAGAGCATTGTAGATTTTTCAAAAATCTTAATAGTTGGAGCAGCTTCGTGTCTTGTTATCATACCACTTAAACTTTCATTAGATCGTGGTGTTTTAGGTTGTTAATTGTTAATCTACAAAGATTCCAAATGAGAAATTAGTTGAAGGGGAATTACAGTTACTTCGGGAAAGATATTGTAGGATTTATAATTGAGTAAAGTGCACTTTGTGTACTCGCACTTTAGTCAAGACATCACTTGCAATATTATAGTTCAAAATCGAGCACTTGAAATACAATATTTGTATTTCACTGCACTTTGTTGCTTTATGTTAACTGAAGTTAACTCCGTTATTAATTTAGGAAGTAAAGTGCACTTTGTGTACTCGCACTTTACTCTAAAATGCATTTTGTGTACTCGCACATTACTCTAAATTTTGAACTGAAGTATTGCAAGTGATGTTTTGAGCAAAGTGTGGGTACACAAAATGCACTTTAGAGTAAAGTGTGAGTACACAAAGTGTACTTTACTCCCTAAATTAATAACGAAGTTAACCTTGGTTAACGGAATACAACAAAGTGCAGTGCAATACAAACATTGATATCGCAAGTGCTCAATTTTGAACTATAGTATTGCAAGTGGTGTCTTAACCCAATAATTGGCAACTCCAAAATTTGCCAATGTAGTCCCCTACGTAATTTGGAGAAATAATATAATGAGATGTGATGATATAAAATGAGTAGGTTAAGTATACTTTTGAGAAATTGTATGTGTTATAACTATTTTGGGAAGTTGCCAACTCCTTGGCAACCATAGAGCTCCAATAGGTTGGCAACCAAAGGTTCCATGCCACATAAGCATGGACAACCTCTTGGCAATCCCTATTGGAGATGCTCTAATAAGAAACAGATAGAGAGTTTTAATTGTATTTACTTTTTTTTCCCATAGTAAAATTAAGGACTTTGCCTTAAATATTTTGGTAATCATTAGAGTAGAATTAGAATACTACTGAAATCAAGAACTAACCTTGTTATTGTCATTCAATGATTTGTTCGGTAAAGAGATACTTGGAGTTGTATATCTTCTGCACTTAAATTAGGTAAGTCTCTCTATTATTTTTATCGTTATTTTTTACTAATATCTTGCGCTTATAATCTTAGATGCATCACTAGATTACTGTATTACTACTTAAATAAATGATTCATTTTCTGTTGTTTTATAAAACTCTTGTTTAACAGAAAGATGTAAACATTGGATTTCTAATCAAAGATTTTGTTACTATAACTTATATCCCTTTTGCATAACAGTGGCAGACTCCCAACGTGTCAGCTTCAACGAAATAAAGTCATATAATATACTGGTATATACACTGTGCTTACCTCACCATGGTGCTACGGCATCGGCAGCTGGCACCGCGATGCCATGGTAACACCATGACGATACTTAAAAAAATAACAAATTTGAAGAGGTTGACACCATTAAAATTACAACTACATCCTAAAAATGACAATAAGTATTTATAAGTTTAAAGGAAAAAGAACATTTCTATTATTAATAAGTTGTACCTGAGGTTATTTGATTATTCCGATTTATACAAAAAAATCATTATAAATTCATCAAGTACATAACGAATTTTACTGGTTACTGGATAAACCCATATTATTAACGATAAACCATTGGGTACTGTATATCCGAACCAAATGCTACCCTATGATGGAGTTTTAAAAATCATATTATTGTGTCTTTTTTTTGAGCAAGTCTATTTTTATTAAAGTTCTTTAGATTATAAACATTTTGGGTCGTCTTTGTAGCAAAATGTTACACATGATATACTACTTCAAACTGTTTCAGAGTGTTAGTGTTAGGATAGTAATGTAATACCAAGCGGTGTAAAAATATATTAGTCCTACACGTATCCAGTTTAGGTTTTTAACCTTATAAAGACCGTATGGAATAATGTCATTTCACAATCATATAATACTTTTAGATCTTCCTTGCTGATTCCGAGTTCATTTATTTCATCTCCCCTAATCCCCTTGCATTATGATCTCTATTTTTCACCTTGAGGTCATTGCAAGCAGATTCTCTTCATTTCTAAACCCATCCCATGTTACTTCTTTTTTTCATTTATAGTACTTCGGTTCTAAATTCATTCCATAACATATATTTAATTTGTTTCTTAATCTTATAAATCTAGTGTATGCTAAAGTAGAGAAGGATCTAATGTATGCTAAAATAGAGTAGTAAAAAAATGTAGGGTTTTTTCGCAATGTGTGTGTTATAGCACACTAGCTAGTAGGACAATCAGAGCTACTGCAGAAAAACATTTGTGAACACAAGACCTTGTCAATGAGTACCTCCAGACAAAAGCTAAGAAAAAGAAACACCGAAATATGCACAAGATGTTTAATTAGAACAGACAGTTGAATGCTGCATCCAGTGCAAATCATTCAATAATTTTGGGTTAGGCCAAGCTAAAACATATAAACCACGCGCTCCTTTCAACAATAAGAGATCATGTGTCGATGAAACCTCGTTCCTTAATCTATAAGTTCTTAACTAGAAGGGACTTTGACTTGCAATATAGATGTCTCTCTGTTCAGCATTATAGGAAACGACACGTAAAAGTTCAATTACTCAGCTTAGGCCAGTCATAGGCCCAACCAATATCTGATATGTATTATGGTTCCGATCATACATTCCTATCAGATATGTAGTCATAACTTCAATATGATACAATTCTAAATAATAACTATATATAACAAAACATGAACCTAACACTACTTAATGATTTGGCGATTCATATAGAATGACATCAACTAAGACTCTACGAATTAATACTTCCCCTCCCATACATAGTATTTAACATATACGAATGAACTCCAAGTGTATCTTACAACAAGAAAACAATTCAAAACCGACAACCGACAAATGTGCAGACATAACTCGATAAATCATAGTTCACAAAATAAATGAATTCAAAACCGACAAATGTGCAGACATAACTCGATAAATCAAAGTACACAAAATAAATGCATGAAAACACCTTCACTTCACCAATACACTACAACAATATGTCAAACCAACTTTTTGATATCTTGACTCAACTAAAGGTGCAATCTTGCCCTAGCATCGTAGAACCTAACAAATACCCCTCTTCTATATTGGCATGTCAAGAACAAATAAATGCAATCTTTTTAACAAAACTCGAAACAAATGTTAATTTCAGCAGTATAAACATAAAACAAACCCATAATAGCAACAACCCACAACAAAAAGAAACATATAACATCAAACCCTAGTCATATATGCCAAGAAACTAAACAAAATTTAAAAAAGAATATGATCAAATCAAGAAAAAAAAAAAAATCAAATAAAAAAGAGGATGAATTACCTTATGAGATGAAGAGGTGGGTTCAGAAAAGAGCACTTCTTCATTGAAATTATAATCATTGTCGCTGTTAGAGTACTCATCTTCGCTGCTCTCACTGTGCTCCATCAATTCACTGTGTGTTTGTGTGTTTTTATGAGGGAATTAAGGGGTGATCATATGTAGAGAGAGAGAGAGAGAGAGAGAGAGTAATAAAATTGTGTGTGTGTGTGTGTGTGTGTGAGAGAGAGAGAGAGAGAGAGAGAGAGAGAGAGAGAGAGAGAGAGAGAGAGAGAGAGAGATTTTGGGTTATTTCAGAAGAAATTGGAGGGGGGAGTGATGAAAAAGTTCTTGGAAAATAATATAAGAGTGGACTGCTGCGTAAGACTGCAATAGGAGTAGGAGGAGCTGGGCACTTCTTTTCCCCTCTGCTTCTATTCTTGTAACTTGTTTCGGTGTGTGTATAATTTATACGATAATTTACTTATAATAATATAGTATATACATGATGATTCAAGATGCTTTATCAAATACGTGTTTTCAAAAAAAAAATCTATACAGATAAATGTCAAAAATTGGTTTATTAAAAATTATAAATAATTAAAATATTTTCCCTAATGAGTTTACTGTATTATATAACTTGTACTTGCAATGTTTTAAAAATAGAAGTTTTATCTTTTTTGGTCTGTTTGGTCCATTGCACATTTTAACCTTTACATATTTTTTGTAATTTCAATAATTCACGTTTTTTTTTCTATTTTCGTATCTGTGCGATATATTACATGATGCAACATATATAGAATATTAAATGTTGAAAAATTGCGACATCTATTTAATTTATTTGCGGTTTCCTGTTCTGTTGAAGAATTTACGTTTGCTTACAAAGAAGAGTTGTTTATAATTTAACAATAAAATTGTATAAATTTGATTTTGAACAAAACGTATTTTGGTTAAAAGGTTTTAGGAATTACGTATCGAAAAAGTCTTGACAAGATTATGAATTCCACAGGATCCGACCTTTAAAATATTTTTAGCATGTTTAATTAAATGGTGTCTTTTCTTTCTTGGGGGTTTAGCCACCTAGTTCAACATCTAATCCCTGCCACTGCCACTGGATTAATATCTCTTAATTCTACTCAATCATCACTACGTCTTTAATAAAGAGTGTCAATAATATCCCCCCCCACCCTCCATCTTCAGAGTGATTTTAGAAACAAAAGGATTTTAAGCTGTACTATGCAGTTACTGACAGAATATTTGTCATACAAAGGATTACTACTGACGGACCACATGCAGCTGGGATTTTATTAAATGACAACACATTAAAACTTGATAATCCAGTGATAGAATTTGGTCACCAGCACGGCTAACTTTCTCGTTTACTCCATATATAAACTATGTATTCTGAGCTAGCTGACTTTTATGCCGTGGTCCAAGTAACTAAGGGCCTTCCAAGTTTCCCTTCAAAAAATTCAGTCTGTCAGTTGGTAGGCATGCTCGAGATTAAGACCATGATTACCTGGATATTAGTAAAGTTTCAGAGTCAGTAAACCAGTTTTCTGTTTCTTCTGATGTTCAAAAAATGGTGAGGAATTAATAAACGATTATCTAAAAGCATTAATAATGGTGTAGTGCAAAAGGGATAAATTTGATGACTGCTTTGTCAGTAAACAAATAACAGCATTCTCGTACCTATCACAGCAAGTATGACTCAACAACAGTCCGCCCAAACTTCTGCTGAACATCTTTAGGGGTTTCAATCTGATTGTGTGAAGCAGAAAAATAATTAGCAACAATTCCTACAGAGTTGATAACTGTGGGAAGTAACAACACTGTACTGCATGTACTTACTGCATTTAGAGCCTTAAAAAGGGCTTTAACTGTGTTATGGGGATTCCTTGATCCAACAACCTACATGACATTTGTATTAACAACAATAGCATTTTTACATTTTCAGGAAACATCAAGACACAAATTTGGATTCCATACCTTCGATTTTACATTTTTGAAGCCAGCAAGATTCAACACAATTTGTACAATTCTGCCCGCTTTCATGCCAGTCGTAGTTGGGCCAGGCCAAAGATAAACCTGCGGATATGGGACAACTTGACAGTTCAGCTACTGCTATACAACAACAAACCAAAAGGCCCTTTCGCTCACAATGATAAAAAAGAATTCAAAATATGACAATTGATAGGATACCTTGGTTTTCTTATATGATGTTTGCACGGCATGTGCAATTGTGTGCTCCTCATGACGCTCTATAAAATGGAGATTTTGAAAGCATTTCTCATGCGCCTGTTGCAAAATCAGATCAGTAAATCATATAATACAAAATAAATTACTTACAAACACCCCCACATAAAGGAGAATCCTCAAATTGAATTTACATAGATTTTTATGTGAAAACTCATTTAGAAGTTTGATGAATTCATAAAATTTGATCTAATCAAATGTAATATGATAAAACTAATTAGATACCATAACGCAAAATGAAGCCTTTCTAAATACCCTTATCAAGTCTTCATATTAAGCACGCATGCGACACGAGGACTATTGTGCATAGAGAAGAAATTTAGGAATATAATATATCCACAGAATTCAGATTTTGACGTGACAATTAAATAACCACGCATATTATAGTAATTTATCTAGCAAGCTACTAACTGCTAGAATATTGTATGCTAACAAATCATTGACAATTGAGTCAAAACACCCCATACCTTCTGAATGGCAACGGGAATTGCCGGTCCTTTTGCTTTAGCAAAACCAATGACACCATGGTAGTTACCGCAGGCTAACATTGCAGTGTATTTTACGACTTGACCTCCCTATAGCAATGATTGCAAACTGAACAGATTAATCATAAAACACGGAAAGACGCAGAGAAGCAAGTTTTACCTTTGTGACTTTACAAGTTCGATTGACATCAATTATTTTCACGTCAAAACCCTGCAAGATGTTCATAAAGTCAATGGCTACAATAGTGATGACAAATTTTCACACCCATGCAGTTATGCACAATTGCACACACACACGTATATTTATTTACGCAAACTAATAATCCATCCATATTTCGATACACACACACAAACATTTATATCTACCAAAAGGTCTATTCTCAAATGACTCCTAACAGAGACGAACATAAAAGTTAAAAAAACAAAACCATCAATAACCTTTATTATTGATCTCTTTGTCAGGTTGGGCAAAAATAACTTTAAATGTTAATGGCCATACCATAAGCTGGATTGCTAAGTTGTGCTAGTAATTTGAAACCTTTAATTTCTTTGACTTCTGACCAACTGAAGTTTAGAATTCGATAGCAGTGCTATAATATTTTGCAGTTGAAAGCTTGGATTAATTTGGACATCATGGAATTAAACCAAGCAAAAGCTTGGTTAGCTTAAATATTTGGCAATAATTTTAAGACGAACCTATGTGAATAACCAATCGACGTGAGCTTTTGAGGCCTTAAACTAAAACACCCAAATACATTTGAGAAGACTTCTAAATTCTGCAGGTAATCTATGATGTAACTTAGAGGATACTCCGTATAGGAGTGATGAGTTTAGCTCAAAATATAAGGAGGTAGGACCAAAAGTTATCTAGGAAAAAAAGAAGTAACTTAGAACATGGCCAATTTGAGAATTTGTAATCTTAAACGGATCTAAACCTTCAACTCTTTAAGGTATAATAAATACCAGAGAATATAAAGAAAGCTTTTAAAAGAAATTAAATACAAGTTCATGAAAAAGGCAAATTATAAAGACTACATTGGAAAAACATGAAAAACATTACACAAACAATGATTTAAAATGTTAGATAACCAATACCTAAAATTAAAAAAATTAAAAAAATTATTTCAGCTAATAGAATAGTTTGGGGACACAATAAACTGTAACACAGAGAAATATGGAGCCAAAGTTGTCACCAAAACAATAGTTCAGAAATTAAGAACAGTTTTAACCAATGCTAAAGATAAATATAACTAGAGGCATCAGACTTGGTCCCTGCATATCTAAATATACTCTCGCCTTGCAGTAACATCAGGGGTAATTTCTTTACTCCAAAGTCTAAATCAAACAAGTTTCTAAGTTAACTTTGAATGATTGTACTCAGCTAGGTTAAACCACAAGATTGAGATATATGTCAAAGCAAACCTAAAAAGTGCACTCCGAAACAACATAAAGAGTTGCTGTTAAATATGAAGTCATGTGTCCTAAAACTAAAAACTGCTACAAGATAGGATAGCACACCTTAAAATTCCTAAAACTTATTTCATAGAACATGCGATGAAAGTTACATAATTATACATATTAGAAGTTTAACAAAATTCATGTTAGGCACTCCTAATCACCATTCCAATTCTGTTTCAGAAAATTTTTATTTAATTTTGTTCCTACCTCATATGACTCAAAAAGAAGCAACTTAATTATACTAAACATTAGAAATGCCCCATAACTTTGCATACAGCATAATTTAGACTTTCCCTGTTCGTCCTTAGTAAGTACTCCATAAATTCTGAACAAAATCACAGAAGAAAAATAATTCGACAAGTTTATAATTTAGAAGAGATAGCAAGGATATTGCAACCACGATCCTGGATCAAGTGTGAACTGACAGAAAGTGACTATGATGTGGGAGACTTAATTAAACAAACACTTGCAAGAGCCATGTACAAAAATATAGTGTGTTTTGTAAATACATTCAGATAGGTGGGCATAAAGTTCTAGAGCATCCATATGCTTCATATTCAACATACTATCCGATCCATCCAACTAGTATGATGCAGAGGTATCAACAGGAAAAAGGTATTCACTGTTCAGGAACATGTCCAGGTATGAACAAATGAAAAGATAGCAAATCACTTACTTTCCTGTAAAGAGGCCTCCTCTTCTGCTCAGTCAAGGAGTTCCTCTCCTCAGCAAGATCTCTGATCTCCTCCTCTAGGACCTTTCCTTTCTTTCCAAAAGTATGATCCAAGTCCCCAAGCTTCTTTTCAAGTTCCTTATCAATAGCTTCAAGTTTCTCCAACAGTATATCATCCCTCTCTTTCATGCTGTCAAATTCCATGTCATCATCGTCATCGAGTTGAGCTCTTCGAATCATTTTTTCCTTCTCCAATTCCTCATTCTCAACAGCAGCTTCATCTTCATGCTGGAATACCCCATAATTGGCGGGATTATTTGGGTCATAAGCTTCTTTCCAATCCACCAACCGCATTGCCCTGTTCAATTTTTGTTGGAGAAGAAATTTATCCTTCCCAGTAGCCACCTTCAGTCTGTTCATCAATTCACCAATAACTATATACTCGGGACGAAGCTTGAAATGCTTCTGCTCAAATTTGTCAAGTCTATTCATCCATTTAAATGATTCATCAAGAGTCTCTGCGCAGAATAGAAACCAATCAATATACAGAACAGTAGAGGACCTTAACTTCGATCCTCGCTGAGATTTTACAACTTAAGCTTAAATTCAACGCAAATACAAAAGCACGACAGCAACAGTAGTTATTCAACAGCATGAGTACATAACCATATTAGAATTTAAAATTACAAAAGAAAGAGTGGATTTAGAAGGTTACTAGCATCCGTGAAATTTTTAAGAAGCTCTTTATGGCGCTCGAACTTCTTTTCAAAATCATCAGATCTCTTCTGAACAGCTTCAGGAGAAAATCTATCATCATCTTCATCGCTCTCAGAGTCGGTGGGCTCTTCGAACATCATGTCTATCTCAGGATTTGGGGGATGTTTAATCTTCTCTTTCTCAAGCTTATCAATAAGCGGGCCTACGCCCAAGTAATCCTCATTATCCTCGGCATCAATGTCTGCAGTATCCAACCCCATCCGTATCCTCTCTTCCCTCTCCTTCTGCTTCTGTCTTTCCACTTGTGCCTGAAGCGCAAGTGGGATTGATGCAGCATTGTTGCAGAAAGACCGCATTCCACATAGAGAATCAGGAACCAAGGGTACTAAATCTTGTAACTGAGGACTAGAGGTAATTAACGGTCTATGAATCGGAAAATTAGAGACTGATCTACATAACTGTGTGCTTCGAATATGCCGCGAACACGACAAAACATACGACACACCTCGCAACTTGCTCATATTTCTGTAACAACAATAACCAAAGGCATAATTCTCAATTAAAAAATCTGCCACATTTTCCAAGCCACATAGACACAATGAAACAAAAAAAACATCCAAGTCACTTCTCCACATTTACAATTTCTAATCACACACACACACTTCCGTCAGTTCTGTGTAATAATATAAACGAAACTACTAACAATCAACACGTAACTATATCCAATTTCTACGACTAGTCAAGTAAACTCCACAATAACATATATATGCTCACATATACGTACAGTAAACATATACAATCAATAAATTAATATTTGTATTATTTTACCTCATACATCAATAATCTTGATAAACGCGATGACATTCACTTAACAAACTTTCACAAATTAAAAAAATTCATTTATCGAGATTTAACTGTAAATGTAGCGAAACGATAAACCCTAACTTTCGAGTTTCGACACTCGCAACAGCAATCACATTTCGCAAAATTAAAAACTAGATCAGCTAATTTCACATGATTCATTCCGTAACAAACTTATTTCGAATACTACACACCACAAAATCATCATTACATTTCATTAATTTACACACAGTAAAACACACAGTAATTTACAATCACTTCGATTTGAAATTGAAGAAATAAATTAAAGAGTGACGAAATGATAGGAATGAGATACCTAATTAGATTCGCGGTGGCGCCGCCGTTAGCTAGCCGGAGTTTAGAGAAGCATTTGTGCCTATTTATATGACAGTAGTTTAGTTTAGCCCTAGTATATCGCTTCAGGGTTTTAGAAAGAAAAAAAAAAGGTACGTGTACTCTTTGTTTGGGATAGGATTAAATCTCGATAAATGTAAAATTCAATTTTATTTATTAATTGTGATTTGTAAAGTAAAATAAAAGAAATATTTCGAGAAATATTGTTTTGGTCTTCATCCTTTGTTTAGGTTTAAAGAATTTTTACATTGTTTAATTAATTGATTATTATTATTTCAAAAAAAAATTGATTATTATGTACATTGTGGGAACATAAAATTTTAGTTGTAGTTTATTTGTTTTTAGTAAGTGTGAAAATTTGGAAGTTTAGTGTATACGGACATGTACAAAAAGCCTTTTGAGTCGCAGGTTTTATTCGGACTTTAAAAAATTTGGGTTTTTTAACAATCGGGTTGGGTTTGGTTTTTTCAAAAATTGGATTGGGCTTCCTATAAATACTAGGCTCGTTTTAGGCCCTCGGGCTGGGTCGGGCCGGGCCGGATCGAGCTGGACCGAGCTTTTATCCGGGTTTTTTTTTATTTATATTTTTTTTGCAAAGTTAATATATTAGTATACAGAAAAAGTAAAGTTTTGCCAAAAAAAAAACCTTAAAGAACTACACCCATCAACTATTAGAATCCAGAATATATAATAAAATACACCACAATACCTAATACTAAAAAACTATTAGCCTAATGTTTTATCATTAAACATAAGTGCAACTCAAGAACTTTCTACTCATTATGTGCGTTATTGAACTTAATCTGACCGTGAGCCATATAAATCTTCTCGTACTTTGTCATTTCAAGAAGCACGTACATTACACTCAATAAATCTTCTGGAAAGAAGGGTTTATCCAACATATTGTTGATTCTTCTAAGCTCATTATTCTTCACATTCCCTCCGTTGTTAACTTTAATATTCTTGAAATTTATTTAAAATATTATAAATTTTCAGATTTTATCTATCAAAAAATTGGGTTTTTATTTGGATCTTTCAAAAAACCCGAGCTTTTAACCGGGCTTCAGGTCGGGCCAGGCTGGATGAAAAATAATAGGCCCATTTAAGGCCATCGGGACAGGCCAAACCGGACCGGTCTTTTCGGGCTTTTTTCCGGATCGGATCGGGCCGGATTTCGGGCTTTAGGTTTTTTGAACATCTCTAAGTGTATATAAAACAAAGTGAGCATGTGTTTCCCATATATATGTGTTGAAGCCAATTTTCGTCATGGACTAAGCTTCAAGATTAAATTTATAATCGGGTATTCGTATAGAGCTCTAAAATCAGGGATTTGATATCCATGGCAATTTTGGGGGAGAATTAGGGTTTATGTGATTTGGGGCTGCGCTTGAGAGAATTAATTCATAGATGGTAGAATTTCAGATCCCTTTCTCAAGGTGCCTACGTATCCTTTTATAAGGAATCAAGCTCACGTAGTTCTTTTCTTTTCAGTATCAGATCCAGTTTAGGCCCATGCTCCTATTCTTTAGGAGCAAGTCGCCTATATATGTTAAGTTTCCTCGTTTATATGTTCCCAATTGTATTGGGTTTCTTGCGAGGTAAGGATTAATGACTCGTTGGGCCTTTTCTAATCCTTTACGTATATCATTAAAAGACCAGGTTCATATTATGTATCAACAAGTCCCCAGTGTTTATCGGAGGTTTTTCCTTCGGTGAACACTTTCTTAATTCAGTGTCGTCATCTTCCGATCAAACCTCTTAGCTTGTGATTATTCATCGATGTTTCCGTGCCTTTGGAGAAGAATGATGATATAGCTTTAGAGATAGCCTATATTTTCAATCTTCCACAATGTTAAATATGTGCACATGACACTTTGTTTTTGTCTATGTGCTTTCTACGCATCAAACAATTCGATTCGGGTTCAAATTTTGCTTGATTTCGCTCGCATAATAGATGTTTCCAAGCGTTAAGTAATTTGATTCAAAAAAAAATCTTTCTTGACTTTGCTTGCGTATTGATGAGATGTCGTTCGTAAGCCACAAAGTTGTCAAAAGACTCTGCTTACCAATTTCTCATTTTCCGGTACAAAGTCCCCGGTATATGAACCATCATAGCATTAAACGCAGTTTTTCAGACTCTGCTTACCAATTTCTCATTTTCCGGTACAAAGTCCCCGGTATATGAACCATCATAGCATTAAACGCAATTTTTCGGTCCATCTTCTGCTTCCAATCCTCAAAGGTTCATTTAAGTACTGTTAGTCCTTGTGTATTGCAGAAGGGGGGGGATGAATGCAATACTGATAAAATTCAATCTAAATTTCAACAACTATAATCAAGATTAAATGTTATCAGCAATATATGTAATCACGAACAGTATGAAGTAAGAGCAAGATTCACAAAATAAATGTTTTATTTATTTTGCAAAGTGTTGCTACAACCTCAAGAAAAAATTCTCGAGCTGCGGTTTCTCTAAGACACTTGCTTGTCTTTTTTTTACATCTAGAATGAATTGATAGTAGGTATAAGACTAATCATATCCCTATCAGTCACGGGTTTGTGAAGCTGCTGTCACTGTCAAGTGGCAGCTTCTTACAGATTATCTTACCCATGTGACTTTCCTAAATTGCTAACATGTCAGATATACATTACAAAGAAAGCAACTTAGATTCATTCTATTTCCAGCTTAAGCAATTCAGCAAATAAAGACTTGACCTTGCTCTTGAATTGATTCGCTTTTGTTTTGCAGTGCTTGAAGCTTCTGTCGTAGTCTTGCAGACTTGGTGCAGCTTAGGGATACTGCAACACGCCTGTTTCTTGAACATTGAAGATGTCACGGGATTTGACTGAGAAAGATACCTAGAACAGGGATCTTTCTCGAGACAGTTACTTTTGCCGCAAAGCTTGCTGTCACAGGAATGTGCTTTTGGTGACAGTAGGAGTTCCCCGCATAATGTGCTGTCGAGGTTCCCAAGCTTGCTGTCGAGGGCTAAAGTTGCTGTCGCGTAGTCTTCCGCCAATGTTGCTGTCAGAGTGAATATGCTGTCTTGACTTGCAACATTCTGTCTTCTTGTAATCTTACTGTCAATGCTCATGACAATAACCTTTATTCATGCTGTCATCTAATATGCGTTCTTTGAGGCTTGAACACAGAAAGTGAACTTCTTCCAAATTACACAATTAAAATAACATTACATACTGATTACAAGAACATACTTTGGTTGTGACAGTATGTTCTACTTAATTACAAAATTAAGTATATACAAAGTTAAATTGTTCCTTTGCTATCACCCATAAATCCCAACAATCTCCCCCAATTTGTTTTTATGGACAATAACAACAAATTTACAATATGTGCTGACAACTTAACTAACAAGATCAGAATGGATTAAGAATTTTTACTTAGCTTGAGATTTCCTCTTCTGCCTTGCTACATCCTCTCTTTTGAGAGCTTCCACCAAGCAGCCTCTTAGACCTTCTATAAGAGAAATTTCAGCAGCAGAAACTGCAGCATCCTCTACTTCTTCAATGATCTTCTTTATAGTAGGGGAGAGAAGAGAACTAGCATCCCTGAGATTCAGCCATTGCTCTATATCATAAGGATAGGTTCTGAAGTGAAGTTCTTCATTAATGAGCTTGAATCTTTTTCCAGGATAAGCATTGAGAGTCCTTCTTCTTTGCTTGTCCATCTTTGAGTCTTCTCATTTTCTCCCTTCCAATACATTCTCTATTTCATCAGAACAAATCTGCTCCAAGGGATGAATAGATCCAGCTACCATATACTGTAAATCCTTCAGAATAGTTGTTTTTAGCTTGTGAAGGCTACAAACATAGATTTCTTCTTTTAGATACTTCATTCTTAGGGGATTTTCCAGCATGCATGATTTATAATTTGGAGCTTCACTTTCTGCCTTGTTGGAGACCTTGCATTTTTCCAGTAGTTCAGCTTCCTTCTTATCAAGTTCTGACTTAGTTTGAGAGTATTGAGAAGATTCAGGTCTTTTGCTTGGCTTGGGTTCCCTTTCCTGAGTTGGTTGGGTTTGCCCTTCTTCTGTGGGTGAGACCTCAAACTCATAGTACCAATGGTATGGTATAGGAGAAGCTGGTAAGTCAGTTGAAATATCAGCATCATCAAAATCTGCAAAGTTGTAGCCAAATTTCTGATAGAATTCAGCATCCCTATCAGCTTGATATTTCAGAATATGTTCCATAACAGACTCAGGAACATTATCATAGCTCTCCAGCAACTCTACCATTCTTTCCAGGTAGAAGAAGTCAATTCTTCTTTTATCTAAGGTTGATGTCCTACCACTGGTTGATGTGGAGACCAGATTGAAATCCTTATCAACCTTGGTAGATCTTGATTCTTCCCACCACAGAATGTACTCAGTGACCTCTTGATTTGCATCCATCTTTACCTCAACACTCTTGATTTCTCTAGATTGCATCTGTTGTATCTTAAGACTGTTGGGAGGTATTGATTGAATTGGCTTCTTAAGATTCCTGCCAAATCCAGTGGTCTTTTCCTTTCCTGAGTACTTGTGCTTTCCTTCAGGTTTCTGTCTAGTAAACCATGCCTTAGCTTTAGCTTTCAGTCTCTTGGGCTTGACAGCAGCTTTGGCTTCATTCTTGACAGAACCTTCCTTGACAGTACCTTTGTCGACAGTATCTTCCATGACATCATCTTCTTTGACAGTTTCCTTGTTGACAGTACCTTTGGTGACAGCATCTTTTTCTGCATTTATGCAATCAATAGCACATCTAAGAATGCTTGCCTCCAAAGCTTCCAGTATTCTTGGCTCCTCTTCATCTGTTGCACCAGCATCTTTCTTTTCTTGACTAGGAGTTCCTTCATTGCCTTCATTCTGAGATTGAATACCAGTATTCCCAGAATTACTTCCACCAGCATTTCCAGCATTTCCAGAAGCTTCACCACCTCCAACCTCATTATCATCATCATCATCATCATCATCATCATGAGGAGGAATGTTATAGAGACAGCTCCCACCTTGATCATTTCTTTTGGCATTGGCTCTAGTGATTAGCTCCTTCATTCTAGCTCTCAGTGCCTTGTCTCTCAACACCAGCATTTTGTACATCTCTTGAACAGAATAAACTCTTCCTGGATTGGCATTTGAACTGAGTATTCCATCTAACACTTTCAGAATTGACTTGGTTTCCATTCTGGATGTGCCAACCAAATTCATGAAGTTGTTTCTTCTTGTGCCATCCTTAGTTACAGATCTGTAGAAAACACATGGTGGGTTTGTGTAGACTTCAGGTAGCTTTTGTGTGAGCAGGTTCTGGATTTGCATATCCAATATTTCATTGAATGGTGTTTGAGTTGCCCTGATCTTTCCCTTCAAAGCACACAACACCTTTGCTGGCAGACTCTGCAATAACTGCATTGTGATGAAATAAGATATGCCAGAAGTGAGATAAATACTTACAGCCCATCTTTTCTCATCATTCACCATTACACTGACACTAGTGATTTGATCCTTTAACAGTGTTGTGGTGTTGGTTGGACGGTTGCTTGGAGCATTCATTGCTTCTTCCACCAAACTGCTAAATTCACTGTCATGATTGTGTAATGTGCTCTCCCTGTAATCCACCATTAGAGTATTGGCTTCTTTTTGATCATACTCAGTACCATTGGACCAAGTATTTCCTTTATGGATGGATTCAGGCAGTTTCCCTTTACTTTTCCCAAGTTTGTTTTGTTCCTCCATTTCTCTCCATTTCTTCTGTAGAGCAGTTTCTTGAGTTTCTGGAGTTGGCTCTCTAATTACCACAGGAGGTAGAATAGGATGTCTAGATGCAGGTCTTCTTTGCAATGCATCTTGAGTTGCCTTAGACATCAACACTCTTTCTCCATCCAAGTCAACTTCAACAAGCTCTTCAGCTTTATCCTTTGGTTGTCCACTGCTTGGTTTGACTTGCTCCCCCTTTGACATTGCTTTCCTTTTAGCTCCCCCTTTGGTCTTCACAGTTACTGGCTCCCCCTGAGTTCCACCTGATTCCTGAATAGGCAATGATTCTGATCTTGCTACCTTCTCCCCCTTAGTTGAGTTGGCAGCTACTAGGTCAGTAAGAAACTGGATAGAGAGCTGAGTAGCAGCAAAACCATCAACCACCAGTTGAGAGAGAGAGTCCATCTTGGAGTTTAGTGTAGCACACTGTCCTTCCAGAGCTGCAAGCCTATTTCCATAAGTAGCAGAGGGGCCACCATACCTTAACCTTCTTGGAGGGGAAGGAAAAGAAAGGGGCTTGGAGGCTATGGGGGTTCTCACACTCTCAGGGTGTTTTTGAGTGATCTCATCACCCCTCACAGATTGACTCTCAAGGCCTAATGCCTGAACAGTGCGGGATCCCTCAAAGTCTCTCTGGACATGCTCAAGTCCCTCTCCTTTTGCCAGCTCATTTGGCTGCCTCTCATTTTTATGCTCACCTCTCTTTTCTTTTAGCTCTCTTTTCTTTTGCACACCCTCACTCAACCTAGATGCATGGGTATGAGCAGTACTAACATGTATGGAAGGAGTAGATTTAGAATGTACCTTTAAGAGTTTGGCAAGAGGTAGATCATCATCAGAGGCATCCTCAATGATCACAGCATCAAAATCAGGCTGAGGGGACTGGACAGCATCTGTGGCAGGAATGTTACTGTCAGTTGTTGGAGTCTGGACAGCAGGTTCTGGCATGACAGCAACTTTGGGAGGTGGAGTGACAGTAGGTTCTGTAGTGACAGTATCTTTCTCTCCACCCATGACAGCAGTTGTGTCCAGGACAGCAACATTTCCAGTGTCATTGACAGCAACAGAGGCTGTGACAGCATCTTCCTGAAGGTAAGATGCTCCTTGGAGTTCAGACAAAGTGTTGGATGTTTCATTTTCTGACAAAATACCACTTTGCCCTAGCCCAGTGTTTGGAGGAGTGGTGTCCATCTCACTTTGAGAAATGGGTTCTTGTGGACCACTAGATGGGGGCTCATCCAAGATTGGAGATGGATGATCAAAACCTGAAGGGTTGGGACTGTCCCCTTCTCTAGGTTGTGGAGAAGAAACAAAAGAATATGTAGGGAAGGAAGAAGGTGAAAGTGTAGCAGAGAGTGAGGGCTGATTCACAGATGAAACATGTGAACCATCAAAAGGAGTAGAGAAATCCTCACTGTGCCCTAACTCACTGTGTGTTTCTTCAAGTGGGGGTATCTCAGGTTGTGAACCGTGAGTTTGTGAAGACTCTGTACAGGGTGCCTTGGGAGACAGGCCAATTTCAATAGATGCACCTTGTTGAGAAGGCACATCTAGAGAGGTGTTTGAGTCCCTTTCAGTAACTACAGTTTGTTGAGAAACTGCAGCTTGGCTAACAGTGGTTTTGGTCCTCCTAGCTCTCTTCTTCTTAGGCTCAGGGGGAACCACTGGGGGTTCTGTTTGACTACCTTCCTTATTTGCTGCACTAGGTGCAGGGTCTCCCTCTTGACTAAAAGAGCTACCACCAACATCAGCTTCTAAGGGTCTTTTTCTGGATTCTTGCAAGGCTTCTCTTTGGGCTTTGGTAAGTCTAGAGGGCCTAGGCTGAGTGTATGGTGTGGAATGTGGGTTAACTGAATTTGGATCTAATTCAGTTTCATTCTCAAGAGTAAAAGAGGCATAACCAGATGGTAATGGTAAATCAGGGTTGGACACTTGATTAACCATGTGCTGAGTGAAACAAAGTGGAATATGTGCATTGAGATCTTGTGATGATAACAGTGTGTGTGTGTGCGTGTTCTTTTTCAAAACTGAGCAAGCCTCTAAACGAGGAGCAACATCATTAAAATCACAGAATGAATTAATGCACATCATAAGAAAGCGAGGGTAGATTGATACCTTCTTACCTATGGCAGCTGTGAGGTGTGCCATGAGGAGAGCTCCAACATTCACCTTGTATCCATGGACAAGAGAATGTGTCAGTTTCTTGATGTAGGAGGGTATTCCATTCCAGCTTGTGGACTTGGTAGAGAACACCTTGACCATGACATCAAGTATCATGCTCCACTCTTTTCTCAGATGCTTCCTATCCATTTCACCAGTTGGATACCATTTGGTAGTCCCCTCTTCGAGAATAGGGCCTGCATACCCAATCTTCAAGAAGAGCTTCTTGAGAGTGTCATCATTGGCAAGTTCATTAAATCTCTGTCCTGCTTCAAGTGTAATACCAAGAGCAGTGTTGATGACCTCACCTGTAAGAATGTATTGTTGCCCAGAGATTTTGAATTGAATACCTGGGTTCTCACCCTCAATTTGAGCAACAGCAGTTCGCCAAAACGCCTCAATTTTGTCTAAGTCGAGAATGGGGGTTGAGGTGATGGCATAACCGAGATAGGACTTGTTCAAGAAAAACACGAGTCCTTTGAAACCTTCACCAGCATCATTTGGGGAAAAGATGCCAGCAAAGTTTGTTTGAGAGAGAGTCTGTTTGGGTGCCATGGAGATTTCAAGAAAAGAAGAAAGTAAGAAAGTGGCTTTTTGCTTAAAGAAAAGTATATTGCCTTGAGTTCGATGAGAGTGAGATGTCTGAGTAACTGGAGAATAAATAGAGGTATTTCAAACGTTGTGCACAAAAAGTGGAATTAAAGAACGTGTCTTAACCCACTCTTATAACACGTCAGTTACTGCCCGTTATTCACTGACCAACGTGGGATGAATATCCAATTTCAACGGTCCACTATTGTTGACAGTAACCTGTGCGCTAGAAACAATCTGTCAGTAATAAGAGGTGGTGACAGTAGGTTTTGCGCGACAACAACTATTGCGCAAAAACTTGCTGTCACCGTTAAGCATATGGATGACAGTATCCTTTACAAGTCTTGACAGAAAGTCTTTTCCTGCTGTCAAGAAACACACGATAGTATCCTTCTTAACGACAGTAACTTCGATTAGGAATTGGTTCTGTCATGAACTTATTAGAATGCTTGATTCATACACTTAACTTAATATTGACAAATTATGGATTTAGCAATGTAATCTTTTGAACATAGATATTAAGCAATTAACACAGACAAATCATAAACTCAATAACCACAAAGACAAGAACTTTTATTATTATTATTAATAAAATCATTCAGAATAGAACATTGAGTACATCATTTTATGATTTTATCAACTAGTTCTAAGACTTCTTCCTCAATCTCTTCTTCAGAGCGACCTTCTTTTTCAAGAAGTGCCTGAAGCTCCTTCTCTTCTTCCTTAGCCTTGGCCTCCTTTTCCTCGTCTATCTCATCCAAGGCGTCCAACAGTATCTCAAAGAGCTCATCGATCTCTTCATTGTCGGGTTCACTGTCACACTTCTTTAGACCGACTTCAATTCCTACTTTGTTTTCCATTATTTACTTTAAAACTGAGAGCAGACTGGTGAAACCTAAGGTAATTTATAGGCAAAACCGTCTAAGGATTAAAGTCTAATGGTCAACAGTTAGAGTACCCATACAACTACCACAAAAGTAATTAATGGTCGTGTCCTCCTTTAATCCTACAGATTAATGCAAAAGGGTGTGAAAGTCCAATGGAACAGATTTTTAACTCTCAAACTTAACAGATAACCACATTAAAGTCATACACGGTTTAAAAGTATGAGACTGGCACAAAATACTGACATGAAAAGTCAAATCAACACATGTTGTCACATAACAGACATAAACCAAGTAGATAGTAACTTCTCTTGACAGCAGGTTTGAAGTTGCTGTCATGAGCTTCAATAGAGAATTTGGAAATATAGAAAACTGAGTGAATCAACATACCAGGTTCAGCATTCCCAATTCACTTACCAACCTGTTAAAGGTTGCTTCATCCAATGGCTTAGTAAAGATGTCAGCAAGTTGCTTGTCAGTTGGGACATAGATCAGCTTCACAGTTCCTTGTTCAACATGTTCTCTGATAAAGTGATGTCTTATATCAATGTGCTTTGTCCTAGAGTGTTGAACTGGATTGTCTGAAATGGCTATGGCACTAGTGTTGTCACAGTAGATAGGAATTTCTCTCAACACTAGACCATAATCCAGAAGTTGATTATTCATCCATAGAATTTGTGCACAGCAACTGCCTGCAGCAATATACTCAGCTTCTGCAGTTGAGGTAGAAACTGAATGCTGCTTCTTGCTAAACCATGAGACCAATCTTTCACCAAGAAATTGACAGCTACCAGTAGTACTCTTTCTGTCAATCTTGCATCCAACATAGTCTGAGTCTGAGTAGCCAATTAGATCAAATCCAGTGTTCTTGGGATACCAAAGACCTAGGTTATGAGTGCCTTTTAGGTATCTAAAGATTCTCTTAATGGCTACTAAGTGAGACTCCTTTGGATCACTTTGAAACCTTGCACAGAGACATGTAGCAAACATGATGTCAGGTCTGCTAGCAGTTAAGTATAGAAGAGATCCTACCATGCCTCTATAGGTGCTTGAGTCAATTTTCTTCCCTTTAGGATCAAGATCCAGACTGGTTGAGGTGGACATTGGTGTCTTTGCAGGTGATGAATCTTCCAAGTTGAACTTTCTGAGAAGTTCCTTGATGTATTTAGCTTGACAAATGAAGATTCCATCAGTTTGTTGAAGAATTTGCAATCCCAGAAAGAATGACAATTCTCCCATCATACTCATCTCATATTTGTTACTCATGAGAGAGGAAAACTTCTCACACAGTTTCTCATTTGTAGAACCAAAAATGATATCTTCGACATAGATTTGTACCAGAATGATGTCCTTGCCATGGTGTTTGTAGAAAAGTGTCTTGTCCACAACTCCTCTAGTAAACTGATTGTCCAGGAGAAAAGTGGAAAGTGTGTCATACCAAGCCCTGGGTGCCTGCTTTAGTCCATACAAAGCTTTGAAAAGTTTGTACACAAAGTCATACATTTCAGCATCCTCAAACCCTGGTGGTTGTTCAACATACACTTCTTCTTCCAATTCTCCATTTAGGAAGGCACTTTTGACATCCATCTGAAATACCTTGAAGTTGCAGTGTGCAGCATAGGCTAGAAAGATTCTTATAGCTTCAAGTCTTACAACAGGTGCAAATGTCTCATCATAGTCTATACCCTCCTGTTGACAGTAACCCTTAGCCACTAGCCTTGCTTTGTTTCTTGTCACTGATCCATTTTCATCAAGCTTGTTTCTGAAAACCCATTTGGTCTCAATGACTGACTTTCCCTTAGGTCTTGGAACCAGTTTCCATACATTGTTCCTTTCAAAGTGATTTAGCTCTTCTTGCATGGCTATCACCCAGTCAGAATCCAACAATGCTTCATCAGTTGTCTTGGGTTCCATTTGAGACAGAAAGCATGAGAACATGCTGTCAGCAGAGACTTTGTTCCTTGTCCTCACTCCAGAATTAGGGTCACCAATGATGAGGTCACTTGAGTGATCCTTGTTCCACTTGGTGATTCTGGGCAAGCTACTTGACTGTACAGGAACATTTGCTTCAGTTTGTTGAGTTGAATGATCACCAATCCCATTGTCTTCACCATGTTCTTCATTGTCTCCAGAGTCACTACTGTTATGAATGTTAGAGGTTATGGTCTGTGACTGAGCTGGAGTTTGGTTGACAGTAGAGATATTGACAGCATCTTTATCAACTTCAACAATTTGAGTGAAGCTAGGTTCTTCATCCACAATCTCCTCAGCTTCCAAGTATCCTTGATTCTCAAATCTGAATGTCTGCATCTTTCCTTCTTCATGCAGTCCTGGAAACTTGGTTTCATCAAATGTGACATTAACACTTTCTTCAATAATCCTGTGTTCCATAACATAAACTCTGTAGGCAGTCCTTTCTGTGCTGTAACCCATGAATAGTCCTTCAAAGGCCTTGGTGTCAAATTTTCCTTTCTTCTCATGGTTATCCTTCATCATAAAGCATTTGCTCCCAAACACATGAAAATATTTGACAGTAGGTTTCTTTCCAGTTAACAGACAGTAAGGTGTACTTGCATGAGTTTTGTTGATCATGGTTCCGTTCTGAGTATAACAAGCTGTGTTGATAGCTTCAGCCCAGAAATATGTTGGCAGTTTGGCATCATGTAACATAGTTCTAGCTGCTTCAATGAGAGTCATGTTCTTTCTTTCTACAACTCCATTCTGCTGTGGAGTTCTTGCAGCAGAGAATTGTTGTACAATTCCTTCATCTTTACAGAAATTTCCAAGAGTGGCATTTCTAAATTCTGTACCATTGTCACTCCTCAAGATTTGAACTTTTGAGTTTGGAGTTCTATCAAGAACTCTGACTTGATCAATAATCACTTGAGCAGCTTCATCTTTGGATTCAAGAAACTTCACCCAAGTGTACCTTGAGTAATCATCCACCATTACTAAGGCATATCTCTTCTTGGCCATTGATGGTACATTGACTGGTCCAAAGAGATCCATGTGAATCAACTTGAGTGCTTCTATGTTGGTGTTCATTTGCTTAGACTTGTGCACAGCTCTTCTCAGTTTGCCCATTTGACAATCTTCACACAGTCCTTCTTGACAGAATTCCTGTTGGGGCAAACCTCTCACTAACTCCTTCTTCATCAGAATATTCATTGTCTTGAAGTTGAGATGTGAGAGCTTCATGTGCCAAAGCATACTGTCACCAATAGTTGCTTTACTGTAAAAACAGTAAACCTTATCCTTCTTTGTTGAATTTAAGTCAGCAACAAACAAGCTTCCTTTTCTAACCCCTTTTAGAGAGAGGCTACTATTCTTCTTGTGATAGATGTTACACAACATCATATCAAAATCAACCTTGAATCCCCTGTCACTGAATTGGCTGACACTGAGTAGATTGTGCTTCAATCCATCCACAAGAGCAATATCTTCAATGACAACATTTCCAATTTCCAGACAGCCATATCCCACTGTGTAACCCTTGATGTTGTCTCTAAAGGTTATGGTTGGGCCAGCTTTCTCAACATAATGTGATAGCAGGGCTTTATCACCTGTCATGTGTCTTGAGCAGCCACTGTCAATGATCCACATGACTTGATCTTTCTTCTTGCCCTGCAAAACAGAATGTGTCTAAGATGCATATGGTACCCAATCCTTGTTGGGTCCTGCAGTTTCAGTGTCTCCTGAGTTTCTTTCAGTCATAAAATCAAAAGCATTGTCAGTAATCTCCTGTTTGACTTCTCTTTTCACCCACTTAGGTTTAGAATTGGACTTGGTCCTTTTCTTAGTGGATGGAGCCTTTTTGCTGTTGCCAGCAGGCTCAGAAGTCTCAACAGTGTTTATGTATGAACATTCTTCAGTAGTGAGAATAGGTAAGTTAAAGCATGTACTCATGGCAGTGATTTTGCATGGCATACATTCAATGTTATTACAGACACTCATAGTTCTATGCAAAAGGGGGGTTCTGTGTAAGTTACCATTGAGTTCAGTTGCATTGATCTTATTCTCAACTGGTTTCTTACAAACATGTGTTAAGTGATGAGTAGATCCACAGTTATTGCATAGTTTCCTAGAGGCACCTCCAACATTAGTGTATCCATTTCCTTTATTGACACCTACCTTTCCATTCCTATTCTTAGACTTGGGAGTTACTGGATTGACAGTATGTTCAGAAGTTGCTGTCGAACATTCCTTGACAATATCTTTTATTCCTACTGTCTTGACAGAAGGTTTTAAAGTTACTGTCTTGGAACCATTCTTGACAGTATCTTTGGAAGATTCTGTCTTGCCAACTGTGACAGCATCTTTTGATCTTACTGTCTGATTGCTTGGTAAGTTTACTGTCTTGGGGATTGTGACAGTATCCTTTCCATCCTTGAATGTGCTGTCAACACCTTCATCCTCATCAAGAATTTCTTGTTTGATGAGCATGGCTTCTTCATCAAACTCAATTTCTGCAGTTTTGAAAATAGGAGTTTTAACTTTCTTGAGAATGGTGGGTTTGATAGCAGCACTTCCAGGACAATCTTGAATCACAGTTTCCTTTCCAGGTCTTCTACCATAAGAAAAACCTATACCAACTGACTGATTTTCTGTATGCTTATCATTGTAATCCTGAACTATCTTTGATGAGTTTTTATAAGCCTTGATTTTAAATTCATTTTCAGCAATCTCATTTCTCAGGTATTCCTCAACCTCTTTAGCACATTTCAATTCATTTTTAAGTTTAGCATTCTCCTGAGCTAGTGAACTGGTTTTGAGAACAAGAGATTCACTTTCAGACTTTAGTGTTTCATTTAGCTTACTCAGCCTAGTGATCTCCTCATTAGCAGCAGATAAGCTAGTATAGACATTGAACATTTCAGCACTTAAGTCTTTAATGGTTTTCTTATACTCATCAATGGACATATCAAGTAAGACAAGTGAAGGCACCTGACTTGAAGATGTTGATGTTACTTCATCAGTGCTAGCCATGAGAGCTAGGTTGACATATTCTTCATCATCTTCATCATCAGACTCATCCCAACACTTTCCTTCAGCCACATAGGCTCTACTTTGATTCTTCTTAGAGTATCCACCAATTCCTTTTTCAAATCTCTGAACCTGTTTGGGTCTTTTGCACTCAGTAGCAAAATGACCAGGTTCACCACAGTTGTAACACTTGAATTTAGATCTATCCACAAATCCAGTCTTGTATCCTCCTTTGAATGAGCTTCCCACAGCAGCCTTTGATGAGCTTCCCTTGGTGAACTTGGATGCTTGGCCTTGGGGCCTGAATGACCTATCCTTCTTGAACCTGAAGTTTTTGAACTTTTTAGCCATGTAAGCCATAGTAGGATTGTCCATGCTTTCCAGTTCCTCCATTGTGTAGAAGTCTTCATCTTCCACATCCTTGAGCTGTAGTACTACTTTCTCATCATCTTCAACCACTTCTTCTATCTTCAAGGATTGTACAGGGGTTGGTTGTGTGATTTGAAGTGCTTCACTAGGTTGTGTGATCCTTGGCACTTGTGCTACTAGGGCACTTGACATGTTAGCCATCTTGTTCCTTGTTCCAATTTGTATGGCTCTCTTTTGAAAGAGTTCAAGTTCATAAGATTTCAGAATGCCATAAAGTGTCTCAAAGGTTATATTGTTGAGATCTCTTCCTTCTCGTATGGCTGTTGTCTTGTGTTCAAGATGATCAGGCAGTGTAAGCAAGAACTTGACATTTAATTCTTTTCTGTCATAGTATTTGCCATGTATCTGCAGTTCAGTTAAGAGCTTACTGAACCTTTAAAACATGGAAGTTAAGTCTTCACCAGGCTTGGCCATGAATGCCTCATATTGAGATATTAGTATTTGCCTTTGGTTTCCCTTAACTTCTTCACTTCCTTCACAAAGTAAGGCTAACCTGATCCACATCTCCTTGGCTGATGTGCAGCTTATCACACTTCCACACATGGCTTTATCCAACGTGAGAGAGTCGAGCAAGATGAGTTGCAAGTGATCATCTAGCACCATTTTCTCCTTCTCAGGTTCCAAAATTTCTGAGGGATCTTTGGGAACCCAATGTGCAGGAATGATCTCACCATTTACTGTTGTGGCTTCAATTTCCTTCCTTGGTATGAAAGGACCATTCTCGAGTATACCTGGGTATAGTGGATTCACAGCTTTGATAAACAACAAGATCTTTCTTTTCCAAATACTGTAGTTCTCTTTATCAAAAGCTGGGATCTTGATACTGTTTGATTTCTGCATTGTCGTCGGGATCTCAGATATGTATGTTAATTTGATCTCTCTGATACCAGTTTTTAGTCCTTGTGTATTGCAGAAGGGGGGGGGGATGAATGCAATACTGATAAAATTCAATCTAAATTTCAACAACTATAATCAAGATTAAATGTTATCAGCAATATATGCAATCACGAACAGTATGAAGTAAGAACAAGATTCACAAAATAAATGTTTTATTTATTTTGCAAAGTGTTGCTACAACCTCAAGAAAGAATTCTCGAGCTGCGGTTTCTCTAAGACACTTGCTTGTCTTTTTTTTTACATCTAGAATGAATTGATAGTAGGTATAAGACTAATCCTATCCCTATCAGTCACGGGTTTGTGAAGCTGCTGTCACTGTCAAGTGGCAGCTTCTTACAGATTGTCTTACCCATGTGACTTTCCTAAATTGCTAACATGTCAGATATACATTACAAAGAAAGCAACTTAGATTCATTCTATTTCCATCTTAAGCAATTCAGCAAATAAAGACTTGACCTTGCTCTTGAATTGATTCGCTTTTGTTTTGCAGTGCTTGAAGCTTCTGTCGTAGTCTTGCAGACTTGGTGCAGCTTAGGGATACTGCAACACGCCTGTTTCTTGAACATTGAAGCTGTCACGGGATTTGACTGAGAAAGATACCTAGAACAGGGATCTTTCTCGAGACAGTTACTTTTGCCGCAAAGCTTGCTGTCACAGGAATGTGCTTTTGGTGACAGTAGGAGTTCCCCGCATAATGTGCTGTCGAGGTTCCCAAGCTTGCTGTCGAGGGCTAAAGTTGCTGTCGCGTAGTCTTCCGCCAATGTTGCTGTCAGAGTGAATATGCTGTCTTGACTTGCAACATTCTGTCTTCTTGTAATCTTACTGTCAATGCTCATGACAGTAACCTTTATTCATGTTGTCATCTAATATGCGTTCTTTGAGGCTTGAACACAGAAAGTGAACTTCTTCCAAATTACACAATTAAAATAACATTACATACTGATTACAAGAACATACTTTGGCTGTGACAGTATGTTCTACTTAATTACAAAATTAAGTATATACAAAGTTAAGTTGTTCCTTTGCTATCACCCATAAATCCCAACAAGTACCTTTGGTTCAGATTGTGCAGCGATGAGATATATTCTGTGATCTATAAAATGTTAAATCTAAAAAACTGTAGATCACCACTTTCTCATCTCCCAACTTTGTAAGTTGGCGGGTGGACCATCATAGCTTCGCACTGAAGCATATATCCGGCCCGGTATATCCTCTGCCCCCAAGTGATTTATTACTTCAATTTTGAAGTGGTACATCACTAATAGGACCGAAGATTCTCTTGTCCCCAAGTGAGTGTCGGCAAATCATAAGTTGGGACTTGGATTGTTATTTGCCCCCAATTGATTGCCAATAGGTCACGAGTTTTGTGAGTGTCGATAAATCATAAGTTGAGGCTTGGTCAAATATTTGCCCCCAGTTGATTATCGATAGGTCACAAGTATAGGATTAGAGCATTTTGTTCACCCCAAGTGTTGGACGATGGGTTACTTATGTTGAGGATTTCAACGAATTCGTTGCCCCCAAGTAATCCTCGTTGAACACTTGTTTGGGTCGGTTTATTTTTTTTTCATAATATATCTGCATAAAGCTTGGAGAAAAAAATTTTGATTTTTGCACATGAAATATGTAAATGCCAAATAAAAATAGCACTTATCTTTGATCTTGCTGATCAGATTTGGATTTTTAATTCAATAGCTCTTATCAGAAACTTTTGTGATTCCAGCTTTGCAGATTCCAGTTTGAATTGCTGTAATTCTTTTCAGCCATATTTGAGACTTGTGTAATGACATTTTTTGATCACTCCCTCTGTTAATTTTTCCTCAATCTGTACTTACTTGGGAGCAGCTTCACACTATACTCTTAGGCTGATTTTCAGTCATATCACAGGTTTCCAAGCCATCCACAAGTGTACAAAATTTTCTTCTTCACTGACCCATGAAATTAACTGCAATGAAGCTTCAAGTCTCTGATTTTCTTCATAGTCTCAATTTGCTCTTGTAGCATGATTGTGTCAAACACATAATTTTAATGTGAAGTTCATTCTTCTGCAATGTTGATTTCATACTATCTCCACTGCAAGACAGAGAAGTATGATAGATGCTTCCATTGGTTTTGAATAACAAACTGACTACCTCGATTTCAACTCTTGGAGAGTAATACGTTTACGGATACAGCACCTTTTAACCAAAATCACCTGATGCTTGTGTCCATGTACTTTTGATTTCTAAGAATCCGCAAAAACTTTCTTCCTGGTAGTCTGGTAGTCAGTTAGGACCAGCTTCTACATATGCTCTAGGGCTGTAAATTTGCAGCGAAAAGGAGCGGAAAACCAGTAAAGAGGTTTCCATTTTTTGCAGTAATTTCTACAGTAGGTTTACTTTCAGGTCAGTGATGCTACAAAACCAATCATGTGGGAGAAAAGTATCACTAAGTTCCTCAACTTGCTTGAGCATAAACCAGCAAGCTTGCCGGACATCTGTTAATTTCTTCTGTTTCTTTAAATTTCTGGCTTATCCAGGTGCCACTTTTCATTCTCCCCAAACGCATTGAGATTCTCTGCAATTGCTTTTTAATTCCAGCCAGTTTTCTGAAGCGCTAAGAGCCGAGTAGAACAATGTTTTAATCTGGTCTTCCATGGCTCCATAGATAATTTAAGGACTTCTCTTCTTTTATTCACCCAGTGAGCATATCACTCAGGGTTTTTTTTTTGCTATCTTTTCCATGGCATCACTCAGGTGTCTTCTTGTTGTAGTCCTCAGCCTTGAATTCGAATAAACTTGCATATTCTGTGATAAAAAACTAGACTTCGATATCTTACTAATGGCATATGATTCATCGCCCAGCACTTTCTGGATAAAAGCAGTTTAATCTGGAAAGTACTGCATTCTGCTGTTTTAGATTTTCCTTCTTCATGCTGTGTTCCTTCGTTTCAATTGATTAATCTCAACCCCATATTTTTTCCTCTCCAGATTCTACTGCAGTTGTATCCCAACATCCACTTTAGATTTTATCTCTTTAATTCAGATTTTTCGTTTGGGCCAGTGAGTAATGTAGAAGAAAGTTGCAGATTAGTGACATATTACGAATCTGGATAGAACCATTCTATTTTCATGGCGGCATTTGTGTTGCTTTCCTCGTCATTTTTAGATGTCACGATCATGTTAAACTAAGACCATTGGTATGCTGGACTGGTAGAATAACATGCATTTTATTTTCTGGACAGTAGGTAAGGTAAAAATTGCGTAGTGTAGAAAGAGGTTGTCAAAAAACGTTGCCTCAGAAATCTGGACAGGTAGAACCTTCTTCACTAAAACAAATGTAACTTCATGTAGAGAATTGATTTTTACGAACCGTTTTCTCCATAAAAAACTAGACGTCAAGGTCTTTCTAATGGTATATAATTCACTGCCCAGAACTTTCTCAATGGAAGAAGTTTATTCTTCAAACTCGGGCATTCTGCAGCTTTCATATTTTTGTTTTGTGTTTCTGTCATGATTGTTCATTGCCATTTTTTGGTTTGCTCTCTTCATGCAGGCATAAAGAGCAGGTTCCAGAAGCTGATTTTGATGGCTGGTATGTAAGCTTGGGAAGAAACGGATAAACGATCCTCTTGTTTGCCTTCTTTTTCATTGTTTGCCTTTTATTTCCTCAAACCAATTAATTGATATAGTTTCCGAAGTTTGTCACCTTCATATTGTGTCACCGTCTTCACCATTTTTAGATGCCATGTCCTTGTTTGAGTAGAGCTAATGCATGGTTGACTAGTGCAAACATCACCTATTATCCTTCCTGGACAGCAGGTAAGGTATAAGGTGTGTAGTGCAGAAACAAGAAGCCAATTAACGAAAGATCAAGAACCTGGACAGCCTGACCCTTGCTCACTAAAACGACCATAACTCCCTGTAGAAAATTTATTTTCACACACCGTTTTTTGAATAAGAAACTAGACTCCGAGATATTTCTAGCGGTGTATAACTTACTGCACAGAAAATTCTGTAGGAAAGCAGTTTATTGTGTGAAGTCAGGCCTTGTGCAGTTTTCAGATTTTTGCTTCCCCTTCTTTTTGAATCACTTTCTTTGTTGCCACCAGATTCACGTGCATTGCCTGGGGTTCAGATTGGAATTAACATTAAGGTGTGGTTTTATCATACTCACAATTGTCATCATATGACTCTACGGGTATTTGAAAGGCATATGCAATAGCCTATTTGTAATTCGAGGATTTTACTCAACTTAAACAAGAATGTAATAAGTAAATATTAGATTAGATGTCACAGGAATCTCAGAAGGTTTTATCAGTCAAGAGAATAAAGTTTAAAGTCATTTACTGACTTGGAGTAATTCTACACTGGAAGAAGTTCATTTATTTGATCAAGCCTCAGTGAAGTATTCAAGAAAGTGGATCAATTTAAAGTGACAGAGATTTCAGAAGTGTGACAGGAAGCATACAGATTACAGAGTTTGTCAAAAGGATAAGAAGATGGACCACAACTTAAAGTTAAAAGATGAAGAACCGTCATTGAAGTTTGTCGCTCATGAACCAGACAGTACATCGAGTGTCAACATCAGTCAGTGGAAGTTTGTCATCAATTTCAGTGGTTCTCTGATTTAGTATTAAATCTCTTTTAATTTATTCTATATGTTAATTAATTTAATCTATAAATTAATTCCATCAGAATTAATTTATTCCTTAAATTAATTAAACTAGAAGTTAATTAATTTAAACTATAAATTAATTCCATCAGAATTAATTTATTCCTTAAATTAATTAAACTAGAAATTAATTAATTTAATCTATAAATTAATTCACTCAGAATTAATTTATTTGTTAAATTAATTAATTCAATAAATTAAATTAGAATTAATTCTAAACTAGTAGTACTATCAAAGTACACTTGTAGTACTATCCTTAGTTAGTACTACCAATTTATTTAGTAGTACTATGAACTCATTTTATGAAAGGGCGTACATTTTTTACTTAACAAAAGTTGGTTGACTTTTGTTATAAAAAGAAAGTGGCGTACATCTTTTAAAAGTGAGACAAAAAAAATAGACTTTAATTAATTCTCTTTTAATTAATTTACTTTTATTGGTTAATTTATTTATTAAATTAATTCTATAAGAATTAATTTATTATGTAAATTAATTAGTAAGGTAATTAATTTAGAGTTAATTAAAAGCTATTAATACTAGTAGTACTATCTAAATATACTAGTAGTACTATCTAAATATACTAGTAGTACTATTCTTGGTTAGTACTACCAATACATTAGATAGTACTACCGAGAGTAATACTTGTAGTACTATCATATTAATACTAGTAGTACTATCTTACTTAGTACTACCGATAGTACTACCAATACAATTGGTTCGTACTACCGATAGTACTACCAAGTGTATTGATAGTACTACCAATATTAATATCAAATGAAATGGCTTGGCGCGTGCAAGAATGCTTCTGTTGACTTGTGTGTTATATACTAATACATGATCAAAGACACAGAACACAACACAATTGAAAACAAGACAGAAACAAAGTGATATCCTCTGTCTTCTTCAACCAACCAACTGCCGGAGCTCAAATCTTTTACAGTAAATCATTTCTAGCATTATTGTTAAATCCAAACCACTAGAAGTTATTTACTTGTACTTGCTTCATTATCTAGCGGATCATTATCCCTAGAATTTGATCTCGAACTAGTTTTTACTATTCGATCTTTTTATTACAAAAATAGATAAATTCATGTCGAATTTATTCTAGATTTGTTTTAAATAGTTTGAGATTCAAACCTTGTAATCTGTACTGTATTTGCAACACCCTTCAAGTTTAATATATTTTATATTTAACTTGAATCTTGTTTCATTTTATTCCGCACTTATTTGTTCTTGAATTGTTAAATCACGAACCGAACAAATTCGATAAAACGGTACAGTTTGTATTCAACCCCCCTTCTACAAACATATCAGGACCTAACAGTATTCTGCGAAGGTTTTTACTCCAGTCTTCAACTCTCTTTTCTTCCTTTTGTGAAAATTGTACATCAAGGTTTTGCTTTGCTGACTCTTTTTAACAGCCTTCGCATATCAAGTTTGAATTCCATAATTTTCTAACACGAGTTTTGTATACTTCTTTATCTGCTTTATGCTTTATCTATCACATTGAGTAATTATCTGCCACTTGTCATAAGGATTCCTGCTAGATATTTTGCTGGCTGTTGGTTGAAGGACTGTAGTAGATTTCTGTTGCACCCGAGGAGATGAACCGAGCCGCTGCACAAGGAATGGTCAAAGGAATTGAAATTTCTGTTCCAAGTTTCAACAGTTGTTCCAGTCAGGAGATGTCTTGATTTGTTTCCGTGTTTAGCATCATCATATTCTGCACCACCAGCAACAATCTTCTTAATCATGCAAGAAGATTTTTTTTCTTTGATACGGTCTTTTTTTTGTCTCGCTGTTGCACCTTCTAGAAGCCTATAACCTGTTGCCAAAATCCAGAATTTACTTCGTACACTGGACTCTGTGGCTTTTTCGTTGCTTTGTCAAAATTTGCTAGAGTCTGATCGGGTAAAGCTTATTACTTGCCCTATCAAAGCAAATTACCAGCGACAGACTTCCGTTTCGTTTGCATTAATAGTAGCAGGACCTCTAGCACCATCTTTTTAAACCCTCCTTGCTAATGAAGCTGCATGTACAATTTTGGTACGTACCTAGGCAGTTGGATATCAGATTGAGGTTATCTTCTCAGATCTCGTTCCACGACTTCTTTGAAAATTAAATGCAGCTGCTTCAATCTGGGTTCAATAATATTGTTGATAAATTTCAGCGATGATCTTCCACATGTAAAGGTTATCATATTAACATTGAGTGCTAGTGCGGTTGCTTCTTCTTGTTTCATCTTATTGAGTGCACTATTTGACCGAACTGCGTTAATCAACTAAGCTACAAGAAGTAGATCACTGCCAAGTTTTTGCAGAGGAAGGTGCTTGTAAGTTTTGCTTTTTCTCTTGGCTACTCCTGGTCAGGCCAGGTACCTCCACTTAATAATTCTGAAGCTTATCATGTTGCCTCCTAATTTGCAATTTGCAGACTGAATCCTGTCTTGAGTTGATTGGTACTCAAACTGTTGTACCAAGTGGCCTGGTGTGTTTTGGAGTAGCTTTTCGCAGTTGGTTGTGTGAATTCTTTCCTTACATTCATCATCTTTGTCAATTGTTTTTATGGATCGTCCCAAGATTAGGTGATGATATCGGATAAAGTTAGTACCCCCGAGTAAATAACATGATGTTCTGCCAGGAATTTTACAATATGTGTAAAAAGCTTGTATAAGTCAATAAATTCAAGATAACTTGTATCATTAAATAAAAAAGAAGACAAACTATATGAATATATTATCATCTGAAGTTAACGTATATCACATAATAATGATACAACATGATGGAGCAATAAAATATGTGTATAAAACTTTTAAAAGCACTATTTACGAATATAACGAAAGCAGAAGGTTATATAACTTAACTTTTATTGCTATTTGATTTGACAAGGTCGTATATAACGATGAATCGATGATCCTTCTGCAAACTCTTTTTACGTCAGGTTTACGTAATTCTTCATCTTAATCGCTTCTCTTTGGATAAATATAATCTGCCCCGACCTTCATGAATATTTGTTGATTAGCGAAAATTTTAAAAACTTAAACTTCAATGATTTTTCTCTATACGATTCCCACAGACGGCGCCAAATGTTGAAACCAATTTTCGTCATGGACTAAGCTTCAAGATTAAATTTATAATCGGGTATTCGTATAGAGCTCTAAAATCAGGGATTTGATATCCATGGCAATTTTGGGGGAGAATTAGGGTTTATGTGATTTGGGGCTGCGCTTGAGAGAATTAATTCATAGATGGTAGAATTTCGGATCCCTTTCTCAAGGTGCCTACGTATCCTTTTATAAGGAATCAAGCCCACGTAGTTCTTTTCTTTTCAGTATCAGATCCAGTTTAGGCCCATGCTCCTATTCTTTAGGAGCAAGTCACCTATATATGTTAAGTTTCCTCGTTTATATGTTCCCAATTGTATTGGGTTTCTTGCGAGGTAAGGATTAATGACTCGTTGGGCCTTTTCTAATCCTTTACGTATATCCATTAAAAGACCAGGTTCATATTATGTATCAACAATATGTTTACTTTTATACGGATTAAATTAAATAAATCGCGAAAGGTTCAAGTGCATAATGTAAGTTCTCATTTCTCAACGAGTTTTAAGTGCAAATTATAAATGATTTTGCTGTTAACCGAAAAAGTCTCAGATTTTAACAAAATTGATATCAATTTATGAAATTCAGAAATATCAATCCCATCATTATTATTATATCCTATATATAATTAGTTTCATTTGATTTAATCGTTAGGGGTAAAATGTTATTTCAGAAGTAATATTATTAAGAAAAGGGATCAATGTTCTATTTTTTACGAATACGAACTTTAACTTAATATAACTATTAAAGAAGTTAATATGATCCGATTATCAAAAATCCGACAAATCCTAAAACTTAAAATTAATAACCAATTTCTATGTATTTTAATTATTATTATAATTTATAAAATTTAAATTTAAGAAACACAAATAAAATATTTCAAAAAGTAAATTAATT
Source organism: Heracleum sosnowskyi (assembly GCA_030848705.1). Taxonomy (NCBI): domain Eukaryota; kingdom Viridiplantae; phylum Streptophyta; class Magnoliopsida; order Apiales; family Apiaceae; genus Heracleum; species Heracleum sosnowskyi. The sequence continues at coordinate 26,873,588 of CM061237.1, forward strand.
AAAATATTTATATAAAACAATTTAAAGCATCATGTACATTGCACGGGTATAAAACTAGTATACATATTTCGAGGTGATGCAAAATAAAAAAATGTCTTAACAAATAAAATGAGATACCATGTATATGCGCACAAAACCCTAATAAATTATCGTTTTTATATGTGTGCGTGACCTTTAGAGTATAATCGATAATAATTTATACTTACTCAATTGTGATTCATGCAAAACGTAAACATCTTCGAGATATATTAGAATATTAAATTTTTATTTAATATATACTTTGAAGTCGTACACAACATTTAAATATATAAATTTAATATAAGTTTTCGACTTTCGCCTATATAATTTGTAAGTCATGTATTTTTAATGTATTTGGTAGAAATCTAGTTTTATTTTTAAAAATTAATTTATATATAATTTTTAATGTATTTTACAAATTAATTTATATTATTTTTAATGTATTTTATAAATTAATTTTGTTCAATAAAACAAGGATTTGTCCCCGTAAACTTCAAGCCTACAACATCATTTTGTCCAATAAAACTTGTTAGAAATGAATATTACTAAGAACTAGACAGAGGGGGGTGAATGGATAGTTTTGATATTTGTCGATTCTTGAAAACCAAATAAGCTGTAAGAGATTATGTTGTGTAAAATGCGGAATGAAAATAAACAAGACACACACAATCACTTTAATCTACTTTGTATTAAGTAAATTAAATACTACAGCTTCCAAAATTTCATAACTGAAATTCTGGCTTCTAAACAAGAACAATGTTTTCTTGCTTTCCTTACAGAGAAAAGAGTACTTGAATATTTCTGTGTGTATCTCTCTTACTGCTAACAGTAGGGTGTGCACAATATATATTGACCTATACAAACTGGTGCACACACCTATTTACACAGTTACCCTTCACTGAAAGTCCAACTTGTTCTGCCATAAGAAGTTAACTGTGTCAGGAAGGACCACTTGTTTTTCGAAGTCTTTCCCGATTCTGTAGTTGATTGTCTCTTATCCTTCTCTCCAAGTTTAGCTGTAGATTTGCCATATGTTCTTTGGACCACCTTACCATAACAGATGCTTCAGTATTTGTCTCCTTTGAATTTTGGTTCTGTACCTTGATTTGTCTTGTTATAAACGCCTAAGTGTTGATATCGTGAACTCCAGCATAATCCTGATTCTTAGACATGTCGACTTAGTGTATTCTTGACTTTGCTATATGAGCATATCAGGAGTATGCGACATAGGCTTAGAAGTGACTTCGCGATATGGCCTTCTTGAAGACTTCGCGACATAGCGTTTTTGAGGACTTCGCGACATAACCTTTTTGAAGACTTCGCGACATAGCCTTTTTGAGGACTTCACGATCTAGTACAATTTGACTTTGCGATCTCAACACTTCACGATATTAGTAATGAAGACTTCACGCCATAGTTCATTTTGGACTATGCGATCTCAGTACTTCACGACATGGATATTTTGGACTTCACGACATAGTTCATTCCGACTTCACGGTATAGGGACTTAGACAAATTTCTGCAACTTATTTCTTCAAGGCCTTATTCACTCCAATCCTACTGCATGAACAAATTGAACTTCTTCCAGGATAATTATTCTATGGCCTATGTACAGTCTAGGTGCAAGAAACTTACTAAGCTCATTATAACATTGAGCATACAGAATAAATCTAAGTACATGAAAACAAGACAAGTACAATAGAGACCTATATTATATCCCAGTGAAAGAATTCACTAGGTCATGTAGAGTGACATAGTCACAATGAGTAGGCTTGTTAATAGTGGTACTCAAACATGCCTTGAGCCTAACAAAACTACCCAGTCCACTAAAATTGGTTTGTAGTATTGTCGTTCCTACAGGGACAAATCTGCTAATTACTAATCACAAGACAAGAGATTTTAATAAAATAATTAGTTATAATATCTGCCCAATAAAATCTAAAGCTGCTGCTACTTCGTCCCCTTCCTTGCTTGCTTCAATCAATCATATTTATTTCGTGAAAATGGAAACATACTTTATTAAGGCTGATGCATGTGCCCTGCCGAGTGAAGGAGAGATTGTCGTACTTATGGGGATCAAAAGTGACTAGCCCGGGGTGACAACTTTTAAATTAAGAGGCAGTTGTGCTACCAAAATGTAGTATATAAACTTGCAACAAAGAATAAAATTTGACGACACCAAATCACTTTGATCAAAAACTTTCATGCTTTGACTCCTATGATCTAAAATCTATAATTTATATAAATTATATATAATTTATTTATTTATAATAATAATCATTTCGGTTCGATTTTTATCGTTTATGTTGGAAACTATCCAGAACCCAACCATTCGAATCCGATTGATTATATATTTTTCCGATTTCGATTTCAGATCGGTTTTATTAGGTTTGATTTTGATCGGTTTTTATCGATTTTGGTTCACTTTCGATTTTAATTTGGTTTTTTTCTCAGCTCTATATTGCACCAACTAAAGTTATCATCATCAAAAATCAATTATCACGAGCTCCAGGTCCATGGTGTGGTATTGTATTGCGCCTCATGTGTAGATTTTCACCATAACTAGATTACCTGTCATCCTCATCAAAAACCACCTGCTCAACACCTTTGATCGGAGCAGAAACCCTATAAATCGGTGCTCCGGATAATCGGTTACGAAGATACATAAATAACACAGCGCTATCGAGCACTAGGAACACAATTTCCCCAATCAACACTTATGATGAGTCTATGAGTTGAATTACCAATGTTCAGATTGAAATCCGTTAGAATAGTTGGAAGAATTTTGGCTAGTTAATCCATGAAAGTGAAGCGGCTATGTTTTGCAGTGTGTAGCTTTGGATTCGTTTGGATACGTGACTCAATTAATATAGGTCTACAAAAAAATTAATAGATCTAATTGACATTTATTTGTTTCTATGAATTTCGAGATGACTACCATCATCTTATAATTGTACGAACAAATTTTATTATTAGTTATTTATATACATAAATATAGTTATTTGCAATTAAAAGTTTCATAATTTAACATTAGTGTCCAATGCTGGGTGTATTTAAGTGTATTTCAATTTTTTCAAATGCTTAAACTTTTTATGAAAAGTGTCATTTTGCACATTTAACTTAACGTATACTTTATATATGAAATACCATTTCACTTTCTCAATTATAAAAGGACTTAATTGCACTGTGCATACCTGAAGAATAAGTTTTTTGCACAGAAATGACTAACTATTTATTCGTGCCAATGTGATGGCTAATTGTTTATAAAGTAGTCAGAATAGTGGTTTCGGATCAGTTTCGTTAGATCGTGACTAACGCCGTTTCGAATTTAAGGTTAATAATGTAATTTTGCTTCCCCGATAATTTATCTTACACATTACCCACTTTCCTCCTTTTTGTACACTATTTTAATCTTTTCAAAAGCACTAGGGCAGTACTTTTAACCAGATAACTTCCGCTGGTTTTCCAAATGAAGGTCCCTGCTACTACATATGTCGCAATCTTAACATGTTTATACGCATAGTTGCTCAAATAATCAACGAAAGCCTAAAACACAAATAAAGCCCCATTTTATAGATATATTTACACAAAAACAAAAAACACAAAAAGCAACAAATTGAGATCAAAACTAGATGCTGAAATGCTAAGTTAGAAGTATCTTATAACAACAACTTTAGAACATAAATCTCTCAAATATCTAGAGAGCTAACAATGCAAACAACAATTTAATAAAATCCTACAATTGGGTATGAGATGTGCCACATAAAATTCCTCGCACATACATTTTATCAAACATCTGATATGCCAAATATGAACTCTGCACCTCATATGGATTCGACTAATACGTACACCCACAAATACATAAAAAGAATCATAAATAAACACACACTTACACTTCCAAAAGAACTAATCCATTCACCTACTGCATTTCGGAAACCCATTGCTTCCCTCTCTGGGTGCTAGAGATTACTCTCTCTTCGAATAAGAAATATCAACACCGCCCTCTTTGTTATTACAGTTATATAGGAAGGTGTACGCCCTATATTCATATGTGCACCTCAATATTGATAGGAAATCAAAATACATTCGAACTTCGTCGTTATATTCAACCAAGTAGTTGGGCAATTAACTTTTATCAAGTGTGTTAAAAAATTAAGCTTTTAGTCTTTTACCCTCAGTCTCGTTAGATTTAAACGGACCAACTAACGGAGTTGATCCAGAGCCACTACTCTGGCTACTTTATAAACAATTAGCCATCACATTGGCGCGAATAAAAATTTAGTAACCTTTGTGCAAAAAAATTATTTTTCAGGTATGCACAATGCAATTGAGTCGTATAAAAATCATGCATTTATCATTTTGAAAGATTCAAGAAAGGTTTGTAATAATTATGTGTACATTCTGTCTTTTATTTATAATACTTTTTAGTTTTATTTGTTCATAATATTTTAATATATATACATTTTTAACATGAATTTAATTGTTTGATAAATTATTTGATTATAGAAATTGAAGAAAAAAAATTGGTTAGACTGTGGATATAACCTTAGCTTGAACAAAGGAGTTGAAAGGTAAACATTATAATGAAAGGGGTTTCAAAATTACCGTTGCCCAGTAAATAACGATTATATAAGGGGGGGGGGTGAATATAATCGTACAAACTAATCGAAATAAAATAGATATTATATGAACAATATCAGCTTTTATTAAACTTTATAAAAACTAATACAAACTCTCTCAAGAAACTATGAGTTCTTAAGAGCTGCTAGGTTTACAAATACTCGTGTAAGATGTTACACTATGTAAAACCTATCCTGTGTGTATACACAACTACTCTTTTTGTTACAAAAGATAATCATACTTAAATGAGATTGATATCCTTGTCGTTTATCTTCCATAAACAGCTGTTCTTCCTGACTTTGTGCAAACCGACATATATAGCAAATCAATCCTCTCCTGAAATCGTGGATCAATATCAATCATTATAAGTACTGATTCTGCTAACTCCTGATGATGATGTCATATGTCGTAAACTACTGATACGTTAAGTACTGATGCCTTAAATCCCGATGCACTCATTAAATCAGTAATATTCAACAATCTCCCCCAATTTATACTTTGTAAAATAAAGCATAAATTTCCTTGATTTAATGATGCCAAAACCTTTATCAAATGCCCGCATGATCAATATAAGGATTTTGCCTTAGATATTCTTTCAAGTCAGTAACTCTGATGAACCTTGAATTCTTCTGAAGAAAGTCTGTTATTAACTTGTCTTCTCCAGCTAACAACACATCAATCATCTTCAAACGTAGACTCTTCAACTCAGAATCATCCTTATCAGTTTGATAGATGGCTACTCTCAGATCTTCAACAGAGCTATTCAGGATACTCCTTCCCGGATAAATACATTTAAGCTTTTCACTATCAGGACTGAAATTCAGATGTGTAACTCCAAAGGACTTTTCTAAATAAGCACTACACTTCTTCATCACAACCTCATTTCCATCATATCAATGTATTTAGGAGTACAAGCAGTATATCCAAGATTTGTTCCTTTCAGCTAGAGATCAATACTGGATCGAATTTTCTTTCTTCATCTTCTGCATACTTGATCTTTAGGAACCAGTAGAAAAAGAACATAATTCAATTCTTCCCATCTCTTCAACACAATATCCAAAGCTTATAAAATGAATACAGTTCCATCCTTAAGAAAATACAGAAGTTTCTCTTGAGGAAGATTTCCATCATGCAAATCATACACCATTTGAACAAATATAATCTTATCAAGATGTCTTTGAGTCAGCTTATCACTCATATTTTCAGTAAGACATGCTCGATCATAAGATGGTGCTTGAGAAATCACTTCAACTTCTGTATGACCGAGTCCACCATAAGTTCAAGGTGCTCGACATTCATTCTTCTTCTTCTTCTTCAAAAACTCTTCATAAGATCTTCTAAACTTATCTGATTTGGAAAATCCAACAATATCACACACACTTTGAATATTTTCGCCAGATATGAAGATTTCATTCATGAGAAGACCATATTTGTTGTCTCTCATATCATAGCCTTTGCTTTTGTAACCTTTCTTGTTGAAATCAGAGAATCTTCCATAGATTTTAGGGACATTATTCAATTTTCTCAAGTACTCTTCTAGAATAACTCCAGATTTTGTAAACTTAATTCCTTTTAAAGAATTAAAATATGTCCTTTCAGCCTGTTCAACTGTCAGTACATATTCAGGAGTTCTCACATAGAAGATTTGTCTGTCAGTACTTGATTGATCTTTCTTATCTGTATCTTTCCTTTCACCTTGAGACCTTTGAATATTCTCAGATTGAGAATCAATCATTCCAGTAATTGTCTCAGTGCTTCTTCTTCTTCTAACAAGAGGAGTACTTTCCTCTACTTTATTTTTAACTTTAGCAGAATCATTCACGAGTGGAGATTCTGCTAACAGTTTCTTCCCTTTGTCTTTTTCAGGAATAGAAGGTAGACTTGATGTGACTCTTGCAATAGAGCTTGAAGCTTCTTTGATCACAACACCTTTCATTGATTATGTAGTCGACTTGGTAGCTCTTCATCTTCCTCTACCACGACCTCTACCTCTATTTCCTCTTCTTCCTCTTCCACCAGTTTCCTTCTGATTCTTCAACATATCAAATTCTATTCTCTGAGCATTAAACTTTTCTTCAATATCCTCATCAGGATACATTTCTTGAAGAAAATTTCTTGCTTGTTGCTCATTGAAAGCTTCCAGTCTAGGATTTCTGTAGTGCACAACTTCTTCTATTCCACCAATGTTCACAGTTTGATGAAATTTCATAGCTTGATCAGCAGTTGTCATAATTAAATCTTCATACTGTTGTTTGGTGCCATATCCAGAGGCTTGAGTTGATTGTTGTCTTTGAGATTGACTAGTCCTTTCAACAATTGAAGCGACAGCGGCATCAATGGTATCTTTCTGTTGGCTTGAGCCTCCATCGGGAGCATCATCCCTTCTTTGTACTTGTAACTCCGGAGAGCATTTTGGACTGAACTATCTTCTCCCTCTTTTTGGCATCAGTACCATCATCAGGAACCATAATAGAGAGAAGTAAACCAAGTTTAACATCCATTGATTTAGAAATCTCCTCCACAGCAGCAACTCTCTTTTTAAGGGAAAGATGATCCTTGTGAATAGATTGAAAATCCTTCTACTGAAGAACAAGATCTTTAAGATGAGTGTCAATAAAATTAGCAACACTCTTTGCATTTGACTCATTTACTGCAGCAATTTCTTCAAAAATAGCCATGAGCATAAGAGAGGTGCCTTTCAGATGAGTCTTGAGATCAGAAGACTTGATTTTCTTGAATGCTCTTGCTAGATGATGTTGTGCATTAGATATGCCAATTGTAGTAATAGGTTTTGTCCATGATGATTGCCATTGACTTCTTCTGTGAGCAATAGAGACATTATTTTGATTATCTTCAAGGCCATAATCAGAACCATCAGAATCATCATCAGGAGCAACATCAGAAGTAGAAGGATCAAGATTTACAGGATTGAAAGAAGAAACATCCAATGTACATGTAACAGATAAACCATGTAACCCTAAATCTCTCTTTTCTTTTTCAGTGATCTCATCACTGCTCACCAACTCAGTGTCATGACTGTAGAGATTCAAACTTAGCTCACTTGAATGCAAAACACTCACTCTCATTTCTACCTCTCCTTTTGCCAGTTCAGGAGACTGCCACTCATAATTTTCATTTTTCTCTAAATATTTTATCACATCCTCACATGAAAGGCTCAGATCTCTCAGTGTAGAAGAAATAAGAGGTGGTAGAGAAAAGGTAGGTGCAGTCATAGTGTTAGATATAATTGCTGATGATTGTCTATCAGTGTTTAAGTAACAGGTACTCATCAGAGTTTATACTAGAAGCCAGTCAGAGTTTGTTAAAGTCTGACGGGGTGAAAGTTTGTTGAAGCTGTCGGTGCTAATATGAAGATTCTAGAAGCAATATATCTTGAAGATGGAAAGAAGCAAGATATATTGAGATAGCTAAGGAAACGGAACAGAAGACAGAAGCAATCCTAATTTGATATAAATTGTATAGCTAATTTGTAGGAATATCAATTAGAGATTGAATCTATGTAGCTGTGTACTATATAAACACAGATAGGTTAACCCTAAAAGGGATGCGAATACTGAATACATTATTCTTGTAACCTAGAAGCTCTCTGTGATATTTTACATCACTGAGAGAAGAGTTATTTAATATAATTCAGTTTATTGTTCATAAACAGAGTTCTTGATTGTTATTCTCATACATATATTGATTATATATTGTGTATTCGGCCTAACAAGTGGTATCAGAGCCAAGGTTGTTTAATATATACAGTTTATTGATCTAAAACACAAGTATAATCATGACTGAAAACTCTCAGGCAGGTTCTAATGGAGGTTCTAATGCTCAAAAGGTTCAATCTGCTTCTGTAAGTCGATATGAGTCAATCAGGGTTCCAATGCTCAAACTAGTGGAATATCCAATATGGAAGGTTAAGATGACCATGTTTCTAGAAGCCACAGATCCAGAATACCTTGATAGAATCTATGATGGTCCTCATATGCCAACTAAACTGTCTCCTGTAGTTGCTGGTCAAGAACAAAAGACTGTTCCGAAGGAAAAGAAAGATATGACTCCTGAGGACATCTCATCAATTGCGAAGGATGCAAAAGTTAGACATCTTCTTCATAGTGCCTTAGATAATGTCATGTCTAACAGAGTTATTGGTTGCAAAACTGCCAAAGAAATCTGGGATGCTTTAGAAGTCAGGTGTCAAGGAACAAGTGCTATAAAGAAGAACAGGAAGACTATTTTAACACAGGAGTATGAACACTTTGACTCTAGATCTGATGAAACTTTGACAGATACATATGACAGATTCTGTAAATTGTTGAATGATTTGTCTCTTGTTGATAAAGAATATGATCTTGAAGAGTCAAATCTCAAGTTTCTACTATCTCTACCTGAAAAATGGGATTTAAAGGCAACAACAATAAGAGATAATTATGATCTTGCAGAAACAGATCTTGATGAAATTTATGGGTTGCTTAAAACTCATGAACTTGAGATAGAACAAAGAAACAAAAGTTCTGGAAAGAAGACAAAATATGTAACTCTCAAAGTTGAAGAAAAACTCATGAAGAAAGAAACATCAAAGAAGAAAGCTAAGGGAAAAGCTTTGGCCATAAACTCTGAAAGTGAGTCATCAAACTCTGATGGTGATTCAAACTCTGATGCTTCTTCTGAATCTGAGGATGATGAAGAACAAATGATGCAAATGACTGCTTTGATGGTGAAAACCTTCAAGAAGATGGGTTTTAAGAACTTCAAGAAGGGAAAAAGATTCTCAAGAAAAGATTCAAGCTCTGAAAGAAAGAGTTTCAGAAAGTCTGAAGGAAGGGATACCAAGTATGGAAAGAAAGACAAGTCTGAGATCCAGTGCTACAAGTGTAAAGAGATGGGTCATGATGCTCCAGAGTGCAAGAAAAGAAAATCTGAGAAAGCACTCATCACTAAAGGAAAAGACTGGGCAGACACTTCATATTCTGATGAAGATGTTAGCTATGCTCTTATGGCAACTGTTGAAAATGAATCTGAAACATCTGAGAATAAGGTACCTCTAACAACTTATGCTTATGATATTGATAATATATCTGAATTGAGAATTTATCTTAAAAGCATACATGTTAGTTATAGAGATCAGACTTTAGAAAATGAGAGAATTAAAACTGAGAATCGTAAGCTTAAAGATAGAAATAAATTTATTGAAGAAGAGCTTGTTAACATGCAACAAGTTCAAAAGGAAAGAGATGATGCTGTTTATGTTGAGCAAGAGTTGTTAAAGAGATTTAGACAACTAGAATCTGATTTGGAAAAAGAGAGGAAGGTAATTAAAACCTGGACTAATTCTGGAAAAGACACACATCAAGTTTTTCAAACAGATACAGTTGGGTTAGGTTACTGTGAGGAAGATGAACTTAGGTTTAAAGATAAAGTTAAAGTTAAACCACAACTTAAACCTGTGAAATTTGTTTCTGAATCTAGTAAGCAAACCTCTGTACTTGAAGCAGAAGCTGTTAAAGAATCAGTAAAAACTTGTGTTAAACAGGTGAATGTTGGTTTAATGACAGAGAAACAATTCAAGTATAAGCTCAAAGAGGTAAAGTCTGTTGAAAAACAGAAAGTGTCCAGGAAGAATAGGAATGGAAAAGTAGGCATTAATAAAAGAAATGATTATCTGCCTAATTCTGATGCTCCTAGAAAGACATGTCATAATTGTGGTAGTACTAACCATCTTGCAAGTTTCTGCACGAAAAACAAAGATATTAATTCTTTACCCTCCAAGTCTGGAGTGAAGAATGATTTTGTTAGGGTTAGACCACAGACTTTATGCACACACTGTGGGAGCACTTGGCATTCCATTTATACTTGTAAGAGCTATCATGCCATTTATCACAACTATTATGAGTTAAAACCCAACTTGAAATGGGTTAGAGCAAACTCTGCAAGTGTAAAGTCTGACACAGTTAGCTCAAACTCTGTTGAAAGTTTTTCCGCTGCAAAAGCTAACTATGTTAAGAAAGCCAAAGGATCCAAGCAAGTCTGGATCCTTAAATCTAACTCTTTGTAATTGTTTGTGATTGCAGGGCATAAGGGAAAGCACCCTAGTCTTGGACAGTGGATGTTCAGGACACGTGACTGGAAATAAAGCCCTGCTATCAGACTATGAGGAGAAGGCTGGCCCAAAAGTTTCCTATGGAGATGGCAACATAGGACGTACCATGGGATATGGCAATATCAATCTTGGAAGTGTCATCATCACAAATGTAGATCTTGTCCCAGGACTCAAGCATGATCTGCTATTTGTGAGTCAAATCTGTGACAGAGGATATCATGTAAATTTTCAACCTGAATACTGTGAGGTTGTTTGTAAATCTACAGGGAAAGTTGTTCTAGTTGGACACAGACGTAACAATGTCTATGAAGCAAGTTTGGTAACAAACTCTGAAGGAAAAGCTGTGTGTCTGTCTGCAAAAATGTCAAATGAAGAGAGTTGGAAATGGCATAAGAAGCTCTCTCACCTAAACTTGAACAACATCAATGAGCTAATTCGAAAAGATCTTGTAAGGGGACTTCCAAATTCAATACTCAGCTTAGATGGTCTGTGTGATTCTTGTCAAAAGGCCAAGCAAAGGAAGTCATCTTTCAAGAGTAAGTCTGAATCTTCAGTTGTGGATCCTTATCATCTTCTTCATGTTGATCTATTTGGTCCAGTCAATATAATGTCTCTTGGCAAAAAGAAATATGCTATTGTCATTGTTGATGAGTACACTAGGTACACTTGGGTGTATTTCATAGCAAAGAAGGATGAAACTGCTTTAACTCTGATGGATCATGTAAAGCTACTGGACAAAGGATCACAGTATAAAGTGAAAATTATCAGGAGTGATAATGGTACTGAATTCAGAAATACAATAATGGAAGAATTTTGCAAAGAAAGAGGAGTGAAGCAAGAATTTTCTGCACCAGGGACTCCACAGCAAAATGGTGTAGTTGAAAGAAAGAACAGAACCTTAATCGAAGCTGCCAGAACAATGCTTGAAGAAGCAAAATTGCCAACTTATTTCTGGGCAGAAGCTGTTCAAACTGCTTGTTTTACTCAGAATGCAACACTGATCAACAGGCATGGGAAAACACCATATGAGATGGTGAAATAAAAGAAGCCAAATTTGAAATATTTTCATATTTTTGGATGCAAGTGCTTTGTGTTGAAAACTCATCCTGAACAGTTGACCAAGTTTGACTTAAAAGCTGATGAAGGAATTTTTGTTGGATAACCACTGTCAACTAAAGCATTCAGAGTCTACAATCTGAGAACTAAAGTGATCAGGGAATCTATACATGTGTCATTTGATGACAAGAAAATAACTGGAATAGAAGATGAAGAATATCATGATCGACTTCGCTTTGAAAATGAAGATCTAAACTCTGATGACGTAAACTCTGATGAAGCAAATCCAACAAACTCTGATGAAGCATACTCTGAACCTCTACTGGTAAACACTGAGGAAGTTTCTCTGACAGAACAAAATAGAGAACCAGTTGAGGGGGAGCGTGAAGATACTTCAGCAACATCTCAAAATGATGACTCAAATTCTGAAAATGAGTCAGCTGAAGAATCTATCCCAAACTCTGAGTCAAACACTGAAAATCCAAACTCTGAGCAGTTCAATTCAGGGGGAGCCTCAGAGAATGCAAATGGTCAAGAAGAAAATCAGGAAAGCATGGATCAAGGGGGAGGATCTAATGATGATAGAAGCCAATTACCTACAGCAAGAAGGTGGACACAATCTCATACACCTGACTTGATAATTGGAGATCCAGAAGCTAGTGTGAGAACTAGAAGTGCTACAACTAATGAATGTTTGTTTCATGCATTCTTGTCTCAAACTGAGCCCAAGAAAGTGGAAGAAGCTCTTCAAGATGCTAACTGGATAACAGCTATGCAGGAAGAGTTAAATGAATTTGAAAGGAATGAAGTATGGACTCTTGTACCAAGACCTAAAAACAGATCTATTGTTGGTACAAAGTGGGTTTTCAGAAACAAAACAGACAGTGATGGAGTGATTACAAGGAATAAAGCTAGACTTGTGGCTAAAGGCTATTCACAGCAGGAAGGAATTGACTATGATGAAACCTTTGCTCCGGTTGCAAGATTGGAGGCCATAAGAATTTTTCTAGCATATGTTGCTCACAAAAAGTTCAAAGTCTTTCAGATGGATGTGAAAAGTACTTTTCTCAATGGGAAACTTGAAGAAGAAGTCTTTGTTGAACAACCACCTGGATTTGTGGATCCCAAACATCCAGATTATGTCTACATGCTTGACAAAGCTCTTTATGGACTAAAGCAAGCACCTAGAGCATGGTATGAAACTCTGGCTCAATTTCTTTTAGAAAGTGGGTTCACTAGAGGTACAATTGATAAAACCTTGTTCTATTTCAACATTGGTAATGATCTGCTTTTAGTTCAAATCTATGTGGATGACATAATCTTTGGGTCTACTAATGATAAACTCTGTAAGAAGTTTGCAAAGCTAATGCAGTCAAGATATCAAATGAGCATGATGGGAGAGCTTAGTTATTTTCTAGGCTTACAAGTAAAGCAAACAGATGATGGGATTTTTATCAATCAAGCAAAATATACCAGAAATCTTCTCAAGAAATTTGGTATGCTTGATAGTTCATCTGCAACAACTCCTATGGCAACTGCAACAAAGCTAGACAAAGACACAGGAGCCTCAGTAGATATGACAAACTACAGAGGGATGATAGGGTCTCTTCTTTATCTAACTGCAAGTAGACCAGACATCATGTATGCAACTTGCCTTTGTGCAAGATTTCAAGCAGATCCTAGAGAGCCTCATCTAACAGTTGTGAAGAGAATTTTCAAATATCTCAAAGGAACCATAACTCTTGGTTTGTGGTATCCTAGAGAATCAGAGTTTAAATTAATTGGTTACTCTGATGCAGATTTTGCAGGCTGTAAGATTGATAGAAAGAGCACAAGTGGAAGCTGTCAATTTTTAGGTGACAGATTAGTTTCTTGGTACAGCAAGAAACAAAAGTCAATTTCTACATCCACAGCAGAAGCAAAGTATATTGCTGTTGGTAGCTGTTGTGCACAGATTTTGTGGATGAAGAATCAATTGCTGGATTATGGATTAAGGTACTCTAAAATACCTATTTTCTGTGATAATCAAAGTGCTATTGCTATGACAGGTAATCCAGTACAGCATTCCATGACCAAGCACATCAGCATAAGGTATCATTTTATCAGGGAACATGTGAAGGAAGGAGATATTGAGCTTCATTTTGTGTCTATAGAACAACAGCTTGCAGATATCTTCACCAAGCCTTTGAGTGAAGCTACATTTACAAGACTGGTAAATGAACTAGGAATGGTCTCTGGTTCTGACTAGAGATACTGGTTAGACTCAAAATTTACTCTTTTGTGATATGTTGCTCATGTTTTTCTGCATATGTTAACTGTTATTCAAATCATGTTGATAAACTCTGGAAACATGCTCTGATGATAAACTCTGATGTTAATCTTTGATTGTGAAATTGTCTGAATCATATGGACCGATGAAGAAAATTGTATGAAGCATGATTCTCAGTAAGTAATCTTGAATCCATCTAAGTTATATATGATCTAATCTCAAATGTGTGCAGAAACTTAACACAGCATGATATTGTCTCAATATTTATAGCATCTCTTAGTTTATTGGTTCTATTCACTGAGTCTGTATTAGCTGTTTGCACTTTCTCTCATAAATTCTAAAAGTTTAAGATGTCAGTTTAAACTCTTATATATTTTTACTTGATGAAATTTCACCCCTGATGCAAAATATGTACAAAAATGTACAAATTCTTTTGAGATCAAGTTGTGCCTAGGAAGATCCAAGACCTTATTGTGGGCATAATGGCTAAAATTTGAAATTTTTGGTGACTAGTCAAAAAGACTGGGACGATCCAGGAACTTATTGAAAAGATAAGGGCTAAAATTTCTAAGTTTTTGGTGACTAGAGCCAACCTCTGATTACTGGAAAAGAAAAGAAAAGAAAAGAAAAGAAAAGGACAGAAAAGAAAAAGAAAAAGAAAAGTGAAAAATAATGAAGGGGGTGAAAACAATAGAAATATCCAATTGAAAGGATATAAGTGACATAGTTTAGATGACATCAGAATTTATTTTAAATATGAGAGTTTGGGCAACCAGTTTTTACTGATTTAGTTTGTGGATTTCTATGCACTTTGAGATGCTCTCAATATTTATATTCAGTAAACTCTGCTATACACACACAAAAATCACAACTGTGCATTTTGGGAAAAGAGATTATTAATAAAGTTGGAGAATTGATAAACACTGATGAACTGTGTACTATACGACCGAGGTATTTTATTTTTAATCTCTGATGATTAAAATAAATATGTGGTTCAGACATTTCGAAATTTAAGGAGGAACATTATTTTTGAATATAGAGAGTATGATTGATAATGGGTTGTTGAAGTTTTGAAAATGATAAAAGATGTCTTGAAAATAGGCGGTAATTATTGTTCTTTTTACTGCGCATGCGCATTGGAAACTGCCAATTACTGCTGTCAGTCACTGCATGTGTGCCACGTGTCCCACTCACACGTTTCACAGAGTAAAATAGTTATGTG
Source organism: Heracleum sosnowskyi (assembly GCA_030848705.1). Lineage (NCBI taxonomy): Eukaryota > Viridiplantae > Streptophyta > Magnoliopsida > Apiales > Apiaceae > Heracleum > Heracleum sosnowskyi. The sequence continues at coordinate 26,888,882 of CM061237.1, forward strand.
TATTGATTAGAAACTGTTCAGTTTTTAATTTTTAATTTTGTATTACTATACAATACACATATTTGTTTAAACTTTTCATAACTTACTCCAATTCAAACTTTACTGTCACACACACATTTTCTCAAACACTCCTACTGCAAACTTTCTCAAATACTCTCCAAGCCATTCTCTGTTTATTTCTTAATCGTACTAATGGCTTCTACTGCTTTTGTCTCTTCTGGGCTTGAATTTGTTCCAAATAACTATGCTGCTCCTTTGATTAATGAGAACACACCGGAGGCGTTTCATTTTATGCAGAACTTTCTTGCCCAATCTCCCATTGGGCGTGCTCTTGTAGAACCACAGAAGCTTTCTGTGTGGCAAATCAAAAGATTCTGGGAAACTGGTGTCTATGATGATGGTGGTGATTCTGGAACACCATCCATTGTTTTTGCATTTCAAGAAACAGAGTATGTCAGTACTCCTGGTACTGTTCGTGCTGCAATGGGATTTGGTGACTATACTGCTTACACCATTGATGTTGGTGATGCTGAGTTGGTGAGAATGATGAGGGAGATAGGCTATGGTGGATCTTTGACCAAGATAGGTCAGTTGAAGCGACCGTTTTTGAGGAAAGAGTGGAGCTTTTTCTTCGATTGTATCACAAGAACGTTCGGGAAGAAGTGCACCAACTGGGATGCGATACCCACTGATAGTCTCCAAATTGGGTATTCTCTTATCTATGGTACTCATTTTGATTTTGGTAGACTAGTTCTTATTAATATGGGTGAAAAGATGACTGAAAATAGGAGAGTAGTTTACTTTGCTAGATTCTGTCACCTTTTACTTTCTGCTTGTGTTAGTGGGGTAGATATTCTTGATGAAGATGTTATTCCATGCTTTAAGTTACACAAGCGTATATTCTCTAATCTTGTGAATAAGGATGTTAAGAAGGGTAATGTAGGTGATCTTTTACTGCCTGCATTAGTGCAACAATTTTTGGATGATTCTATCCAAGCAGAATCACAACCAGAACCATTAAACACTGAAGTTGCTCCATCCACATCACAACCAATCCAGAAAAGTGGCAGAGTTAAACACAGGGCTATTAAACCAGCAAAGTCTGTTAAACCAGCTACTGAGGTTGGGGTATCTAAAACTTCTGTGCCAAACCCTGATGGACCTTCTAAGAAAAGGAGAGCAAAGAGACCTCGTTCTGATGATGAGGATGATACTGAAACTCTCAATCAAAGAAGAAGAAGATTGATTGCTAACTATCTTTTTGATGAGTTAGAAGTTGAAGCTGTTCCAGCAACTGAACAGAATGAAGCTCCTGCAATTGATGTAAATGTTGAAACTACTGTGCCTATAGAGGACAGATTAAATTCTGATGAAGCTCCTAAGGTGTTAATTGAACCAATATTGGAGATGAATAATGAAGAAGAGTTTGAAGCACATCCTGCTATCAGTGTTTGTGACACTAAGGATGTGGCAGCTGATCAAGCCACTCTAGTAATTGAAGAGTCAATGGCAACTCAAACAGAGATTCTCTCTGTCACCAATCAAGTTCTTGAAGTTGGTGATGAGGTTGATCAGGCAAAAAAATCTGTCTCTTCTGAGAAGATTGTTGAAACTGCTGTGGAAAATATGAATGAAGCTACAGCAGAAGAAGAAGTTGTTGTTGCAGTTCCTGTTGAAGTTGCACAGTTAAATACTGAAGTTACTGCAGAGAATATAATTGAAGAATGTTAGGAATGAATATCACCTAGAAACTAGACAGAGGGGGGGGGGGTGAATGGATAGTTTGATGGATTTTTGCTTTCTTGAAACTTAATGTAAACTGTATATGATTATGCTATGTAATATGCAGAAAGTAAACAACACGCACAATCACTTTAATCTACTTTGAATAAGCAAATTAAATACTACAGCTTTCCAAGAAATTCACAATCGAATTTCTGGCTTCTAAACAAGGACAATTTGTACTTGCTTGCTTACAGAGAAAAGAGCTTAACAAATAACTATGTGTATCTCTCTTACAGCTTACAATAGGATGTGCATGATATATATAAGCCCTATACAAACTAGTGCACACACCTATTTTTACACAGTTACCCCTTGCTGAAAGTCCAACTTGTCCTGCCATAAGACGTTAACTATGTCAGGAAGGACCACCTGCTTTTCGGAGTCTTTCCCGTTTCTGTAGCTGCTTGTCTCTTATCTTTCTCTCCAAGTTTAGCTATAGATTTGCCATCTGTTCTTTGGACCACCTTGCCAGAACAAATGCTTCAGTATTTGTCTCTTTTGATTCTTGATTCTGTACCTTGAATTGTCTTGTTATAAACGGCTAAGTGTTGATATCGTGAACTCCACTTCATTCCTGACTTCGCGATCTCCCTTGTGAGGACTACGCGATATAGCCTTTGAAGACTTTGCGACATAGGTCATTTGATGACTATGCGACATAAGTCATTTGACGACTATGCGACATAAGTCATTTGACGACTATGCGACATAGGTCATTTGATGACTATGCGACATAAGTCATTCGACGACTATGCGACATAAGTCATTTGACGACTATGCGACATAGGTCATTTTGATGACTATGCGACATAAGGCTTCTGAGGACTTCACGATCCAGGCTTCTTTGACTTTGCTGACTTCAACACTTCACGACATGTGTCTTGAGGACTTCTCGACATAGACCAAAATGGACTATGCGATGTAGCACTTCACGACATAGATATTGGTGACTTCACGACATAGCTTTCTTCTGACTTTGCTATATAATGCCTTAGACAAATTTCTGCAACTTATTTCTTCATGACCTTATTCATTTCTATCCTGCTGCATGTACATTACTGAACTTCTACCAGGACAATTATTCAATGACCTATATACAATCTAGATGCAAGAAACTTTACTAAGCTCATTATAGATATGAGCATACATGATAAAGCTATTGTTCATGAGAACAAGACAAGTACATTTAGAGACCTATACTATATCCCAGTGATAGAAATCACTAGGTCATGTAGTGTGACATAGTCACATAGTGTAGGCTTGTTAATAGTGGTATTCAGACATGTCTTGAGCCTAACAAAGAAGCTGCAGAAAATGTTGATGAAGAAAGAATTGATTCTGATGATAATACTTATGTACATTCTATTCATGCAAACTCTGGAATCAATGTTGGACATTCAAACTCTGATGATCATGATTCCATACCTTTTCTAAGGGATCCTACTGCAGAGTCTATCAAAGAAAATCAACATGCTACTGAAGCACATTTTCAGGACATGTATTATGCAAATTGGTCAAATCATGACTGTATCTTCACTTCACAAAGGGCAGCTGATCTTGTGAAAAAGTCTGCCTCTACTATTGTTAATCCCGAGCTTCTTGCAAATTTTCAAGCTACAATTGTTCAAGTGAAATCTCTTCACAATCGTTTTGATGAAACTCAGAAAGAAGTTACTGGGTTAAGGAATGATGTGACTGCAAGGGAGATAACTTTGAAGCATGAGAAAATTTCCTTATCCAGAGAACAAGATGCCCTGAAGACCAGATTAAGTAAGATTGAAGAGAATCCGACTGAAATGTCTACAAAGATTGATTCAATTGCTGCATCTTTAGAATTGCTGACATCAGTACTTATTCCTGATGATGTCAAAAAGGGGGAGAGAGTTCCTAAAGACAAATGCAAAAGGGCTCCAACTCTGAGACGGAGGGATGATGCAACTGATGGTGGAAGCAAAGAATCAGAGAAAAGGTCAAAATCTATTCAAGAGCAAGGGAGACTTAGGTCAAACTCTGCTAGAAATCTGACAAACTCTGATAGAGTAAACTCTGGTGCTCAATCTTCTTCAAGACTTAAAAGTCTAGCTATTTCAGCTAATCCAATTACTGATGAAGAGATTGCTGCTAAACTCTTTTTGGAAGAACATGGTGGTGAAGCCACAGTTGAAGACATTGATGCTGAATTGCAGATTCTTGCTGAAGAGCATAAGAAGAATGTTGAAGCTGGAATTTATAAGAAGGCTGCCAAGGCTCCTAGGAAAAAGGAACAAGGAATTTCTATTAGAGAGAATGTAAATTCTGAACAGAGTTTACAATACTCAAGGAGGCCTGTTGGAGCAAATACTGATAAAGGGAAAGGAAAAATAATTGAAGAACCCAAGTTATCAAAGAAGGCTTATTCAATCTCTGACATTGCTCAAGTTGAATTAAGACCTAATCAATCAACCACTGACGTTGCTCAAGTTGATGATTCTGTTAAAGTTGTGACAACCTCTGACACTGCTCAAGTTGTACAAACTCAATTGATATCTTCACAACTCCAAGGTACTTTTCGAAGACCATCTAAAGATGAAACTCTGAAGCCAGAAAATGTGAACATTCTACAAAGCAGAACTGTGTTAGGAAAGGAATCCTATGATAGATCTGGTTTGGGATCACATAGAGAGAGAAGAATAAATAACAGTCCTTTAGATCATACATCTCTGGCAGAACCTGGTGTTGGGGTAACTCAAGAAAGCCTTGACAAGTTAGAGTCTGTTCAGATGATCTATCACAGAGGAATCAAAAAGGAGTTTCTGTTATATTTTATGGCTGATGGAAGAGTTTATAGAGTTGGAGAAGCTGACATTCATCTAAAACTATGGGAAGAGCTGGAGTATGTTTTATATCTGCTAAAAGTGAAAAATCAAAGTGCTCACAATGCTGCTCAAGTTTTAAGAGAGAGAATGATGAAGTCTAAAGTTTTGTGTGGAGCCAAAATTTCAAGTGCATATATTCCTAAGTATAGAGATTACCATGGAAATCTGGTAGAAATGAAGAGAAACAGTGCTAAATTCAGAACAGCACTTGGTATTAAAGTTTTGGAATTCAATTTGGAATCAGACAAGTCTTGCTATATCAGACTAGGAAATGAGATGAATAAAAACAACATATATTCTCTGAGGGCTGCCATATATCAGACTGGTGAAAAAGACCCAGAACTTAAGGAGCTGAAAGAGATTATGACTGCTGAACTAGAAAGAGCTGAAAGAAGACTTCTAACAGATTATCTCAAGACAGTGCCTGACATTAAGGAAATTAAGTAAAGACTGTCTGTAAGTTTTTAAAGTTTTCTGTTCTAAGTAAAAGTTAAACTCTGTTATGTTATAAACACTGCATTTGTTATATGTTTTGACATCATCAATTATCTTTTAAACTTGTACATTTTTGTTATGCACAAGTTGGGGGAGATTGTTAGATATAATTGCTGATGATTGTCTATCAGTGTTTAAGTAACAGGTACTCATCAGAGTTTATACTAGAAGCCAGTCAGAGTTTGTTAAAGTCTGACGGGGTGAAAGTTTGCTGAAGCTGTCGGTGCTAATATGAAGATTCTAGAAGCAATATATCTTGAAGATGGAAAGAAGCAAGATATATTGAGATAGCTAAGGAAACGGAACAGAAGACAGAAGCAATCCTAATTTGATATAAATTGTATAGCTAATTTGTAGGAATATCAATTAGAGATTGAATCTATGTAGCTGTGTACTATATAAACACAGATAGGTTAACCCTAAAAGGGATGCGAATACTGAATACATTATTCTTGTAACCTAGCAGCTCTCTGTGATATTTTACATCACTGAGAGAAGAGTTATTTAATATAATTCAGTTTATTGTTCATAAACAGAGTTCTTGATTGTTATTCTCATACATATATTGATTATATATTGTGTATTCGGCCTAACACATAGAGATAGGGGTTCCCTCATCAAAGGGTCTATCTATAATCATACTGACACTAGGAGAATAAACAACTAAAGCAGATTCAGGATTAGAAACCATACCTGAATTGTCAATCGTCATTGGAACTAATAAGGACTGAATAAAAAGAGGATCAGCCGCAACATTTTGGCATTCTTCTGTACTTTGAACAGAAGGTTCTTGTGGAGCCTAGACATCAGGGACTGCTTCAGAAATAGGAACTGAAGGCTTTTGTGTGTTCTGTCCAACATTGTGGTCTTCATTAGGAGTTGATAGTTCTTGTGGGACCAGAGGTTCAGAAGCTGCTACATTTTTTTCTTGTGTAGGTTCTTGTGTGCTTCCCTCAGTGACTAGATCATCGAAGTGAAAAATGATATCATCTTCCAGAGCCCCTTGAGCAGTGTCAGGAATTAGCTGAGAAGATGTCTGATCAGTCATTATTAGTTGCTCCAGGCATGCATCTACACTTTGAGTAGATGGTTCTTGTGTGGCTTGATCAGTCTGGATTGCTAGTTCACATTGAGAACTAGGTTCTTGTGGATCCTGATCAGCAATAGGAGCATGAGTTGTCTTTGCCTTGACCACTCTTCTTTTTGTTCTTGCAAAGCAGGTCTTTCTCTTTTGTCCTGTAGAGGCAGTAACTTCATGATGTGCTTCCTTTGCAAGTTCTCTGACTCGGTCATATGAGATCTCAATTATCCTACGAGGTGGTAATAGAGGTGGACTTGAGTCATAAATAGTGACTTTCTCAGGTGAAGATGATACATCAGTAGTAATGACAGTAGGAGGAGTGATAGTAACAGAAGTTGTTGTTTCCTCAGGAATTATTGTATCATCAGTACCTGGATGTACTTGTATATCTCATGTTACCAAGGCATCAGAAGCATCCTTGTCATGAAGAGCCTTGTGCAATGCATCAACTACTTCAAAGTGAGAGGTGATTTTTGCCTTTCTCAACCGTCTTCTCTTAGGCGATGGAGAAGGTTCACGAGTTTCAGCAGCAGAAGTGACAGGAGAAGATTTCTTGAACAATACTGAGATAGGTATTATATCATCATCGGAATCAGAATCAGTAACAGCTGTATGCTTTCTCCTAAAGAGTAAAGCACTTTTTGTCATACCAGCTATTTGGCCACCTTGTTTCTCCACTGTTTGTAAGGGATTTGGTGACAAGGTCCTTAATCCTAAAGGCTGAGAATGTCTTACAGATTTAGCTAACCTTGTATGTGTTACAACTGGTTGCTTTTGAGAGCTATCAGAAGTGGGAATTGAATGTTTAGATACCTGTGTGGGTTTTGTACTTGGGTTTGATCCAGAGGGGGTATCAACTGCTGATCTCTGAATCCTAGTACCAGAATCTCTTCCATAAACAGTAGGCATTCTCTATTGTAAAAGTTGTCTGACCTGAATAGGATACTCAACATTACCAACAAACAATTGTTTGTTCTTGTTTTTATACTCCTGAAAAGATCTATAAGTATTTTGAAATACAGGTAATAAGTCATCATCCATGAAAGCAACATTGGGACAGAGATGCTTAAAAATCAGATGTAAAAATCTACCAAAAATAGACTACACTCCGATTATCAGTTATTCAATGACCTATATACTCAATTAGCATGCTAGCAATTTATAATTATAACCATAAATAAGAGAGTACCCAATGTTTTGTGTAGCCTGTGTAAGAGCATCAAAATTTGAACTCTTGTTCATGAAACATTTACCAATGGAATCAAAGAAAAAATTCTATTCCTGCATGAGTTTGGTCCTGAACAACTTCCCTATACGAGACATATCACCATTGTACCCAAGTTGACTGATGAACTCCCTTAACACATTATCATAAAAGGATGGGGTGAAAGATGTAGGATTTCCCAACCTTAAAGCTTCCATTACAACACCGACAGTAATGGTGTAAAGATCGTTTCTATAGGAGAAGGTTAACCTTGGTTGGGTACTGTCAGTACCTGGAGTATAAGTAACAGTACTCTATATCTGCATCACTGTCTTTGCAGAAATTGCTTTTGGTTGGGTTAGAGCATACCCAATTGAGCTTGAGGCAAGAAAATCTTGAATGAGATGAAACTCAACACGAGCCGCATCATTATCAAGAATTGTAGAATAGTTGTTGGTCACAAACTCAATATCCTCATGAGTAATGTTCTTGTTCACTGGAGGTGGAAAATGCATTTCTGTCATTTTGGAAAATTTTAGGGTTCGAGAGAAAGAAAGGATGTCTGCACTTAAGAAAAATTATAGATAATAATTTTAATGAGATATGCAATATCTTTTGTTTACTCTAGACAACAATTGTCTTCCGTAAAATGTGAGTCTTGATGATAGTGAGACAGATTTCATGCACGAATTAACAACGCACGACTTCTGATGCATGCGTGATAGTAGCGCGATACACACATCGTGTGTATATATTGGCGCGTGTGCGCCACTTTCCACTAATATCTGTTTATAATTGAACAAATTATATAAACAAATTAAAATTAAATCCCTGCAATAAGATCAAATAATAAAAAATTAATCAAATCAAAGAAATGATTTAATTTTTTTTGCTACAGAAATAAAAGTGGAATCTCGAGAAATCCATTAGCCGTTTAAACTGTCTCGGGAAGAGGCACTCCTCACATTCTCCAGAAAAGAACTGTCATCACTTATGATGACTTTTCACATTCATCAATATCAGTCTATAAAGACCACTATCATCTTCATCATTTCACATTCAGTTCCAGTCTTTGCATTTCCTTTCAAAAAACCCTCATTTCTGAAACAATAGCTGCTCAATTCTAGTTCATGCCAATGGAGGAATTCCTGAAGATGGAGTGGCAGCAACAAGCCAACTATTTGCTTGATGAGATGCAGGCGTTGTTGTTCTTGGATGGAGAGGGTCTCATCGTTGATGGTGAGTTTGCAGAAGGACCACTCTCCTACCCTCGTATTCACATCATTCTTCCTGGTTCATTTGACCAGCCAATCTTGGGCGAAGATGAGGCTCAAGCAGCCCTTTTGCTTCTCCTGCAGAGAAGTTATGATGAGGGGACTGAGGAGGATACTAACCGTAATTCCTGCAAAGTTCAAGCAAGAAAAAGGAAACGAGACGATGATGATGATTCATCATCAGGAGGATGTCATCCAATTGACATTCCTTTTGTTGTCCTTTGTAACTGAATGTCCAAACGGACATCTTCAGAGAATAAGTTGCACAATAGCTTCTGACTCTATCTGTTCTCCTCTTGATGGACAGATGGTTGTCCTCTCTGAAGATCCATTTCTCTCAATGTCCAAACTACTATAACCTTCAGGGGTTAGTAAGGTATCTTTCTGCAGCAACAACATTAGACAAGATCTACAAGAGAGATTATCTAGACAAGGTAGTATGATAATATTCTGTATAAAGTCAAGTGAATGTATATGAAACATTTTGAATCAATGAATGAAAATAATCAAAATTTTCGTATTTATTTATGTATGTATGACTTTATTTTTATTTGAGCAAAATGTGAGTACCTGATGAATGTATGTATGAATTTGACTAAGTACTTTAATGAAAGACTCAATCAATTAACACATGCAACTTTTTAACATTAGTAATGACAAACTATCATGATTTAATACATGTGCTCAAATCCTGACATTTAAGCTATCAATACTTAAAAACCATCAGCATTTATTACTTACTTGCAAATCCTGACCCCCTAATTATCAGTACTCACTTACTCATAGGTAACAATTCCAAGTTCATTTACCAGTCGAGTAAATACTGCTTCTGCCAGTGGCTTGGTGAAAATGTCAGCCAATTGTTGATCAGTAGGAACAAAGTGAAGTCTATTGTTTCTTCCATCACATGTTCACGAATGAAGTGAAACCTGATACTGATATGTTTGGTCAAAGAATGTTGGACTGAATTTTCTGTCATTGCAATAGCACTTTGATTATCACAATAAATAGGAATTTTAGAAAAGTGCAAACCATAGTCCAACAACTGATTTTTCATCCACAATATCTAAGTACAACAGCTTCCAGCAACAATGTACTCAACTTCAACAGTTGATGTTGAGATAGATTTCTATTTCTTGCTAAACCATGAAACTAGTCTTCCTCCCAAAAATTGACAACTGTCTAATGTGCTTTTTCTGTCTATCTTGCATCCAACAAAATCAACATCTGAGTAACCAGTCAGACTAAAATCTGATAACATGGGATACCACAAACCCAAGTTTGGTATCCCTTTAAGATATATGAAGAAATTACACCTACAAATCACCTTTTTTAGATACAAATCATTTTTTCTATATAGTATAATGTATATATGTAGTTTGTATATGTTAAAATCTTAGTAGATTAACTGGAACTTGTGTATAAATACAAACTTTACCATCTCTCCCATCTCTTTCAAATAAAACCCCAAATTTAACTTTACCCGCCATGAAAACACAAAAACCCACCGGAGCTCCACCACTCCACCGCCTCATCCACCAATAACCACCACCCCTTAAACCCCATCAAATGAATCTCTCAAATCAACGGCCCAGATTAACCCATCTCATCTCTTCTCTCCACTCAAAACTCTCATTTCACTCAACCCCATATCTCAATTGGAAGCTTAAAGATGAATATAAACTAACCCCATTTGAATTAACTACCCGCATTTGTCGCTTATTGAGTCTTCACCGCTATAATGCTTTAGAAAGCCTCTCTTTTGAGTTTTCGGATCGTCTCGTGGACTCGGTTTTACGAGAGTTTAAATTCGACCCGAAGCCTTGTGTTTATTTCTTTGAATACGCGTTGAAACAGACGAGTTATAGGCCGGGGATTAGGTGTTATTGTAAATTAGTTCACATTTTGTCGAGAGGGAAACTGTATGATGAGAGTAGAAGTTATTTGGATGAGTTAGTTAGGGTTTTTCGTGTCGATGAGAGATTGAATTTGGAAATTTGGAGGGAGTTAGTTGGGGTTTATCGAGAATTTGGGTTTTCAGGGAATGTGTTTAATATGATTATGAGGGTTTATGTGGAAAGAGGGTTAGTGAGGGATGCACTCTATGTGTTTGATAATATGGGTAAGTGTGGGCGTGTTCCGAGTTTGCGGTGTTGTAATAGTTTGTTAGGGAGGTTAGTTAGGGACGGGGAATATGGGACGGTTTTTTGTGTGTTTGATCAGATGAGGAGAGTGGGGGTTGTTCCGGATGTGTATACGTGTACGATTATGGTGAATGCGTTTTGTAAGGATGGGAGGGTTGGTAGGGGAGTGGAGTTTGTGAGAGAGATGGAGGAGGTGGGGGTGGAGATGAATGTGAGGACGTTTCATGGGTTGATTAATGGGTTTGTCGAGAATGGGGATGTGGAAGGGGCGGAAGGGGTTGTGTCGATGATGAGTGAGAGGGAGATTTTGAAGAATGTGGTTACGTGTACGTTGATGGTTAAGGGTTATTGTAGAGCTGGTAAGGTGGAAGAAGCGGAGAGGGTGTTGCGTGGGATGGTCGAGGATGGTGAGTTGGTTTTGGATGAGCATGCCTGTGGTGTGTTGATTAATGCGTTTTGTAGAGTTGGTAGGATGGAAGATGCTGTTAGGATTCGAGATGAGATGTTGAAATACGGGTTGAAGACGAATTTATTTATTTGCAATTCAATGATCAATGGGTATTGTAAGTTTGGTCAAATTCGCACAGCTGAGGAATTTTTTAGGAGTATGTTCAAATGGAACTTAAAGCCGGATTCGTACAGCTACAATACCTTGCTGGATGGGTATTGCAAGGGAGGTCAGACAAACAAGGCTTTCCAACTTTGTGAAAAGATGCTCTCTGATGGCATAAAACCGATCTCTGTGACTTATAATACTCTGTTAAAAGGTTTGTGTCAAGATGGTGCACTTGAAGATGCTTTGAACCTCTGGTCTTTGATGCTAAAAAGAGGTGTGGCCCCTGATATGGTGGGATACAGCACTTTGCTTGACGGACTTTTCAAGGCAGGGGACTGTGAGAAAGCTTTAGAGCTGTGGAAACATATTCTAGCTAGAGGATGTAAAAAGAGTATCTATGCTTTCAATATAATGCTTAATGGTTTGTGTAAGATGGGGAAAATGGTTGGAGCAGAGCAGCTTTTTCAAAACATGCAGGATTCAGGCTATTCACCTGACGGCATTACATACAGAACCCTTGCTGATGGTTATTGTAAAGCTGGGGATGTAGAAAAAGCGTTAAGAGTTAAGGATATGATGGAAAGGAAAGATATTCCTGCTTCTATAGAAATTTTTAATTCACTTTTAACTGGATTTTTTAAGGAAAAGAAGCTGAGTAGTGTAACAGATTTACTTGTTGAGATGGATGGCAAGGGTTTGAACCCAAATACTGTAACTTATGGTGCACTCATCGCTGGGTGGTGCAAGGCTGGGTACCTTGATAAAGCATTTAAAACATACTTTGAGATGACTGAAAAGGGTTTGGCTCCTAATTTAATTATATGTAGTGCACTTGTTAGCGGGCTATATAGGCTTGACAGGGGCAGTGAAGCAAATATGTTGCTGCAGAAGATGATGGATTTTGATCTTGTCGAAGCCCATTACTTTTTCGGCATATTACCCAAGTCGGACACGAAGAAATTAGATGTCCACAGAATTGCAAGTTCCTTGGATGAAAGTGCTGACTTTTCTCCTCTGCCCAACAATGTTGTGTATAATGTAGCTCTTGCAGCCTTGTGCAAATACGGAAAGGTTGACGATACAAAAAGATTAATAGTTACTTTGTCACAGAGAGGTTTCGTTCTTGATGAGTTCTCCTATTGTACCCTAATCCATGGGTTTTCAGCTTCTGGTAATGTTACTGAAGCTTTTAAATTACGGGATGAGATGCTCAATAGGGGTGTTATTCCAGACGTCACTACTTACAATGCTCTTATAAATGGCCTCTGTAAATCTGGAAACCTAGATAGAGCTCTCAAGCTTTTTCATAAACTCCGGTTGAAAGGTGTAGTTCCTAACGTCATTACTTACAATACGTTAATTCATGAATATTGTCGGACTGGTTATGCTAGTGAAGCTCTTAAAATGAAAGACAAAATGATAGAAGAAGGGATTTTGCCTTCTAAAAGTACCTACTCTTCTTTAATAAATGGTCTTCATAAGCAAGGTAGTACTGAAGAAGCACTAAAGCTTTTGGATGATATGATGAAAGAAAATACAGATTCTCATATCAAGACATATTGTTCAATGGCTCAACATTATATTAGCTGCGGTGATACGCAAAAGATTTCTGATCTTCACGACATTATGCATGTCAAGAGTCTCTCTTCTGCGGTTTCTTCTCATGAGCTAATTGAATCACCTGAAATCGCAAGGTATGAAGAAGCTCATTATTCATGGAATGTGTCAGAAGCCGCATCTTCATGAGGTCGGTGACTAAAAACACTGGTGAAATAATGCTCTATTCGATGAGTATATTCAAATTGGACATTATTTGGGCCACTGAGAAATCCAGTTTCATTATTTGGAGGTTTCTGTCTCTTGCTATGATGCAGTATACGATATAATGGTAATTTTGCTGCCAACTATAAAGGAGCCCTAATGAAATTTTTGACAAATACTGTTTAGTCACTTTATGTGGATGAAGGGAATGTTGAATCATAATCTCACACATGTGGAATGCCATCGTGAATATAAGCTTTTCATCTCAAACATGGAGCTAGTTCACTTCTGCCACTTAAAGATCCATTCACACACTTTGGTAAGTTTTGTTGCATCATAGTCTAACTTTTACCTGTTCTAAGTTTATACTAATTAATTAAGAAAGATTGGCCTATTATATGCAATTTCGGTCCCTTCACCAGTTGTGTCCAAAATGATTTGTGCACTTTGTGTTTTGCTTTGTTTTCAGCAAAGCTAAAGTGGTCAGTCTACACTCTACAGTGTAAGTTAAGGTAGTGATTTAACCTGTGAAGCAAAAGTTCCATGAACTTGAGGAGAACAGGTTTGTGGTATCTGGTCTTGATATCTCTCATGTTTCCGAGGTTGAGATCTCAAACCAGAGTGTTGCACCTCAGGAAATGGTCAGAAAACAGCAGCATGCCATTGGGAATCTTTCTATCCCACTGGAATGAGAGAGAAACGCATTTTCAACCGATACGCTGCCAGTGCGGTCATGTCAATGATTTTGAGGCTTCAGAGGGAGAAAACAGAGCTTGTGATGGAGGCCCGGCATTTCCAACGCATTGCAGAGGAGAGGATGGTTATTGATGGTCATGAGATTGTTGCGTTGGAGGAATTTCTGTATAAGAGAGACAAACTACCAACTCCCTTCTAACGCTCAGCCGCTTAGGCCTATAAAACTGAGATGGTAAGTTATGGACTTATGGTCTTAAGGAGGCTGAGACACTGGCAGAAACCTAGATTTCCACCCATGCCTACCCTCCTCCATCCAAGTGTGATTTGAATGAGATTCAAGCTTCGTTTAAGATTGATGTGGATATAGTTGGTGTGGAGAAGTATACATTTTGTGAGACGCCAAGGTCTCAGGATTGTAGAAACATTTGGAGAATTGGATGTGATCTTAGAAACATTTGGAGAATCGGTATCATCAATTGGAGCAAAGTCCAAAACAGGGTCTGCCTGCTGTGATTTTTTTTTGGTACAGCAACCGTGCTTGAAAAGGTGATAGTTGGTAATTCTCCAAGGAGATGAAGACATTCTAGGAGGTTTTCCACTGGCAGTTCAAGTTATTATTTTGCAACAGTTAGAGAGACAGATTCTGACATCTGATGTAGCCAACGATTCTCCATAGCTTGGCAGTGCTTAAACAATGAATTGCAAACATTCAGTGGAATTCTTTAACTTAAAAAGGTGGACAATGCATCAGAAATCTGTGATGACATGAGTGATAAAGTATTCACCATCGATTTTAATTCATAATGTGGTATCCCGATGTTATAGATCCTAAGGTTTTTACTGGTATATGTGATGGCTGTACAAATACACCAAGGGAGTCGGTGAATACAGCAGATGTGGGGGACCCCTGAGTTCGAATAGCTTTACTTGAGTCTTCATTCACATAAAGCTTAGAGAGATTCAATGAGCCAGACACTCATACTTATTCGGACAGATAGCGCAGGGCTGGTATTTTTGAGGGAGATAACAGATAGCTCAACAACTTTATAAAGATATTTCACCTGCAAGACTGGTGTTGAGAAAGTCAGCATTTGATGGAGGCTTCTTGTTGATGTCTATATTAAGTGGATTTTTCTTCTTTTTTTGTGGGTAAAGAAAGCAATTCGAAGCAGGCATATCTGCAGGAAGTCGCCCACTACTGGGTGATTGCTAGTGCTTCTAGACAAGGGACCTCACGTAGAAGAGCAGTGGAAATGTCTCTCAAGTAGTAAGCATGTGCCATATCTGCACAACTTTCTATGTCCAATTTTAACTTCTGCTGTGATCTATAAAATTTACTGCCCATAAATGTTTTCTTCAACTTTTGCTCATTGGTTTTTATAATAGCTAATTTTGCTCATTGTTTTATTAGAGTGTTCTTTACTTTTAAGTTTTAAGTTCTGCATACTATCTGCATATGTCCTTGGAAATTTGGCTTTTTTTATGTAAAGATAGCTTTTAGTGTATTGAGGAGATCCACCGGATGCTCATCATGCAGCAAAGACTTAGAGGTTCCCCTTTTTAATAAATTAAGTTGACGATGTATTAAATTTGTTACTACTTAGAGTTGCACAATAAAATTATTAATTATGACAATACTTTTGTTGTTTTTGTTTGATGTTTTGATATTTTAATTCCAAGGATGTCAGTTTTTGAGATGTCTAAGAGGTTTGAAAATGTAGCTACATGTGTACAAGAGGTTTATTAACAAGAACTTAAGTTTCAAAAGAAAGCTTTTAAGAACACAATTTCAGGCAAATATATTATAAGATCTTAGTCTCTATTAACTGTATAAGATCTCTAATATTTACAGACTCTGCCTATATAGTTAGAGTCTAAAACATCCTGCAGCCTTTTGCATCTCAACTTCTGCTTTTTCCTTCTAATAATCTAATTAGTTATATGTACCAATATCATGACAGCCTCTGAAACTAACACTACTAGAGAACATAGTGATTCAGTGCGTTACCTATTCTTGGTTAATCATTAAAAGGAGCGCGAGATAACCAAATGCAATCTATATTCTTAAAGGACAATAACTTTTTCAAGGCATATCATCTCATGACTACCGTAAAGGCGAGTCAGAATCTTGAAGTTGAAACAACTGTCAACCCCATTACATATATCCTTTTTTCTTGTGGAGGAATTGTTGTAATAACATGGTTCCATGATGAAGTTATTTGGAATCTACTCTTTAGTAGAACTCTTTATAGTCCAGTGCTGTATAAAGGCATATGAAGGTTTCCTTTTTTAGGCCGATCTTAGCACCCTGCACTGTCTAGAGGCCAATGATATGAGGTTGAGCCTTGCGTCTATGGATACCTATACTTAAACCATACTTGTCTTACTTAGCAAAAAAAAAACCATACTTATCTTCGTTTAAAACAAATTATATAGACTATACTCTAGTTTGTTGAACTTTTGTACGAAAGATAATTGCACTTGGTATAGCTAACAACTTCTTAAACTACTAAATCATCTCAGTGGATTCACTTGGATCTTGGGGGGAAATGATTGCAATAGCACAAGATTAAAGTATTAGTGTACATATTCGCACATTAGGAAAAGTTATCTCATCTTTTCTCGCAGTTGCTTGAGTCAAGCAAAATCAGCTTATTATTATTATTTCTATTTTTCTTGTTTGGCTTCTACATAATTTTTTAAGGCTTTCTAGTTTCTTGTGAGAAGCTTTAGGTCAATGACTCCAATCAGTTGGTCTTATTAGGACACTAGGTATTTAAATTTCCCTAC
Organism: Heracleum sosnowskyi; assembly: GCA_030848705.1. Lineage (NCBI taxonomy): Eukaryota > Viridiplantae > Streptophyta > Magnoliopsida > Apiales > Apiaceae > Heracleum > Heracleum sosnowskyi. The sequence continues at coordinate 26,905,523 of CM061237.1, forward strand.
AGATGTAATCAGTAATCACTTGAGTAACAAAAATTCATACTGAACTGTTTTGCCCTTTTTTCCATCCAAACCTTTATTTTTAGTGCAGATGCGTCCAGGAACGTGAAGAACTATGAACTTGTATACATGGAAAACATGGTTGTATAACGTATGGAGGTTTGATTTTTGGCCATGCTTAGATACATAGAAAACCTAATTTTAGGATCTAGAAAATGTTTGAGACTAGCTATTCAAGTCAACACCGCTACATAGAACTACAAACTAATAACAGCTACAGTTTTTCTTTATCAATATTATTTGTCTACTTCTCATTGTTAAGACTGTCTTTTTGTCAATTCTTTTCTAATTTCATTACCTAGATATTGATTTTTAAGTTAATGCATTGCTTGTCAATGATTAAAATTTTGCTATGATGCTATCCCACTTGATTGCTTGTATAAAAAATGTTTAAGCATAGCCAAGCTATGCATACACTTGTTGGTATATATTTAAAAATTTTGTATTGAAGAATTTATCTTTCTTTATTGTCATCTTTACTTCATCTTGAAAAATAAACTTCTTCTAGATACAGATGATATAATCTTATATGTTGTTTTCAGAATCTTGTGGGCAGAAAATGTGGATGCTTGGGGTGAATCGAGTGAGCACATACTATAACATCTGTTACTGCAGCAAACTGTAAGCCAAATTTTCTTTTATTATCCTGTAACAACTGTCAGCCGACCTTTTCGAATATATTATTTCTGGTGCTGTGGTGCATATTCATCTAGATTAGCAACTTGGCATCAGTAGCAACAATGCAGTGTATAAGCAAGAAACCTCTGTGGAGTTTCTCATGTTACATGTGTTTTTAGTCCAAACACTAACATTTTGTAATTGGTGGCAGCACATTGTGCTCTGGGTTAGTCATTGAAAGTGTTTTAGTTATATGGAGTAAGTTTCCCAATGTAATTGTCATTGACCCCATCGTACTATGGACTTTTTAATCAGGTTTTGAAAGCTTTTCCTGACCGCTAACTTGTTTCTCGACTACTTTTCCAATTCCAGAATCACTTGGGCCATTTTCAAAACTACACTCTCATCTTTTATTTAACTTTCTGGAGGTTACAGGTTTATTATTTATTATCTTTCTTGCTTTCGGAATTCAAAGAAAAAGCCATAAAACTCCTGTCAAATTTAATAATTTTGCTACACATGAAATTCAATTTAGACTGTAATGCAATATGAGAAACACTAGTGTAGATTTGCAAAAATTCTTGCATGAATTGCATCTCTATTTTTTTATTTTTGAACAATCAATAGTCGAAATTCATGGACTCCCACGCACTGCAGACTGCTTCCCTCCAATGAAAGTCGACCTCGAGGGTATCCAAGCCCTAGGATAAAGCCAAGAAGATTACGTATTATTCTTTCTCTGCCTTGAAGTTTTAAATATTGTCCATAAAATTTCAGCCATAGGAATTGATGATTGGAAGCACAAGTAACACATTTTTCTGAACTTACATTCCTTAGTTTCTTATTTCGTTTGTTGGTATTTGCCTATTTGGGAACTAGCTGCATATGCACTGTCTTTAGACATGTCTCCAACATCTGACGCTTGTCTACAAGTTTCAGAGCATCATATTACCTTTAGTTGATGCTACTTAAAATCATTTTAGTTTTCACAGCATCAACTAATACTATAGTCTGTAATTCTCATAGATTGCTTAAACACCACAAACATTTTAGCCACGGTTTATTTCGAATATTGATATGTTAATCTTGGGAATTGGTTAATTCTTCTATTTTTTCGCTAGTTAAACACGCTCACACACCCGTTAAAGGAGCAAGGAGATACCGCTACTTGGATGAATTGGTTAGTTGTTATTGAAAGAACTCCGAGTAAAATATATAATTACCGGTTGCCAGAAAGAATGCAAGAAAGCATGAAGAAAATTTTGAACTACAAAACTGTGAGTCCTTGGAACTATCTGTATACCTAAGCCTAGCTGATTTTCTTGAGGGTGAGATCAAAATTTAGTTAAAACTTATTTTCGATCTAGTTTTTCTAAAACTTAATTATAACTTGAATGACATACTTTAATATATTTTTTCAAAGTATGGTGTAATATTCAACTTATGTGTTCCCCGAATATGATAGATAAATCTCAACCGACAAAATGGCAGGCATGATCCAAGAAGAGATGCTTGCCTTAAGGCTTTTGTTTATTTTATAAGTCGTGTATGTGGGATGCCATTTTGATCTTTCAAAGTCCTACCCGAATCATATAGAATTTCTCTTTTCTATTTTATTATATAGTTCGTTAGAATGGTAGCTTTTAAATTTATATTCTTGTCATGTACTTATTGCATATTAACTAGAGGGTATTTATATACGAGAAAAATGTCATTAATTTATTTTATTATTATTAAAATGCTCCTCTATATCTCATCGACAAATTACTTATTTAATCGATAATATGATTTATCTCAATCCTTAATCTATTAATTTATGAGAATTTGAAGCAAAGGTAAAAATATATGCAACTTGTGTAAGAGAGTAGAAAAATTATATTTGTTAATCTATATACTTAATCATTAGTCTTTCACTTGATTATTTTGCTTTAACGAATGAATTATACATATTGTTTTTCATCAGAAATAAAATTTAGTTAGGTAAGTAGATTCTCTATTAAAAATTTAAAGTAAAAGTTAAAAAGTTTTTATAAAACATAATGTGGATCCTCATTTTGTCTTCGACTATATGATACATTTGTAAAATTATCTATATATATCTAGTTAATCAAATTTTTTTATTAAAATTAGGTAGATTAAAAGAAATATTTTTCATTTCTTGATAAGAAAATATTGATTTTTAATACCAATAAAGCAAATTATTTAGATATTAACTATGATTTATTATTAAGATACCAATTTTGACTCTATTTTTAAGCTAGTGAGTAAGCATCCAAGAAATAAAGCTTCTTTTAAGTTGTTCTATCATTATCAACTTTTTTCTTTCACTATTTTAAAAAGGTGTTGTTTTCAATACTTTTCTTTCATTATTATTGTATGCAGCATATATGATATATCATGTAATTACATCACTTCCTTTGGCCCTTTTTCTAGAAAACTAGTAAATCAGTTTGGCTAATTAGCTGGCAAATTATGTCCATATTCTATCGTGCCGGAGGAGACTTTTTAATTTATGTAACTGTATTTAACAATAGTTTATCACTTTATCCTACAAATAAAATAATTAATAAGATATACAGCAAAGGTAAAAAATGATTAAATTAACTATTGAGTTGTCTTAAAAGTAGAAAAGTGATGGAAAATCAGGTGAACAATGAATTAAACAAAAAAAACAAACACAGTTCTCTAACATGCTAAAAAGCAATTAACATAAGGTAAAGTAGGATCATAAAGTTCGCTGTTTTGTATCCTAGTCTCATGTTTAGAAGAATCAATGGGAATGATGGTAATAACGAGTCTGGATTCGATTCTCGTTGGTGCATGAATATATTTACGATAATACTCGGTAAAAAAGAGAGAAAGGGTCAATAATAATTAACAAAAAATTTCAAATAATAACATAAATCTGAGAAACATATAAAGGAATTAGTAATGTGTATATATATATATATTTGTCTTGGATTTCTATCCTTATTATTACAAAAAATATGAACATAATTGACAAACAAATAAATCTAGAACAGAATTTACAGAACAAACTGTATGGACTTTTGTATGTGTACATGGAATCTTTCACCTTCATGATCATCATCTGTAGTGCCTCTACACTTTCCACAGATATTATTCAGATCTTTACAACCCACCATTATCATCATCTTCTTCATTTTCTTGTTGTTTGATCAAGAATCAAAAGAGAATGGAGGTTTTAAAAGATCATAAGGAGCCCATAGTGCATCAAGTGGACATGGCCTATTTGCATCTAGTCTTACCCATGGCTTTCCTTTTCCACTCCAATGCAATAAACTAACTCTGCCCGGATGCAAATTTCGACAAAGTCCTCGAAAATTATCTCCTCCTAGTCCATGTTGATTCCATTTGTGATCAACCGGAGCTATGTTTCCTGCGAACACTAGCAAGAAAGGTGGCAATGAACCTAGTTCGTAGATTCTCATTCTTTTTTGTAGTTCCATCCATTCTTCGATTTTTGTTGTGTAATCGCCTAGTCTCCAACGATCAAGATCGATCACCATTACTCCGGTGTTGAAGTAACATGCTTTACGATTAGCGAATGTTAAGGAGAGTGATGGATTTGACCAGAATGTAGGTGTGAAATATGATGTGAAATTTGCGTTACAATATTCTGGCGCTGCTAGAACCGAGCCTTCGCCTAGAGGTGTTTCGGATAATTTTGCTATGTCGTCGACTAAAATTAAGTCTGAGTCGAGATAAACAATTTTGTGTACACATATTGGTAAAATGTTTGATAAGTAGCTACGTGCGTAGTTTAATGGACAGTCCAGTGCTGATCGGATTGATGTCGAAATTAGGCCTGCCATGACCGTGTCATCGAAATGATAGACGCGGAATTTAAGGTACGGGAATGAGGTCGCAATGGTTGCGCGTAGGAGTGATGCGTTTGCTGAAATGGAAGCGACAAAGTGGAATATTGTGTTTTGTGGACAAGAGGAGTGTTGAAGAACTGACAGGATCGCTGCCATTGATCCCCGAATGTACATCGCGTCGAGGGTCATTGCTACGTGGACTGCGTTCTCGTAGCAAACATTTTCACTTTGGTCGTGGTGGTGGTCGTGGCCGTGGTCGTCATTCGAGCTGGTGACGATGGAAGGACAATTGGGGGAGTTGTAGAACTTTGGAGCTTCTTTGAATTGGTGGAGAAGAGTGGTTGAGGTTTGTGTTGCGGAAATGGTACATTGAGTGAGAGTTGAGAAGGAAACTAAAATGAAGAAAAAATTGTAGAGGGAAGGGAGGAGTTTTTGGTTTAACATTTGGAGGTGTTTTGGGGGAAATGTGGAGAGGATTTTAATGTGTGTGTGTTTTTTTGAGAAGGTTTGAAAAAAAGCTTGTAGCTTTGTAGAGACACGGTTTGGGGAATAAAATAAAGAGGTAAAGGAATTGCTGGCCAGGCTGCAAATTTTAAAGGGGGTGTTGGGGTGGGGCTCTTGGTCAAGAAATTTCAAAAGCGTATGTATATGATTTCATACCTTAAACAAGTTTGCTATGAAAAAAGTAGTTATACTTTTTCTATGTATTCTTACTAGGTTTCCTTTGGATTATACATTTTGGAGTTGTAAAAAGGTAAAGATTTGCAAGATGAGTTGAGCAAGATTAATAAGAAAGTGTGTGTGTATATATATAGGAGAAGGGGACTGTTCAGTTTGTGCCTGGGGTCTCCACTTCAAATAGATATAAAAGTGGCCAAGGCCAAGTTGTAATGCATCAAGTGATTAAGCTTTTTATTAGTGTTGTAGACCTTTTTAAGCAAAGGGTCAAGTGGGGGGACCAAATATGTATGAATCTCATCACTAATACTAGCAAATTGTAAGAGGAACCTACCACTTTAGCTGTGTGAAAAAATTGCATGCATTTACCATGCAAGATTTACCATAATTGATTCAGAAACACGTATTGACTATTCGAGAAAATTGACTAAGATATACGCAGATTTTACCTCTGTTACTTAACCCGTATAAAAACCTAAACTTAGAAAGATTTAAGAAATGTTTAGACATCAAAAGAATTGTACAGTAAACATATGGTCCTTTTCTCAAACGCATTACGCATGTGTGCAGATTGTGAAATTCCAGCTATCTGCCATCAATAAGTTGGAATATCACAGTCTCGGTGAAAATTATAAACGCAGCAATTTCGATCGACACACATCGCAGTCTTCTGAAAAATTTAAATTCACGATGACTAATTAGCAAGAAACCTAGAAGCTTAGCTTCAAGTTTGAGGAATGTAATGAAACTGATAGCGAACCACCTCCGTTCCCTCGTCAGTTTTTTGTTCTTAGTTTATACTACTACTTTAAATATTAGGTCGTCCGTAGTTGTTGAAACACACATCTAAACGAATCTCAGCTATACTTGAACAAGTAATCTACATTGAGTTGCACAAATTAAGAATGTCAACATATTCGACGAATCAATTTACGTTATATTTTACGAAAACAACCTCTCTAATCTTAATACGACTCGAATATTTATAAGCTATGTAAATCATTTATTTGCCCTTCCGCTGGCAAGTACCATGCACTCGAATCAATTATAAGTTCGATGATGAGGCCTTGTTTTGCCCATACTTCAGTTGCATTACCCATTACTTCCGTTGAATCAATTAACATGAGATCGAACTTCATTAAAATCAAGAAATAAAGATCATTGATCAGTTAGATTCATCTCCAGGCCTCTTTTTCTGTCCTGTATATTGAATATTGTGCATTTCTCATGCATTTCTGAATTTTTAATGGGCATGGAACTCGTGTGGGAATTTCTTGCATGGTCTCCGTATTTTATTTAAAATGCTGAATATTATAAATTTGAGATTTGTGGAAAAAAACAAATTTGTGATAATTAAATGCCATGTTGTATAAATATTTATATCATTAGCAGATTAAATAGTTCACGTAACTTGAGTAAAAAACTTACAAAATAATTGCATACTACCAAATGTATCTGAATATTTTTATCAGTGTTTGACGATGTGCAGTTTGAAAAAGAAAATTAAAATAAAATCTTGAGAGATATGTTTGTAAAAAAAAGAAAAGAAAAACGTCAACATAGCCAACTAATTTTAACACTACCAAAATATGGTGCAACACAAATGATTAAGCTCAGTATGTGTGTGTAAAGCAATGATTAGCCAGTTTACAATCATGAAATGCATTCAGTTATTAACTTAATTTGTACATAAGAGATTCTGAAATTACAAATTAATGCTCGAAGCGGAAGATTTATTCACCTATAGTTAGGAATATTTTCACATCTTCTGCATATTTTTTTTTAATTTTAAGTTTGATTCTCGTTCATATCGAATTAATTACGTACTCCCTCTGTCTCAGTGAATTTTATACACTGAGACACGTATACTAAGAAAAATATAAAAAATGAGTAAAATTAGATGAAAATTAACTAAAGTGGTGAGACCTATCAATATTTAATAATAGATTTGAGATAGTGGAGGAAAATAGTAGGTGTAATAGTGTTTTATATTATTATAGAATAGAGATAGTGGAGAAAGTAGTGTGTGTAATAGTGTTTTATATTATTAAAAATTAATATTTTTGAAATGTATAAAAATGAGAGGAACATCCCAAAATAAAAAGTGTATAAAAATGACTGGAACGGATAGAATACTGCACAACCAAATTCACCGACAATACTCATGGCAACTATTAAGAGTGGGTCATTGCTCATGTGAACTTTGAAACTATTTACATTTTGAATGCTTGGAACTTATAAGTCCACGCAAGCTACTTGAAAAGTCTTTAAAAATTACTACTCATCGTCATCTTCGTCTACATTTTTTGAGTATTTATTATTTCGTACGCAGACAAGTGGAGAAATGAATAAAACTTCTGGTTCAGTACACTATTGTGTCTTGTAAGTTGTGGTCAACTATGCACAGCTCAGAATTTGAGTATGCACCTTCTTAGTGTCAGAATTCTCGCAGTATAGTTATTGCTACAGTCCAATCGAGTTGGATATATAAATATCTCTATGAATGTAGTCAAGGATAGAAAGTACAAGGGTCCGGATTTATGATATACGATAAGTATGAAATATGCATGTGTAACAATTTATGATGTGAATGCACGGATCTCACTTATCACATACCACGAAACGATGATCTCGTATACATAATCGTATTCATCAAGTAAAAATAACTCAAATTTTGCATTGTTTAGATTAGATATGTTGCATTGTTATCCGCTAGATTACGAGTTCGAATTTCGTAAACAACTTGTCAGTAATATAGGGTCTCAAACTGCAGATTTCATGATCTTCTTCATATTTCTTTTTATGCGTGTTAGAGATCGAAATGTGTCGTGTGACCAACAAAACTGAAGCAAGTCAATTGTAGCAACAAGTTGACTGGAGACTATAGTCATCCAGTACCCTAACTTGTCCGGCTTCAAACTATTTATTTTATTATATTTTATTTATATGTGACTTTATCCGATAAATAAAATTTTAAATATTAGTATAAAATCGAAGCAGAAGGTGAAGAATTGAAGATAACATTTGGGCATAGACAATTTGGATATTAGGAAGGTGAGGTGACGGTGTCGGGAAAAATAATGCAAAAAAGTGAACTAATCATCATACAAAAGTCGCATAAAGTCAATAGAGCTTGCTGTCTTTCACTAAATTAAAAATTTTGAGTTTCGACTTTAAATCAGTGTTCTAAAAAGCGCAAATCGGTCCGAAACGATGAGATGACTTTCTAGTGCTTAAGCGGCTAAACGGACGCTTAAGCGGAATTTTAATCGGGTCATTAATCGGATTAATAATATATATTTTTAAATTTTTAAATATAATATTATTACATGTAAAATTAAAATTATGTAATAATTAAGTAATAAGAATTTAAAGATAAAACATTTTTAATCAAAAAGGTATTTTAAAATTTTATGATAATTATAGTCCTATTATAATAAACATTATTATTTTAAAATTAAAAAAATAGCAGGTCAACATCATTTTGACCGCTTAAATCCGCTTAATAACCGCTTAATCCGCTTAATGACCGTTTAATCCGCTTACTAGACCGCCTAAACTTCATTAACCGTTTCTCAACCTGATTATGCACTAATCGCTGCGTTTTTATCCCGATTCCGCATAAACGACCGCATAATCCGCTTTTTAGAACACTACTTTAAATAAATGGACCAGAAGGCTAAAGGGCCTCTTTTTGCTGGATGCCATTAACGATTTAATTTTCTTTTACTTTTAAATACACATAAATTATTTATGCTATTTATCTATAAATATTAAATTGTCGTAATGGTCAAAACAGTCCTAGCAATTCATTATACAAAAATACTCATTTAACAGTGTGAATCAAGCAAAGTTACAGGCTTCTAGCAATGCATAAACCAAGAACTGAAATCAGAAATGTGTGACAGGAATTTATTATTCGAAGACGGAAAAACTTTGGTGCATCCAGCATCCTTTATCAGAGCTTCAAATTTCCTCTTCAGACCCACCACGTTGATCTTGAAGCTACTGGCCTTGATGTGCAGATCATCAGACAGTATCGAAATAATCACGATTTAGACTTTTCGAAAATATGACGTCTGAACACCATTTGTTTACGAGTGAATGAAACTGAATGACGTTTTGATGAATCATTCATTCATTAAGATTGTTAGCTATAGAACATCTCCAACAGCGTTAACTAAAATGGTTGACTAAAATAATATAAAATATTAATTATGTAAAATTTGTTGAACATGTAAGATGATGTGGAGTTGGCTATAATAGTTGGCTATATTTTAAAAATAGTATTTTTTTAATTATTTTAAGTTGTTATAAATAGAATATATTATTTAAATATGGTAATAGGTGACGTGTGATTTCACTACAGGTCCCTACAGTTTCAGCAAATATGTCATTCTGTAGGGGTTGACTATATTTTTTGCTAAGGGTTTTGTAACATTGGAGTTGTAAATTTTTTACACAATGTCTAAAATACTTATTTATGGGATGTCATCTAACATTTTAGCTAAAGGTTTTACCCCATTGGAGATGCTCTAACCTTTATTAATACTAACCTATAACCAGTGCGAAGCACGGATTGAAAATAAAAATAAAATTATTAAAATAAAATTTGAATATTAAGTATAAAAATAATTAATAAATATTAATTTAAATATGTTGATTTGTAGAATTCAATGTGAAATTTAAATGAAAGTCTATAATAAATAAAGACTATTTAATTAAATAGTTATGATAATCGAATCCTGCTAAAATCAAAGAAGTTAAATTTAATAAAGAAATAACTTGTATAATTATGTAGTAGCAACAACAAATCGAACCTGAGTTTTAGTACTAGTGTGTTTCAATGAAAAGAAGTTTCCAAATTATTTCTATATATCTGGCCATTCCCGCTCGAACCCGAACAATTCCCCAAATTCCCGACCCAATTGAGGTAGAGAATATATCGAGATCGAGCGGATGAAATACACATCCGTAATAGTAAGAGAGATGGTAATTACATTAATACAGAGTTATTGTATAACTTATACTAGCCTATAACCCGTGCAAGGCACGGGCCTTAGAAAATAATAAACTAAAAAATTTAATGTGAACGGAAAATATTAAAATAAAAGTAAAAATTAATATGATAAATTATAAAATGAGAAACTTAAATATTAATTGGAACGTAAAAAATATATTAAAAAATACAGATGGAGCTGATGAAGATAAATGAGGTATTATTAATATTAATTTATAATAAAATAATATTAATAATAAGGAAATATAGAAAATCTAACATGTTTTAATTAAAAAAAGTAATTGTCCATGATATTTTTGGAAGTGTTTTAATTATATTACTTGTATTTATTAAAAAAATACGTTGACATGTTAAAATAAGTAAGTTTTTTTAATAAGGACAAATAGGAAAACTAACATGTTTTAATTAAAAAAAAGTAAATACCTATAATATTTTTAGATGTGTTTTAATTATATTTGTTAAAAAAATACGTTCACTTGTTAAAATATGTAAGTTTTTTTAAATAATTAAAAATATTAAAATAAGTTTTAAAATATATAAGTAAGGGTTGCAGTTCATATTTTTGGAAAAGAGAGATTTTAGTGATAACAAATATAAAAGGTAATATATTTTAATTTAAAGGTAATTGCCCGTGATATTTTTGGAAAAGAAGTAGATTTTGTTAGAAAAAAATGTTTAAATTATAAAAGGCAATCAGCTAGTTAATATTTTTATATTATTTTATTATTTATTAAATTGAGTATTAAAATAGATTTTAAAATAAATAAGTAAGGATTGCACCTCATATTTTTGGAAAATAGAGATTTTAGGGATAACAAATATAAAAGAAATTATGTTTTAATTTAAAGGTAATTGTCGTGATATTTTTGGAAAAGGAGTAGATTTTGTTAGATTTTTTTTAATTATAAAAGGCAATCAGTTAGTTACTATTTTTATATTATTTTATTATTTATTAAATAGAGTATTAAGATAGGTTTTAAAATAAATAAATAAGGATTGCACCTCATATTTTTGGAAAACATAGATTTTAGTAATAACAAATATAAAAGGTAATATGTTTTAATTTAAAGATAATTGTAATGATATTTTTGAAAAAGGAGTAGATTTTGTTAGAAAAAAAGTATATTTTAATTATAAAACCAATCATCTAGTTACTATTTTGGCAACTTGACAATAATACAATTCCATAAAAGATTTGATTTGTAATAGCTTTCGTTATCCTAAAAAGAAAGAAGTATATTTGTAGTAGTGTATCCTAAATTTAAACAAATTAGATCCAACATTTCCATTTTTTTTGATTAGATTTAAATATTATTTGATTTTTATGTTGTAAAATATAGTGAAATATTAATCTAGAATAAAACTTTCCCGAATTTTGATTATATTATTAATTTATTAATTAGAAATAGTACCGAAAACCAAAAAACGACCGTTAACCGAAAACCAAAACTTTCAATGTTTCGGCTTTAATAATATAGTATAGATTATAAAAAGTAATAGTTATAAATGTAGCGTATATATTAATTGTATTATTATGCAATTTTATATTAATTGTATTAATCATTTTTTTTATTAATTGTATTATAAATTTTTATTATGCAATTTTTCACAAATTTGAAAATAGAAATTAATTATTCTTATTAAAATAATTATTATTTTACTAATAAAGAAATGTTGCTTGTGTGCTGGTGGGTATTCAAGCAAGAGCTCTTGGGTCTAGTGTATAGGTAATGTTAATGGATGATGTTTAAATTTCATAATTTACTCTCACCTAAAAAAATTCTTAAGTTTATCGGTTACCAACTTAGTGTATTAAAACTTTTTAGTAGCAAAAAAACATTGTACGAGAACAATGTAATATTTGTGATTGAGTTTACTTTTAGTACATAATGTTTTAATTGTTTTACTATGATATTTACCCCTCCCCATATCAGTTCAAACACCAAGTTGTTGGTAAATTTCTAGTATACAACTTTGCTATTGTTGGCAATTAATTTAATCCTATAGTGATAATTATATTTATTTTGAATTAAACTAATTACGCATTAAACTAATTAAACTAATAATTATATGTGTATACCGTGTCATACATAACATATCATACCTTTAAGAGAGGGTTATGTTTTTAAAAAGTATAGATTAATTTATATTTTAATAACAATAATTAAATAAATTTGAAATTAAGATAACACTATTTTTAAAACTAATTAAGTTAATAATTTTGTATATATCACGGTATATATGGGATATCATACTATTAAGAGGGGGTTTCTGCTTTAAATTTAGAGATTAATTTTTAATTAAATAATAATTAATATGAAATTAAATCAATTATATTAAGCTAATTAAACTAATAATTATATGTACATTGCGGTATACATGACATACCATACCCATTAAGGGGTCGTTTGGTTCGCTGGTATCAGGATTCAGGTATGAGTTTAGATTGAGCAAAACCAATACCCTGTGTTTGGTCCAAAATTTTTTATTCTCAAACCCATACCTAAAACCTCAAAGAAATGAGATTTTGATACCCTAGTGGGGAGGTGGGTATGAAAATGGAGGTATGGGTATCAATTTTATATTATTTATTAATTTCATGCCAAAAAACATTATGAATATAAAAAAATATTTTATAAATAAAAACAATGTTATAAATAACAATAAAATATTTTTAATTTTTTTATAATATAAAAAATTAATTTAAAATATAAATTAATATCATTTTAAAAATTATTTCAACACTAAACCAAACACATAATATTATAAATGATCTTTCAACCCCGTACCACGTCAACCCGATTCCTGATTCCAAACCGATACCATTCTATGAACCAAACGACCCCTAAAATGGGGTTTCTACTTTTAATATAGAGTATAAATTTCTTAAGTTTATCGGTTACCAACTTACCATTATGCGTAGGAGCAAAAATGCATTGTAAGGAAACAATGTAGTATTTTTTATGGAGTTTACTTTTAGTACATAAGTATGATAATTCAGGATTTACCCCTCCCGATATCAATTCAAACACGTTGTTGGTAGATTTCTAGTATGTAACTTGACTATTGTTGACAATTAATTTAATTTAATAGTAATAATTATATTAATTTTGAATTAAACTAATTACATATTAAACTAATAAGTATATGTGTATATCGTAGTATACATGACATAGCATACCTTTAAGCATACTTTTAAGAAGAAGTTATGATTTTAAAAAGTATAGATTAGTTTTTATATTAACAATATTTTTAAAATTAATTAAGCATATCTACATGACATACCACACCATTAATAAGGGTTTCTAGTTTTTGTAAAAAGATTACTTTTTTAATTTAATAATAGTTAATTTGAAATTAAATCAATTATATTAAATTAATTAAATTAATAATTATATGTATATTGTGGTATACATGTCATACCATTAAAAGGGGGTTTATGTGCTGAAATCTACGATCTTCACTAAATTTTTAAATATCAATCGGTCAAGACATAACAAAAAACATTCAATAAATTAGACGACAAATGTTCAATGTATATCCTTAAATTTAGGATTAATTATATACATGTACTACAATATATACTGCAAGTTTTGTAAATAATATACGCAGTACATATATAAAAAAGTACATGGTCTATTAATTTGAAATTAAGTGAATTATATTAAATTAAAATGATTATATGTATATTGTGATATACATGGTATATTGTACCATTAAGAGTGGTTTCTGCTTTTAATAATTTTTAATTTTTAATTTAATACAAATTATTAATTTAAAATTAAGCTAATTATACTAAAATAATTAAGCTAATAATTAGATGTATACCACGATATACATGACATACCATAACATTAAGAGGGCGTTTTTGCTTTTAATAAATATAGTATCAGTATATATGGCATACATAAGAGGGGGTTTCTGCTTTAAATTTAGAGATTAATTTTTAATTAAATAATAATTAATATTAAATTAAATCAATTATATTAAGTTAATTAAACTAATAATTATATGTACATTGCAGTATACATGCCATACCATACCATTATGCCATACCATACCATTTAGAGGGGGTTTCTGCTTTTAATATAGAGTATAGATTCCTTAAGTTTATCAGTTACCAACTTACCTTATGTGTATTAAAAAATTTTAGGAGCAAAAAAAATTGTATGAAATAATGTAGTATTTTTTATGGAGTTTACTTTTAGTACATAAGTATGATATTTTAGGATTTACCCCTCTCGGTATCAATTTAAACACGTTGCTGGTAGATTTCTAGTATGTAACTTGACTATTGTTGGTAACTAATTTAATTTAATAGTAATAATTATATTAATTTTGAATTAATATTAAATCAACTATATTAAACTAATTAAATTAATAATTATATGTATACCGCGGTATACATGGCATACCATTAAAAAAGGATTTGTGTTTTTAGTATAGAGTATAGAATTTTGAATTAATATTAAATCAATTATATTAAATTAATTAAATTAATAATTATATGTATACCGCGGTATACATGGCATACCATTAAAAAAGGGTTTCTGCTTTTAGTATAAAGTATAGAAGTGAAATCCCTTTTTAATATGGTACTATATTTAGTTCGCACTTTTTTTTGGTTCATACTTTTTTTTTGTTTCACACCTAATTTATCTTTTAAAAAAAATATAATTATCTAATTTAAAATAGATTATATTATATCATAAACTCCTATTTCACGTAGTAGAACTTTATATTGTTTTTAAATTATTTTTGTTTTAGTACATATCAAATAGCGAAAAGGAGTATTACTTTAGTCTTGCATATTTGCAAGGTTCTCTGTCTTGTAATGTGACAAGTTTTGGTTATTGATTATTAAGTTCTTTCTTTAATTGCTTGTTATTAAGTCTTTTCTTTAGAAATAATTGATATGGCGACGACACCAACAAATCTCGAAGACAAATATTCCAGGCTGACATTGGAAGAGGAAGACGATGGAGGGGTAATAGTGGGAGATGAAGAAGTGCGGAAAACCGGACAAACATTTGTATTGATTGGTCGTTTTCTAACAGAGAAGAATATAAATTTTAATGCAATGAAAAACGTGATTGCTTCACTATGGAGGCCTAAGGAGGGGATGGCGATACATGAGTTGGGAGGACACATCTATTCGTTTGTATTGTATCACATTCTTGATATGCAGAAAGTGCTAGATGGAGGCCCCTGGACGTTCGAACAAAGTTTATTGTTGTATCATCGATTAGGAAAGAGAATGAGGATCCACACGCAGTCAGTTTCAATAAAATGGATATATGGGTTCAGCTATACGACCTCCCGAACGGTTTCATATCTGATAAGATTTTGCAGAGTATAGGAAATTATATTGGGGTTTTTGTCAAATCAGATCCTACAAACATGAATGGCTCGTGGAAAACGTATGTTTGAATTAGAGTTACTATAGAGGTGGATAAACCGTTAAAACGAAGAATGAATATTAAACGTGAAGGAGGCACTTGGAGCTGGGTAAATTTCAAATACGAGCGCCTGAGTGCGTTCTGCTTTGTATGTGGTATGTTGGGACACTTAGAACGAGATTGTGGAATTGTTTATGCCAATCCTGATAAGGAAATCGAAAGAGCATACGGGGTATGGTTGAGAGCACCATGTAGAGGTATGAAGGACCAAAATGTGGGAGCAAAATGGCTTAGAAACGGAGCTGATGGTGGTGGTTCATGGGCAAAATCAGGTGCGAAGACGAAAGAAACAACCACCGCACATGGCAGCGATAAGGTGGAGCCAAAATTCATGGAGGTGGATGGGGTGATTCGCGAAATTTCAGGAGAAGATGGAGCTATTTGAATTATCACACGTGATACAGGGAAAGAGTTAAGGGATAACAATAATTTAAATCAGAAGGAGAAAAATCAGGAAGAGATTAATTCTGAAAATATTACAGAGGTTTTGGAATTTAAACGAAGGCGCGTAGAAACTGGGGAGTATGTGTGTACGGATAATGAGGAGCAAAATAACAACGAGCTTAACTCATATGTTGGGCCAAAAAACGGACCAGAGGTGGGACCTGTGAGACAGACCCGCCTAGAAAAATGAGATAGCATGGAACTGTCGTGGGATGGGCAACCCACGTACAGTTAGGTTTCTAAGGGAGATAGCCCAACAAATAAAGCCCAATTTTATTTTCCTTTCTGAAACGTTAGTTAAAAGAAATACAGTGGTTGAGGTCTGTAGGGGTTTAAATTTTGTTGGTTGTTCAGTAGTAGATGCACAACGTCATAGTGGGGGGTTGGCCTTACTTTGGAAGAATGAAGGAAGTTGTGTGATAATGGAGGAGAATAAACACTTTATTGATTTCGAGGTGGAGAATGAGCAGGTGGGACGATGGAGATATACTGGGTTTTATGGGTGTCCGGAGAGGGGAAGGAGAAGAGAGTCATGGAATTTGATACGTGGCTTAGCTGGTAAATCTAACCTACCATGGTGTATTATAGGCGATTTCAATGATATGATGTATATCGACGAGAAACGGGGAGGGCGAGAGCATCCAAAGAATTTGTTGGAGGGATTTGTGGATACGATAAATGACTGTAATTTAACCGATTTGGGTTTCAATGGAGATAAATATACATGGGAAAAGTTGAGAGGAACAAATGGCTGGATTCAAGAAATATTAGACCGTGGCCTTGCTACGCAGGAATGGCGAGATCTATTTCCGGTTGCGGAGGTTCACGTATTTGAAGTGGCTCCCTCTGACCATCTGCCTTTAAATTTGTAGCTCAACAGAAAAGTATATGTGCCAAGAACGAAACGCCTTCGCTTTGAAAATGTGTGGGTTCGGGAGAGGGAATGTTTAAACTTGGTGACAAATAGTTGGGAAGAAACTGAAGGGGTTGATATCATGAACCGTATTCAGTTTTGTTGTCTTAAGTTGGAGGAATGGGGTTGGAAGCTGAATGCGGAATTTAAACAAAGAATTATGGACTGTCGGAGTAGATTACGAAGGCTGCGAACTAGAAGAGACATACATGGTATTGAGACGTATAATGCTGTGAGATGGGAGTATTTGAATTTGTTAGAGAAACAAGAAATTTATTGGAAGCAAAGGGCGAAACAATTTTGGCTACGGGAGGGCGACCAAAACACGCGTTTCTTTCATAAATACACGTCAAAACGAAAGAAAAATAATTGTATTTAGCGAATTAAAGACGATGAGGGGGAATGGAGGGAATCACCGAGTGAAATACAAGATGTTATTACGAATTATTTCTCGAAATTATTCCAAACTGCATCATTGGGGGGCGTTTGTCAGAAAGGGAAGTGGTAGAGAAGGTTACAGGCGAAGAAAATGATGCTCTAGTATCAGAGGTAACAGATGAGGAAGTGAAGGCAACCGTTTTTTCAATGCACCCAGATAAATCACCGGGGCCGGACGGACATGGGAGCTACCAGCTGAGGCAAATCGCACACTGGTGTGTCTAATTCCAAAAGTAAGACTACCAACTTCGATGACAGAATTACGGCCCATATCCTTATGCAATGTACTGGTGCGAATATTGTCAAAAGTATTGGCGAATAGATTAAAAGTTTGTTTGGGGCATCTAATATCAGATAGGCAAAGTGCTTTCATTGAGGGGAGATTGTTGACAGATAATGCATTGGTTGCCTTTGAGGTTAATCATTATATGAAGCGAAAGACTCAGGGTAAGAAGGGAGTGGCGGGGCTAAAGATTGACATATCAAAGGCTTACGGCCGATTAGAATGGAGCTTTATTCAGGGTATGATGGAAAAGTTTGATTTTAATACAGTGTGGATTGACAGGATAATGAGTTTCATTCGGTTAGTATCCTATAGTTTCTTGCATAACGGAGGTGAGTTTGGTCAAGTTATTCCACAAAGGGGAGTGAGACAAGGTGACCCGATTTCACCATATATCTATATTATGTGTGCTGAGGGGTTAAGTGCAATAATTCGGCGTCATGAAGAACTGGGGTTACTACATGGGTGCACGATTGCTAGAGGTGTTCCTACTATTTCACATTTACTTTTCGCCGATGATTGTTACTTCTTCTTTAGAGCGGACGGATCTAAGGTGAGTGTGATGAAGCAAATTTTAAATAGATATGAGGAGCTCTCAGGACAAGTAGTAAACTTTAATAAATCCATTGTTACGTTCTCCCCAAACACCTCGCAGACTAACAGAAGAGATGTTTGTACCCGTCTAGAGGTGAATGGGGTCTAAGAGCCTGGAAATTATTTAGGCATGCCTATGTCTATAGGCCGGAGAAAGAATGCAACATTTAGTTTTTATGGTGGAGCGTGTTGAGCAGAAACTACAGGGATGGCGAAACCAAACAATTTCAAAAGCAGGTAAAATCACTCTTCTTAAGACAACGACGCAGGTGATCCCAAACTTTTGGATGAGTTTATTGCTAATTTCTATGGAAATTTGTGAAGAAATTGAGAGGAAAATGAATGCATATTGGTGGTGTAATGGTAGTACGAATAGTGGTATAAGGTGGATGGCATGGGATAAGCTTTGTGAGGTAAAAGAAGGAGGAGGTATGGGGTTTAAGAAATTAAGAGAGTTTAATGTGGCGATGTTGGCGAAGCAGGGGCTGGCGTATTATAAATAATACAAATTCGTTGGTCACGAGTTTTCTGAAGGCTAAATATTTTCCGCACACTGATTTCCTTAATGCTCAGGTAGGAGCAAGCCCGAGCTATGTCTGGAGAAGCATAATGGAAGCAAAATTGGTAATTAAACAGGGGTGCAGGCGTAAGATAGGAAATGGAAAGAGTACAAAGGTCTGGGAGGTTCCTTGGTTGCCATGTGTGAATAATGGGTACTTAACTACTGAGATGCCTATTGAACTAAAGGAGGCGACAGTGAACAACTTTATGGATGAAAACCAAAGACAGTGGGATCAAGAGGTGCTTAGTCATATTTGTAATGAAAGAGATAGAGCATTGATTCAGCAAATTCCTATACCGATGAGTTGTAAAGATGACTCATGGCTCTGGCTTCTAGATGATACAGGGGAATTTTCGGTTCACAGTTGCTATAGGAAATTACGGGGTGAACGTGAGTATGCAGAAAAGAGCTTTTGGAAAAAGTTGTGGTCTCTAAATTTGCCAGGAAAAGTGATAAACCTTTTGTGGCGTGCTGCTCGAAATTGTCTTCCTACAGCTTGTGATCTACGCACTAAGCATGTTAATATTGATTCGGTGTGTTCATGGTGTCAAGTGCATATGAAGGATGCTATACATGTAATTTTCACATGTCAATTTGCACAGGAAGTATGAAGATTGATGGGGTTGCAAGTTGTTTGTACAGTACAACAAAATGATACAATGAAGGATGTACTTAAAAGATTCTTTACTACAAAACCTAAGGATCAGTGTGGAATGGTGGGTTTAATCTGCTGGGGCCTTTGGTACAGAAGAAACAAATGGGTCTGGGATCGAGTAAATCAGTCAGTGGGGGTGTGAAGAAAATGGTCTGTAGTCTGTTGACAGATTGGACAAAGATGAAATCTGAGGACAGTCGTTTGCAATCACAGCAGCAGGGGAGTGCTCGAGTGTGGAGTAAACCACCTGAAGGATGGCTAAAGATAAATGTGGATGCGGCATGTCATCAGGAATCGAATTTTGTCGGACTTTGATGTGTGATCAGGGATGACAGAGGTCGTTTCTTGCGAGCTCTGAAAGGCATATGTATATGCCTATTTGTAAACACCGAGGATTCTACTCAACTTTAATTAAGATGTAATAAGTAAATAATAAAAATTAAATGTCACAGGAATCTCAGAAGATTATATCTGTCAAATAATGAAGATTAAAGTCATCTACAGACTTGAAGTGATTCTACATTGAAAGAAGATCAATTTGTTGATCAAGCCTCAGTGAAGTATTCAAGCTCAGTGGATTTATTAAAGTGACAGAGATTTCAAGTGGTGACAGCAAAAGATACTGGTTACAGAGTTCTTGAATGAAAAGGAAGTGAATCACTACTTAAAGTAAAACAGATAAAGAACAAACATTGTCGTTAGTCACTCATGAACCAGACAGTGCATTGAGTGTCAACGTACTAATATGTTTATTCTTTATCTAAGTTTTAGTGATTCAGAAATTAATTGAGAAGTCAACTAATTCTATTTATTCTCTTATAAATAATTATTACTATTAAGTAAATTATTTATTAAATTAATTCTGTAAAGAATTAATTTAATACATAATTTATTTAGTTAATTATTTAAATAAGAATAAAAATGAACTAGGAAGACTTAGGTTTAAACTAGGAAGACTCTGTTTTTTAAACTAGGAAGACTCACAAGTGAGTCTTCCCGATTGTCTTCCTAGAATAAACTCTAGTCTTCCCGATTGTCTTCCCTTTGCATTTCTTGTCTTCCCGATTGTCTTCCAAGGGTTATTTGTCAGTTTTCCTCTTAACATTAAACTCTCATCTGAAAGAATGGAATGCTGTGTTTTAATAAAACAAAAGAAAGAGGACAAGTCGAAGACATTACTTGACATTAAACTTTCATCTGTCTTCTTAACTAAAAAACTGTCCGAGCAATTAATTTCATCAGAGAATTAATTCTTGTTTGGTTCTTAACATTAAATTCATAAGAAGTGATTCTCTTGTACTGCTTTGACTTTCTAGCGGATCATAATCCCTAGATTTTATATCGAACTACTTTTTAGTATTCGATCATTTTTATTACAAAAATAGATAAATTCATGTCGAATTTATTCTAGGTTTGTTTTATCAAGAAACTTGTAATCAGTGATCAAATTGTAACACTCGTCAAGTTTAATATAAGTTATATTTAACTTGAATATTGTTTCAGTTTTATTCCGCATTAATTTGTTATATATTGTTAAATCTTTAAAAGGACAAATTCGATTAAACGGTATAGTTTGTATTCAACCCCCATTCTACAAACTTATCAGGACCTAACAAGCTCGCAGTAATGTTGTTCCACGGAACATGCAGCCAAAGGAAGTTGAGGCGTTAAGTTTAAAAGAGGCAATTCTATGGACGAAATCATGGAGACATACCAGGTGTATTTTCGAGTCTGATGCAAAACTGGTGGTGGACGCTGTGAATGGACGAGTTGGCAAGTCGTATTTTGATACAATAGTTACTGATTGTTGTGAATTAATTAAACACTTTGAGGAAGTGTTAGTTGTTTTTGTGCATAGATCTGCGAATACGGTAGCCCATTTGTTAGCAAGGGATACATGTTCCACGTCAGGTCTGCAAGAGTGGTATTAAACTGCTCTAGATTCTATTGCTTGTAACCTTGTTTCTGAAGGATTTTAATGCAAGTACTTTATTTAAAAAAAAAAATTATTTTTGTTTTATTCAATCCTCTACTTTCACCAATCTTTTAACAATTCTATTATTATTTCGACTTTTTCATCTTACAAAAAATAATATTTTATTTTTGACTTTTCGTCTTGCACATACAAGCAATTAAAAGTCTGCGTGATAAAAGGTTACCTTTTTTCTTTGTCACTTCTTTGCCATTATCATAACATTGATATACATATGTCAATATTATCTGTGATCACATACAATGGATAGTTAAGCCATAAAATTTAAACATTCGTATCAAGTTTTTTTTGAAAGTATAAATTTACTACACACTTGATACTTCAATGTTCGACTCATAAATTATATATTATTGTAGAATTTTATGTTGTTTTTAAATAAAAAAATTATAACTATCTAATCTAAATAGATTATATTATTATTGTACTCTAAACTCCTATTTCATGTAAAATTCTAATTTTTTTAAGAAAAAAATAATTCTATGTTGTTTTGAAATTTTAAAAAAAAATTATCTAATCTAAAACAGATTATATTGTTATTGTACCCTAAACACTTATTTCACGTAAAATTCTTTGTTGTTTTTAATAATAATCTAATCTAAATCTACAATAAATTATATTGTTATTGTACGAATATATTACATTGTTATTAAATTAAATTACTATTGTACCAAAATATATTATATTATTATATTATATCATGTAATAGATATCCCTTGTCGGAAGAGTTACAATAAGATCACAACATAAGCAAATTATAGTATGTGTAATTTGTAGTTTAGGTCATCTGAAATTTTTATTCTTATTGTAGTTCTAATTCTTTTATAAACTTAGTGTCTTGGTGAATTGAACTTAAAATATGAAACACCAACGAATATGATTGTACGTCGTTATTACCGATGAAGTGATCATTGTTCATCACCAAACTACAAAAAAAGTTACTAATCGAATACAAGTTGTGGACAGGTAAATTTAATTTTCAGCATGCCAAGTTTTTGTTAGTACAAGTTGTGTAGAGGTAAATTCATTTTTCAACATTCCAAGTTGTTCCCATCTGCATGCGAATCAATTTCATAGAAACTTTTCTAATATTTACATCACCAATCACAAGAGTATAAATTGAATTCAATTATATTTGTCATGTTATATATATTCTTTATTCATGATTAGCCTTATTATATTTAAATAGTCCCAAATGAATTTAACTATTTATCTCTTGTACGGTTAGTTAATTCATGGATAGACTTACAATATTTAAATCATCCATACTTTATACGATATTGAGCTAATTTCTTATTCCCCTATATTTTTTCCTTCTAGCTATGCCTTTATAATTGGAAGACAAAATGTATCCATACAAAAAAAGATATCGTCAAAAAAGAGATTCTGAAACTATTGAGCAGTGAGATGAACGTAATGATTAAATTCACAAAAAAAATTGTGTCCCGGGTATTACTATCAAAAGTTTCTTTTTCCTTAATTTTTAGAATTATTCGATTCAGATAATGATCTCTTGTGTTTTATGTATAAATAAAAAGTTGTTTATAGAAATAAAGAAATTCAACTGGATGACAATCTTCTAAATTTTAGCCCATATTTTATATACAAAATTTTGATTATATATACATAGTTTACACTGTATTTGACAGATTTATTAGTCCCCTTATAATTATTCCTTATAGTTACGTCTTCAAAATTGGAATTGTAAAGATCTGTCGAAAGAGAAAGATATCGTCAAACAAGAGATTCTTAAACTATTGAGCACTAGAATAAACATAATGAGAAACATCGCAAAAAATATGTGACACATGTATTGGTAACGAAGTTTTTTTTGTTTAATTTTATATAATTTTTCAATTCAACTAATGACCTTTTACGTTTCTGTATAACAGAGTTGTTTATGAAAATAAAAAAATTCAATTGAATGAGAATCTTTTGGATCTATATACAGGTTGGTGTTTCAATTTTAAAATTAATTTGATTTTAATTACGTTTTCTATATAATAAAAAAAGCTATTTCTAGAAATAAAGAAAATCAACTGGATGAAAATCTTCTAGATCTTATCCCAGGTTGAATAAACAAAATTGTAATTATATGTATACATACATAATGTATACTACATTTGTCTAATTTGTTATTGCCCTTATAATTATCCCTTATAGCTACGCTTTCAAAATTAGAAGTTAAAAGATCTGATGGAATAAAAAGATGACATCAAACAAGATCTTATATATATATATATATATATATATATATATATATATATATAATTATTTAAAAATTACAACTATTAATCTCTTAACTTTTTTATATAATAGAAAGTTGTTGCTGAAAATAAAAAAATTCATTTGGATGAGAATCTTTGGGATCTATACACAAGTTGGTGTTTTAGATTTTAAAATAATTTTGCTTTCGATACTGAAATATAAATAATCTACCATTAACATTTCAGTTGATAATGCTCTACAGTTAATTGAGATTCCGTTATGTTGTAAAGGGATAACATATAAAGTTTTTATAATTAACGGAATAATAATAATATTTTCATGAGCAAAATATTTGTAAAATTCAGTAACCAATTTCATGAAAAAATAATATAATTGTAAACAATTTTAAGTCAAAATTGAAAATAACATAATTGATAATATTAATTAAAAAAATACTATAAATAAATTAAATTTTAAAAAAAAATCACGCGACCTGTGCTTCGTACGGGTTATTGTCTAGTATTTATAAATTTAGGTAAGAACGGAACTAATCTGAACATAATTAAGACAAAAAGTACGCGAAAATATGTTCATCTAAACGATTAGGCAACTGTTATTCTTAACCATTCAACATGGATCATTCATATGTAACAAAGATCCCCCAAATCTCACGAAATCTCAACTATAATCGGTAGAAACCACTGAATGCTTCTGATTTTAAGTTTTAGCATTGATATGTCATGCAAATGTATGCTAATCAACAGGGTTGCTTTCAGAGTTCAGACTTCCATGCAACTATGCAAGGCAGTCCAAACAAAAATCATTGGGCTCATTCTTTTTGAAGGGCCCTCAAATGCTAATGCCCACATACTCACATAAAATAGTCCAGTTCAGTGATTAATTTTAAAAGGATAATCCAATATTTATATACAGCACAAGGCCCCAAAGTAGAAGAGATTGGCCTACCTGTTTGAAAAGCACTTGGGCTCGTAGTAAAACAGTAGTTCCTGCACTTTCTGATCATAATAAAAAGAGAAGAAAAATGATAAAATTATAATTGCGGTTTTTAATTTTCTTGGAATTGGTGCTTCAAAGTATACTACGGATATTGGGCGTAACTTATTTGTAAACATGATAAACATTTAATACCAACTAGCATAATAACCCGCCCGAGCCATTTTATAATTTTTTTTATTACTACACCATATTTGACCTATTGCAAACCTAAAATATGTTTGTGTTGCATGAAGTATTGCTAAAAATAAGAAATTTGCTAGTTTATTGTAATATTTTTGAAAAGTGTTGTATAAAATGGGAAAGTGTTGCAAACTTAAGAATTATTTTGACATTTTTTGGATTATTGCAATACTTTGAAAAGTGTTACAATACCCGTTATTTTCTGTTACGCTTTTGGTCAAATTGATCGAAATTGGGGGGCGGGAGTTTAATTTTTTCGGGAGAGGGATAACATTGCCACCAAATTATTTCGGTACCAAAACTTTTACAACATAAAACTTTTTATTTCACAAAACACCAACTCATCTCTCTCTCTCTGTCACTTCTCTATCTCGACCTCATCTCTTTGCCGCCCACCTCTCTCGATCATCTTACACTCATCTCTCTGCCACTCACCTCTCTCTCGATCATCTCTCTGAAAAACGTGTGTCCTAAATCCAATCATGGATGATGAGTTAGGAGATACTTTGTTCAATCTGATTCAAGTTTGTTTAATTTAATAAAATGGTAATATGTTTTCTAACGGGCTTTATCTATTTAAAGTGTTTAAATTAGATGATCCATAGTTTAGAGTAAAGCTTTAATGGATTATGATGAGATCATGATAATGAGACCTTAAAGATGATAACTCTAAACTTAAATAGTTCCTGGTCATAGGATAATTAATTGGTAGTTTATTTATCCGCAAAGATCGGTACATACTATGTTTGCTTCACTATGAAGGATGTCTGTTCTCATAGGCATTTGTGTGGTGACACTATAGCTAGTATGTAGGTGCTTATTAGGAATGAGTTCACTGAACATGACTCGATCAGTTGAACAACTAATGGAGTTCACTCATGTGTCAGTAGTTGTTCATATAGTGATGGTTGTACAAATGTCCTTTGACTTGAGATCATCATAGTCATCTTGTGTACACTGAACTATACTTTGGTTTAGCTCTTAGTCTCGAGGGACAATAATTAGTGCTCTTCTGGGTATAGGAATTTGTGCACGAAGATAGTGAATGGTCAATAAAGGATCTGCCCCTTCCAGTGAAGGAAGAGAATGTCCTATGTTATTCCATTTATGCTAGTTCAGGAATCTCTGGCCAGAGTGAATGAAATTAGAAAGAAGTTTCTAATTTGCATTAATCAGAACTAAGTATAGTGAATAGGAAATCATATGATTAAATTAGATAGGCTTGACACGAGATCCATGCCTTGTATTTAATCGGGACATTGCAGGGTAGAAGGAATTCATTATACGGTAACTAGTCACTGAATAGGTTCTTTGTATTCTAAGCAGTGAATTCATATTATCCGGATAGTCGCGATATGCTGAGAAGTATCACTCACGATGTAGAATAAATATGATTAATTTATTAATCGTATTTAATGAATTAAAAAGAATTCATATAAATAATAATAAAATAGTTTTATTATTATTTATTTCTACTACCGGCTTAATATTGAACCTACAGGGTCACACCATAAAAGAGAATGATTTGATGGTGAAGGAAATAATTAATAATGGCTAGTCATTAATTATTTATGAAATAAATATTTGACTAGCATTTTTTATAATCAATTAAATATGATTTAATTTATTATAAACTAAATAAGAAGAGTTCTTAATATTATTAATTAAGAATTTAATTTAATAAATTAAATTAAGTGAGAGAATTATTTTCTAAAGAGTTTAGAAAAAGAATTAATGATTAAAAGAGTTTTAATTATTAATTAATTGATTAATGAGATTAATTAATTTAATGGTTAATAATAATAATATTTTATAGGAAAAATATTCAGCTGAGTATTTTGCCTATAAATATACTATTATAAACCCTCATGCCCCCAACCCTAATTTTATAAGAAAAGAAAAAGAGAGGCAACCCTAATTCTCTCTCTCAGCCTTTTTTCTCTCTATCGGATCGTCATCTCTTGGTGGATACTTGTGGAGTGCTTCACATATTGAGGAGCAGGTGCTAAGAGTCTCTATTCATCATCCTTGGATCGCTTTTAAAGGTTAGTAATCGATTCTTTAATTTAATCCATGAATCGTATGCGGTTTTACGGATTTTATATGTAAATAATTGTTATTCATGCTTCCGCTTATGCACTAAAACCCAACACTCTCACCCATCTCTCTCACTAATCTCTTTCCCACGTCTCTCACACGTGCCTAAAATCCCTAAAATAAAAAACCCCTAAAATGATTTGAGCAACGATTAGTATAAAGCTTCAATTAATGCTTCAATTAGAGGTAAAATAACCATATTTGTTTCATTATAAGTGATTATATATGTATATATATGTATACATGTGAAACTTTTTGATATTATATGTGATTTTTGTATGTATCTGTTAATTTTTTTTCATTTCCCCAAACAGGTCACTCGCCGCACTTCACAAAACCCTAATTTCATATGCAGAGAAACTTATGTATATATGGTGGAAACTATTATGTTAGTCTTTTTGTATTACTTTGGTGATAATATATGGTTATTTTTTGTTATATGTTTGTGGAGTATTGTTTTTGATAAAAGGAAAGGGTAAAGATTTGTTATTATAGTGGTTCTTATGTTTTGATTGATGTGATTTGATTGCACTAGTTTAATATATATGTGTGTGTGGAAACAGAGAATATTTGGCTTAAGAGGTAGCTAAACGCAGAATATTAGAAAGTAAATGAGTGGCTATATATGAGAGAAAGTTTGAGTGTGTAATTTGTGTGTTTGGGGAAAATTGATTGCTTTTTATATGATATGGGAAATGAGGATAATATATTTATTTATCGTAATCTACATGGAGTTTTTCTTCTCATTTCGAAAGACATTGTAGTTCACTTCCTTCAGTCATAGTCATTGGAGGAGGTATTTTTGGTATTGCTGCGGCGCAGGTCCTCCAAAATGCATCTTATAAGGTATCTTCATTTCGATATGTTTTGTCTGGATGGCTTAAGCTTCTCGTTGTACATGTTTTTTATCAGTGGTTTATGTTTTGGTTAGGTGATGTTATTGGAATCACGAGATAGAACTGGTGGACGCATTCATATTGATCACTCATTTGATGCCTAGTTGATATGAGAGCATCTTGGTAACTCATAATTGTCTTTTCTTCTTCAATTCTTCTGTTTTATGAATGAGCAAATTAAGAATAGTCGGTGATATTATTATTTGAAAAGCATAATGCACTGTTTGATTGATAACCTGATGATCCTTAAGGGTTGTAGATTCTCTTTCAAAAGATATTGATAAGTATCTAGTAGTCAATATTGATTGAAGCTAGTCCATTTTTGCTAGATTCCTGTATGTTTTAAACATATTTTGCTTAACTTTGAAAATATTCTTGGCTCATTTCTATTTTCTTTTAGGCTGCATGGTGTATGTAACGAGAATCCTCTAGCACCACTCATACGTCGATTAGGGCTTATATTATACATGACAAGTGACGATAACTATGTTCTCTATGATCATGATTTGGAAAGGTAATTAGGGTTTTATACCGATAAGTGTTAGTTTTACCAGTTTAATCAGTATACTTTTTATACTATATAGTCATATTCTGTACTACAACACCCTAGAGACTAGAGAGAGATAAAAGGTATATAATCTCGATACCCAGAATTGGATCAAATAACTTTTGCAAAAAAAGGACAAGAAAAAGGACTTGGTTATTATTGCCAGTGATTTGTCTTGTATATTAAATGTTTATGCACATGAGCCTCTTGTCTATTTTCTCTGAAATTATATTGAGGATATAAATTTGATTCTTTTTTAGTTATACACTTTTTGCAATGGATGGCCGTAAGATTCCCCAACAAATTATGATCGAAGTAGGAAAAGCCTTTAAGAAAAGCCTTATGGAGGTATTCCTTCTGCCATTGTACTTTTGTATTGTTTGTGCGTAAATGTTTTTTTGTTTTGGATAGGCTTGTTACTGATTAATCTGCTTTATAATGTAGACTGAAACTGTGCGAGACAAGCACATTAATTACATGTCCGTTTCTCAAGCAATATCAATTGTGCTTGACAGGCATCCTGAACTGAGGTATAAATCGATCATCACAAGGCTGGTGGATGTAAATTAATTTTTCACAATTTATAGTTCTTAATAAGATATCTATTTTTCATGAACATAAATATATCCTATGCAGACAAGAAGGTATTGCCCACAAAGTTTTGCAGTAGTACATATGCATTATGGAAGCTTGGTTTGCTATAGATGCCGATATGATATCTCTAAGGAACTGGGACGAGGCAAGTTAAATGTTTACACAAACATTTAAAATTTAATTCTCTACGCACAAAATGAAGTGAATTCATTGTGATTCTTTTATTAAGCTTTAGTACCAAAATGGAATATGATCTTTCTGAGAAAGGAGTATTTTATATGTACCACTGTTTGTAATAATGTAGTCCATCTTTTGCTACCGAAAAGTAACAACTACACAAGTTTTGTTTATAAAAAAAATGTTTTGTAAGCTCATTTTGGTTATGAGATCTGAGTATCAGAATAAATAAGAACTTTATCATCACAGTGAATTTAATACTTATTTAACTAATGCTTACATATGTTTTCCTTAATAAACAGGAACATGTACTATCTGGCGGTCATGGACTTATGGTGCAAGGCTATCATCTTGTAATTAAGGCTCTTTCGAATGATATCGATATACGTTTAAACCACCGATACACGTTCACTATCTCTTGCTGATAATGTTTTCATTTACACACTATATAAAGGTTATGAAAAGTAAACTTGCTGATTAATAATATAATGCCAAGTCTTGGACCGTTTCCCATATGTTACCTTTCTTTTCTTATGCTAAGTTCCATAGGCTACTTTCCTTTAGCATGTTATGTGAATTCACTGAGATACGTATACCAGAAATGTCTCATTATTACCGCAATACATAAAACATATCACAGATGGATAAACTCAGCTTTTGTTATACCAGCAAACTAGGCCAGCAACAATCAGCCATGGTGTTTGAATTGCTATGAAAATACTAGGAGCTAGTCAAGAGCAACTTTTCCCTATAAATGTTAAAAATAAAACACTAAAGCACAAATGACATGTTTGCATATCTTGTTGAATCTCGAGCATTGTGAGCAAAAATGTGATGCATGACAGGCATATCAGTCATACCAATATGGATGGGGAACAAATGGCATGTTTGCATATCTTGTTGAATCTCGAGCATTGTGAGCAAAAATGTGATGCATGACAGGCATATCAGTCATAGGCAGTTGAGTAGATCTTGTATGAACAAATCTGCAAGAAGTATACAAGTGATTAACTCTACCATATCGAATGCAGGGCCTTTTGGAAGCACTTTCTTCTGATGGGTAGTTGCTACTACAGTCAATCATTGTTGTTTCATTCAAGCTTTCCTCTTCATCTGCATCTGGCTCTTCTTCCTTGATGGTTTTGCTTCTTAGTGATTGAACCTGATTCTTGAAGCTTGGTCCAACCATATTGCTCAGTTTCTCTAGAGTCTGATTACTCCTAAATGGTTTTACCATCT
Source organism: Heracleum sosnowskyi (assembly GCA_030848705.1). NCBI lineage: Eukaryota > Viridiplantae > Streptophyta > Magnoliopsida > Apiales > Apiaceae > Heracleum > Heracleum sosnowskyi. The sequence continues at coordinate 26,936,031 of CM061237.1, forward strand.
TTGGAGCAGTCTTCACATCCTCTAGCTTCTTGTTATTGCGCTTCCAGGTCTCTTTACAAAATATGTCCATTCCTTGAGATTTGATAATGTTGGACACAATGTAACTGGAATTATTCCGTCTTGAAATAACCTCTTGTTCCTTTCTCATCTGCTCTTTCAAAACCACTTCTCTTTTTTAAGACAACCTCAAGTTCCTTTTTGGCATTCACGCTTTCACCAAGTGTTTCCTTAAACTCAAAGACTTGAGTTTCCAACATAGCATTTATCTCACTAAGCATAATATTAGTTGCTTTGAGTCTGGCATTTTCTTCAATGAGATTGTTAAAGGAAATACGCACAACATGTAATTCATCAAATAAACTCATTGCAGTGCTGCAACATACTTCTTTAACATGCTTAGTTGGCTTCACAGAAAATACCTGATTTCTGGTTGAACTTGCTTCTTGATTGTCATAGGTTGTGGGTGCAAGGTTGATAGATCCCTCTGTTGATGTTGAACAACCCTCTTCAGTTGAAACCCTTCGCTCAAAAAGGACTTCATCTTCCAGTTCCGTTCCTTCCTTGCCCTTGTTTGTTGTGGTCTTGATACATTCACAGATCTTCAGTTTGAATGTTGAGCTTGCTGCTTCTGTTCTCTCCTCCTCTTTCAAATCTTGGTTGAAGATGACCACATCTCTTGTTTCTGTCTCTCCTTCTTTACTGATAATCTTTGCATCCTGCATAACCTCAAGATTTGAGCACTCAAAAGTACTTAACAAGCTGCTAAGATTTAGATCTTTGAGTTCAGGAGTAGATATAGAGATATGCTTCCATTTTCTGGGTAGAGAGTCTGCAAACACCAACTTTGAGTCCTTATTTGACAACTCATTCCCAGCTTCTTCATTGTCATCTCTTTTCATGGTTGTGTTAGTATTAGTGCTCTAGAGACAATACTTTTATGTTTTAAAGAAAACATTTTATTATTATAAATTATGTTTTATTGATTATTGTTATTATTGTTATTATGTCTTTATTTACTGCGTTATAAATGTTAGCATAATAAAGGTCCTTGGAATTATGATACGTATTCGATATCTTTAAGTATGTGACTTAAAAATGAGATTATATGAATAATATCTTTATTCCTAAATATCCCTAGTCGAGTGTTATTATTTAAGGACAATAATAATGCACAGAGACTAGTATGTTTGTTGACTGATGACCACATCTCATTGGTCATAGGTATGGTGATACTAAAGTCAAAACATAGGTGCATGTAAGAGTACATGATACTGGATTGACCCGCCGTGAGATTACACATGTTAATAGTGTCATAAGTAATTCTCACTGTGATAATGGTGTAATGATCCTTAGACCTGAAATCATTATATTTTTATACGAGAATTAATATACTTTGATTACATTAAAAGTTACCTTTGTCCGGGTGATGATAAAAGTGGACATTGGGTATATTATGAATCGTATGAGAAATATGAATGATCTAGATGGGATTTAACCCTCCTAATTTTAGGAGCGATATTATTGGCCTCTTATTTGAGTGAGACTAAGAAATGCACGGCCGTGCTCAAATGTTGATTTGATTTATTAGTCTACTCATCGATCAAAAAAACTAAGATTAAATTATGAAGAGGATGACACATTACATGCCTCGAGTTTAATCTATAATATTAAGGTTAAAGGGATTATATTACATGGAACATTATTCACGAAAGGTTTAATCGAATCACCGATTTAATTATTATTACTTGGGTGACAATGATGTATTACTAGATGCCGCTCATTGTTTACAATTTTAATTAGTTATTAAAATTGTTAGCAACGTAATAATAACCTACAGGGTCACACACAAAGAACGCTTGAAGGAGAAATAATTTAAATTATGAATTTAAATTTAAATAAGTAATTTATTCTATTTATAATATTAATTGATTAATTCCATTAATGAACTGTTAAAGCTTCTTAAGGTATTCGTTCTTAATCTCCGAATTAAATCTTTTGTTTTCGCATGGATCCTGCGGAGGGGTTTCAAATTTTGATTTATTTTTACATTTTCCGTTGCGTTTATGTGCTCGAAACCCTTCTGGTTGCAGTTGCTTTTGATATTTAAACTTCTTATGTGTTAGAAGCCTGCTTTGATACCAATTGTTATTCCCAGAACAACGCAACCTAGATTGTAGAGGGGGGGGGGGGGGTTGAATACAATCTAGTTAATTTTACAAAACTTTTTCAAACCTTTTACAGTATGAATAAATGAGTTGGTAAATTAACTAAGAATTGAAACAATCCATGAACATAAATGAATTCTTCGAGTTAAAAAGACATGCAGGAGACAAGCAAACTTTTTAAACTTTTTAGGTGGGTTTCTCGGAAAAAGCCCACCTGAGGTGTATATTGAAGAATTCTCTGGTTTTGTTTTTCAACAAACTCCAGCTGCTTACACAGATGATGGAAGAGAGCCTAAGTGTTTTAACTTTAGGCTTTGTGCTCTCTACGCATACATTTCAATGCTACTCCACACAGTCTTATATACATCGACTGTGTGTTACAAACAAAACCTACAACATAATAAAATATTACATTTTTGGTTCTGCTTGTTCACATGCTCGTCTCAGAAACTATCCTATTCGGGAAATGCCTTGGCTGGCATCAAAGATAAACTTGTATAATCCCAAATGGTACTTTCTGATTGAGTGTGCTGCTCTCTTCAAAAATTACTAAGTCCATGCAATTGACCTAGCTTTCAAGCCCATGTGACATCTGCATGAAAGAGACCTCTCCTTGGTTACCCGACTGTCAAGTCACTATCAGCTGAGATAAGTTAACTTGTAGTATTCTTATAGGTCTTCATGCTTGTCAAGCCTTTCCTTTGTGTCCAGTTAGAAGTTAAACTTCTAGGTAGCTACCTTAACTCTTATTTATCCATCGAGACATAAAAGGCAATAGATGACTTCACATTTCACATGTAGGAATTTGAGCCTTCGAATATTTACAATTTTGACTCCCTATTCCATACATCTTTTGCATCGTTATCCAGCATCTTTTAGTCACGGATGTGTAATGATGATCTCTGAGACTGTCTTCCATTCAACCTGTTAAATAAGGAAATCTCCAAAAGATTCTGTTACATAGATTTGTTTTCCATGTTGAATGAGATGAAGATCAGTAGGCGTATTAATTCTATATCCATAGACTACCATTTACATCAATTATCTGTAGAAAGGTAATCTCAGAATATCCATAGAAGTAATATTCCATAACTGTATCCATAGATGAGACATGACATTCTTGACTGCATCCATAGATAGACCATAACCTCCTTAACCACATCCATAGATAAATCATGACATCAATAGCTGTTTCTGATGATCAACTTCCTTCAGCTTTTATCCGTGGATATGATGTCCCCAGCTTTTATCTATAGATGAGATAAGATGTTCCTAGCTTCTATCCGTTAATGAGATAAGATGTCCTCAGCTTCTATCCGTTGATGGCATATGATGTTTTCAGCTTGTATCCGTAGACGAAATAAGATTTCATAGCATGATCCGTAGAATGGATACACTTAGCTTCATCTTTAGATAAAACATCTTGTCATCTTTATTGATTCATCATTACTGAGTTGTTTAGGCAGACTTACCACTGAAACACTTGGTGCTTGATTAGATGTCTGTTGGCTTGCTTCTGAATTGCTTCATAACTTGATGACAGAATATCTTCCAATCATTTGATGTGGCGTTTAGACCTTGGATAGACGAACTGCCTTCTAGTTAGCTCCCTGATTTATCAGCTTCTGTGAACTAGCTTTCTGACAATCAGCTTCGGTGTCAAGATCAAATTCTTGTCTTGAGCATTTTGTTATCATCATTCCAAATAGGTCAACCTTGCCTTGTACCTTTTGGTACCATATGGTTCTTCTTTGATCCTGAACACCCACTTAGTTTGTAAAGCCTTATTTCCTGCTGGTAATTCTGTTAAAGACCAAGTCTTATTCTTCTCAAGAGAATTCATCTCTTCTTCCATGGCTGATTTCCACTTAACTGAATCATCCACCTGAACTGCTTCTGAGTAACATTGAGGCTCTCCGTCCTCGGTCAATAACATATAATATGCTGAAGGAGAAAATCTTTGTGGCGACCTCATACTTCTGCTAGATCTTCTAACCTCGGCCTGTGGAGTAACTGAACTTGCCTCATCAGCATTCCCAGAACTCCCACTATTTCCTGCAAGATCTTCTTCAGTAATATCTTCAAGCACTGATTTCTCTTTTTCTGACCGTTCCTTTGTAAACTCAGAATCCCATAAACGGTAACCCATATCATCTGAGCCATAACCAATGAATATACACTTCTCTACTTTCGGATCAAGCTTGTCTCTGTCTGAATCTTTAACACGCACATAAGAAACACAACCAAAAACTCGCAAGTGTGAAAGATTTACCTATTTTTTCTGCCACTCTTTTTCAGGAATCTTTAACCCCAAAGGAACTGAAGGTCCTCTGTTTATGAGATACGTTGATGTGCTAACTGCATCTGCCCAAAAAGTCTTCGGTAACCCTGCATGTAACCTCATACTCTTGGCCCTCTTATTCAAGGTTCTATTCATGCGCTCTGCAACACCATTCTGTTGCGGTGTCTCTGGAGTAGTTTTAATCATTATGATCCCGTATTCTGCGCAATAGCTTTTAAACTCATCACTACTATACTCACCACCATTATCTGACATCAAACTCTTAACCTTCAAACCGGCCTGGTTTTCAACTTCAGTCTTCCACTTCTTGAAAGTATCAAACACATCTGATTTTTTCTTCAAAAAATAAATCCATACCTTTCTAGTGGAATCATCAACAAAAGTGACATATTAGCGAGATTCTCCCAACGATGCAACTGTTGTTGGACCATATACATCTGTATGGACTAGCTCTAACTTCTTAGCCTTCGGGGTCCTCCCTGATTTTGCAAAAGTAACTCGTTTCTGCTTTCCAAGAACACATGGCTCACAAAACCCAACTTCCACATTCTTCAGCTCTGGAATCTTCCCCTTTGAAGTTAACAGCTTCATACCCTTTTCACTCATATGACCAAGTCTTTGGTGCCACAAAGTTGAAAACCCAATCTCATCAGCAACTGCATTTGCTTCATAGCTAGATTGTTCAACTATGTACAAAGTCCCATTCTTCTCTCCTCGAGCAACAACTAGATTCCCCTTTATAACCTTCCACTGTCCGTATCCGAAAGAAACTCGATACCCTTCCTTATCTAACTGACCCACAGATATCAACATCTTCTTAAGTCCAGGAATGTACCTTACATCTTTCAACGTCCAGCTAGTCCCCAAAGAGGTCTTGAGATTAATATCTCCAATGTACGCAATATCCAAAGTCTCATCATCAGCAAGACGGACTTTAGCAAAATTTCCAAGTCTGAAATTTAACATCAAATCCTTGCAAGGGGTCGCATGGAATGATGCACCAGAATCCATAACCCATGATTCAACCAAACATTCAACACAACAAATCAAAGCATCGTCGCTCACCACTTCTTCAACTACATTAACCGAATTATCCTCTTTCTTCTTTCCTTTAGGAGCTGCAGGAGCCGTACACTGATTTCTGAAGTGACCCTTTTTCTGACAATTCCAACAAACAATCTCCTTGCGATCTTTGGATTGTCCTCTTTTCTGTGACTTCGATCTACTACGCCCCTGATTCTGCCCCCTCTCGGACTTTCTGCCTCTGCTCTCAGTACTCAATAAGGAACCTGACGACTCTCCTAAGTTTCTCGTACAAAATATCTTCTCCAAGAATCGAATCTCGAACTCCATTAAAAGTCATCTTACCGCTCCCAGATGAATTACTAATAACAGTGACAAATCCTGACCAACTGTCAGGTAACGAGGATACCAACAACAAGGCTTGTACTTCATCATCGAATTTAATATCCACCGATGCCAATCTTGATAGGATGGAATTAAATTCGTTCACATGATCAACAACACAATCACCTTCATTCAATCTCGCGGCAAACAACAAACGACACAAATACACCTTATTCGAAGCAGATGGCTTCTCATACATATTTGTTAACGCCTTGATCAATCCATGAGTTGTCGTTTCCTTGACGATATTGTATGCAACTTTCTTTGCCAAAGTCAATATAACAACACCCAGAGTCTGCCTATCCAATACCTTCCATTCAGTCTCATCCATCTTATCTGGCTTCTTCTCTTCTAGCGGTTGGTGTAGTTTTTTATGATACAAATAATCTTCAATTTGCATCTTCCAATATCCAAAATCTTTGCCATCAAATTTGTCGATCTTTACTTTCCCATCTTCTGCCATCGCTCCCACTCGCCTGAAAACCTAGGCTCTTGATACCAGTTGTTGAGTATACCACAACGAAAGCAAAATCCAAAGCGAATAAACAAGAACAAGAAAATAAACGACAATCACACAAGACAAAGATTTATGTGTTTCGAAAATTCCTACTCCACAAGCCGCAATAATTTTGTATTGATCTCTCACAACTATGTTGTGTTCTGATGTGTTCTGATGTGTTCTGATGTGTTTGTGTTTTACAATTACATGACACTATTTATAAGAGAAAAAACTGGGCCTAAACTAATCAGAGTCTAATTCTGAAATTACTAACTCTAATTAGAATTCAGATCTGGAAATTCTAACTCAAATCAGAAACCAATTCTGAAACCTGTTAGACTCCACAAACCCAACACATATTGGCTTTTAAAATCCTTTATTTTGTGCTTGATTTATGGTTTCTCAATCTCAATTGTTTCATTGACTTTTTAACTATTTGTTTTAGGAAGTTTTCATGATTGCAAAAAATGTTCCTTTATTATAAATATATCAACATTGTTTTGTTAGTATAAAATATTGTTTGAAGTTACTAGAATCTTTTCTTGTGTAGTTAATTGATATACTATTATTTAAATTTGTTTGTGAAACATAAATGAAATTACGGTAAAAGAAGGTTATAAATGAGTGATATAATTCATTCTTGGGCATATAAGTGTAAAATTTTTGTTCCAATTTTTTTTTTGTTCAAAGATATATCATCATGATGATATATATATATATATATATATATATATATATTTCCACCAATTTAAGTTAAACATTATTATTATCAAAATAATGAAAACTATACAAAATACTAACAATGTCATCTCACTTTAAACTTTTAACATACAATGAAACTTATTATATCGTAATATGTTAATAGCATAGATAAACGATAACAATCAAATACTAAAAGATAAACACTTACTACACTTAGTTATATGTTTTTTATTATTTAATTAAATTTGTTATCGTTTGCTTTATGTATACAAAATATATTAGCTACTAATAATTTTTAAGATAATAAAAAATTTACACGACAAATATTAAATGTTATAAGATTAATTTAGGGACATTAGATATTTTATATTTTTTATTTTGTAAAAATTATATTATTTTTAGCATGTACATCATTCTAATAAGATGAAAATTTAACATAACTAACTAACTAAAAAATTTCAAATTTGTATTATAATACACATGTGTTTATGTAATGTGGGTTTCATAACTACTAATATTTTCTTTTGGTGTTATACATAAAATGAAGCTGATAAAATTAAAAAAAAGTGACACAACCAAAAACCTTGTTATGATACCATATATTGAGTTAGATAAAATTTAGTGTGAATTATTTCTATTATACAAATTCGATCTTATGATTTATATTATTGCGTGGATGCCCCTCCAAAAATTATTAAAAAAGATTTGTTTTAATGAAATGACTCATAACTAATGGATTTAAATGAAATTATAACACAAACCTTTTGTTATCTTATTATGCATAGTAATATAAAAGAAAACACAGTATTCAACATAAATTTAAATAAATTAGAAACATGTATAAGTTGACCATATATAATATATAACTAATTTATGTTATATTATAATATAAATGTACAAATAAAGTCATAACTAAAGTATTTTTATTAGATCTTAATGATTAAAATACCAAATATTTTATATATTCACGCAACACACAAACATGTGTATGATTTATAACATATGTCCATTTGTGCTTAAGTGGTATAAACATGTACAGTTTAAGTTCAATTTAACTCCATAATTATTTTCTTATGTTTCGAAGTTAAATCAAATGTTTCACTATTAAATTACACTCACATATTATGTTTGTGGTTTTAAACATATATGATCATGTGACCTAGTGGAAAGAAGATGCATACTTTAACTTGAAGACCTAAGTTCAATCCTCATCAACAACATTTTTTAATCCTAGTGGCGGAAGGAGCGGGAAGTTAGTTGAGGAAACTATAACTGAAGAGGAGGATAATGAGATTTCAAAAAATGATACGATTATGAGCAAAAATGAAGGGATTATATTATCAAAGCAAAAGAGAGCCCGTAAAGAAAATGTGGACCAGGAAACACTATTGGGCAATACCTTTGGGTTGGATAATGAAATGAATATTGATAGTCAACGGAACCAAAAAAACTTGGCACTGGCGGGACCTGTTTTGCAGGCCCGCCCGCCACAATGAGTACTTTATTTTGGAACTGTAGGGGTTTGGGTAATCCTCGTACAGTTCGACAGTTATTGGATTTAGTCCAATTAAAGAAGCCCATGTTTGTTTTTCTGATGGAGACTATGATTGAGCATAATAGAATTGAGAGTATTCAGACCAAAATGAATTATGAAGGCCTTTTTACAGTAGCTGGCCAAGGTCATGGTGGGGGCTTAGCTTTATTTTGGAAACAAGCAGGTACTGTGACAATTAAATCATCCTCACCAAACTTCATTGATTCGGAAATAAATCTTGTTGATACCAATCCATGGCGACTTACATGTTTTTATGGACATCCAGAGAGGTCGAGAAGAAAAGAATCATGGAATCTTATTCGCTCGCTAACAATGTGTTCTTCGTTACCATGGGTGATTTTGGGAGATTTCAATGACATTCTTCGGGCAAATGAGAAAAAAGTTAAAACCTCAGCTTAACTGGTTACTTAAGGGTTTTCAAGATACTATGTTTGATAGTGGTGTATCAGACCTTCAGATGGAAGGTCATCCTTACACTTGGGAGAGGGGAAGAGGAACTGAGAGATGGGTTCAAGAGAAATTAGATAGAGTGTTTGTAAATGAAGATTGGCGTAGTATGTTTCCTACAAACAGAGTCCAAAATCTAGTGGCCCCTTCTTCAGATCACTCAGCTGTTTTTCTATAAGTTAGTGTTTGGAGACCAGTTCATCAAGGATTCTGTTTTCGGTTTGAAAATTCATGGCTAAAGGAAGAAAGATGTAGTGAAATTGTTGCTGAATGCTGGAGAAGGTATGAAGGTAGAGAAATTGGGGAAAGAATTAGTAGATGTGCTAAGGAATTGAAGGATTGGGGAGATCGAATGGCAAGAAATTTTAAGGAGCGATTGGGTAAATGTAGAGATCAAATGGAAAGGTGTCGAGGTAAATCAGACAGTTTTTATGTACAATGTTTTAAGGAAGCTACAAAAGAATATGCTAATTTGCTTAGTCAGGAGGAGGATTTTTGGAAGCAGATGACGAAGCAGCATTGGCTAAAGGGTGGGGATTGTAATTCAAAGTTTTTTCATGCCTATGCATCGGCTAGAAAGAAAAAGAATCAGATTTTGCAACTTCTGTCAAGAGAATGGAGATTAATGTCATCTACAGTCTTGAAGTAATTCTACATTGAAAGAAGTTCAATTTATTGATCAAGCCTCAGTGAAGTATTCAAGGAAGTGGAACTATTTAAAAGTGACAGAGATTTCAGAAGTGTGACATGAAACGTACATGTTACAGTCCTTTGTTAAGTAGAAGGAGAAAGAACCACAGCTTCAAGTCAAAAGATGAAGAACAGTCATTAAAGTTAGTCACTCATGAACCAGACATTACATGGAGTGTCAACGTCATTCAGTGGAAGTTCGTCATCAATTTAAGTGGTTCTTAGAATTAGTTTTAATTCTCTTTTAATTTATTCTATAAGATAATTAATTTAATCTATGAATTAATTCTTCTATAATTAATTCATATATTAAATTAATCAATCTAGATCTTAAGTAATTTTATTTATAAATTAATTCTCAAGAATTAATTTATTTATTGAATTATTTAAATCAATAACTTAATTTATTTAATCAATAACTTAATTCATTTAGAATTAATTTATTTATTAAATCAATTAAGTAAATAAATTAAATCAGAATTTATTTAATTCTAAAATTACTTTCTAAAATAGTACTAGTAGTACTAACATTTACTACTAGTAGTACTATCAACATTAGTACTACCGATAGTACTACCAAGTCAATTGGTTAGTACTACCGATAGTACAGCCAGTTGATTTGGATAGTACTACCAGTAGTATTTTGTAATGAAGTGTTTTGGCGCGTGGAAGGAAAGTCTGTTGAATTGGTTAAATAGAAAAAGTGTGATCAAAACAAGCAGACAAACAAAAAGAACACAACATCATATTCATTAACTTCTGCCATTCAAAACCTTCAACTGTCAGAGCTAATTCACAGTGGAATTAATTAGTGAACTCTTTGTAACATTTAATCCTTTGGAATTAGTTCACTTGTATTGCTTTGACAATCTAGCGGATCATAATCCCTAGAAATTATATCGAACTACTTTTTAGTATTCGATCCTTTTATTACAAATATAGATAAATTCATGTCGAATTTATTCTAGATTTGTTTTAATAAGAACTCTGTAATATGTACACTGAATTGTAACACCCTTCAAGTTCAATAGAGTTATATTTAACTTGAATCTTGTTTCATTTTATTCCACAGTAATTTGTTATTGAAATTGTTTAATCAAGAACAATACAAATTCGATTAAACGTTAATGTTTGTATTCAACCCCCCTTCTACAAACATATCGAGACCTAACAATATGAATCCGGGTTTTTTCCAGCAGTTCTGGGATATCATAGGTAACGATGTCTCACAAGCTTGTCTTAATATTCTTTCTTCGTGATGTATTCCTCCTCATTTAAATGATACTGTTGTGGTTTTGATTCCGAAAAAGAGCTCTCCGGAAACAATGAATGATATTAGGCCGATATCCTTATGTAATGTGTTGATGAAAATCATTACAAAAATGCTTGCTAATAGACTTAAGGTTTTGCTTCCTCATATAATCTCAGAAACGCAAAGTGCCTTTATTCCAGGAAGGTTAATTACAGATAATGTGATAGCCTCTTTTGAGATAAACCATTGGATGCATAGAAAGACTCGAGGAAAAATGGGGTACTCAGCCTTAAAGATTGACATGAGTAAAGCATATGAAAGGTATATGAAATAGACTATTTGTAATTCGAGGATTCTACTCAACTTAAACAATAATGTAATAAGTAAATATTAGACTAGATGTCACAGGAATCTTAGAGGGTTTTATCAGTCAAGAGAATAAAGTTTAAAATCATCTACTGACTTGGAGTAATTCTACACTAGAAGAAGTTCAGTAATTTGATCAAGCCTTAGTGAAGTATTCCAGAAAGTGGATCTATTTAAAAGTGACAGAGATTTCAGAAGTGTGACAGGAAGCGTACAGGTTACAGAGTTTGATAGAGGGAAAGAAAAAGAACCACAGCTTAAAGTCAAAAGATGAAGAACAGTCACTGCAGTTAGTCGCTTACGAACCAGACAGTACATCGAGCGTCAGCTTCAATTCAGTGGAAGTTCGTCATCAAATTCAGTGGTTCAAGAATTGGTTCTGCTATCAAAACCTTGCAGTAATTCTCTCTTAATTAATTAATTTAGTTGGTTGATTTATTTATTTAATAAATTAATTAATTAAGTTAGTTGGTTGATTTATTTAATAAATTAATTCTTTCAGAATTAATTTATTTTTTAAATTAATTAACAGATTAATTAAGATATAATTATTGTATTTGAGGAAAGCCTTTAATTAATTCTCTTTTAAATAATTTACCTTAGTTGGTTAATTTATTTATTAAATTAATTCTGATAGAATTAATTTATTATGTAAATTAATTAATAAGTTAGTTATTTTAGAATTAATTAAAAGCTGAAAATACTATCAAAATGAACTAGAAAGACTATCCAGCAATAGTCTTACCGATAGTCTTTATAGTTCTAATTTCAGAAAGACTAAAAGTAAATTCAGAAAGACTATCTTGGTAGTCTTGCCGATAGTTCTACTGAATTAACTTAGAAATTCAGAAAGTATTTCTTATATTAACTAAGTCTTACCGATAGTCTTTATGACTGCAGGATAGTCTTTTTAATATTAGAAATAGTATTTCTGTTATTTAAAATAGTCTTTCTGTTAATTAAAATAGTCTTTTTTCTTTAGTTAATAGTCTTTCTACTTTATAGATAGTCTTTCTACTTTAAACAAAAATTGCACGTGCAGATTAATCTATGTCAAGTGGATTAATATACAAAACAGAATCAAGACAGCAGATCAGAAAGTGATAAAAACATTACATTTTCATAACTTTCTGTCAAGAACTCCAAACCTGTCGTGGAGAATTTCTTTGATCAAGAAATTATTTCTAGTTTATATTGTTAAATCTAAACCACTAGAAATCATTTGCTTGTATTGTATTGACTATCTAGCGGATCTTTATCCCTAGAACGAATCTCGAACTATCATTTATCGTTATATCTTTTTATTACAAAAATAGATAAATTCATGTCGAATTTATTCTAGATTTGTTTTAATTAGTTTGAGATTTAATTCTGTAATCAGTACCAAAAATTGTAACACCTTTCAAGTTTAATATAAGTTATATTTAACTTGAATTTTGTTTCATTTCATTCCGCACTTATTTGTTCTTGAATTGTTAAATCACGAACCGAACAAATTCGATAAAACGGTATAGTTTGTATTCAACCCCCCTTCTACAAACTTATCGGGACCTAACAATTGGAATCAGAGCCTTTTGATTGATATACAAATCAAAGATCCAATTTTTGTGATTTTTTCTTAACTCTGAAATTTTTATTCTTCTACCAAAAATCTCAAAATGTCTAATACACAAAAAGTTGGTACAGTGAAAATCCCCATGTTCAGCAAGGAGCATTATCCAATGTGGAAGAAGAAGATGCTCATGTTTCTTCAAGTGGCTAATGTTAAATATCTTGATGTGCTGAAGAATGGACCAAGACTTCCTATGATTGTTGAGGAAGAGCAGATTGTGAATAACGTTGTTACTCAAGCTGCTAGGATGTACCCCAAGGATCCAAAAGACTACACAACTGATGAAAAAGAGAATGCTTCTATGGATGCATGCCTACAGTTAATTCTGGTTGATTGTCTTTATCCAATCATGCATAATCATGTTTTAAATTGTGTTTCTGCCAAACACATTTGGGATACGATTGAGATAATCAATGAAGGGACAGAGGAAGTCAGAGAGAATAAGATGGAAATTCTCACCTCTTCATATGAGCACTTCAGATCAAATCCAGGGGAAGGTATCTCTGAAGTTTTTGAGAGATACAATAAATTAATCAATGATCTGAACCTTCATGGTAAGTACTACACTGTCAAAGAAATAAACAAGAAATTTCTTTTGACATTTCCAACCCATCTAGAGCACAGGATTTCAGCCATAAGAGAGGCAAGGGATTTGAGTGAGATTTCACTGGAAAGACTCTATGGCATTCTAAAAACCTATGAACTAGAACAAATTCAGCAGCAGGAAATCTACGGGGAAGGAAGAGTGGTTAGTATTTCTACTTTACTGGTAGCTGGAGTCCCACAGAAACAGGAAGCGAAGGTTGTTCTACCTTCCAGTCCTAACAAGGATGTGATTATAGCTGAATATGGTGTTACATCTACAAGTCAATCTGGTGGTGATTTCTATTCTATGGAGGAGCTCGAACAGTTGGAAGATGAGTCTATGGCCTTGGTAGTGAAGAAGTTTGGAAACTTCAGGTTCAGGAGAAATCCTAGTTTCAAGTTCAAGACATATGTTGACCGATACCAGACAGGTGGTTATTCATCCTCAAATAGCACAAGGGGTGGCTATAAAACATGGATGGTTGATAGAAGCACGATTCAGTGCTTTAATTGTAATGAGTTGGGACACTTTGCAACCGAATACAGAAATCAAAGGCAAGCAAAGAAAACCTCTCATGATACATATAAGAAGAACCAGTCTGAAGAAGCTTATCTTGCTAAAGGGAAAAGCTGGGATGACATAGACAGTGAAGATGAAGAAGTTGGAAATCTTGCACTCATGGCAATAGAAGACAAAGTCTCTACTTCTACTCCATCCTCATCCTACATGTCTGAGGTAAAGTTCACTGACACTGAAATGATTTATCATCTTAGTACTACAGTATCTTGTGCACGTAGGGAAAATGATAGAATAATTCTTCAGAACACTGCTCTTGAAAAAGAGGTTAAAGAATTAAAACTAGTGCATATTAATCATGGTGAACTTACAGAAAAAATAGCTTTTCTTGAGAATAGGGTGAATTTTTATAGACAATTAGAAACCATTCTTAAAGATAAGATTACAAAACTTGAGACCAAGGTTAGAGCTTACTATAATTCTTGTAAGACTGCTAAAGAAATCTTCAATAAATAAGCTATTAGTCAAACTGTTGGAATAGGTTATGACTATAACGAGGCTATTGGAGAATTAAGCATTAATACCCCAAATAGAGTCAGTGCTGAAGAAAGGGGTGTACCACATGTGCTTAAGGGTATTGAAAAACCTTTCTTTAAAGAATCTACAACAGAGCCCCTGAATGAATATTCCACAATCATTCAAGAAGAGATCCGTACTGAGGACATTGTCAATGGGATTGTCCACTCTAACAAATGTGTGCCTAAGGGTTCTGTCAAAGTTGTTCCCACAATGGTGACCAAATTAGACACTCATAAGTTGGAGCAAAACAACAACACATCTAACATGCATAATATGCCTAGTGTAGATTTATTTCATAAAGCATGTGGTGTTGCGAATTGCATGTCTTGTGCTTTTAATGTCATGTATGTTTATTTTAATAGTAAGCATGCATCAAATGAGAAGACTGCTCCCCGTCAACATGTAAATCATAAGAAGCATGCTAGATCCAAAACCGCTAGTCCTCCTAAAGCTAGAGTGGACATATTTATACCCAAGCCTAATCAGAAATTTGTTAAGGCTGGTTATAAGTGGAAATGCTATTTCATTAAGGAGGTTGAAGTAGTTAAAATCAAGAGTGTTGTTTTGCCTGACAAAGGCCAATTCTTTAAGTATGCCGGACCCAACCAAGCTTGGGTTCCGAAGAAGGTCTAATCAATTTGATAGTGCAAGGTATGAAACAGGTGAACCGGGTTGTGTGAATTCTGGATAGTGGATGTTCAAGGCGTATGACCGGATATAGAGCCCTGCTATCAAATGTGGTTGAGAAAGCTGCCCCAGTGCTTACCTTTGGAGATAACAAGAAGGGTATAAATGAGGATATGGCCTGTTTGAAATCAAGAAATGTTATCAGTCAATAAGAACATCAATGTTACATTTGATGACACCTAACTCCCTAATATCCAAACAGAAAATACATCTGAGAAATTGAAGTTTGATGACATGTCAGATTCAGATTCAGATGATGAGAATACACCTGAGCTTGTTGTTGGTGATAACAATGACAATGATGATAGTGGTGATGGTGATGGTGGTGGAAACATTGGTAACAATGGAGATACCACTAACACTGGAGAAGAATCACCAAGACAATCTGCCAACAACTCAGGAGGAGGAAATGAAGGGTCAACTAGTCGTTCACAACACCAGAATGAATTTCAAGGCGAATCATCAAGATCAAATCTTCCAAGACAAACTGTCTGGAATAAAGCTCATCCTTTTGAGTTGATCATTGGTGATCCAGGTGTTGGAGTTAGAATTAGAAGTGCTACTCAGAATGAATGTCATTATTCAGGGTTTCTTTCTGAAATGGAACCAAAGAAGACTGAGGAAGCACTGAATGATCCAGATTGGGTGATTGCTATGCAAGATGAATTCAATCAATTTGAACAACAACAAGTTTGGAAGCTGGTACATAGACCAAAGAACAAGAAAGTAGTCGGTACTCGATGGGTATTCAGAAATAAATTAGATGAAAATGACATAATCACAATAAACAAAGCACATTGACATCAGGTATCATTTTATCCAAGAACATGTCATGAATGGTATTGTGGAGTTACACTTTGTACCCACAGAGGAACAAACAACAGATATTTTCACTAAATCTCTTGATGAATCCACATTTACCAGATTGGTTGGTAAATTGGGTATGTTAAATAGTTTTAGTGATTAACTCTGTTTATTTTTTATGTTTGTTCTTAATTAAATTTACAAGTGTTCATTTGTTGTATATTTTTTTTAATCACTTGTAAATTTATTTTATCATATAATTTTCTCTTATGCATGTTGATTGTAGATTATTGTCATGTCTTATCTAATTGTTAAGCTTCTTAGTTTGAGTAATTTAAGATGAATTATTTTCTCTAAAAATATTTTTCTCAAATTTTATAAGTTAAAATTGTAGAGAAATCTATTTTTATTGAAAATCTTTTATTTTAAAATATTCGAATATTCTTGTATAGTTCATGTAAATAGTTTCTGCATTTTATTTTAATTCATTTTCTTTCTTTAGTCTTCTACTAATAGTTTTTTTTTGTATATATTATTTTATATTATTTTATTTTTATATTTATTATCTTTTATTTTCTATTTGTCTTAGTTGTTTTTGTAAATATATTGTATATATTATTTCTGATCTAGCTCTTGCTTAGCTGGAACTTCAGTGCCAAATCCAATTCAGGTATTACTTTATATATCTCAATCCACTTCTTTTACTGTTGCTGAAACCAAGTGGTTGTTAGGGCTGGCCAAGGGATTGTAGATCCACATTCTCTATCTAAGGTCTTAGAGCCAAACAATGAGTCTACAACTTAATTACTTGACCTCTCAGCCTGAACAGAAATCAATTGTTAAACAAAGAAGTATTTTGATTGAAACAGTGAGTGATCCCACAGCTCTGCCTCCTCTAAAGAAATTCAACATATACTGAGGCGTCTGTCAGCCCATCTGTATCCTCTCAACAGGATATGGACTTTGAAATGGCCAATGAACTGTTTCTAGAGACATTCTCTCAACAGGATGAATCTATTGAAATTCGCCATAGGGCCATGACACTTTGTACTGAGTCAATCACACTCTCATTACTCACAATGGGAGAAGACAATACCATTAGATGAAACTTAGGACACAGTGAAAGCAGAGCACCTGCAACTGGTTATAGTGCCTACCATTGTTACGGTAGAAGTGCCTTCACAGGCATCAGAGGGAAAATCTGATTCTTTGCCAAATTTAAATAGAATCGTTTTCTCCCCTCCCAGAGGGAACATCTATAGCTCCCTTAAAGGGATTTTCCACTCGCAGATTTATCTGGATAAAGTGGTGTTAGTGTAGGTGCCCTAGAGGCAATACATTGTTTATTTTGATAAACCTTATGTCATTTGATTATTAAGTAAATGTATTTATTATGACTTTAATGACTGCGATATATTTACTAGCATAATAAATGTCCTTAGAATTATGATACACATTATATAGTTTAAGTATTCAACTTGAACTTGAGATTATATAATATATCTTATTCTTAAAGGTCCCTAGTCGAGTATTATTATATCTAGGACAATAATAATACATAAATAGACTAGTATGTTGATTGACAGATAACCACATCTCATTGGTTATAAGTATGGAGATACTAAAGTCAGTGCATAGGTACATGTAGGAGTACATGGTACTGGACAGACCCACCGTGAGATTCTTCATGTTAATAAAGTCATAAGAAAGACTCACAGTGATAATGGTGTAATGATCCTTTGACTTGAGATCATTATATTTCTGTACGAGGATTAATATACTTTGACTACATTAAAAGTTACCTTTAACCGGGTAATGATAAAAGTGGACATCGGGTATATTGTGAGTCGTATGAGAAATATAAATGATAGATAAAGGATTTAACCCTCCTATTATTAGGGGAGATATTATTGGCCTCTTGATTGAGTAAGACTATGAAAAATGCATGGCCATGCTCAAATATTGATTTGTTTTAATAGTTTACTCATTGATCAAGGAAACCCGGATTAAGCATTGAAGAGGATGACTAAATACATGCCTCGAGTTTAATCTATAATATTTGGTTAAAGGGATTATATTACACGGAAACATTAATCACGAAAGGTTTAATTGGATCACCAATTATTATTATTACTTGGGTAGCAATGATGTATTACTAGATGCCGCTCATTGTTTATATTTTGTTATTGGATATTGAAATTATTGCCAACGTAATAATAACCTAAAGGGTTACACAATAAGAACGTTTTAAAAGGAGTTTTAATTTAAATATCAGATTTAAATTAAATAATTATAAATTCGAAATTGGTTAATTAATTAATTAAGTTGGACTTAGTTAATTAAATGATATCAGAGCTACGTGTATAAGGGGCTGATTTGGTTACATGTTTACTGTATTTTACGAGTATGCATGTTTGATGAATCTGCCATGATACAGTTATGTTATATGATTGATATAATGAATATGTATATAATCTGATATGATGATACTAGTATGTTTAGAATCTGCCATGACTCATCTATATGCGATCTGTTATGATATGTATGCTGTTTAGTTTGTATAATGATATAAACGGTCGGATAGATGTATTTGGATACGATCTATTTGCTGAGATTATGGTTACGTGTATACTGATACATGTTTCTGGTAACTTGGATTTGGGTCGTGTGTATACTGATACATGCTTCTGGAATTGTATACTGATACATGATTTTGCTTGTATTCTGATACATGATTTTGCAAAATATGTCATCCTTATATGATATGTCATGTCATTAATTGTTTATATGAGCATGGTGGATGGTTATGGCTTATTGACCTATAGGATAGAGGTTTTTGTTTTAATGTTGGTTTGGTTTCTAAATACGACTTGCATGTCGTCTTCATTCCTTGTAATGTTTTATCTCGAATGTAACTCGAGTTCCTTTGTAAGTTCCTTAGTATAGCTTTCATTGTAATCATCCATGGAGGTTTTGGAAGCATTGAAGACTAAGGATTCAATGGAAGCAATGGAGAAGATTTTGTAATAGTTAGATATAACCACCATAGATTGACCTTGATCTTTTCATTAGCTTGAAAAAGGATCACATAGGATTGAGCCATAACCATTACACATTTACTTTACGCACTTTACATATGATGTATGGAATGTATGTATAGAGTAGAATATGCATGCTTTAATTAGATTAATGAAGTATGCATGTATTAGATACATCACCCATGCCATGCTTGCCATGTTTAAACAAGATAAAATCTGTAACGATTCAAGATTTTAAAATTGAACAAAACGAACATGAGATTCCTGTGTTTATGAAACACGGAAATAAGTATGAATTTCCAATTTTTGATATGGGGCGATTTTGACAAAAATACAAGCAGCGCTTGTAAGAAAGGTGGATTTTAAGTGAGACCACTGTGACTCCTCCGCTGGACTGGAAATCAAACCATTGATAAATTTTGAATTGAAGTACTTAGTTGAAGGAAAAATTGGGAATCTCTTGATGATGGGATCATGGTCGTTTTAATAATAAAATCCCTTAACAAAATATTAAGTTTTAATCGGATGCTTTCTAATGAATGAACACTCATCGAATCCTAGATCGATTAGGGGAAGGGCTGTCAGTGGCAGGGGACTCCTATCTATCGTGGTGAGATGCGACGAATATAAACGGTTATATTCGGCCGTTGTATCATTGGGTCAAACTTAACTGAGTCGTCATAATAAGGTGAACATAAACGGTTATATTCAACTATTATGAACTTAGAAGCATAGAGTTTGGTTAAAAATCTATTAGATAGATAAGATCAATCGTTGTTCGCCAAACTATCCAAGAATTATATGTGATATAATTGACAACTGTTGTCTACCTAAATAATCATTTTTTAAGGACTTCCAGTGGTTGACTTAGAACATGACGAAATATGGATCTTGGCTCACTAGAAAGAATTATGCGATATACTTTCCGAATTAATAGTAAGGGCTATTAATTTGATAAAAATAGTGGGAGATATATTATGAATATATCATAATCTTTTGAACATAATAATTGATAACTCAGACAATCTAATGTTTATTTTGTGCTTTTATTTTTGTAGAAATGGCAAATAACACAAACACACTATCCGTACGATCAATCCTTGAGAAGGATAAACTGACAGGAGGAAACAACTTCCTAGACTGGCAGAGGAATTTGAGGATTGTCCTCAGGCAGGAGCGCAAGCTTCATGTCATTGACATCCCTCCGCCAGGTCCCCTTCCTGAGGGAGCTACTGTTGAGGAACAAGCGGCCCACACAAAGGATGAGAATGATGCAAATGATGTTGCATGTCTTATGTTGGCAACTATGAGTGCTGAGCTTCAAAGACAGCATGTGCATATGGATGCATATACTATCTATGAACACTTGCAAAGCATGTTTGCAAGCCAAACTCGTCAAGAAAGGATCAACACGAGTAAGTCACTTTTTAATTGCAAACAAGGGGCAAATGAACCAGTTGGACCACATGTTCTGAAGATGATTGGTTACATTGAGTACCTTGAAACTTTGGGTTTCCCGGTTGGACCGGAAACTGGTATTGATCTTATCATGAATTCTTTGAACAACAAATTCACTCAGTTTGTTGTGAACTACAATATGAATGAATTTGACAAAACACCTACTGAATTGTTGTCTATGTTGAGAACATATGAGACCAACATGAAGGCAGCTGAACCTGCTCCCATACTGATGGTGGGCAATAAAGGTAAGGCGAAAGGGAAAGGCAAGTGGAAGGGTAAGAAGAAGACTGGATCTGATTCTGCACCCAAGCCAAAGTCAGGTCCCAAACAGGCTTTCAAGCCTAAAGGTGGTGTTGCTAAGGGTGAATGTCACTACTGTAAGAAAACTGGTCACTGGAAGAGAAACTGTTCAGTTTACTTGGAGGATCTGAAGAAGAAGAAGGTTGATCAAGCTTCTACTTCAGGTATATATGTTATAGAAGTCAATCTGTCTATTTCTACATCTTGGGTATTGGATACTGGATGTGCTTCTCACATTTGTTTAAATGTGCAGGAAATGCAGAGAAGTAGGACATTGGCTAAAGGAGAAGTGGACCTACGAGTTGGCAATGGAGCAAGAGTTGCTGCTTTAGCTGTAGGAACTTATTATTTATCTTTGCCCTCTGGGCTTGTTTTAGAACTAGAAAACTATTTTTACGTGCCTGCGATTTGCAGAAACATTATTTCTGTTTCTTGTTTGGACAAGAAAGGTTTTTCGTTTACAATAAAGAACAACAGTTGCTCTTTTGCTTTGAATGATTTAACCTATGGTGTTGCACGTTTGTTTAATGGTTTATATGTTCTTGACTTAGATAATCCTGTCTATAATATAGAAAACAAACGACTTAAAGTTAATGACTCAAATCAAACATACCTCTGGCATTGTCGTCTAGGCCATATAAATGAGAAACGCATATCCAAATTACATAAGGATGGATACTTGGATAAGTTTGATTTTGAATCATACCTAGAATGCGAATCTTGTTTGCTTGGTAAGATGACTAAAGCCCCTTTCACTGGTAAGGGTAAAAGGGCCACTGAACGTCTGGAGCTAATACATAGTGATGTATGTGGCCCAATGCGTGTGATGGCTAGAGGAGGCTACTACTACTTCATAACATTTACTGATGATTTCAGTAGATATGGATATGTATATCTTATGAAGAATAAATCCGATTCTTTTGAAAAGTTCAAAGAATACAAGGCTGAAGTAGAGAAGCAAATTGGCGGAGGTGCAAGTATTAAGATCTTACGATCTGATCGTGGGGGTGAATACTTAAGCACTGAATTTAAAGAGTATTTAAAGGAGTATGGTATTGTATCACAACTCACTCCGCCAGGTACACCTCAATGGAATGGAGTTTCAGAGAGGAGAAATCGCACCTTATTGGACATGGTGCGATCGATGATGAGTCATGCAGATCTTCCAATTAGTTTCTGGGGTTATGCTCTAGAAACAGCGGCTTTCACACTTAACCGTGTTCCTACTAAGAAGGTTCAAAAGACTCCATATGAGATATGGATGGAGAGACGTTCAGGCATGAGCTTTATGAAAGTTTGGGGATGCAAGGCGTTTGTGAAACGTCAAGTATCTGACAAGCTTGGACCTAAATCCGAAGAATGCAATTTTGTGGGATACCCTAATGAAACAAAGGCGTATTATTTTTATAGTCCTTCTGAGCAGAAAGTGTTCATTGCTCGAGATGCTGTCTTCATGGAAAGAGATTTTGTTTCCAAAAGAAACAGTGGGAGAACTATAGATCTTGATGAAGATCGAGAACCAGAAAATAACATTGAACCTGAGGTGGAACAAGATCAGGATAATATTAATGCTCAACAAACACAGGTTGTTCATAGATCTGGTAGAATTCGCCATGAGCCAGAGAGATATGGATTTCTCTTAACTCAATGTGGTGAATTGATGCTCATAGATGAAGATGAGCCTCTCACATACCAAGATGCTATGAACAGTCCAGACTCTAAGAGATGGCTAGAAGCCATGAAATCCGAGATGGATTCCATGTACGAAAACCAAGTATGGACTTTGGTTGATCCACCTGAAGGGGTAAAACCCATAGGGTGCAAATGGGTTTTCAAGAAGAAAACTGACATGGATGGAAATGTTCAGACCTATAAAGCGAGGCTGGTTGCAAAAGGTTTCAAACAAATTCATGGTATTGACTATGATGAAACTTTCTCACCAGTGGCTATGGTCAAGTCCATAAGGATTTTGCTTGCCATTGCAGCATTCCATGATTATGAAATCTGGCAAATGGATGTCAAAACAGCCTTCCTTAATGGAAGCCTTGAAGAGGATGTGTACATGACACAGCCTGAAGGTTTTGTCGATCCAAGGAATGTTGGTAAGGTATGTAAATTACGTCGATCCATTTATGGATTGAAGCAAGCCTCTAGGAGATGGAATATCCGTTTTGATGAAACAGTCAAGGACTATGGTTTTGTTCAAAACGAAGATGAATCTTGTGTTTACAAGAAGGTTAGTGGGAGCCATGTGGCATTCATAGTATTATATGTTGATGATATACTACTAATGGGGAATGACATACCTACTCTAAAGGCTGTTAAGACATGGTTAGGGAGCAACTTCTCTATGAAAGACTTAGGAGATGCATCCTACATTCTAGGAATGAGGATCTATAGGGATAGATCTAGAAGGATGATCGGTCTAAGTCAGAGTACATACATTGATAAGATTTTGCATCGTTTTGGTATGCAAAATGCAAAAAGGGGATATGTCCCCGTGTCTCAAGGGATAACGATCTCTAAAGATCAGTGTCCGAAATCATTGGATGAGAAGGACCGCATGAGTAAAGTTCCATATGCCTCAGCAATTGGATCTATCATGTATGCAATGGTGTGTACTCGCCCCGATGTTTCGTATGCTTTGAGCATGACGAGCAGATACCAGTCTGATCCAGGTGAAGGTCACTGGACGGTAGTCAAGAATATTCTTAAGTACCTAAAAAGGACTAAAGATTCATTCTTGGTGTATGGAGGAGAGGAGAAACTGGTTGTAAAAGGTTACACCGATGCAAGTTTCCAAACAGACAAGGATGATACTGTATCACAGTCTGGTTTTGTGTTTTGTCTAAACGGAGGTGCTGTAAGCTGGAAGAGTTCAAAGCAAGAGACAGTAGCTGATTCTACAATGGAGGCTGAGTACATTGCAGCTTGTGAAGCAGCTAAAGAAGCAGTTTGGATTCGAAAATTCATTACTGAATTGGGAGTGGTTCCATCGATCGCAGATCCCATAGACTTGTACTGCGATAATAATGGAGCCATTGCACAGGCTAAAGAACCTAGATCTCACTCCCGAGCCAAGCATATACTCAGAAGATATCACCTTATTCGAGAGATCAATGAAAGGGGTGACATACACATATGTAAAGTGCACACAAATGATAACATAGCAGATCCACTGACCAAAGGCTTGTCGCAGCAGAAGCACGACGGTCACACTAGTTCCATGGGTATTAGATACATGGGTGATTGGCTCTAGTGCAAGTGGGAGATTGTTAGTGTAGGTGCCCTAGAGGCAATACATTGTTTATTTTGATAAACCTTATGTCATTTGATTATTAAGTAAATGTATTTATTATGACTTTAATGACTGCGATATATTTACTAGCATAATAAATGTCCTTAGAATTATGATACACATTATATAGTTTAAGTATTCAACTTGAACTTGAGATTATATAATATATCTTATTCTTAAAGGTCCCTAGTCGAGTATTATTATATCTAGGACAATAATAATACATAAATAGACTAGTATGTTGATTGACAGATAACCACATCTCAT
Source organism: Heracleum sosnowskyi (assembly GCA_030848705.1). Lineage (NCBI taxonomy): Eukaryota > Viridiplantae > Streptophyta > Magnoliopsida > Apiales > Apiaceae > Heracleum > Heracleum sosnowskyi. The sequence continues at coordinate 26,960,564 of CM061237.1, forward strand.
TGGTTATAAGTATGGAGATACTAAAGTCAGTGCATAGGTACATGTAGGAGTACATGGTACTGGACAGACCCACCGTGAGATTCTTCATGTTAATAAAGTCATAAGAAAGACTCACAGTGATAATGGTGTAATGATCCTTTGACTTGAGATCATTATATTTCTGTACGAGGATTAATATACTTTGACTACATTAAAAGTTACCTTTAACCGGGTAATGATAAAAGTGGACATCGGGTATATTGTGAGTCGTATGAGAAATATAAATGATAGATAAAGGATTTAACCCTCCTATTATTAGGGGAGATATTATTGGCCTCTTGATTGAGTAAGACTATGAAAAATGCATGGCCATGCTCAAATATTGATTTGTTTTAATAGTTTACTCATTGATCAAGGAAACCCGGATTAAGCATTGAAGAGGATGACTAAATACATGCCTCGAGTTTAATCTATAATATTTGGTTAAAGGGATTATATTACACGGAAACATTAATCACGAAAGGTTTAATTGGATCACCAATTATTATTATTACTTGGGTAGCAATGATGTATTACTAGATGCCGCTCATTGTTTATATTTTGTTATTGGATATTGAAATTATTGCCAACGTAATAATAACCTAAAGGGTTACACAATAAGAACGTTTTAAAAGGAGTTTTAATTTAAATATCAGATTTAAATTAAATAATTATAAATTCGAAATTGGTTAATTAATTAATTAAGTTGGACTTAGTTAATTAAATGATATTTCGAATTTAATTCATTAACAACCCAAATAAGTTTGGTTTAGTTGAAGCCCAAGCTGATTAGGGTTAGGCCCAATCTCTCTACCCTATATATACATAATGATGTATAGTTTTAGGGTTTAGTTCAGAAAATCCGTTTTCAAGAGAGGCTAGATAGAGAGAGAAGGCAGTTTTATTTGGCTAGTACCTGCTCCTTGGATCGTTGGACGATCGGACGTTCTGTGGACGATTTAGAGACACGGATCTTGAAGCAAGGTTTGTGTGGTGATTGCAATCTAGGACCTCCATCTTACAGAATTCGGAAAGCTCTTAACTGGTATGATTTCGTTTCTCCATAATCAGTCACAACTTATACATGGATCCTGCGTTAGGGTTTCGTAAATTTTATTATTTTACGTCTGTTTTTCGCTGCGTTTTTATAATGAAACCCAACAAGTGGAAGGTAACTTGGTCAGTCTATCACTCAAGCAATTCAGATTTCAATTCCAAGTGATTTGATAGACATGATTGAGGATCGGGATTTGCGAACTCCCATTGCACCACCACTGACCTCTCTTGAAAAGGCTAGGGTGTTTTTCAATGCAGGTACTGATCAAAAAGGAGAAAACAGACAGCTAATGTTGAATGATGCGAGTCAAACACTGAGTGAAACACATGCACGTGAGATGAGTGATACACTTACAAGAGAAATTCAAGTGAGTGCAAACACAGACACATACACTGCAATGTAGTTAGCTCACATAGTTGATCTATAGGAACATATATTCAAAACTCGGGCTGATAAAGAACTTTTGCAAGCACAAGTGGTTGAACGGTCTTCTTCTTCCACCTCTGTCAACAATAAGCTGGGACTGCTCAAGGAAATCTTGAAGACAAATTTACTTCCCAAGATCAACTCCATCAACAATCTCAACTCCTACTGGCTTCAGAGACTTAAAAAGTTAAATCTGTAGAGAATTCCTCAACTAAGGGGGAGAAGTTTGGAGAAGCTAGGAAGAAGGAGCTGAAAAAGATATAAAAGGAAAAGGAGGAGTTTCAGGGTAGTAAATGAATAGGTAAATCAAGACAGGTTCAATGTTATCATATGTTCAGTCTAGAGGAACATATGTCTTGTATTTGTCTTTACTGGTGAAATCTGAAAATGTCATATTTGATCCAGAACATTCTATTATTTACTTAGGCTTAAGAGTCCTATCTTTACTTGGTTTTAGTTGAGTGATCCTCTAGGTATTTGGTTGTTATTCTCTAACAAACAAATAGGGGGAGATTGAAAGGTATATGCAATAGCCTATTTGTAATTCGAGGATTCTACTCAACTTAAACAATAATGTAATAAGTAAATATTAGACTAGATGTCACAGGAATCTCAGAGGGTTTTATCAGTCAAGAGAATAAAGTTTAAAGTCATCTACTGACTTGGAGTAATTCTACACTGGAAAAAGTTCAGTAATTTGATCAAGCCTCAATGAAGTATTCAAGAAAGTGGATCTATTTAAAAGTGACAGAGATTTCAGAAGTGTGACACGAAGCGTACATGTTACAGAGTTTGATAGAGGGAAAGAAAAAGAACCACAACTTAAAGTCAAAAGATGAAGAACAGTCACTGCAGTTAGTCGCTTATGAACCAGACAATACATCGAGCGTCAGCTTCAATTCAGTGGAAGTTCGTCATCAAATTCAGTGGTTCAAGAATTGGTTCTGCTATCAAAACCTTGCAGTAATTCTCTCTTAATTAATTAAGTTAGTTGGTTGATTTATTTAATAAATTAATTAAGTTAGTTGGTTGATTTATTTAATAAATTAATTAACAGATTAATTAAGTTAGAATTATTGTATTTGAGGAAAGACTTTAATTAATTCTCTTTTAAATAATTTACCTTAGTTGGTTAATTAATTTATTAAATTAATTCTGATAGAATTAATTTATTATGTAAATTAATTAATAAGATAGTTATTTTAGAATTAATTAAAAGCTGAAAATACTATCAAAATGAACTAGAAAGACTATCCAGCAATAGTCTTACCGATAGTCTTTATAGTTCTAATTTCAGAAAGACTAAAAGTAAATTCAGAAAGACTATCTTGGTAGTCTTGCCGATAGTTCTACTGAATTAACTTAGAAATTCAGAAAGTATTTCTTATATTAACTAAGTCTTACCGATAGTCTTTATGACTGCAGGATAGTCTTTTTAATATTAGAAATAGTCTTTTTGTTATTTAAAATAGTTTTTCTGTTAATTAAAATAGTCTTTCTGCTTTAGTTAATAGTCTTTCTACTTTATAGATAGTCTTTCTACTTTAAAAAAAAAATTGCACGTGCAGATTGATCTATGTCAAGTGGATTAATATACAAAACAGAATCAAGACATCAGATCAGAGAGTGATAAAAACATTACATTTTCATAACTTTCTGTCAAGAACTCCAAACCTGTCGTGGAGAATTTCTTTGATCAAGAAATTATTTCTAGTTTATATTGTTAAATCTAAACCACTAGAAATCATTTGCTTGTATTGTATTGACTATCTAGCGGATCTTTATCCCTAGAACGAATCTCGAACTATCATTTATCGTTATATCTTTTTATTACAAAAATAGATAAATTCATGTCGAATTTATTTTAGATTTGTTTTAATTAGTTTGAGATATAATTCTGTAATCAGTACCAAAAATTGTAACACCTTTCAAGTTTAATATAAGTTATATTTAACTTGAATTTTGTTTCATTTCATTCCACACTTATTTGTTCTTGAATTATTAAATCACGAACCAAACAAATTTGATAAAACAATATAGTTTGTATTCAACCCCCCTTCTACAAACTTATCGGGACCTAATAGCATATGATAGAGTGGAATGGAATTTTGTTTTGGGAATTATGAGAAAGATGGTCTTTGATAGTAAGTGGTTGGACTGGATTTTCATGTGTATGTCGACAGTAAATTATAGGTTCCTGACTTCGGGGTATGAAGTGGGCCCAGTTTTACCAGAAAGGGGGCTTCGACAAGGTGATCCCATCTCACCTTATCTATTCCTTTTATGCACGGAGGGGTTATCAGCTTTAATAAAGAAGAAACAGTTTGATGGAAAGCTTCATGGTTGTAAAATTGCTAATAGTGCTCCTATAGTTACACATCTATTTTTTGCCGATGATAGCTACATTTTCTAGTAGAGAAACAGTGGAAGAAGCTCTCTGTATTAAAGATTGTTTAAAAACGTTTGAGATAGCTTCAGGGCAGCAAATAAATTTCCAGAAATCAAGCATTCAATTCAGTCGAAATACTTCCTCGGAAGTGGCTGCTGCAATTAGTCAGTGTCTGCAAGTTCCGGTTCGGAGTGATGCTTTGTATCTTGGGCTGCCAAAAGTAGTAGTTAGATAGATGGGAGGTTTTTCGATATATTAAAGATAAGGCTTGGAGTCGTATGCAAAGCTGGAAAGGAAAATTTTTAGCTCGTTCTGGCAAGGAAGTGCTTCTAAAATCTGTTATCCAAGTTATCCATGCATATGCTTCAAGCGTGTTCTTACTGCCTCAAAAACTATGTGAGGAGTTAGAAAATTTAATGAATAAGTTTTGGTGGGTGTCGAATATGGAAAGGAGAAATGGGATTCGATGGATCTCATGGAACAATATGTGATATCCGAAGAGTATGTGAGGCATGGGTTTTAGGAGAATTAGAGAATTTAATCTTGCAATGTTGGGGAAGCAAGCCTGGCAGGTGATGACAGATCCTCAGTCTTTTGTAGCTAGACTCCTAAAGGCTCGTTATTTTCCATCTTGTTCCTTCAGGGAGGCAGGTCTGGGAAACAATCCTAGTTATGTGTGGCGAAGTATCCTGGCAGCTAAAGATTTAGTTTTGAAGGGTAGTTTATTGAAGGTTGGGACAGGTGAGTCTATTAGTGTGTAGAATGATCCTTGGATTCCTGACGCAAATAATATGAAGGTTATGACACCAGTTATTCAGGGGTTGGAAGAGGTAAAAGTAAGTAGTCTTTTTGTGACTGATAGTAGGCAATGGGATCATGATCTGGTTCGAGATATCTTTAATGAAAGATATGCGCAGAAAGTTCTCTCTATTCCTATTAGTCAGTCCGTGAATGTGGATTCTTGGTGTTGGCTTCAGGGTGAAAGAGGAATCTATGAGGTTAAAAGTGGATACATGTTGTTGTGTACTATGTATAACCAGACTTTGAATTTGTTGACAGATTTTAACTGGAAGAAGCTGTGGTCCTTGGCTATTCCTCCAAAAGTTAAAAACTTTATTTGGAGATCGCTTCAAAATTGTATTCCTACTTTGGACAACCTTCGGAAAAAACATGTAGAGGTGTATCCAATTTGTCATGTTTGTTTCTCTTTTGTTGAAAATCTAGATCACATTCTTCTTTCATGTTCTTTCGCTCAACAATGTTGGAAATTGAGTAAGCTTGGTCTGAGAATTAATACAGATGATACGTTTGCTCGAAGTCTTATGGATGCGTTTCAAGACATGAATTTACAAGATATCCAATTGTTGTGTTGTGTAGCCTGGAATATCTGGTCTCATAGAAACTCAGTGGTTTGGAAAAAATACTTCCAGACTCCAGCTAAGGTGGTCAATGATGCTAGTACTGTTCTCTTTTAGTGGTAGCAAGCACAAACTAAGCATCAGATTAATATTTTCAGTAATGCTCGAGAAGGTGTTGCAGTTTGGCAAAAACCTCCTCCAGGTTGGTTGACGTGTAATGTGGACGCTACAGTTCAGATAGACAGATGTAGAAGCTCCTTTGGCTGTGTTATTAGAGATGCTACAGGATCTTTTTAGCAAGTTATGGAGGATCTTTTGTTGGTATTGTAGACTCAAAAATTGCTGAAGTGATGGCTTTTCGAGAGACTCTATCTTGGCTTAAGAAGATGCAAGTGAAGACGGTTTTTATAGAGCTTGATGCTCTAAGTGTTGTCCAGGTTTTTCGTAGTAGTTCTGAGGATTCTTCGTACTTTGGATCAATCATAAAGGATTGCTTCTCTCTTGTTAAGGATTTAAGGATTTAAGGATTTAGGATCCTATTTGGTTTATTTTGTTCGAAGATCAACGAACGTAACAGCTCATAGTGTGGCTAGAGAGGCTAGTTCTTTGTCTGATTATAAGGAGTGGCTTTCAATCCCACCCTTCCTTGTCGATGTAATTCTTCAAGATATGCATTAATATAATCCTTTTTATGTCAAAAAAAAAAAAATTAAAATCGACCGACTGATCGACCAAACTTTTAATATTTCGTCTATTATATTATACTAGCTTAAAACCCGTGCGATGCACGGATTGTTAATTGTTATTTTATTATTATTTTTTTAATTGTATTTGTTAAAAAAATAAGTAGGCATGTTAAAATAGTTAAACACTTTTAATTAATTAAAAATATTAAAACAAAATTTAAAAGAAATAAGTAAAGGTTTGCCCGTTATATTTTTGGAAAATGAGAGGTTTTATCAAGAAAAAATAAAAAATGTAACATATATTTAGTTTAAAAAGTTAAATGTCCGTGATATTTTTGGAAAATGAGGTTTTAAAATTTAATAATTAAAATAATTTTAGTGAGAAAAATATAAAAAATAAATTGAAAAAGGCAATTTCCCGTGATATATTTAGAAAAGAATGGATTTTGTTAGAAAAAATCTATAATGTGTTTTAGCTGAAAAGATAATTTGTTATAAATAGGTATTTGATTATTTTTATTTGATTATTTTTTAGTAATTGCATTTGTTAATAAAAATAAGTAGACATGTTAAAATAGGTAAAATTTTAAAAAATAATTATAATATTAAAATAGGTTTAAAAATAAATAACTAAAGGTTTGTCCATGATATTTTGGAAAAGGAGGGGTTTTAATAGGAAAAATATAAAAAGTAACATGTTTTAGTTAGAAAAAGGTAATTGTTTGTGATATATTTGAAAAAGTAGTGGAATTTGTTAGAAAAAATAAAAAAAATAATGTATTTTAGGTGAAAAAAAGTAATTGGTTATAAATAGATAATATTATTATTTAATAATATATTTCCATAAATAAGTAAGGTTAATTAAGTAAAAACACGAAATACAGTTAAATAAAGGTAATTAAGTAAAATCACAACGTACCATACCGACCAACCAAACTTTTAATATTTCGTCTATTATATAATAGTATTGATTATATTATATTATAGATAGATAGATAAAGATATATCAAATAATTTACATTTCTTGATAAAATAAATATTGCTCTTTTGTACAATCATTTTACCATCGAGTTTAACTGTAATGTCAAAAGTAAAAACCTCTAATTTTGTTTTATCAACTCATTTGTGTTAATTCGAATCAATTTGAATGTAAATATAAAAAAAAAAGATTCTTTTTCAAACGTTATAAAATTCATTATTACCATTAAATCTATTCAACGGCTAGTATCACACACACACAACACACAATAATTAAGGGCATGTTTGGCTACTGCTTATTTTATAAGTTTATGGCTTATAAATCAATTTTAACTTATGGGGGGTGTTTGCCAAAATAAGTTAAACCAACTTATGGCTACTTAAAATGGATAAGTTGAATGTTAAGAATCCTTAACATTCAACTTATAACTTATAACTTATTCTCGATACACGCAATATATAATATCCTTCAAATCTTCAAAACCATATATCTTTTGATCCGTTCATTAAAAAATTGATATGTATCTATCAAATTTCTCTACTCATCGAGATCTATCCATTGATATCCATTTATATATATTAAAAAATAAATATTTTAAAAATAATAAAAAAAAGTTAACTTATAAGTTCTGATTTACCCAAACACTCTACTGCTTATAAGTTCTGATTTACCAAACACTCTAGGAATTTATAAGCTCAGCTCTACTTATCACTTATAAAGCACTTACTCATTTTAAGGTATAAATCAACTTATTCTTAATACCCAAACATCCAGTAAGATAGAACAACAATATTTCAAATCATGCGTGGGCCTGGGCCTCCAACCAAAAAGGGCCTCAAAATGACAGGTAAGAGTTGTCCACTCCACAGCTCTTTTGTGAAGGTAAAAAACAAACTTTACATAAAGTTAAGTAAATGAAGAGTAAAAGAGTACTTGCTACTTGATTAACCAACCACTCAAGTTTTATAAAATCTTTTCCATATATAAACACCAACTAATTACACCACAAATCTCATATCCAGTCATCTATACCTGTAACCACTTTACTACTTCTTATGGCGATGCTGCAGCATCTGTTCTTTCTTCAGCTTCTTGCTTTCTTCTTACTCGGTAAATACGATCGATCGACTGCCAAATTTTTAATGTTTCGGTTTTAATTCAGTATAACATTAATTATGTGATCTAATTAATGATGTGTTTAAAATATTTTGCAGGAAATAATGTTGCATCTACTACATTTACACTCCAAAATAGTTGTAGCTACACGGTATGGCCCGGTACACTCTCTGCCAACGGTGCTGCCATCTTAGGAGAGGGTGGCTTCACATTAGCTCCCGGCGCATCCATCAATTTTCCAGCACCACCAGGCTGGTCAGGTCGCTTTTGGGGCCGAACCGGCTGCACTTCCACATCTGAGGGCGCCTTAACCTGCCTTACGGGTGATTGCCCTGGTGGCCTAAAATGCACGGGTGGGGGTACTCCGCCAGTTACCCTGGTAGAATTCACACTCTCCAGCCCCGAAAAAATGGACAAAGATTTCTACGACGTGAGTCTTGTAGATGGATACAATGTAGGCATGGGTGTGAAGCCTGTGGCTGGATTCGGAGACTGTCAGTATGCAGGGTGCGTGACGGATTTAAATGTGAACTGCCCACCAGAGTTGAGTGTGGTGAATGGTGGAGTTGTGGTGGCGTGCAAGAGTGCATGTGAAGCGTTTAATGCACCGGAGTTTTGTTGCACCGGTGATCATGCAACGCCGGAAACATGCACGACGACGCAATACTCGACGATGTTTAAGAGTGCGTGTCCAACGGCGTATAGCTATGCGTATGATGATTTGTCTAGTACATGTACTTGTAGTGGTACTGATTATCTTATCACTTTCTGTCCAACCGTGTAGTGCAAATTACGATATTTACATTCATTGTGATCATCCTTTTCTATTAGCGGGATATACTGATTACATATTCGACGATTACACATTAGATGCTTAAACGTCTGTAACATCATTTGAAAAATACTAGATTTGCTGCAAATCTAATATGTTCATATCTCAAGAAGCTTGCGAATAATGAAATAGCAAGTAGGACATGGATTTGCGTTTTATTGTTGTGGTTTGAAGATTCCATCTGTTCCCTTTCCTTTTATTATTTCCAGGAGCCGTACGGATCTAATACATAATTAAGTGTATATATTACAAACTGTCTCAGTTAATCAGTTGCATCTCTTGGGTTCTGGCACAGAAATATATATTAATCTGCCAAAAACAACTATCATATAAAAGACATTTATATACAAGAGATGTTTGGTCTTGAAGACTATACAATACAATTATACAAATAATGAACACCAAACACTGATGGCGAAAATACACTTAAATTCAAAAGGCTTCTATTTCCTTCAGTGCTTAGGCCAGGATCTGACATGCATTCATACAATGTAATGCAATTTTTTTGCCTATATTCTCATCCTCTGTACATATATTTGATACTATTCTACATCTCAACCTTCCTATCTTTGAAAGCATAGTATTCTGAATGATTTCTGCGTAATGTAAATTTCATCAGTACATTCAGGATCGGGATATCTATTCGTGAAAGAAGGGTGGCTGGGGGAGGTGGTCCGATAAATTAACTAGTGGAATGCATGCGGGATGCAAACTTTTAGCTGAAGGTTAGAAAGATTATCTGCCTATAAGTAACAGACATATCATAGTATGGATTTTTTGCTAAAACTACTGCTTCAGAAAACATTAAAGCCTTGAAAATTTAAAATACCATTGCCCGTGCACAAACCCTCGACTAAATCCTCATTGCTGAAAAGGGTTTGGTCCAAGCAATTGAGTGTTGCTCCACATGCTTTGTTATATGATTGGCATGCTGATCGACACACTTTTAGTCTATTATCGCCATCCTTGTCGCACTTCTGGATAGATATCTGATTCAACAACATTGATTAGTAAAAACATCAGTGTGTCAATTATTCGCATATGAAGAAAAGATCAGTGGTCTATCTGTGTAAACATTAGCAGTATTACTTTTCATAAGAACAATAACTTGAAAAAAAAAAAAACTGTTTTCAAGACCTATCAGTTGTGAGTAACCTCTAACCTAGCTTAATTGAAGCTAATTAAAGTGCTGCTCAAGCTCAGTTACTTAGTTGGAGCAAGCATGTTAAAACGAGGTTCAGCACTTTAGCCATTCATTACTTAATAGTTATTACAGAATCAATAGAAAATTTAGGTTGCAGCCTACATGGCTCTCCATGGTCAAGCTTTCTTGCTAGAAAACTAAAACAATGGCATCCTTGACACTTAACTCGTGTAGGGAGTCAGGCTTGGTACAACAACCTTCCAGAGAGAATAACATAGATTAGTTAGAAGAACCATAAAAATCCATATATTCAGCAATACAGTTGTTTTTAAAAGAGCTGAACGAGCTACGGCCTACGGGTCTATTGATGCCAATCGGTGGGATGGGGGTAACTAAACAAATGTAATATGTACCCATTTAATCAATTTATATACATTAAAAGCCAGAAGAATAAGAAATTTACCCAGCAGGCTAACCGCCTAGCAGCTCCATCACAGTCACCACCTCTGAAATAGTTAAAAAATTTCCGAGGACCGCCTGGTAATAAACGGTAGTAGTTAGGCTTGACAGCTACTTCCTCTAATTGCTGAAGTATACTTAGCTCACTAGGAGCACAATGTTGAACAGATGCATCTTTTCCTAGAAAATCTTTGCAAATCTGGAGATTTGAGGAAATCGTGGAGCTGTTTTGACATGTGTAGCCAGTATAGTCAGAACAACGAAACTCACAGACTCCATTATCGCAGACGCCGCCATGAAGGCTGCACTGTTCATCACAAACAGCTGCATAACATGCCGATCATAATATTAAATAACAGAACTTATAAGAAACGGCCGATAAACAATGTGCATACCAGAAAACAAGAAATTTTTGCTACTGCCTATAAAACCCTTCCCACCGGATTTCTCTCCTTATATTTATTTATGTAAGCCAATTCTTCAGTCAGCAGCGACACAATCCAGCTGACAAACTTTGACTATGTATTAGAGGATAGACACATCAGGTTCCTAGATCTGAACATAGTCCTACCCTACAAAGGTAACTCCACGGTAATTATATAACATGAATCTGGGCATTTGAGTACTGCCTTCTGTTACCTTTCCTTTTCACTTGTGTGGATACAAGGTCTTCTGATTTTGCACCCAAAATAGATTATTCAACTATTTTGTATTATCACCGTCACTATATTGCGGGGTACATTATTTTATTTTATTTTCTATTCTTGTACTTGTCGCATACTCCTATTTATTATGCACAAGAAATATCACATCTCCCAATTCGTTAAGTTAGGAAAGTGCAACATAATAAACTGATGCTAAATTTTCAATCACATTACCTGTAGAGCAGTCAACACCAGTGTGTCCTTTTTCACACTCACAAACACCATGTCGTAGACATTTTCCGTGGCCATTACAGTTACTAGGACAATAACCTATAAGTCACATTATACAAATTTTAAGAAAATCCATATGAAAGGATAGATGGAGGGTCAGAGAGGTGAACAAGAAGAACTCACGTTTGCTACAATCATGACCACTAAACCCAACAAAGCAGTGACACCTTCCTTCAACACAGTCTCCATTGAAATGACAAGAATTTGGACACTGCCCAGGCAGCGAAATTAGCTCTGTGTTACACAGTTCATGATAGGCTGGACATATAAGCTCACCTAAATGAAACAGCAGTAATACAATCATATATTGAACGTCCAAGACAACATTGATGTATACATCAATTGACAATTAAGATAGTTCACAATAATACCATTGAAGCCTGGAAATTGTACTGGTCCACCCAGTTTAGGGCAGACTTTCCAAATGCCATCAACAGCAACCTAAAAATTGGAAAGAAACACGTGAAAGCAATTTTGTAGAATATTGAATAAATCTCATTCATATTTTTCTACCCCAACATAATATTTTAGCGTTGCCTACTAGTCCGTTTCAAGTTCAATATTGTGAATATGATAGAAATTAGAACGTAATACTACCTCTAATGAATTGTGTATACACCTGTGCTGGTAACAACCAGTTTCTTCAGTCGTGGAACCACGTACAAAGCCTCTACGTACTAGAGATGAGACCATGCACCTGGAGAGATTGATGGATGAAAACATAATCAGATTAAATATTTAGTAAAACAAATTCTTGCGAGTTCTTAGAAGGAATCTTGCCTTGAGCTACTCCCTCGCACTTCACCCAACATCCGATCAGGCGGTCGTGCACTTTTAATGTCTGTACAAGAACCATCAGAGTATGCTACGAAATAAGTGCAATAATCAGCCAATGGTGACTGGCCACCTGAAATGACATGGGATACAAGCCAGCATTTAGATCAATTTGCTTGTGAAGAACTTATTTGGACAGTGTTTAATATCTAGAAATTCCATATTACAAAAGAAGGTATATGTTTTGTAATAGACTATCTAAACACAAGGAAAAAGTATTGCATCTAAAATGAGGTCATGCACCTCAGTCTTACTCTTAAAAAAAACTGATAAAAATTGAAGAAGGTTAAAACTAGAACATGGTATAGAGTATAATAGTATATACAATGAAGGTACTTCCACAAAAGGAACACAAGTTTAGCTGATTTAGAAATAGAAGTAAACTGAAAAGGCCTCATCTTGCAAAACGATTGAGTACATTCTGGAAAGGGATATCTCTGAGCCAGTAAAAAACAGAGGTCTACTAGAATAAATGATGGCACAAGAGAGCACATTTTACAGCAGAAACGTGGTGCATAGATTTGTTGGTCAAATAGAAAATCTGGATACTCCAATCCAAAATACTCAAAGTCTTTCTTCAGAGCCAAAACATTACAAACAATGGTGCAAGTGACAAGACTACCAAAGTCCCGGTTGGGATAGATGCCTTATAATATGCACCACGTTCCTGGACTAACATATTAAACCCGTTATACATTATCATTAACGTGACAAGAACATAGTTCTTTTTGTTTAGTTATAAAAAAATGTGCTTGCATGAATATATATTTTTTTTTTCAAAACAAGAAAGCTGTTATCACGAGTGTAATAAAATATACTAATACTAGATATCAACTCTAAGTGTCATGATGTCCAATCAAGGAGCATTAATTATGGACGTCACTTCTTTCCCAAGAAATACCAATTGCGTTGTAGATAATTAGTAATGATAAGGATTTTTTAGATTGTCTTGATTTCGTGAGCTAGTTGACCTGCTGCAATTAAGGGTGCCACAGCCAAAATTATTTGAAAGCACTATGTAGTCTTTAGAAATGTGAAACCCGCAGCAATAATATAAGACCCACAAAAGCACACAATTAAGAGCTGTACCATGGAGGTCACCAGACACACCTTTGTTAGCTTCTGGAAAATAACGGGCCCATTGAGGAAGGTCCCCGCTGTAATTTGAAATCGGACAGAAACCCTCAGCCTCCCTGTTATATGTACACCCTGATAACTGCGTCGAATTGCAGTAATACGCTCCCTTCCAGAGGTTGCAAGGGGAGGTTACAAAGGTTGTGCCTTGGTTGTGGCCCCAATCAAGATGATCGGCCATATCATAATTAGCTTGGTACCACCCACTATCCTCTAGAAAAGCCAATGTCATCTTTGAGACTACTGACCTCGTATCCACTGAACCCGTCATAATTTCATTCATTAGAAGCCTTTTCTCCCAGTGAGACCCTGTGGCAAATTTAAGAAACTTGCTGATTAGTGAGATTATATTTATTGTCAATATAGAAGACATAGAAGCCGGTGTACTAAAAATAAGGAACAACAGATGGCTATGCTTAGCGAACAATTGTGATGTAGAATTAATTATATACACTATACATTGACATTAATCAAATGCAGATCCGTATATTGCTAGATGTATAGATTTCAAAAAGGAAGAGTAACCTGATGTCCCAGGTCCTCCACCATCTTCTAACTCTAAGCCGGTGAAGTTTTTGGAGAAGGCCTGCATTAAAAAATTCTATTTAATTTTTTGAAGAAATGCATATTCATATGAGAACAATATACAGAGGTAAATAACATACACCGAAGTGATAACGTGAATGCATGACAACACGGGGAAGCACTACGCGTGTTACCATTCGCCCAAGCTTTTCATCATTTACTTGTTCAATTACCTACAAGTAAAACAACAATTTGATCTTAGACCAAACTATAAATGTATCTGAGGACCACTCGCATAAATTTGATTAATGGTCTATGCTGAGAAATTAGCAGAACTTCATATTTTAACAGCTCAATACAATGATGGAGAATTAAAAAGGCACAAAGGTATTCAATATAATGATACAGGAAAACTATAAACTTGAAAAGATTTCATAACTCCTTTTAATTGTTAGATGCTATGGGATATTGCCCCTAGGTGTCGCCTTGTCGTCCCTCTTAGACTGAACTTGTTGTTTCACGAAAACTTGGATCGTTTTCTGTGATTGCCTACGTATTTGCAAATTGTGTCAAACTGAATGAACTAGATTTACCTGAATGTGACGCCTTCTCGTCTCATCCCTAAAATGTGTGAAGGCATGTGGATCAAAACCAAGTACATGCATCACCTAAGGAAGTTCTAGATGATTAATAAAATAACGAGCATGAATAAGACCATATGTTTTCTAGAACACAAATTTTGAAGTCTAACTCACTTCATGCATTAGCGTAGCTAAAAGTAAAGTTTCTAATTCAGCAGTCAAATGGCGGGGAGCAACATTCACGTGTCCTGCACGCGAATGAACTTTTACTAGCTTAGGCCAACTTTCTAACAAACAGAAGACAAGGGTGTGTCACAAGACTCACAACAATCATTCTACACGAAAAAGGTACCAGCAATTGCACGACCCCATTGATCACGCTCGCAAGCTACTGCCCACGCTAGCGTATCGCCGGGCGTAGGTCTAGTAGTCACTAAAAGAATCAAGTCTGCATCAGCAACACCCTCTGGAGAACAAAAAATTACAGTAAGTGGTTACCTTTGTAGGTGTATAATAAAAAAAACACACGAATACCAAGTTGTCAAGCAGTACAATACCTTCTACATACTTCTGTGGCAGCTGCACACCTCCATCTTGTCCACATGCAGAATACCCACTCAACTGCAAGTTCCCTCTAACACGTTCTACAGCTAAGGCTCTTCTGAACCAGTCAGCAGCTTGCCCTAGAGCCTGCATTAAGTTACCTGGTTAGTCAACTGAAAGTAGCCAATTTTTTGAGAATGCTCATAAAAATCATGTAATATACTCATACATATGAGTAATAACTAACATGGCTACACGTGTTACTAGATTAAACCCGTGTAGTTTGTCTTGCATAATGAACCTTTGGTAACACATATCAATATACAACTTCTAATAGAATTAGAATAGTTTAATTGAGAAACTTCCAGAAAGAACTATGTAGATGTACCTTACGAAGACGATATTTTTTGTCCTCCCCGGCTATATCATCTAAATTGCAGTTATACAAGCAGTCAGTGGAGATTGGAGGATCACTATGAGGGTTGCATGAAGGCATGCCAAAAGGAGAAGTCACAGCAGGCTCTCCGAGCTACAGAAGAAACAGAATATCAAGACAAGAAAGGTTAGAAATTTAGAATTATATTAAGCATGAGCCCTCTATTTTCTTAAAGTCGGAAAAATTAAAGAAAGTACACACCTTCACAATGTCACCAACATTTCGACAGTCTCTATCAGGCGAGTGACCAACTGCCTCATAGTTCAAATGAATTCTTATAGGCTTCTTTGAGTTGTCTTGCCCCCCTGAAAATTCGGAAGCTTTTAGCAATGCCCTTCCTCTTCTTTGGAGAGGATTTGAAATGGGATGTTCTTTATAAACTTGTGGAGAAATAGAGTGCACCTTGAACCCCGATCTTTTCCTTTGTTCAATTATCTGATCATGAATACAAGAATGCGATATAATGTTCTTTGTTGTGGCCTGTTCGGACTCTTGCCACAACAACTCACGTCCTTGGGATACGGCATAACCAGCAGCAATCCATACCAAAACCAATATAACCTGAAGCCGATGGAAAAAGATAGACACGATATAACATTCATAGACAACAAAGCACCGATAAACAGAAACCGAAATATCTAAATCAAGTCTAACTAAAAACCAAGTACAGAACATGACTACTGCTCTCAACAACTGATACTCTAAACCATATTAAGACAGCAATCCCCAAACAATATCAGTTTACTTTAGCTAAACATAAACTTCATTACTTCAACACAAACAGGCTACAATAAGCTTCCAATTCAAAAACCCAAAACAGGTTAACCAAATTCCTAATTAAACTGTATATAAAACACACTCCCGAAACAAATATCGAAGGACCACATCATCAATTTCTACTAATAATCCCACCCCTTTTATTAGGTAAAATTCAAAATAGGCTAAATTTTCGAAGACCAACTGTGAGCTTTAACTTTCATTCCAATCATTTTCCCAACATTTTATCAGCAACATTATTAAGCATTCCTCTACTTTCTAGTCCATCATCTTCAATAATTCAACTAAAAAACCTATACTTCAAATTTAATTTATCAACCATATACTATAATCTATACTACACATACATACATACATACAGAAATATAAAAAAGCAAGCAATTTAGAAATTTACCTTAATAAAAAAGAAAGAATGAAATCTCACAAGAACACAATGATCACAAGTACTAGTCTTTAACTCCATCACACCAAATCAAACTACCAACATTGGTTCCATCAATTTGCTAATGGGCTTCAACCATCATATACAATCAGGCTTTCTAGCATAATATATAATTTTTTTAGCTGAAAAAACATACAAATTTACAGATAAAGTTAGTAAAGGTTGGAACTTTATATGAAATGGTACAAAAGAAATGAACTTTCTTGATTTTTTAGAAATTTTGTTTTGTGAGAGTAAAATGTGGTGTGCATGGAACAGGATTTCTGGGAAAAAAATGTTACTTACAGGAGAGGAAACGCACACAAACTTACACACGGTTTATGATGTAAGAAGAGTTGAAATTTGTGGAAAATTTATAGCGGTGGGAAATGGGAATATTTTAAATTTATTTTATTTTTTTTTTGCAAATTATTTGAATTTATTATATATTTAAGATATTTATACACTCAATGATATTTAAGATGAAATAAATAGCCCCACTTTTATTAAATACAAGTAATAGGAATATAATTAGTCAAAAATTATTTAATGGTATTTAAGATAAAATAAATAGCCGTACTTTTATTAAATACAAGTGAGAGGAATATAATTAGTCAAAAATGATTTAATAATACTTTTTATACAGTTGTGTATTTTGAAATAAATAGCACAATTTTTATTAAATACAAGCAATAGTAATATAATTAGTCAAAATTTATTTAATAATACTTTTTAAGATGAAATAAATAGCACTACTTTTGTCAAATACAAGTAATAATAATATAATTAGTTAAAATTATTTAATAATATTTTATACATAAGTGTATTTTAAATTAGTAATACAAATAAAAAATTAACACGCCGATAAATTTTATATTAATTAAAATATAAAATGAGACACGTGTCATTTGGGAATTCTTTTTGAAAATTTTGTTTGGTTACCTATTATTTTTATGAAAAATTTGATCACATAAAAAAAATGTATGAAAATTTGAAAATATATTAGGGAATCAAACAAAATCTTCAAAATAAATTCTGAAATGCTATATCATACTCCCATCCCATTGAATTGTATAAATTCATATGAATACCATGGTAAAACTTCCTATTTTGCCTACTCCATCTCATTTTGAAAACCTTCTTAGAAATTTTGTTTAGTTGCCTATCATCTTAAAAAATTCAAATGTATCAAACAAACGGACACGTTGTTTAGATTTATGTTTCCGCTCGTAATCTCAAAAATTTTGGTACATAATTGGACACGAATGAATTTATGAAATAACATATATCGGTCACGTCAGACCCAAACCAACCAGATCATTCATAACTCATGAGTCATGGCCAACCTAATCGACCATCCAACGACCAACATCCATATGTTGAAGACACCTATTGCAAACTTGTTTGGACATAAAAAAGCCTAATGTCAAGTTTAATTGCCATTTCTTATCAAATCTCACGTGATTTGATTTTAAGGCATTTCACATCACATTCTAAAAATAACAAAAAGTAAAAACTTGCATGTAAATAATTTAACACGTTTTTAAGGTAGAACTTAGTTTATAGTAAGAAAAATTGAAACTAAAGGCTTTTTAATATAATGTGACTAGAAATAAAATGGCTAAATGCTAAATCAAAGCAATCCAAATTAAAGTAAATAATCAGAACTTAGGTTTGTTTGTAGAAAACGGAACCAATTGCATGTTAGTTTTTAGAATAATGCTAGGGTACCGAATTTGGTACAAAAAGATGTACATATGTTAGAATCTGATCGGTTCTATATTAGTGGACTATTCACGTTAATAGCACCGATAAAAACATTTTTAAATATCATGGAGTATTTCTCATTTTTTCAAATATCCATCTGACTCTGAATTTAAAAGAAGTACTAGGCTCAGTAGCATAAAAAATGAAAAATAAAAAATTATTTATGCTCTTGAAAAGATTCGTTAAATCAAACAATCTATTTTCATTTAACAAAATAAACAATCATTTTTTTTACTTTAGTTGCCGTAAAGCAAAGACTGTATCGTTGTTAGTTTCACTTTTTCTTATCACATTTGGGCCACGATTCTCATTGGGATTTCTATATTTTTTAAGTAAGGCAGACTTAGTTGGGCTTTCCATTGTAAGAGTTGAATAAACTTGGGTAAAAGAAAAGTGGTTGAAAAGAAGGCAAGCCTGCATTCTTCGGCCTTTGGAGGATACAATGGCAACTTAGGAGTTTGAGACATGATACATTTGTTGAGCCCATAATCCAACTGCACAATGAGTTTACAAGGATGCAAATGATAGGAATGTATTCTACTGTGTTGCATTGGAGGTTCAAGTAGCAGCAAAAGTTGTATAGACTCAAAACAAGCTCAAAACTAGACCCGGCAATTTTCGACACGACACGAAAACACGACACGAAACGACACGAAAATTTAGTGTTTGGGTTTCCATTTTTAGTACACGAAACGAAAGTACACGAACACGAAAGTACACGACCGAGATTTAGTGTCGGGTTTGGGTTTACCCTTCAAGTACACGACACGACACGAAGTACACGAAATAAATAAATTAATTAAATAAATAAATTAATATATATATATATATATATATGTAATATTTTTTAACATAATATAAAACTTTATGTTAAATTTTATGACATGCGTTTAATTCACAAATATGAAGACTTGAAGTAGTTTTATTTAAACTTTGAAGATGTATAATGTATTGTTAATTCTGGATTTCTGGTGACATGAACTGTTAAAGCATTTTGTGTACAGATTCGTGTTAATTTCGTTTCGTTATCGGTTCGTTTCGTTTCGTTTCGTTTCGTTATCGGTTCGTTTCGTTTCGTTTCGTGTAAACGAAAACTACACAAATAATCTCGTGTCGTTTCGTGTCGTTTCGTGTTTTTACCGTGTCGTGTTCGTGTCTGGATTTTGGGTACACGAAATTATTTCGTGTCGTTTTCGGGTAGACGTTTCATGTACACGAAACACGAAAGTACACGACACGAAAGTACACGACACGAACGAATTGCCAGGTCTACTCAAAACAGACTCTTACCTCCAGAAAAAAGGGCAGCAACTCTACTAGGGGGTGAGCAGAAAAAACCGAAACCGAAAAATTAACCGAAAAAAACCGATAAATCACACCGAAGAAAAAACCGAAAAAAAACCGAATCGGGAAACCGAAACTAATGGTGCGGTTTCGGTTCCGGTTTTTAGTCAAAACCGAACCGAAATTAACCGAACCGTTATATTATATTTATATATAATATTAATAAATAATATTATGAGAACTCCAAACAAATTGGTGTTAGATATATATTTTTATATTAGTATTAATAAATTATATAATATATTCCCATAACTCTGTAAGATTAATATTGTATTAGTTTTTAATCATAATTTTAAAAAATTTGTATAATAAATTTGTATATACGCACATGCTATAATCTTGTTTTCCATTGTCATGGACATATATTTGTCGCATTTGTTATTTTTATTTATGATAACATGAATACATAAAAAAATTATGAAATGAATTTAGTTCGTTCACAAATTTAAAAGTCGCTATAATTTAATTTTTAATGTAATATAATTATTGACCATTGACACTATTTATTTTACCCAATACACTACCACCAAAAGCTTTGCACAAGTAAAAGAAAAAAAATAATACTAAAAACCGAAAAAAATCGAAACCGATAAACGGTTAACCGAAACCGAAAAAATCGATTAATATGGTTTGGTAGCGGTTAATAGTAATTAACCGAACCGAACCGAATATATTGGTTCGGTAACGGTTAATCCTAAAAACCGCACCAAACCGCACCATGCACACCCCTAAACTCTACTGAGTACAGAAATTTGAATGCTCCTTACCAGGTCCTATGCATGTAATCAAGAAAGACTAAGGTATCAACAGACGGGAATACCTCATTTATCGAAAGGAAAAAATCTGCACACTAGGCAAAAAAAAGAAAACAATCTGCATACTGGAATGTGAATTGATTAAGTTGTTTGTGTGAAAATATTGTTTGAGATAGATAAGAAAGAGGTAGAGACTAATCGTACATCATCAAGAAAACAAAGCAGCACAATGGTAGCGTAAATTCAGCTATAAAATCTTCCCACCAGGAAACCTCCTCGCAGGAGCTAGTTGAGCAACACAATTTAGAGTAAGAGGCTATAACATCTAAAGTGTCAATAGCAAATGCTCAGGCCTCAACCCCAACCTTCTTTAGTAGATCGTCCTAAGGCTACAAAAACTTTACCATCTTGATAAATCAGAAAATTGTCTTCTCAATTCAGATACTCCTGTATTACACATAACAGTGACACAATTTTAACATAATAACTAGCATAAAATGCCTTGCGCCATTTTATTTGGCATCACAATAGTTGTGCAGATATATTAATTTACTTTCTAAATCTTTTAACAATTCAGATACTCGCAAATTAAACAATGATAATAGAGACATGTGGTATCTTTCGAATTCTTACAAGCTTGCAATAAAGTAAAGTACAAAACACAAAGAAACGTATTCCAACTAAAAAAGCTAAGGAAGAAACATGAGGATGCATGTACCAGGAAGAAACGTGTTCCAGCTAAGGAAGAAACTGATTCAAGTAGTTCTTGTGGAAACTAAAAAGCTTACAGAGTCTGCAAGGTATACAACAAGAACCGGTCCAGTGATGGTGGAAGAGCTTATATGCTGCTTGTTGAAATCAACTAGTGGATACATAAGAGGCCGACTAGATGGCAAGGGGATATATCAGATGAGAATCGACTTGCACGGATGACCTTGGACGGCTTTCCTTCAATGACCTCGAGGAGAACAAAACGCAACTCACACGAACAAAATACCCCGCTTAGTATCATACCCAAGTACATAAAAGTCACCTAGCTCCGACCAATAAGTAACTACCAATGCATTTTCTATAACAAAGGACCCCTGCGCATTATTTGTTTTAGAGAAAAACCGCGGATCAGGAAGTGATAGTCAATCCCATTTTCGTGACATTGGGTCAAAACTCTCGAAATAAGTCATATTTTGAGGACCATCTTCACAAAAAAATAGAATTTTCGGATTTCCCCGATAACATAATGTTGTTATGAAAATCCTCCAAAAATAAGGGGTCTGTATCTGTTATTATCAAAATGACAACCTCGTCTTTTCACGTGACCTCGCCCTCTATTAAGTCAAGGAAGGAAGGCCTGGGTTAGTAAACCTCTGAGGTAATAAAGAATTCCTGATGGGCCTGACCCGATTATTTACAAACTTCCCTCTAATTGGGGTATGGATTACATATAATTTGGGCTTAATTTAATGATATTCGTTTAGTACATATTCTCGCCCACTAATCAGGTAGTGCCTTTACTTGAGGTTTGTTAGATGGCCTCGCCCTAATGGGGCCTCGCCCTAAGGTGGCTTCGCCCTGAGACGGCCTCGCCCCTCAGACAATCTCGCCCTCCCTAGGCTTGAAAATAACTTCGCCTAAAAATGGTTTGAAGGCAATTTCGCCTAGAAAGGTGGAGAATCTTACCTAGAATAAATAAAATATTTAATGACATCCAGGTCGATGAACTTTACTAGGAAAGTTGTGGAATATTTCCGCTTTTATTACGCATAGAGCTGGTCTTTCTCTATCTCTTATTAGATAAGTATTGACCCCGATAATCTCGGATCAATCATTATCTCATCCTATCCCGAGATAATAGCAAGACCATGATAACTCATAAATGACGTATTAAAGGCGGTGATCCTGATCTTTCCGTCGTTAAAGAAGGAAGCTTGGCCCATGGGTTGCTTGTTACCCAAGAACTACGTATGGCTTGATCCCTATAAATAGGGTACGTAGGCACATTGTATGGTACGATGCAAACTTGCAAACAAAGAGAGAATTCAATATTCAATCTTAATTGCGACCTATTCTCACATACAATCTCAGCCATCCCCAAATCATAAACCCTAATCCTTGTAACCTACGCTACCTATCATTCTCGGTTTTCTACCACAATTCCAGCAACCCTCCCCGAAATTTGTTATCACCAAATTCCTCCGTTAACAATTGGCGCTAGAAGGAGGGGTATCTGACATCTCTGGAGGAAGGATGTCGCATCACACCGAAGAACCAGTTAATGCAGGTAACGACGCAAGGGAGGTTGAGATCCATACTACAGATCTACCTCCTCCACCACCGAGGCGATCAGATCTGAGAGAGGCTACCACGCCAAATCAGACAAACCCAACTCCTCGCCTTGGGGGGGATCCTCCTGTCTTGATAAGCAATACCGAGCTGTTAAGTCAAATCGCTCACATGGGAAACACGGTGAATAGAATGGCAGAACGTATGGAGTCACTTGAAAGAAAGAGGAGGTTACCGGAGCGAGCTCGTCGAAGCCCTGATAGGCGACATATCTCCATTAGGGACAGGCGTCCCCCACGGACCAACAACCGACGTCAATATGCAACTGAAAGACCTCATCGTCCCGGGAAAGAACCTACCACCGACCGTAGAGGACCTTCAAGGAAGGATACCCCTCCCGAAAGAGAAATCCACACCGTTGAGGAAACCCGTCAGAATCGAAGATTTCAAGCCGTGACCCCAAGAGAGTTAACCTATGAAGATGATCTCATCCCATACGTGGAGTTTCCCCCTGATCGTCCCAGAAACCTCTCGAGACCTCATACCCCAAGAAGTCAAGATCCGGGCGAACTGAGGATCGAACCTTATGGAAGGCGTTCTAGACCGGTTTCACCTGATGACCCACACAGAAGGATCGAGGTCTATCAGAGAAGATATGGAGGAGAGCGACTCTCTCCACCGAGGGTGAGGACAGTCAGCCAGATGAGGGATCGTCCTAGGAATTCTCAATCTGACGATGATGTTATGATAATAGATCCGATTCAAACTATCTATAGGAACGGACGTGCGTATCAGAGAACCCAGGATTCCAGGCGACCTCGCCCTCAGGAAGATCAAGCTTTAAATCAAAGGAGGGTAGGTGAGCGCGCTCCTTCGTATGAAAGAATGGAAGACAGAGATATAATTTTTTCTCAGCACAACCAGGGCGGACGTCACATTAATCATGGTAGTGACCCGCGACATCAGAGAGAACCTACACCTCGAGAACCAACCTATCATCAGAGGGAACCTACACCTCAAAGATCTACACCTCAGCAAGGACAGAACCCTTACTTACCAATACCCAGTTTCTTGCAACGGGAACCTACACCTCATATGGAACTAGGAGGTAGAACTCAAACAATCCCAGGCTTGGAAGGTATCAATGTGAATGCACTGCGAAGGCTCATTGCTCAGTCAGAAGGCCAGGGAGGGGCGATACCTGATGCAGCACCTTCTCCTTTTTCTACTGCTGTACGAGAGGCTCCTCTCCCACTAGCATTCAGAGGGACAGGAGATCTTCGCTTCAATGGAAGCACAGACCCCGCAGAGTATATAGGCAGGTTTAATACAGAGATGGAGCTCTATCAAGTGGAGGACTTAACGAAGTGTAGACTTCTTGCCTCAACACTGAGAGGAAATGCACACCAATGGTTTCAAAAGCTAGGACCTGCATCAATCACATCCTGGGAACAAATGCGTAAGATGTTTTTAATTCAGTTTCAGTCTTCAATTCATTATGCTCCACCTGTTACAACTCTGGCTAACATCAAACAACGAGATGGAGAGACCCTCCAAGAATACTTCAAACGTTTCAATGCAGAGGTTCCTACTGTTCGAGGAGCATCCGAGGAAACCATTAAGAACTTTTTGATCGCTGGGGTTCGCGTGGGAACTGATTTTTGGAAAAATCTGCAAAGAGAGGAACCGTCAACGTTAGCTGCCTTGTACCTACAGGCCGAACCTTTTAAAAGAGAGGAAGAGGCTTTGAAGAGGAGTGACTATGGAGATGCATCCCGGCGGAATAAACGAAAAGAAAGATCTCCTAGCCCCAAAACAGGAAAAAAGAACGGTAGAGGAGATGTGAATCTAGTTGAGGAGGGCGACCCAACCCGTTCAAGATCCCTTAGTCCAAAGGGGAATAAAGGAAGAGATAGATTCATCAGATCTCGATCGCCAAGCCCCCCAAGTTGTCCACCTCCGCCTCCGAATCGGCGAGAAAATCAGACTTTGCCCCGCAAGAATTACACTCCTCTCACGGCATCTATTGATTATATCTACGAAATTACCAAGAGTCAAGGTTTATACAAGAAGCCCGCACCATTGTCAAGAGCTGCTACGAAAGATAAAGGCAGGTACTGTGCATATCATGAGTCTCATGGCCACCACACCTATGCTTGTAGACAACTGAAAGAAGAAATCGAGAAGTTGATAAAGGAAGGAAAGCTTACTGATTGGGTAGTGAAGGAAGTAAAGAAATACAAAGAAGAGGCTCCAGTTAAAGTAACCGAGATTATTGAAGGGTCTACGGAAGGAAAAGAGCTTGAAAAGCCTGTGTTCGTGAGAGAGGAAAACATACACACTATCTTTGGGGGACCTCACATTGGGGGAAACGGGAGAAATGCAATGGAGAGATACGTTCGGGAGGCTCAGCATCCGCCTTTGACCAATGTCAACCATCTATCGGAAAGACCTCCTAAATTATTTAAGGGAGAAGACATTCAGATAATTTTCTCTGAAGAAGATGCTAGATGGGTACATCATCCTCACAGTGATGCTCTGGTAGTCAATGCCCGTATTGGGTCTCGAAATGTTCACCGGGTGTTTGTTGATACAGGGAGTTCAGTGAATATCCTCTATTATGGAACATTTAAGAATATGGGGTTGATGGATAAGGAGCTGACTCAAGAAACGACCCATATCTATGGTTTTACGGGAGACTCTGTTCGAGTGAAAGGAACAATCAGACTACCTCTTACTCTAGGGGAGGGTTCTCTATCTGCCACACAAGTCTTTGATTTTTTGGTAATCGATCAACCTACGCACTATAATGCCTTGTTAGGACGACCAGTTCTAAAGGAAATGCGGATTGTCACCTCAATTTATCATCTGTCCATGAAGTTCCCAACTCCAAATGGCGTAGGTTGCATCAAAGGGTGTCAATACGATTCTCGCGATTGTTACAGCAGAATGATCAAATCATCTCGTAAAGGAAGTAAAGGCATAGGGGAGGACTCCGATATGCTTGATTTTGATCAAGAAAGTACTCAGGAAACTCAAACATCTTTCAAACCCCCGTATGCTAGTACTAATATGGTTTATACAATTGAGTTCCCAGAAGAAGAAAGGCTTCAGGATTATGAAGCTTTGGCAAGAAATGGAATTCCAATTTTCTTTTTGGAAGCCCCACCACCTGTGGGCGGAACTGCTGACATGTTGGAGGCAAAAGAGGCATTGCAAGGAGACGAGGCTCCTTTGAACCAGAAATATGGGGTACTAATGATCGAAGCCCCCCCACCAAACCCTTTCTATAAAGGAATTGTTGAAGATATCAGTGATGATGAAGCAGATCAGCGTAGTCTACGAGCAAAGAAAGGTAAAATGATCATGGAAGATAGCTTGAAACCTTTGATAGAATTCCCTGCAAAATTATCGGAAGCATTATCCTCTCAGCTACCTAGGAAGGGCGAGGTAGTGTCCGTCCAAGAAATAGGAGAATCAAGTGGCGCAACAGATGTCGAAGTTGATCTAGATCCTCGTCTTCCTGAGAATGACAAAAAGCTAGCACCAGCAGAAGATACCCTCTCAATTTTGATGGAGGAAACGGCCTCCCCCAAGGTGCTTCAGATAGGGGCTAGGCTTGAGCCAGGCTTGAGGGCGAGGTTGATTGAGTTCCTGAAGAAAAATTTGGATGTTTTCGCCTGGAGTCACGCTGATATGGTAGGAATCGATCCAGAAGTTATGTGTCATCATCTCAACATTGACCCCTTACGAAAGAAAGGATTCAGGCAAAAGAGGCGCCCGATTAGTGGAGAAAGAGCAACAGCTTTAAAAGAAGAGGTTGATCGACTTATGCAAGTCGGCCTGGTTAAAGAGTCTTTCTATCCTAACTGGCTGGCAAACCCTGTTTTAGTAAAGAAGCCTAATGGAAAGTGGAGAGTTTGCATAGATTTTACAGATTTAAACAAAGCATGCCCAAAGGATAGCTTCCCTTTGCCCAGAATAGATCAAATGGTAGATGCCACCGCTGGGCACGCTCTTCTCAGTTTTATGGATGCTTATTCAGGGTATAATCAGATTCCCATGTATGAGCCTGATCAAGAGGATACCTCGTTCATCACAGATAGGGGGTTGTACTGTTATGTAGGAATGCCCTTTGGCTTGATTAACGCAGGAGCTACGTACCAAAGACTGGTCAACATGATGTTCAAAGAGCAGATCGGCAAGACAATGGAGGTTTATGTGGACGATATGCTTGTAAAATCTAAGCGGGCAGAGGATCACATAATTCACCTGGATGAGACATTTCAGATATTAAGAAAGTATAGAATGAAGCTTAACCCTCAGAAATGCGTGTTTGGGGTTGAATCCGGAAAATTTTTGGGATTCATGGTGAATTATAGAGGAATAGAAGCAAACCCAGCAAAGATACATGCTCTTCTTGATATGAAGTCACCCAGAACAGTGAAGGAAGTTCAGAGTTTAACTGGCAGGGTTGCGGCTTTGAATCGTTTTGTTTCCAAATCTTCTGATAAGTGCCGGGAATTCTTCAAAGTTATCAAAGGTGCAGGAAAGAGGTTCGAATGGACAGTTGAATGTGAGGAGGCTTTTCAACAGCTGAAAGATCACATGGGGTCTCCTCCTCTCTTATCAAAACCTTTGGAAGGCGAGACCCTTATTTTGTATCTGGTTGTCTCAGAATATTCAGTAAGCGGGGTCCTGGTTAGAGAGGAAGGCGAGGTTCAATTCCCAGTCTACTATGTGAGTAAAAGACTATTGGATGCGGAGACCAGATATAACAACATGGAGAAACTAGTTTATGCCTTAATCTTAGCTTCCAGAAAATTGAGGCCTTATTTCCAGGCACACAAGGTAGAGGTCCGAACAGCGTATCCTCTGAGGCAGGTGTTGCATAAGCCAGAAACTTCTGGACGTATGCTCCGGTGGGCTATTGAGTTAGGACAGTTTGATGTGGAATACAAACCTCGGAATTCTATCAAGGGCCAAGCCTTGGCTGATTTCATTCTAGAGTTCCCTCTTGAGAGAGAAGGTGACAACCTCGCCGTAGTCTCAATCCCTGCGACTGAAGCTGAAGTTGAACATGAGAACTCGTCCCCATGGTGGACTTTATATGTTGATGGTTCTGTCAATAATGAAGGAGCTGGAGGAGGAATAGTATTGGTCAATCCAGAAGGACATCACTTACAAAGCGCCATCCACTTCATGTTCTATGCTACAAATAATGATGCTGAGTATGAAGCTTTGATTTCTGGCTTGAAACTTGCACTCGAGATGAAAGTGGAGAATATAAATATCTGGAGTGATTCTATGCTGGTTGTACACCAAGTTAATGGGGGGTTCCAGGCAAGAGGACCTCGTACAGAGTTATATATGAGATGCACCCAATGGTTGATGAACTTGTTTAAGGAGGCTAGGTTGGAACAGCTTCCTAGAGATGCCAATGCAGAGGCGGACGCTTTGGCTAAGCTAGGTTCTCAAAAGGGTGCTTCGCTCTTGGGGGTCATTCCTTTGGAAATAAGAAGACAACCTAGTGTGCCAGAAGCCGATGTGATGCAGGTGGAGGAACCTGTCCTCCCCACCTGGAAAACCCCGATTTGGGAATATCTGACGAAAGGAACTCTTCCTGAAGACAAGGGAGATGCTCGAAGGTTACGTTACAAAGCAGCCCGATATGTCAACTATGAAGGGGTTCTTTATAGGCGAGGTTTCAATCAACCCCTACTTAAATGTCTGGATGGTGATGACTGTACCTACGTTCTCCGAGAGGTTCATGAGGGTATTTGTGGCAATCACTCAGGGGGTGGATCTTTAGCCCAGAAGATATTACGGCAAGGGTATTTTTGGCCTACTTTGAAGGAGGATGCGTCTCAGTTTGTCCAAGCTTGTGACAAATGTCAAAGGTACGCTAATTACATTCATAACCATGCTGCTCCACTTACTTCTATTACTAGTCCTTGGCCTTTCTCAATGTGGGGAATCGACCTGATTGGGGAGTTACCTAAAGGGAAGGGAGGTGTTAAGTATGCTGTGGTTGCTGTGGATTACTTTACCAAGTGGGCAGAGGCCGAGCCCTTGGCTACAATTACTGCCAAGAAGTTGGTAGATTTTGTGTATCGTTCAATTGTTTGTCGGTTTGGAATTCCTTATAAGCTCATATCTGACAATGGGAAGCAATTTGATAGTAAAGAGATGCGTGAGCTATGTGATAACCTTGGCATTGTGAAAAGTTTCTCTGCTGTTAGTCATCCTCAAACAAATGGCCAAACAGAAGCCGTCAATAAGATCATCAAACATACTTTGAAGGCGAAGTTGGAAGATAGCAAGGGTAGCTGGCCTGAGGAATTGCCTAATGTACTTTGGAGTTATAATACCACTCCTAGAACCACAACTGGAGAAACTCCTTTCGTTTTGACTTATGGATGTGAGGCCATGGTTCCAGTCGAGCTTGGGGCAGGATCGTTTAGGAGGGATCATTTTCAACCAGAGGTTAATGAGGTAAATCATCGTCTCTATTTGGATATGGTGGAAGAACTTAGGACTACCTCTCAGACTAGGTTGGCAGCTTATCATCGAAGGGTGGCTAGGCATTACAATACCAAAGTAAAGGCGAGGCCTCTTAAGATCGGTGATTATGTCCTGCGACGGGTTATGCCTAACACCAAAGTTCACAATCATGGAGTTTTTGGAGCAAACTGGGAAGGACCTTACCGAGTTCGAGCTGTGTTATGGAGTGGAACCTACTATCTTGCTGATCTAAATGGAAAGGATATTCCTCGTGCTTGGAACATGGAACATCTCAAGAAGTATTATCAGTAGCGTACGCCATTCTAACTATACTATGTAAACTTTATTTTATTTCATTGGCAATAAAGTTCAGGGGGGTAGTGCATGTACTTCTCCTCTGACAAGTCCTATCTTATATTTATGAATAAAACATGCATTTATCCTTTCACAGAACTCTTTTCTTGGTTTATAATCTTTAATGAATCCTATCTGTTATGCTTTACAAAAACCTTGGTAAACCCGTACTTCCGGGGTGCTTATCCGTACTTCCGGAAAGCTCACCAAGGAGATACCTTCACCCCCTAAAATTCTGCCAAGGCATAGAATAAATAGGTGGGCGAGATTACCTTCACCCCCTAAAATTCTATGAAGGCATAGAATAAATAGGTGGGCGAGATTACCTTCACCCCCTAAAATTCTGCCAAAGCATAGAATAAATAGGTGGGCGAGATTACCTTCACCCCCTAAAATTCTGCCAAGGCATAGAATAAATAGGTGGGCGAGATTACCTTCACCCCCTAAAATTCTGCCAAGGCATAGAATAAATAGGTGGGCGAGATTACCTTCACCCCCTAAAATTCTGCCAAGGCATAGAATAAATAGGTGGGCGAGATTACCTTCACCCCCTAAAATTCTGCCAAAGCATAGAATAAATAGGTGGGCGAGATTACCTTCACCCCCTAAAATTCTGCCAAGGCATAGAATAAATAGGTGGGCGAGATTACCTTCACCCCCTAAAATTCTGCCAAGGCATAGAATATTTAGCCAAGAAACAGAAGCGGGCGAGATCGGTAACAGTAAAATAATTTTGTTAAACATTACAAGTTAGTTATGGTTTGGGCGAGAATACAAGCAAGATAGCAGAATGTGCTTAGTAAAATAAAGATTCAAATACAAGTGCGACGCCTATAAATGGGGGGCGCGCTTCCCCAATTGTTAAGGAATGTTAAGGGAGTATTCGTACTCCGATTGTTCTTGCAATAATGAATAAATCAAATAGTCAGGAACCCACGGTTTCAGAAGGCGACGCCGGGGTCCTGTTCACCTGATTAACCTCGTCCATCCTCTTTTTTTCCTCAGCTGCAGCTAACTCGGCTCTTATCTTCTTTCGAAGGTCTTCCTCGGCCTCCTTGATAGCTGTGACGTTCTCGGCCTTGAATTTGGTCATATAATCAGAGGTAGAAGGAGCAAAGTGTGCAGACCAGTCATACTCGGGGTCGGCTGCCAGAAAATTCCTAAGATATCCAAAGAACCCTAAGCTATAGGCATCGCTAAGCTCCTTATCCTTGCTTAGCTTTAAAGTGGTCAACTCCTCCTTTAGGGCGGCATTCTCTTTTTCCAGGGCCTCGCCCATTGCTTTAGCTTCCGAGGAGATCTGATTCAAAGATGATTGAAGCTTCTCAACCTCGCCCTTCCTAGCCCTGGCCTCGTCGCTGAATTTCTTCTGCGCTTCAGATAGTTTGGTATTGAAAGAGGAGGCTTCGCCTCTTAGCTTCTTTAGAGCCTTGTCTTGCTCTTTTAGGCGAGCATTCTTCTGGGCAAGAACAGATAGCCCATGAACGAATACATCGCCCAAGCCCGCTTTAAAGTTCACTTCCTCGTCCTCCTCTTTACGGGCGAGCCATGCTTGCGCATCTTGATCAGAGTAGTTGTCAGATGCAATGGAACCAAAGAGCGAGGCAACCGAATCGATAGGCGTGTCCTCTGTAACAATGATTTTATGTTTTTTCAGAGGATTCTGGACAGCCTCATTTCCTCCTCGTTTCTTATGTCTCTCAGCATTTTGGATGGGAGGAGGAGGTGGAAAATTTCCTAAGGTGGAGGCAGAAGGGCGAGACTGATTTGCAGTCGTCGTCACTGGAGTAGCGGTTGACTTTGAAAAGGGATTATCGCCAAAAGGAAGAGCAGCCATTAGTCCTGAAAATAAAAATGTCAAGGCAATTAGCAATATAGATAAGTAACTTATTGCAAAATCAATAAAACAGGCGAGACAGACAAATATTAACAGAAGGGCGACGATGTCTCAACTACCTTTGCCAGTTAGGTTTTCAGTTTGTTTTTTGCGAATTCTTTTGGATGAATTCCTTACAAATTTAATTGGTGCGAGCTGTCCAAATCCTGTGTTATAGAAACCGTGGGCGAGAAGGTTTTCAGATGTCACTAACAGGTTCAAGTCCTTTTCGTCTCGTGAAAGGTCTCCTATTGCCTGGGCTCTCAATAAGTCCTCGCCTTCAAGTTCTACTTGAGAAGGTTTAACTAGAATATGGGAAAATTGACAATAAAATAATAAATAAAGAAGTCATAGAGAAAAAGGCGAGGAATACATAGGAGGGCGAGGATCAAAAGGCACTTATAAGCTTCCAAGTTAAATTGAGTTCTCGTCCTTGGGACGTCGTATAAATAGAAGAATCCGTCCTTCCAAACCTTCATATTGCTAGGATTTCCAGTGGTAAACCCCTTTTTGTTGTGCTTCGCCCAGAAAGCGAGGTAGTAGAAACCCAAGGTCCTTACCGCTGTTCCTCAAAGATAGAAAATGACTAACCTCGCCCATGGATGGAGCCTCGTATCCACTATTTCTATACATCATGTATAATCCAATGGCCGCTCTATAGCTGTTGGGCGATAATTGAACTGGGGCGATGCTGTAATAGTCTATTAAGTTTTGAAGAAAGGGATGCATAGGCCATCCTATACCTAATTCGACCAATTTGTTTGTCAGAACCATCCTCGGAGTAGGAAGTCCTACGGAATCGAATATGTGCATCCTCATGAATGAGCGAGGCCTCAGCCATCTTCCTGCCAAGTTGTAATACTCTATTAAATACATGATCTCTTCGGACGAAATTCTTGATCTAAGACCGGCACATGAAATAATTCTTCTTTCATAACGAGCATCGGCCTTTTCTTTTTCTGAGAATTCTTCCCCAAAATCTAGATCTAGCTCATGTTCGAATACTGGAGCTTTATAAGGATTATGTTCAGGAGAAGGAAGCTCCATAGCATATCGGATTGGGGAAGCAGAAAGAACCTCGTCCTCGTCTTCCAACTCGCTCTCAGAGGAATCAAGTTCCTCGCCTTCGCTATTATCATCCTCGCCCTCTGGATGAGTTTGATCTCGGATATTTGCCTCATATTTGGCTAGATCTTTTCCTCGTCCCTTTCCTAATCTCGAGGGACCAATTTGTGGTTGGTCGAGGTCTGCGAATAAATCATGAAGGTCGTCGTCATTGTCTTCCCCCATTTCTCCTGCGTGAAATGTACTCGATAAGTCTTCGATACCCTCGCCTGTGTTTATATCCTCGGATAGATCTATGATCTCTGTATCATGAAATTGAATTTTTGTAGAGTTGTTATTTCTTTGATGGGCTCGTAACCACTGGGGATTTAGATATTGCTGAAGCTTCGTTTTCTCTTGACTGGGAAATGACGATTTTGATGGCGACAATGAATGATTCCTGGCAGGCGAGTGTTCGTTCGACATCTGAAATAAAGGGCGAGGACATAGTTAGAAAGAAGATACGGAGGATGAAGAAAAGAAGGTTCAGAATGGAGGATATTTTGATTGAAGTGGGTAAAGAGAAAGTTTCAATGTCCTCGCCCTATCAGATAGAGGCGGCGTCCTAAAACTACCTATGCCTTATCTTAAAGCTAAGCCTAAAGGAATCTCGCCTATTTTGCGATATAAATAATACAATAATCAAATTAAAGGAGTGCAAGAGAATGCACCTTAGTGAAGTTGGAAGGATCGCCTTTATGAAAAGTAGGAGTCGCCTTGTGATTTAAGAATCTCGCCTTTCAAAAAACAGAGCCTCGCCTTCTTCGTACAGAGAATTTTAACAGCGTTTTGATAGATTTTACCAAGATAAGATGAAATGAAGGAATTTTTTTGGGTTTTTATAGGCAAACGGAAAAATTACCACGTGTCCATCTCTGATTGGTTCTCGGATTTTTTGTTACCGTTGGTGAGAAAAATCGCGATTTATCAAGAAAAATAATTTGTGTATATGTACAGGTGTATACTAACAACGGAAAGAGTTATCAAATCAATCTCGCACTTCAAGCAGAAGGCGACATCAATAAAAGACTCGTCTGATAAATTTTCTTTTACGAATTCACGTTACAAGAAATTGGGGGGTAGTTGTTATTACCAAAATGACAACCTCGTCTTTTCACGTGACCTCGCCCTCTATTAAGTCAAGGAAGGAAGGCCTGGGTTAGTAAACCTCTGAGGTAATAAAGAATTCCTGATGGGCCTGACCCGATTATTTACAAACTTCCCTCTAATTGGGGTATGGATTACATATAACTTGGGCTTAATTTAATGATATTCGTTTAGTACATATTCTCGCCCACTAATCAGGTAGTGGCTTTACTTGAGGTTTGTTAGATGGCCTCGCCCTAATGGGGCCTCGCCCTAAGGTGGCTTCGCCCTGAGACGGCCTCGCCCCTCAGACAATCTCGCCCTCCCTAGGCTTGAAAATAACTTCGCCTAAAAATGGTTTGAAGGCAATTTCGCCTAGAAAGGTGGAGAATCTTACCTAGAATAAATAAAATATTTAATGACATCCAGGTCGATGAACTTTACTAGGAAAGTTGTGGAATATTTCCGCTTTTATTACGCATAGAGCTGGTCTTTCGCTATCTCTTATTAGATAAGTATTGACCCCGATAATCTCGGATCAATCATTATCTCATCCTATCCCGAGATAATAGCAAGACCATGATAACTCATAAATGACGTATTAAAGGCGGTGATCCTGATCTTTCCGTCGTTAAAGAAGGAAGCTTGGCCCATGGGTTGCTTGTTACCCAAGAACTACGTATGGCTTGATCCCTATAAATAGGGTACGTAGGCACATTGTATGGTACGATGCAAACTTGCAAACAAAGAGAGAATTCAATATTCAATCTTAATTGCGACCTATTCTCACATACAATCTCAGCCATCCCCAAATCATAAACCTTAATCCTTGTAACCTACGCTACCTATCATTCTCGGTTTTCTACCACAATTCCAGCAACCCTCCCCGAAATTTGTTATCACCAAATTCCTCCGTTAACAGTATCAATGTACAAATCCAAGGATAAAAAACGTGTTGAATAAGAAATCGAACCACCCGAACCACCCATAAAATAAAGCATACAACCAACATTAACAAAGGACATACCGCAGGGATAAAACTCATCTTCACAACTAATTTAGCAAAATAAAGGGTTATTGTTGTAATTTCCGATAACTATATTAAACAAAAATTTACTGCATTTAGCAATCATGGACCGAATTATATATTAACCTGGCCAAACAGTCCCTACCCCGTAAAGCAAGAGCTTAACAAAAATGGCTGAGCCGGAAATAAACAATTTCGAGAAAACCGGAGTATACCGGTTTGAGAACTCAAACGCAGTGTTCATAGACTCGGTCCGAGTGCTGAACCGGCATTACAGCCGGTTCAAACTCTCTCCTTCTGTTTACTACTCCCGTTTCTTCGAATCAACAAATTCAAATTCACAAAGTGTTTGTAGAAAGAGGAAACGAAAGGACAAAACGACGTCGCGGCCTCTTAATGAAAAGGAACAGCTCGCTAATCAACGTCATCTGGTAGTGTTTTTATATCAATTGATTGTGTTTTTGTGTTAATACAGTGTAATTGATTGTTTGTGAGTGTACAGTGTAATTGATTTTGTGTACAAATGTTATTACAACGTGAGAAAGTGTGTGAATGTGTAATTGATTGGGTTGTGCGTAAATAAATTGATTGTAGGAGGCTAGGGTGTTTATGTTGAAGGCACATGAGGATTTACTTGGAAACTGCGATGTTTTAGAAAGTTTGAGAAATTTGAGAGGTGACGAAGCTGCGGAAGAGGCAAGTGTTGAGCAGTCTTTTGTGGAATTGGGGACTGTTTGGCAAGCTCCTATGTACGAGATTACTGTTAATCTATATTACAATGAGTGTTTAACTAAGGAATCTCAAAATGGAGGTTTGTCTAAATTGATTAAGCTGCTATAATCTAGATTCATGATTTTGCATATTTAAATTGTATTGCCTTGTTTCGTGGTTAGATTCATTACATTCTTATATCAGTAAGTAGCTACCTAATTGAATGATGGAATAATTAAGCTGTTTTGCGGATATTAATTTAGTATGCGTGGATTAAATGGGCTCGCAATGCATGTCTGATTTTTATTTTGAGGCTCATTTCTCCTAATTGTCATCTTAAGTTTAACACATTCCTTTATTTTAAGGAAGCTTAGATTTTTTTTTTGAAAGCAATAGTCATTGGTCCTGAGTAATTTCTGCTTGCCGATTACCAATGAGTATGACACACTGATGGGTTCAGTCCATTAGCAATTGAAAATTTTAACAGGTTTTCTGATTCTAGCTTCTTGTTTTGTTTTGTGGATAACACGATGTGTGATCCATGCTTGTTGGATAGTTACTGCATTTCCCTTTGGATGGAATAAAAAAAAATAGAACAAGAGAGGAGCTGATACAGTTTTGTAAAAGATGGGAGATTATTTGTTATTTAGAAAGAAAAATGAAAATATTGTTGGTTACTAGTTTAGTTACATTGTTGGCTAGCGAGTCAATTTCAATACTTGTCTATTTATTTTTGTGGAAATATTGAGCTACAAGAGTTTAAATACACATGCACACGACGATTCCACTGAGGCTCGAAGCCCAAACACCTAATAAAATAGTACTTATGAGGTAGAGGTGGAAGTACAAGGTATTAGTGATTTCAATACATTTTTTTGCTAAATAAATTGGTTTCCAGAATGTGTATCCTTTTATTGCTAATTTCATCTTTTAGTTTCTATATTGCACTCTGTGGAAGCACTTGGAGATGAGCTTCTACCTTCAAACACTTTTTTTCTTAAACTCCTGCTGTAAAACCTTATGTTTGATTAGGCTCTTGGATAGAAAGTACTTGCTATTTTATGTATCCATTTCCATAGACCTTGGTGTAATTTGAGCAATACTAATTAATACTTTATATTGAAATCTCAGGTTTCTCTCACATCCAGTCGTGTGAATCTAAAACTGTTCCGCTATTTGATAACTTGGTTGTAAATGAGACTAGCAATGACGCGGAGGCCATATTTTTAAACAACAAATATATATTACCTAAAGAGAGCAGCTTCTTTATGGTATGCAATAAGTTGTGCCTGTACAACATTGTATCTATTTCTTCACTTCTTTGTATTATGTTATCTTTTCAATATATAGTAAATTAAACCTTTTTAACGATGATTTTGAATTAATTTTTGCCTATTTGTGTTTGTATACTTTGAAAAATGTTAGTGTTGAATATTCTAAATTTCTAATCATGCTTATTTTTCTCTTGACATGTGGAAGTCTGATTTGGGGAAGATTCAGAACCTGATTCCGGGTAATATTTGCTGACAAGTACTTGACTCTAGTTAAAAGCTATATTCATTAAGAAACTAAAGAATTAGTATATGCAGACTTGATAAGTCTGATGTTAACTAATTGGTTAACAATGATAGTTAAAAGGTAAGACATCAATAAAGGTTTTGGCAAGTGTCCTATTTTCTCTTTATATATTTTTATTTTTTACATTTTTTTTGCTAGTTGAACACGCTCAAACACCCACCTTTTCTTTTACAAGGTTCGAATCCTCGACATCCTGTAAAAGGAGCGGGGGAGATACCGCTACACCAAGAGGTGTTGGGTGCATGTGTTTTATTCACTTTGCTGATTGTTGAGAATGATTTAAATCGACAATTATTCACACAGCTTTTGCACTATAACCTCATTGAGTTCCTGCATTTGGGGCAGGTTGCTGTCCATTAATTTTCTTTTATATATCCACAATTTGTGGACATATATATAATATTAATATATATTAAGTTTTTTTATAAAATCTAGTCTATTGATTTATCTTGCTAGCTTGCATTCCTATCCGAATATTAACCATTCAAAAATCATGCATCTTTGAACAAAATTTTATTGGCAAAGGATTGTTTTAATTTAAACTGTAACATTTTTATTTTAATTGAATCGTATTCTTTTATTTTTCGTGTTGCTAGCCCCCCCCCTCCTCCCCCCCCAAAGTGCAATTTAGAAATGTTATTAAGACCAGTGTTAGTTGGAGGAAAAGTTGTCCTAAAACTTTTCTGGAAATGTTATTAAATCTAGTTTTAATCTGAAGAAAAGTTTTACCATTTCATCTTTAACAATATTATTTGAAAATTTGCAACTCCTTTTTGCAGCTGAGTCTGATCGCGGCTTCAATCTTATAGTAATTGATCCGCCATGGGAAAATAGCAGTGCTCGTCAAAAACTGAAGTATGGTGTAACTATTCAAATTCTGCATCTTTCTATGCTTTTCTAGGGTTTAGGAGATGTGTACACAATGATACTGTAACGTTGATAGTATGTTCTCATGAAATGAAGGATATGAAAAGACGATATACCACATGATCAGAAGAATGTTCAGTATTGAAATGTACTACTATAACTGAACCTAGCATTTCCTTATTTATTAACTGCCCTTTGTTTCGACTATAATCAAAAGTTCAGGGATGAATTAAGGTGGGAAACTAAATCTCACTTTTCGGAAACCTTTTCCATGTAGTGTGCATAAGTTTTTTGTATAAAGGTTAGTACGGGTCTCAATCTGTGGGAGGTGGCTAGCATCTCTACATGCCAAATGGCAATTTAACATAGATTTTTGCTTGTTGAAATGTTTTGATAATATACATATATCCATTTCTAAGTTGATTGTCATGAGAAAAAGTTAAGACTTTTAGACATGATGAAGATCCATCTCTGATGGGAACTGAGACTAGAATTTTTCTAGTTATAGTGTTTTACATAAAGGAATATTGACCAAACATGTGGAAATTTTAGCTCAATCAGAATGAGTTGGTTCGAAGCTTATAGTTCAAGAAATTAATGTACCAGGGATATACATACTTTTTTCTTTTTCTGGTACGAGGGAAAGTAATTGCTTATGTTTTTCTTTTTCTACAGGTACCAAACTTTGCCTAACCGGTTCTTTTTATCTCTTCCTATAAAGCAATTAAGTCATACTGAGGGAGCATTAGTAGCATTGTGGGTGACCAATAGAGAAAAATTACGAGCTTTTGTTGAGAACGAACTATTCCCCAAATGGGGAGTAAAATATATGGCTACCATGTACTGGTTAAAGGTGCTTATTCAACCTTAAATGTGAAATAGCAAGCAATACACTTTTGTAAACTGGCGATACAAATCCTTGAAATCTAATGATTTTACTTTTCAGGTGAAAGCAGATGGCTCATTGATTGGTGACTTGGATCTCTTTCATCATAGACCATATGAGTGCCTACTCCTTGGTTACTGTTATAAGGAGGTGAGACTATCAAGTTATTCACTTTATTATTACCTGAAATTCCATCTATAAAATTGAATGAAGTGCTGATATGATATGATTTTATTTTATTTTTGAAGGCTGTGAATTGTGATCGATATTCTGGCTTAAAGCCTATACCTGACAATCAAGTCTTCATTAGCGTTCCTGGAGATTACTCAAGGAAACCTCCCATTGGAGGTAGCCTTATTCTTTTTTTATATATTTTCTCATTTTAATATGTGCAATTTTATCTTTGTGTATTCAAGTATGAGAAAATGTGATCTTTAAACATACAAAGACTTGTGAAGGGATTGTGCTGCCATCATAAAACTGAACCAATTAAATAAATAAAAATACACATGCACAGCCATGCAGAGGTCAAATTCACTGGCAGATCTGCTTTAAAATTATAGTTTGTTTCTTCCACGACGTCATAGGTGCACTTACAAATGACAATCCAAGTGATAGCAATAGCATGCACTTCACCAATCTGCTTAATATGCCAATCCATAATTCTTCACTCATCAAATTATTCATGTTCCTACTTCTGACATTTTTAGAATTGCTAATGGACTATGCTCCTGGTCTTGAGCCTCGATGCGCTGAGCTATTTTCTAGAGAGATGCTAGCTGGATGGACTTCTTGGGGGAATGAGCCCCTTCATTTTCAGGCTTCAAGTCATTTTAAGTAGGAGGAAGATCGTAAAACTGGCAAGAATTTCCTCAAGAGACCAAGAGCAAACCTGGCATACTATCTGAAAGCAGTTATCTTGTAAGTTGCAATATGAACTGATCTCTAATACCGTACCTTCTATTAACAATGCTGCATGATTATTTTAGCATGTATTTGCTGTAGTTTACCTTTTTATTACTACAGAATAGTATTGGAAATCATAGTATAGTTTTCCTTGTAATTTGAAATTGGTGACCAAACTGTAACTTGTTTTCAGCCAGAGATGCAAAGATTAGTCTCATAATGGTTATGTATCTATGCTTTAGTTGACACAGGCATAAAGGGCTAAACTGAGGTATAGTTCTCATTGAGCAATTGAAGCTTGAAAGTATTGAAGCCGATGTCAAGTCTTCCCTTGTCTGCGAGGCATGAAAAAGGGCAGTGTTCCATGGTTCTTACAAATTGAAGAACATGACCGTTGAAGCAAACTTTTGTCTTGTGCATATATCATTTTTTCCGATTGATATTTCCACCTTTGTTTCATTCACTTCTCAATTTTTGTTCCTTGCTGCTGAATTTCAGCGTCTATTAATGAACAGGATTTCAAATTTGGGTACAATATATACCTAGATAAATGAATGCTATCGTTATTAAGGAGTATAGCTTTAGAAAAATCTTCCGAACTTCTGCAAGATACTTTTTCGTTTTTCTAGCGGTGTTGTTCTTACGAAGCAGCTGCATGCCTGCATCTAGGGGTGTACATGGGTTGGCGAAACCGATCAAACCGACCCAAACCGACCCTATTTTCGGCCGACCCAAACCGATTAATTTCAAACCGACATGTGATTGGGTTGAAAAAATTTTAACCCGATTTTAATGGGTTGGGTATGGGTTTCGATTTTTTTAACCCAACCCAACCCAACCCGTTTACAATTTAGATAATTTAATAAATATATACATATTAGTCATTAGTCTTAATTCACTGTCCATTTATTCAATGAAGCCTATATATTATTAGGTTTAGCTTCTATTTTATGGCTCCCTCCCAGATAAACTATCTCAATTTCTTATTTCAGTTTGTCTTCTTGAAGCTTTCATGCACTAACCTTTTGCATGATCAGTTTTACTTGTAAGATCAAATTATTCTTATAATTTGAAAGCTGTAAACACTGACCATATGTTTATATTAAATCAAAATTACAAGATTGTCCTAATAGAAATTATCTAAGAACACATGTAAACAAATTAGACTAATCAAGTGATAAAATATATTATGCTAAAATTTAATGGTGCTCGAATTAACATGTCTACCAGAGTATGAGGTTTGATCAGAGTTCAACCGTATAATTTCAATTTCTTTCCTTTTAATGTAGCTTTTTTATTTTAAAATTGTATAAACAACCCGTCCAAACCGACCCAAACCAACCCGACCCGCGTGTTAATAAATAGGGTTGGGTTAAAAATTTATTTTTTATGGGTTGGGTTGAAAATTTTCAAACCGATTGAAAATGGGTTGGGTTGATATTTTGTTCTAACCCGGCCAACCCGACCCGTGTACACCCCTACCTGCATCCATCATCCTTTCCCTGAAATTTGATAAGCCTAAACTGTCACTGATCTTGTTAAGTCGCACCATTGTTCTGTTTGACATTAGGCAGCACATATATTGGAATAATTGTCTTTGTAATACCTACGTATTGCCTGCGGGGCATTTCTTTGTTAACAACTCAAAAACGGTGTTACGGGTTCTTTTTATATCAAAAATGTTAATTTATTCTATTCGCAAGTTAGAAATATGAGAAGGATACTTTTCAGGCAAATTATAATTTTCAATTTGAGCGAAAACTATTTTTGCAGTTTGTCAAAATAATTTATATTATCATATTCAGATGAAAAATAATATTGTTTTTTTTAAAATATAATTCTGTAAAAAAATACAACATCTTCTGAAATTTGAACTTCAATTTAAAATCTGTATCATTCATAACCAAATATTTATCACTTTTCCTAGCGTCATTTGTTTACTTCACATTTTTTTCACAACAAAAAAGTAAGTAACAGTGCACAATTATTTCGACAAATTATTTCAGTAAAGGGTCCTGATAATCGATTGTGAGGATGATTTATTTAACAATCAGTTCCTTAACTGTTGGATTGAGATTTCAACGCGTCTGTTGGATTGAGATTTCAACGTGCTTCTTTTTCACGGATGGGCTGATACTAACAACTAAGCTATTAACACCTTAAATAACTATACTTATATCATTATTTTTAATTATTTTAATTATTATTCCTTCACTTTTAATTATTTTAATTATTCTTTACCTAAAAAATATTTTAATTTTTCTTAATTGTTTACCCACAATTATCTATCCTAAAAGCAGTTTTTAAATTATATTTTCAATACAATAAAATAATCACCTAAATAATTTTATAAATAAATTTAAAATGAAAGTTTAAACAAACATATTATATTGTAAAAATATTGTGTTAGTATCTCAGTTTTTCTTATATAATATGATCAAGAATATAAAATTTTTATATATTTAAAACAAATTTTTAGACAATCCGCAATAATTTTATTAAGAAAAATTATTTTATAGTTATTTTTTGTATAGTTAATTTTGTTTTTTTTATAGTTTTTTTTATAGTAAAAAAAATTGTAAAATTATAACTGTGAAATTAAAACTATTTGAAAGTTATAATTTTACAATTATAATTTTACAGTTTTTATTACTACAAACTTACATTAAAAAAAAAACTAATTCTACAAAAAATAATTATAAAATAATTTTTCTTACTTTAATTTTTCTTAATAAAATTATAACGGATAACCTAAAAAACTTATTTTAAATAAATTTTTTATATACTTGATCATATTACTTAAATTTATTTATAAAATTGCTTAGGTGATTATTTTATTGTATTGAAAATATAAATTTAAAAACATTAAAAATTGCTTTTAGGATAGCTAATTGTGGGTAAACAATTAAGAAAAATTAAAAAAAAATTAGGGAAAGAACAATTAAAATAATTAAAAGTGAGGGAAAATAATTAAAATAATCAAAAGTAATGATATAAGTATAGTTGTTTAAGATGTTAACGGTCAGCACATCCATGGAAAAGAAGACCTGAGCTTAGGGCGAAAATTTATAACCGAGTTACTAAAAAATTGTTATAATCCTGATCGTTGAAATCTTAATCCAACGTTGTTAGATAAATCGTCCTTGAGAGACCCTTCAGTAAATTAAGAAACTTTACTCTTTTTTTTTGTGTGTTCAAATATAAGAACTGCAATGCTCGGACCGTACATTTAAGAATCTCACTGACTGTATTAAAGCAGACAACGCACCCTCGAAATCAGTCTATCTATTGTCTTTAGATATTCTCTCAGGCATTTCATCAAACAGGTGTGTTCTGTTTCTTAATCTCCATTCTATTACTACTAAAAAGTATATTTATCACTTGTATGTATTGTTTATACATAGATATAATGTACCTGTCTAATGTTGGTTGTCAATTTGTGCTACTATGGAACATCCCCATGTGTTTTTTGGTATATATTTATGTTTATGCTGCTGCATATGGTATAGTAATTGTTAGAATTTTAGCTGATTAATCAAGAGAGATACAAGCTAGTTGTGTTAAGAGGAATTAATCCTGTTGTATCATTGTAGTGCTAATAATGATTTCTTGATCAGGATGTGTTAATCATTTTGTTTGGATTTTCGAAGCCTATGTGTTAATTGGAAAATTGAGTTTGGTATTTGTAAGTATCTAGGATCGTGTAATACACATTATTAATCGGATTATGGATGTATGAATTGATGAAATTGAGAACACTTATTGATTTACGTAATTTCTTAATAACCAATTTTCTAGCTCAGTGAGAAACAAAGGCACGACCTATAAATGATACCACACACACATTACATATTGGCAGGGCCCGTTAGGATGGTGCCTGCTAGTGATGCTATTGTTGCCTATGTTTACTCTCTCGTGATCTTATTTTTGGTGAATTTTAGTAGCTAAAAATTTCAGTCTGAATGTATGACGGCCAATGTTCCCTGAAGAGATGCTTACAAATCCATGATATGTTAAGGCTCGAGAGTGTGGCTTATTAATCAATTGACATAAATTTTCAAATTACTGGACTTGTTTTTTTATTTGAAAGTTGGATTTTATACTTTTGTATCAAGGATCACTGGATCAGTATACCAGTTGCTTTGGACTGGTGTGCCAGTGCTTCCTGATTATATGTCTGATTCTAAATTGCACATTCATGTATTTTAATTTACATTTGTTTTATTATTCCTTTTGTATGCAGGGACAATGATTAGATTGTTTAAAGTGAAAGAGAAGCAGAGAGAAGCTGCTGAGAATTCTAATGGGAAGCCTCCGGTCAAGAAGCAAAGTGCAGGAGAACTACGACTTCATAAGGGTATTGATTTTGTTAATGCTATGTCAAATTATAAGTTTGTATTTTGAAGACTGCTTATTTGACCTAAGATTGATGATTAAAGTTGCTGAGGGTCTTCTTACAGAAGCATGATCTGCGCACTGGTGTTGACTTTAAAGTAAAAATGTGTTTTTAGTTATCCATGTAAAATTTTGATCTGTCAGAAATATACTCTGTTGTAGCGTTTGGCCAAGGTGAGTTGTACAGAAAATAGTTTGGTGAGAAAAGTTTTACTAGAAAAATGCTTTCATGTTCTTGCCAGTTGCCAATAGCTAAGCTTGAATTGTCCCAACTCCTAAGCATCTCCATCCGAACATTTAAAGTGCACCTAGGAATCATATGGTCGATAAGGGAGAATGTTCTTCTCTGATTGTTGGGAGATAAATTTGTAATTTAGGTGTATTTAGTATAAAAAAATAAAGGTTAGTTTGTGTCGTTGCCGTATTAATAAGTTTTACAGTTGAAAGATTATTGTGAAGGTGTATTTTTAGCATGACACCTTGTAAAAGAATAGAGAGTGCATTTTTCATCTTCAGGGAAAGGTTATTAGTTTGAATCTTTCAGACTTTCTTATACATCAGAATCTACATGTGGTTTGAATATGGGTGTCATTGCTGATATATTGATCTGTAAAACATT
Source organism: Heracleum sosnowskyi (assembly GCA_030848705.1). Lineage (NCBI taxonomy): Eukaryota > Viridiplantae > Streptophyta > Magnoliopsida > Apiales > Apiaceae > Heracleum > Heracleum sosnowskyi. Next base: position 27,005,273 of record CM061237.1, read on the forward strand.
TCCATTCCACAAAATGTATAAAAATTTTGGTTGTTTGTTTAATAAGGAATTTGATTCCAGTATCAGTGAGTTTTCAAATTGACGGAAGTATGCTCTTGAACATATGATTGTTCTAGTCAGGGAGGGCCACAATGCATTCTTTTCAATCTTGTCGTCTTGTATACAGCGTAGTCTTATGGCACAATATCCTTTAATATGATATTATTATTCCCGTGACATGTCATTGACATAGAACAAAAGCTTTCTTTCTTTGGGGTAAATGTTTAGCAATGTTGTTACTTGTTAGTAAATCCGAGTTCTCTCCTGGATAGGGGAGTGATACTTGTCTATCTTGTGGCTATCTTCTTTCCTTTGTGCAATCGATATAACTAAATCTGAATGCCAAATACGTCTTTCCTTTTGTGAGTAGATATGAGCGAACTAAACCTTCCAAAAACATGTCGCATGTCATTCCCCAATGGAAAGGATGATCTGATGAACTTTGAAGTCACAATTCGACCTGATGAAGGTTATTACTCGTAAGTATTCCTAAAAATGTATTTATGTTCACTCTGTTGAAAGGAATGGAGTGATTACCTGTTGTTTCATCTTTCTAGGAATTGTATAGACTAGTAGTTGTTTGACTTCCGCGTTTCTACATGTAACATCATGTCTCATCTACATTGATGCCTGTCTTAGGGGTGGCACATTTACATTCACGTTCCAAATATCTCCGATCTATCCTCATGAAGCACCAAAAGTCAAATGCAAGACGAAGGTAAAAAACTAAAAAAGAATAATAGCTTAATCTCTTGCATGTTTATTCTTATTTTAAGCGGATTTACTTTGACGGCCTATAAATAAATCATTTTGTGTTTGGAGGTAGTCACTAATTTAATTAACTTTGTTCAGATCTACCATCCAAATATTGACTTGGAAGGAAATGTATGCCTTAACATTCTCCGGGAAGACTGGAAGCCTGTCCTCAATATTAACACAATCATTTATGGCCTATACCATCTCTTCACGGTACGTATCAGTCATCTTGATTTGATGGTTGCATAGTATTGCATTTTATCAATAATTGAGTATGTGTTTATGCAGGAACCAAATCACGAGGACCCCTTAAACCATGATGCAGCAGCAGTTTTGAGGGATAACCCCAAGTTGTTTGAATCTAACGTGAGAAAGGCAATGATCGGTGGGTACATTGGTCAGACCTACTTCACTAGATGCATATAGAGAGATTGTTTCTGGTTGCAGTATCTCCGGTGTTAATGAAGTGGCAACAACATGTGAATGCTAACGATGTGTTTGTAAAAAGAAAAAACTGAATGCTGACCCTTTTTTTCTTGAAGCAAAGACATTATGATTTAGTTTTCTTAGTCTCTGTTTGCTGCAAGCAGGAGTATAATCTGTTTGTTAGAGGCTGGTTTAAACTTTTATTTGCTGGAAAAGAATCGCAGAGGCAGGAAGTGTGTGAATCTCCGGTATGAGAAATGGAAATTAAAGATCTTTGAATGCTATGCACATTTTATTTTGTTTTTTTATATTGTTCGGTGAGTACGTTTAATTATCACGATTTTTCTGTTCTTGCTTGAACTTAATCTAGGGATCGGGGATCTTTCATAATGTGAACTAACGGGAAAAAATTGATTTTGCTACACATAAAATTGATTTTGCTACGCATTTTAATACTCGTATTCTAAATTAATACAAACTAAATCGAGGAACATAAATTTTTGAGTAAATTGTAAATTTGTGGCCATACTTAACCTCATTTTGCATTTTGGTGGCCGAAGTTTCAATTTTGCAATATAGTGGCCGGACATTACTTTTATTTTTCAAAAAGGTGGCTAAGGGCCACTTTTTTGAAAAAAAAGTTTTAAAAAAAATGCCTCTTAGCCACCTTTTTGAAAACTAAAAGCAATATTTGGCCACCAAATTGCAAATTTGAAAGTCTGGCCACTAAAATGCTAAAGCGGGTAAAATTCAGCCATCATTTTGCACTTTACTCTAAATTTTTTGTTCTTAATTTTCTGGAAAAAAGAAAGTGATGAGGGGAATAAAACAGTAAAAAAGTAAAACCACTGATCGCGTGAATGCACTTTGTTTGTTTATAAATGTGTGTGTGTGTATGAATACGCATAGCATGACATAGATACCGCAGCTAGAACAGAGAGAGTGTGTGGGTTTGTTTCTTTACTTTCAGTTTCACACACACACACACAATAAAACAGAACACAAAAAAGAAAAGTATAGAGAAGCCTAATCCTCGTGAGCAGAACATATTTCTCTTACACCCCACCTTATTACATATCTCTATATAACTGTCTGTTACATCGAGAGAGAGAGTTTATATATCTATATATAACTGTTAGTTACCCACAGAGAGATAGAGAGAGAGAGAGAGAGATTTTGTTTGGGGAGGGGGGAGAGAGAGAGAGAGACTGAGAGACTAAGAAGATCATGAACTGGGAAGGTGAATCACCAGCATCATCAGCAGCAGCTGGAGGTAGTGGAGGAGGAGGGAGGAGAAAGCCATCATGGAGGGAGAGAGAGAATAATAAGAGGAGAGAGAGAAGGAGAAGAGCTATAGCAGCTAAGATATATGCTGGTTTAAGAGCTCAAGGGAACTTTAATTTACCTAAACACTGTGATAATAATGAGGTCTTGAAAGCTCTTTGTGCTCGTGCTGGTTGGGTTGTTGAATCTGATGGTACCACTTATCGAAAGGTTCTAAATTTTCTCCTTTTTTCTTGATATTCACTGTGTTTTGATGAACTTGTCTGGTTACTTGATCTGTATCATTTTGGTTTGATGGGTGATTTGTTGCTAGATCTATAGATTCTTGAATTGCCCTTTTCTTGAAGTTTTGCAAATTATAGTTTTTTCTTGCATTTTGGATTAGATCTTGATTTGGAAAGTCAAGGGCTTACTTGGGGTTTTTTGTTCTGGGGATGGGGTGGGAAGGGGATTTGTTTGCGAGAAGTTGCAATTTTTGTGTAGAAACGGATGTTTTTCTCAGTTTTGTGAATTTCGCCACTTTTCTTGTTGTATCTATGTTATTTAGACTCGTTGAAAGTGTCCAATATGGATACATGTCCAAGTGCCAACTTATATTTTTGACCCGAATGAATCGTTAAAGTGTCCATAACCATGTCCGAGGGTGTGGCACGGGTTTTCGGAGCTGAAATGAAAAGTCTGGGTAATGCAATGTTACATTGCTTGCTTTCGTGGTGACATATTTCTGCAGCTCTGTACACCAATTATTACATTGTTGAAATGAACAAATTGTATATGCTTCATCTGTTCTTGTTCTTTGTGTATTGCACTGAAAGTCCTGTGAAGAACCAGTTTTTTGAGACTTTATAGTTGGTTGTAATCCTGATAGTCTAATACTGTCTGATGTATTATATGATTTAGGGATCAAGACCACCCTCACTTGATATTGGATCAATGGACATTACTTCAACCCACACCACTCCGTCTTCTTCAAGATGGCCAAGTCCCCCATCCTCAGCATTTCAAAGTCCTATTCCTTCTTATCAACCAAGTCCATCATCTTCTTCCTTCCCAAGTCCGTCCAGGCTTGATGCTCAAATGTCATCGAATCCGTTCTCATTTATGCGTTATTCCAACTCATCGTCTCTCCCTCCACTTCGGATTTCGAATAGTGCCCCTGTAACACCACCTATTTCATCATCGACCATCGGAATCTCTATGCAAAATTTCAATTGGGAGTCCATTGCCAAACAATCCGCCTCATTGAATTTCCCCTTTTTGGCCGCTTCTGCCCCTAGTAGTCCAACTCGTGGTCAACGTATCCCTCCAGCCACTATACCGGAATGTGATGAATCTGATTCCTCCACTGTTGACTCAGAACGATGGATGAGCTTCAAAACATGTGCACCCCCTTTGGTTCCAACCTCTCCAACTTTTAATCTTGTGAAACCTGTGACGCAGAACATTTCTTCCCAGAATGCAGTCTCAGATAAAGGAAAAGGGATAGATTTTGAGTTTGAAAGAGAACCAGTGAAGGCATGGGAAGGGGAGAGGATTCATGAGGTGGGATTAGACGACTTGGAGCTGACACTAGGAAGCGGGGGAATGCAGTAATATGTTTAAGAGAAGCTTATGTCGCAGAGAACCTTCAATTCGCGCAAGGATTGTATAAAATAATTTATATTGTCGGTTTGGTTCCCATTTCCCTCTTCTCTGGTATACAGCTTTGTTTGCAGTTTGTGCTATTGGTTCATGATGAAATACTTATCTGCTGGTTCAGGGTGAAAGACTTGTGTGTTGGGTATAATAGGTTTCTTCGCAATGATGTGTAATGAAAGTCAGTTTTGTGTTCTTTGAGATTAAATTTTCAAGATTCCTCGTCTTAGGTTTTCGCTATGGTGTTGTTAAGAACTGAGCCTGATTATATTGATGAGGGCCTTTTCATGTGTAGATAGCAGTTTTTTTTTTTTCGTTTTTTTTTCTTCTCTCTTTGGGATGCAGAACTCGAATGTCCATCTGAAAGTATGAGCAGAATGTTATTCATGGAATTGTAATTCTGAAGATGCATTGTAAAAGATGGAATGTTTTAGGGATTATTTTAAAAGTTGAAAGTATTTGTCTAATAAAATTGTTACATTATTAAGTAACCTCTATAATCTCCTTTGTTTTTTGCTGGTAGCTAATTTCTGAATGTGAATGAAGAAAATTGATAATGACATATAGGCATATATAATGGTTGGGGCAAACTGCAAGCATGGCTCCTAGCTACTCTAAAATCTCCATATTCAAAGTTGAATTCCCCCATCCTAATCCTTTTTTTTTTTTGCTTAAAATTCCCCCATCAACAGATACCAAACAGGAAATTAAAACTCTATGATACCTCTTAATCATATATCATTGTGACCCTTTTTTGAAGTGAGAACCCACATAAATCAAACCAAGCATATCTTATCAAACCAAACATATTTTATAAGTGTTTCGAGTAGGAATATTTTCAAGCTAGTCCAAATCATTCATAAAAAAATAAGGTCTAAAGAGGTAATTTTCGCAAAACTCCCTCATTAGAAAGTATTTTGAGTACTCGAAATCGCAAAACTCCCTCATCTTAAAATGTATGTTTCGAGTACTCGAAACGAGAGTGCCTTTATAATAATATCTCATTTGAAAGAAAATTTACGAGAAACTGTTTCCGTAAAGACCACGTCCGAAAATGAAAACAAAAAGATAAGTAACAAACACATATACATCTTAAACAGGATCAAATGTTGACTGGAAATGAAAAGTAAGCAAAGAAAAGGAGGAAGAAAACAAAGAGTATTATTCAATCATTTATTAATATGAGGATGGCCCTATCTTTCCTGTCTGTTAGAGGGGCCTGGTCTTTTCCATAACTTTTCAGAGCCAAAGGCTTTAATATTGTTTCTTGTCATTTGGTGCATGTGGCTCATGTAACAGTTATTGAATATTTTGATAAAAATGGCCCAAAATCAATATGTCTCCTGCAGTTACAATGTATCTAACATTTCCCAGGTTCGACCAATCATGTGCAACATAATTGATGCATGCGAACAAAAGGCCGATAATCACTTGCGGCCAGATATATGGTTTAAACACTTTATTTTATGTCCACTTTTGTATCTATATTCACCTATAATTGGGAAGCATTACTTTCTCTAAACAACAAGCCTCTCGTCTCGTGGGGGTAGTATAAATTCTCATATTAATATAATATATTTTTTTTTGTTTATTAATATAGAGTAGTTTTACTTGCAGAAAAAGTATAAATTCAGCTATTATTGGCAAGAAATAGTTTTACTTGTAGATTTTTATTTCTAATTTTCTATCTTTGACTTTTTACATTTTTGCTGAATTTTCTTTTTCTTGAAAAGTGAATGAAAGTATTGAGATTTCAAATTCGATAAAATTCAATGATGTTTCAAATCAACCAATTTTCTTGTTACGACTGTATATATGTACGCACAACATGGGTTTTTTTTTTTGGCAGAACAGGTTTACTTAATAGAGTAAATTAAATCGATAGAAAATAAAATGTTTAGATAATTTTTTAAAATCAAAATTCACTTTATATTATATAAAAATTGTACAGCACTGTAGTGTGCTTTCCCTTTTACCTTTGTCTTGGTAATTAAAAGTGGTGGTAGTGAATGTAATATAATTAAAGATGAGAATGGCAGTGAATGTAAGATAATGGATAATATTATTGATTGATCAGACAGACAGACAGACACTGATGTTGCCATCAGACTTGAATATGTGATGCGCGTGAGTGTATTAGAATTGGTTCACTCGTGGGCTGCTTGTTTGGGGACTTTGCCAAGTCCTTAAATACTCTCTTGAATGCATTGCAGCAGTTTTTTTTTAACGTTTAGAACTAGAACTTAAAGGTCTTTTAGCATGGATCCTAATCATAAGACAAGAAATCGCCAGACAAGCGAGTCAAATTCTTAAGCAAGCCAATGTCCTAAGAAACTTGGGTCCGGATGCAGTATAACTGGTTCACTGCAGTGTTATAATGTTAACAATGTGGTTAATTTTATTCATTTATCGAGTTTCTACCATATAAGCACACCTATTTACAGGAACAGAACAGATGTTCTAGTCATAATGAGATGTACTCATTCTTGTTTCGTAATGTTCTGAGATGTCGAGAACCGAGAGCAAATTGAAAAGTTGTTTGAAGAAATAATATGATCCTGGTAAGGCCTTACTCTAACCGAGAGTAACCGAGAGCAACTGGTTACTTAACATGGTATCAGAGCTCATTGTGGGAGGAACAACTCAGGTTGGGACATGCAAAAAAGGAATTGTGATTGTGACTATACCATAAATGTTAAAATGAGACATGTTTCTCATTAATTGTCTACTAGCAGGGAGACGCACAGTGCACAACATTCTCTGTGTTGGTAACAGATACAATATGAGAGCTTTTTCTTGGCTTAATAATGAATTTAAAGTTTCAAAATTTTATATAGATGTAAGCTATTATGTGCATCAAGTTGTGGAGATGAGTATGGTGAAAATAGCTATTATGTTGAAGCTACTACAGGACTGTGAACAATTAGTGATAAGGAATACAAAGGTAGGAAGGTTAATCTTTTGGATTATATCCAGATAGAAGATACAATTAGTGAGGAGTGGTTGGCAGAGAATAAAGCTATTCATGATGTGAGGTGTTTCATGTTGATACGGGGTTTGGGAAGCTTGAACAAATTGCCCGGCCTACCAAGGGAGGACTAGCTATAATCAAAGAGTTACTTAAAGCTGTTGGACTTGAGCATTACGACGGTTCCCCCCCTCTTTCATCCTGTTCGTTTTGGTGTCACCATTCTGTCAAGCTGTGAGGTGGACATTGTTGTACAACAAGGATTTGGGAATCCCTCCCAACAAGTATCTTTGGAGCACGATGTTGCATACATGGAGGAACTAGTGTTTGGAACAGTTTTAAAGTTTCCCAGGTCTTTTACTAACCTCAAAGGGAATTGTCTACCTCCACGTCTGCCACCAAACTGGTACACTAGCAATATTCGAAGAAAAAGATTGGTAGAAGAAAGCTAGTAGATTGTTTAGTTTTTCAAATTGCGGTGGCTTATGATTGTTTCAATGCCAGTAGTATTCTTGCTAGCCGAGCGGCTAACAGTTAGGTTCCTTCTATCTGCTCAATAAAATCATCAAATCGTACTGGAGGCTCATGACCTGTCAAGTGTCAAAGACACAAGTCACGTAACTTCTGCAAATTACTGGAGGCTTGCAACAGAGTTGGTCCTTTAACTGAGTGCTGCAGATCGGTGTCAGCCTGCAGCCATGGAGCCTGCACTCAGATATCCCTGTTAAGTGTCAAACTCAGCAATCAATAATTATGAAAATGCAGTTGGCTCCGGAGAATCCATGCACCTTGATGCTCTTACTGGATGCAAAGAAGTTGTTTCTTCATGGCTTTCTTAAAAACAGTCATCATTTCTGATGTGTGCTGAAAAACGGTTTCACTTATAAATTTTAAAGATCTGCGAGGATCGGACTCTCTATCCTTGCACTTCTATTCACATCTTTCTGAAACACCAAATGCTTGGCAATGAATATATGGTGTAATGACGAGCTATAAGACAATGTTGTTCATAGTTAACACAAAATTCTAAAAGTGCTTCCACTATTTTCTCCTCCCCCTTTGCATGGCCATTGCCAAATTTTAATTATCATTATCATTATTAAAATTGGATGAGTGACAATGCAGACCCGTACTTGCATTGTTTTTATAGTAGTTTTAACACTTGTGAACATGAGTAAACTTATCAAAGATCTTTATCTCGTCAAAACAATTTCAACTGGATCTAATATTTTTAAAAATAAATGAATAATATTATATTATATAAAAATAGAAATTATTATCCAAAAGGGATATAAGTCAAAAGTGAAAGTATTGAATTTGAAGTAATTAAAACTAGATTTTAAATCAAAATAATAAGGACCGTTAGATTTTAAAATAAATAGATGAGAATCGTTGAATCAAATATGAAAAAGTGTATTTGATTGTTAGTTTTATATTAAAAATATCTTGATAACTTAAACCAAATACATGAAAATTTACTAAATCAAATAGATTCTCAAAGTAAAAATTTGTTACTTTCTTCTATCTTTAGTTTTAGTGCAGTTTTAATTGTAAAAAAAATTGTTAAACCATCATTAAATTAAAAATTAGGCATTTTATTAATCTTAAAATAGATAAATGAAAATCGTCGGATGTAATATTAAAAAGTGTATATGGTTGTTAGTAAACTATATTCAAATACTCAAAAGAGTATTTTGATAATAAGTTCAATAAGAATTTTTAATGTAAAAATTTGTCATTTGTTTTTCAATTTCAGGGTATTTTTAATTGGGGAAGAATTGTTAAACCGTCACTAAATTAAATATTATTTTGTGAGTTTCGTGTGTATCGTAAAATATTCAAATATGGTTTTTAGAACTCAAGATATAGTACAAATAGTTAATTGAGCGTATAAAATCAAATAAATAAAGTCCAAAAATTAATAACACGAAATATTTAAAACATACAAATTAATATAATTATAGATATTTAAAAAAGATCATTGCTTTGCACGAGTTTTTATCCAAGACTTTGTTCATGTACCGTCAAACTAACTGATAAGAACCGTTGATTTTGAAATACATAAATAAGAACAGTTAGAACTAATTTTAAAAAAGGTGTTGATTGTTATTAAAATTATATTCAAATACAAAAAAGTGAATTTTAATATTATAAACAAAAAATGGGTAGGTTTTCTAAGTTGAATAGAATTGTCAATATAAAATTCATAACTTTGTCTTCTATTCGGTTCCTGATTAATTTTAATTGAAAATAATAATGATTGAATTATCATTGAATTAAAAATAATTTCACTAATTAATAGAATTATAAATTTTAAAAAATAACCGTGCATTACATGGGTTATAAGCTAGTATAATACAGTAACTGAATTGAAAGTTTTAGTTTTCAATTTTCGGTCCTTTATTATCTATACTATATTATTAAAGACGAAACATTAAAAGTTTTGGTCGGTCGGTCGGTCGGTCGGTATTTGGGCCGATTCACGAGCCTATCTATAATCAATTTATTAATAACCAATTACCTTTTTTCACTACATTACCTATTTTATATTTATTTTTTAAACCAAACCAACTCATCTTCTAAAAATAAAATGGGCAACATATATATAATATGGTAATATTATTATATATTTATAACTGATTACCTTTTTCAGCTAAAACACATTATTTTTATATTTTTTACCTAAAACAACTCATCTTATAAATAGGAAACATATATGGAAACCAAGTTATTGATAACCAATTATCTTTTTCAGCTAAATTATATTACCTATTTCATATATCTATTTAACTAAAACAAATCATTTTCTAAAAATAAGACGGGCAATATATATATAATGGTATTATTATTATATATTTATAACCGACAGCTGAAACACATTATGTGTTTTATATTTTCTAACTAAAACAACTTATCTTCTAAATATAATACATGCAAAATAAATATACAATGGTAATATTGTTTTATATAAATATTAATAAATAACAAGTTATTCTTTTCAGCTAAAACAAATTAACTCTTTTATATTTTCTAACTTAAACAACTAATTTTCTAAAAGTAATGCAGACGTATATATAAAAAAATTAATATAATTTTATATAATTGTTAATAAGTAACTAATTGTCTTTTTAAGGATATTACCTGTTTATATTTTTTAACCGAAACAACTCATGTTCAAATTAAAAATAACACGGGCAAAAGAGAGATATATTGGTAATATTATTATATTAAACTTATGAAATTCATGTTTATTATAATTGTTTTAACATTCAATTTAAACGAGATAATTAATTAAAATAAAAGTAAAAGTATATTCAAATAAACTCGGTATATTGAACAAACACATATTTTGATATTTGCACTTGAGTCCTTTTTTAGATTTTTAAGAGTAAAAAAATACGAATCATTAGATATGTTATTTTAAAATATTTTATATTTTAATATCTAAAATACTACTATTGATTACGTCAATAATATATTAAATTTAAATATTATATTGTTAGATTTATAAATCCAATATATATATATATTAAAATTTTATCAAATTATATATAATAACTAAAATCTAAATAAAAAATAAAAAAATATTAAAGAAGACCGTGCATCGCACGGGATATAAACTAGTAATTAATAAATAATGAAATAATCTATACTATTTGTAATTGACCGATTGCCTTTTCTAATAAAACACGTTACCTTTTAATTAAAACATATTATCTTTTGTAAATACACCTAAAAATATTAATTATTATTTGTTTCAATCTTTAATATTGCATTCTCTAATTTCTAAAAATATCAATTATACTATATATTTCCACCATTAATACACTCTTACTATATATTGTCATTAACTATATTTCGTGTTTTTACTTAATTAACCTTACTTATTTATAGAAATATATTATTAAATAATAATAATACCTTAGTTAAATAATAATATTACATATTTATAACCGATTACCTTTTTCACCTAAAATACATTATTTTTTCTAACAAATTCCCACAATCTTTCAAATATATCACGTCAATTACCTTTTTTTAACTAAAACATGTTTATTTTTCTATTTTTCTTTACTAAAACTCCTCCTTTTCCAAAAATATGACGGACAAACCTTTAGTTATTTATTTTTAAACCTATTTTAATATTATAATTTTTTTTAAAAGTTTACCTATTTTAACATGTCTACTTATTTTTCTTAACAAATGCAATTACTAAAAAATTAAAATATAAATAATTAAATACCTATTTATAACCAATTATATTTTCAGCTAAAACACATTATATATTTTTTCTAACAAAGTCCATCCTTTTCTAAATATATCACGGAAATTGCCTTTTACAATTTACTTTTTCTATTTTTCTCACTAAAATCCATTCTTTTTCCAAAAATATCACGGGCATTTACCTTTTTAAACTAAATATATGTTACATTTTTTATTTTTTTTCTTACTAAAACCACTCATTTTCTAAAACTATAACGGGCAAACAAATACTTATTTATTTTAAAATATGTTTTAATATTTTTAATTAATTAAAAGTGTTTAGCTATTTTAACATGCCTACTTATTTTTTGCACAATTACAATTAATAAAACATTAAAAAATAATAATAAAATAACAATTAACAATCCGTGCATCGAACGGGTTTTAAGCTAGTATATATAATTAGCACAAGGGGGTTTGGATGGTTTGATCGTCAGGGGCACATTTATCTTTTCATAAATATTATTAATAATTATAATTCAAATAATATTAAATAAAAGTTAAGAATATTGTTAAATTGTACTCCTAAATTGTAAAAATCTGAATATGGTTTATGGATATTATTTTATAATTTAATCTAATATAAAAAGAAATCATTATAAATAGTATTTATAAAGCATTATGTTCAATTGTAAGCATTATTTTGCAATTTTTTTAAAATAAAATTTGAAAATAAATTAATATATGAATAAACTTTTAAATATTATTTATAAAACATCCCGTGATGCACGGATTTAAAGCTAGTATAGTAAATATTTGCACTTAAAAACTCTCGTTATACAACAGAACGATTTAGAGCGTGTTTGGTTGACAGATTTGGGTTGGGGATGTTTTAAAAAATTGTTTGGCAACTAATGTTTAGAGAGGGGTTGGGTTTTGGGGGGTTAAAGGGGACACACAGCTCGGCCAGAGTATGTCACGGCCCATACTGAAATTTCCGAGCCTTTATATATATATATAGGGTTAGGCTCAAGAGAGAACCAATCACTAAAAAAGAACTTTAGAACTGTTATAAGCCGTTGGATTATTACTAGATCAACTGTTCAGATTCAACTCATTTTTATATACAAAATCTTATAAGGGTATTTTTGGAATAAAAGGATTCTACTGCCGAACCTATTTTGTTTCATAGTATAAATATAGTGTTCTGCAGCTGAATTTTAAAAGTTATGCATATGGAATTCAAAGTTCTACAACTGAACTTACTTTTTTCCACAAAGTTCTACAAGTGAACTTGATTATTTTTATAATGTTCAGCTGTTGAACAATGTTATTCACATTATTTTCCTACCATAACTTTCGTGTTCTACCGGTGAACATAAAAGTCATGCAATCGAATTTGAAATCAAACACATAATTTTTAAAGTTCTGCAACTGAACTTACTTGTATTTAAATGTTCAGCTGCTGAACACTGTTATCTGATATTGTGTTTATACAATAACTTGAATATTTTCACAAAAAATGATAAAAATAATTGGGGAAATTTTATGATGATGATGAAGAATTTTGTGATCGATATCGATGTATGATTATTATCGTTAATAAAATATTAATTAGCTCTAAATTATGTATTTTGTGTTTTTGGACAACTTTACCCATGACCTTCATATAATAAATATATATTATTTTAAAAAATAAGATAGAGTTCTAAGGGTTCTGAGGTTAACGGTTCTACAAGGAACATGACCCTATATATATATATATATATATATATATATATATATATATATATATATATATATATATATATATATATATATATATATATATATATATTTATTTATTTACATGTGTTATGTTTAATGATAACTAGCGTAACAGATCGTGCAAGGCACGGGTCTACATAGAGATGTCAATAATTTTTATCGTGAAAAAGTTAGTCGTGATCGATTTATTAGATTAAGGATTGTGTAGTCTTAAGTTTGAGAGCGTAAAATGAGAAGTATGGTTCATGCATAGTGAGGAGTAAATAATTTTTTTGGCGAATAGTGTAATTACTTTGAATCACAAACGTAACTATGCCAAGGCTTTAAGACTTGTTTATAGTGACTATTATTGATTTTGAGACCAGATTGAAATAATGGAGAATTTGAAGCACGAATGTACTATTGTTCTTCTTGCGATTATAAGCAGGTTTACCTGTGTTTTGAGTGTCAGAGAAATGATAGTTTGTAGATTGGTAATTTGCGTTAGAGAACGGTTGTTATATGTTTTTCGAGAATTGATTGGTTTTTTTTTTTTTTTTTGCAATCTAGGTTATGAATAGGTTATATGCATGCAATGTTGTTGTAATATAATCGAACATGCATGAATGAGATAGAGGATTTTAAAAAGAAGCTGAAGGCTGACGCATCTTTGCACACTCTCACATCACCCAAGTTTGTGATAAACACCTTGGGAGATGAACATCTATTATAGTTTGGAGTATTCATGTCACCTATTTGATTTTGGTTTTTTACTTGGGAACTGATTCTGCACTCCTCTCATGTGTTCATCTTTATATTAAATTATATTAACACACTTAGTAAATGCATTAAGAATGTGTTTGGAATATCGTTTTACAGTTACACATTTTAATCCAATTTATTACTATATATTAAACCTCAACACAAGGGCAAAAATTTCCAATTAAATGGTCGTCACAAAAATGTCACTCATATATTATTATGCAAAAATATATTAATAGTTGTTAGTACAAAGAAACAAACCTCCAACCTCCTTCTAAGATGTTCATGGGTTTAACCACTATTCTACATGTCTGTTTGAGTTTACTTCAAAAAAATTATTAGATAATCCACGTCTTTCTTCTCTTCTCTTATATTATTTTTACTTTGATGTTTAAATAAATAAAATATTGGTTTGTATTATTTATATAAATCAGTTTTTCTTTTGATCTTTTCGTAATTTTGGTCAAAAATTTTATTTTCCGGACACCCCAACCGGTATCACGCCAGACCCTAGAGTGCAGGAAGAATTCCCCACGCTCCCATGAATCAAACCTTGAATGCTTTGGTCAATAACCAGTGCTCTCACCAACTCATCTACAGGGCCGGAGGCTTCTTTTTGTAATTTTATATACCTATATATTCAATCACTGAATTTTATTACAGTTGTATGTTTTTGATTAAATATATATTAATTATGTTGTTTAAAATTCATACTTTTATATTATATATCTTTATTATACTTTATTTGAATTAAACTAATTATTCATACATAAAATATACTATTGAAATTCGACCTAATATAAGAAATATTGTATATGTTGAGAGGATGTCGTTAAGGACCCACAAACCCTATTTATAATTTCATTTTATCAAAATGATTATATGACTTTACGAATCAATTTAATGTATTCTATAAAGTTCTATTATTATTATGAAAGATTATACTTTTTTTAACATCGTACAATAATTTTTGGAATGCAATTTGAAATTCTATTTTCAAAATTTGTAATTTTCAATTTTCCCAAACTTTATCGTCTACTAACAGTCTGACTGATCATTATGTAATTATATACTATGTAATATCCTATATTTTAAAAACTCACCCCGATTTTTGACACGAACGTCACTGGAGATGAAGGGGAGGGGGTTAGAAAGGTGAAAAAAATATAGATAAGTTAATAAAGAATGACATGTTACTTTAGAAAATGTTAACAAATGAACAATACATTCTGGAAAAGAAAATTGTTAAGAAATGGATGCGACGAACATAGTAGGTAGACAAATATTTTGTATAATTTGAATGCTAATGTTCTTAATTTAAAAATTATAGAAATAACTAATAATGAGAGATATAATGTGTATAATATTTCTTATATTAGATCGAATTTTAATAGTATATTTTATGCATGAATAATTAATTTAATTCAAATAAAGTATAATATAAATTATGAATTATAATCAACATAATTAATATATATTAAATTGAAAACTTACAACTGCAATAATATATAGTGATTGAATATATAGATATATAAAATTACGAAAAGGAAAAAAGAAAAACAAATTTATATAAATAATTTAAACCAACATTTTATTTATTCAAACATCAAAGCAAAAAAAATAATATAAGAGATAAAAGACGTGGGTTATCTAGTAAGTTTTTTGAAATAAACTCAAAAAGACATGTAGCATAGTGGTTAAGCCCATGAATATCTTGGAAGGAGGTTGGAGGTTCAAATCTTTGTAGTAACACATCTATTAAAATTTTTTTGTATAATAATATACGAGTGGCATGAACAGGAAAAAAGAAAAACAAAATTATATAAATAATTCAAACCAACATTTTATTTATTCAAACATCAAAGTAAAAAAGAATAATATAAGAGATAAAAGACGTGGGTTATCTAATAAGTTTTTTTGAAATAAACTCAAAAAGGCATGTAGCATAGTGGTTAAGCCCATGGATATCTTGGAAGGAGGTTGGAGGTTCGAATCTTTGTAGTAACACATATATTAAAAAACATTTGTATAATAATATACGAGTAACTGTTAGATCAGAATTCAATGATCGTCAGAAGCTAGACTCAACTGATCAGGATTGCTGACGTCATCAGTATTGCATGGTCATCAGTATTTGATCAAGCGTCAGTATCTTATTGATCATCAGGATTCCTACTCAGACTATGATCAGGTTTGATCATCAGGACTTGAAGCTGATCAGGATTCCTACTTCGAGTTATATTTGGAGTCTAGATAAACATGGAAGTTTGTTCCTGGTTTGTAGAATGCAGCTATCGATTAAAGATATGTTTCTATCTTTGTTATGATTAGGACTTATCTTGTTATTGATAGAGAAGCTGTGTGCACTATATAAACACAGTTTTGGTTTCGATTTATGTATTCATTCGAGAGAGAACATAATCGGAGAGAAGCTCTTAAGAACAGAATTTCTTGAGAGAGTTTTTGTAAGCTAGCAGCTCTTAAGAACATCAGAATTTCTTAAGAGAGTTTGTAACAGTTTTATATCAAAGTTAATAAAGCTGTTATTGTTATTGTTATTGATCTTTCATATTTGTGTTATATAAAGTCGAGAATCTTATACAATTGTATTCAACCCCCTTCTACAATTGTTATTTACTGGGCAACAATTGGTATTAGAGCAAACTGATTTAATTCTGAATCAGATACGATCTAAAGATGTCGACAACCAAGTATGAAAGCATGAAGATTCCCATCTTGAAGATATCAGAATATCCCACATGGAGGGTAAAGATGCTGATGTACCTGGAGGCTATGGATCCTGACAATCTGGACAGGATTCGTGATGGACCATATATACCAACAAAGTTCGTAGAACGAACAGATACTGTACCAGAACATTATGTGGTCAAAGCTAAATCTGAATGGACTCCAGAAGAAAAAGCTAATGTACTCAGAGAACCAAAGATAAAGAATATCTTGCACAATGGTCTTGATGCTGTTATGTCAAACAGAGTGATTGCATGCAAGTCTTCAAAAGAAATCTGGGATACTTTGGAAACTCAGTGCCAGGGATCTGCATCTGTCAAGAAAAACAGAAGGGCTCTATTGATTCAAGAATATGAACAATTTGATGCAAGACCTGAAGAGAGCCTGACTGAGCTATATGATAGATTCCTGACACTATTGAACAGCTTATCCTTAGTTGACAAAGTATATGAAACTGAAGATTCAAACACCAAATTTCTTAGAGCTTTACCTGAAGAATGGGATACTCAGACCTCAATCATTAGACACCAGTATGATCTGAACATTGTGTCTCTTGATGAGATCTATGGGATGCTAAGAACTCATGATCTTGAAGTTCAACAGAGAAAGAACAAGAAAAGCAGCAAGGCAAAGTCAATTGCTTTGAATGTAGAAGCAAAATCAAAAGGGAAAGCTATGGAGGTCTCTAGAAGGAAAGCAAGAGTAGCTGAGTCAGATCCTGACGACTCTTCATCAGATACTGATGGCAATCCTGATGCCAATACTGGTGATGAATCTTCTGATTCAGACATGGAAGAGATGGTTGCTATGATTGTCAGAAACTTCAGAAGGATGAAGTTCAGGAAGAATAGAAGACAAGGCAACTTTCAGAAAAAGACCTTCAAAGCAGACAAAGACAAGTATATCAAGAAGGACAGCAAGGGTAGCAAATTTGACAAGTCAAAGGTTAGATGCTACAAGTGTAATGGTATGGGTCACTTTGCTTCTGAATGCAACAAGACAAAGGCACTCATCACATCAAGCAAGGATTGGATGGACTCTTCCTCAGAATCTGATACTGAGGTAGTCAACTATGCGTTAATGGCCAATGCTGATGTAACTGCTGCTCCTGATGATAAGGTACTAAATACTATCTTTGATTTTGATACTGATAATGCTTCTGAGTTAAGACGTTTTCTAAAGTCATTACATATTAGCTTTAGAAGTCAAACTGCTGAGAATACTAGAATCTTATCTGAGATGTCTGACCTTAGAAAAAGGAATGAGATATTAGAAGCTGAATTTTCTCGTATGCAAGAAGTACAAAAAGAATGTGATAATGCTAAACACATGCACTTAGAGATGACATCTAAATGTATTTCCCTTGAAAAAGAACTTGAATATGCTAATGAGAAAATCAGAACCTGGACAGACTCTGGTAGGAAATTTCATGAGATTAATACCTCTAAGAATTGGAAAGAGTGTCTAGGATATAAGTCAGATGAAGATAAGAAATTAGCAGAGAAAATTGTCATTGATGAGACAGTTAGTCCAAAGACCTATAGACATGTTATAGACTCAACCAAATCTAAGATTACTCCTGTTAATTTTGTTTTTGGTAAGGATTCCAATTCTACTTTTGAAAAGGGATCTTCTTCTACTCAAGGAATTAAAATTATAAAGTCTAAACCTGTCATGAACAAAGTCACTAAGAATCTAGGTCTATTGTCTCAGAAACAGCTTAAAGATAAAATCTGTGAGGTTACAGATAAGAAAAAGGAAGCTACTGTTAAGAGAAACAGGAATGGTAAAGTTGGGATCAATAAAGAGAATGGTTATAAATATATCCCAAATGCACCTAGAAAGTGTTGTTTTAACTGTGGTAACTCTAATCATCTTGCTATTGATTGTAAAAAGAGTAAGAAGAAAATTGCTGAAATTCCTAAGTCTGATGTTAGGAATAGATCAGTATTTTACAAACCACAGAATTCCTGTTTTCATTGTGGTAGTCTATGGCATTCTATTTATACATGTAAAGAGTATCATGATTTGTACTATAATTTTTATGATCTATTGCCTAAGTTTGAAAGTAGTACAAAGTCTGATAGAACTGAAAATGTCATAATGAAGCATGCTTTTGTTAATACTGATACTGACAAAGCAAATCCTGATGGAGTAAATCCTGTCAGGACTGCTAAAGTCAAAAAGTCTTCTGCTGTTAAAATTAATAAATTGCATGAGAAAGGAACCCAACATGTATGGGTTCCTAAGTGTTCTAACTAGTGTGTTACTATTCTGATGCAGGGTAAAAGGAAAAATGTGTTAGTCATGGATAGTGGATGTTCTGTGCACATGACTGGAAACAAAGCCCTGTTATCAGAATATGAGGAAAAAGCTGGCCCAACTGTGTCTTATGGAGATGGCAACATTGGACAAACCTTGGGATATGGCAATATAATCATTGGAAATGTCATCATTGAAAAAGTAGCTCTAGTGAAGGGACTAAAACACAACTTGTTGAGTATTAGTCAAATCACTGACAGAGGTTATCATGTCAATTTCTATTCCACACATTGTGAAGTAGTCAGTAAAGCAACAGGGAAGATAGCACTAACTGGCTACATGCATGGTAACATATATGAAGCCAACATTCTCTCAGATACTGATGGCTCCCCTACATGTTTCATCAGTAAAGCTTCAGTAGATGAAAGTTGGAATTGGCACAAGAAGCTTTCTCATCTCAACTTCAGCAACATCAATGAGTTGGTTAAGAAAGAGTTAGTAAGAGGATTACCTAATGTCTTATATACACCTGATGGACTCTGTGATGCATGCCAAAAAGCAAAACAAAGAAGGACATCATTCCAGAGTAAATCAGAATCCTCTATTGAAGAACCATATCACATGCTACATCTTGATCTGTTTGGTCCAGTCAACATCATGTCCATCAGTAAGAAAAGGTACACTCTTGTAATTGTTGATGAATATTCTAGATTCACCTGGGTGTATTTTCTGCATAGAAAAGATGAAACTCCTGAAGTTCTGTTGGATCATGTGAGGATGATTGAGACAACCACAAAGTACAAAGTCAAGATTCTGAGAAGTGATAATGGTACTGAATTTAAGAATTCAAAGATGGAAGAGTTCTGCAAATACAAAGGAATCATTCAACAATTCTCTGCTCCTGGCACACCTCAGCAAAATGGAGTAGTAGAAAGGAAGAATATAACTCTTATTGAAGCTGGCAGAACTATGTTGGAAGAAGCTAAATTACCTACATATTTCTGGGCAGAAGCAGTCAACACAGCATGCTATACACAAAATCTTACATTGATAAACAGGCATGGTGTCACTCCTTATCAGTCTCTCAAAGAGAAGAAGCCAAGTCTGAAGCATTTGCATGTGTTTGGCTGTAAATGTGTTGTTCTCAGAACTCATCCTGAACAGCTAGGGAAATTTGAAACAAAGGCTGATGAAGGAATATTCATAGGTTATCCTACATCAAGAGCCTTCAGAGTTTTTAATTTGAGAACAAGAACTGTCATGGAGTCAATACATGTATCTTTTGATGACAAGAAGATAACTGGAATCATTGAAGACTCACATGATAGATTACTATTTGAAAATGAAGCTTCCAAGGAACCTGAAAAAAGTGAATCAGAAGCTGTCCATTCATCCAGTACTGACGGGTCACCAAATCCTGATGACTCACCAGGTACTGATGGTACTAATACTGATGATGCAAACAACAGTAATACAACTAGTAGTACTAATGTTGAGGGGGAGCAACGGCATTCAACTACAAGTTCAGAGTCAACTCAATCATCAGGACAGAATTCTTCAGATACTGATTCAAGTGATGATCCTGACAACACATCAGGAGGACATAGCAATAATTCAGGAAGAGCTTCATCTCAAGCAAATTCTTTCAATCAAGATAACACCAATCCAGGGGGAGCATCTACTTCAAGAAACAATTTGACACCAGCAAGGAAATGGACAAAAGATCATTCTCCTGATTTGATAATTGGAGATCCTGATGCAGGTGTTCAAACAAGAAGTGCAACTCAGAATGAATGTCTATATAATAACTTTATGTCCAAGGAGGAGCCTAAGAAAGTTGAAGATGCACTTAAAGATGCTGATTGGGTTACTGCAATGCAAGAAGAACTGAATGAATTTGAAAGGAATGAAGTCTGGAAACTGGTACCAAGACCAAAGAATAGATCAATAGTTGGTACAAAGTGGATTTTCAAGAACAAGACTGATTCTGA
The DNA here is from genome assembly GCA_030848705.1 of Heracleum sosnowskyi. Classification (NCBI taxonomy): domain Eukaryota; kingdom Viridiplantae; phylum Streptophyta; class Magnoliopsida; order Apiales; family Apiaceae; genus Heracleum; species Heracleum sosnowskyi. Next base: position 27,026,093 of record CM061237.1, read on the forward strand.
TGGAGTCATTATCAGAAATAAAGCTAGACTAGTTGCAAAGGGGTATTCCCAACAAGAGGGAATTGACTATGATGAAACTTTTGCTCCTGTTGCAAGAATAGAAGCCATCAGGATATTTCTTGCTTATGCAGCACATAAGAAATTCAAGGTTTTCCAGATGGATGTTAAAAGTGCTTTCTTAAATGGTGAACTGGAGGAAGAAGTTTATGTTGAACAACCTCCTGGTTTCATTGATCCTAAATATCCAGATCATGTCTACAGACTGGATAAGGCACTTTATGGACTAAAGCAAGCTCCAAGAGCATGGTATGAAACCTTAGCTCAATTCTTACTGGAAAGTGGATTCAAAAGAGGTGCAATTGATAAAACTCTATTTTATTTGAATCATGGTAAGGAGTTGCTGTTAGTTCAGATTTATGTTGATGATATCATTTTTGGGTCAACAAACAATAAGCTGTGTGAAAAGTTTTCCAAGCTTATGCAGTCAAGATATCAAATGAGCATGATGGGAGAAATGAGTTACTTTCTGGGTCTTCAAGTTAAACAGACTGATGAAGGGATTTTTATTAATCAGTCTAAATACACAAGGAATTTACTGACAAGGTTTAACATGCAAGACAGTACTCCTGCTTCAACTCCCATAGCTACAGCTACTAAACTTGATCCTGATCAAGGTGAAGAGGTAGATGTAACTCACTACAGAGGAATGATTGGCTCTTTATTGTATCTCACTGCCAGTAGACCAGATATCATGTTTGCAACCTGTCTATGTGCAAGATTTCAAGCAAAACCTAGAGAACCACATCTGATTGCAGTCAAAAGAATTTTCAGATATCTCAAAGGCACTCCTTCACTTGGCCTTTGGTATACAAGGGAATCAGATTTTGGATTGTGTGGTTATTCAGATGCTGATTTTGCAGGATGCAAAATAGACAGGAAAAGTACTTCAGGAAGTTGTCAGTTTTTGGGTGGAAGACTAGTTTCATGGTTCAGTAAAAAGCAGAAATCTATTTCCACTTCAACTGCAGAAGCTGAGTACATTGCTGCAGGAAGTTGTTGTGCTCAGATAATGTGGATGAGAAATCAGTTGTTAGATTATGGCCTGTCATACTCAAAAATCCCTATTTATTGTGATAACCAAAGTGCTATTGCAATGACAGGAAATCCAGTTCAGCATTCTCTTACTAAACACATAAGTATCAGATATCACTTTATAAGAGAACAGGTTCTGGAAGGAACAATTGAACTTCACTTTGTTCCTACTGATCAACAACTAGCTGATATATTCACCAAGCCACTACCTGAAGCTACTTTCAATAAATTGGTGAATGAACTTGGAATGATGAATTTTGAGAATTTCTGAGGAAAAGCTACAGAGAGGAAATCCTGATAACCGTCAGATCCTGATGGTTATTCAGAAAGGTATGTATCTTTGATCAAATCCTGATAGGACTCAATCCTGACAGGAAGTCCACTGGTCAAATCCTGATGCTCAGATGTTTGAAGCTGGTATGAAAACCAGAGGTTCTATGCTAATTTGTCATCAACACTCCTGGTAAACTCTGGACAATTAGATTATTACTTAGTCTTTGATTAAGTTTTCAGTCTTAATTATCCATTTCAATTTCATTATTATCAGAGTTTATTATTTATCATCTGAATATCACTATGAGTGTTACTAACAAATTTTGCAGGCAAGTACAGGAAGAAAACAATTGAGAAAATAGACAAATTTCATTCATACTTGAAGATACATTACACATGAAATATGGAAATTACATATTTGTTTTCCTAGTCTATTTTCTACTCAGGAACTCGTGCTTTATAGATAAGCATGAACACGTGCCCTGCAAATTAGCATGAATGCTCCTGAGTAGCTTCACAGTCCATCAGGATTGGAAGATTTCTATGTCCATCCTTAAAGGACAAGAAGAGGAACTGATGCACTTGAAGGCGGATCGTCATCGTGATCACCGGGATGCTTCCTTGCCTCCACCGTGCATGAAGCACTTGCATCAAGCACTTTCTTTCTTCTCCTCTCTCGCTCTTCAACGAGATCCTCATCCTCTTCATCATCCTCATCGTCTTCATCCTCTTCATAGATGAGATTCTCAAGAGGATTCCAACCAGGATTGGCTTGCACAAAGTCGTGCCACACCACATCAACCATAGCGTTTATAAACGCTTCATATTCCTGAGGGTCAGGAACTGGTTGTGGCTCCATCTCAGCAAGAGCCTCATCCATTTGTTGCCAAATTCTATCAAGTTCTTCATCAGGTATGTTGTTTTGATTGTTGGCAGCCATTGAAAAACAAAGAAGGTGAAAGGTTTTCGTAAGTTTTTCTCTGGAGAGGGTTTGTGTTTTAATAGATATATGATGATTATGCTTAACAGTTCTCTTTTATAGAGAATGTGTATTAAGGGTGCAGGTCATTTCTACAATCTCGATAAGACGGTTCGGTTTTCCATAAATATTTTTGCCTCGTTTGCTGGTAAGCATGTTTTAATTCTATGACCATTAATTTGGTTATTTTTCTTAAACCAAAACGCTATTCAGGATTGTTAAAATAAATTTTGTTTTCTTAAATAAAATTTTATTTTAATCTTATTGAATATTTTTTAATCCTGATATGGCAAAATATTTTGTGCGGAAATGCTTTTATTCCTGATGAGGTTAGGTTTTTCTTACATCAGAAAATGCCTACTCGTTATGGACTACTTTCTAATGCTATGGTACAAGGACCAACCCACCTTGTTCCTGACACAAGCATGCAACCTAAACAGTCTAAACAGTTAACAACCACCTCTACTGTCTCTCAAAAGACTTTAGTTGTAAAATCAAAGAAATCAGCTAGAACTGATGTGTCTGGAAGGCAATCAGGTTCAAAGGATTTTTCCTCTACACCACTCACTAAAAAGAAGATACAAGGGGGTGTACAAGGGGTCCTGGTGAAGAAAGCTGATAAGGTTGTTAAGAATGTTCCTGTGAAAAGGAAGTTAAGGTTGATTGATGAAAGTGATTCAGAGGATGACTTACCTATATCCTCTGTGATGAATGTGAACAAGGAAGTTGCTGATACTGCTACTAAAGCTGTGGTACCTTTATCAAAACCACAAAAGACAAGGAAATTATCAAAGAGCAGGTATCATATTCCTTTGACAGTGCAAATGAAGGATACTGATATTCAGACATCAAATCCTGATGAGTCATCTACTCCTGATGCTCTAGCAAATCCTGATGTTAGTATTCCTGATGCAACAACAAAAGTTGTCTCTCTATCAGACTCTCCAGCCTCTCCATCTCAGATTCGAGGACATTCTTGGGAGAAGGTTTCTACAACTGCTTCCTTGGTTGGTCTTACACCTACATCAAAGAAAAAGAGGAATGCAGAAGAGTTAGTCTATCAGAGACAGAAGAAGCTGAAAGGATCAAGCCCACAAGAACCTGAATTTTAGAGTAATTCAGCAGCTACTGGTGATCCTGCCACACAAGAACCACTCAATCAAAGTTTGGGTGAAGGCTTAGCTAGTGGAATGGTCACACAAGAACCATTTTCTCAAAGGGAGAATGAAGACATCAACATTCCAGCTACACAAGAACCATCTTCTCAAAGTGAAGATGCAGGCAAAGCTACAGCTTCTGTTGAAAGATTGGTCGAGAACATTGTCAATGAGGGAAGCACACAAGAACCTTTAGCTCAAAGTGTTGAAGCAGCTTCTGAACCTCAAGCTCCACAAGAACCATTGGTAGCAAATACTGATGCAAGCATATCAAATCCTGACGATGTTCATCCTGACGTTAGTGGTGCTCCTGATACTGAGCCTATTTTGATACAGCCACTTCGTTCAAGACCAATGGATCATCCTATCTCAGAATCTCAGGATAAACTGAAAGGTATTGCAATTCCTGATCCTGATAAATCTCATGGTTCTGATGATGATAATTCTGATGATGATAGTGATGATGATAATGAGAATAGAAAAGAGAAGGAACAACTTGCTACAACACTCAAGATTAGTCTTGGAACTAATTTTGGTTCATCAAGTACATATATGGCTAGCAATGCTTTCACTGGGAAAGATCAGAGACAAGATTTTTCTACTCCTTCCTTTGATCCTGCAGAGGCATTTAGACAGAATGAATGGAACAATTCATGGCACAATTCTGATGAATCTATCAGTTTTTCTTCTGCTATTGCACATGCCTATAATGCAGTGAAGTCTATAGAGAATCAAGACTTGAAGAATCATCTGAAGGCTACTACTCTGTTATCCAAAAGCCTGAAAAGTGAGATTGATTCTATCAAGGGCTCAACTAAAAAAGTGAGGACTGATATCTTTAATAATTTTACAAAGGTGCCTACTACTTTCCAACTAAGGGTAGTGGAATCCCAAGTGAAATCTGTTGTTTCAGAACAAACCTCAATCAATCAAAGAATTGATTCTCTGGATACTAAGGTAACTGAAGTTCAAGCCTCTCTTTCCTTAATTTTGCAATTATTGTCAAATCCTGATGTCAAAAAGGGGGAGAAGGTTATTCAGACAAAATGTACACCTGATCTAGTATTAAGAAATAATGATGATGATACTGGAGATGATGGTGGTGACAAAGCGATACAAGGAGAAACCTCTGATGCTGTTGTTATGAAGACAATCCAAACTTCTCAAAGTCAAACAACGCAGTCAACTCATGTTTCTGATTCTGGAGTTAAGACAGTAAGAACATTGATGCAATCTCAGATCCTGACGGAAGATCAAATCCTGACACCTGGTCATGGACAAATTCTTGCTACAATTCCTGAAGGTGATGAAGATGTGATTATTGATAATCCTGAAGATGCATCAAATTTATTCCAGAAGTTTTCTACAAAAGACGGCAGAATTGTTACTCTATATCACACTGATAAAAGAGTTCAACAATTATATGCAAGAAAAGCACTCTCTACAGCAAGTGAAGAATATCCAGATCTCTCACATGAAGAATTCTTGAGACTACAAAGAGAGACAATGGAAAGCTATACTGCTCCTGCTAGAGGTAGAGGAAGCAGAGGTAGGAGAGGTGCTAGAAGAAGTAAAAGAGGTTCTTCAACTCAAATATTACCTAGACAGACAAGGTCTAGAGGGTTAAGAATTGAAGAAATTCCTGAACCTATTCAAACTCTAGTAGTTCCTGACAGATCTACTTTTGGTGATGATGGAATTGTTGAAGAAGAACCTGAATTGAGAAGAAAATCAAGAAAATCAACTCTCAGCAATACAAATCAAATTGAAGATTCTAATCCTGACAATATTCAAGATCCTGACGAATCTGAAATTCTGCAAGAGGTTGATTTGATAATCTTATCTACTGTTGTTGATTGTCACAACAAAGAAGTAGATGAAGAAGAAGAAGCCAGAAGAAGAGATATTACAAAAAGAACATATGAAGATTTCAATCTCTATCTACAAAGGCTTAAACTTTCAAATGGAAGAAAATGGAGAAATTCAAGCAGACAAGAATCTTTACTTGAAAGAAACTACGCTCATGAAAAGGAGAAATACAAGAAGTGGAAACATATTAGCACATTAAGTTGTGATACACCTATCAATTTTCAGTCTGGTGGAATTATTACAAGCGCTTCAAGTGTTGTTGATTTGTCTGATATGGCTAGATCAAAAACACTCTGGTTAAAGATGTTTTCAAATCTGAAGCAATTGTCAAGTAATTCAAGAGGAGGTATTGGACACAGAGATGGTGAATATCTGAATATGTCATATGTTGATCCTTACTCCTTGACAGAAATTGGAGGTACTTTAACTTCTGAAAACCTGAACAATTTATTAGCTGTTGATATAGTTATAGATTGTCATGATGGTTTTGAAAAGAAAGAAAAGCTTCTGTACTTCATGAAAGATGGTAGTGTGAAGATTCTATCTATTCAAGATCTGCTGATGAAAACTACACAGGAACTGAAATATGTTCACTATCTGTTAAGATGGAAGAACCAAGTGTACAAAGAATGGAGTGACATGATTTTGTCAACTATAAGAAGAAGACTGGATGGAAACAGTAATTTCAATGGTAATTATACTCCCATGTACTTAAATCAAAGAGGTCAGGATGTGGAAATGCAAAGGGGTACTGCTGTTAAAGAAGTAAATTTTGGCATGACTCATCTTTCTCTCAATCCTGATGGGAAGGAAATTGCTTATCTTTTGCTTGAAGAGCACAGTCTACAGAGAAACTCCATACAGAATCTCAGAGCAGCTATCTACCAGATTAATGAGGAAGATGAAGAACTCAGAAATCTTAAGGAAAGACTGATTCAAATTCTTGAAGAAAAAGAAGAAAGTTTATTATCCAATTTCTTGAAGATGAATCTGTTCTATCAAAAAGCTTAAAACAGATAAGTTATTTCTGAAGATGCTTGTACATTTTGATACATGTTTTTGACATCATTGAATATTTGGAATCTATACTTTATTTCACAAAGTATGAGATTGGGGGAGATTGTTAGATCAGAATTCAATGATCGTCAGAAGCTAGACTCAACTGATCAGGATTGCTGACGTCATCAGTATTGCATGGTCATCAGTATTTGATCAAGCGTCAGTATCTTATTGATCATCAGGATTCCTACTCAGACTATGATCAGGTTTGATCATCAGGACTTGAAGCTGATCAGGATTCCTACTTCGAGTTATATTTGGAGTCTAGATAAACATGGAAGTTTGTTCCTGGTTTGTAGAATGCAGCTATCGATTAAAGATATGTTTCTATCTTTGTTATGATTAGGACTTATCTTGTTATTGATAGAGAAGCTGTGTGCACTATATAAACACAGTTTTGGTTTCGATTTATGTATTCATTCGAGAGAGAACATAATCGGAGAGAAGCTCTTAAGAACAGAATTTCTTGAGAGAGTTTTTGTAAGCTAGCAGCTCTTAAGAACATCAGAATTTCTTAAGAGAGTTTGTAACAGTTTTATATCAAAGTTAATAAAGCTGTTATTGTTATTGTTATTGATCTTTCATATTTGTGTTATATAAAGTCGAGAATCTTATACAATTGTATTCAACCCCCTTCTACAATTGTTATTTACTGGGCAACAGTAACATTTTTGTTATTTTTCAAAAAAAAAAGAGGATAAAACGGTAATTTCGCTGAAAAGGAAAAAAGAAAAACAAATTTATATAAATAATTCAAACCAACATTTTATTTATTCAAACACCAAAGTAAAAAAAAATAATATAAAAGATAAAAGACGTGGGTTATCTAATAAGTTTTTTTGAAAAAAACTCAAAAAGGCATGTGACATAGTGGTTAAGCCCATGAATGTCTTGGAAGGAGGTTGGAGGTTTGAATCTCTATAGTAACACATCTATTAAAAACTTTTTGTATAATAATATACGAGTGGCATTTTTGTTATTTTTCAAAAAAAAGGGTAAAACAGTAATTTCGCGGCCATTTAATTGGCAACTTTTGCCCTCGTGTTGGCCTATTATATATAGTAACTAGCGTAAAAGCCCGTGCGAGGCACGAACCTGCTTATAGACTGAAATAATTTCTCGAACGAACATGTATTGAAATCGGAATAATTTTGTAATTAAAAATATGGAAAATAATATTATTTTGAATTTATCTTTTATTTGTATGAAAATTCTTTTAACTTTTTTTTTTAATTTAATAAAATTTTACAAAATTTGAATGAATTTCGATATGATAAAGATCGAATTATTATTTTTTTTGCCAGAATTTTATTTAGTTTTAAATGATATGAAATGCATTTTATCATATTTAATAATTAATTATAATATAAATGATAATTTAAGTATAGTTGTTCGTATATAATATGGACGTATCTAAACTTATGTATATTTAATGAAATAACATTATACTTGTAAATAAAATATAAAGTTGGTCACATATGTAATACTATACCGTGATCACATCATAAAATCTCCGATCATCCTATTAATCTCTGAACGGTGACTCAATTGAATACTCCGATCAGGGGTGTTCATGGTTTACCAACCTGATTACCAAACCAACCCAACACTATATTTGGCCGACCAAGCCGATATAAGAAAACTCGATACTTTTTTTTTTTGAAGGCAAATAGAGTTTCTATTACTTCAAATCATTCTCCAAAATACAAATAAGCTCAGAGGGAACAAACTCCCCTTTGTAAATACAACCTGGATTAGAACTCGACCCGCTAGCTAACCAATCCGCTGCCTTGTTCCCAGATCGTTTGACAAAAACAACATCTATGAAGTTGTACAACTCGAGAATGCTTCTGCACTCATCTACTACACCGCCGAAGGGTGAATAGATTCTCTCCTTTTTAAGCACTGCATTCACTGCTACTTGGCAGTCTGATTCCACTATGAAGCGTTGCTGATTGCTATGATCACTACTTCCGACTCTGCTATCTATCTCAGCCTTAATCCAGCTAAGTGCTTCACGAATGCCTACTGTCTCAGCATGGTGAACTTCTGGTTTGCCTGGAAAACATATACTAGATGCAAAGATCAGCTCTCCTTTGTCATCCCTCGCTATCCATCCGACACCATATCGGCTAGAGCTTGTAAAAATAGTTGCATCGCAGTTGACCTTAACACATCCCATATCCGGTTTGGCCCATCGTTCTGTGATACTTAATTGAGTTAAAAACATTTCAAACTGATTTAAATGGATTGGATATGAAATATATATTTTTCGGCCAACCAGATTTAACTTACAATTAATTTTTGTTTGATATTTAAATATATATTGTACATACAACCATACATTAGATAATACATCATACTGACATTTATAGATATATGTGTATATAATTATATTATTAAAATTATAATTATTCAAAAATAAAATATTAACACTAAATCGCAAGTTATGTGTATTTTAGTTTACTTAGATTTTCTAAATGAGAGGTGTTGTATAATATTAATTTTTTAATAAAATTATTTAAACCATTCAAACTGATGCAACCGACCCAAATTAATGTATTATAAGCAGGGTTGGGTTGCAAATTTAAGTTTTGCAGGTTGGATAAAAAAATCAAAATGATATAACTGGGTCGAGTTACAAAAATTCTTCCAACTTATAAACAACTCCTCACACCGATTCCCAATTTTTACAATGATGTGTGCAACTTAAAATTTATTTTTAAATAATAGAAGTAACCGACAATATGTTACTTATAGATTTTAATATTATATTTATGTATTAGAACCTGAATATTTCATATAAAATATAATAAGTAACATATTATTATATAAAAATATAAATCTTATAACAATTAATAACCTAATTGATATTTAATCGAAAAAATATAATTGAAGTAATTTTTTTTAAAGATAATTGAATACATTATTGTATACATAAAAACACGAAAACTAAAAAATACGAAGTTGTATAAATAATATGAACTAACATTTCATTTGGAAAAGTTAAAATTTAAAAAAGTAATTGTATAAACATGTTATATAAATAATATAAAATAACATATTGGTCACTCAAAAGTTAAAGTATTAAAAGAAAATAGGAAGAGAGAATTATACGCTTTATCTAATAATTTTTTTAGAGTAAACTCAAAATTCAATGTAGCGCTGTTGATAATAAAAAGAAATTTATATAAGGAGATATTAGTTCGATTTTCAATGGCTACACAAATTCAACCTCTTTTAATTTAAACACTAATGAGATCATTTCTGTAATTTTTATAAATACAAGGATAAAATTGTAAATTCACTACCATTTTTGGCATATTTTGCCTTTGGTTGACTTTTAACATAAAAAGTAGATATATAGATACGTTGCGAATTGTCAAAATATGACTAAAACCGAATTGAATGACTTGATTTTGTTAAATTATAGATTAGTAGTTCACATGTTAGTTCACATGTTGTTTGAATATTTTGAAAATCGTCACCATATATGATTACGTATGATAAGATATATTGTACTATATAGAAGTATACATTTTGACAACTAATATATAATTGATCTATGTTTAATAAAAAAAATTAAATATAATTTAAATGTTAAGAAAGATGATTGAATATGTAATTATACATAAAACCAAAAAAATAGTGTTATATAAATATTATAAATCAACAATTTACTTACTCAAAAGTTTTTAAAAAAGGATAATAATGAAAAACGTGGGTAATCTAATAAGATTTTTAATTGAAGCTCAATCATTAGTGTAGCACAAGTGATTATAACATAAACTCCCTTAGAGGAGGTTAGAGGTTCGATTCCTCAAAGCAACTCAAACTCTTTTATTTTATTGCATAAATTGTAAAAGATGGCATTTTTGTGATTTTTCAAAAAATAAGGGTAAAACTGTAATTTCACAGCCATTTTATTGGCTCAATTTGCCCCTAGACCCCATTTAATATATAGAAATAGAAGATAGATTCCCAGGCCAATCCATTTTGTAAATCAGTCAGCCCATCTTGCAATTGAGATTTGAAAAAAAAAACAGACACGTGATACATGTAAAGACACAAAACAAAACTTAATCAAAGAATACCCGAGACAAAAGAAACCCGAGAGGGAGAGGCAAAGATACATAGTGGGAGACAAAGTTAAAAAACAGAGCTAAAAAACAGAGCAGAGCAGGGTTCAAGAAATTTGGAGCCAATAATCACCAACAAGTTTGTCATCTTTTGAGCAAGTTTGTACTCTAACTCTTATCTTTAGTCTTTACATTTGTTTAATTTTCATATTCTTTGAACTCTAATTAGGCATAAGTATAACAAATTTGGGGTTTTTTTCTATATGATGTTTGTAAGTGTTTTTTTTTACCTTTTTGAATGTACTAAATTGATAAATGTCAATTACTTAACAGTGATGTAGAGATATTTTTCTAAAAGAAAGATTGATGATGTAGTTAATCAAAAACCCCAATCCGAAAATCGAACTAGTGCAAGTGTCCGTCCACGTGTTGAGACAAATTTAGATGACTTACCAATTGATCCGGGCAAACGAAAAAATATTTATACTATGGATGGTAACGATAGAGAAAGAGTAAGAAGATTTTACTTGCAAAAGGGTCTGTTTCAACCAAAAATGATTTTCCCAAAGAGACAATGTGGGGAAAGAGACCGTAGATTTGTTTCTACTTGGTTCAATGACCATCCGAGTTGGCTTGAATATAGTGTGTCGGAGGATTCGTGCTATTGTTTGTTTTGTTATCTCTTTAAACCGGAGCATGGTGGTCAAAGTGGTGGGGATGTTTTTGTTACCAAAGGATTTACTAATTGGAAAGAGGCCGTGAAAAAGTTTAGGGACCATGTTGGAGATATCAATAGTATTCACCATAAATGTATGAGAGCTTGTCAAGATCTAATGCATGAAAAACAACACATAGAAATTGTTATATCAAATCAATCGGAACAAACTCGAATTGATTATCACACTCGTTTAGTTGCAAGTGTTGATGTTGTTAAATTGTGTTTAATTCAAGCATTAGCCTTTCGTGGACATGATGAGTCGGAGGATTCTACAAAGAAAGGTAATTTGATCACATTCTTACAATTTCTTGTTGATCATAATTAAGAAAGTTGTGTTGGATAAAGCTCCGGAAAATAATCAATTAAGTATGTTGAACGTGATATTTTTTTATTTTGAACGTGATATTTTTTTATCGGTTAAGAACGAAGATGTTGTTCAAAGGTTTCAAAATATGAAACCTCGTAGAATAGCATTGTAATTTGCAAGTTTAAGTATGTAAAACATTGTTGTTAATGTAAATTTGTTCGCTCGTTAAAAAAAATTTATAGTACATTTGGCCCTCCCTCGATATATATACTGCGTCCGCCACTGGTTAAAGGCAGGGTCCGAGGGGGTTATATTTTATTTTAAAATAAAACCAGAGCATTTTGAAGCCCCCAAATCGGGGTGTTGGGCTTCACTTTTTTTTCCTCAATTTCATTTCACCAGTCTAGCCGCTTCTCCTCCACTACTCCTCCGATATCTTGCAACATCTCAAAGTAAATTCTCTCTCTCTCCCCCCCTCTGCCTCTGTGTGTGTGTGTGTGTGTGCGGCTTTATGCCTTATTTGAGTTTTATAAAACTTCTTCTCTCTCGATGAGAGTTTACCCCTAGCCCTAACTACCCGCCTCCATAGATCTATCTATTTTTTTCACCAATAAAACTTTTTTTTCTCACAAATTCACTTTCGTATCCCTTTATTTTTTTCTAATCACCATAATTCTTATTTTCTACAATAATTATCCTTCTTTGTAAGGATTGCTTTTGTACCCAATATTTTGGGTGTTAGTTTGTCCTCCTTTTGGAGTGTTTGATATGGTTTTGGCACATCGAGGCTGGATCGGTCGTGAAAATCGTAAAAGCTCACCTTTCACAATGGAAGATTGTTCATATTATGAGGGCATATGTCCCTTCAATTTCAGTTGGTGCAACTGAAAGTTCTGAACATTTAACTATAACCAGAATTAATTGTGTAACGGTCAATTGTGATGCTAATGGTTTAGGGATGGTGTAGGTTGGATTTCTCGGAAATCTATTGTAATATTTTTCTGTTCAAAGAATATTTTTATTCTATATGTTAAGCAATCAGGAAACAAAGCGGCTAATTGTTTAGCTCGTTTATTTGTTTTTCAACCTGATTGCATAGCCGGTTGGGAGTTTGTCCGAGTCGAGTTCTTTTCTCGTTACTGAAATTTGCTTTAAATTTGTCAAAAAAAAAAAAAAAATCTCCCAACTTGAGATGTAATTTTATAAGAATATTAGCATAAAAGTAATATCCTCTATTTATAATTTTCTAGGTCTAGGTCTTTGCTTAATAAGGCTTGTACAGTGTAATTTGTATTACTGATCGCTTCGTATGATGGTTTATAGGATTCACATTCAATCATATTTCTTGTTACAAACCAGATAACTTAAACAGAAACATATAAGATAATTTAAATTTGAAGAAGATATATATTCATGTCTGTAGAGAATGCTTTCCTGGTCTTATTTGATTTATTTTTTCCTAGTTAATTTTAGCTCCAGGGTGTCCGTGATACTTCTGTCGGAGTTGCCAAAAGAATCTACTGATGTTATGGTGTTCATTTTCTGAGTATTCCTAAACTAAGGAAGTACGAATACTAATCATTTCTTGTAAAATAAATGTCATGTTTTTTGCATATCTGTCATTTACATTATTTTATGAAATTATCTTTTGTAATCTTGAGGTTATGTTGTTTCTATGTATAGAGTTGTGAGTGTTGAATTCTTAATTTATTTTATCTTCAAGGGAATATGGTGATCTCTTGGTGAGTTGTGGCTTGATAGGTGAAGCAGTTAAAGTCTGTGAGGATCTTGAGTTATGGGATACTGCAATCTATTCTTACTGGTATGACCAATGATTTACAAGCTTCCTTTTCTCCTTGACTTTCGTCATTTGCCTTGCTTTAAATTTCGTGTAGACTCTCATACAAGTCTTTCTGATGCTGAGTATCTTAATTGAAAACAATGTTTGTTTGTGCAGCCTGTTGGAGAAGAAAGCATCAACTATGGAACTCATCAAGAAACGGTTGGCTGAGCGACCCAGTGACTCAAGGTTATGGTATGTGAGCTTAGCTTATACTTTATTAAATTGTAGCTTCATGGTTTTCTAAATAATATACTTCATGTTAGTTTCTCATCCTAGTTAATATTAAATGCATTTTTGCCCTGTTTTCATGTGTATATCTCCGCTTTATTTCTTATAAAATATGGAGCTGTGATATTTTTGACATATAGTGAGCTACGTTTCTTTCTTTGTTAGACAATTAATTTCTCTGCAATGTTTCTTGAATTTTACCTTTCCTGTTTGCATTTTTTCAATACCCCTGAACTATTAAATTCCTAATCTTTACTCAAGCCTTTATAATTGAGTTTTTTTAGATTTATTAATATTTTTACAGAAGTAAAGTCTGATATACATTGTAATTACTTATCTTTCTCATGTGGGGCTCATATTTTGTTACCTGTGCAAGAAATAGGCATTAGAGGATCTATGGATAAGTGGTTTCATAGTAAATTTAAACAAGAGTTATGTTTTTTCTTAGGTGTTCACTTGGTGATGTTACCAATGATGATGCTTGCTATGAGAAAGCCCTTGAGGTTTCAGAGAACAGATCTGCTCGAGCGAAGGTAATTCATCACATCTCTTGCCTAGACCCTACCATCCTCAAGTCTTAGTTTTTCAATTTTTTCGTAAAGTGATTAATCTAATTAATACTTTTTGTCATGGGAACAACTGTCCCTTGCTCGCACTGCTTACAATAGGAATGATTACGAGATTGCGAAGGTCTTATGGTAGGATATCAGAAGGCTTTTTATCTGTGTTTATATGATATTTTTTTTTCTTTATTTCAAAATTTAAGTGAGGAGTTCTTCATTTGATTATATATTAGGGAGCTGCAATGGCAATGAATTCTTTGTTTCCAGATGGCTGGTTTGCCCTTGTTGCTGCTGCCTTGAAGGTATGGTTTTGATAATTAATACAGAAGCAGGTAATACAAGTAAACTAGAAGTCATTTGAGAATGTGATTGATCATGCATGATTTTAAAACCCTCATCTCTTTTTTCACATGAAAAAACTGAAAAATCCTTGGACTTCGTCTGCTCACATGCCCTTCTTTCCTTCCCTTCATTTTCCCTCACTATATTCGTATTTTCTTGTGTAGAAACAAGAATCTCTATTCTCTTCCATTGTACATATATAATTTCTTTCCTTTTCGTAAGACATACATAGTGCCCTTTTGACATTGCCTCCTAGACTCCTGGTTCGTGGACCTTAAGAGCAGCTGTTTTAGCTAAAAGGAGTAGGTACTGAAGGAGTGTTTAGTGAGACCACAAATAATTTTCTCCGAAGGTATCTACTATCTTTAAAAGCTAGAAATATGGAAAACTTTTTCAGAATTAGCTGAATTGTGTAGCTTTTGTGGAAAGTAGCTTTCAGAACTTAATAAGAAAACTGATATTATTATATTTTGAAAAACTAAACCCCAACGCCTACCTAGTTTTTCAAAAAATCTAACAGGAACCTCTCTTTAACCTTTCTATCAAAATTTTTGTCATGTATTCACCGTCAGCTTTTTCCCACCACACATTTTTCGGTTGTTGGCAACAACAATTTCAATTTGGCACTTAGAAATTGTAACAACAACCTATTCTCATGCTTTTTTTTCCCTTCAAATTTCAATACATGTTTGTTCAAGAGGTTGTCATTCAACATGGCGACCCACTTTCATATAAGTATGTCTTCCAATAAAGTTTTTCTGCTAAATCAATCGGAAAACTATTTATTCTGGTGTGGATGATAATCTTAAATAATCTAATGTTGCTCTTCCGACGTGATTAACTAAACTGAATTAAAGTTGCCTAACAAAATCTATTATAGACATTATCGTGCCCAACTTTAAAGTATTAAACTAAACATCATTTTTTCTTGGAAAGTGAGAAAGAGTACTCTACACTGAAGGTTATACTAGCTCTTCTATGTAACATTACTTGCTTACAACAAATGATCGAGATTTTACCTGCAATACGTACAAATGATATAATACTTATAGCCTGAGACGGGTTGCAAGTAGGATATTAAAATCTCCCAGCTTAAGATGTAATTTTATAATAATATTAGCATAAAAGTAATATCCGCTATTTATAATTTTCTAGGTCTAGGTCTTTGCTTAATAAGGCTTGTACTGTGTAATTTGTATTACTGATCGCTTCGTATGATGGTTTATAGGATTCATATTCAGTCATATTTCTTTTTACAAACCAAATAACTTAAACAGAAACATATGAGATAATTTAAATTTGAAGAAGATATATATATATATATATATATATATATATATATATATATATATATATATATATATATTCATGTCTGTATAGAATGCTTTTCTGGGCTTAATTGATTTATTTTTTCCTAGTTAATTTTAGGTCCAGGGTGTCCGTGATACTTCTGTCGGAGTTGCCAAAAGAATCTACTGATGTTATGGTGTTCATTTTCTGAGTATTCCTAAACTAAGGAAGTACGAATACTAATCATTTCTTGTAAAATAAATGTCATGTTTTTTGCATATCTGTCATTTACATTATTTTATGAAATTATCTTTTGTAATCTTGAGGTTATGTTGTTTCTATGTATAGAGTTGTGAGTGTTGAATTCTTAATTTATTTTATCTTCAAGGGAATATGGTGATCTCTTGGTGAGTTGTGGCTTGATAGGTGAAGCAGTTAAAGTTTGTGAGGATCTTGAGTTATGGGATACTGCAATATATTCTTACTGGTATGAGCAATGATTTACAAACTTCCTTTTCTCCTTGATATTCGTCATTTGCCTTACTTTAAATTTCGTGTACACTCTCATACAAGTCTTTCTGATGTTGAGTATCTTAATTGAAAACAATGTTTGTTTGTGCAGCCTGTTGGAGAAGAAAGCATTAGATGTGGAACTCATCAAGAAACGGTTAGCTGAGCGACCCAGTGACTCAAGGTTATGGTATGTGAGCTTAGCTTATACTTTATTAAATTGTAGCTTCATGGTTTTCTAAATAATATACTTTATGTTAGTTTCTCATCCTAGTTAACATTAAATGTATTCTTGCCATGTTTTCATGTGTATATCTCCGCTTTATTTCTTATAAAATATGGAGTTGTGAGATTTTTGTGAACTCTTCTTAAAGTTCCTGCATGCAGTTTAAAACACAAGATTGCCCTCTGCACACATCGTTGTTATTGAATAAATACGATGAAATACTAGCAAGAGAAGCGAAAGTAGTAGTTAAACAACTTATTGGGGTATTGGGATCTGGTAGGGTGGTCGAGGGAGAGATTGAATATGACAGAAACGACGGTTAATGATACGAGTGGAGGACAAAAAAAGTCCAGCATCAAAATATATGTACACCTGTTAGATCCGTTATAGAAGTTTCTGAGGCAGTTTCTATGTTATGTAGTTGAGATGGATTGTCATTTGTGACATGTAGGAAAATATACCTCCTCCAATTCTACAACGAGACCAACACTATCCTTACTGATGGTTTATTGTATATGATGAACTCTTGGGAACCCCTGGATCTGGATCCTGCTATGTTTGTTGCTGATGACAAACTCCTTGTATTTTCGTCTCAAAATGGCCCTTTTGGAATGATCTACTACAAAACCACCAATCTATTGTCTAAAGAGTGGAACAAAATACAGCTATCGTTCTTGGGAGTTGGGACTACCCTGCATTCTTTCGTAAAACAGGGTTGCACATGGCTCCACCGTGGTAGGACGAATATTATTTTTTAGTTTCTTCTCCTTGAGAGTTGATTCTTATACGCAACTTTGGTATAATATCAATTCTGGTTTATGGAGTTACCGCAAATTTTCCTATCTTTCCAGTTTCTATAGGGACTCTATGCTTGTTGGCTTCTCAGTGTTCTCCTTCCGTTGTTCTGGCTCTACTTCTACTACTACTACTTCTCACATACCACTAGTCGTTCACTATTAAATAAAGGTAATTGCATATGGCCTACGACATAGAAAATTGCCCCATATATGTCAATCAATCCGGCAACTCTACGAGATGTCTATTCCACCTAAGAGTCCTTAACGGTACTGTTAGAATATGTCTTGAATCATTAATTGCCCGTTATGATATGGAAATAATTCCTACAAAGAAGAATCTACAATTAATCTTTATCCACCGTCAAAGATAAGACTTATCCTCAGGATAAGACTTATCCTCGGGATAAGATTTATCCTCCAAGGAAGTGATAATACTTATCCGCCTAGAGAGTGCTATATAAACTCTTTAGGGCATAACGTATCTGTATCTAACTCTCTAGGTTATAACCTAGATATGTATCTCTATGTTGTAATATGTATCCTCGAGATCAATAAAATTTTTCTCTTCTGCCTATCTGTGTTTGTTCTTTACGTTTATTATAATCTTTCTTGTTTCCGTTATAACAAACTGGTATCAGAGCATGGTTCTATTTCTAGGGTTTGAGTTTCGGTGAGAAAGATGTAGTCTGGTGGTATTAACG
The DNA here is from genome assembly GCA_030848705.1 of Heracleum sosnowskyi. Taxonomy (NCBI): domain Eukaryota; kingdom Viridiplantae; phylum Streptophyta; class Magnoliopsida; order Apiales; family Apiaceae; genus Heracleum; species Heracleum sosnowskyi. The sequence goes on from CM061237.1 coordinate 27,044,126, forward strand.
TGAAGGTTGACAAATTTACTGGGAGGAATAGTTTCAGTCTATGGCAAATCAAGATGTGTGCCTTGTTAAAGTAACAGGGGCTCTAGGCGCCGTTGAAAAAGAAATCGACAAATCCGCAAAGCGCTGAGATGGCCAGTCTAGAAGAAAAGGCACACTCAACAATTTTATTGTGCCTTGTAGATGATATTATTACTGAAATCGCGGAGGAGGATACCGCGTCTGGTTTGTGGTTGAAGATTGAAGGTCTCTACATGACAAAGTCTTTAACAAATAAGTTGCTTCTGAAGCAACGTCTGTTTAGTCTGCGAATGCGGGAAGGTATGCCTCTTCGAGATCACTTAGATCAGTTAAACACAATCTTATTAGAATTGCGTAATATTGATGTTAAAGTTGAAGATGAGGATGCTGTTTTAATTCTGTTAGTTTCTTTACGATTATCGTATGAGAATTTTGTGCAATCGTTTATTGTTGGTAAAGATACTATTTCTTTAGAGGATGTTAGATCTTCTCTTCATTCTAGAGAGCTGCTCCATAAGGCGGCTGGTACAGGTACAGATAATCAGGCTGTTGGGTTAGTAGCCAGCGGGAGTAATGGACATGGAAAGCCGGGGAAGAATAAATTCAAGAAACCAGCTTCTAAGGGTCCAAAATCTAATGATGTCTGTAATTACTGTAAAGAGAAGGGACACTGGAAATCTGACTGTCCCAAGAAAAAGAAGCAACGGGATAAATTGACAGGTACTGCTGCTACAGGTATTGCTGCTGTAGCTGGTACCAATTCTGAAGAAGATATTGCTCTAGTTGTTGTTGAGCACACACATCACTCTGATGTGTGGATCCTTGAATCTAGAGCGTCTTACAATGTATGTCCGCGCATGGAGTGGTTTAAAACCTACGAGCAAGTAGACGGTGGCAAAATTTCTATGGCCAACAGTTTTGTTTTTGAGACGGTTGGAATAGGCTCGATTAAAATTCGGACACATAATGGTAAATTATGCACATTGAATGATGTTAGGCATGTTCCACTTATGACGAAGAATATGATATCTCTGAGTATGTTAGACAACAAGGGTTTCAGTTTTCAAGGTGAAGGTGGAGTTCTACATGTCTGCAAGGGTTCTGATGTGGTCTTGAAAGGTGTTAAACGTGGTACCTTGTGTCTTCTTCAAGGTTCTACGTTATCAGGTTCTGTTTTTGTCGCGTCCTCGGAGATTGTTGAGGAAAAATGAGTACATGTCTCGAGTTCTCTATGCTAGTGCAGTAGGAAGCTTGATGTATGCCATGGTCTGCACTAGACCTGATCTTGCACAGTCTGTCAGTGTTGTTAGTAGGTTTATGGGTGAACCAGGCAAGGAGCATTGACAAGCTGTGAAGAGGGTTTTTCGGTACTTAAAAGGTACGTATGATGTTGGTCTCATTTATGGAGGTGATACAGAGTGTTTGGTGACAGGGTTTTCAGACTCTGATTATGCTGGAGATGTTGACAGTAGAAGATCTATGACTGGTTATGCTTTCACTCTGGGTGGTTCAATTGTCAGTTGAAAAGCTACTCTGCAAACTACGGTGACTTTGTCTACTACAGAAGCAGAGTACATGACATTGACAGAAGTAGCAAAAGAAGGAATCTGGTTGAAAGGATTGGTCAGTGTTTTGGGTCTACATCATGATCAAGCTACAGTGTATTGTGACAGTCTCAGTGCAATCTGTTTAGCTAAGGATCAAGTCCATCATGAGAGGACTAAGCACATAGATGTAAGATATGATTTTCTAAGAAGTGAGAAGAGAATCAAGGTGAGCAAAGTGGGTACTGCTGATAACCCAGCTAATATGCTCACCAAGCCGGTTCCACATAGCAAGTTTCAACATTGTTTGGACTTGCTAAATGTTCGGAGTTGTTGATTGCCCTTTTAGGGCAAAAATCTGAGGCAGAAGAGTTTTTTCTAGTACATCTGGCATTATTATGGTGCATCTGGTACATCTGTTTTTTTGTGAGAGGATTCAAGGCAAGGTGGAGATTTGTTAGAATATGTCTTGAATCAGTAATTGCCCGTTATGATGTGGAAATAATTCCTACAAGGAAGGATCTAGAATTAATCTTTATCCACCGTCAAGGATAAGACTTATCCTCAGGATAAGACTTATCCTCCAAGGAAGTGATAATACTTATCCGCCTAGAGAGTGCTATATAAACTCTTTAGGGCATAACGTATCTGTATCTGACTTTTTAGGTTATAACCTAGATCTGTATCTGTATGTTGTAATCTGTATCCTCGATATCAATAAAACTTTTCTCTTCTGCCTATTTGTGTTTTTTCTTTACGTTTATTATAATCTTTCTTGCTTCCGTTATAACATGTACCAACTACAACTCGTATTTTCTTGGTTTTGTGTAGCTATTTAAACCTGATGTATGCAAAAGTCAATGTGAAATTCATGTTGTTGTTTTGAGGCCCTTCAAAAAGACTCCTATCAGCGTATATCTGATGCCAATACTATTCATGCATGTCCTTCTTCTGTGACCTATCTAACACCAGTTTTCCTAATGTTGTCGCTGCTTGTGTTGATAGTTGATCTCTTTGACAAGCAGCAACATCGTCTGTCACTACAAGGTACTTCTTCTCACGTTATTTGTTTCTTCTATCACAACTTACTAGCCAACCCTGACAAAAAAGAAACTTACTAGCCAACCATGTTTCCTGGTAATCATATGGTGGGTAGTGTTCAAATAATTTTTTTTTTGTTAATAGAATGTCCAGTTAGTTATACCCATTATAGATCTCAATTAAAATGTAATGCTAAAATCAAAACAATTCGTTAAGCGTATGTTTTCTGTCCTTATCATTGAGATGATAAGTTCTGTAACCTTGGGAGGATCTACTAAGAATGATGGGGTTAAGGGGGGAACATGCTCCCACAATTAAGATTATAATTTATTTATACCTCTAAAGAGGAAACCATCTTTACTATGCAGAGAGTAACACACCAATTAAATCATAGTACCATAGTATTATTTTTGTTGACTTCCAATGGACTTCTAACTTTCGTGTTTCAGCTGCCTGATCGACATCTACTTGCACTGATTTGTGATTCTTAAACTTTACTGCATTGCGAGGATGTTTCTGATACAGTGAATACATCATTATTTCCTATCATCCATAGGAAATACAATATTGATTTGTCTTGACACATAAGCTTTGAGTTACTGATTCTTTGTTGTCTCAGTAAGCTTTGTAATATATTCCAAGTTCTCAGATAGACAAGAATATGATATCAGTACCATAGTTCTTTTATTTTTCTATGAACTGTCTAGTATGTCTTATTAATGACAGAAATTTTCATAAGCAGCAGAGACTCAAGTGGAGTGAAAGAGCCAGAACAATCTATTCCACTACAAAATCCAATGCTAACTAGCACCTTTCACTTCCCCTATTTCAGGTTAGAAAATTTCTCAGCTTCCATAAGAACTCTTCTCGTATTAGTTTTATATATGAAGCATGTGGGGTAGGACTTGCTGAAATTTCACAGAGTGGTGAGCAGAAACATTTGTCTGCTTGTAGTTACAGTTGAGAACAACAGAAATACTTATTTTTTCATTGTGCTTCCCACTTCTAAACTGTTGTATATTTGATTAAATAAGAACCATGTACCTATATGAATTATGTATAGTGATGGAGAGATAAAGCGATTTGGAGAGGCTCAAACTCAGGAGGTAGAAAGGAGAAACGGGAAGTTTGAAGTGTTGCCCTGAAGATTTTATTACACAAATGAGAGGACGGTGATATGGACATAAAAGTAATTCTAGAAATATAATTAATGATACATTAATTATACCTAGAATGGTCCAAGAATACGGCCCAATAAGCAAGGCCCAAAACCCTGATTACTTATTAAATTCGTAATTAATATATAAGGGAAATATACAGCTCAGGAAAGAAGTCAAAAATATGGTAAATTCATCAAAGAAGGATCCAGAATCCCTAATAAAAGAAATAATGAGTCATAGCCTTTATCAACAAGGAAAAGACTTATCCTGCAAGAAATACAATGTTTATCCAATATCAAAAAGGAGACTTATTTGCTAAGACTCCTAAACTTACCCTAAATACGAGGCTTCAGACGCCTATATAAAGGACCTGATCCTACAATCAGAACCACGTCTTTGGCTTGATTCTCATCATTAATTGAGATACGTAGGCATCTTGTGAGGACCGATTTAGTCTCGAAACACAAGTGCAGCCATTAAAGCTCGAAAGCTCATAAATCCTAGCAATTAATATAAAAGCACGTTTTCTAATCCACAACATTTGGCGCCGTCTGTGGGAAGACAACATCAACCATGGAAAACACACGAAGAACAACTCGAAATACTCCAGTTTCTGAGGAGCTTCCTATCACCTCTAAGGCTGATACTCACGGAAATCAACCACCGCCAACTACTGGCATTGAATGGGCGAATATCCCCACCAATACTCAAGGACCGGAGATCCCAATTTCGGTTAAAGGGACGAATCCCCTGCAGATGGTCATTCATGGATCTAATCCACAAGAGACCGCTCACCAGCAACCAATCACGACATCCCCGCTGCTCATGAATGCACCAAGTGGTCTTCAACTCCACACTACTGATCTCCCCCGATACACTACTCAAACTTTGGGGATGCCAAGCTATGGCATGCCCCCTCGACCCATGGCGGGCGGTAGCGGTCTCAACCCCATTTACCATGAAGCGTATGTCCCCCCTTATATACAAGGTCTCGGACCTCAAAATCAACAAACTCGACGGACCCCTTTGATTCAAGATTACTCGGGTCCCTATACCGAGGACGAGGATTATACATCTGGGGAAAAGAGGGATGTCACCCCAAGGAGGAAGCGTTCTTCCCAAATAAATCGGGAACAACCCCAAACTACTAAGGAGAAAATTGCAGCCCAAGAGGCAGAAACTGCAAGACTCAAGAAACTCCTTGCTGAGGAGGAGGCCGCTCAATCTCAAGGCCGATCAACTGGAAGGGTCCCGATAATCAACCTGGACCCGACACCAAGAAGGACTAAGAGGACTGAAGCCCCAAGGGGTGATCCTAGTGTTTTGTTGCCCCTAGGAGATCCTGATGATCCTACACCACCGTTTACTCAAGACATCATGAAAGCCACCATATCCAGAAAATTTAAGATGCCAACGATTAAGGCTTATGATGGAACAGGGGATCCCGCAAATCATATAAGAACCTTCTCCAATGCACTGATGTTGCAGCCAGCCAATGATGCGGTCAAGTGTAGGGCGTTTCCACAAACCTTGGCAGGTATGACCCAACGCTGGTATAGCCGTCTTCCTCCCAACTCTATTGGGTTGTTTAAGGAGCTAAGCAAAGCATTCATCAATCAATTCGTTAGTGGAAGAGTGCATGAGAAAAGCTCTGCATCACTCATGGCAATCCAACAAGGAAAGAATGAAGCCTTGAGAGATTATATCAACCGATTTACTCGGGAGGCTTTGAAAGCCCCAGATTTAGAAGACAAAGTAGCTATGATAGCTCTGAAACAAGGAACCACTGATGATCACTTCAAAAGGTCATTGGCAAAACATCCACCCGAGAGCATGATGAAGCTCCAAGATAGGGCTGGAAAGTACATCAAGGCTGAAGAAAGCATGAGAAAGTATGAAACCACTGTTGGCGGCAGTGGGAGCTCAAAGAAAAGAAAAGAAACTCAAGAGTACGACGTCAAGGAAAAGTTTTCCAGAACGTCAAAGGATTCTGATTCTCCACCCAAGAAGAACAATTTTGGGCCAAGACTCCTAAACTTACCCTAAATACGAGGCTTCAGACGCCTATATAAAGGACCTGATCCTACAATCAGAACCACGTCTTTGGCTTGATTCTCAGCATTAATCGAGATACGTAGGCATCTTGTGAGGACTGATTTAGTCTCGAAACACAAGTGCAGCCATTAAATCTCGAAAGCTCATAAACCCTAGCAATTAATATACAAGCACGTTTTCTAATCCACAACAGGCGGGATTATATTTTCACCATTGTTGATGAAGCAGGCTTTTTGTTCAAAAATGCCAATCTCCAACTCTAAGAGAAATTGAACTGCACAAGCTCAGTTACCGTTCCTATATATGTGTTGTCCTGTGTGCCTGGTGTAGTATTGTACTGTTGTACTTGCAGTGTTTTTCTCTGCAAATTATACTTCATGTATATAACAAAATAATCCAAGAGGCACAGAGTATAGTCTTTAAACACCTTAAATACAATTGTATCCAAATATTTTGATAAGAAAAGGATGAAGAGTTTTTTCGTACTTGTGTAATATATACTATTGTGAGTGGATTCAGAATGGCATAAGGCATGCATTGCCATAGGCATGGTACAAGGCAGAAGAACTTCTGCAACTTCTTGCATAATTCTGCATGATACTATTTCGAAATAACAAGTTTTGATGCTAGAAGTACTTTGTGAACAAGTAAATGAACAAACATATTTGATTTACATTACTAGAGGTTATACCCATTCCAACCATCTAATAACATGACATATCACATAAAGAGATGAAAACAACGGGAAAAAAAAACGCCTGACCAAATACCAAAAACATGCATAAACATATAGTTTATCCAATGAATCGTCTTAAAATGGCTCAAGTGAAACTATCTATAAGAATACTTTTACACAAGTGAGAAGTTTTATGAAAGTAGAACTATAAAGAGAGCTTGGAACTTTATATCATGAGAGAAAATTTTGGAATGATTAGACCTTGTCATCACCCCAAATATTTCAAAAGTAGAATAACTTGCAGACCAGATTAAGCAAGATATGCACAAGCAGAATTAAGAGAACCCGTACCAAAAATGTCGGTTGAGAAGTGGGATGAGTGGATGGTTCTAACATGAAATTCTGGATCAACGTGGGTTGAGTTTTTGTTTGAGATTCCGTTTGGGAGTGCCTCAAAAGCAACAAAACGTAACTCGTATGAAGTATCAGTATCTTCACCCAAGGAAGGGATCGAAAAGCTCTACAAAACCAAAAAACCTAGAATTTTTTTGGGTTCTCTTCAGAAATCCTCCCAAGTGAAGTAAACACCTAGTGACAAATCCAGATTCATTAACATATATTGGCCAGTTGCGGATGTCTTTGTAACATATGGATATTTTCTTGTCGAAGTCAGAAACCTTCTTGGACCGATAGAGAGCAACATAATCAAGATTGGCCCCATCCTCATCAACATCTGTGGTAGACTTAAGAGGACCACAAGAAACCACAGGGAGTTGCACTCATGTACAACTGAATAAAGAGTATCTTTGTTAACGGAGGAATTTGGTGATAACAAATTTCAGGAATTGCTGGAATAACGAATTATGAAAATAGGGGATTTGAGATTTTTGGATGTTTTGGGGCTGGACTTGAAAGGTGTCTCGATTTGTTAGATATGTCGGATCATTTTCCAAGATGCCTGCGTACCCTGTTTATATATAGGGATCAAGCCAACACAGTTCTGTGATAGGATAGTGTTTTTAATCCCTTGTGATTGTTAAGGGATATCTTGAGATAAATTGATTTTATCTTTTTAGAGTTATATTAGCGTTGTGATTCTTTCCTGATTTGAAAGAATCGTTTAGAGAGATTTTCTATGATTAATAGATTGATTGTTTCCTCGTTTCAGAGAGAGGATATTACTAACTTGGGAAATTAGGAGATAATTTAGTCAACCGAAAATATGGCGTAACAACTACCCACCAGTTCTTCAGTGCAGCTTGATGGACTAGAGAACTAAGCATTCTTTGATCTTCCGAATTTCCTGAGTCAATGAAACAACTAGGAATAGAATATTAGTGAATAATATGAAGCACATAGGTACCCGTGATTTACTTGTAGATGTGAGGGAGACAACATGAGAATTATCTCGGAGGATCTTCTCCTTAAGAGGGAGGACTTTTCTCTCCATAAGAGGGATGACTCTTCTTACCTTAAGAGGGTGGACTCTTCTCTCCATAAGAGGGAGGACTCTTCTCAACATAAGAGGGTGGACTCTCTTCACCTTAAGAGGGTGGACTCTTCTCTCCATAAGAGGGAGGACTCTCTTCTTCATAAGAGGGAGGACTCTTCTCACCTTAAGAGGGTGGACTCTCTTCACCTTAAGAGGGTGGACTTTTCTCTCCATAAGAGGGAGGACTCTCTTCTCCATAAGAGAGTGGACTCTCTTCACCTTAAGAGGGTGGACTCTTCTCTCCATAAGAGGGATGACTCTCTTCTCCATAAGAGGGAGGACTCTCTTCACCTATAAGAAGGTAGACTCTCTTCACCATAAGAGGGTGGACTCTCTTCACCATAAGAGGGTGGACTCTCTTCTTGGTGAGTTTTCCGGAAGTACGGATAAACACCCCGGAAGTATGGGTTTACCAAGGTATTCCAAGCAATACCCTCCTCATAGAAGGGCCTTCAAAAATAAATTTCAAGCAACACCTTCCACAAAGAAGGGCCTTCAAAAAATAATTTCCAAGCAACACCTTAAAGAAGGACCTTCAAAAATAATTTCTAAGCAACACCTTCATTAAGAAGGGCCTTCAAAACTAATTCCAAGCAACACCTTCATCAAAGAAAGGCCTTAAAAAATAATTCCAAGAAACACCTTCATCAAAGAAGGACCTTCAAAAATATCACACATAGACAACCACAGAATCTAAGAATGTCCAATGATGATATGAATGAATGCATGATGCGAATGATCCACATGATGATTAATGAATGCATGATGTGAATGATGCAGAACCTTCAAAACAAGATTACCCTGAAGGGTCTTCAAAAGACGATCACCACGTAGGGCCTTCAAATAAAATCACCCTTTCTCAGATAAGGATCTTCCACACTTGTGTTTGTCCATGCACGAGACAGTGAAGTAATCAAATCATGCGTTGCTAATATCGCATCACAATTCTTTAACATCTCCATGATTCAGATTCTGCCCAGATTTATGTTTTTACCTTTTCGGCCCTGTAAACGATATTTTCTTGGAAAACACAAAACATGAAAGTTGTAGAAAACGAAAAGAGCTTTCAGATGATATATGGCTCGTCAGAAATGGACTTATAACGAATCGGGAATCAAATAAAACGTCCAACATATATTAAATTTACTACGAATTTTATAAGATAACTTATTTGTACGGACAAAATCATAAGAAAACTTATCTTAATTTTGAATAGAACCACGAACAAACGCTTCCACCGTTCGACTCCTCCATTAAAGCCGCTACAGATCCATAATAACCCCCCATGCGTATTGTATATATTGATTGTCCTCCACAATCAAAAAATTAACCCCTCCTAGCGTCAATTGTTAACGGAGGAATTTAGTGATAACAAATTTCGGGAATTGCTGGAATAACGAATTATGAAAATAGGGGATTTGAGATTTTTTGGATGTTTTGGGGCTGGACTTGAAAGGTGTCTCGACTTGTTAGATACGTCGGATCCTTTTCCAAGATGCATGCGTACCCTGTTTATATATAGGGATCAAGCCAACGCAGTTCTGTGATAGGATAGTGTTTTTAATCCCCGTGATTGTTAAGGGATATCTTGAGATAAATTGATTTTATCTTTTTAGAGTTATATTAGCGTTGTGATTCTTTCCTGATTTGAAAGAATCGTTTAGAGAGATTTTCTATGATTAATAGATTGATTGTTTTCTCGTTTCAGAGAGAGGATATTACTAACTTGAAAAATTAGGAGATAATTGAGTCAACCGAAAATATGGCGTAATAATCTTCTACAAATATAGAGCCTGGAGATAGTGGAGGTCGATGATAAGTATTTCGAGAAGTCCATATGTCGTCAGAGTTAATATCGTACGCAAGAATAAGTTTTAAAAATCCTCCAGAAAAAGTCAAGAGAAATTTTTCATCCTTGATAAGAGTAGAGCCAAGTGGAGGATTTGACCATGGTCCTAGAGGTGGTGTTAGTTTCTTCCACCCCTGCCCCGGTTTCAAGGACTCGAATATGATCATATCCTTATGCACCTTTCCTAAGGAAAGCACAAAGATTTGATCATTGGCAACAAACGTCAAAGGATTCGGACATTTTCCAGAATGCAGGGGGGGCAAAAATCCTCAGGCAATAATTAACATGTATCGCAATCAAAGACACAGACGTCGGGAGGATAGTTTCCCAACTACTCGTCCAAAAAATTGTTGATGAGCTCGTTAAGGCCATTTTCATACTTGCAACCTCTAAAATCCATATCGTAACATGATAATCTCAACAAGCGTGTTGTGTAAGTGAGTGCACCACCCATCAAATACAATTTGGAACCTAATAAAACGCATGACATACCTTCAGGATAAAATTTTACTTTACTAGAGAAACGAAAAATCGGCTTGATCATTGGGAGGGATGAAGATGATGGCTTATTGGCATCGTAAAACTCAAGAGATGAATTTTGAAGAATGTTGGCATCCATCGTAAAACTCAAGAGATGAATTTTGAGAGACTGTGCCAGACTTCATGATAGACGGCTCTAGGACATGTAAAAAGATTTTCAATTTCTTCTTACTCTGCTCCTCCATGGAGACTTCTTTGCTTTAACCTCAACCTAAATCCCGTGTTTAGACTATATTAACTGAATGCCGGGTAACCTAAATATTTATTATAAATGATGTTTTGATTTGTGGGCTCGTATAATCATCAATCATTATATTTGAGTTTCGTATTATTACTAGTCGATAACCCGTGCGAAACACGGATCGAGAATAAAAATTAAATTACTAAAAATAAAATATAAAATATAGAATAGTAATAATAATAAATATTATTTAGATATGTAGTTGTATAGAATTAAAACATGAAATTAAGATGAAAGTTGATAATAAATAAATATTATTAAATTATGTAATTACAGAGAATCGAATCCTCAGTGAAATCAAATAAATGAAATTTAAATAAATAAATAACTTGCGTAAGTATGTAAGAGATATTTAATTTGATGTCACTGTACAATTAACTTTTCATTTGGTACCACTTGAAACTTTTGACCTTCAAGTTGCATCATTATATTTTTGACTTCATCCACAAAAATACCATGTCGTTAATCGATCGTTATAAATTTATGAAATTTTCCATTAGATAAATTTTTGATTTTCAAGTGACATCATTCTACTTTGAGTTTCAACTCCAAAGTACCACTATATTAATGAATCTGATAAATTTGATGAATCACTTCTTATTTTTGGCGGGCAAAGATATACCCAACAATATTTTGAGAGCAATTAAACTAAGTAGTTTGAACAAATTCATCGGACTCATTAAAAAAGTGGTATTTAGGAGCTGAAGCGCAAATTAAAATGGTGTCACTTGGATGCCAAAATTTGTAGAGTGGTATCAAATAAAAAAAATCTCGTAATTTTGTAATGATCGATTAAAGTTTGCTTAACGGAGTGATATTGTGTGGACGAAGTCAAAGCATAACTGTGTCACTTCGAAGTAAAAAACTTCGAGTGGTACCAAATACAAAAGCCAATTGAACAATAATACCAAATGAAATATCTCATTTTGTTATTGAAGCAAATCGAACCCGAGTTTGAAATGAAATCAGTTAATTTAGTTATATTATAATAACCAAAATCTAGCTTTGATACCATTGTGTTCCAAAAAAAACAATTTTCATTATTAATATAATTCCCAATCCGCGAATTGCTTTTATACTTCTCCCCGCTCCTGCCCGAACCTGAAAAATTCTCCAAATTCTTGACCTGAATGGAATGGGGAACGTATCGAGATAAGGTGGCGCGGATGAAATGTCCATCCATAATAGTAAAAGAGATGATAATTATATTAATATAAGATTCTTAGATAACTTATAGTATAAGAGGTAATTGTTATAAATATAGAGTTCTTAGAGGTAATTTTAGAGATACATTAATTGTATTATTGATTTAGATTAATATATTAGAAGATATATTGGTATATAAAAATTAATATTGATGAATAAATTCAAATTATTAATATATTCTCAGTTGTTAATATTAACATACTCGAATTTAAATAATAATTATATTAATTTGAAGTTAAGAGAATTATATTAAGTTAATTAAGTTAATAATTATATGTATCTCTCGGTATATATCAATGCAATACCATTAAGAGGGTTTTCTGCTTTTAATAAAGAATAGCTTAAAACCCGTGCGATGCACGGATTGTAAATTATTATTTTATTATTATTTTTTAATTATATTTTTTTTAAATAAGTAGGCATGTAAAAATAGCCAAACACTTTTAATTAATTAAAAACATTAAAACAGATTTTAAAATAAATAAGTAAGGGTTTGTTCGTTATATTTCTGGAAAAAGAGAGGTTTTAGTATGGAAAAATAAAAAATGTAACATATATTTAGTTTAAAAAGGTAAATGCCCGTGATATTTTTGGAAAATGAAGTTTTAAATTTTAATAATTTAAATTATTTAAATACGTTTTAAAATAAATAACTAAAAGGTTTGTCCGTGATATTTTTAGAAAAAGAATGGATTTTAGTGAGAAAAATAGAAAAAGTAAATTGAAAAGGCAATTTCCCGTGATATATTTAGAAAATGAGGGACTTTGTTAGAAAAAAATCTATAATGTGTTTTAGCTAAAAATGTATTTGGTTATAAATAGGTATTTGATTATTTATATTTTAATATTTTTAGTAATTACATTTGTTAAGAAAAATAAGTAGGCATGTTAAAATAGGTAAATTTTTAAAAAAATAATTATAATATTAGTTTAAAAATAATTAACTAAAGGTTTGTCCGTGATATTTTTGGAAAATGAGGGGTTTTAGTAAGGAAAAATAGAAATACTAACATGTTTTATTTAAAAAAGGTAATTACCCGTGATATATTTGAAAAAGTAGGGGAATTTGTTAGAAAAAATAAAAATAATAATGTATTTTAGGTGAAAAAGGTAATTTGTTATAAATAGGTAATATTAATATTTAATAATATATTTCTATGAATAAGTAAGGTTAATTAAGTAAAAACACGAATTTAAGAAAGGACAATTAAGTAAAATCATAACGTACCATACCGACCGACCAAACTTTTAATGTTTCGTCTATTATATAATAGTATTGATTTAATTTGATTTTAAATAATAATTATTATATATATTAATTTGAAATGAAGCTAAATATATTAAGATATTAATAATTATATGGATATCACAATATACATGACATACCATACCATTTAAACGAGGTTTCCACTTTTAATAAAGAGTATAGATTCCCGATCCACGAATTATTTTTATACTTCTCTCCAATCCTGTCTGAACCTGAAAAATTCTCCAAATTCTTGACCCGAATGGAAGGGGGAACATATCGAGACAAGGTGACGCGGATGAAATGTCCATCCGTAATAAGAGAGATGTTAGTTATATTAATATAAGGTTCTTAGATAACTTATATAGTATAAGATGTAATTGTTATAAATATAGAGTTCTTAGAGGTAATTTTAGAGATACATTAATTGTGTTATTGATTTATATTAATATATTAGAAGATACATCGGTATATAAAAATTAAAATTGATGAATAAATTCAAATTATCAATATATTCTCAGTTGTTAATATTAACATACTTGAATTTAAATAATAATTATATTAATTTGAAGTTAAGAGAATTATATTAACTTCATCCCAGTCGAAGACCTCACCGTGGTTTTCTGCTTTTAATAAAGATTTAATTTGATTTTAAATAATAATAATTATATATATTAATTTAAAATTAAGTTAAATATATTAAGATATTAATAATTATATGTATAACGCGCTATACATTACATACCATATATTCTTTATTAAAAGCAGAAACCTGTTTTTTTAATAAAGAGTATAAATCAGGAAGTTATCACATACTAGAACATCATTATTTAGGAAGATGTTCGAGGTGATATATTGGTTCTAAAATTTTTTACATCCAATCTCTGATTCACATCAACCAAATCATTTAAAATCTTTGATTCCATCATCTTTGTCAAGTTACTTGAAAATAATTTTTGTTACCAAATTTAAAAGTGAAAATTATCTGAATAATTTTGTGTCATTGACAACTTATGAGTTATTAAAAGTATAAAAATAAAAATAATTTTGAATTATATATTTTAAATAATAATAGTAATCTTTATTAAATAAAATCATTGAAATAAGATAAATTGTTCACAAAAGTACCTTATTTATTGCTATTGCTATCGGTCACATGAACACAGGAAAACCTTTGTCTTGGTTTGGGCCAAAGCCCATGCTATTTCTGAACTTTAGGAAAAAGCTCATGATTAAGTAAATAAGTCCATTAGTATATGTTTATGACAAGTGACTCTAGAAAACGTGCAACCGTTGACCATTTGTTTGGCAACCTTTTCCTCTTATATTTAGAAGTTAGTAGAACTAGACAACTAGTTGACCTACTCATGTTACTTTCCAAACTCTCTATGTATTTTCTTCTACTTATACTTGTTCTTACACTCTCAAAACTCACTCACAAATTCATATGGATCCCTCTAAGAATCCAACACCACTTCAGAAAACAAGGCATCAAGGGCCCTGCTTACCGTGTCGTTTTCGGAAACTCTGCAGAGATCAGACGGCAGATGCTGGCTGAAGCAGAGTCAACAGCCATAGTATTCAACCATGATATTGTACAAAGAGTGATGCCACATTATTACAACTGGTCAAATGAGCATGGAAAGAACTTCTTGTATTGGTTTGGGCCTAAGCCCAGGCTTGCTATAGCTGATCCAGATCTTATTAAGGAGGTTTTGATGAATTCAAGTGGATGTTTTGAGAAACCTAAGTTCAATCCTTTGGCTAAGTTGTTGTTTGGAGATGGACTTATTGCATTGATGGGTGAGAAGTGGGCTGTTCATAGAAGGATCACTGCTCAAGCCTTTAATATGGAGAGAGTTAAGGTCAATTATCTCTCTACCCTTGTATTGTTTATATTTGTGTCATGTACTGTTGGGCAAATTTTTTTAATCTCCTTATATGTTAAGCTTCTCTACTGGTACTTAAATGGTTGTAATTTCCGAATTATTCGCATATTGAATTATAGTTAATGACTTCAAGATTTTAGAAGCCGAGAGTTCTTTTGATCCTTTAATCCCTGAATCTGTTGTTTTAGAAAAAAAGATGATGGTGCTCTGATTTTGACAAAGGAATCAGTATGTTCTTTTTGAGATGAATGTATACAGAGAACTCACTCTTATCTGTTGTTTTATCTATTTTGGTTAGGATTGGGTGCCAGAAATGGTGGCTAGTACTAGAAAAATGTTGGACAAATGGGAAGAAGAAAGAGGGGGAAGAGAGAAATACGAAATTGATGTGCACAAAGAACTTCATGAACTTTCTGCTGATATTATATCACGAACAGCTTTCGGGAGTAATTTTGAAGAGGGAAAGCACATATTTGAATTGCAAGATCAGCAGACCGGCCTCGTCTTGCAGGCTCTTCGAAGCGTTTATGTTCCAGGATTCAAGTAACACATTCTGCATTACAATTATATTCACAAATGTGCAGTGCTTGCTTTTGCTTATTTTACTTGAGTTACTTTTGTTTTTTTCTACATTAAATGTTGTTGGATGCTTTTCGATCATATAGCAGAATTATGGCCATTTTCACGAATCACGAGGCATGACTGAATGCTCACATGGATGATTTCTTAAAATCATTGGATAGGTTTTTCATTCAAATGTAGAGTTAGATTCTGGGCTTTTAACAGGTGTGATAGATTTAACAGGTTACAAGCAGATATATTCTCAAGTGGAATGGTAACTTATGGGCGAAATTAAAATCAATGCCAACATCCTAGCACTTATAGGTCCACTCGCTTTTGTCCGTTTCAACTCTTTAGACCTCACAGACAAGTCTGTGAAGATGGCATGTCAAGTTATTTCCACTTGTGTAATTTTAACAAAGGCATTCTTGATCTGTATTGATCTCAGCTTCGTTGTTTAATGAGTCAACTTTTAAACAGGTTTTTGCCCACCAAGAAGAACAGAATGAGGTGGAGACTGGACAAGGAAACCCAGGAGTCGATAAGGACATTACTTGAAAGTAACAAAACTAGAGACAGCCCGAAATGTCTACTGACTTTGTTGATGTCTCCTTACAAGAATCAAGAAAATAAGGAAGAGAAATTGAGCTCTGAAGAAATCATAGATGAATGCAAGACATTCTATTTTGCAGGTAAGGAAACAACTGCTAATCATTTGACTTGGACACTTCTCCTTTTAGCGCTGCACCAAGAATGGCAGGAAAAGGCTAGGGAAGAAGTATCTCGTGTCTGCGGAGAGAGTTCATTTCCGACTGCTGATAATTGTACCGACTTAAAGATTGTAAGTCCTAATTTATTTAATACTGCTTTTGGACTTTGTTGTTTCTGTGGAAGAACAGTTATAAACTTTAAGAAATTAACAAGACTTAATAAATTTATTTAGATTTCATTGCATGGCACATTAGAAAATGTGAATTATTAATACTCAAGTGGATAAAGAACCTGAACTGTGAGTATTGGCAGATAAACATGATACTGAATGAAACACTTCGACTCTACCCACCAGCTGTGATGCTAATGAGGGAGACCAGCAGAAGTGTGAAGCTAGGCAGCCTCGAAATTCCAGCTGACACGCAACTGTTTTTGCCCATGACTGCTATTCATCATGACACTGAAATGTGGGGAGTAGATGCAAAGGAGTTCAATCCTATGAGATTTGGGGAGAGTCGGAAGCATTTAGCTGCATTTTTTCCATTCTCCTTAGGCTCAAGAATCTGTGTTGGTCAAAATCTAGCCATGGTTGAAGCAAAAATGGTACTAGCTATGGTCGTTCAACAATATTATCTTGAGGTATCACCTTCGTATGTCCATGCTCCGAGGCAGTCCATGACCATGCAACCTCAGTTTGGCGCACAGATTCTCTTTACTAGAATTCCCAAGTGAAGACTGTAACTGACCAGATTAGTGTGTTTTATTTTAGTACTTTGGTCTTGTAGAATTTCACGACAGGCCACTGAATACTATATGTAGGTAGATATTCCCATATTCGCAGTCACAGAACATACCTTCTAATTTTAAAATAAGAGTTTAGAAATGGTTCGCAGGACTCTGTCTTTTCTCAAAAGCCACCAATCAGGTCCATTGAATCCAAACAATTTTTGGTGGATAATACGAGAGGACAAAAAAATGTTGAAAATCAAAATATAGCTAAGATGGATTAGTATGTGCTAAGATTACTACTACTAGCAATGCTAACTAGCACATTACATATCACCTATTAATTAGTACTAGGGAGTTTTTGCCCGCGCTACGCGCGCTCTAAGATTTTTCTAATTTTTTCATAATTAATTTAAACAAAAAATGTTAGAAAAAGGATTTTATTTATACATGTTAAGAATTGAGTTTATAAATTTTACTGTTTAAGACAATGAGTTTGTCGATATTTTCATAAATTGTCTACACGGATATACGTATAAAAGGTACGCGCACATAAAATATTGCACTCATAGCAATAGAGTTAACAATATTTAAATTATTATTTTCATGATAATTGTCAACACATATGTCTTTTTAGTACAAACTTAATAAAATTAACTTGTATTTGAAATATTTATTTAAATTTTTAAGAATTGTTTTGGTAAAATGTGATTTACTTGTAAATATTAATTAAAAAAATTTCATATTGTAACATAACTTCATAAATTTTATTAATATTTTTAAATTTCTTTTATCGGCAATAGTATTTTGGAAGATATAAACTACACTAAAAAATTGGTAAAAATATAAATATACTTATTTGGTAAAAAGGTTTTCCAATCTAAATTGAAAATTAATTGAACTTGGTGACAGGTGTATCTGTCCTAATTAACTCCTAATTAAGTCCCAATTGCAACCGTATCAAACACTATCTTCTTCAGCTGTATGCATCATCTGCAAATTGGGAATTTGACGAATTCAATCGGCTGCAACTTCAAGAACACCCGAATGGAGGTTAGCAACACGATTCTTCAGTTTCTGTAGCATTATGTTTTTAGGTACTGTGTATTGATTGATGATTGAATGAGCAAAGTTACAATGATCGAAGATGATATTAGATTCTTGTTGTTCCTCTTCAAGAATATGTACACTGTACTTTGAATTTCTTGCTTAAACTATGTTCCGAATAGGTTATTAGAGATTACTACTTGCCTGGTTGTATGTATTGCATGCAGAAGGTGTTATAGATTGGGTCAATATTATTTGATCTTTATGGTTCTTGTCAAAAGAAGAGTACAATGAATTAAAGTTTGCAATGCTCCTAAGGATATAACAATCTACTCAAATGATCTATATTCAAGCTGGTATCAAATAAAACTAACTGAGTAAAAACATAGAATCGGGTAATATATCAATGGATTTTGTTTCAGTCCCTGAAAATCTATATAGAATGGCTAATGGATTTGGATATCATTAGCAAGTTATTATAGAATCAATGGATTTATATTGGCGATAATATGATTTTACATTAGTGCAGTGCTTATATTGACTGCTTACTTAGGAACATAGTGCAAACTGTTGAAGTGCTTGTGTATTGTTACATATCTAACTCAGTGCAGTTTGATGAAGTGCAGACATAATGAAAAAAAAAATCATATTATAAGAAGGGTGTCACAGTTTTAAATCTTAAAGGTTTCAATCTTCGATATCAGGGAAGAACTCAATTGATCGGTTCCGATGGAGTTAAAATCCCTTTCCAATGTGTTTAATCTCCTTTCAATTCAAAAAGTTTCTTGTATTATCATGAAACCTTACTTTGATTACTGTTATTTTGTGTAGATGTATAATTTATAGTGTAACAACTCTGGTTCTCTTGCTCTAATATATGTTTTAAGTCATTGATTTGTTATGGGTTTTTTCAATCTTCTTTATGCATTGCATGTTTGCTGATAAGTAGTGACAGGAGAACATCAAAACATCATTTATTCAAAACTTTGATTATATTATCCGAATTAATTGAATAAGATTGTTGCATTGGATGGATGTAATTGTTATGATATTATGTTTGTGATTACAAAATTAAAAATTATATATCCTTCCAATGTTCACAGGGTCAGAATTTTAATAGTAGAAGAAGAAGTAAAAATTTGAACACAGGTACATTGACTCAATTTCTATAGTTTCACGTTGTGAATTCTATATAATGTTTTGGTAAACATATTGTACTTAGTTTAATAAATTTGTTTTACTATATCAGGGAATAGACCAATACTGGCAAGTTTCCTTTCCGCTAACAATAGAAAGATCTCTTTTGGATCCTTTGTAAGTATCTACTTTAATTAATATATTCTTTCTTGGTTTTGTATGTTTGTTTGATGTTCTTAATTAAAGACATATTACTTATATAAAACTTTTTTATGACAGATGGTTCCTAAGTCCTTTTTTGATATGGTTGGAAGTAAAATTTCATCAAATGTTACAATAAGCTGTGATAATGTACCTTGGAAAGCAAAAATTAATCAGTACTCAAAAGTGATATATGGGTTGAATAAGTTCATGAGATTCTATGAAATAAAGATCTACAATCTTGTTCAGTTTGATTATTATGGTGAAGATTTTTTTGTCGTTAAAATATTTAGAGAAACTGCAGTTGAGAGAAGCTATCCAGAATTGGATGCTGAATTCTGTTTCAGAAATGAAAACATGGAAGAATGGAGAGCAGATCAATATATAATTGATTGCTTGACATTGGAATACCATAAATATTGTGCACTGTGGAAATTTAATGTCTATACTGAATTTGGAAAGTATTTCAACATCAAAATACGGAAGATGGACATTGATCAGAATGCTAGATTTCTGGTAAGAAGTATGTATGTATTGAGTTATTTATGTTTTGACACTGAATATATTTACTTGATGAAATGTTTTGCTGTTTTTAATTTAAGTTGACTAATATAGATATTAGATACTGAGTTCGAAAGCCTCTACAAAAATTGGAAAGATGGGAATAAGTTGACTATTAGTTTGCTTGAAAGAACATGGGAGATTGTGGTTATCTGGAAATATGGCAGATGTATGTTTGGATCAGGATGGTATGAGTTTGCCGTGGACACTAATTTGGAAGATGGTGATACTTTGGTCCTTTCTAAATTACATCGTTCCATGCCTGACAAACTAAAGGCATGTGTATTTAAATTGCATATCGACTGTTTCGATGAAGATAAAGGTATTAACACTTCTATTTTTTCATTTATTTATAATTTTACATTATTTTATACTTAATAACGTAATATTTACACATTAAATATAATGTTACAATCAGAAAATAAAGAATGGAGGAGATCCTTTTACAAAGTGATGACTGAAGACTGTTTGATTGGAGGTGTTTTGGTAAAAATGTTCAACTCTTTAATATAATGTATATATTAAATCTTAAGTTTTTGTTTCATTTTCACTTGTATATTCTCATATTTGTATACCGACTATATATCTTAACTTTGATCAGGTAGTACCAAAACAAATTAAGGAATATTATGCCAGAAATCTAATCCATATGAGAAAATTTCAAGTAAATGGAGAAAGTTGGTTCATTTGTTACAACTATATTGGTGGATACGTAACAAACCTTAAATTGATGATGGATCGCTTCAAATTGAGGCCAAAAGAGACTATAATCTTTACAATTGATAAGAGCAAAATGATGCAGGGAAGAATATATCAAGAAGATGGTCTTGAAATAGATTATGTTAGTAGGTCTACATATGAATCAAGTGAAGCAATTTCTAATTGCTTTTGGGATTTTGACTGTGATATGGTTTCAGGTATTATTATTTTTCATCTAACATTTTATAAAATTTTTACGATTTTCCTTTCTAGAATCCTAACCAAACTAATGTATAATTTATAATGGCAAGCAGAAGAAATGCAGCTGATGGTAATTGATAACATAGAGGATGAAACAGGTGTTATATTTCTTTATCTTAAAATTTGATTTCTGATATATAATCCAAGCTCAAATATAAATAGTTGAATATACTCCATCACTAATGGTATTTATCGATTACAAATCGTTAACAGCTGCAGTTGGCATCGAGGTTGCTGCTCATGATAACTTGGCTGAAAATGTTGAAATCAATGAGGATGTGATGAATGATGAGATTTTAGAATTCAGCGTAGCTTTAAAAGTATCACATGTGAATCACTCATCTCATGGCGTGGTATAATTTAATTCAAACCGTACATTTAATCCATTTTCTTTTTTATTGATGATCAAATTTCTTGGATAGTTGTGTAATGTAATATAAATTGTTTGTATTGCAGCACATTCCTAGCCATGTTTCAGCACGTAACAGAGACTGGCAAAGTGGGGAAGAGGTTATGTTAAGAACTGATGTTGGTACTTGGATGGTTAGAATAGTATTTAACAATGGAAGTCCAAGGTTTTCAGCTGGATGGAACAAATTTGCTAGGGACAATAAGTTCATTGTAAATCAGAAATTAGTTTTTACATTGATCGAAGAAGACGATGTAATAGTATTTGATATTCAATCTGTCTAGGATCTTAAGTGTTACTGTTGAACGGATGGTTTAAGTATGATGTCTATGAATGGATTTTTATTTTCAGTTTTGTAATTATTATTGAAATTTAATTCAAACTATATTATAGTAATTTAATTATGTGTTATGACCAAACTACGATGAAGAATAATATTACTTATATTAATAAATTTATTTTTAAATTTTTTAGAAAATATAAAGTTGACTTTGTTGAAATTTTTTCAGAATTCATGCTTCAATCATTAAAAGTCTTGTCTCAGATTTGTATTTTTTTTGTCTCATTAAATTTTTTTTTTATGGTCCAAGGTTTTTGGACCATAATGTAAATTTTGAGAGTAAGCTCTTTGCCTTCACCACCCAGTCTATGTATATTATTAAGCAATTTATAAATAAATCCATCTCGCTATACAATGTAGTATGGCAGCAAATATAAATGCATTTAAACATTAAACATTTTGTTCATTGTCGAGAATTCTTAACAAAGACTTACATATCAGCAAATTGAAAGATTGAGAATAAAAACATGATTATTAGCTTACGGAGTTAAGGAGAATTTTATAAACCAATAGTTGTAGTCTGCAATGGTGACATTCAGAGCCCCAAATGTGCTGCATGTTCAGAATCTTTCCATATGGATTTCTCTCGTCGCGAAAGTTTTCTTCTACAGTTTTCTCACAAAGAGAAAGCCATAGTTCTTCAGACATAGGACTCCCTTCTGATAAGTCGAATGGCTCTGGATTTCTTGCATTTGGACAGAATTTTTTACTGGGCAGGAGATAGTCTCTCTCAAACAGATAAAAATACATATCTTGAAGCAAATCAATTTGTTGTAAAACCTTACTTCTAACAGAACTTATATTAAGGAAATGAAACATCTCATCAGCTGCTTGATTTAGGCCAAATGGTATGTGTATTGCCTTAAATAAAAAGTAAGCAAATCGAGATGGCAAATGATTACCTGACAGAGTTTGTAAAACTGATATATTATGGTGAACATTGACATTTAAAAAAAGCTTCTGAACAGAGTTGTAGAACATCGCCTGCTCAACATGAAATCGTACTGCGAACCTTATGAATCCATGAAACTGGTCTCGTGTTACTTCAAAATCATGACGATGGAAGTGGTACAGCGAATCCCAGTCCAACCTTTCAAGAACATCCTTAATTCTATAAGCACTTCTCTTAGTCACCCATGCAATTAGTAATCTTCCAAACATGTAGAACTCACATCTGTCGAATATCAAATAGTTGAAAATCAAGCTTAGAGCATCAGATTTAAGATCGAGTATGTTGTTATTGTCCATCTTAAGTAAGATTTGGGAGGACTGTAGGATGAAGGCAATGAAAGGTCTCAAGGTAAAAAAGTGTTTTATAGAGTATCTATATGATAGATCTTGGACAATTATATAATGTGTAATCAATGTTATAATACATTTGTATATATTGAACAAATGCATGCACACGGTTGCTGGACTGTTCACCTTCTTTAATGACAGAATATTAATGATATATTGTAGTAACATATGTTGCTTGTAGGAGATAGTACAATCATGATTGACTGATCTATTAATTATATTTATTTTCAAGATAAATTTTAAGAGGCATGTTAGATGAATAAAATAAGAGATATTTTAAAAGATTTCAACTGTATAATAATTTTTTTCTTAGTAAATAGTCTAAATGATGAAGCAATTATGCGACTTTTTCATTAAAATGGTATGGACTTTCGTTACAAAGACAAACGTTTGTGTATGCTTTTCAAAAACTTATCTCAAATATATTAGTAAGAGAGTACATAAGTTATTAAATTTTGACATATGTACACACTTATATTTTTCTATAATATTAAATCAAAAGGATTTTCAGTTATGATCGTGATGAGTTAATAATTATACAAAAAACCATAATATAATAAAATAATAAAAGAGAAATTAACGTGTATATTGTTTCAAAGTTGTCTAAATTATAAGTTTTCCATCAAAAATCCACACGTAAAGAATACCTATGTTTGTTTTACAGGGAGTTGTGGTGAGTTATTATGTTGGTTATTAATTTCGTATATAAAAAAACCTATGTATGTTTCGTAAAATGCAAATATGTATTATTTTATTATATATGCGAGAACGTAGAAAACGTAGTAACAGAATTCTAAAAATTATTTAAATTTGTAACTGGTCTTTAAAAAATTAAATAGATTAGTGCTAAACATATGAGTAAATTGAAGCAAATGATATATCGTAAATTAGTCACGTCTTTAATATCTATATTCTAATTTTAAATATATAATATATAATATTTGATCTTATGTTCTATAAATATATTACGTCTTTAAAATTAGTTTGGTCAAAATATATTTCTTCTTTGTTGTATCCAGTTTCTTCTTCAATGAGACGATTAACAGAATTTCTGAAATAAGCTTCACCGGGAAATGGCATAGTTGAAAAATCTCTCAAACTCTTTCCGATATCATTTAACAATTTCTCAATTTATGAAAAAAAAAACACAATAAACTTTGTAATATAAGATCTAATCTTATATTCTATAAATATATTACGTTTTTAAAAAAAAAATTCATGTTGAATTAATTTAAACTACTTACAAATATTATTAACTATTGAGCAGTTACCACTAAAAAGTAACTTATGTGCAGTTACATGTACATGTTATAGCAGTTTTATAACTGATGACTATTGGATTACTCTTTAAACATTATTATAAATACTATTTTCTGTCTTTTAGATTACAATAACAATCATCACTAACATCATATCTGTATTTACAAAGATGAGTTCACCATCTGCAAAGAGGAGAAGGTATTCTAACATGAAGAATTTGGTGGTGAATGACTTGAATAGCATCAACATTTCATCTGCAGAGTTAAATGAAGATATACGTATAGCAAATGAAGATTTCTGTTTGTTTTTCAAAAGTATGGAAGATAGACAAACAGAATTATTTGCTCGCACTATTGGACTGGAGGAAAAATACATGTACACATACATATTTCTAATTTTAATTATAGTTATTCAGAAATGTTTTGCTATCCTATTTACCATTTTTTCTGTTGATATACAGTTTATGTTTATAAATCGCAGGGACCTTAACAAAGTGTTGAAAGGAAATCCAAATGCAGCAGTTGGTGAATCATCAATGACAAATGTGCAAATTGATAGAGACTATGCAGGAAGTGAAAGAAGATTTCTCGAAGATACTTCAACTTCTCTGAATGGTCACGTGAAGCAGTGCAAAGATCATTTGGAAGAAATGTTGGCAGGTTTTAAAAAGTTTGAAGCGGAATGGATTAAAAGGATAAGCGACTGGATAATCAAGGCTGGTGAAATTGAGGATCAAAACTCAACCATGATTGCTCGAGTGGATGATTTAAGGCGTAATATCTGAATTCGTTTTATGTTATAATATATTCACATGCTTCATGTAGATATGTTACTCTGTTATGTTTATCTTAGGATTATGCTGTGACCGGCAACATTATTAGAATTGCATGTCAAGATATTGGCCTATGAAACTAATTTCATAATGTTTTGTCTACATGTTTATACTTTATGCACCAGTTTTATTGTCAATAATTTAGATAGATTAAGAGTACCTATTTCAGTTGTTTGAATCAATGTAGAAGATATATTTTACATAAAAAGTAGTAACTTTAGCAAAGAACGCTGCATAAAAAAGTAACATAATTATTTATTTTATGCTCCACCGCAAAGATAACTGTTTTGCGTCTGAAAATTAAAGTAGTTTCATATGGACTCAAAACCACATCAAAACCAAAACAATAAGATAGAGAACAATCCAGAAATCCAGAAAATAAACAAAGTTTAATATGATAAGAATTTATTCAGAAAAAGCTTCAACTGTGAACTTCAGTAATCTTCACTGTCAAATCCATGCAATCAAGGTTCCTGTAAAGACCATTTGAAAAAATAGACTGTTACTTTTATTTTAAACTAAAGTTATAAGATAGAACAATATATTGAAATTACTCAACTTCCTTTACCATTTTAATTTTTTTGGTCACTGATTTGGCGGAACCTGGAGTCTGCATGAAGTCATTAACTTCAAAAGTCTGCAACAATGATGTTCACTTTAATAACTTGTAGATTCTTTATAATTATCAGAGCCAACAGTCTATCAAAACATATATTTAGATAGGCTCACATTGTCAGTTAAGTCAACACTTGAAGCATCGGAAATACAGGGATTCTCAGAAGTACTTGGAGTCGACAATGTAGTATCATATATATCTTCAGCTTGGAAGAAAGTGCTATCTTGAGTAACATTTGATTTGTTTAACTTTAACTGAACTGAAATTTCTTTCCCAACCAAAGTTTGAAGACGCTTAGGAATACCTTCTTCGGGAACCTACGACATCATGTAAACTATGATATGGATACAACTGACAAATCTATTAAAAATGCAAAATGTTCATTGTTACCTTCTTCAAATCATCAAGAACCTTGGCAGCGCTTGTGCCAAGAATTCTTCTAGCAGTTCGATCCATTAGAACAATATTGCATGAGAATGTAGAGTCTTCAGCAAGGACCATGATACGGAACCTGAATATAATTTAACACTTCATTGTTTAAGCAAACATCTCTGTTTTGACACAAAAATGTACTTATATCAAATCTGTTTGGAACAATTTACCTTTTAGGAGCAACAGGTATGATCCTTGGACAATCAGAACATTTGAACCTATTGCCAAAGCTTTCAACTTCAGACTGACATTTGTTGCAACTATAAAACCACCAGGAGGAATCTTCATCTACTTTCATAATTGTAAAGCTACAACATATTATTTTCTACAACAAAAACATATAGAACATGATTAATATATTAAACAATTGCCAAATTACAAAGAAAAATGTTTGTATAAATTTAAAAAATTACCTTGAGATGATCATAAGTCAAATTCTCATTCAAGTCCTTCAATGACAGTTTCTCAAAGAAGGTTAAAATCTGTTCAGGTCTTGAGGAAATGAGGCTTTTTTCTGCCTTCAAATGATACTCTTCAGCAATGAGCCTTTACATAAAATATTTATCATTAACATTCAAGAACAAAGAGAAACATTATTAAGAAAACTAAGTACAATATACTACCTCAGCCTCATGTCTGTAACAGCTTCATCATCTAAATTTATATAAACCTTTGTGGAAGGCAATGTAGCAATCTGCACAGAATCTATACAAACAACTTGTAAAAAAATACTGTTGTTAAGTGCCTTAGCATTTAAAAAGGTATTAGTTGGATAAGTTCTTACTAATAAACTTGGTCACTTTTGTGCTTGTAAGAATTGCTATAATTGGTTTCTCAAGTTGTTTCACATACATTTCCTCAACAGAAAGAGCAAGATCTCCCCATATAGTGACTTTGTGAGCATTGCTATTTTAATTTAAAAAAACAAAAAAAATGTAAAATATAAGTCGCACTACATGATCTAGATGTATACAAATTCTAATATAGATAGTTAAAAAAACCTTGAATCGCAGATCCTGAACTTCACAATGTCTCTGTCCCCGAATTTGGTGTCAATACGCTTGACATTCTCATATTCCTCAATAACTCCAATGATATCTTTTTCCAAACAAAATAAAAAAAATAGAATGAGTGCACCAGTTATATATTAAGTAAAATGCATATTACAATTTGAATTAGGAACTTGTAGTAAATTACCTATAGCAAATTCTGGATTCTCTCCCGGCTGAGATTTATTGGCTTCGGCAAATAAATCTTCTAAATCCAAAAATTCAAACTTATAGTGAGGAATCATGCCGTCGTCTTCAGCTTGCTTGACAGTAGTTGCATTAGTAAACCTAATGCATTTTTCAGATTGGACCGGTTTCAAATTCCCCACAGCATCCTTCACACTAAACTGATCAAAAACATATACACCTCCTTCCACAATAGCAGTGCCAGTTGTCAATGCATTCCAAATGTTGTGATAGGCAAATGCATGAACATGGTTATTCTACAAAAAAGATAAACAGATTTGATGGTTCAGTTGTATACATTTCTCAAAATAAACTGTGAATAAACATAAAAAGATAAAATAAGGTTTACATCATCATCTAGGAGAATGAGATTGAAGCCCTTCAACGATCCACTCTCATTGGTAACACTGGGCCACTTCCTCGTCACTCTAACTTTAATCTTCCAGTTAGTAGTCGACTGGTTTAAGTTCTCAAGACGGTCAAAAACAATAATCTCCATTGACAATGATGCTATAAGAAACAATAAAATATCATTGGGATAACCATTATATCATCAAAAAACTGACAACAGAATAGTAGTAATACATTACACAATGACATCAAGATATTGTATACACAAAGAAAGTTAGTATTACTTACTAACAACTTAATGATGCAGAAAAATGAAAATGCAGAGAAGAGTACAATGAGTAAGTTATGGTTTTATGTTTTATAATAATAGTAAAAAGTATAACTAATGATAAACCAAAATTTATTGCTGATATTGTAGTCCAACTAATAATTGATTTGTGATTGATTCTTTGATGATTTCGATAAGGATTGATATATGATTGATTCTTTTATAATTTTGATAATGATCCGTAACAGATATATCCATGTTGTTCATGCTGTATTTTTGTGATTGATACTTATCAAATATATGTCATTTCAATATTTGACATTTTAGCAAATTTTTAGTGATATTTGACGTATATATTTATTAAAACAAAATGAATCCTGTAATGATTTAATGAATCTTGATATTCCAATTAAATAAATACTTCTAATTGATATTTTTATTGTAGCTAATATTTCACATGATTATAATAGATTCTTTTTACTACAACTTTGACAAAACTGGTTTTTTAATGATCTTGACATGTATAAATTGACATTTATATTAATAAACGTCTGATTTTTTATTGTACTGACATTTATAAAATGTTTTTTTGATTGAACTTGACATGTATATAGTAATCTTGGTATACAAACACTTGAATAATTTTAAAATTTATTTCATATCATACATTAATTGTAATTGATTTTTAAACCATCAAATCTATAAAACACGATCAATTCCAACATAATGATCAAATTATTTTAAATGCAAATTAAAAAGGATTAAACCACAATATCTATGAAATAAAGAGTACATCAATCATCTACATTAGGAAGATTGTAAAAAATCTCCTCAAAAACTACATTGGAGGTAACATTTGTGGTAACACCGGAATCACTATCAATCAAAATATGAAGACCTTCCGGCCTTGTAACTCTTGAGATGGCAACATAGATGTGACCATGCGAAAAAGCAGCTCTAGGGAGATATAAACCAACATTATCAAGGCTCTGTCCCTGACTCTTGTTTATTGTCATTGCATAACATATTTGGATCGGAAACTGAATTCGTTTAAAGTCAAATGGCCATACGGTATCAGTTGGCATCATTTCGATCCTTGGTATCAAATGTTTAGTTCCGACATGAGAGCCACAAAGGATTTCACATTCAATACTATTTTTCTTGCATGCAATAACTATCATTCGGGTTCCATTGCACAATCCCATTATCTGGTTCAAATTCCTCATAAGCATAACTACGACTCCAACTTTTACTTTTAACTCATGTTTGGGAATGCACGGCATATTTATTGAATTCAAGTACTCAACTGGAAATGCAGCAGCGAAATCGTTATCTTCATCACCAGCATCATCAATAGAATCTTGACTAAGATAAGTATGTAGCGTACCAGGAATCTTGTCAAGGATTTGATTATTGATGTCGTCCACCACAATATTTGTTGGTGTCAGAATAGCTCTAGATCTCAGGTAAGAATGTGAAGACATGTTGTTGCTAAAATCCGGATAAGTCACATCAAAAAGAGTCCGAATAGGATCTTCCGAGGTGTGAACAACATACTGATCTGGTATCTTTATCAACATTTCACCAACATCCGATTGAGTAGTTACGTGTTCCACTCTCCCATCACCAACAGCAAGCTGCCACTTGCTGAACTCGGCAATGATCTTATTCTGTTCTTCTGTATTACCTGAATGTAACCGCATATTCTGCTTCAGTAAATGTACTTGACAAAAGTCCCATAATTTAGAACTGTTTAGAGCAGCACATACGACTTCGGCTCTTGTTGCCTTTGGAATTACAGGCAAAATTTGTCGAAAATCTCCACCAAAAACAACGGTGATACCACCGAATGGCTTCTTGGATCTTGTCTTATCAACAACAGACATGATATCTCTCAAAGATCGGTCTACGCATTCAAAAGCATGACGGTGTTGCATTGGAGCTTCATCCCAAATTATTAGATTAGTCTGTTGAATTAGCTCGGCAATATCAGTTCCATGTCTTATACCAGCTGTAGAATACTGATCAAGTTTCAAAGGAATATGAAAACGGGAATGCGCAGTTCTTCCACCAGGCAACAACACCGCTGCTATACCACATGAAGCAACAGGAAGTACAATTTTACCTTCGGAACGCAATCGACAACATAGAGTCTGCCACAAAAAAGTCTTGCCACAACCTCCACTTCCATACACAAAAAAAAATCCGCCTTTATCCTCATTTATATTGTTTATAATGGCCTCATAAACATTTCGTTGTTCAGCATTGAGGAGTTTATGGTTTTTTTCATGTTGTGATTTCATTTCTTCTTTGTTGTATCCAGTTTCTTCTTCAATGAGACGATTAACAGAATTTCTGAAATAAGCTTCACCGGGAAATGGCATAGTTGAAAAGTCTCTCAAACTCTTTCCGATATCATTTAACAATTTCTCAATTTCTGAAAAAAAAACACAATAAACTTTGTAATATAAGTAACATTTTAGAACCACAACAAATTAATTCAATAGTAAATAATGCACAATGATATTATTTGCCGTGTGTAAAAATCCTAACCTGCAAGAGCATATTTTTGAACATCATCGTCAGATAGAAATAAAGTATGATCATCAAGCAAGTGTCTTCGCAACAGTATAATGTCATCAGACATGCATCGCCAGTGAGCTTCCCAAAGCCTGAGAGGATCTGAAATTGGACTATAAGCCAAAATATTGACAAACATTGCACGCAACTGAGGAGGCATGGATGTGTGTGAATTTTCAGAAATAGCCTCATGCCATTGGTTATCGTTCTGAAGAAGACCAAGCGCTGAACATGCTTCCTTAAATGATTTATGAACATGACCATCTACATTTTTTAGATCCTCGAATGATGTAGCACCTTTTTTTCGAAGCAAAAGCATTCGTAGATATAATAGATCACCACTGGAAGAATGGACCTCACTAAGTCTACCAATAACATCACCTCTTTTCCTTTCTTTCCACATGCCTGGTCGTGCATGCCAGGTAAACTTACTTGGAAATTCAGAATAAGTCCAGTTCTTTGCATCAGGCAATGTTCTATTCGCATCAAACCAAGCTTCCAACTTGCTTTTTTTGGAATTGGCTTTATCACACACTTCCTGCAAAACAGCTCCAGTTTTGAACGACACATGTTTGTCATTTGGTAAATGTATAGGCAAACGATCGACAGATGGCCAACGTGAATGAATGTCAAAACCAAATATCCTCCAAGCCGCTTCTGATGCACAAACATATCTACCATCCAAATAATGTTTGATCTCATCAATAGGACGCTTTTCTGGATTTTCTGGAATGCAGGAAGAAAGATGCGGACCCTTTGTTTTTTTCTTTAGTAACATAGTAGCTGTATCATGTCCTTTTAAACAGTACTTGAATAGGTATTTTAAGGACCTCGAACTATTGCATATCTCCAAATTCGTGTGACATTGAAATCGAACTAAAAGATCTCGATTGTATGGGACGACATAACGATTATCCAAATCAATGCCTTTCTTTTTAACATATAATCCAGTCCTCCTTCTTTTGTAGACTGGAAAACCGCATTCATCGAAAAATGTGTGAGAGTTGTACCTTATAAAACAACAATGTTTTAAAAACATAGACATTTGTATCTAATTTGATAATTTTCAAAAAAAAAATTGAAAACTAACCTCTTAGGAAAATGCTTAATACATTTTCCTTTGAGCATACATGGAGATTTCACGCAATCAGTACCACATGGTCCGTGGATCATGTAATTATTAACAGCATGATATCCAACTGGATCAATGTCTAAGTCTGGAATTTCCGCAGATACTAAAGAGTCAATTTGTTCAAATGTCTTAGGCCTGTCATCAGGATGTAACCATATAAGCATATGGGCATGAGGCAATCCTCGTTTTTGAAACTCAATGACATGCATCACTACACAAAAACGGATACGATAATAAAAGATACAACTATGAGAATTAATTATAAGGTAATTATGTAGAAAAATGTGTGTAGCAACACCTCATAACATCACTTACCTCCTATGCAGCGACCAAAATAATTTTTTTTCTTTACCAATTCGATAAGCTGGTCAACTTTTAACTTAAATACTCTTGAAACGACATCAGGAGCATCAGCAACATCAACACCAGGTAGGTATTTGAGCATTCGTTGAATTTCTGGCCATTTGGTGTTACATGTCATAGTGAGGAACAAAGAAGGATGGCCAATTGTTCGACAAATAGCCAAAGAATCCTTAAAATATTGGTTCATGTAACGCTTGCAACCGGTGAAAGAGGCTGGCAGAATAATTGCTTTACCAACTTTTGATGGATTATTGTCTCCCTTCTGTACTGCATCCCTAATATTATGATATAGATCAGCACGTATAGTAGTCTGATGTTCTCTAATCCACTCCAATCTATATTGCTCAATTGCAGTAAATGCATCTACAATGTATTGCTGCCACAAACGTCCACCCAAATGTGGAGTCAAGCCTATCACATATATGTATACAATTATTAAAACATAATTTTAAACAAAAACCTAAAAATAAATAAGTATTGCAAATTAGTAGCGATGCTAATACCTTCTGATGGACGTATCATTAGTTTATAATTGTAATACTCCTTCATGGTGATGTTCTCGCGAGGTCCTCTTTCTTCAGAATCATCAACATCACAATGTTCTGATGTTTTCGTCGGTTGCTTATGAGTTTTAATTAAAGGAATTTCACGGTGAAATCCTACATCTCCATGAGGAAAAAGAATTGGATATTGTAGTTGCATAAAGCGTGGATCAGTTTCATAAATCCTCTCCAATCCATTCACTCTTGAATGTATAATAGTATCTCTACATCCCTTGCTATAATCATCCGTCACAATCAATCCAGCAACCTCATTTGATGGTCCAACATGGTTTGGTCTACCACTCGCCGAGCTTGAAGATATAAGAACCAATTTAAACTCATCAATTGGATTTTCTTTTACTCTTTCCCGAGCCATACGAAATCCATGGACCAACCTGTTATGTTCATCCAACATTCGCAACAAAGACTCAACAATCTCTGGATCAACAGCATCACTTGAACCATTAACAGCATTGATTCTATTGTTTATTTCTTCTTCTGTGTCATAAATGTAGAGTTGACAGAATTTAGGAGTGTCACCTTCAGGTGGTAATAAGCTTCCAATATTATGATAATTCGTGCCACAAAGCTTGAAACAGTAAGGAGCACCACCCCTGTTTATTTTATGGTCAATCTTACCACCAGAAGAGGTCATCGCAAACATACAATTGTATATTCTAATATTTTTCTTGAAATGTTTAAAATGCACGCCACCGGTAAGAAGAGTTGCGAGAGGTTCAGGAGGCTGTTTTTCTTTTTCAAGAACAACCTGACCATTGTTACAACAAAGAGAGAAAGTTGGAGTTTTTTTCTGTGTAGCTTTGTTGTTCCTTTCTTCATTCCACATTACAGACTCACATTTCCCACATAACTTGTCCGGAGCTCCAATATCCATGTATCCATTCCAAGAATCTTGTTGAGTGTAGAAAATCTCTTCATCGTCCAGGTCCTCATAATCACCTGATTTTTAATTTTCTTAAAAGTTAAAAATGCAAAGTAATATGTGTTCAGATAAAATTAACTAAAAAGGCCCAAATAATAGAGAGTGACCAAATATCAAAAATACCTTGTTCTAATGAATCACTTTCACTGCTAAAAGTGTCCTCGACATTGTTAAAGTCGCTCATTAAATTTATTGGGCCAGAAGTCTCGCCAACTTCAAAACTACTCCTTACACCATCTTTACCTACTGAAAATGGAATCGGTGACATTTTACCACAACGTTTCTTCGCAACATGCTGCTCTGTTTCATCATGTGGATGTTGTTTCTTGTAATCTGGCCGACGTTTATTAATAGGTTTTAATGTAGAGGCAGGCATGGAAAAGGTTAGAGTACTCTGGCCAGATTCACACGTATTTTTATGATTGTTGTTTGTTTGATTTCTTTGCATATCACCTAATCAGAATTGGGAAAAAATGAATCTTGTGAGTATTTTGGGGATTGTATGAAAAATTAAGAGATATAATACATCAGAGTTGATAAATCTAAAAAAAACCTGAAAGATTAATGGTTTCCATTCTACTGTGAAATGTAGTTCTAGGTGTCATATGAGATTTACTTGATATAGATGAACCTGTTGAAAATGTGTGAGACATCTTGATTAATAGTATGCAGATTAGCATCACTTTTGACAGAAACGGAACAACACTGAAATAATGAAATGTGCACTTGCCAATGATGAAGGACCTGAAGACTGAGAAACAAACGGTGACTGAGAATTCTGGTCTATTGTTGTCAAAGGAGGTCTGGAGTAGGCTTGTTTTGATACATTACTCATAATGTTATCAACATTTTTGCCACGAACTCGACATTTGCTTACTACATTCACATAAAAGTAGAAAATATAAGAAATGAGAAGGTTAGAATATATGGACATTAGAAAACTGAAATCGATAACATTAGAAACTTGATATTATACCATTTTTTCCAGTGATATTTTTTCCTACATGACCTGATGACAATATAGCAGGATCATGTAGAATACTTTGTGGCAATCGTCTCAAGTTTGTAGAAACAGATGCAACATTTGGAGAGTAATTTTCTTTATTGTTTGTGGAATCAGCACTTGACAATACATTACTGACATTTTTTCCACGAACTCTTCTATTTGCACCTTCAGATTCAATCAAAATATGGATGTCAAACATGAAAAACCTCTCGTGTGAATCACAACATGGATGTCAAACATGAAAACATATGTATTGTATTGACGAATATAACAAAATCAAACATACCTTGATTTTCATCATAATTACTTCTCTGAAGGACTGTTTCAACATTCCGACCACGCACACGACGTTTTGTACCTATACAGAGACGTAAATCATCAAATCATTGACAACATTATAATAACTTAAACATCAGAATGAGAACCTAATATAGAACTCCGATGAGAATCCATAAACACGTCAATCACGATTAGAACTCCGATGAGAACTCCGATGATATAGAACTCCGATGAGAACTCCGATGATATAGTCGCCACTATCACGATTAGGTCTGCAAAACTTGAAAAGAAACAGAAGAAAGAAACGGACGTACAAAAAAAAGAAAAGAAGGAAGAGATTGAGAAAATCAAGGAAGATATTGTAACCATAAATGTGTAATTTGAAATTCAAAAATAGGATAATATGATTTGGTATATGGGTCAACAAAATGGATAATCCATGGATCTTGTGAAATATAGTAGAAAATAGTACAAAATGGATCCATGGGTAAATTTTTTTACCCAGTGGGTAAATTCCTCATTACACTTTAAGAATATATAGATGTGCTAGGCTACTGATGTATTAAAATTCATTTCAGAATCATTATCCACCACTCTCTAATTCATTCATCGTCAAACCTTTTAAATTATCTTTACATTCAAATATACAGCTTGGTTACTAAGATCACAATAGAAATCAAATTACTGAATTATTTGTAGTGTTAATCTTTTAAATAAAAAACTTAATTTAAAATAGAATTTAAAATATAGGGTCATGGATTCAGTTATGCTTCTTTTAGTCTCCGCCGCATGTATCCACGCTTTTTTATTTGGTTTTATCCGCGAGACACAAAAGTTTGCACTTTTTCCGATAAGTCGAGATTAAAATATTAATATTAATAAAGAATAAGCACGGGCTGAGCATGAGCCGAGATTAAAATTAGGGTTACATTAATACGGCAATATGTATTTCAATTTTATAACAAAATGAGATATCTTCCATCTCGAATCCTTGACAATGGCGCGTTTCTATACGATGCTAGAAAATGACCTGAGGTCGCTGGCATTGGTTCCCCAGTCGGCGTATTGCCCGATTCTAAGAACGCTGGGCGTCCGATCAACGCCGCTGCCAGCAAGAGGCAGAAGCTCGCCTAACTAAATCTACTCAGCATTTGCTACCCATCTGATCACCGTTCCTATAATAAGTTTAATACACACAAAATAAGGGGTGATTTGATATTTGGGCAGACAAAAACTTTCTTTTAACAATAATGGCATGACGCTATCATCCCGCAGCACCCCCCCCCCCCCCCCCGTTGCTGTGGGAAACTAGCACCCTAAGTACAACTTTTCTGCTTTCAAGAACTAGCTTTTGGTCAAGTTGTTAACACTAGCCTGTAATAGACTGAGAGTCCCAGGCAAAATGAAAAAAAAATAAAAGAATTAACTCGAACCTCCTGTTTATTCCTGATAGCATATGGATCTATTAAGAGGTATGTTCTGAGCTTCTTTTTGGGTTCCGGGTTCTCCTAGAGTACTTTAGGTATGATCTGGTTCTATCATCTATGATTTAAATATTTTTAATGTGCGCATATGGATTCCAGAAAAATGACTACAATTTTGGAGTTTTCAGTAAGAGTTGGCTTCTCTTACTGAAACGTCCTCTTTCAATTCTTTCCAATGCAATCTGCAAATTTTTCAAACAATGGTGTCGACCTTGATAGTTCACAAACAGTGCCTGAAAATAATGGGGAAGTTCGGTTTCACTTTTTGTGGACATTGTACAGTCACATACACTCACGTGCAACAGAGACAAACTTAATCACAAGATCTCAATTTTGAATGGTTTCTAATTATACAATCCATGAGCCATCGAAGACACAACACCACCTCTGGAATTATAGAACTTAGGCTAGAGGTTGACCCGTGCCTTGCACGGGTTTTCATGCTAGTATGTTGACAATTAATAAACATTTTTTACACAGATGGACACTCCATAATTTAGCTAAAGGATATTGTTTATCTTTGATCACGGTGGTTCTGAGCGAAATGTGACATGTGTCTTTAGTATGTTAAAAGAAATGAACAGGAGTACAAAAGTGAGACTAAATGACATTGCAATAATAATCTCAGTTTGTATTGTTACCACTGTTAGAGAAGATATAGGTGCAGAAGTTAAGAATTGAAAGGTTTGAGAGTTAATATGGTATTGAATGTGTTAGTGCTGAACATGGTCGTGGAAGGCAGATTGTGAACATTGGTTCCATATTTGCTAAAACTGTTGTTTCCATGATACTGTTATTGTCAATTCTCATGATAATGTTGCTTTAGCAGCTACAGTTTAGGCTGCAATGAGGTGTTTGCGAAGGACATCAATAATACTATTCTTTTGGAGGCAGCACCTCCTTCTATAGGTTGCGAAATTCAGGGTGGTGTTATTGGTTACCATGAATTTCATTTGAGCTTAATTAGATATCTATGTATCTACCGCAGTAATTCAGCCTGAAATTATTGGTCTCCTTATAGTCGATCAAAAGGTCAAGGATCTCACAAGGAGGATCTGGTGTTTGGATCCAGATCGAGTTAAGTGGCTCTAATGTGGTGGATGTATTGTGGCAGTATGATTCGAGACGATATACCAAACTCTCTCCTTTGGAGCATGTGTGCCTTTGGACCAAACTGCACTTGAAAAATGTACATTGATTTGAATCTCTAAGTCAAAAGTATGGGCATGTGTTTGTGAAAATGCAAAAACCTGGTACACAAGAAGTCTATAACATTAGGGCAATATCTCAATCTAACAGAAGCAGTATTGCTCACTTTCAATAGATGTTTTGTATCAGCTGCTGAGATAAAGGTTGAAATACAGGAATTTACTGTATATGACTTCCAAATTGCTGGGCATATGAGCTTGGAAGTTTTGAAGAATAGTGCATGTGTGAAGGTCAAAATGATTCGAATTATCAAGCCATGCAAGTACAGTATGTTGCGACAAGGTAGTGCTGAAATGAATAAGGATTTCTTTAATGGAAAAGAGCTGTGCAAGTGCATTAATTTCGGAAATATTATTGCTTCTGGTGATATGTTTTTTAAGCTATAATTCCTTATGGTGACGGAATGAAGTACAGGTTGTTACTTTATTTCTTTTGGTATATATAGGAACTGTGAGAAGTGTCATGACTGTTATATACTGAGAAATACAACCCTTCCAAGTTTCTCTTATGGTGATGATGGTTCTCTATCTCCGTTCAAAGAACCTGCAATATAAACCAAATTTAATGGAAATGTGACAATGTTACAAATCTCATTTTAATTTGATATGAATATCTTCGTCCAATTAAATCATTATGCTTATGTTTGCTAATACCTATTAATGTCGGTCGCAGGCTGTCAACCATGTATTTTTGCCTACATCATCTTCAACTTCTCTTGTGTCTCAAAGTGTGGGCGTTGTTCCGAGCTCAGAAGCTTTAACTCAACCAACACTTCCTGGTTTTAGCCAACCATTTGGGATGTAGTTGCCCCGATATCCCCAGTATATTTCATATGGTCGCTACACTTATGTTCCTCATTCACACCAATGTTTAAGTAGCGGTGCATTTTCACCTCCACAGCCTCAAGCAGGCAGTGTGTATCCAGCTCCACTGTCCACTTCTAAATATTACTTCTCCGATTAAAATCAGGAAGTATTACTGGGAACTTAAGTAGCATGGCAGCACCTGGAAGTTATGGACCATATGGTTCTAACCCTGCTAGTTCTAGTCCCATTTCTGCAACTAGAACAGGACATTGGAGTTCTATTGAGGATCTTCTTGCAGCCAAGTTACATGACAATAATCTCTTCAGACTTCAAACAGTCTCTAAGTGGAGCAACTATCTTCTAACAAATAAAATCCCTCTGACTAAAAAGTTAATTTTAAGCACACAAGAGTGCTAAACCTGAACTATGTCCACACTCCATCCATGATCTGCGTAGTAGTATAGTAAAGTTATCCCTATATTGATAGACCTATACCCAGTTCCTAGTTCAAATGGGCCTTCTCATTATATTTATTTCATGGACTTTTTTCAAAAGTACCCAAGTTGTAAAAATTATTTACAAAAATACATCTTTTTGCAACACTTGCAAATTTCAATCCTCCGTTTTTATATATGTTAGAAAGCCCAATAAATTTTTCGAGATCGGTAATTCCAGATTGAATCAAGCTCATTCGTGTTGTTTTCAAATATTTGTTCAAAATTACAAATATTTCCCCTCATATTCTTGATAACGACTTTGTCGTATTTATTTCATACAAGATGCGGATAATGGCTATATTGGTACTTCTCTTCATCCTAAAACAAACTAGTGAAATCCTTGGATGTGAAGCTATCTTGCTACGTAAGTATGTCTTATAACTAACAAGGACATTTTAGACATCTTGCTTATATCAAAGATTTTTGAACCTGTTATGGATGTCTTACAACCCATCAACTATTATCCCAATTATGTAATTAACGTAAAGGAAGAGTGAACAAAATAATTTAACAAAATGACCACATAATTTTCTCGTAGATAACTTCGACTTGTTTGGACTCTGGCAAGACAAATAGAAACAGCTACGACACAAAATGCAAGGCAGAGTGTAAAATACGGCCAAGTACAATTCCAAACAAACTGGCAAAATATTGTCATGTACATCTTGAATTTTCACGGTTCGTATACCATTGCTGCATATCTTACTTCCACCATGAACCACTTACAATAGATCATTACAACTCATCTCCGGTGTCCGGTCTTTCCTTGCTAATTAGAATATCAATTCACAGATGAATGAGCAAAGTGAGTACAAACTAAGACCTCCTATGTAATTTTCAAAAGTCCCTACAGGGCTTTCAACAAAAATGAAAAAGGAGATGTTAACCTCTATATTCTAAGCCTGTATACCATTAAACACAGTTGACCAATCAGCCTCTACGAATCTACACCAAGTTTTAGCTAATCTTGCATTATCTTGAATTCTCTTCAGCGAACCTTTCAATAGTGTTTTGGCCAAGTGAATGGTACAGGCTGGGATGGCTGATAAACACTTGGTGCAGGTCCATCCATGTCAATAGGCCGGGCCATTGCCTGGGACTGCTGCATAAGTGGGTGAACAGCAGCTCCAATTACTGGTTGTGCAAGGTGATCTATTCCAGCAATGTTCCCATGGCTGGCCTGAGTTACATGAGAAGCCATTGAGGTTGAGCAAGATTGTAAAAGGAATTTGCCTGCATTAACATCTTAATGCTCTTCGTTTCTCTTCAAGTGAGAGGCTTCAGTGTTTTTCCTGTCTTCAAATTCATTAACATCTTAATTTCCATAGCATCTCCTCCCCATGCTTTTTAGAAATTGAGAGCTGCTGCCTTAGTTTCGTATTGTTCTTTGATGAAAGCAATACGCAGGGACTCTTGCACAGAAAAAGATGGCCCTTCAGGTCCTTTTTTCTCACGAGCCAAGAGACATTCAGCTTCAGCTTTGTCTTTAAGCTCCTTCAAATGAACAGACAAGTTTTTGAATTCTTCTCTTCTAAGGATCTGTTCAGACAGCTAAAGACAAAATGAATATTATATATTCTCACATTTTAAAATCCAAAAAATATCTTACAAAATCTGAACTGAATATTGCTTACGGCTATTCAAAATCCAAAAATATCTAATAAAATCTAAAATGAATATATCCGGTAACAATATATACACTCGTGAGGCTGTCTAAAATAACTCGCCCCAAAAGTCTCGATCCTAAATCCAACCATGGAGCCCAAAAATTGATCGATAGTCCGAAAGAACACTGTTCTATTGTCATCGTCGAGTAGTGCAAAGAAGCAGAATTGGGTTTGTGCATCTGAGAGCCGTAAACTTCCTTTCTCGTCATTGGCTGTCTAAATTTATGCATCTCTGTAATAAAATTTACAGGTTGTTCGATAATTGAATATTGTTAGGACCAGAAAATTTTATTTTTTTATAGACTACAATGTCACTGTTATGTTTGGTACTGAAAAATATTATACCCAAATACTTATTCATTTAGGAAGATTTCATCGTACAATTTTCGCACAAAAATATATTAGAGTACTGTTATAGACTTTAAATCTGATACCAAAAATTGTTCTCATGTTTGAATAATTTATACTAGCTGATAACCCGTGCCAAGCACGGGCGGAGCATGAGTCGACATCAACATATTAATATTGATAAACATTAATAAATATTTTTAAAAAATGTATTTGTCCAGAATTGAATGATAAAAATATATAATAATATAAACCACTACTTAATTATGTAGTTATAGACAATCGAACCGTTTGTAAAACTAAAGAAATTAAAGTAAATAAATAAATCGTGTATGATTACGTAGTTGCAAGGAATCGAACCCTCGATGTAGCTAATAAATTTAAATTAAATAAATAAATCTTGTATAATTATGTAGTTGCAAGGAATCGAACTCTGGATGAAGTTAAAGAATTTAAAGTAAATAATTCTTGTATAATTACGTAGTTGCAAGGAATCGAACCCGGATTTCGTGATAATCAAATTTGGTACTTTGGTACCGCACGCCATTTTCACATTGTTTTGCTTATTAATATTAATTTTAATTATTAAAATTTTTTTATTAAAAAAGTACTTAATAAAGAGAATATAAATATATATATAATAAATAAATACTATTTAATTATGTGGTTATAGGCAATTAATCTTGAATTTGGTACCGCACAATATTTTAACATTATTTTTTTTATTAATAAAGAGTATATAAGTTATAGACAATTGAACTATGAATGAAATTAATGAAATTACAGTAAATAAATAAATCTTGTATAATAACGTAGTTGTAAGAAATCGAACCCTAAATTAAGCTAAAGAATTTAAATTAATAAATCTTGTACGTAGTTGCGAGTAATCGAACTCAGGTCTCGTGATAACCAAATTTGGTACTTTTGGTACCCGGATTTCGTGATAATCAAATTTGGTACTTTGGTACCGCGCGCCATTTTCACATTGTTTTGCTTATTAATATTAATTTTAATTATTAAAAAAAATTATTAAAAAAGTACTTAATAAAGAGAATTAAAATATATATAATAAATAAATACTATTTAATTATGTGGTTATAGGCAATTAATCTTGAATTTGGTACCGCGCGATATTTTAACATTATTGTTTTTATTAATAAAGAGTATAGAAGTTATAGACAATTAACTTTGAATGAAATTAATGAAATTACAGTAAATAAATAAATCTTTTATAATAACGTGGTTGTAAGGAATCGAACCCTAAATTAAGCTAAAGAATTTAAATTAATAAATCTTGTACGTAGTTGCGAGTAATCGAACTCAGGTCTCGTGATAACCAAATTTGGTACTTTGGTACTTTTGGTACCCGGATTTCGTGATAATCAAATTTGGTACTTTGGTACCGCGCGCCATTTTCACATTGTTTTGCTTATTAATATTAATTTTAATTATTAAAAAAAATTATTAAAAAAGTACTTAATAAAGAGAATTAAAATATATATAATAAATAAATACTATTTAATTATGTGGTTATAGGCAATTAATCTTGAATTTGGTACCGCGCGATATTTTAACATTATTTTTTTTATTAATAAAGAGTATAGAAGTTATAGACAATTAACTTTGAATGAAATTAATGAAATTACAGTAAATAAATAAATCTTGTATAATAACGTGGTTGTAAGGAATCGAACCCTAAATTAAGCTAAAGAATTTAAATTAATAAATCTTGTACGTAGTTGCGATGAATCGAACTCAGGTCTCGTGATAACCAAATTTGGTACTTTGGTACCGCGCGCCATTTTCACATTGTTTTCCTTATTAATAAAGAGTATAGATTAGAGAAATTCATATAAATACAGAAGGTCCATTATTATTAATCAATAGACTTTACAAAGCATTGAACTCTATTCATTTACCTACATATTAACACTATTTACCTACTTATTGCAGATCCTTATTCATCATATGCATTGAACTCTGCTCGCTAGCTGAACTTCCATTTAACAAACCCTAGTGCTACATTTATAGAAAAATGGCACTTCCTTCCGAGATGATCGATGAGATACTGTGTCAACTTTCTGCTAAGAATCTTCTTCGTTGTCGATGTGTGTCTAAAGAATGGTCAGCACTGCTTTTGTCAAGAAGCATCTTAAGACTAGTCGTGATTGCAATGCTGATTTTGGTCTTATGATAATTAAACTTGGCGGTGATACGAAGTTTTATTTAGCGAGTCTCAATTCTTTGGATGAGGATTCTGTTGTAAAAAATAAAGGATCCACTCAAGACTTTTCTCTATGGTGCTGAAATTGTGGGTGCTGCTAATGGTTTGATGTGTGTTTGAAAATGATAGGAAGGATGTTTTCTGTTGAATCCGATAATGAGGAAGTCTAAAAAGATAGCCCCCGTACCACCTGATCAGTTTCCGAGTTCGTTTAGAAGGAAAGAGAGGCACATATATGGATTTGGTTATGATGAGGTTAATGATGATTATAAGGTGGTCATGATTGCAGAGTATTATGTTAAGTTTCATGGCTTAATAGTCATTGTCTACAGCTTTAAAACCAATGCTTGGAGCCTTGGACCCAGATTCAAAATGTTCCCAAGAACATTCATTTCACTGGAACTAGGGGCGTATTTGCAAGTGGACTTGTGCATTGGTTGGCATTTGAGAATCGGAGCAATTCCAAGGATATCATTTTTGGCTTCGATCTCGAACTTGAACAGTTCAAGGAGGTCCCTTTTCCTCCTATTGACATGACTCGTGACAGTTCCAAAAGCAGATTTTTGGCTGATATAGGTGAATATCTTTGTATTCTGGACCGCCCCAGTTATCAGGTGGATGTGTGGTTGATGAACTATCCCGGGGCTGAAAGTGCTTGGTACAAGGCACTCTGTACAGGGCAAGGGGAAATACACGGAACTATGAGATCTAATGAACTTATTGTTTTTTCCAGAAGCGGCAAGGATCTGCTATTACAGGTGTGCAACCCCTACAACACAAAACTTGCATGGTATAACCTTGATAGGGAGATAGTAAAGAATGTTGGGATTCGTGGGCTTCCTTTCAATT
The DNA here is from genome assembly GCA_030848705.1 of Heracleum sosnowskyi. Classification (NCBI taxonomy): domain Eukaryota; kingdom Viridiplantae; phylum Streptophyta; class Magnoliopsida; order Apiales; family Apiaceae; genus Heracleum; species Heracleum sosnowskyi. The sequence continues at coordinate 27,087,958 of CM061237.1, forward strand.
TTGTTCCATTTCTATACACTGAGAGTCTCTTACAGCTCACTGAGAATGAGCCGCTGCAGCAGAAGCCATCAGAAGACAAGCAAAAGAAGATACAAATAAAAGGAGAAGGTACGAAATGTTCTATAATTTGTGTGGTCTATAGTTCAGTCTTTCTCTCCCATTCAGCTTTATGTTAGCTTTTGGTACATTTCATTTATTTATACATTATGTTGGATGAAAAACTAATCATATGTGCTAAAATATCGCAATAGGTTCTGTGAAGACTATTTTAATACACAGTATAAATATGAATTGCAGTGTACTTCAAGTGTTTGCATTGTTTGTTTTATTGTGTTTTAATATCGCAATAGGTTTTGTGAAGAAGACTACTGAGGGGAAGTCTTTTCTTTTCTTGCAATCCTTTTGTTTGGGTTCCTAACTTTGAATATGTCGGTTCTTTTGCCTATTTTTGTAATTCAATTTTAGAGGCTTGATTAACTTTTTTCTATTTTTTAAGGTTATTTTACCTCAGTTTTGTGTTAGTGAGCAAGAGAATTTTCTTGTTGTTTTCCGGGTTGTTTGGTTACTTCAAAACATGAAATTCATTTAAACAATGTGGTGTACTTCATATCAATTCATAGGAGGTTATCTTGATCGTAATGGTAAGTCTTATATCACATTTATGGAAGTGGATAATGTCTTCTATGTTGCTCAACATTATCAGATTAATGTTCTAACTACTATAAAGTTCTTCAAATTTTATATATATGCAAGTCAGCAAAGTGCTCTTGTTAATCATCATATGATAATGTTTTGGGTGCTTAGGAAAGCCACTATCTAAGGTTAAACTTTCCCCTACCACCAGAATTATGAACGCAATAATGGTCAACTTACCGTCCCTTAGGAGTCATACAGTGAGAGAACGTAGCATTTCGTTTTTAATTGATTGTCTTCTTAATTATTGGTTCCTGTTTCGTATCAAATGTGTTTACTTTGGCAGAATAGAAATTGGGTGATATATAGAATATCAAATTACCATAACTGGGCATCATTTCAGTCTCTTGTTGAACCAGTATGATTAATATTGGAGTTAGGCTCCATTTGGCATTGCTGTTGCAGACAGCAACGACAGCTTTTTTCTGAAAAGCAGCTTAAAAAGTGTTTGGTAAATTTTAAAAGCTGTTTTTCCGAAAAGCGCTTTTGGCTGAAAAGCTGCTTTTAGAGAAAGCAGGTTCCCCATGCTTTTGAAAAAAGCTGCTTTTTAGCTTTTGCGGGAAGCAGCTACTGGTTTCAACATCAAAACTCACCAAAAACATTAATTTTTTATATTATACACCAAAACATGCACATATCAAAAAATATTACCAAACAGTTATCTGATTTTCACAACAGCACTTATTTTAACAACACTTTTTTCAACAGCAAAGCAATTTTTAACAGCAATCCCAAACAGAGCCTTAGTCTGTTGTTATGAAGAGTATAATGAGTCTACAACTTGCTAAACACATGCCATTCTCTCTCTTTAATGTGACTTACCAAGTTTAGCCTTCTTTTGCTTGATTGTGTTTGATAGATAATTCTTTTTTGGGACAATAGGTTTACAAATGTTCGCTAAATATTGTCCTAATCGACTCTTGTAGGGATGAATATTTGCACGAAGGATCCAATTTGGGGCTCTAAAATACTTGAACTATGACAAAGTATATTATGACAAGGTAGTTAGGTTCTTAATCTAATGCTATTTATCTTCACTATTAGTTTGAGTCTTTTTTTTGTGCGTTGCAAACATTTTCTATTCATGTATTCACTTTTGTATGTTGCAGATGAGTAAAATTTCCCCATTAGCAAATAAGATAAGTAGTTCTTCTAGTTATTTACTTCTACACAAATAAACTGTCCAATTAAATAAGTTTGTATTGAAACCACACAAGCTTGTATGAGTTATAAATATTTATGAAGAGATGTGGGAGATCAGTAGATTTTTACTTTTTAGATCGTGGTTTGGAACAGAACGGAGTTCATAAGAGCAACGGAGATGGTGTTTTTTTCACCATATGCCCCATCTATTTTGTTTATTAAATTTAGTCAAGTGTTTCAGTAGTAAAACAAGTACTGTTAGTTTGATGCAACAGATGGTATAACTCGGATGTTGGTACTGTTTACTACCTTTTTTTAGCTTGTGTTTAATTAAAATGACTATTCTCATTAATATTACATGTCATATTCACATGACTTCAACAAGAGCTCTTTGAATGTTGCTCTTGGTTATGCTACTAATTAACACACTATGTACTAAATGAAGCCAAAAAAAGAAACTAAAATGGTGTGTTACATTGTACGGAACCAGTAATTAGATACGTAAATGTGGTAATATTGATACTATTCGGTATGAATTTATTCGGTATGAATTTATTCGGTATGAATTTATTCGTTAGGGCCGCAAAAATAGCCACCCCAAGAATTTCTAGTAACTTGATTTTTTCAGCACTTGATGCGAATTTCGCTTCGGGTTTCAAGCCCCGATTTGTTTTACAACTGTATCTCTAGTTATGTTGGTTAAAAAAAGTGGATGCAAAATCATGGATTTCAAGCCCGGATTTGTTTTACACTATTAGTTCCCCAATAGAGAGTACAGTTAAGCGAAACTAGGGGCACCAACCCAACTGAGGTAACCACTCTTTTAGTGCTGCATGAATATTTACATAACATCATATGAATGCATCTTTGTAGTGGAATTTGATTAGTTCGTCTGTAATAAGATACCTACATTTATGTTCACCCAAATTTACTTATTTTTATCATTTTTATTTCAACTCTGCCTAGCTCGGCTTTCATTTACCAAACCCTAGCGCTAGATTTCTCAAAAAATGACTCTTTCTGTTGAGATGATTGATGATGTACTCTGTCGACTCCCCGTAAAGCCTCTTCTTCGATTTCGATGTGTGTCGAAAGATTATTATTGATAGCAATATTTTTGCCAAGAACAACTTAAGAATACCTTGCTTGTAATTCCGATGTTGGTCTTATTACACATGAATTTGGTAGTGATAAAGAGCTTTATTTAGCAAGTCTTGATTTTGATGATGAGTCGGCTTCAATTTCGGAAATAGATATTCCAATCATGAGTTTTTTTTTGTGACGATGGTTATAGTTTTTGGTATGATGAGTCTGCTTTTTCAAAAATAGATGTTTCAATCATACGTTTTTTCTCTAATGGTCAAAGTTTTTGGTGCAAGGACGAAGTCATGACTTGCATGAGAGTGGCCAATTTAAACCAAAACCAAAAACTAAAATATTAGGTGTATTAATATGGACTTTTTTCATAAATACTCAACTCAAATTTTTTTTTACAAAAATACAATAATTTATTTTTATTTTTTGCGAAAATATCAAAATATTTGTAAAAATATCAACTTTTTGAAAATATTTACAAAAATACAGTCTGCAACTAGATACAACTATATTTGCAACTGCAACCAAAATCAACCACAGATGCAACTTGTTAATCAGAAATGATATTTTTTCGGCGTCCTGATTAAGGTTTAGAGTCTAGGAACCCTAAACCGTAAGTCATATACGGATTATTCCTCATTCTTAATATTTCTAAAACCCAAAATAGAAACATTGAACTCCAAAGGTTAACTATTGAACCCTATGGGAACGGATAATCAATACCACAAGCTTACCCCTCTTACTAACAATTTTTTAAAAAAGTTGCATCTAGTTGCATCTGGTTGTTTTGGTTGGATCTGGTTGCGTTGGTTGCAGACCGTATTTTTGCAATTTTTTTAGGTTGCATCTAGTTGCAGACGGTGTTTTTGCAAATATTTTCAGAAAATGATAAAATTGCAAAAAAACTTAGAAAAAATAGTATTTTTGATAATTTCTCTATTATTAATGCCCCATAAAATAATATATTGTAGTCGATTAACGATTAGGGTTCTTGGGTTATTTGGATCGGTTAAAATATAAAAAATATTTACTAATATATTTAATTTAATCTTTCAAACCTATTTTTTAATAAAATGACTAGAGTTTTAGGAATTTATAGTAGTATTATTAATGTACGATGTTGTATATCTATAAATATAACTTCTCTATGCTTATTAAAATGTTTTAAAAAAATAATTAAATTTTTATTAATTATAAAATTAAATAAATAAACAAATTTGTATTTGGGGCCAAAAAATATAACTATGTCAACATGTAAAACAATTTATCTATAATATCTTATAATAGACGAAACATTAAAAATTTGGTTGGTCGGTCGGTCCTAAGTGATTATACTAAACTACCCTTATTTTTTAAAATAATTATTATTTATAACTAATTACCTTTCTGCTAAATTACATTACCTAATCTATTTTTTCTAACAAAATCTTCTATAAAAAAATCACGATAATTACCTTTTCCAACTAAAACACGTTACTTTTTCTATTTTTCCTTACTAAAACCTCTCCTTTTCCAAAAATGTTACGGACAAGTCCTTATTTAATTATTTATTTTTAAACATATTTTAATACTTTTAATTACGGGCAACTATCTTTTTTAACTAAAGCATATTACCCCTCCTTTCCTAAAATAACACGGACATATAACTTTTTCAACTAAAGTATCTTTTCTATTTTTCGTTACTAAAGCCCCCTCTTTTTCCAAAAATATCACGGGTAAATCATTACTTATTTATTTTAAATTACTTTTTCAACTAAAACATGTTATTTTTTCTATTTTTCCTTACTAAAATTCCTCTTTTTTCAAAAATATCACGGGTAAATCCTTAATTATTTATTTTTAAATATATTTTAATACCTTTAACTACGGTCAATAACCTTTTTCAGCTAAAACATGTTATCTTTTTTATTTTTCTTTAATAAAACTATTTTATTTATTTGTTAGTAGTAACCAAATTATTTCTAACCAATTATCTCTTCACCTAAATACCTTTTTCAACTAAAACATGTTACTATTTCTATTTTTCCTTACTGAACTCTCTCATTTTCCAAATATATCCCAGGCAAACTCTTATTTATTTATTTTGAAACCAACTTCAATCCTTTAAATTACGGGCACTTACCTTTTCAGTTAAAATATGTTACTTTTTATATTTTTTTAAAGAAATTATTATTAAATAATAACATTATTTATAACCAATTGATTTTTCAGCTAAAATACATTAACTTTTCTATTTTTTCTAACAAAATACTCTCTTTTTCTAAAAATATCACGTGAAATTACCATTTTCAACTAAAACATGTTATTTTTTCTATTTTTCTTACTAAAACCCCTCTTTTTTCAAAATTATCACGGGTAAACCCTTAGTTATTTATTTCAAAACCTATTTTCAAACTTTTAATTACGGGAAATTACCTTTTTAGCTAAAACATGTTACACTTTCTATAATATCACGGGCAAACAGTTACTTATCTATACTATTATATAATAGCCGAAACATTAGGAATTTTAATTTTCGATCATTTATTCAATTTAATAAATAATAAAATAATATAAAATATAGTAATTAGCCAATTGTCTTTTATAATTAAAACACATTACCTTTTAATGAAAATATATTACCATTTATGAACACGCCAAAAATAAAAACTAATATAATATATATTTCAATCGTTAATATTGTCTTTTTTAATTATATATCTTCTTAATTATTATATATCTTTCAATTATTAGTATAATCCAAAAAATATCAAACACTATATATTCTTAATAAAAATGTCAATTATACTATATTCTATATATTTTTATTATTAATAAAAAAGTAATATAAAAAATATTTTTACTATATAAGAAATATTATATTATATTTAAAAAAAGTCTGTGCTTCGCACAGGTTATAAGCTAGTATATATATAAAATGAGTTGTATTCTAGAAAGAACACCTTATGTAGAGAACAATAAAGAACACCATCATAAACACTTTATTTTTCATAAAATTGATTTGTTAAAATTAGAATCATAAAATTGAACAACTATTAAGCCTAACATATCGAATTTAACGTAGAATCTCATCTAAATTTAAAAATTAAACATTACATATAATCCAGTATAGAATCCAGTACAGAATCTTGTATATATATTTATCACAATGAAATTACATGTAATCATGTTTTATTTGATTTTAATTTTTTGTCAGATTCTATTATTATTCGTAATAAATCTTTTTTGGTGAGAAAATTAAAATCTACATGCAATTTATGTAAGAATCTACAGTGTTTTTTATTATTTTTTATATAAGAGTCTTTTTTATGGAGCAATGACCTATATAGTTGTGGTCACCTTTGACCCTTTTGACCCCATGTAACCTCATTCTTATTTTGGTGCTTATAATGGTTTAATATGTTTGTTGAAGAATCATACGATAGACTTAATCAGTTGAATTTGACGACGAGTAAGCATACCAATTGAGTTTTTGAGTTCATTTAGCACGACCAAAAAGCTCATATATGAATTGGAGTATGATGAGGTTAATGATAATTTCCAGGTGGTTATGATTATAAAATATTATAATTAGTTTTGTGGCTTTCTACACCCTCAATACTAATGCTTGAAAACGGATTTAGGATGTTTCTAATAACCCGTTTCACAAATATATAAGGTTTTTTTGCAAGTGGATGTTTGCAATGGATGGCAATTGAGGATGAAGCCCATGACAATTATATTAATGCCATTGTTGGATTCAATCTCGAGCTTCTCGAGCTTCAAGGACATCCATTTTCTTCCTACCTATTAAGATGACTCGTGCCAAGTTCTTTCACAGGATTTTGGACGATTGGATGATTAGGAGAATATCTTTTTATTATGAACTCTATCAATTTTGAAATAGATGTGTAGGTGATGATATTTCATCAAAACCCCTATATTTCAAATTTAAAATATAGTAAAAAGTGAATACCAATCTGAAAATTTATTTAAGATTTAGGTTGAATATCCACAAATCTTTTAATATATGGTTTAGAAATATTTATATTATAGAATAATTTTTTGGAATATCTATCAGATATCTTTCGTACATTTTATAAAATCCAAATTAAATATCCTAAGATCCTTTTAAAATATAAAAAAATCCTATAATATCTAAATTAAATAGACATTGTTAAAAATAATAATTTTTATCAAAAATAACAATTCTTCAATGAGATGATTGTTTTTAACGATTGGTATACCCAACTGCCGATTGGGTATCATATTTGTATAAGATGCCCCATTGACATTTGACAATGAGTATAGTTAAAATATATTTGTACTGGATAGTAGACCTGGCACAATGGGTCCAGATTTGAGAAATCGAACCGAAATTCATAGAACCAACTCCGATTTTGTATTCCAATTAGTTAATCCGATAATGATCCGAAAATCGATTTGAACCCGATACGAAAATTATCCGAACCGATAATTTAATCGAAAATTATCCGATCCGATTATGATCCAAAACCGACCATAACCGAATATTAAAATAATCGGAACCAAATATGATTCGAAATACGGGATCCGATTTAAATCCGGATTAAAAATGGTGAACTCAATTTTATAATTTATATAAATCATAATCCACATATATTAAGCCACTTTTAATTTAATAAATTAATATATTTATAAGCTAAATTCACATTTAGAACAATTTCATATAAAAAATAACATGATATCTAACCAAAATTTTTGAGAAAGTACATTATTTTATATTAAAAATAATATATTTAATAAAAAGATATATTTTTTTAAAGTCTTACAAATAAAAAATATGAGTAATGATCCGAAAATATCTGAACCGAAAGCATTCGATTTCAATCCATATTTTATCCGATTTTAATCCAAATTAGACCCGAACCGAATCAGATCGATCCGATCCGAACCGAACTATACCTAAATATATCATAACTGAAAATTGATCCGGTCCGAGATTAATCCGATCCAAAACCGAACCGGTTATCAGGTCTACTAGATAGCTAAACAAATGGATATCATAAAATAAAAATTAGATACCCCATCTACAAGTGTATCTTGTTAATATTTTTGTTTTTTTTCCTTCTAAAAATAGGGTAATTGATATTTGAATTAGAAATGAATTGTACCATTACCGTGATCTTGTTACATGATATGACTTTTTGCTTATAACTTTGTGTTTTAGGAGTGTACCTAGAGATGGGAGATCAATAGATTTCTATATTCTAGATCGTGGCCGGAACAGAAGGAGTTCACTACAACAATGGATATATTGTTCTTTTTGCCTTCTACTGCCCCCTCTATTTTGTTTGTTAAATTTGGTTAAGTCTTTCACTAAAACAATTACTGTTGGTTTGATGCAACATATGCTATAATTCAGATGTTGGTGTTGTTTACTATTTCCTTTAGCTTGTTTAATTATAATGATTATTCTTATTAATATACATGTTATATTTGTCCATAGGGCTGAGCAGAACTGAATCAGAACCAAAAAACCGAACCAAATAATGTAATTTCGGTTCTGTTCGATTCTAAATTTTTGAAATTTCGGTTCGGTCCGGTTCGTTCAAAAAAATTCGGTTAGAACCGAATAGACCGAACTTTTTTTATTATATAATTATATATTTTTTATATATTAACTTTATGTGTATAATGTATTATGTACGTATGTATAATGTTATTCCACGACCACGACTCCACGACCCAGTACCCACAAACCCTAGCCGCACTGAATACTGATACTCCCAGTTCGATTCAAGAACTCAAATATCATATTCGATTCGAAAATCAATCATTCGTTTCTTATTGTTCCAGGTATATATCTAATCTAAGTACATATGTATGTGTATTATCTCTTGTTTCTTTGTTTTTATGAATTGATTGATTATGATGTTGTATTGTTGTGCATTTTCTTCCCCTAAACTTTACACAAACAGAAATGTCTAAACTTTACACATTCCCCTAATTGTATAGAATTGTTTTTATAATTTTCTTCAAGTACTTTTACTGTTTTAGAAAACTAGAATCCATGTAATATTGTGTTGTTGATACATTAAGCAGAAAAAAGGGAAACAATGCAACTAGGAATTGAAAGAATGATTTAATTTACTCTTAATTATTAATCTGATTCTAGGTTATCCGTTATCTTTTAATGTTTTTCCTAATTAAGCTCGATTTTGTTCTAAATCTTTCGATGTCCATGTCCAATTAGATTTTCAATTTATTCTTGATTTCATCATTATTATAGTATAGCTGCAGTCTGCATATAAGTTACAAAACTGATTATTTTAGTTGTTTTGTATTCTTGAGAGTTTATAGTAGGCACTAGGCAGTAGCCACTACGGCAGTACCACTGTACCCGTAGCTAGTATCAGTAGGCACTAGCTTTACTAATTCTGTTTAATCCTCTTTTTTTCAGTTGAAAATTTGGAAAAATGTCAACTCCAAGTTCACAACCTGACACGGGGATGGGAGATTCTAATAATCCTAATTTTCAAGCTGCTCAAACTTAAGCAAGTTTGAAGAGAAAAAGAAAGAAAACAAAAGAGAGGTCGGAAATGTGGGATCATTTCATCAAATTCACGGATGCGGAAGGGTTCTTGAGAGCTAGATGCAAATATTGTAAAAAGGTATATTATTCCGACCCTACTACAAATGGAACTAGTTCACTTGCAAATCATCTTAAAGTTTGCAAGAAACTCCCACTTAGTGGTGAATCAAAACAAACACAATTGTCCTTGCAAACCGTAGGAGAAAATGAGAGCATTCTTAAAAAATGGCATTTTGACCAAAAAACTTCTAGACACAAGTTAGCTGCAATGATCATTATTGATGAGCTTCCATTTAGATTTGTCGAGGGTGAGGGATTTAAAGATTTCATGTGTACCACCCAACCACTTTTTAAGGTGCCATCTCGTTTCACCGTCGCACGAGATTGTTACCAAATCTTTTTAGATGAAAAGAAAAAGTTGACTACATATTTTAAGATGTCGGGTTAAAGAGTTTGTATTACCACGGACACTTGGACTTCAATACAAAAGATTAATTATATGTGCATCTCGTTTCTCGGTGTATAGAAACACACCAAAATGAACAAGTAACCCCCTGAATCCCAATATTCTTGACTGTCTTCTGCTCAAGTTTTGTGTTGTAGTCGTTGCGCACCAGTGAGAGCACATCCTCGCCACTTCTGGAAAAAACAAAAAGTTTTGTTAACCTAAAAGTTCCAATCATTTCAGGATCCTCCCTAGAAAGTGTTTTGTACCAAGACCTTTGAACCCCACGATAATTCATCACCCACACATCTGTTTGGGAATCAACGCAGTCGAGAATAGAAAGATATTCTCCTAAATCATCCAAAATCCTCTCACCGAACCCGGCACGAGTCGCCTCAATAGGAGGAAAAGGGACGTCCTTAAATTGTTGAAGTTCGAGATCAAATCCAACAATGATTTCCTTGCCATTGTTTCGATCCTCAATTGTCATCCAATGCAAACATCCACTTGCAAAAAAACCCCTAATATTTATGAAACGAAGGTTACTAGGAACATCTTGAATCCGTGTCCACGCATTAATTTTGAGACTGTAGACCATGGCTATTAAGCCACGAAACTGAACATAACACTCTGCAATCATGACCACCTTGAAATCATCATTAACGTCATCATATCCAAATCCACATATGAGCTGCTCACTCGTACTAAACGAACTCGGAAACTCAGTTGGTATACGGGCTATCTTTCTATGTCAGTGTTGTTTAAGGCGCAAGTTATAAAAAAAGCACAAGACCCAAATTTGAAGCACGAATCGCGAAGCACCATTAATCGCGCGCCTTTTTACCAAAAAAATAATTAATCATATATTTACAAGAAACTAATACTTAACACAATCTTAACATTCAAATATAACAAAGAGCATAACTAACATGATAATTATGTCAATAATGAAGCCTTAATCTTTAAAGTTCTCTAATTTTAAACGCTTTGGTGTCATCTAAATCAATCTCTGGTCCCTCGAATTCTCGCTAGATACTGTTGAGAAACTTGATATGGAGGCGAAGTATTGTGTGAAATACTTTAGGGTTCTTTTTCCTTTGACCCTTCTTTTTAAGGGTATTATCGTCTTTTACTGTTATGAGTGCCTTTTTGCACTTTTTAGCGCCTTTTAGCGCTTCACGAGCGCCTTTTGGACGATTTCAGAATCGCGCTAAATCGCACATTTTCGAATCGCACACCTTGCGCCTAAGCACCATTAATCGCGCCTTTAACAACATTGTTCTATGCTTCCTCGTAGTCGGATTCAACAGATAAACATCCTTTTGATTCTTAAACAAACTCATTAAACCATTACAAGAACCAAAAACCTCAGCATCAGAGAAAAAACTCTTGAGTGGATCATCTATTTCTAAAATTGAAGCAGACTCATCATCTAAAGAATCAAAACCCACCAAATAAAGCTCTTTATCACCACCAAATTTATTTATCATCAGACCAACACCAGCATTACAAGCAAGGGCATTCTTAAGTTGTTTCTTGGCAAAAGCATTGTTATCAATACGAAAACACCATCCTTTCGACACAAATCGAAATCGAAGAGGCTTTACGGGTAGTCTACAAAGCACCTCTTCAATCATCTCAGCAGGAAGAGTCATTTTTGAGAAATGTAATACTAGGATTTGGTAAATAAAATCTAAGCTAGACAGAATTCAAAATGATAAATAAATTAGTGAATATAAATGTAGGTATTTTATTACAGACAAACTAGTAAATTTCACTACAGAGATGCATATGAATTTAAATATTCAAACAGCAGTAAAGAGTAAAGTAGTTACCTCAATTGAGTTGGTGCCCTAATTTTGTTTCACTGCACTACTCTGTTGGGGGAACGCAGAGACATATACAATATTAATAGTGTTAATCTTATTTTGGACCGACAGTCATTTTTTGGGTTCACTCGATTATTTGGGCCCACTTGATGTTTGGTCTTACATGCTCGATTAATATTGAGTGGGCCCAAATAATCGAGTGAGCCCAAAAAATGACTGCCGGTCCAAAATAAGATTAACACTATTAATATTGTCTATGTCTCTGCGTTCCCTTTCCCCCAACAGAGTAGTGCAGTGAAGCAAAATTAGGGCACCAACTCAATTGAGGTAACTACTTTACTCTTTACTACTGTCTGAATATTTAAATTCATATGTATCTCTGTAGTGAAATTTACTAGTTTGTCGGTAATAAAATACCTACATTTATATTCACTAATTTATTTGTCATTTTGAATTCTGTCTAGCTTAGATTTCATCTACCAAACCCTAGTACTACATTTCTCAAAAATGGCTCTTCCTGCTGAGATGATTGAAGAGGTGCTTTGTAGACTACCCGTAAAACCTCTTCTTCGATTTCGATGTATGTCGAAAGGATGGTGTTTTCGTATTGATAGCAATGTTTTTGCCAAGAAACAACTTAAGAATGCCCTTGCTTGTAATGCTGCTGGTGTTGGTCTGATGACAAATAAATTTGGTGGTGATAAAGAGCTTTATTTGGTGGGTTTTGATTTTTTAGATGATGAGTCTGCTTCAATTTTAGAAATAGATGATTCACTCAAGAGTTTTTTCTCTGATGCTCAGGTTTTTTGTTCTTGTAATGGTTTTAATGAGTTTGTTTAAGAATCAGAAGGATGTTTATCTGTTGAATCCGACTACGAGGAAGCATAGAAAGATAGCATGTATACCAACTTGTATACCAACTGAGTTTCCGAGATCGTTTAGTACGAGTGAGCAGCTCATATGTGGATTTGGATATGATGAGGTTAATGATGATTTTAAGGTGGTCATGATTGCAGAGTGTTATGTTCAGTTTCGTGGCTTAATAGCCATGGTCTACAGTCTCAAAACTAATGCATGGACACGGATTCAAGATGTTCCTAGTAACCTTCGTTTCATAAATATTAGGGGGTTTTTGCAAGTGGATGTTTGCATTGGATGGCAATTGAGGATTGAAACAATGGCAAGGAAGTCATTGTTGGATTCGATCTCGAATTTCAACAATTTAAGGACGTCCCTTTTCCTCCTATTGAGCCGACTCGTGCCGAGTTCAGTGAGAAGATTTTGGATGATTTAGGAGAATATCTTTCTATTCTCGACTACGTTGATTCCCAAACAGATGTGTGGGTGATGAATTATCGTGGGGTTGAAAGGTCTTGGTACAAAACACTTTCTAGGGAGGATCCTGAAGTGATTGGAACTTTTAGGTTAACTAAACTTGTTGTTTTTTCCAGAAATGGTGAGGATGTGCTCTCACTGGTGCGCAACGACTACAACACAAAACTTGTATGGTATAACCTTGAGCAGAAGACAGTCAAGAATATCGGGATTCAGGGGGTTACCTGTTCATTTTGGTGTGTTTCTATACACCGAGAGTCTCTTGCAGCTCACTGAGGATAAGCTGCTTCCACAGAAGACATAAATAGACAAGCAAAAGAAGAATGAAAAGAAAAAGAGAAGGTACATTATATTTTCGTATTTGTGTGGTCTATAGTTGTCTTTTTCTCCCATTTATGTTGGCTTTTAGTACATTCTATTCATTTATAAATTATGTTAGCTGGGACATTAATCTTATGTGCTAATATATAGCCTCGGTTATTTTAAAGACTATTGATACATAGTATAAACAAAAACAATTAAGTTTAAGTATAAATTATAGTATATTGTAATTATTTGCGCGGTTTTGGGGCTCCCTGCTGAGGGGAAGACTTCTTTTCCTTGCAATTCTTTTTTGGGTTTAGTTGTCCCTAACTTTGGACATATCCGTTTTCTGTGCTTAGGTTTTAGTGTTTTGTGATTCATTGCAGTGGCTTGTTGAGTTTATTTATTTGTTCTAGGTTATATTACTTCGTTTCATTTCAAGGAGCATGAGTAAATTTCTTATAGTTTCCTTAGTTGTTTTGTTAGGTTACTTCTAAGCTGCACACATAAAATTGGGATATTCATTTACACGGTGTGGTGTACCTCATATCAATTCATATGACTTTATCTTTATTGTCATGGTAAGATCACAGGGGTGTCTACAACATTTTTGTGTTCAGGTATATAAAGGTATATAAGAGTTATGAAATTGCTTAATATATTTGGTTATGCCCGCTTCTATCAGATAAAGATGCTACAGATAAAATCATATTAGTCTAATAGTATTTAGTATATTAAAATTTATAAAGTTATGATGCAGCTAATTTGGAAATATGTATTATTTAAGTTATTAATGTTTTCTTCATATTCTAATTTATTTATTATTTCAGTTTTCCTGATGATGATGATGAAGAAGAAGGTGCATTTCAACTTGCTCAGGAGTTGAACAAGATAAAATTAAATTAAGAGTTGAAGAGTTAGAAAGTAGACTTAATGAAGTACGGCCTTCGAACAAAAACAAAGTAAGATTTGCAGACAGGGATGAGGAGGTACACATTTCTAAACAAACTGCCTTTAAACCTAGTTTTTGAAAACTATTATTGCAACATGCCTATTTTTTATTTGAATGTATTTGAAATCACTCTATTTATAGGTGGAGACTATCACCGAAGACAGATATGTACCTTGTCAGATATTTGTGGGAGGCTTGCCCCGGACTTTAACACGTGAGCAATTTAAGAAGTGCTTTGAGCAATTTGGTGATGTCAGTGAAGCAAAGATAAGGACGCACCGTGATACTGGTTTTTCACGTGGCTTCGGTTTCATAACTTTCTATTCACAAGATGATGTTGAGAAGGTTCTCAACACCGGTGAATACTACAAACTCGGTGACGCTACTGTCCAGGTTAAACGATCACTTCCTGAACATCATTCTCCTCATGGAGGCAACCCCTCCATGACAATTGTACTTTTAGTGCTTATGCTACAATTGGTGGAATGAGTGGTCATACGTTCCCACAACCTCAACACTCTTTTGGCTATCCACCATTTCCACTCTGTCAGCCTTCATATTATTACCCTTCATATTATTACCCTGGAACAGTTTTATAGTAATTATAGTTGTCCCATTCAAAGTGTGCAAGGCTGGCAAAACCAACAATTTTCAAGCTACGGGCCTCCAAATTATTATCACGGAGCATCAAGTAGCAATACTGGGTATCAAGGAAGCGGTGGTAGTGGTGCTTATCTAGGAAATCAACCAAATTTAAATTTGTACGGTGGGTGATATATAGAATATCGAATTACCATAACTGAGCATCATTTTTGTCTCTTGTTGAATCAGTATCATTAATATTGGTGTTGGTCTGTTGTTATGAAGAGAGTGATCAGTCTAGAACTTGATAAATACATGCCAGTTCTTTCTTTAATTATGATAGTGCTTACCAAGTTTAGCCTAGAAGGTACGAAATGTTCTATAATTTGTGTGGTCTATGGTTCTGTCTTTCTCCCCCATTCATCATTATTTAGCTTTTGGTACATTTTATTTATTTATAAATTTTGTTGGATGAAGCATTAATCTTATGTGCTAACGTATAGCATTAGGTACCGAAGACTATTTTGATTACAGAAAACACGGTCGTGTTTTGATATGAATTGTAGTATATTTCAAGTGTGTGTAGTTTATTTCTTCTTCTTGCAATCCTTTTTTTTTTGGGTTCCTAACTTTGAATTTGTCCGTTCTTTTGCCTAGTTCTGTAATTCAACTCTAGAGGCTTGATTAATTTTTTTTTTTTCTTTTTATTTTGTAAGGTTATATTACCTCAGTTTTGTGCCATTGAGCATGAGACAGTTTCTGGTAGTTTTCAAAGCTGTTTGGTTACTTCAAAGTTGTACACATGAAATTGGGATATTCATTTACTTAGTGTGGTGAAGTAGTTGTTTTTGGCACTAATCTCGATATAAGTTAGTATTCAATGAAATCTAGTGAATATTATTGGTAGTTATTTAGTGTATTAAGGATCACTGGATTAATTGTTCAATTTCCGTTAATAATATTTAGTATTCAACGAAATCTAGTGAATATTATTGGTAGTTTATTAGTATATTAAGTTGATAACTGTCGTTCCACGAAGACATGAAATTTCAAAAATGATAGTAGCTATTAAATGAAGCAGGACTTACAATCTCAGTTGAATTATCAACAGTTGGAAATGAGCTCTCTCCGCACATGGTAGGTACTTCTTCCCAGGCCTTTTCCTCTCTTCTTGGTGCAGCGCTAAACAGAGAAGCGCCAGAACCAAATGATTAGGAGTTGTTTCCTAAATAAGGACATAAAAAAGGTAATTTAGATAGTAGAATTATAAGAGCTTGCATGTTGGCATTGATTTTAATTTTACTCACAAGTTACCATACCATCCCACTTTTTAGTATAGACATAAACAAAATATATGAACACATTTACTTTTCTAGTCAAGCCTGCTTGTGATTCTACCCTCCCCCTCCTCTAAAAAACCCAGAACTAACTCTACATTTCAGTGACAAGTGATCATTCACTCATCCCTTGTGAAAATGATCATGTTCATGTTATGATACTACAATAGCTAGCATTCAACAGTGTAAATGATAGTGGAAGAAATCAATGAAAAAATGGAAGCAATTCAAGTAATTTTAGCAAAATCAAGAACATATGCGAACATAGTAGTAATGCAAAATAAGTTGCTTCAATCCAGGAACAGAGGCGTTTCAAAGGGCATGACATGTCTGTTGATTGTGTAATTCTAGTATGCGCTTTCCCTCTTCAAAATTACTATCAAAAGCATTTTGTGATACATATGAGTTTTGTAATAATCTCTTCCAAGTTCCACCTCTTTCTCCTCCCACTAGTCCAACATTTTTCTAGTACTACCCACCATATCTGGCAGTTGGCACCCAGACCTACCTAAAAAGTGATAACTCAACAAATAAGTGTAACGCAGTTATCAATATCAGTTCTTGTAAGATGTGCACCGCAACAATAGTTTAGTTAACTAAAAAAACACTGCACCAGTCCTGAATGTCTATTCATCTTAAATAAATATGTACTGACTGGCAAAAACCAGAATGCCAGTCTTCCGTTTTCTCAAATTCTATACTTCATGCTTTGAATTCTTAATTTTTTTCAAGATCACATCCGATCAATTCCTTAAAAATATTTTGGCACTGATATACCAATTCCAACAGATAGTAAACATAACATTTACCATGTTTAGAATCTTTATATAATAGAATTTACATGATATGCATATCTTAAGCAAAAAACTATCATCTACGAAAATCATCAACGTTATTGAGGTTGCAAGTAAACTCAGCTCGAATTACAACCATGATATTAAAACATAAGAGTATTCTTACAAATGCAAAATTAACTCCATATCGACAAAATATAATCCTAAGTTTTCTTACTTGAAAGTCTCCTTAAGGAACATTTCTTTCATACATCTGCAACAATACATGATACAAATATATACAGGCATAGATAGATAACTGACCTTAAATCTCTCCATAATATCTCAAACATAAGGTTTTACAGCAGGAGTTTAAGAAGAAAAAAAGTGATTTCCACTGAGTGCAATATAATAACTAAAAGATGAAATTATAAATAAAAGGATACACATTCTGGAAACCAATTAATTTAGGAAAAAAAATAGTATTAAAATCACCAATACCTTGTACCTCCACCTCTACCTCACAAGTACTATTTTATTAGGTGTTTGCGCTTCGAGCCTCAGCGGAAACATCGTGTGCATGTGTATTTAAATTCTTGTAGCTCAAGACACGTATTGAAATTGACCCGCTAGCCAACAATGTAAACTACTAAACTAGTAACCAACAATATTTTCATTTTTCTTTCTAAATAACAAATAATCTCCTATCTTTTACAAAACTGTATCAGCTCCTCTCTTGTTCAATTTTTTCAGTATTCCGTCTAAAGGAAAATGCAGTAACTATATCCGACAAGCATGGATCACACATGTGACATCGTGTTATCCACAAAACAAAACAAGAAGCTGGAACCAGAAAACCTGTTAAAATTTTCAATTGCTAATGGACTAAAACCATCAGTGTGTCATATTTATTGGTAATGGGCAAACAGAAATTACTCAGGACCAATGACTATTGCTTTCAAAAAAAAATCAAAGCTTCCTTAAAATACAGGAATGTGTTAAGCTTAAGATGACAATTAGGAGAAATGGGCATCCAAAAGAATTCAGATATGCATTGCGAGCCCATTTAATCCAGGCATACTCAATTAATATCCGCAAAACAGCTTAATTATTCCATCATTCAATTAGGTAGCTACTTACTGATATAGGAGTGTAATGAATCTAATCAAGAAACAAGGCAATACAATTCAAATATGCATATTCATGAATCTAGATTATAGCTGCTTAATCAATTTAGACAAACCTCCATTTTGAGATTCTAGTTAAACACTCATTGTAATATAGATTAACAGTAATCTCGTACATAGGAGCTTGCCAAACAGTCCCCAACTCCACAAAAGACTGTTCAACACTTGCCTCTTCCGCAGCTTCGTCACCTCTCAAATTTCACAAACTTTCTAAAACATCGATATTTCCAAGTAAATCCTCATGTGCCTTCAACATAAACACCCTAGCCTCCTACAATCAATTTATTTACGCACAACCCAATCAATTACACATTCACACACTTTCTCACGCCGTAATAACATTTGTACACAAAATCAATTACACTGTATTTACACACACGAAACCAATCACGACATAAGTATACAGTGCAGTTTATATGCTGCATTCATACGCAAAAGTAATAACACATAAGAGTCCACAATTACAAACACAAAACTAACTAGAGCTCATAGTCAACTAGTCATTTAACTACGCACACAGTCTATGCCACTGTATATACACACAAAATCAGTTACGCACACAATCTACGACACTGTATATACACACAAAATCAGTTACAATGTATTCATACGCAAAAGTAACTAGTCATGTTATTTACACACACTTACATTCACATTTACTTAACACGAAATCAACTAGAGTCACGTAATTTACAAAATTAGTTACACAGTATCCATCCGCAAAAGTAACAACGCGTAAGAGTCCGCATTTCCGTGGAATTAGAATCAACTAGAATTTACAGTCAATTAGCCACATATTTACAGTTTCCACACAATCAACAAAATCATAGGCTTCTTCAAAAACAAAAACACATCATAGGCTACATTTACACACACAAAATCAATCACACTATATTCACACACACAAACAAACAATCAATTACACTGTATTAACACAAAAAACACGATCAATTACACTGTATTGACACACACAAACTCAATTGATACAAACAAACACTACCAGATGACGTTGATTAGCGAGCTGTTCTTTCTCATTAAGAGGCTGCGACGTTGTTTTACTCTGTCGTTAAAGCTCTTGCTTTACGACAGGGGAACGGACTGTTTGGCCAGGTTAATGCTCTCTACGTCCCCATTATACACTTCTCATTGATTTTTAACCGCTTAAATCGACTCAACTTCCAACCAAATTTATAAATATTATATATATGAATATAACTAAAAAATGTAAAAATCTTACATAATTGAAAAATATATTTAATATTTATAAATATAATTTTCAAATTTTCAAATTTTCAAAATAATAATTAAATATTTTTAATATTCAATCAAAATTAAGTTATTTGACTACTGAAAAAAAAAACATGTATAATTATTAATTACGTGGCGAGAGTATGTAAATTCAGTCCATATTCTAATTATAAAATTCTTTTACAAAATAAACACTTCTAATTTGTAATTCCGATAACGTTTTTGGGATTCGAATCTTATCAAAATATAATTTGGAGTCGGAATCTTGTTAAACGCTGTTGGAGAATGTTTAACAAACAAAAAAAAAGTTAAAATATATATTTTAATATATAAGTAATTTTTTAAGTTTATAAGATAAACTAGTTTACTTCGCAACGGTTTTATAATAATTTCTCCAAATTATTCTAAAAAAATATTTTTAAACAAAATTATATTTATAACATGAAATTAAGTTTTTTTATAAATTCTCCGTTTAGTGTTGTTCATTACCGAAATTTTGAATAATTATAGAAAAGGGTAATTGTTTAATATGTTTCATTATTTTAATATTATATCAAATATTAGTATATTTATCACTTTATTTTTCTAAAACTTTATAATTGCAACTTCTATTTTAAAATACATAATTAACATAAATATTAAATTCTAGCATATAATATGCTCTCTCGTTAAACATGTTTCCTCCCAATAACTCGTTTTTTCGTTGTTGCCAAATTGAACAGAAAACAAACTAATTACTTAATCAATTACATCATTTATTAATCATTTTTCTATTGTTTAAAATACATGTACTCGGGAAAATAAATGAAAAAAAAATATATTTTTTTTATTTTGGTGCTTATAATGGTTTAATATGTTTGTTGAAGAATCATACGATAGACTTAATCAGTTGAATTTGACGACGAGTAAGCATACCAATTGAGTTTTTGAGTTCATTTAGCACGACCAAAAAGCTCATATATGAATTGGAGTATGATGAGGTTAATGATAATTTCCAGGTGGTTATGATTATAAAATATTATAATTAGTTTTGTGGCTTTCTACACCCTCAATACTAATGCTTGAAAACGGATTTAGGATGTTTCTAATAACCCGTTTCACAAATATATAAGGTTTTTTTGCAAGTGGATGTTTGCAATGGATGGCAATTGAGGATGAAGCCCATGACAATTATATTAATGCCATTGTTGGATTCAATCTCGAGCTTCTCGAGCTTCAACAGTTCAAGGACATCCATTTTCTTCCTACCTATTAAGATGACTCGTGCCAAGTTCTTTCACAGGATTTTGGACGATTGGATGATTAGGAGAATATCTTTTTATTATGAACTCTATCAATTTTGAAATAGATGTGTAGGTGATGATATTTCATCAAAACCCCTATATTTCAAATTTAAAATATAGTAAAAAGTGAATACCAATCTGAAAATTTATTTAAGATTTAGGTTGAATATCCACAAATCTTTTAATATATGGTTTAGAAATATTTATATTATAGAATAATTTTTTGGAATATCTATCAGATATCTTTCGTACATTTTATAAAATCCAAATTAAATATCCTAAGATCCTTTTAAAATATAAAAAAATCCTATAATATCTAAATTAAATAGACATTGTTAAAAATAATAATTTTTATCAAAAATAACAATTCTTCAATGAGATGATTGTTTTTAACGATTGGTATACCCAACTGCCGATTGGGTATCATATTTGTATAAGATGCCCCATTGACATTTGACAATGAGTATAGTTAAAATATATTTGTACTGGATAGTAGACCTGGCACAATGGGTCCAGATTTGAGAAATCGAACCGAAATTCATAGAACCAACTCCGATTTTGTATTCGAATTAGTTAATCCGATAATGATCCGAAAATCGATTTGAACCCGATACGAAAATTATCCGAACCGATAATTTAATCGAAAATTATCCGATCCGATTATGATCCAAAACCGACCATAACCGAATATTAAAATAATCGGAACCAAATATGATTCGAAATACGGGATCCGATTTAAATCCGGATTAAAAATGGTGAACTCAATTTTATAATTTATATAAATCATAATCCACATATATTAAGCCACTTTTAATTTAATAAATTAATATATTTATAAGCTAAATTCACATTTAGAACAATTTCATATAAAAAATAACATGATATCTAACCAAAATTTTTGAGAAAGTACATTATTTTATATTAAAAATAATATATTTAATAAAAAGATATATTTTTTTAAAGTCTTACAAATAAAAAATATGAGTAATGATCCGAAAATATCTGAACCGAAAGCATTCGATTTCAATCCATATTTTATCCGATTTTAATCCAAATTAGACCCGAACCGAATCAGATCGATCCGATCCGAACCGAACTATACCTAAATATATCATAACTGAAAATTGATCCGGTCCGAGATTAATCCGATCCAAAACCGAACCGGTTATCAGGTCTACTAGATAGCTAAACAAATGGATATCATAAAATAAAAATTAGATACCCCATCTACAAGTGTATCTTGTTAATATTTTTGTTTTTTTTCCTTCTAAAAATAGGGTAATTGATATTTGAATTAGAAATGAATTGTACCATTACCGTGATCTTGTTACATGATATGACTTTTTGCTTATAACTTTGTGTTTTAGGAGTGTACCTAGAGATGGGAGATCAATAGATTTCTATATTCTAGATCGTGGCCGGAACAGAAGGAGTTCACTACAACAATGGATATATTGTTCTTTTTGCCTTCTACTGCCCCCTCTATTTTGTTTGTTAAATTTGGTTAAGTCTTTCACTAAAACAATTACTGTTGGTTTGATGCAACATATGCTATAATTCAGATGTTGGTGTTGTTTACTATTTCCTTTAGCTTGTTTAATTATAATGATTATTCTTATTAATATACATGTTATATTTGTCCATAGGGCTGAGCAGAACTGAATCAGAACCAAAAAACCGAACCGAATAATGTAATTTCGGTTCTGTTCGATTCTAAATTTTTGAAATTTCGGTTCGGTCCGGTTCGTTCAAAAAAATTCGGTTAGAACCGAATAGACCGAACTTTTTTTATTATATAATTATATATTTTTTATATATTAACTTTATGTGTATAATGTATTATGTACGTATGTATAATGTTATTCCACGACCACGACTCCATGACCCAGTACCCACAAACCCTAGCCGCACTGAATACTAACTCTACATTTCAGTGACAAGTGATCATTCACTCATCCCTTGTGAAAATGATCATGTTCATGTTATGATAATACAATAGCTAGCATTCAACAGTGTAAATGATAGTGGAAGAAATCAATGAAAAAATGGAAGCAATTCAAGTAATTTTAGCAAAATCAAGAACATATGCGAACATAGTAGTAATGCAAAATAAGTTGCTTCAATCCAGGAACAGAGGCGTTTCAAAGGGCATGACATGTCTGTTGATTGTGTAATTCTAGTATGCGCTTTCCCTCTTCAAAATTACTATCAAAAGCATTTTGTGATACATATGAGTTTTGTAATAATCTCTTCCAAGTTCCACCTCTTTCTCCTCCCACTAGTCCAACATTTTTCTAGTACTACCCACCATATCTGGCAGTTGGCACCCAGACCTACCTAAAAAGTGATAACTCAACAAATAAGTGTAACGCAGTTATCAATATCAGTTCTTGTAAGATGTGCACCGCAACAATAGTTTAGTTAACTAAAAAAACACTGCACCAGTCCTGAATGTCTATTCATCTTAAATAAATATGTACTGACTGGCAAAAACCAGAATGCCAGTCTTCCGTTTTCTCAAATTCTATACTTCATGCTTTGAATTCTTAATTTTTTTCAAGATCACATCCGATCAATTCCTTAAAAATATTTTGGCACTGATATACCAATTCCAACAGATAGTAAACATAACATTTACCATGTTTAGAATCTTTATATAACAGAATTTACATGATATGCATATCTTAAGCAAAAAACTATCATCTACGAAAATCATCAACGTTATTGAGGTTGCAAGTAAACTCAGCTCGAATTACAACCATGATATTAAAACATAAGAGTATTCTTACAAATGCAAAATTAACTCCATATCGACAAAATATAATCCTAAGTTTTCTTACTTGAAAGTCTCCTTAAGGAACATTTCTTTCATACATCTGCAACAATACATGATACAAATATATACAGGCATAGATAGATAACTGACCTTAAATCTCTCCATAATATCTCAAACATAAGGTTTTACAGCAGGAGTTTAAGAAGAAAAAAAGTGATTTCCACTGAGTGCAATATAATAACTAAAAGATGAAATTATAAATAAAAGGATACACATTCTGGAAACCAATTAATTTAGGAAAAAAAATAGTATTAAAATCACCAATACCTTGTACCTCCACCTCTACCTCACAAGTACTATTTTATTAGGTGTTTGCGCTTCGAGCCTCAGCGGAAACATCGTGTGCATGTGTATTTAAATTCTTGTAGCTCAAGACACGTATTGAAATTGACCCGCTAGCCAACAATGTAAACTACTAAACTAGTAACCAACAATATTTTCATTTTTCTTTCTAAATAACAAATAATCTCCTATCTTTTACAAAACTGTATCAGCTCCTCTCTTGTTCAATTTTTTCAGTATTCCGTCTAAAGGAAAATGCAGTAACTATATCCGACAAGCATGGATCACACATGTGACATCGTGTTATCCACAAAACAAAACAAGAAGCTGGAACCAGAAAACCTGTTAAAATTTTCAATTGCTAATGGACTAAAACCATCAGTGTGTCATATTTATTGGTAATGGGCAAACAGAAATTACTCAGGACCAATGACTATTGCTTTCAAAAAAAAATCAAAGCTTCCTTAAAATACAGGAATGTGTTAAGCTTAAGATGACAATTAGGAGAAATGGGCATCCAAAAGAATTCAGATATGCATTGCGAGCCCATTTAATCCAGGCATACTCAATTAATATCCGCAAAACAGCTTAATTATTCCATCATTCAATTAGGTAGCTACTTACTGATATAGGAGTGTAATGAATCTAATCAAGAAACAAGGCAATACAATTCAAATATGCATATTCATGAATCTAGATTATAGCTGCTTAATCAATTTAGACAAACCTCCATTTTGAGATTCTAGTTAAACACTCATTGTAATATAGATTAACAGTAATCTCGTACATAGGAGCTTGCCAAACAGTCCCCAACTCCACAAAAGACTGTTCAACACTTGCCTCTTCCGCAGCTTCGTCACCTCTCAAATTTCACAAACTTTCTAAAACATCGATATTTCCAAGTAAATCCTCATGTGCCTTCAACATAAACACCCTAGCCTCCTACAATCAATTTATTTACGCACAACCCAATCAATTACACATTCACACACTTTCTCACGCCGTAATAACATTTGTACACAAAATCAATTACACTGTATTTACACACACGAAACCAATCACGACATAAGTATACAGTGCAGTTTATATGCTGCATTCATACGCAAAAGTAATAACACATAAGAGTCCACAATTACAAACACAAAACTAACTAGAGCTCATAGTCAACTAGTCATTTAACTACGCACACAGTCTATGCCACTGTATATACACACAAAATCAGTTACGCACACAATCTACGACACTGTATATACACACAAAATCAGTTACAATGTATTCATACGCAAAAGTAACTAGTCATGTTATTTACACACACTTACATTCACATTTACTTAACACGAAATCAACTAGAGTCACGTAATTTACAAAATTAGTTACACAGTATCCATCCGCAAAAGTAACAACGCGTAAGAGTCCGCATTTCCGTGGAATTAGAATCAACTAGAATTTACAGTCAATTAGCCACATATTTACAGTTTCCACACAATCAACAAAATCATAGGCTTCTTCAAAAACAAAAACACATCATAGGCTACATTTACACACACAAAATCAATCACACTATATTCACACACACAAACAAACAATCAATTACACTGTATTAACACAAAAAACACGATCAATTACACTGTATTGACACACACAAACTCAATTGATACAAACAAACACTACCAGATGACGTTGATTAGCGAGCTGTTCTTTCTCATTAAGAGGCTGCGACGTTGTTTTACTCTGTCGTTAAAGCTCTTGCTTTACGACAGGGGAACGGACTGTTTGGCCAGGTTAATGCTCTCTACGTCCCCATTATACACTTCTCATTGATTTTTAACCGCTTAAATCGACTCAACTTCCAACCAAATTTATAAATATTATATATATGAATATAACTAAAAAATGTAAAAATCTTACATAATTGAAAAATATATTTAATATTTATAAATATAATTTTCAAATTTTCAAATTTTCAAAATAATAATTAAATATTTTTAATATTCAATCAAAATTAAGTTATTTGACTACTGAAAAAAAAAACATGTATAATTATTAATTACGTGGCGAGAGTATGTAAATTCAGTCCATATTCTAATTATAAAATTCTTTTACAAAATAAACACTTCTAATTTGTAATTCCGATAACGTTTTTGGGATTCGAATCTTATCAAAATATAATTTGGAGTCGGAATCTTGTTAAACGCTGTTGGAGAATGTTTAACAAACAAAAAAAAAGTTAAAATATATATTTTAATATATAAGTAATTTTTTAAGTTTATAAGATAAACTAGTTTACTTCGCAACGGTTTTATAATAATTTCTCCAAATTATTCTAAAAAAATATTTTTAAACAAAATTATATTTATAACATGAAATTAAGTTTTTTTATAAATTCTCCGTTTAGTGTTGTTCATTACCGAAATTTTGAATAATTATAGAAAAGGGTAATTGTTTAATATGTTTCATTATTTTAATATTATATCAAATATTAGTATATTTATCACTTTATTTTTCTAAAACTTTATAATTGCAACTTCTATTTTAAAATACATAATTAACATAAATATTAAATTCTAGCATATAATATGCTCTCTCGTTAAACATGTTTCCTCCCAATAACTCGTTTTTTCGTTGTTGCCAAATTGAACAGAAAACAAACTAATTACTTAATCAATTACATCATTTATTAATCATTTTTCTATTGTTTAAAATACATGTACTCGGGAAAATAAATGAAAAAAAAATATATTTTTTTTATTTTGGTGCTTATAATGGTTTAATATGTTTGTTGAAGAATCATACGATAGACTTAATCAGTTGAATTTGACGACGAGTAAGCATACCAATTGAGTTTTTGAGTTCATTTAGCACGACCAAAAAGCTCATATATGAATTGGAGTATGATGAGGTTAATGATAATTTCCAGGTGGTTATGATTATAAAATATTATAATTAGTTTTGTGGCTTTCTACACCCTCAATACTAATGCTTGAAAACGGATTTAGGATGTTTCTAATAACCCGTTTCACAAATATATAAGGTTTTTTTGCAAGTGGATGTTTGCAATGGATGGCAATTGAGGATGAAGCCCATGACAATTATATTAATGCCATTGTTGGATTCAATCTCGAGCTTCTCGAGCTTCAACAGTTCAAGGACATCCATTTTCTTCCTACCTATTAAGATGACTCGTGCCAAGTTCTTTCACAGGATTTTGGACGATTGGATGATTAGGAGAATATCTTTTTATTATGAACTCTATCAATTTTGAAATAGATGTGTAGGTGATGATATTTCATCAAAACCCCTATATTTCAAATTTAAAATATAGTAAAAAGTGAATACCAATCTGAAAATTTATTTAAGATTTAGGTTGAATATCCACAAATCTTTTAATATATGGTTTAGAAATATTTATATTATAGAATAATTTTTTGGAATATCTATCAGATATCTTTCGTACATTTTATAAAATCCAAATTAAATATCCTAAGATCCTTTTAAAATATAAAAAAATCCTATAATATCTAAATTAAATAGACATTGTTAAAAATAATAATTTTTATCAAAAATAACAATTCTTCAATGAGATGATTGTTTTTAACGATTGGTATACCCAACTGCCGATTGGGTATCATATTTGTATAAGATGCCCCATTGACATTTGACAATGAGTATAGTTAAAATATATTTGTACTGGATAGTAGACCTGGCACAATGGGTCCAGATTTGAGAAATCGAACCGAAATTCATAGAACCAACTCCGATTTTGTATTCGAATTAGTTAATCCGATAATGATCCGAAAATCGATTTGAACCCGATACGAAAATTATCCGAACCGATAATTTAATCGAAAATTATCCGATCCGATTATGATCCAAAACCGACCATAACCGAATATTAAAATAATCGGAACCAAATATGATTCGAAATACGGGATCCGATTTAAATCCGGATTAAAAATGGTGAACTCAATTTTATAATTTATATAAATCATAATCCACATATATTAAGCCACTTTTAATTTAATAAATTAATATATTTATAAGCTAAATTCACATTTAGAACAATTTCATATAAAAAATAACATGATATCTAACCAAAATTTTTGAGAAAGTACATTATTTTATATTAAAAATAATATATTTAATAAAAAGATATATTTTTTTAAAGTCTTACAAATAAAAAATATGAGTAATGATCCGAAAATATCTGAACCGAAAGCATTCGATTTCAATCCATATTTTATCCGATTTTAATCCAAATTAGACCCGAACCGAATCAGATCGATCCGATCCGAACCGAACTATACCTAAATATATCATAACTGAAAATTGATCCGGTCCGAGATTAATCCGATCCAAAACCGAACCGGTTATCAGGTCTACTAGATAGCTAAACAAATGGATATCATAAAATAAAAATTAGATACCCCATCTACAAGTGTATCTTGTTAATATTTTTGTTTTTTTTCCTTCTAAAAATAGGGTAATTGATATTTGAATTAGAAATGAATTGTACCATTACCGTGATCTTGTTACATGATATGACTTTTTGCTTATAACTTTGTGTTTTAGGAGTGTACCTAGAGATGGGAGATCAATAGATTTCTATATTCTAGATCGTGGCCGGAACAGAAGGAGTTCACTACAACAATGGATATATTGTTCTTTTTGCCTTCTACTGCCCCCTCTATTTTGTTTGTTAAATTTGGTTAAGTCTTTCACTAAAACAATTACTGTTGGTTTGATGCAACATATGCTATAATTCAGATGTTGGTGTTGTTTACTATTTCCTTTAGCTTGTTTAATTATAATGATTATTCTTATTAATATACATGTTATATTTGTCCATAGGGCTGAGCAGAACTGAATCAGAACCAAAAAACCGAACCGAATAATGTAATTTCGGTTCTGTTCGATTCTAAATTTTTGAAATTTCGGTTCGGTCCGGTTCGTTCAAAAAAATTCGGTTAGAACCGAATAGACCGAACTTTTTTTATTATATAATTATATATTTTTTATATATTAACTTTATGTGTATAATGTATTATGTACGTATGTATAATGTTATTCCACGACCACGACTCCATGACCCAGTACCCACAAACCCTAGCCGCACTGAATACTAACTCTACATTTCAGTGACAAGTGATCATTCACTCATCCCTTGTGAAAATGATCATGTTCATGTTATGATAATACAATAGCTAGCATTCAACAGTGTAAATGATAGTGGAAGAAATCAATGAAAAAATGGAAGCAATTCAAGTAATTTTAGCAAAATCAAGAACATATGCGAACATAGTAGTAATGCAAAATAAGTTGCTTCAATCCAGGAACAGAGGCGTTTCAAAGGGCATGACATGTCTGTTGATTGTGTAATTCTAGTATGCGCTTTCCCTCTTCAAAATTACTATCAAAAGCATTTTGTGATACATATGAGTTTTGTAATAATCTCTTCCAAGTTCCACCTCTTTCTCCTCCCACTAGTCCAACATTTTTCTAGTACTACCCACCATATCTGGCAGTTGGCACCCAGACCTACCTAAAAAGTGATAACTCAACAAATAAGTGTAACGCAGTTATCAATATCAGTTCTTGTAAGATGTGCACCGCAACAATAGTTTAGTTAACTAAAAAAACACTGCACCAGTCCTGAATGTCTATTCATCTTAAATAAATATGTACTGACTGGCAAAAACCAGAATGCCAGTCTTCCGTTTTCTCAAATTCTATACTTCATGCTTTGAATTCTTAATTTTTTTCAAGATCACATCCGATCAATTCCTTAAAAATATTTTGGCACTGATATACCAATTCCAACAGATAGTAAACATAACATTTACCATGTTTAGAATCTTTATATAACAGAATTTACATGATATGCATATCTTAAGCAAAAAACTATCATCTACGAAAATCATCAACGTTATTGAGGTTGCAAGTAAACTCAGCTCGAATTACAACCATGATATTAAAACATAAGAGTATTCTTACAAATGCAAAATTAACTCCATATCGACAAAATATAATCCTAAGTTTTCTTACTTGAAAGTCTCCTTAAGGAACATTTCTTTCATACATCTGCAACAATACATGATACAAATATATACAGGCATAGATAGATAACTGACCTTAAATCTCTCCATAATATCTCAAACATAAGGTTTTACAGCAGGAGTTTAAGAAGAAAAAAAGTGATTTCCACTGAGTGCAATATAATAACTAAAAGATGAAATTATAAATAAAAGGATACACATTCTGGAAACCAATTAATTTAGGAAAAAAAATAGTATTAAAATCACCAATACCTTGTACCTCCACCTCTACCTCACAAGTACTATTTTATTAGGTGTTTGCGCTTCGAGCCTCAGCGGAAACATCGTGTGCATGTGTATTTAAATTCTTGTAGCTCAAGACACGTATTGAAATTGACCCGCTAGCCAACAATGTAAACTACTAAACTAGTAACCAACAATATTTTCATTTTTCTTTCTAAATAACAAATAATCTCCTATCTTTTACAAAACTGTATCAGCTCCTCTCTTGTTCAATTTTTTCAGTATTCCGTCTAAAGGAAAATGCAGTAACTATATCTGACAAGCATGGATCACACATGTGACATCGTGTTATCCACAAAACAAAACAAGAAGCTGGAACCAGAAAACCTGTTAAAATTTTCAATTGCTAATGGACTAAAACCATCAGTGTGTCATATTTATTGGTAATGGGCAAACAGAAATTACTCAGGACCAATGACTATTGCTTTCAAAAAAAAATCAAAGCTTCCTTAAAATACAGGAATGTGTTAAGCTTAAGATGACAATTAGGAGAAATGGGCATCCAAAAGAATTCAGATATGCATTGCGAGCCCATTTAATCCAGGCATACTCAATTAATATCCGCAAAACAGCTTAATTATTCCATCATTCAATTAGGTAGCTACTTACTGATATAGGAGTGTAATGAATCTAATCAAGAAACAAGGCAATACAATTCAAATATGCATATTCATGAATCTAGATTATAGCTGCTTAATCAATTTAGACAAACCTCCATTTTGAGATTCTAGTTAAACACTCATTGTAATATAGATTAACAGTAATCTCGTACATAGGAGCTTGCCAAACAGTCCCCAACTCCACAAAAGACTGTTCAACACTTGCCTCTTCCGCAGCTTCGTCACCTCTCAAATTTCACAAACTTTCTAAAACATCGATATTTCCAAGTAAATCCTCATGTGCCTTCAACATAAACACCCTAGCCTCCTACAATCAATTTATTTACGCACAACCCAATCAATTACACATTCACACACTTTCTCACGCCGTAATAACATTTGTACACAAAATCAATTACACTGTATTTACACACACGAAACCAATCACGACATAAGTATACAGTGCAGTTTATATGCTGCATTCATACGCAAAAGTAATAACACATAAGAGTCCACAATTACAAACACAAAACTAACTAGAGCTCATAGTCAACTAGTCATTTAACTACGCACACAGTCTATGCCACTGTATATACACACAAAATCAGTTACGCACACAATCTACGACACTGTATATACACACAAAATCAGTTACAATGTATTCATACGCAAAAGTAACTAGTCATGTTATTTACACACACTTACATTCACATTTACTTAACACGAAATCAACTAGAGTCACGTAATTTACAAAATTAGTTACACAGTATCCATCCGCAAAAGTAACAACGCGTAAGAGTCCGCATTTCCGTGGAATTAGAATCAACTAGAATTTACAGTCAATTAGCCACATATTTACAGTTTCCACACAATCAACAAAATCATAGGCTTCTTCAAAAACAAAAACACATCATAGGCTACATTTACACACACAAAATCAATCACACTATATTCACACACACAAACAAACAATCAATTACACTGTATTAACACAAAAAACACGATCAATTACACTGTATTGACACACACAAACTCAATTGATACAAACAAACACTACCAGATGACGTTGATTAGCGAGCTGTTCTTTCTCATTAAGAGGCTGCGACGTTGTTTTACTCTGTCGTTAAAGCTCTTGCTTTACGACAGGGGAACGGACTGTTTGGCCAGGTTAATGCTCTCTACGTCCCCATTATACACTTCTCATTGATTTTTAACCGCTTAAATCGACTCAACTTCCAACCAAATTTATAAATATTATATATACTAGCCTATAGCCCGTGCGATGCACGGTTACTTAAATTTTATTTATAATTATTTTGTTTATAATTATATTTTTATTATGATGCAACACACGATTGTTTTTTTAATATTTATAATTATATTTATTTATGAATATTTTAATATTTCAAAGTTATTAGTTTACATGATTAAATTATTGTTAAAAAAGATTTAGCCAAAAAAAATTATAGTTAAAAATTTGATATTTATTATATTTTACACGCTCAATTTAATATTTGTTTATATTAAGTTATAAAAGTTAGATTTGGCCAATTTTACGGTTCACATGAAATTCACAAAATAATCTTTAATTTAGTTGTGGTTTAATAGTTCCTTTTCAATTAAAAACTATTCTAAAACTAAAAAGAGAATAAAGTGACGAAATTTAATGTTTAGAATTCTATTCGATTTAGGAAATCTACTTAACTTATATGTAGTTTAGATTATTAGAATAATCTTTATTAACCAAATACATGTTTTAATGTTAAATCTAACGGTTTTCACCTATCTATTTAAGATTAAACGATTTTTATTATTTTGGTTATAAATGGGTTTCCTTATTTAATTACAACTATTTTTATGTTTTAACTTTTTGGAAAATCCAATCCTAATATAATATCTTTTAACTTATATCATTTTTAGATAATAATTTCTTTTTATATGATATAATCTTGATCATCTATTTTTAAAAGTATTGGATCTAACGGTTGAGAATGTTTTGACGGTATTTAGGACCAAATTACCAGGATAACATCATTAATTTTTCTTAATATTTATTTTTTTTAATTTTTAATTTTTTTAAATATTTATTGCTAAAATATAATATACTCTTTTTTTGTAATATGTTAATGATGCGGGAACTTTGAACTTTTGAGAAAATAAATTATCAATTAAAAAATATTTTTTTGTACTAGTTCTTCTTTTAAAGTAGTACACCGTGACGATCAAAATTCTGTATAAAATTCATTTTTTTATAGTATATCCCGTAAATATCTATGTTATTATATTAAAAACTAAATAATGAAAGCTTTCTTATAAGTGTGGTCGCTTTGTTTGATCACTCAATCCATAATCGTTTCGTTGGATCTTTCAAATTAAATTGTTGAGAAACGTTACATATAACAGTAAAATTATCATGTAGAATGATCTAAGATTTGAATCTACCAACAACATATTAAAATTTACAGGGTTTTTTTTTGAAATTTTTTTTTTGAATTTTTTTTTTCTTTCAGACATAGGTTATTTGATAATATTTTTTGTAAAGTACGATTTTTCAGAAAAGTACTATACTAATTGATTAACAAACTTTTAAAGTTTCAAATTTAATAATTTACAATGTATATAGGTTAAAAAAGTTAGGTATGTTCTTTAGCTGAGTCTACAATTTCAAAATACGATTTTTTTTAATATGAATATAGTCTTGCTAACAATGAAATTAGGTCTCTATGAGTGTTTATAAAACAAAATCACCATTTGCGTATAATTTATTATTTAATAATAAATTATATTTTATTAGTTATGATCTATAACTTAATAAAATAGGATAAAAAATATGCACAATTTTATAAAATTTTATCCTCTTATTATTATATTCTTTGTTGATTTGAATTTTTCTTAGATTGATTTTAATTTTTGAACATAGATTTCTAAATTTAAAATAGTTAGAAAAAAGTAATTAAATTGGCGTTAAAATAATGATGACATAATAATCATTATTAGAATTTAAATACTCACTTTACTGATTTGGGCTTTATCTTGTGTTTTAAAAATCAGATTTTGACGATTTTACACCCCACGTGAAGATAATTAAATTATTTTTAATTAAAAGATGGTTTAACAATTTTTATCTAACTGGAATTGTCCATGGAAGAGAAAAGAAAATCACGAATTTTTTACATGGAGAATTTTATTCAATATAGAAAACTTATTTATATTTGGTATATTTGGTTTAAATTATCAAAATACACTTTTTAGAATTTAAATATAATCCTATTATAAATAAAATACACTTTTTTAATATTTGATCAAACGATTTTCATTTATCTAGTTAAGATCTAATACTCCTTATTAATTTGGTTGTCACGATCAAAATTTTTGATAAATCCCTATTATGCTTATTATATAAAATAGTTTAATATAATAAGGATATCAAGTACATACTCATATAAGTATCTTACTAACTCCTTTTACTTTTAATGTTTTGGTTTTATTTATAGTGTATATAAAATTTTAAAATACATTATTACTTTAAAATTATTAAACAGTATAAAAATTATGTTATGATTATATAAAATTTTATTCTCATATTATTATAGTATTTATCGATTTGAATTTGTTCTTAATTTATTTTAATACTTTATTGAAAGAAAGATAAAATTTCTATATTTAAAAGAATTAGTGGAAAAATAAATAAATTTGTGCTACAATTATAAAAAAATATTTATTAAAATTTAGATACTCACTTTACTATTTGAGTTCTATCCTAAGTTTTAGAAATTGAATTTTGACGATCTTACAACCCATGTGAAACTAACGAAATTATCTTTAATTTAATGATGATTTAATAATTATTATCTAACTTGACCAGTGACCTACCCATAAACCGAAAAGAAAAGACGGTTAAGTATTATATTCAAAATTATTGTTTATGAATTTGAAACCCTCGATATTTTAGTAATATTTTGATATTATCTTTTTATGTTTGTTATATGTAAAATAATATAATTATAATTTGGATTAATCAAATTGTTATGTTCCTTCGGAAAAAAATGTTTAAATTTATTCATGTACATGAGTTCTCGTAAGTCTCTTATAACGCAGGGTCCACATGTATCATTGTTATATGATATACATGAGCATTATATTGATAATTTTTAATATTGTAATCGATATGAATTGTTATCTCATATTTGGTTTAACAATTATTATCTAACTCGAACTATACATAAATTAAAGAGAAAAGATATTTAAGAATTTTTACATAGAAAAATTTTAAATTATCAAAATACACTTTATAGTATTTAAATAAAATTCTATTATTAATCAGATATACTTTTTAATATTAGATCTAACAATTCTCATCGATCTATTTAAGATCTAACTGTAATAATTAATTTGGTTGTATAGTGGTCGTACAGGGACCAGATCGATTTTAATTTTTTCTTAAATTGATTTTAATATTTTATTGAAATAAACATAGAATTTATAAATTTAAAAAAATTAGGAAAAAAATTAAATTGGTGCTACAATAATAAAAAAAATATATTAAAATTACAGCCCACGCGAAGCTAACAAAATTATCTTTAATTTAATGATGGTTTAATAATTATTATCTAACTTGAACTATCCATAAATTAAAGAGAAAAGATAATTACGATTTTTTACATAAAGATTTCTATTTAATATAAAAAACCTATTTATAATTGGTTTAAATTAAAAAAAAATTAAAATTTAGATAATCACTTTACTGTTTGGGCTCTATCTTGAGTTTTAGACAACAGATTTTAACAATTTTACAGCCCACGCGAAGCTAACAAAATTATCTTTAATTTAATGATGGTTTAATAATTATTATCTAACTGGAACTATCCATAAACTAAATAGAAAAGATAATTACGATTTTTTACATAAAGATTTCTATTCAAGATAGAAAACCTATTTATAATTGGTTTAAATTATCAAAATACACCTTTTAGTATTTAAATACTATCATATTATTAATCAAATACAATTTTTATTATTATATCTAATGGTCCTCATCTATTTGAATATTTATAGTTTTATAATCCAACGGATCATATACTTTTGGTAGTACAGTGACCAACCAAAGTTTTGGATAAGATCTCCCTTACGCTTATTATATATAAGGAGTTAATGAATATAACTAAAAAATGTAAAAATCTTACATAATTGAAAAATATATTTAATATTTATAAATATAATTTTCAAATTTTCAAATTTTCAAAATAATAATTAAATATTTTTAATATTCAATCAAAATTAAGTTATTTGACTACTGAAAAAAAAAACATGTATAATTATTAATTACGTGGCGAGAGTATGTAAATTCAGTCCATATTCTAATTATAAAATTCTTTTACAAAATAAACACTTCTAATTTGTAATTCCGATAACGTTTTTGGGATTCGAATCTTATCAAAATATAATTTGGAGTCGGAATCTTGTTAAACGCTGTTGGAGAATGTTTAACAAACAAAAAAAAAAGTTAAAATATATATTTTAATATATAAGTAATTTTTTAAGTTTATAAGATAAACTAGTTTACTTCGCAACGGTTTTATAATAATTTCTCCAAATTATTCTAAAAAAATATTTTTAAACAAAATTATATTTATAACATGAAATTAAGTTTTTTTATAAATTCTCCGTTTAGTGTTGTTCATTACCGAAATTTTGAATAATTATAGAAAAGGGTAATTGTTTAATATGTTTCATTATTTTAATATTATATCAAATATTAGTATATTTATCACTTTATTTTTCTAAAACTTTATAATTGCAACTTCTATTTTAAAATACATAATTAACATAAATATTAAATTCTAGCATATAATATGCTCTCTCGTTAAACATGTTTCCTCCCAATAACTCGTTTTTTCGTTGTTGCCAAATTGAACAGAAAACAAACTAATTACTTAATCAATTACATCATTTATTAATCATTTTTCTATTGTTTAAAATACATGTACTCGGGAAAATAAATGAAAAAAAAATATTTTTTTTTTATAGAAACTTGCATTTTCTGTAAATATTATCTTCTACATAATTAGAAGGTAAAAATTTATAAAAATGATTTTTAATGTATATGTAAAACATATAGATAAATTAAACGTGAGTTTTTTAACAAAAAAAAATTATAAGAACATAGTTTCTAATAATGTTGTTAGGAAAATGTAAAGATGATAATCAGATTTAAATATAAATTTTAGAACTTCAAGAAAAAATATATGAAAATATTATAATGGTAAATTTAAGTTCAAAAGAAAGTTTAAGAAAATATCAGCATTATAATTTGACTTGAAGCTAAATTTTAGGACAATATTAATATAGTAATTTGACTTAAGAAGAAAGTTCAGGAGAATATAAAGTAATTAATATTTGCATTACTAAAGATTTAAAAGTCAATTTAGATATTTTTTACTCAAATGGTCTTGCACCTCTCAAATCGTCTTCTTTATTATTTTTCTCGATTAAAAGATATTAAATAAAAATTAGTAAATAAATTGGACTCGTGGAGTAAGTTTAGATGAATATTAATATATTATACTTTGTTTCCTTCATTTGAATATAGTAGGAAGAAATTAGTAAATAAAATGGACTTGAAACTTTAGGGAAATATTAACATAACATATTTAACTTCCTTCCTTTAAATATAGTATTAAAGAAAGAGATAATTATCAAAGTCATCACTAATTTGGTTCAAATGTATCAAATTAGTCACTCATTTCAAAAATGACTCAATTTGATAATTAATTTGAAAACTTGCATCAATATAGTCATTAAAAGAGTTAAATTTTATATCAATTTAGTCACTGATAGATTGTCTACTTGATACGAAATTTCAAATTAATGACTAAATTAAGTCATTTTTGAAATGAGTGACTAATTTGAAACATTTGAACCAAATAAGTGATGATTTTGATAATTATCTCATTAATAAAAAATTATTAAATAAACTGGATTAGTAGAGGACGTCTAGGAGAATATTAACATATTATATTTAGTTTCCCCCGTTAAAAAATAATAATAAGAAAATTGAGATTTTATCCAATATTATAAATGCAAGAATATTAAAATTGTATATTTACTTTCCTCCATTAGTAAAAATTTAAAAGACAATTAAGATATTTTTTAATAAAATAATTTAGGAGACTATTAAAATTTTAAATTTAGTTTCTTTCATTAGTTAAGATTTTAAAGGCAAGAATATTAATATTTTATATTCAGTTTCCTCCATTAATAAATATGTTGAAGGCAAGAATATTATAATTGTATATTTAGTTTCCTCCATTAGTAAATATTTTAAAGTCAGTTGAGATATTTTCGAATCTTTAACATTAATTATTCAAAAAATTGAGAAAATTAGAAAAATAGATCGAAGCAATTTGAGAGTGTCATCTCACCGCCCTCGTCTTCTCGTTTATATAAGTACTAGTCTACTAAGCCGCGCTTCACAGCGGCCTATAACATTTTTGTAAAATATTAAATATTAACTATTTAAGAAAAATCAAGAAAAAAATATATCCGTACTATCTATCTATACTATTATATAATAGACGAATCATTAAAAGTTTGGGTCGTCGATACCAAAGTGGTTTTACTTAATTACCCTTACTTATTTGTAATGAAGTATTATTAAATAATATTATTATTATTTATAACCAATTACCTTTTTCCAGCTAAAACATATTATTTTTCTATTTTTTCTAACAAAATTTCCTTATTTTCCAAAAACATCACGGACAATTTACGTTTTCAACTAAAACATGTTACATTTTATATATTTTCATACTAAAATTCATTCTTCTCCAAAAATATAACGGATAAACTCTTATTTATTTATTTTAAAAGCTATTTAATGCTTTTAATTATTTAAATTTTCTTTTACCTATTTTAACATGCCTATTTTTTTTAACAAATGCAATTAATAAGATATTAAAATCCAAATAAGAAAATAATAACTATTAAGTACCTTTTTATAACCAAATTACCCTTTTCAACTAAAACACATTATTTTTTCTAACAAAATTCCTTTTTTCCAAAAATATCACGGGTAATTAATAATTTTTTTAAAAAAATAAAACATGTTACTTTTTCTAATTTTTCTTACTAAAACTCACACTTTTCCAAAAATATCACGGGTAAACCTTTATTTATTTATTTTAACACTTTTTCAGCTAAAACATATTAAATTCCCTTATTTTCCAAAAATATCACGGATAAACTCTTATTTATTTATTTTAAAACCTATTTTAATGTTTTTAATAATTTAAATTTCTTTTACCTATTTTAACATGTCTATATTTTTAACAAATGCAATTAATAAAATATTAGAACGCAAATAATAAAATAACAACTATTAATTACCTATGTACAACCAAATTACATTTTTCAACTAAAACACATTATTTTTTCTATTATTTCTAACATAATTCCTTTTTTCCAAAAATATCGCGAGTAATTATTTTTTTTAAATAAAACATGTTACAGTTTCTAAATTATCTTACTAAAACCCTACTTTTCCAAAAATATCACGGATAAACCCTTATTTATTTTAACACTTTTTCAGCTAAAACACATTAATTTTTCTATTATTTCTAACAAAATCCTTTTTTCCCAAAAATATCACTGACAATTACGAATAAAACATGTTACCTTTTCTAATTTCTCATACTAAAACCGCTACTTTTCCAAAAATATCATGGGCAAACCCTTATTTATTTATTTATTTTAACACCTATTTTAATTCTTTTAATTATTTAAAAAAGTTAACCTACTTTAACATGCCTATTTATATTTTTTAACAAATACAATTAATAAAATATTGAATATAAATAATAAAGTAATGAATTATTAAAAACAATCTGATTTATTAAGTCAACACTTAGTACACTAAATACATATAAAAAGTACTAAAAATATGCAGTAATATAAATTTAAGTATTAACCACCACTTCAAATTTCAACCATTCGTATTATCACAAAAATTAAAAATTTCTTAAATATCCCTAAACTTTATATACCGATTTTGTGTCATGTTTTTGAAGTCGACGCCCGTTGCATAAATACATGTAAATAAAAAATGCTAAAAATATGCAATAATAACATTTAAGTATTAACCGCCGCTTCAAACTTCAATTATTAGTATCAAAACAAAAATTACAAATTAATAAAAAACCATAGACTTTATATGCCGATTTTGTGTCATACTTTCTTGAGCCGACGCTCATTGCATTAAATACATATAAATCAAAAATACTAAAATTAAGCAATAATAAAAATTTAAGTATTAACCACCGCTTCAAATTTCAACTATTGTATTATCACAAAAATTACAATTTTTTTAAATATTGTTAGATGTTATAATAATTTTTTTAGTGTGTACATCTGCATAATTATAATTTAAAAGGTTCAGCATAGAAATATAATTGATTTTAATATAATCATTGTCTTTCCTCTGAATTTGAATATAAATAAGGAATTTCAGTTTTAGTTTAGTTAAGGAAAAAAAATAACATTTGCTTAATTGAATTATGAGCATGATTGACTTTTATATATTTATTGTTTTTGCTATGAATTTGAATGTGAATAAAGAAATTCAATTCTTTACACATGATTAATTAAAAAAAATTATGAGATAATGGTATTGAATAACTTTAATTAATTCTCCAAATCATAAAAAGAATATATCAAAAACTATATACAAAGATAACATTCAATATAATTATTATAGATATAGAAATCAATTAAAAAAATTAAAAAAAATGTATGTGTTTCCTTATTTGAATTCATACACTCTTTGTGCATACGGTCTACCCGTGTATTTGTGTTTCAATTTGTGCTGACATGTATACCTAACATATTCATAAATTCAAAAAAAATTGACTGATAAATGCTAAGTATGCATATATATAACCTATAATCTCCAAAACCTCAGGTTACAGATGTTAGAAAGAAAAAAACAAATTAAAATATATATTCAATATGCAAGTTTATTAATGCACCCGAATTATCGTAAAATTCTCAAATTTGTGATGTGAGGAAAACTAATCAATGTGCCATGCTTTTATAGGCAATTTAAGATATAATAAAGAATAAATTCTAAATAGGATTATAATATAAATATTAAATAAAGATTAAATCATAAATATGATATAACGTTAAAATAAAGATTTAATTCTAAAAAAATTGATTTTTATATATTTATTGTCTTCCCTATAAATTCGAATCTAATTAAGATAATTTAATTTTATTGAATAAAAATAGAGAAACTCTAGAAAAATATATTAAACTTAAATAGGATTTAATTTCGTTGGGAAAAGAAGTTAATTTTGTTTAATTAAATTTTAAATATGATTTACTTTTTATATATTTATTTTCTTCCCTGAAAATTCGAATTGAATTAAAATAGTGAAACTCAAGAAAAATAGATTAAAACTTAAATAGGATTTAAGTTAATTGAGAAAAAAGGTTATATTTGTATAATTAAATTTTAAATAGGATTGACTTTTTATATATTTATTTTATTCCCTGAAAATTTGAATTGAATTAAAATAGTAAAACTCAAGAAAAATAGATTAAAACTTAAATACGATTTAAGTTAGTTGAGAAAAAAAAGGAAATATTTGTATAATTAAATTTTAAATGGGATTGAATTTTATATATTTATTGTCTTTCCTGAAAATTCGAGTGTAAATAAGGAATGTCTTACCTAAAAATTCGAATGTAAATAAGGAAATTTAATTTTATTGAATTAAAATTGAGGATCTCTAGAAAATTAGATAAATATGAATCGAGCGATTCTAGAGCTCCTAGGGGTTTTCCTTTATATATATAAAGATATTGACGAGTTGAAAAAGCCGTACTTCACGGCGGCATTATAATTTTAAAAAAAGATTTTATTTACAAAATTTAAACAATTACTCATTTATTTCTAAAAGCCGTCTTCCAATGTTTAACGATTTTCTTGTTAGGATCGAAATACCAATTGTTTTATATCGAGTACTTATCTAATATATTAATTTTCATTTTAACATACTCAGCCGCTCTCTCGTTGAAAACACACATATATAAATTTGCACTTCTATTTTACTTCCAATATAACTTTTAACTATGTCTTACAAATACATTTTCTACTTTAAATAGAACTTCTTTTTTAAATGCTTTTTTATATAAAAAAACACATATATAAATTTGCACTCCTATTTTACTTCCTATAGAACTTTTAACTATATCTTACAAATGCCTATTTTACTTTTGATAGAACTTTTTTTTTAAATTAATTTTTTTACAAATTCAAACTTTTCTACTCTATAAATTCGAAAACATATTTTACTTCCGATAGAACTTTTATTTTTCTTATAAATTTGAACCATTCTCCTTTATAAACACGAACACTTATTATATTTCAAATATAGCTTTTATTTATATAAATTTTGAACTCTCATTCTTTATAAATTCATTTATTTAGAAGTATTTAAAATTATAAAATTCTAGAAAATTAGAATACTGCGACTCGGAGATCCAGTACATCAAACCTAGAGTAACCAAAACAATAATGACTTGAAAAACACACATACGGAGACCCACCACCTCATTATGCAAAAAATGCTTTAAATATTCATGAGTTATTTTTATTTGTAACTATAAAACTCTTTCATGGGAGGGACAAAAATTTTCCTTTCATTTTGTTTGTTACTATTAGAAAATGGAAAGTTTGAGACATATTTTAAATATGTTCTTGATGAAATTTCTGAAAACTAACAATTGGAGGTTGTTCCTTGATATGAGGACTTAAACTTTCATGTTTGGATCTAAGACATTTTCTTAGTGGAATCCATAAATAAATTGAGTTGAAATAGGTTGCTTGAAATGGGTTATGTGGGTTGTCTAAGTTGAAATAACTTGTATCCCACATAGAAATGGTAATGAGAGGGTGGTGGGTTTATATAGAACCATGTGCAATAGTAGTGTACAACTACTAAGGCATGTGGGTGTGCATGGTGTTATTGTGTGCCTCACGCGCACGCACACACAAGCGCGCCACCGTCGCCCGCCTCGCCTGGCCACGCCACGACTCGGGTCGGGTAGAAGGGCGATTTGGGCGAATGTTTCGGCGTCTCACGTACACGAGGCGACCTGGGTGAAGAATTTTATTACCTGTTTATTTAATATTATTTATTGATTTAATTTAACAGTATCAATATTTATTTGTAACAGCTCAACGAACTGGGTCAGGATTTAAATTAAATCCTGATGGACCAGTTCTTGGATTAACTCCTGATGGATATTGATCCTGATGGGTCAGTACTTGGAGTGAAATCCTGATAGTCGGTCCAGTACTGTTGCCACTCCTGACGGACAGTAAGTCCTGATGGCTTGACTTGAGTAAGTACTGATGACGATCAACTCCTGATGGACCAGTAAGTCCTGACTGAGCTGTAAATGATATTAAATATTGATGACATCTGTTAATGATAATTAAATCAGAATATTTAGTATTAAATGTCATATCTTCAGTTACAATTTTCTTTTTGGTCTGTTACGTTTTGTGTTGTATTTTATATATACAAAACAAAACGTTTGACACAGAGAGATATATATACTAAGATACATAAAATCCTAGCATCATATTCTTCTCTGTTCTCTCTCTGAAAACATACATACAGAATATACACATAGTTTTTTGGGCGAACTGAGGTGCAGGTTGTTATTGATCATTGTCATTACTGTGAGTGGATTGATCTGAGCTGTTTTATCCTGGAAGTGATATTACTGTAACCCAACACAGCGTAAGTGGGGCAATAGTCTCTTCAAGAACAGTCAAGACTTCTCTAAGGCTTGGCGACTCAGTTGTTCTTTATCTATCAGTACTTGTTAAAAGCTACAGAGAGATAAGTAATTCTTTCTTGTCTTGTTATTTACAGTCTCTGATTATTTTCTTGTTTCGACCTTCGTGTTTGTTTTGTTACTTGGTATATTTGCATGTTCTTGTTAATATAAATACATATAATTGCCCTATTGTTGCTGTGTAGTTTAGTGAACTATACCCAACAATCTTAAAGAGATTATCCGTGTTATATATTGTTAATTAGCAAGATGGTTAACGAAACTGAAACTGCTACTATTAGTGCTACTGGGTCTGGTGTTACTACACCTACCATCGATTGGACCATGTACCGTTTCCCACAACCTATCGATTTGTCAGGAATGCCTGATAAATTCGGCGGGGGTGTTGGTTTTTCTCGTTGGCAGAAAAAGATGAAACTGTGGCTTATAGTAAAGGGTCTATGGTCGGTGGTGCAGTATGAGAAACTAGTTATTGATCAGGAAAATGCTGAATCTGTTAAGGCTTATGCTATGTGGGAGGAAAAGGATGGTGTGGTTAGGGCTGCTATACTGGCAGCTTTAGTGAACACTCTATTTGATGTTTATTCATCTGACTCCTTCACTGCTAAGCTCTTATAAGAAAAGCTGGACCAGACGCATAATACTGACTCGCAAGGGTTGGAAAAGTATTTTGTGGCTCGGTTCCTTGATTTCAAACTGGTGGATACTAAATCCATGACTGAGCAGGCACACGATTTTGAGATGTTGGTGCATGCTTTGAAGGAGTGCGGAATGGATCTTCCTAAGAAGTTTCAGGTTATGGCAGTGATTGAAAAGCTTCCTAAGTCTTGGGAAGAGTTTGCTCTATCTCTGAAAAGACAGAAGGGAGAGATCACTTGGACAAACCTTATGCTGGACATCTCTGTGCAGGAACAACACAAGTCCAAACAGGGACATGTGATGCCTGCTGAACATGGGAGTTCGAAGGTGAATGTAATGACTGTTGGACAGAAAAGAAAGGCTGTCACTAAGAAGGAAAACACTAAGCCTAAAAATGACAAGAATAAGGCTAAAAAACCAAAGGCAAACAAACCATGTTGGTCTTGTGGACAGGTTGGTCATTGGAGCAAGGACTGTCCAATAAAGAAGGCAAAGAAATCTGTTGTGGCACAAGCTAATACTGTGTTTGGAACCACTGATGGTCCTATGGTACACATGGTTGTTGGTGAGGCTGATGCTTCTAGAACCAATAACGGGTATGTTACCTACAACCTTGTACTTCTTTCCACTTATCTGTCTCATGAATGGTTGATTGATACTGGAGCTAATGTACA
Organism: Heracleum sosnowskyi; assembly: GCA_030848705.1. Classification (NCBI taxonomy): domain Eukaryota; kingdom Viridiplantae; phylum Streptophyta; class Magnoliopsida; order Apiales; family Apiaceae; genus Heracleum; species Heracleum sosnowskyi. Next base: position 27,132,948 of record CM061237.1, read on the forward strand.
TATTTGTATTGATATTACTCTATTTGTATCTTATCAACAGACTCATGACCTGACAGTGACGATGGAGAATGCTAGTGATGCTCGAATTCTTGGAATAGGAAACGTGGACCTGAAGTTTGCTTCTGGGCGTGTTCTATCCCTCACTAGAGTGCATCATGTTCCCGATATTCGTAGAAATATAATAAGTGGAAGCTGTTTAGTACATAATGGATTTGAACTTTCTTTGAGATGTAATAAAGTAGTTATTACACATACTGGTGTATTTTTTGGCAAAGGTTACTTGTCTGATGGTTTGTTTTTAATAAATGTTGAGCCTGTTTTGGCCAGTTTTATTAATGATAGTGTTGCACCTTCTGTTAATTGTGTTGAATCATCCGATTTGTGGCATTCTAGACTTGGTCATTTAAATTTTGGTGCTCTAAAGAAAATGATGAATTTAGAGTTGATTCCAAAATATGCCATTGATAAGAAATCTAAATGTCAAGTATGTGTGACTGCTAAACAAACTAGGAAACCCTTTCATAATGTTGTTATGGATTCAAGTGTTTTAGATTTAGTACACAGACATATGTGAATTTGGTGGCATGTTGACTAAGGATAATAAACGATATTTTATTACCTTTATAGATGATTGTAGTAGATACTGTTATGTTTATTTACTTAAGCATAAAGATGAAGCACTAGAAAAATTCATTATGTACAAAACTGAAGCTGAAACACAAACTGGTAAAGTACTTAAACGTTTGAGATCTGATAGAGGTGGTGAGTATACTAGTACCTCGTTTAATGAATTTTGCGCAAGCAATGGTATAATTAATGAGGTGACTCCATCATACACACCTGAGTCTAATGGGTTGGCTGAACGAAAGAACAAAACTTTTAAAGATATGATTAACAGCATGCTTCTTAATTCTGGGTTGTCTAAGTACATGTGGGGAGAGGCTTTGAATACGGCTTGCCATATTCTGAATAGAGTTCCTCTGAAACATATGGACAAGACACCTTATGAATTATGGAAAAGTAGAAAGACAAGTTTAAAGTATCTTCGTGTGTGGGGATGCCTTGCTAAGGTGCTTGTCCCTGAACACAAGAGAAAGAAACTAGGTCCGAAAACTGTTGATTGCATCTTTCTGGGCTATATTGAAACCACTACGACTATGAGATTTTTAGTGTTAAAATCTGACATAAACGATATAGTGGCTAATACTATAGTTGAGTTTCGTGATGCAACATTCTTTGAGGATGTGTTCCCTATGAAGACTGGCATACCTCAAGATATTTCTAATGATGATCCCACTCACACAACGAGTTCTATTCCTGATCATGTGGAAATGATGACAAATGTGGGGGAAGATCCTGCAGTTGCTCCTCAAGTGTGAAGCACTCCACCGGTATCCACCAAGAGCTTGAATCAATGGAGGGAGGAAGTGGCTTGAGAGAGAATTAGGGTTGCCTCCTTATTTCTTTTCTTATAAAAGTAGAGTTAGGCTTTTAGGGTTTATAACGATATATTTATAGGCAAAATTTTCAGCTGAAATTTTGCTATAAAATAATATTATTATTAACCTTATAATTAATTAATCTCATTAATCAATTAATTAATAATTAAATATCTTTTAATCATTAATTCTTTTTCTAAACTCTTTAGAAAATAATCCCCTCGCTAAATTTAATTTCTTAAATTAATTTCTTAATTAATAATATTAAGAACTCATCTTAATAATTTTTAATCAATTATAAAAAACTGCATTCATTATTTATTTCACAAATAAATATTTACATGCCATTATTAATTAAATCCTCCACCAATAAAACTTTCTCTTTTATGGTGTGACCTTGTAGGTTCAAAATTAAGCTGGTAGTAGAATTAAATAATAATTAAACAATTTTATTATTATTTATATGAATTCTTTTAATTCATTAAATACGAATAATAAATTAATCACATTTATTCTACATCGTGAGTGATACTTCTCAGCATATCGTGACTATCCGGATAATATGATTTCACTGCTTAGAATACCAATAACCTATTCAGTGAGTAGTTACCGTACAATTGATTCCTTCTACCCTGCAATGTCCCGATTAAATACAAGGCATGGATCTCGTGTCAAGCCTATTTAATTTAATCATATGTTTTCCTATTCACTATGCCTAGTTCCGATTAATGCAAATTAGAAACATCTTTCTAATTTCATTCACTCTGGCCAGAGATTCCTGAATTAGCATAAATGGAATAGCATAGGTCATTCTTTTCCTTCACTGGAAGGGGCAGATCCTTTATTGATCATTCACCATCTTCGTGCACAAATTCCTATACCCAGAAGAGCACTAATTGTTGTCCCTCGAGATTAAGAGCTAAACCAAAGTATAGTCCAGTGTGCACAAGATAACTATGATGATCTCAAGTCAAAGGATACTTGTACAACCATCACAATATGAACAACTACTGACACGTGAGTGAACTCCATTAGTTGTTCAACTGACCGAGTCATGTTCAATGAACTTATTCCTAATAAGCACCTACATACTAGCTATGGTGTCACCACACAAATGCCTATGAGAACAGACATCCTTCATAATGAAGCAAACATAGTATGTACCGATCTTTGCGGATTAATTAACTATCAATTAATTATCCTACGACCAGGAACTATTTAAGTTTATAGTTATCATCTTTAAGGTCTCATTATCATGATCTCATCATAATCCATTAAAGCTTTACTCTATACTATGGATCATCTAATTTAAACACTTTAAATAGATAAAGCCCGTTATAAAACATATTACCATTTTATTAATATAAACAAACTTGAATCAGATTGAACAAAGTGTCTCCTAACTCATCGTCCATGATTGGATTTAGGACACACATCTTTCAAAATGTTTGTATATTTTAATTTATTTTCTTTTTCTTAGTTAGACCTTACAAACACAAAAAAAAAGTGTATGGATTCAAACCGATTAACATTACATACGTGTATACAATTTTTTCTATTTTTTTAGTTGATTTATATATCTAATAATATTTACATTTAATGTTATCTTTGTATACAGTTTTTTATATTTTTTTTGTGATTTTGGGAATTAATTAGAGTTATTCAATACCATTATCTCATAATTTTTTTAATTAATCATGTTTAGAGAATTGAATTTCTCTATTTACATTCAAATTCATGGTAAAAACAATAAATATATAAAAGTTTCAGAATTCAATTAAAAAATGTTATTTTTTTCTTAACTAAAATAAAATTGAAATTTCTTACTTACATTCAAATTCATAGGAAGGACAATGATTAAATATAAATCAATTATTCTTCCATTATGAACCTTTATAATATAATGATGCATGTTTATACACTAAAAAGTTTTATCATAACGTCTAAGAATATTTAAGAAATTTAAAATTTTGTGATAATACAAATAGTTAAAGTTTCAACTGGTGCTTAATACTCAAATTTTTATTATTGCTTAATTTTAGTATTTTTAATTATATGTATTTAGTGCAATGGGCGTCAGCTCAAGAAAGCATGACACAAAATCGGCATACAAAGTTTATGGATATTTAAGAAAATTGTAATTTTTGTTATGATACTAATAGTTAATAGTTGAAGTTTGAAGCGGTGGTTAATACTAAATTTTGTATTACTGCTTATTTTTAGTATTTTAATTTAAATGTATTTAGTGCAACGAGCGTCGGCTCAGGGAAACATGACACAAAATCATCATATATATTCTATGGATATTAAGAAATTTGTAATTTTTGTGATAATACTAATGGTTGAAGTTTGAAGCGGTGGTTAATACTTAAATTTTTGTTATTGCGTATTTTTGTTATCTTTTATTTATACGTATTTAGTGCAATGGGCGTCGGCTGAAAAAACATGACACAAAATCGGTATATAAAGTCTAAGAAATATATGAAATTTGTATTTTTTGTGATAATACGAATGGTTAAAGTTTGAAGCGGTATTAATATTTAAAGTTTATGAGAGACATGATAGATTTACAATTTTATATATTTGTCATTTAATTAATCATGTTTAGGTAATTGAATTTCTTTATTCACATTCAAATTCATAGTAAAGAAAATGAATACTAAGAGTCAATCCCGTTCAGAATTAAATTAAACAAGTATTAATTTTTTTCTGAACTTATATTTTCATGATGAATCTTTTATATTATAATGATGCATATGTACGAACTAAAAAAATTATTATAACGTTTGCGGATATTAAGAAATTTGTAATTTTGTGATAATACGAATCGTTGAAGTTTGAAGCAGTGGTTAATACTTAAATTTGTATTATTGATTAATTTTAGTATTTTTAATTTATATGTATTTTGTGCAATAAGCGTAGGCTCAAGAAAATATGACACAAAATCGGCATATAAAATCTAGGGATATTTAAGAAATTTGTAATTTTTGTTATAATACTAACGGTTGAAGTTTGAAGTAGTGGTTAATACTTAAATTTTATTATTGCATTTTTTATTTATATGTACTTACTGCAACAAGTGTCGCCTCAAGAAAACGTGACACAAAATTGGCATATAAAATGACTTTCTTTTCAAAGGATCTTCTTTTTCTAAAGAAATTCATAGAATAATTCCAAAGAATCACCATTAATTTGGTTTTGGATGATACCAAAAGTACTCTCACTTGGGTTTTCTTCAAGTTAAGTTTGGGAGGTTATTCCGATATTTTGCCTTGGTGGCATCTTTTCTTAGAGTGCTGGTAATGGAAATTTGGTTGGCAAAGAAATGGTATATGTGTAAATGTTAAATATTGTACTTGGGTTAGAAGAATTTTATAACATGGGGTTAGTCATGGGAAAAGGGTAGGGTCAGTATATCATTTTTAGACATAATTTAAGTGTTGGGAGGGTCGCGAATAAGTTATATCTATAAAAACAGGTGTTGGGACATATAGGTAAAATAGGTTATAGTGGGTTTCCGACGGATTCCAAAAGATCTAAATACTTTGGTATATGTCTTACTGGTATCATCTCCCATTCAGTTCCAAATTGTAGAATCTTAATATCAAAATCTCATCAAAATTCCTAATAGTGGGTATCTCTTAGCCAAACACACATATAGTAACATCCATAACAATACTAGTCCCTTTTAATACGTTGAAACAAGGTTTAATTCTAAACTAGTTTGTAGGATCTTTCCTAACTTTACTGTGAAAAAGGCTTAATATCCAAATCGGATTTGTAGGACCTTAATACATAACTATCACACACTGTGCATATGCTTTGAAGATCTAACAAGTGAACCCGCGCAAAGGTCGAATCATATTTAACGATCAATATCCAAACATGATATACTGAATTTCCATTTTGGGAAAGAAAGTTTCATTATTCTAAAATCTCAATATAGACATGTGCAACTTTTGAGGAGTAATCACTTTTGGGATCAATAACAACTTTGAAGAATAATAGATAAGATACATTAACATATGATCAATTCTTGATAGTGAAAACTTTTGCAAAAGAATTAACTGAGAGATCAATATGATCTTTGAACATTTGTTGCATATGTCATTAGGACAACCGCCATGGTACCCAAGGTGGCTAGCCTTTAGTACCTTCATGACCAGAAATAGTACAACCGGTGGCGTCCCACCATACTTCTATCACAAAGACATATAGTCTTTATCCCCTATATATAGGGTTGTTCATCCTAGTCACAAAGGTACAAATATTAGAAAAAGGTATAAGAAGATTTCATAATTCCAAAAGTATATATATAGCTGGGTAAAATTAACATGTGAACAATAGATGAGCTTTTAAAAGAACAACAAAAACTTTTAGGCAAGTTTGAAAGATAATAATCTTCACCAATCGTTGTTGATGACGTTATTTGCGAAACGATTCCTAACATAGAAACAACCACTATATTCGAAAACTTTAGTAGCGTTTTAGGGAATGAAATCATCTAAGACACGATGTACGATTAAAGCATGTCGTAGAAAACTTATCTCCAAGTTTATACAATATATCTTTAAAACTACTTATCTTGATCACAAAATCCTTTAATAATATAGCTTCGAACTTGGAACATGTAGTCGCATATCCCTTAAAAGTTAAAACATGTTCGTCAAGCTGGCTTGAATTTGAAGAAGGTATTGACGACATTTAGAGAATAAGGTAAGCTCGATAGAGTATCATCCAATCTTAATATCATTGCGAACTTAGCGATCCTAGTGTACTAACCGAAAATCTAGATAATATTACTACCAAAATCCTAAAGTAACTCGTATTTACTCTCTCGTTATATTCCTAGGGGTTCCGTTTCCTAAGAATATAACTACCGCTCTGTAACGCCCCCAAACCCGCTATCAGCGGATTCAAGTCGTCACGTCTCTAATTGCTCGAATACATATATTATACAAACATTACAATACAAATAGCTATGTTACAATGGAAACCTTTACTCACTAATCGTTGCACAGATCCAAAGATGATCATTCTCAATTATAATACAACCATATTACAAACAATATTGTCTATAGATACAAGTCCACTGGTAAGCGGCAAAAGATAATGCGTGTCGGGACTCTGAGGCATACACTTAGCATAATGAAACTAAACCGCGTCAAAAGGACTTGGAATCTTCCCCTGGTTCTTCTGTTGTCCGAACGACTCATCGTTTTCACCTTTGACTGCTAAAAACATTATAATAATAGTAAGGGTGAGCACATAAAATGCTCAATAAGTTTATTATCCTCAACAACACGTAAAAGATACTTTAACAGAAATATTGATTGTATTCTAAACACTTGACCAATAAGAGGATTAACAATTTCTGATTAAAAACATTTCAAACAAGATGCTCACAAGATATAAATTCATCAAGTTGCACAAACAACAATTCAAGGATTTTTTTTAACATATCTAACAGCTTGAATATGAAAAGATTACTGGTCTTTCATCCTCTACTATACCCCATGGTGCGATCAACTACCATGTCTCATGTATCACAAAATATTTTGCTAGCATTAAAGGGGTTATCACTTTCAACCCAGGCAACGTTAGTGTCAATGATCTTATCTGTACGCCTCCGGATAGATCTCATCAATCATTTTCAATTCTGGCAACATTAGTGCCTACGATCTTATCCGTACGCCTCCGGATAGATCTCATCAATCATTTTCAATTCTGGCAACATTAGTGCCTTCGATCTTATCCATACGCCTCCAGAGAGATCACATTAATAACATTCCACGGGTACACCTCCCCATGTTGACCAGTTAGAGTAAAGATTACCCAATTTATTTGGGATCAGATCATCCATATACAATTTCTCGAAAAATATTTGCACAGTCTGGCTTATGGCCAGTTTCTCAAAAAATGTGCTATTGACCCGAACAATGAATCAATAAAGAACTTTAAAATAAATTCTTTTGTTGTCACGAACAATGCGCCAACACTCTTTAAAAAATGTAACTATCTCAAACGTATGAGACTAGTTGAAACAAATAAATTATCTTAGGTTGCCTCGAACCATGAGAACAACCAGAAATTACCAAATAAAGACCCTCGACTATCAAAATTGAGATTTAAGATTTATAACTCGACTAACGAGTGATCTGATACATTTTAGACTTACACCGTCACGAAATTCGATTCGAAATATGAATCAAATTAAAGAATTCCAATAAGGGTTATCGAGTTTGAACAATAAATTCGATTAAAAGGAAATGTTTTGGGATGTCTCGGACGATAAGATCGGTCCACAACTGAATAAAATAAAGGAGTCGTCTCAAACGAATGAGAACGACTGATAATCAATAATTTTGCTCTAACGACAATCTACTTTACGAATCTCAAACAAAAATAGAATTTACTATGATGAAATTCTCATTAGTAATAACCATTGAAATATTCTAAAGAAATTCCCAAATATTTAAGGAAACGAATAGTTAAAAGAATTTAAAGATAATAAAATAACTCGTAGAAACAACTGCATAAGAATACTCAAAACAATATAAACATTAATCAATTTTACTAATGAGTAGGAATCAAGGAGGTAATTGCACTTGTTTATATACAAATCTCGAGTAAGAAAGAGAATAGTGAACTTGCCTCAGGTCCATCGACAAATGCTAGAAGTAATTAATTTAATCAAACTTCGAGCGATAACCAATAACTCCAATATTGAAAAGTTCTAAAATAATACATTTGAAAGAAATAAAAGTTTAGTACTCGCTCGTTAAATAAACTATCTAAATGAAATATTCCTCGAGTTGACAAACATATTCGACTTTAAATTTTATTATATAAAATACTTAGTAAAATAATTTATTCTCTCTTATTCTTGAAGAAAAGCTCCAAATTAAATTCTTAATACAATAGAATATTCTCTCAACTCTCCGCCTTAATTAAAAAAAAATCCTCTAATAAATTCCGACCAAAATACTCATAACTTATTCCCTTGGAACAATAAATCCCCTTAAATCACACTTTTAATCCAAAATATTCTCTTAACAAAACATTTTTACCTCTAAATTCTCTTAAACAAAATTCATATTTTGCATCCATTAAATAAATTTTCTTCATGTCCTTTTCTATCAATTACTATTTAAATAACATATTTTTATTCACCAAAATAATATTCCAACAAAATGTCTAATTTAAATAAACTAAATTTTTATTCTACTTTCTTTCCTCCTTTTTATTCCCAATTTTAATCATTCATTTAAAAAAAAAATTAAAATCCCAATTATACATATCACTCATACATACACCACCCTCTCTCTGCACCATTGCTGGTGGCTGCCGGCAGGACACCGCGGCGGCACCGGCAGCAGCTACCACCACCATTCTCCTCCATTCCATCTCTCTTTCTACTGGTCTTTCTCTCCCTCATCTCTCTCTCTTTCTTTCTCTCTCTCACCATCTCTCTGCACTCCTCCCTCATCTCTCTCTCGTTTCCGTTCATCCACAACACCACCACCATCATTCAGTGGTGTCTTTTCCGGCCACCAACACAGCACACACACACATATATACATACATATAATTAAACACACACACACACACCACTACATCAATCCTCTGTTTTCACTTCCCTCGTTGTCCCCTCTATCTTTGTCCCCTCCGAACTGATCAACACCACCACCGTCGGCGAAGCTCGTGGTGGTTCTCCTCCTCTCCGAACCCATCCTCCAAACTCACAATTCAACTCATAAAATCAATCGCAAATACACTTCATATCAATATATAACATCAATTTCATGAATACAAGCTTGAATCAAAAATCCCCAATTGCATATTAACCCTAATTTGAGTACAAAGTTGTAATATCCAATTGAATTGAAATTACACATCTATATTATTTAAATAGCCCCATCAAATTAATCCACCATGGTTATTCACATAAATACTGTTAAAATCTAAATAAATAGGAAAAATTCTTAAAATTCCAAAATAGTTATAAACTAACAAAAATCAATATCATATTTTCATGCTCATAAATGAATTCATTATAAATTTTCACCAACTTTCACAATACTAACAAAATTTACCTTCATGAGAAATTTTCGAAATCAATGATTAAGTATATGCGTAACGACGGGCTCGTAGTCACGAATCTAATGATATCATTGTATGTTTAATCCGAGAAATTTTCAATTTTATATAAATTTTTGTAAGAACTAGTGATTTTCTTAGCCCCCACCCCACTTTCCCTTTCTTTCTCTAATTGTAGGAAATGAAATAAAATGATTAAAAGTAATTCTAATTTTTTTTTTATATTTTATAACTATTACCTATTTATTTCTAAGGACTTCAACTATTTTTATTTATTTACTAGGACAAGGACAAACTTTCTTGAGAAGCTTTGTTATTTACTAATAAGGACAAACTTCTTTAAGAAGCTTCCACGTTTAGAAAATATCTTATGAAAATATCTAGACTTGAAAGAAAATATTATCTCAAAATAACTTCTATTTTCTCTAATTAAATATTTGCTAAATCGGAATAAAATATTTGAATCTAAATATATAAATAATAAATAAATCTTTTCATAACACTATTCCCTGTTCAGATAATAAAATTATTCGGAAATAAGTAAACGCTAATATTTTAATATCATCAAGTCGCTTTCTAAAGTTTCCACTTCATGCGGGAATACAATATTCGTAGAATTAATTTAACTACAAATTTCGAATTTTAAAATATAACGTACTTGAAAATTTGTGGTCATTACAGTCTCCCATCCTTATAGGATTCCGTCCTCGGAATCAGTGCAATTGTCAAAGAATGATGGGTAACTCTTATTCATCTCCTCTTTCAATTCCCAAGTTGCTTATTCTGCAGAATGATTTCCCCAAATCACTTTGTCACTTTATTGTTCCTAGTTCCTGAACCTTTCTATGCATAATATTTATTGATCGTTTTTGTAAGTCAAGTCATGCCTTACCTCTATATGTTCGTAATTAAGTATATATATATCGATTATCAGGTTCGTATGCCTTTAAACTGATATATATGATATGTAGGGAACGTCGTGTATCTATTAAAGACCTGGTGGCTAAACTAGTTGATACAATACTACTCCAACTTTCTATAAGATAACAAACGCATGTCTGAACATAGTCTTCATGACAAGCATATATAATACTGGATTGTCTGTCATAATCCTAGCTGGGAACTCCTTAGTCCTGGTCAGTGTGCCTAATGTTATGCCTAGACTATGCAGCTGAAACTCCTGCAACATACTATACATAATCCAAAAATAAGAAGGATGTACCAGGAAGAAGTTCATCTGTGTTCATGCTCCTTATATCCATAAAGAAGTCTCTCAATAACAAGGTTATAAGAGTTGAAGTGAAATTATTCTAAGGCAAGATTAGAGAAGTTCAGAATTGTCAAGGTTAGAGAAGTCCAAATTCGAGAAGTCAAGAAGGAAGGTTAGAGAAGTATAGAGAAACAGCTTCGAGAAGTCAAGAACTAATTCGAGTTGTCCAAAATCAGTGGAGCCTGAATGCTGATTTGAGAAGTCTGCACTGGAGAAGTCCAACTTGGCGTGATTCGAGAAGTAAGGAAAATGACTAATTCGAGAAACGTATAAGTGTGTGACAGTGTGAGGCTATAAACGCAACTCCAGATCGCGTTTTAATTATTTTTGTTTTAAATAAAATATTTTCAGTGAAAATATGAGAAAAATTATTATTTCAAATTATGTTTCTGAAAACGTGAACCGATGTTGAGTTTCTACATTTTATTTATGATCATTTGTTCACGTTGTGCCATTTGGAGTTTTCGGATATCAAATTCAGATTGAATTTTGATCAGGTTTTGGTTTTCGTATCAAATTTCAGATTAATATGTCTAGAATTTTAATTCAAATATTTTTGAATTATAAATTTAATTCAAGTCCAAATTAAAAAAATTAAATTCGATAAATCCAAAACTAGTAATTATTTTGCCATGCATACTAATTCGTGCGAAAAAGGTGCCTAACACCCAAGCTTAGAGCTGGCCAGACGTTCGGGTTTGAACGTCCAACCCGGGCACGACACGTCAAATTGGATCGCTTAACTCGGTTCGGTAACGAGCCGAATCAACCCGCCACAGACCGCTACAGAAAACGGGGCAAGTACGGGTCGGAATTCTGTAAATCGCGAACGACACGGCATGACACGGCAAACCGGCATGGCACGTGGCACGGCACGGCCCGCCCGTGAACCGCCCGCCCGCCTCGTATACTAACATCCTCGTTTACTAACATGCAAGTTACCGTTTACAAACTAACTGGTAGAGTAGTGGACCACAACTTGTGTTTGTGTTTGTAATTGTGTATTATATTACGCAAATACACATGCAGGTACTATAGTGCTAGTGCAGGTGCTAGTACATGAATCTGAGTCAACATAAAATACAACTTAAAATTTTAAAATACACATGCAGGTACTTGTGTTTTGTATTTTTAAAATTTGTGTTACGCAAATACACATGCAGGTACTTGTGTTTTGTATTTTTTAAATTTGTTTGGTTTGTAATTGTTTTAATATGTTAATGCGGTTTGTTCCGTTTTTTTAGAGATGAGTCCTCTCAAATTAATTGTAACATTTTTTTAATTAATAAAATTTATAGAGGTACCGTCCTCTTTACTTCCAATTTTTTTTTATTTGTTTGTATCGAATTAAAATTAAAAAAAAAACCGTCTCGACCCGCAAATCGCTCGCCAACCCATGTAACCGTGCACGTGCCAACCATTCTTTAGCACGGCACGGCTCGTCCCGCCCCGTGTTAACTAACGTGTCGTGCCCCGGGTTGTATGGTTGATGAGCCGGCCCGCCTGTGAACCGGCACGGACCGGCTCGGCCAGCACGTATGGCCAGCGGCCAAGCTTGTATTATATCATCGCTTGAACCCTTGGGCTCCTAAGTCCTAACTTGGTGATAATTTCAAAATGCCCGATCGAGCAGCTCCAATTGTATATGTGCAGACATATCATGTTTTCTTTATATTTAATTTGAGTTTTGTGTGTATACTTATGTAGCTGCCCTTCAGAATTTACTTCCATGTTTGTACGATTTCTGTCATATAATTTGAACCCATCAATTGCCCAAGTAAATGATTTCTCATGTCCTTCCATTTGATAATTCTGGAAGTATGAAACATACAGTGCCACCTGTTTGATGAAATGTCTAAATGTATGCAATTCTTTGCATGAATATACTATCTGTTGGGCCATAGCCCACTTCTCAAACAAGGCTTAAATATTAGTTTGTATATAGGCCCGCTTTGTAATAGGCCCAATTAGAAGAAAGCCCAATTGTAAACTCTCCCTATAAATACCCCCCAACCCCCACATTAATAGGGGTTGGAAAATTAGACTAAGGAGAGAACCTCCTAAAATGTATTATTGTTTTAACTCCACTTTATAATAATAAGAGAGGGACTTGATCATTGTTGCATATACGGTTTTATATTCATCATTTGGCGCTAGAAGGAGCTCTTTTTTCTTTAGATCCAACCGATATGGAGGAGGGTGAACCGCTTATCTCTAAAATAGGCGACACAAACGAGGTGGTTACAGTACCTCGTCGGGAAGGGACACAATTGCCTCCCGTGTTGCAGCCTCGGGAGCTGTTTCCCCCCCACAGATGACCAACATGAGGGATCCCCTGGACCCCCCGTGGACACACGATTGAGGGTTATGACTCCAACAGGCAAAAAAGTGCTAACAAGCGACGCACGTCTGCACTTGCTTAAGATGCGGAAACAAAGGAAGCAACCGGTGCAGACTCACCGTTTTGAAGAGTTTGCTGGGTCAGACGATGAACTGGCGTATTTGGAGGAGCAGAAATATTTGTTGGAGGCTCGCCTAGAGAAACATAGGGAGATTCGACGTCTGCAGCGCGAATTGCAGCAGACGACGATCTCGCGTCGTAACAAGGATCCCCATCGGCAATTGGATGAGGATTACGAAGAAAATTACGACCTCGATAAGGATATATCCAGCGAATCCCAATGCTCCCGACCACCTCCAAAACGACGCATGACGTCGTCAGCAAATGATTCCTCATGGCGAAGTGATTCATGCGAGTCATTTCGTCCAGAGGACATCGCTAAAATGCAGAATGATCTCGCCGAGTGCCAAGATTACATAAAAAACCATTCAGGACTACCCGTCTCCACGGAGAGCCCCTTGTCCCGATCGATCGAGATCGCCAAGATTGACAGAAATTTGAAAACTCCAGCTTTAGATTACTTTGATGGGTCGTGCGACCCTATCGGGTTCCTAAATACCTTTGACGGGCGAATGGCTTTCTTTGACCATTCCGAAGTCGCCAGATGCCAGTTCTTCTCCACATGCTTAAAGGGCATAGCGCTACGATGGTATAGTAATTTGCCACCACGCTCCGTTGATTCCTGGCACACCTTGAAAAGCAAGTTTCAAAGCCGTTTCTCCAGTAACTATAAAGGGGGTAAGATAACTGCATCGTTGATGACAATACGACAGCGACACTCCGAGTCTTTACGAGACTTCCTAGCTCGCTTCCGAGCAGAGGTCGCCGACATTCCAAACTTAATCGAGGAGCTCGCCATCAATTATCTCGCCGCTGGCATTGATAAACACCGACATGCACTCTTGCTAGAGGAATTCTTCGAGAAGAACCCTCGCACTCTCCAGTCCGCATTTCAAATCATTGAGCATAGAATGACATTACAAGAAGCCGTGGGGAGCATTCAGTCTCCCCGACGATTTTCTCAAAAACGGGAAAGAAGTCGAAGTCCACGACGACGATCTCCGCAAAATAATGCAAGGCGTGGATATGACTCCCAATCCCGCTCCCATGATCACCGAACTCCATTGCCAGACAAAACGGAGAGAAGCGACAAAGCAGATAGATCATGGAAGCCACGGGATCGCAGTGAAAAGGAATTCACCAAGATCAATGCCGATAAGGCCACTATACTCGCAATTCTTAAAACAGAACCTGATTACCGTCCTCCAAGGCCAATGAAGCCAGGACGACCTCCAAGCTCCCGATATTGTGAGTACCATGAAGATACCGGCCACACAACAGAATCCTGTTTCCAACTTAGCTCGTTCATTGAAGGCAAAATTCGCCGAGGACAACTCGTCCATTTCATTGATGACAACAGTCACCCTACCTCGCGTAACCATGACCTCGACAGAGTCATTGACGTTATCGCAGGGGGACACTCCGCCGGGGGCACATCTAATAACTCCAAAAAGTCATACGCCCGTGAGGTGTTTTCTATCAACCCAGAGGCCCCAAAGAAGCCAAGACACAACCCAACGCTGACTATCTACTTTTCAGATGACGACTACCCGTCAGGGCTAATCGAAGCCCATCAAGACGCCCTGGTTATCACCGCCAAAGTAGGCACGAACACTGTGAAAAAGATCTTAATCGACAACGGCAGTTCAGTTGATATCCTCTACCACCATGCATATTCACGAATGGATCTCGGAGATCGCAAGCTGGAAAATGTCAATATCCCTTTATATGGGTTCACAGGAAATGAAGTCAAGGTGGTGGGTACTATCGACCTACCCGTCTTGTTTGGAGTGTCTCCATGCCAAACATGGCAAATGGTTAAATTTCACGTTGTTAATGCGACGTCAAGCTACAATGCCATCCTCGGTCGTACCACATTGGCCTCCCTCAAGGCAATCACGTCGATTCCCCATCTCAAAATGAAGTTCCCCACAGACTTCGGTGTAGGAGAGGTCATAGGCGATCAGGTCGCAGCTAGACAGTGCTACTTATCCGCCGTGATCCCACGACAGAAAGCTGACGACAACTCCTCCATTAATCAGGTGATAGAAATCGACCCACACGACGCCATCGAGGTTCCCACGACCTTAGCTTGTGTACCTATGGAGGATACAGATGATATAGAACTCGTGCTGGGAAATTCGGAGAAAAAAGTCAAAATTGGGAAAGAACTCCAGAACCCCCTAAGACAAGGAATTGTCGATCTCATCCGCGAATACTCCGACATCTTTGCTTGGGACCCCAGTGATATGCCCGGGATCCCAGAGGTCATAGCTCGCCACTCACTCCACCTCGATCCAAAAATCTGACCTGTAAAACAAAAGAAGCGTGTTTTTTCAGAAGACAAGAAACAGGCAATTGATGCCGAGCTTGATCGCTTGCTCGCTGCCGGATTCATTGAACCAGTACAATTCCCCACCTGGCTCGCCAATGCGGTGCTGGTGAAAAAGAGCAACGGCAAATGGCGCATGTGCGTCGACTACTCCGACCTCAACCGGGCATGCCCTAAAGACTTTTACCCACTACCTAATATCGACCAGTTGATCGACGCCACTGCGGGCCACGAGCTCTTGTCATTCATGGACGCATTTTCAGGCTATAATCAGATAAAAATGGACAGCCAAGATTGGGAAAAAACCGCTTTCATCACGCATAGAGGCGTCTTTGCATACAAAAACATGCCCTTCGGGCTTATCAACGCGGGAGCGACGTTCCAACAAATGATGGATTCTATATTTTCTTCGCAAATCGGTCGCAATATGCAGGTCTACGTCGATGACATGATCACCAAGTCTCAGAAAGCCTCGGACCACATCGACGATTTGCGAGAAACTTTTCAGACAATTCGCCTCCATAGTATGCGACTCAATCCCGCAAAATGCTCGTTCGGTCTCACCACTGGCAAGTTCCTCGGCTTCTTGATCACTCAGCGAGGAATCGACATTGTAAGAACCGGGAAACCGTGGGTATATTTTTAGAGTTTAATATAATTTCTTTTACGTTATTTGTGGATTTAAATACATTCTGTATTTAAATGTGGGGAAATTTTCGTTAAATGATCATATGTGTTTGTCCCATAAATGCTACATGAATTTTGAGGTAATTAGACTGGTATTTAAAAAGTGAGTTATTTTATTTTAAAGTTATCGTAAATTTTTGAACAAAGAATTTCGTTCGTTTCGTAAATGTTCGGGAAATTGGTACATCATTCGTACCAATAATTCATTCGTTAAGACGGGGGATATTTTTGAGTAATTGTTATAAAGATATTTTGGTTCGTACATATAGATAGTATTAAATTATTCTCGCAATTATCCGTACTTTTTGATGATTATCGTTTTGTAACCGGTACGCTATATTCGAATAAAAACGATCCAACGGATCAATATTGAACCAAAAATATCATTTGGGGTATTATTTTCCGTTTAATATAAATATCCATATCGTAATTATTTTGCGTATAATAAAGCGTATAATATACCGATAATTATCTAAAAATACCCGAAATCCCTAAATCGTGTTCTTGGTGTTCTTCGTGTTCTTGAGAATCAAACCAACTTTTGAAGGGGTTACCGGAATCCGTTTTCAACGTTCTAGTAGTCGAATCGAAGGTCTTGGAATCTAGTTTCATAATCTACCATCAGAATTCGTGTGGGGTAATTTTTAAACCTTGTACGAAGCTTTCTTTAATTCTGGAAAATTAGGGTTCATGAAATATTTGGGGCTTTTTGATTTTGAGCTTGTTCATGTGATTTGATGATATGTAAAGCTTCATATGGTTGTAAGGAGTCCAAATATGTGTTCAATTTCATTGTTTGATTCCCGGATTGTTCAATTCGAAAATTTAGGGTTCTTGAGCTCGAATTGGGGCTTTTTGATTTAGAGTTTGTACGTTGATTTTGATGGTTCCTATAGCTTCATATGATCATGGGTAATCGATATACATGTTTTATTGTGTAGTTCTATTCCTAAAATTGCTAGTTCGAATTGTTAAGTTTTTTCGAATTTTCAAACCATTAGTTCGTAAAACCTGTTGATTGTTTGTGAATGTGGATATGTGGTTTAGATTGGGCGTGTTTCAAGCTTCGTTTTGGTATATAGAACATTGAGTTTGGTTAAGGTTTGGTGTAGAAAAGAATTTGGTCGGATTTCGGCCGGATTGGTCGCCGGCGGCGGCCAGTCAGCCATTAAAGCTGGCGACGGAGCTTTTTACAGTTTAGTACCTCACGTTTTGAAGATGGTGAAGTTTTGTCCCTGAACTTTTACAAAATTGCAAATTGGTCCCCTGACCAAAATTTATTTCTAAATTATTTATTTTTAATTTATAAAAATCTGTTTTGTTTATTTAAATTTTGAAAAATAGTTTTAAAAATGACTTTTAAATTCTAAAAAATTCTTTTAAATTCTGGAAACTTTTATTTAATTATTCCTTAATTATTTGAGGAATTATTTTGATATTTTTATTTTCCAAAATTCTTTAATTATTTTTGAAAATGATTTAAAAGTGATTTAAATTAGGAAAAATATTCCTAAAAATGTTTTATTAATTATTTAAAATTCCGAAATGATTTATAAAATCATTTTAGGCCTTTCTTTCGAGTTACAAATTATTTCTCGAACGTTATATGACATATGTGATGTAATTAGTGCATTTAAATATCAATATGTGCTACATAAATGATATGAATGATCCGATTTTGACCTAAAAATATTTTGAGGATTAATTACTTTGAAACGAGAGTTGAATATTTTTCTAAAATTATTTCTTATATGTTACGAGACTTATGTGATTTAATTATCACAATTAAATGACGATATGTGCTATGTAAATTATGTGAAGTATCTGGTTATTGAGTCATAAATACTAAGAATTGTTTTGAGACTTGTTTAAATGTTTTAGTCGTGTTTAATATCATCACGAGGGGTAGTTAGAATAGAAATTTGTCAGTAATGTTAGAAAATGAGATTTACGAGGCCGTTGACTTAGATGTTGACTGTTATAGTATAGAGATTTTCGATAAGCGTGATACGCGGGTTATTTATTTGATTAACCGTGACTATTCTATCAATTGAAATATGGATGTCTATGCAACAGAGACTATTGGACGAGACGAGTCAGAGTATTGAAGTGTGTTAAATAAAAGATATCGGAAAAGGATGAGATATTGTTTACGACGGATTGGGTTATTTGTGAGGTGACGTAGCACCAAGGAAACGTATTGTTGCAGTTTTACGATATAGCTAAGGACCAGAGGCAAGTGTCTATACCCTTCACGTATTGTTCGAGTAATATTCTCTTGAATTATTATTATGCGAGTGTTTATACTCTTCACTTAATTTCCAAGTGTGGGTTCTTTTACACTGAACTGCAATTGTTATTATTATTATTATTTCTTGTTAATGCAGTTATCAGATTCAGTTCCTTATTCGAACTTATATATGTTATGTACAATCCAATTTATTTCCATCAGAATGTAAGGCTTATCTGTTATAAGTATACTTTTTGAAGGACTTGAACTATTTCTTTCAGTATTCGAACTTATATATGTTATGTATAATCCGGTTTATTTCCTTCAGAATGTAAAGCTTATCTGTTATAAGTATACTTTTTGAAGGACTTGAACTATTTCTTTCAGTATTCAATAAATCCTCTGATTGGTATTCTTACTTATCAGATTCATATTGCCATGTTAAATGAGAAAAGTGTACTTATTTTGTTGAAACTGTGATTTGAGTTGTGAACCCGATAAAGGTAAAACTGTGATTTAAGTTGTGAACCCGATAAGGGTAAAACTGTGATTTGAGTTGTGAACCCGATAAGGGTAAAACTGTGATTTGAGTTGTGAGCCCGATAAGGGTGAAAACTGAGATTTGTTGAAAAACTAGGGTTTTATATTGAACCCGTGAATTGGAAATGCATGACCGCGCGATGGTTGGAAATGCCTGACCGCGCGACGGTCGAGAGATGAATTTTGGCCAATAGCAATAAGTGCCGTGGGGCGGATAAATGCCCGGGGAACCCCAATATGTGATGAGCCTACTGTGTACCACAGTTTGGTTGGCGAGCTATGAGCGATTGATCGTCGGCTTAGCTCGTGTGAACGAATGGATTCCAATTCATTATTTTGATGATAAAGTGAGAAAAGTTACTTATATGTATTAGATTATTTTTAAAGTTATGTGTTGGTATCGATAATCAAGTTTCATTGTTCTTAAATTCCATTGAGAATTTCCTAATACCTGTTATGTACTATTTTGTTAAATCTCATATTTATTGAATCATACATTGATATTCAGAGTTATATTCTATCGCACTGGCTGAGCATTTTTGGCTCACTCTTGCTTGTTTCACCTTTTTAACCCTCCAGTGAAAGGTAGATTGACAGTATTTAATCGTATAACTATGGAATGAGAAGAGTCAAGATGATGTTGGGAAGACGAGTTGATGCAGAGCATTTGGATTTAGAGTAAGGTTATTGTATAAAGTTGATTTCTAGTAATTACTATATTGTATAAGATTAGTTTGCCTGGTATACTTCTTATCGAAGTTATACTAGTGTTTTAGAATTTGTGCAAAGAGAATTGTTGTAAAAGGAAGTTAAAGTTTGTGAAATTTTGGATTCTTGTTTCTAGCACTATAACCTAAAAGATCTTGGTTTAGTTGGGGTCGCAGATGTATATTTGAATTTGTTTAATGTTTAACAGGTTGTTTTTAATTGAGATTTTAGTGTGACGACCAAATCCTTTGACCCCGGATTTGGGGGCGTTACAAGTTGGTATCAGAGCAGGGTTATAGTAAAACTAGAAACGAGAGTGCGTAGGAGTGTATATAGTTATATAAGGAACGTCAGAGCTCATTTAGAGTTCGTGTTGGACTATTGGATATAGTACCAATGAGTGAGTTAAGATAGGGGTATTCGATTGAGATGATTGTGCTAAGCTGGATAGAACTTCTTACGGTTGTAGATGTCTACGGCGGAATCTTCAAGAACTATTACGAGTCGACGACAACGTACGATATTGATAACCTTACGACGTGGAAAAGAAGGGCTTAGAATCGGATAACGAGCTATCGAAGGAGCCGACAAAGAAGACATATGTGGAGACCTTGGTAATACCTTCCCATCCTAATGAAATATTTGACATTCCTTTAAGCGAAATTTGTGTTGGTGAATATATTCCACCTTTTGACTTTGTATTTGATACTCTTGATCAATCATGGTTGCAATGGCATCAGAGGTTGTTATGATATCCATTTCATATTTTGAGGCCTGTTGAAAATTTGTTATATGAATTTCAACTCTTTCATTCTTCGGGGGTGAATCACTCTTATTGTAATGGAACACTTTTGTTCGATACTTTCTTTTCTGGTTATTCCTCTTTTCTGAAGTAACACCTTTGGGAATTTACTCAGTTCCAATCCAAGGTGTGTATCTGAGATTTCTTATCGAAAGGCCTTGGTTGTTACTTTGACTTTGAATTTCTTTCATATTTCTCTACTCCAACTGAGACAAACAACCCTATTTATAGGGGACACAAGGACTATCTGTCTGTGTGATAGAAGTCTGATGGGACGCCGTCACTTGTGTGTTGTGCAATACAAGAAGGCTAATTACCTTTAGTAATGTCTTAATTAAGACACACAACCTTGAGTTCATGTGATAAAATTGATCTCTCAGTGATTCTTTTATTCCCAATAATATTCGCTTTAGAATATGTAAATTTGGTAACCACAATTGTGGGACATTTGCTATGATGCAGAACCTTTTCACTTCAAAATATCATGAATCTTGTTATCTCTAATAATCTTGAAGGTATGCCACCAGGTTGGAAGGAATTTACCTTACCTTAATGAACGAAGAATTTGCGATGGAATTATCACGAGCGAAATGCGAGACAAATACCCTCATTTATTTACTTACGCTGATTCTGGGGACAGAATCCTTTTAAGGGGGGAAGGATGTAAGAACCGGGAAACCGTGGGTATATTTTTAGAGTTTAATATAATTTCTTTTACGTTATTTGTGGATTTAAATACATTCTGTATTTAAATGTGGGGAAATTTTCGTTAAATGATCATATGTGTTTGTCCCATAAATGCTACATGAATTTTGAGGTAATTAGACTGGTATTTAAAAAGTGAGTTATTTTATTTTAAAGTTATCATAAATTTTTGAACAAAGAATTTCGTTCGTTTCGTAATTGTTCGGGAAATTGGTACATCATTCGTACCAATAATTCATTCGTTAAGACGGGGGATATTTTTGAGTAATTGTTATAAAGATATTTTGGTTCGTACATATAGATAGTATTAAATTATTCTCGCAATTATCCGTACTTTTTGATGATTATCGTTTTGTAACCGGTACGCTATATTCGAATAAAAACGATCCAACGGATCAATATTGAACCAAAAATATCATTTGGGGTATTATTTTCCGTTTAATATAAATATCCATATCGTAATTATTTTGCGTATAATAAAGCGTATAATATACCGATAATTATCTAAAAATACCCGAAATCCCTAAATCGTGTTCTTGGTGTTCTTCGTGTTCTTGAGAATCAAACCAACTTTTGAAGGGGTTACCGGAATCCGTTTTCAACGTTCTAGTAGTCGAATCGAAGGTCTTGGAATCTAGTTTCATAATCTACCATCAGAATTCGTGTGGGGTAATTTTTAAACCTTGTACGAAGCTTTCTTTAATTCTGGAAAATTAGGGTTCATGAAATATTTGGGGCTTTTTGATTTTGAGCTTGTTCATGTGATTTGATGATATGTATAGCTTCATATGGTTGTAAGGAGTCCAAATATGTGTTCAATTTCATTGTTTGATTCCCGGATTGTTCAATTCGAAAATTTAGGGTTCTTGAGCTCGAATTGGGGCTTTTTGATTTAGAGTTTGTACGTTGATTTTGATGGTTCCTATAGCTTCATATGATCATGGGTAATCGATATACATGTTTTATTGTGTAGTTCTATTCCTAAAATTGCTAGTTCGAATTGTTAAGTTTTTTCGAATTTTCAAACCATTAGTTCGTAAAACCTGTTGATTGTTTGTGTATGTGGATATGTGGGTTAGATTGGGCGTGTTTCAAGCTTCGTTTTGGTATATAGAACATTGAGTTTGGTTAAGGTTTGGTGTAGAAACGAATTTGGCCGGATTTCGCCGGATGGGTCGCCGGCGGCGGCCGGTCAGCCATTAAAGCTGGCGACGGAGCTTTGTACAGTTTAGTACCTCAAGTTTTGAAGATGGTGAAGTTTTGTCCCTGAACTTTTACAAAATTGCAAATTGGTCCCCTGACCAAAATTTATTTCTAAATTATTTATTTTTAATTTATAAAAATCTGTTTTGTTTATTTAAATTTTGAAAAATAGTTTTAAAAATGACTTTTAAATTCTAAAAAATTCTTTTAAATTCTGGAAACTTTTATTTAATTATTCCTTAATTATTTGAGGAATTATTTTGATATTTTTATTTTCCAAAATTCTTTAATTATTTTTGAAAATGATTTAAAAGTGATTTAAATTAGGAAAAATATTCCTAAAAATGTTTTATTAATTATTTAAAATTCCGAAATGATTTATAAAATCATTTTAGGCCTTTCTTTCGAGTTACAAATTATTTCTCGAACGTTATATGACATATGTGATGTAATTAGTGCATTTAAATATCAATATGTGCTACATAAATGATATGAATGATCCGATTTTGACCTAAAAATATTTTGAGGATTAATTACTTTGAAACGAGAGTTGAATATTTTTCTAAAATTATTTCTTATATGTTACGAGACTTATGTGATTTAATTATCACAATTAAATGACGATATGTGCTATGTAAATTATGTGAACTATCTGGTTATTGAGTCATAAATACTAAGAATTGTTTTGAGACTTGTTTAAATGTTTTAGTCGTGTTTAATATCATCACGAGGGGTAGTTAGAATAGAAATTTGTCAGTAATGTTAGAAAATGAGATTTACGAGGCCGTTGACTTAGATGTTGACTGTTATAGTATAGAGATTTTCGATAAGCATGATACGCGGGTTATTTATTTGATTAACCGTGACTATTCTATCAATTGAAATATGGATGTCTATGCAACAGAGACTATTGGACGAGACGAGTCAGAGTATTGAAGTGTGTTAAATAAAATATATCGGAAAAGGATGAGATATTGTTTACGACGGATTGGGTTATTTGTGAGGTGACGTAGCACCAAGGAAACGTATTGTTGCAGCTTTACGATATAGCTAAGGACCAGAGGAAAGTGTCTATACCCTTCACGTATTGTTCGAGTAATATTCTCTTGAATTATTATTATGCGAGTGTTTATACTCTTCACTTAATTTCCAAGTGTGGGTTCTTTTACACTGAACTGCAATTGTTATTATTATTATTATTTCTTGTTAATGCAGTTATCAGATTCAGTTCCTTATTCGAACTTATATATGTTATGTACAATCCAGTTTATTTCCTTCAGAATGTAAGGCTTATCTGTTATAAGTATACTTTTTGAAGGACTTGAACTATTTCTTTCAGTATTCGAACTTATATATGTTATGTATAATCCGGTTTATTTCCTTCAGAATGTAAGGCTTATCTGTTATAAGTATACTTTTTGAAGGACTTGAACTATTTCTTTCAGTATTCAATAAATCCTCTGATTGGTATTCTTACTTATCAGATTCATATTGCCATGTTAAATGAGAAAAGTGTACTTATTTTGTTGAAACTGTGATTTGAGTTGTGAACCCGATAAGGGTAAAACTGTGATTTAAGTTGTGAACCCGATAAGGGTAAAACTGTGATTTGAGTTGTGAACCCGATAAGGGTAAAACTGTGATTTGAGTTGTGAGCCCGATAAGGGTGAAAACTGAGATTTGTTGAAAAACTAGGGTTTTATATTGAACCCGTGAATTGGAAATGCATGACCGCGCGATGGTTGGAAATGCCTGACCGCGCGACGGTCGAGAGATGAATTTTGGCCAATAACAATAAGTGTCGTGGGGCGGATAAATGCTCGGGGAACCCCAATATGTGATGAGCCTACTGTGTACCACAGTTTGGTTGGCGAGCTATGAGCGATTGATCGTCGGCTTAGCTCGTGTGAACGAATGGATTCCAATTCATTATTTTGATGATAAAGTGAGAAAAGTTACTTATATGTATTAGATTATTTTTAAAGTTATGTGTTGGTATCGATAATCAAGTTTCATTGTTCTTAAATTCCATTGAGAATTTCCTAATACTTGTTCTGTACTGTTTTGTTAAATCTCATATTTATTGAATCATACATTGATATTCAGAGTTATATTCTATCGCACTGGCTGAGCATTTTTGGCTCACTCTTGCTTGTTTCACCTTTTTAACCCTCCAGTGAAAGGTAGATTGACAGTATTTAATCGTATAACTATGGAATGAGAAGAGTCAAGATGATGTTGGGAAGACGAGTTGATGCAGAGCATTTGGATTTAGAGTAAGGTTATTGTATAAAGTTGATTTCTAGTAATTACTATATTGTATAAGATTAGTTTGCCTGGTATACTTCTTATCGAAGTTATACTAGTGTTTTAGAATTTGTGCAAAGAGAATTGTTGTAAAAGGAAGTTAAAGTTTGTGAAATTTTGGATTCTTGTTTCTAGCACTATAACCTAAAAGATCTTGGTTTAGTTGGGGTCGCAGATGTATATTTGAATTTGTTTAATGTTTAACAGGTTGTTTTTAATTGAGATTTTAGTGTGACGACCAAATCCTTTGACCCCGGATTTGGGGGCGTTACAGACATTGTGGGACCTCTCCCAAAAGTTAAAGGGCAATTCCAATATCTAGTCGTCGCTATCGATTATGCCACGAAATGGGTGGAAGCTAAGCCCCTGGCCCGCATTCGAGAGAAAGAAATGATTGAATTTTTTATGGAGTTTATCGTATTTCGGTTTGGAATCCCTAGGACGGTAGTAACCGATAATGGTACCCAGTTCGTCGGCGACAAGTTCGAAACCATGCTGCGAGACCTCAATATCAAGCACTCCAAAGCTTCGGTAGCGTACCCTCAAGCCAATGGCCAGGTGGAAGTCACTAATAGGATCATTCTGCAAGGACTCAAAAAGCGACTACAGGAGCAACCTCGCTCCTGGGCGGACGAGCTTCCCAACGTCCTATGGTCTTACCGAACCACTCCAAGGACCTCCACAGGCGACACCCCATTCAGGCTAGCATACGGCACAGACGTTGTTATCCCTCTAGAAACAAGTCTCCAGTCACCTAGGGTTGATCTCTTTGACCCCGCGGCCTCAATGGAAGGGCTGCACCTCGACAACGACCTACTGGAAGAGGCCAGAGATGAAGCCCACTTGACCACAATCCGTCATCAGAAGGCAACAGCCAAGTACTTTGATAAAAAGGTAAAAACAAGGAACTTTCAAGTAAATGATCTCGTCCTACGACAGTCTGCCTCATCTCAGCCAACTATCACTGGAAAGTTCAAAGCACCATGGGAGGGGCCATATAAAATCTCCAGAGTCATTCGTCCAGGAACCTATGAGCTCACCCAGCTCAATGGCGAGCCAGTAAAGAATGCATGGAACGCGATTCACTTGAGGAAATTTTTCCAATGAGCAAGCGGAAAACTTGCACACTTGCCCACTGCTGATTAAGCTACTTCTAACTAAGTCTGGTCACACAAAACTATCCATTATGTCATATCTCCTTTTGTTATTGCTAATTGTGCTTGGGTAATGACTGTAGTTTGAACGATAACGCATTTAAAATTTCCATGAGTAATTTTCCCTTGAAGTCGGTGCTCAATTATTTTTACTCCATATAGTACTCTCATGAAAACCAAAACTGGGGTTTCAAAACCCCTAGGAATATTACAATAAAGTCATTATAACTTCACACCAATAACGCAAGTTACGCTACAACCATAAGTCACAAGCAAAGGAAAACTGAAAGGTACGATCCCGCGAACAGGATACTCCCTTCAAAAAATTGATAAGTACTCCTTGTTCCGCACATCACCTTTCCATTTACCTCACAGATCACAAACAAATAACACTAAACATACTGTACCAAGAAAACTCAACAATTGGCATATTTTTGCAAATGAAAAATTGACCACACATGCGTGGAGATCAAAATACGACATATTATCAAGAGATTAACCACTACCCAAAAATTCAAAACTCCGATAATATCTCATAAAACACTATCGTTTCAAAAACCAACAACAATCACAGGTTCATGGACATAACCAACAGAGGACATTAATACCACAATCATCAAAGGATTCTAAAAATGTTCAGAATAAATAAGGAAAAGAATAGATAGACCGAGCTCACGGAACCACCTCCTCTGGCCTGGTTTCTTGTTGCTTTCGGCCCAAATCGGCGCAGAAATCATCGAAGGAATGACCAACCATGTCTAGCCCAGCAGCAGCGGCACGAGCATAGAAATGGCCGTATCCAGCCTCGAGACCATTAGCGATCTCCTCGACTCCCTTCTCCACCTCGACCTTCAAAACATCGACCTCCTTCACGAGGGCATCCCGTTCACTTCGGCAACGACCAAGGTCGGAGCTCATCTCTTCGGCCTCTTTCTGTTTCTCCTCAAGGAGCCTCCTTCCCTCCTCCAACTCTTCAGATAGTTTTTTAATCGTTTGGGCAGCCTCGCCATTCTCCACCTTCAACCTATCAAGATCGGCAGTCAACTCCTTCACACGTGACTCAGCATCGGAAGCTCGCTTCTCGGCTGCAGCCCGCTGCTCTTTCATTGTGCTCATCTCTCGCAGGGATTCAGAGCGCCATTGACCATCCACGTCAGCCCGGTATTCACGAACAATATGCTTCATGTCGGCCAGGAACTGAATAAAAAGTCAAGATATCAAGACAACATAATAAACAAAATAAGTTAGAACACAACGAAAACAAAAGGTTACCCGTCTCGCGCGAGTTAGGCATCGATCAGCGACATCAGTACGGGAGTGATCTACATACGAGCTGAAATCTTGAGGTAGGTCAAAGGCTTCAAAGACCTGCCAAACATGGAATATGGTTAACAATACAATAGGACAGGTTAATATGACAAAAACGATAAATATAAACCAAGCATACCCGTAGTGGTACATGTGAACCCGCAGTCCATCGCTCAAAGGGCTGAATCTCAAAACGGGCGGGTTCAATAGCGTTCTCAGGTTGCAAAACCGGTGGTCGATCACCACCTCGCAATCCGGTAACAATCAGCGACTTCACACCCCCAGGTTTTGATAACTTTGATCCCCGACGGACAGCAGTCACCTCGGGACCATCATTCCCCACATCGACACGTGCCCTTTTGCGTTCACGGGGCACCAACTCAGTATTCGCACCCTGTTCCAGCCCAGTTTCTTCATTAATCTCGACTACCTGTACAGAGTCAAGGACCACCTTCCGACCGACATCCACGCCGGAACCACTCCCACCGTGAGTCAACTCCACGTTACCTCGTGACGACTGGGAACGTGGCCTTTTGGCAAGCAACTCCAAAGCTTTATTCATCTCGTCCTTTAGCCCCCCGTCTAAGACCTGTCGCAGAGATCGACCCGAAACTGAAACGCAGGGACACAGAAAAGAAGATGTTAGCAATAACTACAAACACAGGATAATTAAGTATTACCAATAACTAAGTTATCTTACGATTATGATCCCCTAAAAATGACTCGTCCTTCAACTGCGACCAGTCATAAGGCGACCAAGATCCTAAGAAAGTCCTTAAAAAGACGGCGTCATATTTGCTAAGACCATTTAGAAGGTCAATGGTCTCCTTAGGCACAGCCCGACAGGAAGGCACGAACTCCAGATCCTTCCCATACCAGAACAACCATCGACCATGCCAGCCATGGTTCGACGACTTCACATTAACAAGGCGCACCCCAGCTCGCTTATAAAAGTAAACCTGACCTCGGGTATAATGAATACTATAAATAGAAAAGAAAAAATTCAAGGACGGCAACCTAGTGACCTCGGCACAGCGAGCTATAAAGCCACTTATCTGCGCGATGGCATTCGGGGTCATCTGGGCCACCCCACACCCAATAGCCTCGAACATACACAAGAAAAAGGGATGCAGAGGAAGACGCAACCCATAATCGAAATGGATTAAAGGTATGCCATGCATCCCATATTCAGGCATAACCCATATCCGGTCATCGGCATTAGGGATCTCACAGCGATAACCCCCCACAGACAGGTCGACCCAATTCTTATCTATATCCACTCGCAACGAGGGATTTGAGTAAATACTCGACATGTTAAGACTAGCGTTGTTATTAAATTCTAGATGAGAGGCGAGAGCTTCCGCAACCACCCTCTCACGCTCAGTTACGGTACCGGGAGTCAAAGGAGGCGACTCGTGAGTCTCCTCTCTCCCCTCGTCCTCAGAAAAACTAAACCCCGAGCCAGTTTCGGCATCAGGAAGATCTAAATGATTCAAATCGAAAAGGGGATCGAGAGTTTGATCTACCGATAAGTTTATGTGAGAATCTTGACTAACGGTGGCCTCAGACGAATTGGATGGGACAGACATGGCGTAGAATACTAGTGGTAACGAAAGGTAGGACAAATAAAAAAAAAGAAGGGAATACTAAAGTATGAAAAACGAAAGGAAAAGGGGGTGTACCTGTGGGAGAGAAGGAATGACGGTGAACAAAACAGCCTCACAAACCACTACAAAGAAAGGAAACACTACCCAAGGCAAGGGAAGTCGAAACGCCACAACCAAACTCCGGGTTCCGTACAGGTGGCAAAAATAAAATAGAAAAAAAAAAAAAAAAAGTAATACAGGAAAACAATTAGAAATATTTTATTCCCTTATTTTTTTCTTTTAACTTTGTGGATAGCTTAATTTCTCTGACTTTCGTTATTTGACTTTCTTTTCTTCTACTATTCATTTCTGGCTTATATTTCAGGGACCAGCTAATCTAAAAGATATAGCTCTCAACAAAGGGGGGGACAAATGTTGGGCCATAGCCCACTTCTCAAACAAGGCTTAAATATTAGTTTGTATATAGGCCCGCTTTGTAATAGGCCCAATTAGAAGAAAGCTCAATTGTAAACTCTCACTATAAATACCCCCAACCCCCACATTAATAGGGGTTAGAAAATTAGACTAAGGAGAGAACCTCCTAAGAATGTATTATTGTTTTAACTCCACTTTATAATAATAAGAGAGGAACTTGATCATTGTTGCATATACGGTTTTACATTCATCACTATCCAATCTCCATTTTTTATGGTCTCCATTTTTTATATATTGTCTGGTCTCCAATTTGTATGTGAAAATGCACCAAATCTACCATATCTTGCTGTTAGAGAACAATGTCGGGAGCAAGAAAGGATGCACCAAATCTACCATATTTTGTTTTTATGTTGATTTTGCTTACACCAGTAAGCCTAGGGGCTAATGTTACTTACTTCAAAACTGTTAATCTTACATACCTCCCGAGTGCTGTTAAATATGGCGCAAGTGTGTAATACTTACTGCATTTCTGGAGGTCAGTTCTCTGAAATAAGTTTATTAGTTGTATCTTACGATAAGTGTCGATCTTATAGGTTACAGATTAGAATCCTGAAACCTGCAAAAGGTAAATTTATTTTCTAGGGACGAGGATGGTGTGATACAACTGAAGATTGCCTTGATCATCCTAACTATTTATCAGGCTCATAAGAATATGCAAGCGCAGAATTTCACAGGAGTTCTTGCCTATAAACAAGAACTCAATCCGTGTGACTGTGACTACATTTTGTATAATTTCCTTTGTGCTCAACTCACTCAATCATTAATTATACAGAATATATTGAATTGCACTTCTGTAATTTTTACTTACAGATGATTTGTTCATTTTCTTTTATTCAAATATCCAGATTTCTACAACTGGAATCATGTTTTCGCCAGATATTGTGATGGTGCATCACTTGCTGGTAACAGCATTGATCTGGTAAGTCATTTCTGTCATTAAGTTGTTCAAGGGATCAAGTCTAGCGATGATTATTAAGCTTTTGATTTTAGATTTTGTAAAAAATTCGACACGAGTATACTGGCAAATAGATAAAAGCAGACCATGTTGCAATGCAAATGGTAGCAAAACCAACGTTCAGAAGCAGTCAAGATGGGTACAAGTTGAACTATAAACTAAATAGATTGGGGATTGTAAACATGAATTGGTAATAATGAATGGTAACCACATTCAGCTTTCCTGGACTCGCTCGAATCCTTCAGGCGAAAGCAAGCTCTCTGTGTGGAGGAGAAATCTTGTGAGAAAGCTTTGAGATGGAAGCCCAATATATGTAGTTACTTTCCTGCCATAGTCATATAACACGGGTCCGAATTCAGTGTTTCCAACAAACTGTTTTGCTCCCAAATACAGAAAAACCCAATCAATCTCTAAACCATGGTTGAAAGTGAAGATTTTGTTCCAAAGAGTCTGACCAGAAACGGATTCCATAGTCCATAGACTGATCTCGTTATCACCACCACAAGCGAGCACTGAGACGGAACCTTGAAAATCGAAAACATTTGACTTCCTTGTCTGAATAAAGCTAGGAAAAGGAAAGACTTGAAACAACTCATTATGCAAATCAAACGTTACAATCTCATTCAGTCCTTCCAAATACAAAACCCCGTCTAAAACAGGACCAGATCTTAAAACAGGACAACAAGGGTAATTGACAAATGTGGGTAACAC
This sequence comes from Heracleum sosnowskyi, assembly GCA_030848705.1. Lineage (NCBI taxonomy): Eukaryota > Viridiplantae > Streptophyta > Magnoliopsida > Apiales > Apiaceae > Heracleum > Heracleum sosnowskyi. Next base: position 27,163,941 of record CM061237.1, read on the forward strand.
ATCAGGAACCTGAATCTCCCTCCACGAATCCTGATTCAAAGAATACAAATGCAGTGCTATTACACCCACAAATTTATAATTATTAATATCCTCCTCTCTTTGATACACAATCCTTAAAACCTTGTAATCAAGGGAAGCACTATCAAATCCAAACACAACATCAATGGCAGTTGGAACATCGTCAGGTGGATCAAGATGGGGGAGTTGCTTAGACATAATAGTTAAAGGATTCAATAAAGAAATATCGTAAGCATCGCCATTAGAAACACAAACAATGCCATTACAAGAAGCAACAATATCCATATGATGAAAGGGGGACAACAGGGGTAGATTGACAGAAGAAGAATCGGAGTAGATGATAGTTGCAGCAAAAGTGTTAATTGTTTGATGTAGATCAGGATGATGATTAGATTCTAAATATTCAGGAGTTGGGTCAGCACCTACGAGTTGTACTGGTAGATATTGAGATGCTGTTGAAGAGATCATAAGAATAGAGGGTAATTTTTCAAGGGAATTGGTGTGGTGAGCTTTCATAAATTCAGGTTTAGAAATGATAGATAGCCATAACTTACAAACCGATCTGCAACGGACCAATGTTGTGACACATGTCCACGATAGTATTTTCAATATCAATTCCTCCGCTAAATAACTCGTGCTTGACCTTTGCTTTGTCCTGCATCTTGTAGTTGCCATTGGAGATGGAGTTGAGACCTTTTTTCTTCTTATCCCTCAACCCTATCTATATATATATACGGCGGCTGACTTCCCCAACCCAATCCAAACTCTAGTATTAATTTGATTTTGATGTATAAAATAACTCTTTTACAATTTTATCTTATTATTGCAATCTATATTATTATATTAAAGATGAAATATTAAAAGTTTTTGTATTCGATTTGTAGTCTGATTCTCCATAGTTTGGTCATCCAATCTCTAGTCGTTAAATCTTTTTAATTAAATTAGTGAAAGTCCTTGGATATAATACTAAATATTTTTTGGTATTTGTGATTTTACTTAATTGCCCTTACTTAACTGTACTTCGTGTTTTTACTTAATTACCCTTACTTATTTATAAAAACTATTATTAAATAATAATATTACCGATTTATAACCAATTACCTTTTACACCTATTTTTTTTTTTTAATTTCCCTACTTTTCCAAAAATATCACGTGCAATAACTTTTTTAACTAAAACATATAAACTTTTTATTTTTACTTACTAAAACCTCTAATTTTCCAAAAATATCACAAACAACTTCATTTATTAAAATTATAATTGTTAATAACTAACTAGTTACCTATTTTAGCCAAAGTGTATATTCTTTTTTATATTTCCGAACTAAAATTTTTACTTTTCTATTTTTTTTTAACTAAAACCTCTCACTTTCCAAAAATATCACGGGCAGTTCTTTTTAATGAAATAAAATAATAATATTTATAATTACTAATAACTAATCGATTAGCTTTTTTTCCCAAAGCATATATTCTTTTTTATTTTTTTATAACTAAAATTTTTCCTAAGTAAAATCTCACATTTTTCAAAAATATGACATGCAATTTCATTTAGTAACATAAAATATTAATATTATAAATACTAATAATTAACTAATTACCTTTGTTAGCCAAAGTGTATATGCTTTTATATATTTTTTTAACTAAAATTTCTCCTTTTCTAAAATTATCGCAAACGACATCTATCTATACTATACTATATTATATAATAGCTGAAACATTGAAAGTTTTGATTTCGATTTTCGGTAATTTATTCTATTTAATCTATCTATCTGTACTATTATATTATAGCCGAAATATTTAAAGTTTTGATTTTCGATTTTCTCACATATATAACATAACTACAAACTCTTTTAATTATACTTTACTTATAATTCAAAAATACGACCTTTTTTTTAGAAAATATTTATATTTATATATATTACAACAAAATATATTGATAATTTTGACGTTTATCTTGACTGACATGCTTACTAAGCTAATAAACTTTTATAAAATCTATAAGTTTTTTTAGATTTAAAGTATTAAAGTAGTAATTTTAATTATTTTTAAAAAGGTAGCATTTTCAGAATTATTAAAATCTCAAAAAAATTAAAAGTAAATTTTAAAAATTAATATTAAAGTCGTCTGTGATTTGCACGGGTTATAGACTTGTATTTATTTATTAGCATAAACATAGTATATTTGTAATCTTATATATTGTCTGAAAAGTAATTAAATTATATCTTTATATATAATTAGTGTAAAGCACTTAAATGGTATGGTTTGGTTTGGTCATCAGCGGGTCCTACATAGCTAAAAACTCTCTACTATAAAACGGGTCCTACATAGCTAAAAACTCTCTACTATAAGCTAAAAACTCTTTACTATAAAACAATTACACAATTAGAGTTATTAATAATGACAACCCAGATCTCCGACCCCGGGTCTGAGGGTGTTACATAAATGTTATGTTGTTGAACATTGTTATCTCATAGTGTGTTTATACCATAATTTGAATTTTATCTCAAAAAATCATGAAAATAATGGTTAGATTTTGTGATTTTAATGGAGAATTTTGTGTTTTGTGATCGATGTTGGTGTTTGATTATAATTGTTAATCAAATATTAGTTGCGTCCAAATTGTATATCTTATGTTTCTGGATAACTTTGTCCCTGAACTCTATATAATAATATATTTCTTATTTTAAAATATTAATAATAGTTCTTAGAATTTTTAGGCTACGGGTTCTATAAGGAACATGACTCTTCAGTTTAATCCCAAAGAATGATTATTTATATGTTTATTCATTGTTTTTATAAGTTCAAATATTTAAAATATTAAAATTATACTACTTCTATTATTATTTACTTTTATAGAAATATTACTTTTTCTCTAAATTAGAGCATTATTAATAACTCTAATTGTGTAATTGTTTTATAGTAAAGAGTTTTTAGCTTATAGTAGAGAGTTTTTAGCTATGTAGAACCCGTTTTATAGTAGAGAGTTTTTAGCTATGTAGGACCCGCTGACGACCAAACCAAACCATACCATTTAAGTGTTTTACACTAATTATATAAAGATATAATGTAGAGAAAAAGTAATATTTCTATAAAAGTAAATAATAATAGAAGTAGTATAATTTTAATATTTTAAATATTTGAACTTATAAAAACAATGAATAAACATATAAATAATCATTCTTTTAGTGAATTTGTATATATAAAAAATTCGTAATTTTTATCATTTTAAGAATTACAACATAAACCGAAATAATATATACATATGAAAAAACATATTATTAACTTAATGAATTTATATTTTTATGAAAATACACAAAATATTAATAAATAAATAAAATTATAAAAACACTAAAATAAAATAACTTATTAAACATCCCGTGCATTGCACGGGTATAAAGCTAGTATAAATAACTAGTCGACTAAGCCGCGATTCGCAGCGGCCCTATAAATTTTTTGTAAAATTTTAAGTATTAACTGTTTAAGAAAAAAAATATATAATTTATACTATTATATAATAATCATTTCACTGAAAATTTTGATTTTCAGATTTTTTGGTATTCTGGTTTTCGGTCATTTTAATTTATAAATAATATGAATAATAGGATATTGCATTTTCTAAACAAAATATATTACTTTTTAATTAAAAAAACTATCTTTTATAAACACAACTAAAAATACTAATTATATTTTATTTTTCAGTCATTAAAAACATGTTACCTTCTAATTAAAACATACTATCTTTTATTAACAAATCTAAAAATACTAATTATATTATATCTTTCAATCATTAATGTTAATTTTTAAATTAACATGTTACCTTTTTATTAAACAATATTACCTTTCCAAAACACCTAAAGATACCAATTGTACAATATCTTTCAATCATTAATACACTCCCATTAATACCTTACGGAAAATCTTTTAATAGTTAATAATATATATAACTTATTAATACATCCAAATATATCTTTTAATTGTTTAATTAATTAATAAAATTTATTAAAAAAACTCGTACATGGTACAGGCTATAAGTTAGTATATATAAATAGTGAACACAATATTTTACAAAATAACATACATAAACAATAAAATAAACTACTAACATATTTTTATGCCGATTTTGTATCATATTTTCTTGATTTGACACCCGTTACTCTAAATAAATATAAAACAAATACTAAAAATATACAATAATATAAATTTAAGTATTAACCACCATTTAATTCTTCTGTGACGCCCCCAAATCCACCTATCAGTGAATTCGGGTCGCCACGATCCATAACATCATTATCACTCAAAATATAATACATACCATAGTAATACATACAACACGTAGTGATTCCAGCCCACAAGTCCAGGCATCGTTCTATCTATAAATTATTACATCACTATTTATTGAATACACACCAACCGCTAGACACATAAAGTTTATTGGTAGGGAATGATCTCTGGTATAGCTCCCCTGACAGCATTTCTGAAACGACGATGCTACTCAAAGTCGGTGCCTTGCTGCATCTTCTCCTTTCCTTTAGCTCGATATCGGGATGAATCGCCTATTTCTTCTCTGACTGTAAAATATGATTAACAACAAGAGTGAGCAACTATGTGCTCAGCAAATTCCACTGATTGACTCTCTCTTATCAACATTACTATTGAGGTAAAAGAAGAACAGTGTCAACAAAACTCAAGATGTGACAATTTATGCTAACGGACAAAAAGTCCCATGATTGACCGAATCACATATGTCTCAAAACAAGCACATTTGAAATATGAGAGTAGAAGATACTGGTCTGTCTCCTTTACGATACCCCACGGCGCGATCAACTACCGTGTCTCAAGTACCGCACACCTGTGATACCCCATAGCACGATCACTACTATGTCTCAAGTATCACAATTTCGTTTTGCTAGCAATTAGTGGGTTGTAAAGTCAACCCGGCATCCATTGTGCCAAAATAGATATATTCCTCTCTTGATACCACGAGTTTATATCTCGTGTTGATCAGAAAGAAAATAAATCCGTGGGCCACTCCCATGTTGACCAGTTGAAGTAAAGATTTTCCTCCAGAAACGTTATGAGAATGAAGTTTGAATAATTAGATAGGAAATTTCTGACTTAACTCTGGCCGACCGCCATTCTACTGCTTGAGCGATGACAACCCGAACAATAGGTCATCCCAATATTTAAAAAGATTTTTTATGTTGACACGAACAATATGTCAACCCAAGATGAACAGGTTAACAAATCTTGAACAAAGAGATTCGTTGGATGAAATAATTTATTTAGAGTCGTTCCGAATGATGTAAAAAACTCGAATCAACCAAACTATACATCAATACGCTAGAATAATTGGTTAAGAGTGGTTTATGATGAAATCTCGAACCAGCTCACCACTATCCTGTTTGAAAATAATTTGATCCGAAAAATGAATCAAATTTTGAAGTCAAAAACAAAATTATCGGATCTGGACAATAAATCCGATTGAATCGAATAAAGTGTTAGCTACCTCGATAAAGGAGCGTAGCTATAGCTGAATGGTCGTTAGGGTCATCTTGAACAAATAAGATGCCCAGGAAATTCGATGAAATACGCTTTAAGGACAGTGAATATTTTTAGTGTGTCTCAATATCAAAAGTATAACAATCCTCTAGATCAACTGATAAAATTCTCAGATAAATATTTCAGAATAATAAACAATTCAAACTTTCAGAAAATAAATACTCCTCAAAATAATGCAATAGGAGTGAGAGTCAGAAAGAACTTGCCTCAATCGCGCTGTGAACAAAATCAAATAGTAATTATACTCTACCCGCGTCTCTGCCGTCAATTACGGGCCAGAGGAAAAATTCTCTAAAAGAATTAATCACAGTGCGTAAGCATATGGTGATAAATAATCCAAGTCAGAATAAAAACAAATAACAATAATTAAATCAACTAGGACATCTATTTTTCTCAAATAAGCACTACGCATTTCTCTTTTAAATCTCAGTCCGATTAGAACTTTATTAGTCTTTCCCTAATTTAAACTGATTTAAATAAATAAAATCTCGGGACAGATTTACGTCATAATTTAGTCCCTATTAAATCCCAAGATTCTTCAAATATTTCTAAAATAATTCTCGGGAAAGTATCTCCAAAATTCTAATTAAAATAACCCTATTTTATTCAACAAAAATCAATTACCCTAATTGTAGAAACGTCATTCTATGTTTAACGTTTCTAAATCTCATTTTTAAAATCAAAAGACCGTTTCTAAAAATCTTTATAATATTCTATTTTTAAATCTCTAAAATATCCTCTTTTTATCTCCACTTATTCAAAAATAAACCCAAGTAAATCACTGATACCGGTTAACTAGTCACTAATTCCCAAATACCTCAAAAATAAAATCTAAAATATTATTTACTACGAAAATAATAAATCTCAAATTCTTATTTCTAAAATCAGAATCGTCCCTAAAAATTTCTACAATCATCTCCGTTTAACATCAATAAAATGAATCAAATTCTCATTTTTAAATCTCTAATTCCCAAAGTAAATATCTCATATTTAAATCCATATTTAAACAATTAAAACACTTTTAATAACCTTCGATTCTAATTTTATTAATAAATAATTATTCTGATTTTTATTCCATTTTCAGATTTTATTCTAATTTTAATCCAACACTTATTTATTTATTAAAAAAAATCTGTTTACTTTTTACTATAAATCAAACATATCAGCATCTATCTATTGACACCTCATCAGCCACGTGGCGTGCATGCACGCAGCCACGTGGCACCTGCACCCACTCACACTCACACCCACCTACACCGCGCGTGGGGCCCACGCGCCACCACCGCGGCCGGCGTCCTCATCGGAATTCTCCCCCTCTCTCTCTCTCTCTCCCTCCCTCCCTCCTAATTAAAAGTGTTTAGCTATTTTAACATGCCTACTTATTTTTTTAACAAATACAATTAAAAATAATAATAATAATAATAATAATAATAAAATAACAATTAACAATTCGTGCATCGCACAGGTTTTAAGCTAGTATATATATATAGGAGGATACGTGGGAGGTTAGGTGGCGCCCCTGAGATCGTCTCAATCTATTTTTCTAATTTTCTAGAATTTTAGAATTTTAAAAATTGAGTAATGCTAGAGTTACCGAATTGGGTACCGAATTTTGGTACTAAATGATGTGGCATTGGTGATGTGGAAGTTTGAAATGATTTAATTGGGGGAATTAATGTGAATGCACGAGGGTCCACTATTATTAATTAAGTTGTAGCCAATAAGAACATGACATGCGGCATTTGGGATCCAATTTGGTACCCCTAGCATTATTCTTAAAAATTACCTTTGGCTCCATATAATAAGTCATGATTGTAGATTTTAAAAATTACCTTTGCCTCCTGGATAACTGAATTCAGAAAATTAGTATATGCAAGTCTTATTATTAAATTTTTTTAATATATATTTTCGATGTCTAGATCAATTTTCGCGTACCTCAATTAATTTGAAGAATTGCAAATACCTGCTGAAAGCACAAGAATGCAGACACTTACATATGAATAAATCTATACAAAAATAAACATAAAAACAACTCTAGTAAGAAGTCGGAGACTAAAAAATATGTACACCTCAGTTTTCAGAATTGATCATATACATATATTTATACAATGAGTTTAACATTTTTAGGGGCTCTATACGATTGGGCTTCGGTCCTATGACTGAGTATAGTAACCCATTTACTTTCGTACTTTTTTAAAAAATATAGGCTCTGATCTACCGGCGAAATACAAGTTGTCGCTGAATTAGATTTAATTGCAGTTTGATGGCCTAAACTATTATCTTTTTGTACAAAAATGATTTTTTTATAATTGTTGTCATTTTATAGACTAAACTATTATTTTTTAGCAGATTGCATTCCGTTAAATTTTTTTAACGGACGTTAATGATTTCATTTTTTAATTTGTGTAATTGCACTTTGATGGTCAAGTATTATTGTTTTGCACAAAATTGACTTTTTTATATATTTTTGACATTTTTAACCAAATTTTTTATTTAAAAATAATTTAACTAAATTATACTTTTAAAATGTTCAACTGACCTTAAGATTCTTTATTGTAAAATTATTCTACATGATTTTTAGGCAATTGTACTAGAAAAATAAGATAAATTGAAAAATGTAAAAATCGACTGACTTTGTCATCAATCATCAGAAAGTAAACTCGTGTTGCTTCCAACATAAATTAATTAATCTTACATTTTTCTGTCTTTTACAATGATCTAACATTTGAGTGATTTCCAAATGCCTTTTTTAAAAACTAATTATGATATCTTTTTGTTAGTGAATAATCAAAAATCAAATTAAAATTTTAAGATGTTTGAAAAATGTGATGCGAACATTAGTAAATCTTTAACGTAATTTGAATTAAAAGACATGGTTTTTAGAATTTAGCACATTATTTTTTTTAACAATGTCTTTAATTCAGATTACGTTAAAGATTACGCTAAAATCTAAGAAAATTAGAGATACTCAGATGCAAAAATCAATTAAAGAAACATATATAGAAATTATTAGAGATATTCAAATTAGAAGCGTGACTCAAGAATTTGCTTTTACATTTTTCATTTTATCTTGTTCTTATAGTACCAACGTCTAAAAATCGTCTACAATAGTTTTATGATAAAAAAATCTTAAAGTCATTTGGACATTCTAAAAATATAATTTAGTTAAATTATTTTTAAATAATAATTTAGTTAAAAAGACGTATATATATATATAAAGTCATTTTTGTGAAAAAAAAATAATAACTGAGCCATCAAAGTGCAATAATAAAAATGAAAAAGTGAATTCATTAACGTCCGTTAAAAAAAATTGACGACATGCAATTATCTGTTAAAAAAAATAATAGTTTAGTCATTAAAATGACAACAATTATAAAAAGAGTCATTTTTGTGCAAAATGATAATAGTTTAGGTCATCAAACTGCAATTAAGTCTTAATTTTATACTCCCTCTGTCCCCCTGAGTTCTTTACATTGGGGGACGGGGGCTCGGCACGTATTTTAAGGTTCCTATAAAATATATTTTCATAAATTGTTGGGATTTATGGGTGATAGCATAGAAACAACTTAACCTTGTATATACTTAATTTTTTTAATTAAGTAGAACATACTGTCACAGCCAAAGTATGTTCTTGTAATCAGTATGCAATGTCATTTTAGTTGTGTAATTTGGAAGAAGTTCACTTGCTGTGTTCAAGCCTCAAAGAATGCATATTAGATGACAGCATGAATAAAGGTTACTGTCATAAGCATTGACAGTAAGATTACAAGAAGACAGAATGTTGCAAGTCAAGACAGCATATTCACTCTGACAGCAACATTGGCGGAAGACTACGCGACAACAACTTTAGCCCTCGACAGCAAGTTTGGAAACCTCGACAGCACTCTATGCGGGGAACTCATACTGTCACCAAAAAATCATTCCTGTGACAGCAAGATTTGCGGCAAAAGTAACTGTCTCGAGAAAGATCCCTGTTCTAGGTATCTTCTCAGTCAAATCCCGTGACAGTTTCAATGTTCAAGAAACAGGCGTGTTGCAGTATCCCTAAGCTGCACCAAGTCTGCAAGACTACGACAGAAGCTTCAAGCACTACAAAACAAAAGCGAATCAATTCAAGAGCAAGGTCAAGTCTCTATTTGCTGAATTGTTTTAGCTGGAAATAGAATGAATCTAGGTTGTTTTCTTTGTAATGTATATCTGACATGTTAGCAATTTAGGAAAGTCACATGGGTAGACAACTTGTAAGAAGCTGCCACTTGATAATGACAGCAGCTTCACAAACCCGTGTTGACAGTGATAGGATTAGTTTTATACTTAGACTATCAATTCATTCTAGAAAAAAAAACAAGTAAATGTCTTGAAGAAAACCGAAGCTCAAGAATTCTCTCTTGAGGTTGTAGCAACATTTTGCAAAATAAATAAAAACATTTATTTTGTGAAACTTGTCTTTAGATCATACTGTTTGTGAATGCATACATATTACTGATAACATTTAATCTTAGTTTTGGTTGTTGAGATTGAGATTGAATTTTATCAGTATTGCATTCATCCCTCCCCTTCTGCAATACACGAGGACCAACAACTGGTATCAAAGCAAACAGATTAACATACATATCTGAGATCACGACGATAATGCAGAAATCAAACAATATCAAGATCCCAGCTTTTGATAAAGAGAACTACAGCATTTGGAAAAGAAAGATCTTGTTGTTTATCAAAGCTGCGAATCCACTATACCCAGGTATTCTCGAGAATGGTCCTTTCATTCCAAGGAAGGAAATTGAAGCCACAACAGTAAATGGTGAAATCATTCCTGCACATTGGGTTCCCAAAGATCCCTCAGAATTTTTGGAACCTGAGAAGGAGAAAATGGTGCTAGATGATCACTTGCAACTCATCTTGCTCGATTCTCTCACGTTGGATAAAGCCATGTGTGGAAGTGTGATAAGCTGCACATCTGCCAAGGAGATGTGGATCAGGTTAGCTTTACTATGTGAAGGAAGTGAAGAAGTTAAGGGCAACTAAAGGCAAATACTGATATCACAATATGAGGCATTCATGGCCAAGCCTGGTGAAGACTTAACTTCCATGTTTGAAAGGTTCAGTAAGCTCTTAACTGAACTACAGATACATGGCAAGTACTATGACAGAAAAGAATTGAATGTCAAGTTCCTGCTTACACTGCCTGATCACCTTGAACACAAGACAACAACCATACGATGTTGCCCAGTAAATAACAATTGTAGAAGGGGGTTGAATACAATTGTATAAGATTCTCGACTTTATATAACACAAATATGAAAGAACAATAACAACTTTATTAAATCTGATATAAAACTGTTACAAACTCTCTTAAGAAATTCTGATGTTCTTAAGAGCTGCTAGGTTACACAAATACTCGAGTGTAATATTGGTTGTTAAACCAAAACCTAAAACTGTGTTTATATATTTCACACAGCTTCTCTATCAATAACAAGATAAGTCCTAATCAATAACAAAGATAGAAACATATCCTTAATCGATAGCTACATTCTACAAACCAGGAACCGACAGAATAAACTTCCATGTTTATCTAGACTCCAAATATAACTCGAAGTAGGAATCCTGATCAGCTTCAAGTCCTGATGATCAAACCTGATCATAGTCTGAGTAGGAATCTTGATGATAAACAAGATACTGACGCTTAGTCAAATACTGATGACCATGCAATACTGATGACGTCAGCAATCCTGATCAGTTGAGTCTAGCTTCTGACGATCATTGAATTCTGATCTAACAATCTCCCCCAATCTCATACTTTGTGAAATAAAGTATAGATTCTAAAGATTCAATGATGTCAAAAACATATGTACAAAATGTACAATCATCTTCAGAAACAACTTATCTGATTAAATTCTTTGGTAGAACAGATTCATCTTCAAGAAGTTGGATAGTAAATTTTCTTCTTTTTCTTCAAGAATTTGAATCAATCTTTCCTTTAGATTTCTAAGTTCTTCATCTTCCTCATTAATCTGATAGATAGCTGCTCTGAGATTATGTATGGAACTTCTCTGTAGACTGTGCTCTTCAAGAAAAAGATAAGCAATTTCCTTCCCATCAGGATTGAGAGTAAGTTGAGTCATACCAAAAGTTACTTCTTTAACAGCAGTACCCCTTTGCATTTCCACATCCTGACCTCTTTGATTTAAGTACATGGGAATATAATTACCATTGAAATTACTGTTTCCACCCAGTCTTCTTCTTATTGTTGACAAAATCATGTCACTCCATACTTTGCACACTTGGTTCTTCCATCTTAACAGATAGTGAACATATTTCAGTTCCTGTGTAGTTTTCATCAGCAGATCTTGAATAGATAGAATCTTCACACTACCATCTTTCATGAAGTACAGAAGCTTTTCTTTCTTTTCAAAACCATCATGACAATCTATAACTATATCAACAGCTAGTAAATTGTTCAGGTTTTCAGAAGTTAAAGTACCTCCAATTTCAGTTAAGGAGTAAGGATCAACATAAGTCATGTTCAGAAATTCAGCATCCCTGTGTCCAATACCTCCTCTTGAATAACTTGACAATTGCTTCAGATTCGAAAACATCTTTATCCAGAGTGCTTTTGATCTAGCCATATCAGACAAATCAACAACACTTGAAGCACTTGTTATAATTCCACCAGACTGAAAATTGATAAGTTTATCACACCTTAGTGTACTTATATGTTTCCACTACTTGTATTTCTCCTTTTCATGAGCATAGCTTCTTTCAAGTAAAGATTCTTGTCTGCTTGAATTTCTCCATTTTCTTTCATTTGAAAGTTTAAGCCTTTGTAGATAGAGATTGAAATCTTCATTTGTTCTCTTTGTAATATCTCTTCTTCTGGCTTCTTCTTCTTCATCTACTTCTTTGTTGTGACAATCAACAACAGTAGATAAGATTATCAAATCAATCTCTTGCAGAATTTCAGATTCATCAGGATCTTGAATATTGTCAGGATTAGAATCTTCAATTTGATTTGTATTGCTGAGAGTTGATTTACTTGATTTTCTTCTCAATTCAGGTTCTTCTTCAACAATTCCATCATCACCAAAAGTAGACCTGTCAGGAACTACTAGAGTTTGAATAGGTTCAGGAATTTCTTCAATTCTTAACCCTCTAGACCTTGTCTGTCTAGGTACTGTTTGAGTTGAAGAACCTCTTCTACTTCTTCTAGCACCTCTTCTACCTCTGCCTCCTCTACCTCTAGCAGGAGCAGTATAGCTTTCCATTGTCTCTCTTTGTAGTCTCAAAAATTCTTCATGTGAGAGATCTGGATATTCTTCACTTACTGTAGAGAGTGCTTTTCTAGCAAATAATTGTTGAACTCTTTTATCAGTGTGATAAAGAGTAACAATTCTACCACCATTTGTAGAAAACTTCCGGAATAAATTTGATGCATCTTCAGGATTATCAATAATCACATCTTCATCACCTTCAGGAATTGTAGCAAGAATATGTCCATGACCAGGTGTTAGGATTTTTTCTTCCGTCAGGATCTGAGATTGCATCAATGTTCTTACTGTCTTAACTCCAGAATCAGAAACATGAGTTGACTGCGTTGTTTGACTTTGAGAAGTTTGAATTGTAGACTTCAAAACTGCAGCATCAGAGGTTTCTCCTTGTATCACTTTGTCACCACCATCATCTCCAGTATCATCATCATTATTCCTTAATACTAGATCAGGTGTACATTTTGTCTGAATAACCTTCTCCCCCTTTTTGACATCAGGATTTGACAATAATTGCAAAATTAAGGAAAGAGAGGTTTGAATTTCAGTTACCTTAGAATCCAGAGAATCAATCCTTTGATTGATGGAGGTTTGTTCTGAAACAACAGATTTCACTTGGGATTCTACTACCTTTAGATGTAAAGCAGTAGACACCTTTGTAAAATTATTAAAGATATCAGTCCTCACTTTATCAGTTGAATCTTTAATTGAATCAATCTCACTTTTCAGGCTTTTGGATAACAGAGTAGTAGCCTTCAGACGATTCTTCAAGTCTTGATTCTCTATAGACTTCACTGCTTCATAGGCATGTTCCAAAGCAGAAGAATAACTTACAGAGTCAGCTGATCTGTACCATGAATTATTCCATTCATTCTGTCTAAATGCCTTAGCAGGATCAAAGGAAAGAATAGAAAAATCTTGTCTCTGATCTTTCCCAGTATAAGTCTTGCCAGTCATAAATGTACTTGACGAACCAAAATTAGTTCCAAGACTAATCTTGAGTGCTGTAGCAATCTGTTCCTTCTCTTGTCGATTCTCACATCATCATCACTATCATCAGAATCATCATCATCATTATCATGTGTAAAATCAGGATCAGGAATTGCAATACCTTTCAGTTTATCCTGTGATTCTGAGATAGGATGGTCCATTGGTCTTGAACGAAGTGGCTGTATCAAAATAGGCTCAGTATCAGGAGCACCACTAGCGTCATGATGAACACCGTCAGGATTTGATATGCTTGCATCAGTATTTTCTACCAATGGTTCTTGTGGAGCTTGAGGTTCAGAAGCTGCTTCAACACTTTGAGCTAAAGGTTCTTGTGTGCTTCCCTCATTGACAATGTTCTCGACCAATCTTTTAACAGAAGCTGTAGCTTTGCCTGCATCTTCACTTTGAGAAGATGGTTCTTGTGTAGCTGGAATGCTGGTGTCTTCATTCTCCCTTTGAGAAAATGGTTCTTGTGTGACCATTCCACTAGCTAAGCCTTCACCCAAACTTTGATTGAGTGGTTCTTGTGTGGCAGGATCAACAGTAGCTGCTGAAGTACTCTGAAATTCAGGTTCTTGTGGGCTTGATCCTTTCAGCTTCTTTTGTCTCTGACAGACTAACTCTTCTGCATTCCTCTTTTTCTTTGAATTTGGTGTAAGACCAACCAAGGAAGCAATTTTAGAAACCTTCTCCCAAGAAATTTCTCTAATCTGAGATGGAGAGGCTGGAGAGTCTGATATAGAGACCACTTTTGTTGTTGCATCAGGAATACTAACATCAGGATTTACTAGAGCATCAGGAGTAGATGACTCATCAGGATTTGATGTCTGAATATCAGTATCCTTCATTTGCACTGTCAAAGGAATATGATACCTGCTTTTTGATAATTTCCTTGTCTTTTGTGGTTTTGATGAAGGTACCACAGCTTTAGTAGCAGTATCAGCAACTTCCTTGTTCACATTCATCACAGAGGATATAGGTAAATCATCCTCTGAATCACTTTCATCAATTAACCTTAACTTCCTTTTCACAGGAACATCATTAACAACCTTATCAGCTTTCTTTACCAGGACCCCTTGTACACCCCCTTGTAACTTCTTTTTAGTGACTGATGTAGAGGAAAAATCCTTTGAACCTGATTGCCTTCCAGACACATCAGTTCTAGCTGATTTCTTTGATTTTGCAACTAAAGTCTTTTGAGAGACATTAGAGGTGGTTGTTAACTGTTTAGACTGTTTAGGTTGCATGCTTGTGTCAGGAACAAGGTGGGTTGGGCCTTGCCCCATAGCATTAGAAAGTAACCCATAACAAGTAGGCATTTTCTGATGTAAGAAAAACCTAACCTCATCAGGAATAAAAGCATTGCCTATAAAACCATTTGCCTTATCACTGTTGACTAAGGACTTAATATTATTCTCAGTAATTCTACAGATTGGTAGAACTACATCATTCTCAAAAACAACATTGGGACAGAAGTGATTAAATATCAACTGTAAAAATCTAAGAAAACAGACAGAACCCAACTTATCTGATTTCCTATCACTTAAAGCTTTTAAGATAAAAGACCCATAATCAAACACTGTAGAATGGATAAGAGAGTACCCAATTTTGAGAGATCCTGATGGAAGAGCATCAAAATTTGATGTCTTGTTCAGGAAACAGCGGCTGATTGTATCAAAGAAGAAATTCCATTCCTTCTTAAGCTTTGTCCTGAAGAGATTGCCATATCTCTTTACTTCACCATTGTAGCCCAGTTTTTTGACAAACTCAAAAAGAGTAGAGTCTGAAACATTAGCAGGAATAGCATCACCAAGAACGGGTAAATGCAGGGCTTCCTCCACAATTGCAGGAGTCACATAGTGAGTAGTTCCATTATATTCAAAACTCATCAAGATTGTGTCAGAATACCCTTTATCAAAAGTAACTGAGTTCCACACCTGCATTACAGACTTAAAAGAAACACTTGCAGGTTCTGTTAAAGCAAAGTTCAATGGGCTTGAAGCTAGAAAATCTTGAATTATGTGAAACTCATTGGGTAAATCCTGATGATTTAGAATAGCCACAAAATTGTTAGTGGCAAAAGTAACATCACGAATCACTGTTTGTTTATTCATGAATGATGAAGACGCCATTGTAATGCTTTTGAAAACTTGAGAATTAAGATTTGAAGCAATTAGGGTATGAAAGCACAGAGAGAGAGAGATAGAAAACGAAAAACTGATGATGAGAGAGTAATGAAAGATGTAGAACAATGAAAAGTATTTTGTTAAAAACAAAATATTATTCTCAATAACAGGTGGCAAAATATGATTTGTGCATAAATAATTAGTGGATAGATTACGTGTGTCATTAAATAAAACTGCACCACTTTTTATGTGTATGTATAGATATATCTATAATAGTGCAACATACGCGCCCATACAGTTGTCCTACTAAAACTCAACCGTCCATTAGCAGATACGGTCAAAAAATTAGGCACAAATTTAGCAATTAAAATACTGACCTGTACATCAGGATTGACCAGTTGATTTCCTGTCAGAATTGAGTCCTATCAGGATTTGATCAAGATACATACCTTTCTGAATAACTATCAGGATTTGACAGTTATCAGGATTTCCTCTCTGTAGCCTTCCTCAGAAATTCTCAAAATTCATCATTCCAAGTTCATTCACCAATTTATTGAAAGTAGCTTCAGGCAGTGGCTTGGTGAATATATCAGCTAGTTGTTGATCAGTGGGAACAAAATGAAGTTCAATTGTTCCTTCCAGAACCTGTTCTCTTATAAAGTGATATCTGATACTGATGTGTTTAGTAAGAGAATGCTGAACTGGATTTCCTGTCATTGCAATAGCACTTTGGTTATCACAATAAATAGGGATTTTTGAGTATGACAGGCCATAATCTAACAACTGATTTCTCATCCACATTATCTGAGCACAACAACTTCCTGCAGCAATGTACTCAGCTTCTGCAGTTGAAGTGGAAATAGATTTTTGCTTTTTACTGAACCATGAAACTAGTCTTCCACCCAAAAACTGACAACTTCCTGAAGTACTTTTCCTGTCTATTTTGCATCCTGCAAAATCAGCATCTGAATAACCACACAACCCAAAATCTGATTCCCTTGCATACCAAAGGCCAAGTGTAGGAGTGCCTTTGAGATATCTGAAAATTCTTTTGACTGCAATCAGATGAGGTTCTCTTGGTTTTGCTTGAAATCTTGCACACAGACAGGTTGCAAACATGATATCTGGTCTACTTGCAGTGAGATACAATAAAGAGCCAATCATTCCTCTGTAGTGAGTTACATCTACCTCAGCACCTTGATCAGGATCAAGTTTGGTAGCTGTAGCTATGGGAGTTGAAGCAGGAGTACTGTCTTGCATGTTAAACCTTGTCAATAAATTCCTTGTATATTTAGACTGATTGATAAAAATCCCTTCATCAGTCTGTTTAACTTGAAGACCAAGAAAGTAACTCATTTCTCCCATCATGCTCATTTGATATCTTGACTGCATAAGCTTAGAAAACTTTTCACATAACTTACTGTTTGTTGACCCAAAAATGATATCATCAACATAAATCTGAACTAACAGAAAATCCTTACCATGATTCAAATAAAAATAGAGTTTTATCAATTGCACCTCTTTTGAATCCACTTTCCAGTAAGAATTGAGCTAAGGTTTCATACCATGCTCTTGGAGCTTGCTTTAGTCCATAAAGTGCCTTATCCAGTCTGTAGACATGATCTGGATATTTAGGATCAATGAAACCAGGAGGTTGTTCAACATAAACTTCTTCCTCCAGTTCACCATTTAAGAAAGCACTTTTAACATCCATCTGGAAAACCTTGAATTTCTTATGTGCTGCATAAGCAAGAAATATCCTGATGGCTTCTAGTCTTGCAACATGAGCAAAAGTTTCATCATAATCAATTCCCTCTTGTTGGGAATACCCTTTTGCAACTAGTCTTGCTTTGTTTCTGATAATGACTCCATCAGAATCAGTCTTGTTCTTGAAAATCCATTTTGTACCAACAATTGATCTATTCTTTGGTCTTGGTACCAGTTTCCAGACTTCATTCCTTTCAAATTCATTCAGTTCTTCTTGCATTGCAGTAACCCAATCAGCATCTTTAAGTGCATCTTCAACTTTCTTAGGCTCCTCCTTGGACAGAAAGTTATTGTATAGACATTCATTCTGAGTTGCACTTCTTGTTTGAACACCTGCATCAGGATCTCCAATTATCAAGTCAGGAGTATGATCTTTTGTCCATTTCCTTGCTGGTGTCAAATTGTTCCTTGAAGTAGATGCTCCCCCTGGATTGGTGTTATCTTGATTGAAAGAATTTGCTTGAGTTGAAGCTCTCCCTGAATTATTGCTATGTCCTCCTGATGTGTTATCAGGATCATCACTTGAATCAGTATCTGAAGAATTTTGTCCTGATGATTGAGTTGACTCTGAACTTGTAGTTGAATGCTGTTGCTCCCCCCCCAACATTATCACTACTAGTTGTATTACTATTGTTTGCATCATCAGTATTAGCACCATCAGTATCTGGTGTGTCATCAGGATTTGGTGACCCATCAGTATCTGATGAATTGACAGAATCTGATTCACTTTCTTCAGGTTCCTTGGAAGCTTCATTTTCAAATAACAATCTATCATGTGAGTCTTTAATGATTCCAGTTATCTTCTTATCATCAAAAGATACATGTATTGACTCCATGACAGTTCTTGTTCTCAAATTAAAAACTCTGAAGGCTCTTGATGCAGGATAGCCTATGAATATTCCTTCATCAGCCTTTGTTTCAAATTTCCCTAGCTGTTCAGGATGAGTTCTGAGAACAAAACATTTACAGCCAAACACATGCAGATGCTTCAAACTTGGCTTCTTCTCCTTGAGTGATTGATAAGGAGTAACACCATGTCTGTTTATCAATGTGAGATTTTGTGTATAACATGCTGTGTTGACTGCTTCTGCCCAGAAATATGTAGGTAATTTTGCTTCTTCCAACATAGTTCTGCCAGCTTCAATAAGAGTTCTATTCTTCCTTTCTACTACTCCATTTTGCTGAGGTGTTCCAGGAGCAGAGAATTGTTGAATGATTCCTTTGTATTTGCAGAACTCTTCCATCTTTGAATTCTTAAATTCAGTACCATTATCACTTCTCAGAATCTTGACTTTTTACTTTGTGGTTGTCTCAATCATTCTCACATGATCCAACAGAACTTCAGGAGTTTCATCTTTTCTGTGCAGAAAATACACCCAGGTGAATCTAGAATATTCATCAACAATTACAAGAGTGTACCTTTTCTTACTGATGGACATGATGTTGACTGGACCAAACAGATCAAGATGTAGCATGTGATATGGTTCTTCAATAGAGGATTCTGATTTACTCTGGAATGATGTCCTTCTTTGTTTTGCTTTTTGACATGCATCACAGAGTCCATCAGGTGTGTACAAGACATTAGGTAATCCTCTTACTAACTCTTTCTTAACCAACTCATTGATGTTGCTGAAGTTGAGATGAGAAAGCTTCTTGTGCCAATTCCAACTTTCATCTACTGAAGCTTTACTGATGAGACATGTAGGGGAGCCATCAGTATTTGTGAGAATGTTGGCTTCATATATGTTACCATGCATGTAGCCAGTTAGTGCTATCTTTCCTGTTGCTTTACTGACTACTTCACAATGTGTGGAATAGAAATTGACATGATAACCTCTGTCAGTGATTTGACTAATACTCAACAAGTTGTGTTTTAGTCATTTCACTAGAGCTACTTTTTCAATGATGACATTTCCAATGATTATATTGCCATATCCCAAGGTTTGTCCAATGTTGCCATCTCCATAAGACACAGTTGGGCCAACTTTTTCCTCATATTCTGATAACAGGGCTTTGTTTTCAGTCATGTGCACAGAACATCCACTATCCATGACTAACACATTTTTCTTTTTACCCTGCATCAGAATAGAAACACACTAGTTAGAACACTTAGGAACCCATACATATTGGGTTCCTTTTTCATGCAATTTATAAATTTTAGCAGCAGAAGACTCTCTGACTTTAGCAGTCCTGACTGGATTTACTCCATCAGGATTTGCTTTGTCAGCATCAGTATTAACAAAAGCATGCTTCAATATGACATTTTCAGTTCTATCAGACTTTGTACTACTTACAAACTTAGGCAATGGATCATAAAAGTAATAGTACAAATCATGATACTCTTTACAGGTATAGATAGAATGCCATAGACTACTACAATGAAAACAGGAATCCTGTGGTTTATAAAATACTGATCTATTCCTAACATCAAACTTAGGAATTTCAGCAATTTTCTTCTTACTCTTCTTACAATCAATAGCAAGATGATTAGAGTTACCACAGTTAAAACAACTCTTTCTGGAAGCAAACAGAAGCAGGGGAAATAGGGGGTGTCACCACGGCGGGGATGGAGAATCGAAAAGGGGGGCGGCGCGGAAAGAAAAGAAAATGGGGGGGGGGGGGCAGGAGTTTTTCTTTTTCTGCCGTGTGTGTGTACTGTATGTGTGTACTGTATGTATATGTGTATGTATGTATATTTTTCTGCCCGGTACTGAAAATGAATTACAACGAATAATTCTAAAAGAAATTATTCGGTACTACTAAAATGAATCTTGACTCATAAAATAATTGAAATACTATAATTACTCCAAAAATATTTAAATGCACAAAATTCATAATTAAATAAATTTTAACTAATTTACTTAAAATAATTATATCGGGCTCACATTTACTAATAAATACTGAAAATAATTTTAAACACATAATACCACATCACATATCCACATAATATTATTTAAACATTTACTCACATAATGCAGCAAATTTTTTAAAGAAATCTCAATAAATAAATATTACTATTTCATCACTTAAATAAATAGGAAAAAAAATTCGCACCTAAATTCCTGGATATTACATCCTTCCCCCCTTAAAAGGATTATGACCTCAGAATCAGCCTAAGAAGTCACTAAGGTTCTCTTTAATAACTTCCAACTCCGGTTGCATCCGCAATAATAATAATTCTTTACTCTTTGATACTTGTTCTTTCTAGTCTGGAATTCTACTGATTCCTCTATATAGGGCAAATCCGGTTATACCATTACACGTTACGCGTTACTAGTATTCTAATCGCATCTTGATCCACTTTGACTCTTGGTAATTCCACCGCAAAAGTTAACTAATTCCAACCTGCTTGGCATACTTCCATGATTATTTGAGATAATCAGATTCATGATATTTTGAAGTGAAAAGATGTCGTATCATAACAAGTGTCCCACAATTGTGGTTATTGAGTTACGAATTTCAAAGCAAACGTTTTTGAAATAAAAGAATAACTGAGAGATCAATATGATCAGATGAACCAATGTTGCGTGTCTTAGTTAAGACATACTAAAGGTAGTTAGCCTTCTTGTATTGCACAACACACAAGTGATGACGTCCCATCAGACTTCTATCACACAGACAGATAGTCCTTGTGTCCCCTATAATTAGGGTTGTTCATCTCAGCTAGAGTAGAGAAATATAACAGGAGTCTAAAATCAAATTAACAATCAATTGATGAGAAATTCTCAGATACACCCCTGGATTACAATTGAACAGCTTCCAAAGGTACTACTTCCGGAGAAAAGAATAACCGGAAAAAGAAATTACTGGCACAATACGAGGAAATGATGATTTATCAATAATAAAGTTATTCACAATTGAAGAATAGTAGAAGCTCGAATATCACAACTTGAAAGGGTTTTAGAAACTTAAAGGAATGTCACATAATTCAATAAGGGAAGTATTGCCAAGGTCTTCAGGTATGTCTTCTTTATCAGTTCCTCTGATGGTTCGTCATTCGATCCTAAGTTCTTCTGCTACACGTCCTACGGTTATCGATATCAAACGTCATCGTCGACCCGCAATAGTCTCTGAAGATTCCACCAGCTACGTCTGCAGTCGCAAGGATTTCTATCCAGCTCAGCTCAACTATCTCAAATGAATACCATATCTTAAATTACTCGTCGGTACTATATCCAATATAGTCCAACACGAACTCTATATGAGCTCTGACGTTCCTCACATAACTATACACACTCCTACACACTCTCATTTCTAGTTTACTATAACCTTGCTCTGATACCAAAACTGCAACGCCCCCAAATCCCGGGGTCAGAGGATTTGGTCGTCACGCTAAAATCTCAATTTAAACAACCTGTTAATTATCAATCCAATACAAATATAACATCTACGACCCCAACCTCTACCAAGAATCTTTAAAGGTTATAGTGCTAGAAACAAGAATCCAAAAATTTCACAAACTTTAACTTCCTTTTTACAACAATCTCTTTTCATGTGTCCTATAACACTAGTATTACTTCGATGAGAAGTATACCAGGCCAACTAATTATATACATAATAATATTTACTAGAATAAATTTCATACAATAACCTGACCGCTACATACATAGAGTTTATTGGTAGGCACAATCTCTGATGTAGATCCCGTGACAGCATTTCTGAAACAATGATGCTACTCCAAGTCAGTGCCTTGCTGCATCTTCTCCTCTCCTTTAGCTCTGTGTCGGGATGAATCGTCTTTTTCCTCTTTAACTGAAAAAAAAATTATTAACAACAAGGGTGAGCAACTATGTGCTTATCAAATTCCACCGACTCGCTCTCTCATACTAATCACAAAAGAAATGTGAAGGAAAATACTTTTCATACAAAGGAACTCAAATCATTGACAATTTACTCTGATAGAAAAGTGGTCTATGAACTGACCGAATCATTTGACTCAACACAATTGCACTTGAACTCTGAATGATGTGGATATTGGTCTTTGAATGATGTAGATACTGAACTTTGAATAATGTAGATATTGATCTTTCAATGATGTAGATACTGAACTTTAAATAATATAGGTACTGAACTTTAAATAATATAGATACTGGTCTTTCTTCTTTTACGATACCCTGTTAGATCAGAATTCAATGATCGTCAGAAGCTAGACTCAACTGATCAGGATTGCTGACGTCATCAGTATTGCATGGTCATCAGTATTTGATAAAGCGTCAGTATCTTATTGATCATCAGGATTCCTACTCAGACTATGATCAGGTTTGATCATCAGGACTTGAAGCTGATCAGGATTCCTACTTCGAGTTATATTTGGAGTCTAGATAAACATGGAAGTTTGTTCCTGGTTTGTAGAATGTAGCTATCGATTAAAGATATGTTTCTATCTTTGTTATGATTAGGACTTATCTTGTTATTGATAGAGAAGCTGTGTGCACTATATAAACACAGTCTTGGTTTCGATTTATGTATTCATTCGAGAGAGAACATAATCGAAGAGAAGCTCTTAAGAACAGAATTTCTTGAGAGAGTTTTTGTAAGCTAGCAGCTCTTAAGAACATCAGAATTTCTTAAGAGAGTTTGTAACAGTTTTATATCAAAGTTAATAAAGCTGTTATTGTTATTGTTATTGATCTTTCATATTTGTGTTATATAAAGTCGAGAATCTTATACAATTGTATTCAACCCCCTTCTACAATTGTTATTTACTGGGCAACAATTGGTATCAGAGCAAACTGATTTAATTCTGAATCAGATACGATCTAAAGATGTCGACAACCAAGTATGAAAGCATGAAGATTCCCATCTTAAAGATATCAGAATATCCTACATGGAGGGTAAAGATGCTGATGTACCTGGAGGCTATGGATCCTGACTACTTGGACAGGATTCGTGATGGACCATATATACCAACAAAGTTCGTAGAACGAACAGATACAGTACCAGAACATTATGTGGTCAAAGCTAAAGCTGAATGGACTCCAGAAGAAAAAGCTCATGTACTCAGGGAACCAAAGATAAAGAATATCTTGCATAATAGCCTTGATGCTGTCATGTCAAACAGAGTGATTGCATGCAAGTCTTCAAAAGAAATCTGGGATACTTTGGAAACTCAGTGCCAGGGATCTGCATCTGTTAAGAAAAACAGAAGGGCTCTTTTGATTCAAGAATATGAACAATTCGATGCAAGACCTGAAGAGAGCCTGACTGATCTATATGATAGATTTCTGACACTATTGAACAGCTTATCCTTAGTTGACAAAGTATATGAAACTGAAGATTCAAACACCAAATTTCTTAGAGCTTTACCTGAAGAATGGGATACTCAGACCTCAATCATTAGACACCAGTATGATCTGAACATTGTGTCTCTTGATGAGATCTATGGGATGCTAAGAACTCATGATCTTGAAGTTCAACAGAGAAAGAACAAGAAAAACAGCAAGGCAAAGTCAATTGCTTTGAATGTAGAAGCAAAATCAAAAGGGAAAGCTATGGAGGTCTCTAGAAGGAAAGCAAGAGTAGCTGAGTCAGATCCTGACGACTCTTCATCAGATACTGATGGCAATCCTGATGCCAATACTGGTGATGAATCTTCTGATTCAGACATGGAAGAGATGGTTGCTATGATTGTCAGAAACTTCAGAAGGATGAAGTTCAGGAAGAATAGAAGACAAGGCAACTTTCAGAAAAAGATCTTCAAAGCAGACAAAGACAAGTATATCAAAAAGGACAGCAAGGGTAGCAAATTTGACAAGTCAAAGGTTAGATGCTACAAGTGTAATGGTATGGGTCACTTTGCTTCTGAATGCAACAAGACAAAGGCACTCATCACATCAAGCAAGGATTGGATGGACTCTTCCTCAGAATCTGATACTGAGGTAGTCAACTATGCGTTAATGGCCAATGCTGATGTAACTGCTGCTCCTGATGATAAGGTACTAAATACTATCTTTGATTTTGATACTGATAATGCTTCTGAGTTAAGACGTTTTCTAAAGTCATTACATATTAGCTTTAGAAGTCAAACTGCTGAGAATACTAGAATCTTATCTGAGATGTCTGACCTTAGAAAGAGGAATGAGATATTAGAAGCTGAATTTTCTCGTATGCAAGAAGTACAAAAAGAATGTGATAATGCTAAACACATGCACTTAGAGATGACATCTAAATGTACTTCCCTTGAAAAAGAACTTGAATATGCTAATGAGAAAATCAGAACCTGGACAGACTCTGGTAGGAAATTTCATGAGATTAATACCTCTAAGAATTGGAAAGAGTGTCTAGGATATAAGTCAGATGAAGATAAGAAATTAGCAGAGAAAATTGTCATTGATGAGACAGTTAGTCCAAAGACCTATAGACATGTTATAGACTCAACCAAATCTAAGATTACTCCTGTTAATTTTGTTTTTGGTAAGGATTCCAATTCTACTTTTGAAAAGGGATCTTCTTCTACTCAAGGAATTAAAATTATAAAGTCTAAACCTGTCATGAACAAAGTCACTAAGAATCTAGGTCTATTGTCTCAGAAACAGCTTAAAGATAAAATATGTGAGGTTACAGAGAAGAAAAAGGAAGCTACTGTTAAGAGAAACAGGAATGGTAAAGTTGGGATCAATAAAGAGAATGGTTATAAATATATCCCAAATGCACCTAGAAAGTGTTGTTTTAACTGTGGTAACTCTAATCATCTTGCTATTGATTGTAAAAAGAGTAAGAAGAAAATTGCTGAAATTCCTAAGTCTGATGTTAGGAATAGATCAGTATTTTACAAACCACAGAATTCCTGTTTTCATTGTGGTAGTCTATGGCATTCTATTTATACATGTAAAGAGTATCATGATTTGTACTATAACTTTTATGATCCATTGCCTAAGTTTGAAAGTAGTACAAAGTCTGATAGAACTGAAAATGTCATAGTGAAGCATGCTTTTGTTAATACTGATACTGACAAAGCAAATCCTGATGGAGTAAATCCTGTCAGGACTGCTAAAGTCAAAAAGTCTTCTGCTGTTAAATTTAATAAAATGCATGAACAAGGAATCCAACAAGTG